>CM060117.1:10958574-12346907 GCA_030522415.1 Channallabes apus | reverse complement strand
TGATCTCTATGACTTTTTAACCGTTGTACGAGTGTTGCTGCCAGATATGCTGCTTTTGAGTATTTCTGAAAAAAAATTCTTATATCTCCTGGGATTTTCACTTCTGCAAGAGTCTCTAGAGTTTACACAGACCAGTGCGAAAAACAAACTAACAGAAAAACGGCCTGTGTGTGGTGGGTCCACAGGATGGACCTATGTGTTAAGAGAGATCAGAGGAGAACGACCAAACTGGTCTGAGCTGACAGGAAGTCTGTAGCAACCCAAATAATCATTCTGTATAACTGTGGTGAGCAGAACAGCATCTCAGAGAAAACAGCATGTTAAACCTCAGGAATCTGAGGCTCTTTAAAACAGAAGATTAGGGGGGAAAAAAGACCAGGTAATTGTTTATCTAATCTCCATTTTTTTTCATTCCTAAAGACTCTACTTTGAGTCTGTTACAAGATTCTACATGTAATATTTAAGGCTTCCCACGGACGGCCAAAAACAACACGTTAATTATGCTTTTATATATGCATGCATGTAGTTACGTAGTAATATGTACCTGCTTAAGATCACATGCACCTGCGTAGCGCTCCTTTATCATAAAATTCTACTTGGAAGCAACCATTTAGTACTTTATAAACCATTTGTTGCAAGGTTGTGCATACAATAGTTAGGGTTTTGCAAAAGGGTAAACTTTTCTAATGTATGTATATAGTTCTTTATTACTGTGTAATAATAACTTAATGCTGTGCACTACTTGTATTATAAGCCCGTTGAATAAAAAAGAGCAAATACATGGATGCTGCTACATTATTATTTTCTTTGTCAAACAGTGTTATTGTTCAGTCAGTGTTCTAGATTTGCCAGGCTGTGTGTTCTGCTTGTAAGCAAACACTCGTGTATATACGGTATAACTGGTTTCTAGGAAGAACTGCTACTTGGTTCATTTCTCATGTTGATTCGATAGCAGCCGCCCTGTAAACTTGTAGCTGTAGACGAAGTTGTTGGAGATAAGGAGTTACAAGTCGCATTCTCAACTTGAAGGCAGCGTAAGGTCACATGGTCCACCATCAGATTTATGGGTTGAGAGATTTTTGAAATAGATTGAAAGAAAATCCTCTTGTAAGATTCCACACACTGTACACAATGATAGTGCTGTGTATTAATGTAAGGGTCACATGCTGTCCTATCAGATTTGGTTAATTTTTGCCTCCCAGGAGGTTTCTTTTGTTAGTCTCTCTCTGGGGAAAATCCCTGAAAAGTTTTTTTTTTTTCCTTCTACTTCTTTTTCTTCTGGAGAACCCTCAATCAAGTTTCCTTTCACAAAGAAAGATAGAACCAACCACCTTTAAATAAAAGCCCCTCTTGAAGAGACCCCCCCCCTTCTCTCTCTCCTTAAAGTGCACCAAAGTTTGGAGTTTATTTCAATGCTTTCCACAAGCCAAGCCTACGTGAATCCCGTGTGTGTGTGTGGAATTTGTAGCCTTTGTTTGCCGTCACCGTTTACAACACGATCATAAAGGCGTGCCGCTCAACTAAACGGCGAGGAAAGGATAATAGTGTGCGGAATGCGCGCCTCACTTAAATTATCATTTCATCATCAAGAGCAGGCTTTAAATGCCGTTTAAGGTGTGAGAGTGTATGCGCGTGCGCGCGTGTGTGGACGTGCACGGTGTTGCAGCGCATTAATGCTCATTTACACTGCAGAGTTCTCACCGTGGCAGCTTTTTTTTTTTTTTTTTTTTTAACCGGTACATCAATCAGGACGCCTTTTGTAGGCGCGCGCACTAATTGGGATCCAGTCCGTGTTTTAGCGTCGTGTGTGTGTGTGGGGGGGAGAATTCTGTTGGTGTAATTCTCCTTCATAGTGTCTGGATAAAGAAAGACTAGTAGGTCAGCCATGTGGATGCGTCTGGTGAACAGCTGAGTGTGTGTGTATGAAAGAGAGAGAGGGAGTGTGTGTGCGCGCGCGCTTGAGAGTGAGTGTGTGTGAGAAAAAAAAGGAAGCAGAGTGTGTAAGCGGTGAACTCGGTGATTTCCTCGCCGTTCCTCTCCAAACATTTCGGAGTTTATCACGCGGTGAAACGGAAGACGAGGAAGGGAGCTCCGCGTGCGTGTGTGTGTGGTGTGTGTGTGTGCGCGCGCGCGTGTGTTTTTGTTCACCAGAAGGCGAGTGCTCGAGGGAAACGAGTTCGCTCTTTTGTTGAGCGCGTGAGCCCTTTTTTTCCCCTCCTCTCTCGCGCTCTCCCCCATCCGCATGTAGGATAAAGTGGCTGCGCGAGACCGCTCAGCTCCTCCGCGCGCTTGGATTCGGGCCCGGCGCGAGGAGTTTTTTTTTTTTTTTTTTTTTGAGGTGGTGGTGGTGGTGGGGGGGGGGAGACTGTCTTCTTTCTATTGCGGAGGAAAACAAACAAACACTACAATAACGGGGATTATTTACAGTACGGAGCTGTCTATCGGAACTTGGAGACCACCAGACTGGCGGGGTGAGTACTTCTAATACAGTGTGTGTGTAGAGAGAGAGGGATGGGGGGGGGGGGGGGGGGGGGTGAAGGAGGGGGGCATACTGAGGGAATGTTAGCAACACGGGCTGCTAACTTCAAAGCACGAGCTCCACTCCGAAACAACTTTTCAGTCTTTAGTTTGTAATGAAAAGGAAGCGAGGTCAGCTTAGCCAGGACTCTCTCTCTCTCTCTCTCTCTCTCTCTGTGTCATAATGCTCCTCTGTGTGGGTTCTTTCAAAAAGATTTTCCTTAAAGGCTTTTTTTTTCTAGACAAGCCAAGGTGAAAGTGTTCTGTTGTTTAAAATGGCCATTTAACCTTTTAACCTTTACACCAGCCATGCCTTAAGATTTCTCTGGAAACCCTGAGAGTTTTATTATTCTTTAATTAATCTACAACAAAGGGTTCATGTGAAGGAGATTCTCTACATCCAGAGAGGATGTCTTAAAAAAAAAAAAAAAAAACGTTTAGTTGAACTTTCATGAGAATTTCCTAGCATTTTAGAGAGAGACAGCTTTTTATAAATGAAAACCCAACAGAACGAGAAACTTCACAGCTTTCCTGATCTGATCTACTGTTTAACCTTTTAACCTTGGAAATGAGACTTTCTTTTGTCTGGTGGTTAAACTGCACAGTTGTGTTTGAACCGTTTCTAAAAGGGTTATGGCTTTCCTTTAAGGCCCATGCCTCTGGATAGTTTTGTTTTGGGTTCTTTGTGTGCTTTCCGGCTTTTCTAAACACGTTCCATGTGGAAATCTTGTAAGGCAGCTTTCCTTACCCGTACAGAATCCATAATAACATGGTAATTTTTATTAGATAAAGATCATGTGCTTCATCACACATACATTGGCTGTGTATAGCTTAAATTCTTTATCTTTGTTTAATAAGTGTTTTTTTTTTTTTTTTCAAAAGCGTTTACTTGGCACCTTTTTTCAAAGAAATTCCTCCTTGGCAGATTTTACATTTACAAACGTTACTTAAGGATTCCAACAATAGGACAATAACAAGATCCCAGCAACTCTTTTTTTTTTTTTTATTCTATTTATTTTTTGGTTGTAATTAATAGTTTATGGTCACACTTTTCACCAACGTTGTCATGTCGAGTGATTGCTGGATACACTTTGGTTAAAAAAAGGTTTCTTTTGTGGTTTATCCCCCCCCAGTTTTCCAAAGAGCACCGTTTCTTATCCGAAGCCTTCTTGGAAGTGTTTGTGTTAGAGTGAAGTTGGTTTCTAATACACAACGGTTTAAAATCACATGCTTCATTATCACTGTAGGCCGCATTTATCTGTCCCCAATAATATCAGATGACTAATAATAAGCAAAAACCACGAAACTCCTACTCGTTCCAACTGGCATGTCTCTGATGAGCATTCATAACACTCAGGCGCCCTCCCCCATGCACTGCCTTCCACAGATTGGAAGTGATGAGTTAGAGCCATTTGTTTACTGCAAACCCCCTGGGGGGCCGGGTTGAGGGGAGGGGGTGTTTTTTTTTTTTTTTTTTTTTTTTTTTTTTTGATGGACTTGCTTGACCAGTTGGAGGCTGCCTAGGACAGTCAAGTCAGCTTCACTTCCCCAGAGCTGAATAAACCACATGAACCCTGGCCTGCAATGGCCTGTGTGTGATTAGTCAAACCTATGTTTGTGTGGGTGTTGTAAAAAAAAAAAAAAAGAAATGGTAAAAGGATGGGTTGTGGTTGTAAAGGCTAATCTTAAACGGTATTTGTTTCACAGCTGGGCTTATCTGATATCAGTCTACAAGTCCCGTGTGTGTGTGTGTGTGTGTGGGGGGGGTGGGGGTGCCTTGTTTTCTTTTTTCTCCTGTAATCACTGTTCTATCAGACATACTTGCTTTGCATGTCAGACAGTCTGCTGAGTTTTCTTGTTTTTTATACCCCCCCCCCCCCACTTTCACTCACTCTGTGCTTTGTAATATACACAAGTACACATTTTCCCTTCCTTTTTATGAACTAAAAAAAAAGGTCTAGTCATAAGCTCTCACAATGATGTCATTCTGGAAGAGAGGACAGATTTTCAGGCTAAAAACTTGAAAGGCGTGCGAGTCGCCACAGCGGACCTTAGAAAAACTATTTTAAAAGATGATGAACAGCATTTGGTTTTTATATCCCTCGAGCATATCTCAGAAGATGAAGGTTTTTTCAGGCTGAAGCAACTCCTCAGATGGTTCTCCTGAGTGTGAGTAAAATCCAGAGAAATGACACAACATGATCAAAATGAATCGCTGATCGAAATCTTTTGCTTTGCCAGCTAAAACATTAATCCAGTGTGGTTTTCTTTGACTCAGTTTGACACAAACTCTTTCAAAGGCCACTAAAGGGCTAATTCAAAATACTGACAGTTTATAATTATAAATCCTTCTCATGACTTACCTTTGACTTGAATACACATTTATCAAGGTTTTACTAAGAGTTGCAACAGCGGCATATTTTCCCATCATCTGATAACAGTTGTGTTGGTTGTTATGTATAGATCAAAGACTAGATGGTAATTGCTCACTTTCAGCGATACTCTAAGCCCTGAAACGCTTTGGTGCGAGTTCCTGCGGAGAACATTGTCAAAGCATGAGTCAGAGTGATGACTGAAAGATAAGCGCTTTGGAGGAGGGAATTTGCCTTTCTGTAAACATCTGGACAGAAAAATAAGAGGGGTTACTGAACCGTACCCTCTCCTCGTCACTGGGGCAGTATCATTAAGGATACATGTTTTGTTCCGGTGACCTGGAAAAAAAAACGTGTACTTTTACAGCTAATTAAAATGTACATGCCTAGTCCAATTACACACCTTGAATCATTTTAAGTGTGTGTGGAATTCCCATTGCTACTTAAAAGGGCACCAAAGTTGAAGTCGCCATCCCATAACAGTCGTCTACAGAATATATTTCATCCTAATCCTTCAGTTTACGGAGCATAGAGAGTTTGTGAACTCGGTTCCTTTTGCCTGCCTTTGAGGATAGCCTGAGGTGAAACCGAGTCAGATCTGGAGAACACTCTCCCACAGACGAACCGAAAGCCAACACAAGGCACAGCATGTTTTCATTGTCTTGTATTACGCCGAACGAAACCTCATTCCGCTTCTTCAAATACGTGAGCATCGCTCGGGTCCTGCGAGTACTGAGCGTTCATTGTTCGAGCTCTTGCTCCTAGCTCGTCCACCTACGGCGAGTATTGAGTGGACTTCAAAACAGTACACTAGTGCTATAACATCTAGAGGAGTATGACTGGTTTTAAGGTGTGTGAGCATAGATGTGTAGGATGTGTGAGTAAACACATCTGTAGGGTGCTTTTTTTTCCTTTGGGCTTTCAAAATGACAAAGCAAGTGTTTTCACTGTCTCCCCCCCCCCCTTGCTTGAATATGAAACTGGGTTTGCTTGCTGTGCCGTTTTTTTGTTGTTTTTTCTCTTCATTTCTTCCTTTCACTTTTTTTTTTTTTCTTTTATGAGAAACCACTACGAGTTTCCGTGTCGCTGCATTTAAGGATCTCCCCAGAGGTCAACCAACAGTTTACTCACACTGAATAATTGAATTAGCAAGTCAGTGTGTTTTCTAAAGGCAGAGTTCGGTCGCACGGATGTCACCTTTGTTTATGGCAAGGTGCTGAGAGAGAACGGTGTGGAGATCTTTAGTTCATCACGGTGGCGACGTTTTATTCCAGAGCGTGGGCTCTGAAACAAGCCGTCGTCAGAAGCCGAGAGGAGAAAGCCTGGTAAATGTGTAATGCTTTTAGATGTACATTAACAGCTGGGGTCTGTTTCTCAGCAGCTGCCAATGTGAATATCAAGTGTGCTTCTTCAAAAGTGCTAACATGCATGCAAGATTCATGAAAACAGATTTCACCATTAGAGCGGGAGAATGTAAATCAGTCAACACTTATTCATGGCACAAATACGATATGAACGTGGCGTCTAAATATTGAACACTTTCTTTTTCTTTTTTTCTTTCTTCCACGCAGCACTAGGTTAATTTCCTGATGAATGGAACGCTTCCTGAAGATTCTATACACATGCATCAAGCAAACATTCGGATCAGATGGCTTTCCCTTTACAAACCGGAGCGTTTGACTGAGCTCAGGGTAGGCGTGTTATTTAATCCGCTGGCGTGATGGAAGCGACTCTGCGTCGGCACGTTTGTAACGGCAGCACATTTCTTCGAGAGCCAATGGCACGGTGCAGCCCATTAATGCTATGCTTAATTAATTTCCAAAAAGGCCAAGGGTAATTAATGTCATGTTGGTGCCTCATTGCTCTGCTGTTGTTTCTTGAAATGTCACAGCTCAGTGCCGTCAAAGCAAAAGAATTCAGGATACATTTTGAACTACAGCAGATTCATTATTTTTTAGCTGTTGGGCGTAGATTGAGGTGTGTGTTTGTGTTTGAGTAGAGTGCTTTAATGCTTTATTTACTGCATGCATATGCATTTTGCCGTGTTCAAAAATCTACACGTTCTACTGAAGGTTAGCCTGCCTTGTAAATAGGGTTGTGTACCGAAAACCGGTGCCAATACGGCACCGGTACCTATAGAACCGGTATATACCGGACCGAAACAGAACGCGAATTTCGGTGCCTCATTTCGGTGCCACTTAAATGCCTGAACTGTCGATTGAAATATTTGTTCTCTAGATTCATATATTTTTGTAGATTAATAGTTTATTAGATTAAATAAAAAAATTAAAAGCACAAATCATCCGGAAATGAGAGACCATCCGACATGCGCGTGAATGCAGCCACTAATGTTACACTCGCTCTGACGGCAGCTGGCGGTCTACCGCTATCTTATCTTGCTAAATTAAACAACTCTCGTTAAAATGCCTAAAACTAAACGGTCGAAAGTGTGGCTATATTTCACAAGAAAGGATTCCGACACCGCGACGTGCAGCGAATGTTTTACAGCAGTTGCGTGTAAAGAGGGAAACACGTCAAATCTAATGAAACATTCGAGGGCAGACGGAATAAAGTTAAAAGCAGAATAAATAGACGGAATAAAGTTTAAAGCAGAGGGAGGCACCGTGTTTGACAGCTTGTAGACAACAGCTGGCGCTCAGTGTGGACGACCCTCAGTCCCAGTCACACCAACTGTAGCAAAAAGGAGTCACCGATTATGATGACGTCAGCAGCCTGTCCGCAGGTTAGTAGTAGGATAATGTAATGTTAATAGCAAAATGCAAATCTTGCATTCATGCTAACAAATAGTCAAACGATTTGTAAAATACTAATGTAACATGGATTCTGTTTATAATTATGGCTTTCCAGCCTGTACTAGTAGCACTACAACAGTGTACAACTACAACAGTGACCCCATTTACCATTGCAAAGAAGGCTATACATGTCCTGTGCAGGGCAATAAGTCAGGAAAGGTGTCGTATTTTGACAGAAAAGGCAAATATGGTGAAATTTCTGCAAAAGAATTGCTAAAATTTGAAGCTTACATGTTCATATATACTTTAAACTTTTAATATATTGTTAAATTTTAAGCATAACATTTTTTGTTCAATAAAAATTAATTCTTGAGTCATCCACTATAATTTTGTGGCTTAAAAGTATCGGTTCAGGCACCGTTTTGGCACCGGTACCGTTTTCAAAGTATCGATTTGGCACCGGTATAAAAAAAAAAAAAAAAACCCAAACGATACCCAACCCTACTTGTAAAAGTGTAAAGCACCTAAATTGAGGGCTTAATTAATGGAGGGTGCGCGCTTTGTTTACAAGGACGTAAGCTGCTTCTTGGCACCTCAGCTGTAACAACAGATACAGTAACCACAGACGCTTGCTCATCGCCTGGGAGACAGGACACAGGGTCAGACCACAAACAGGACAGACCGGAGAGAGACGTGTGAATTCCCGTTCAAATCCAGGCTGAAATTATGAATCGGTCTCGATTAAAGAGGTTTTAAAGCAGAAAGAGCTTTTTCCTTTTGAGGTGGCGAGCGTAAATCTTCGCAGCTTTGTTGATGAGGAACAGTTGGGGTAATTGAAGCTGATATTTTTAATAAGGCCTGAAGCAGCTTGAGTTCCTCCCCCAACACACACACACAGACACACACACACACACATTGTAATAGTAAGGGTGAAGGAGGGGAGGGGGGAAATCGAGACATGTTTATTCAGCATAGTGAAGGCAATAAAGAGGAGCTGAGCTGTCACAGGCACTGCTTTCTCCCCTCATGTGTTAATACCATTAAAGGCAAGTGTGAACAAATCAGTAGCTCAAGTGCCCGGGACAAGCAGGTTTCACATCGGGCCTGTTAACTTTTTAATTTGTACTTGTTGGCTGAACAAGTAGATTTAACTAGAATCTGCTTTTAATTTTTAACTAAAGTCAGAACTATGATTTCTCTCTCTTTTTTTATTATTATAATTTTTTTTTTGGATTTCTGTTCCCTCTAACTGTGATTAGCGATGCGCTTTTAACTCTTCAAATACCATACATGGAGTGTTTCAGATTCGCCACCACATCTGTGTATACATGCACTAGGGCTGGGCAGTTAATCGAAATTAAATCGAAACAGACATTCAGAGCATCTAATCGATGTTAGTGTACAGTCACTTTAAAAACGTACTACTGCATGACTCCGCCCCGTCCAGTCTGCGACATGGAAGCATCATGGAGAGAAAAAAAATATCCCAGCCGAGCATGTTTACAGACAAAAAAAAAAAACACAACCAAACAATAATCATTCGTTAATTATAGTTATACTGTTTATTTAATTGTGATATCGATTTGAAGGTCATACCTCAATGTATTATGTACCGTATAACTCATTAACGGTGCTACTTTAAAACTGGACTTCATATTATTTTCAACACGCTACCTGTTAGGTCATCACCCAAATGAGCATGGGCTTCCCTGTCGAGTCTGCTTCCCCGCAAGGTTTCTTCCTATTAACATCTCGGAGAATTTTTCGTTGCCCTCTGCTTGCTAGTCAGGGACAATCATATTTCACAATTTAAAAAAAGAATATAAATAAATTTCCATATATATTTATTTCATATATTTATTTTTTTGTATTTTGTGAAGCTGCTTTGTGACAAAGACGTGATGTTAAAAGCGTGATGTACATGAAATGTAGTAAAATTTAACTTTGTACACTGTTGATGCTGTGAGCAGCCGTGCTGATTCGGGAGTCGAGGAGACCAAACAGGTAACTAGACAAAGTATTGATGAACATTTTCTAGCAAAAATCTACTCCTTCCAAAACTTATAGGACTGAAAGAAATACTTTTGTCAGACCTAAATACATTCAGCGTGCAATGGAATGGCAGACCACAGCACCATTTATCTTAATCGTTATACTGTTAGCGCTATGTGGGAATACAAGGTAGTTTATTAACACCCTTAGCTAGCTAACAAACATCTTTTTGGGCTCCTGGAGATCTCTAGTTCTGTGATTGGACCTTGTTATTGGTCAGTATACTACCTGAAAAACCTCTGCTTTTGTTTGATCTCGTTAGCCTGGCGATAGACCGTCTTTCATGACGGCCCTGTTTATTTTATCATAATCTGATTGGAGTTGTTTATAGCTATGCAAACATTCAGTTCATGGTAACGGCTGATAATGTTGTTTTTTCCATCCTGAAATCTGAGCACATTTTAATCCTTCACCTTCATTTCTAGATGAAAGCACCTGAGAGAGCATTTTTCAGTTTTTAATGCGCAAAAAAAAGGCAGGTCTAAAAGTTTGAGCCTATTAAAACGCATGTAGCTCCGAATCCTGTTTTAGTGAGTAAACATTTAATGTAAGCGCACCACGGCTTTATTTATGCATTAAATCTGCTGTTAGTGCTGAATTATACATTAAGGCTGTAAATAATGCAGGAGAAATTCCTCAATGATTACTGGCACGCTGTGAATAGTGCGTTTGCTAATCATTCGCTCATTGATCTTCGCCGTGAGCTCATGGTAACCAGTTTTGGGGCACCTTTTTCCTGACAGATGCTAAGGGTATTGTTTTTCACGAGGTCAGCTGCAGGGACTGCACAACCTATTTAATTGTATTATTTCTGTCAGTGTGGAATGAGCTGGCAATTATACTAGAGGTAAGAATTTTTTCTCTCCCCTTGTCCTTTGGTGAGAAGTGAGATGACGACTGCAATTAGATCAGCTTCTGCAATTGGAACAGCTTGATCCTGTCTGAGGTCACCCGCATAATTATTGTCACGCGGCATTAACTAGTTTTTGCTTTTCACTCTCGCAGTTAGCGACCTCTGTTTTAACCTGTACATCTGAGCAGAACTCGTAAGGCCTCCTGGCACATGGGGTTTGATCTACTTCATTTGTCATTTCATACGTAGGAATAATTAGAGCGGCGGAGCGATACGCCCTGGGGAGCACTAAAGCTTACGACCTTTCTGCTACCGGAGAGGCGAGGCTCGGGCGAAGCAGCCTGGAGAGGAAGTTGTTATTAAGAAAATAATGGCTTTGACAAGTTCAGGATTAAATTGTAAACAAGCGACGTGATGGATCAGTACTCGGCGAGGTAATTGATTTTAGTGTCTTTGCCGAGCTGCAGTACCCGGCTTTAATTAACGAGATTGAGGTTAATACCACTTTGATTCTCCAGGCCTATAGCGTTTGTGTGCTTTTGTTCACCGAGACCTGATTTTAACCTTCAGCGTCTGTGGAGATTTTCCTCAGCCTGACCTGTACTTAATGTCTGGATGCTGACTATTGAATTTCCTGCATGGCTTGCTATTTGAAGTGTAGCTGTATCTGTCAGTATGTAATACTCTACATATCTGTATCGAGAGTTATAACCGATGGTGGGCGTGGCACATAATAAATTTTTTAAAAACAATTCCATGCATTCTTTTTTGATAAATAATTATATCCCAAGAATCTCTGAATCGAATTGTGACTCTAGCAGTTCCTTGACCTCAGCTGCATCACGCAAGCACAAAACTGACCTCTCAGATCCCTCCCCGTCCGGTTGACCCGTTATTATATATTTTTGCACCTGCTTGGGCTATTATCTGACCCAGGCCTTGCTTTCATTCACAGGCAGAGTGTTAGATTTTTAAATTTAATGAAACCTGAGATTTAAAGCGCTCTTATGGCTGTTGCCGTTAAGTTTTCAGCTCTTGTTTAACGTCCAAACAAACTCTGTTTCGGTCCAAATCCGAAGTACTGCCATGCTAGCGCTGCGCTAACTACCCTGTATAGATAAATTTGTGGAGATTTTAAGCGGTTACAGTATTTTCCTGAGGTAAAGTTACCCAATAAAAAAAAAAAAATCAGTTTTAATTGATCCAATCTCCCATAAACATCATTGTCTAATATAAACGACCTTGATCAGTTACTAAGGATGAATAAGTAAATGCTGTAAATGACTTAGACAGTGCTAAAAGCGCTTACTTTTGTCCTGTGTTCATATCCAAGCACTCATTCATGCCCACATAAAAGTAAAAAAAAACAGAAATCTCAGTCCGGATGCAGACCTCCAGGCTCAACCTGACGCCCTGCGAACCTCTGCGAAGCCTTCTTCAAAAAATAAAAATGTAAAATAAAATTTAAAAAACACAACCATAAATCACGTGTCTTTTATTCATATCTCTTAGTATCTGTTTAGCACACATCCTGTTATGCTGTATAGTCTGTTTTTATCCCTAATCTGTTAAATCTTTTGTGTTATGGTGAGTTACAGAGGAGGGAGGCAGGCGGAGGAGGGGCACGGGGGAGGCGTGGGGTGCCACATGTGGAGATTTGGAAGAAGACTCTGTGGGTCTGTGCTTTCATCAAGTGGCTTCATCATCACATAAAAAAAAAAAATGAAAATCATACTCTATTGTGGTAATACACAGCTCACCCACTCGAGCTGCCATTTACCTCAACGGTGCAGTAGAGCATTTGCATTTTGACTTTGATAGGACGCTCCCTCAGGACCAGTGGAGAGGGTTTAGTGACCATTGAGAGCCACCAGGCTTGTGCTTATCAAATTTCAACCAGCTTGTGAGTAGTGGCTGCGTAGCTGTAAAGTGTGTGTGTGTGTGTGTGTGTGTGTGAGAGAGAGTGAGCTGGGGAGGGAGGAGAGAGAGAGAGAAATAGAACGAGAGTGTGACACATTGATCTAAACACACTGAGACTGGATTACTGTAAGCAGGTTAGTAGAGTTTTATAGCACATTTTTTTTTAGAGTTGTATAACAGGATGTAGTAATAAAGCCTAAGTTATTCTCTGTGGTTGTAAATAACACTTCACCAATGAGTAAGCTCTTCACAGGATCTCTGCATTGTGTGCTTTTTGAGCTCTCACCTCATAGGCCTTTTTTTTTTTTTTTCCTTCGGAGTTGGAATTCTGCCGACTGGCTTCGAGCCGTTCCCTGCCGAGCCTAAAAAAAGAGACGTTTTTTGTTCTCCGTCCAAGAATACCTGTGCAGTACAGTAGGTCAACCCTAGGAGCTTTTTGAAGCATGCCGAGTTCACTGGAGTGGCATTCACACCCAACAGTAGCCACCCACAAGGCCAAGGCATAAAAACGTTTCATCATTCTCCACTTTACGATGCCAGATTCTCTCTCTCTCTCTCGATCTCCAACACAAGCAGCAGCTTCAACAGCCGTGGCTCTTCGTAAATTCCTGTTTGATTGCGGATCATTTTCATGTCAGCACAGTGCAAATCTGTTTTGCTTTCAGACCGAGCCGGGGAAAGCGCATGATGGAGGTGGTGGGTGGGATCTGGGGGCAGTGAGTGTGGACAGTTTGATAAATAAAGGAAGCATGGTTTTGGAGATATGCATATTATCGCTATTGTCTGGATGCAAATTTGAGCAGATTCTCTCGACCATTAACTGGCTGGAAATCCTCTGTGGGCACGTAGAACAATCCTCTCCAAAAAACTGACGTAAACCTGTTGCTAGTAGGCCTCTTGACAAATAGCTTTACTGAGAACCATGGGTGGGTCATGTGACACAAAATACATCGTTCCACTATTCTTGAATATGTGAAGAGAAAAAGTTAAAATGATTTAAGAAAAAAAAAAAGATTTTCTAACAGGATATCTAACCTGAAATGGAAAAAAAATAAAATAAAATTCTCTACAAACAAAAAGATGCATGGTTTGTGTTCTGTTTCTCAGTTTGTAACTGTTTCAAAAAAGATTTTAATAAGATAAAAGTACAGTGGCGGCTTAGCACTGTGGCCTCGCACCTCCGCGGTCAAGGGTTTGATTCCTGCCTCAGGTCTGTGTTAATAAAGTTTCCTTGTTCTCCCTGTACTTGGTGGGTTTCCTCCAGGTCCTCCAGTTTTCTCCCACATTCCAAAGATGTGCAGATTAGACTAAGGCTGAATCCCATTTCTACCCCTTACCCCTACGCATAGCCCTACCCCTCCGTTTGGCGCGTTCACGTGAAGGGGTAGTGGTGCCTCATTTCTCTTTTGGTTGGAGGTGTAGGGGGAGGGGGAAGGGCCAGATAGCCCTCCAAACGAAGATTTTTCGGGACCTCACTTCAAACGAAGGGCTAAGCGAAATTTTCAACATGGCTGCTCACTCGAGCGAGCAGACCCATAAATGTAAATTTTTGCCATAAATAAAGATTTTTATGACAAGTTTTCATTATATGTATATTGCCTCTAGTCTTGTGTTTGTGTTTATGGTGATGTTCTGTAAAGAAACGTTTGCAAAAAAATCGCTAAAGTTTGCTAGCGGATAGCACAGATTGCACGATATTACAAATATATATTTTTATGTCACATACACTTTACTGCATGCTACAAACAAATATGAAAGTTCAGTAGCACGGCAGTTTGCCGAGCATTTGATAACGCATTGTTTGTTTTGCTTACGGCCATATGTGTACATGTAAATGAACAGTGCTTACACTATTCTTACTTATTACAACGTGACCACAGTTCTGTAATTTATATTATGTATAGGGATGAAATACGGCGCAAAAAAACTTTGGGAGTGAGTAATCTCTCTCTTATTGCAATGTGTGATAAACATCGGCGCATGTCCTCTAACGTAACATTAGGAACTAGTGACAACGTATGATGACGTATAACAGTGTTGTAGTGGTGTCCCGTTTCTTAGGGGAAATATTTAAACCCTTCCCCTTTCCACTTCGTTTCGAGGGGCGAGGGGTAGGGGTAGAAAATAGAAATGGGATTCAGTCTAATTGGCATTTCCAAATTGCCCGTAATTTTTGTGTGTGATGGATTGGCACCCTGTCCAGGTTGTACCCCTCCTTTGTGCCTAAAATCTTCTGGGATCTGCGCCAGTCCCTGTACTCGGGATAAGCTGTACAAAAGATGAATGAACGCATGAAAAGTGTGTGCTGTAACAAAATTTATCACAATATCACTATCACATCACCCAGGTCCTATTCCTGTCCACATAAATGTATTTATTTGTTCATTAGTGCTGAGCAACTAAACAGACAAAAATAAAAATAACACTTTTCCTCAATTACAAGTGGCAGCGATTTATTACAGGTAATATACACATTTTTTTCAGTTAGTTGATGAATAAATATTGGTGAACATCTTGATAAGATCATTTGTCCTATTTATTATTTGCTGTCAGCCTGTATAAATACGTTATAATGCAAAATTTGAATGTACATTTAAAGGGTAAATATCGCAGAATTAATTGGAATGTGTGGTGAAAATAATCGCAGTGTGAGCCTGTTGGTTTGTTTATTTATTTACTTGGGTAGGTAGACAAGAGATCCTTCATTCTCCATGCCATCTCACTTTGGCGTGATCACATCCTTCCTCGTCTCCTCGCTATATAATAGAAGTGATTTCTCTTCTTGATATGTCTAGGAATAGGATTTCCTTCAGGACAGAGCTCTAGTTCTGGCTTGCACTGATTAAAGGAACACTTGTAGATAATCTGTTTTGAAACTTGTGTGTGTGTGTGTTCCATAGGAAGGAAAAGAGCCAGGAATGAGAGAGCGAGAGAGATTTTGATTGGTAAATGCTTATCAGTGCGGTATGAGCCGGCACTCTGGAGGGCTAAATATTTAATGACGGGGAAGCTGAAATAGAACCGTAACAGACCACTGGTGAGAAATGGAGTCACTATTTATACGCCACTCCTCGCCTTAAACTAATGGAATGGCGAAGGAGCCCAAGGTTATTAGCGCACCTGAGATTAGCCGTGTTGGAATTAGCTTTGTGTCTGTGTACATTTGTGCTGCATGATGGCTTTCTGCTCGAAGACTACGCAGCAAAAAAAAAAACCCCAAAAAAACACAAATAGGATGGGGCGAGATGATGTAATATCGAAGGCATGATGTCACTGTACACACATGTCACTATTCAGGTATTGTGATCTCATTTTATAGCTACTAAAACGGACAGGAAGAAATGATGAACTTTATAATCAAGGTGAAGTATGAAGTGTTGATTTATTTCCTAGCACAGCAGCTCGGGTAGGAACGACACTAAAATGTCAATCGCAGATCCGGCTTAATGCGCATTATAGTTTCCATAGTAACAGCTTAATCACTCGTGTCGACGAGGGACGTTATCCAAGTTTAATAATAAGGAACCCGAGGCTTGCTCTGAGGTTGTTTGTTTATTATTCGTGGAGTCTACAATATCAGAGATATCGAGAGAGAGAGAGAGGAAGGCTGGACTGTTTATATCTGCAGTAAGTGATAATATAAGCCAGCTTGAATTATGGACTTTCCAGAAGCAAATATATCTCTAAGTGGATAAAAGCGCCATGTGATTTGATGTGATGTGATTTTTCTTGCACAAAAATCAAGTATGTGGAAATGAGCGTTGTATACGAGAAATGAAACCGTTTAAAAAGAGTTCACCGCTGTTATGGGAAAATAATCAGAACAGTGACTCGGCTCAGAGTCACCAGAACGGACACCGCAGATTTGTTATTCTGCGAAAAGTTTTTCTGTCACTTTTCTTACACATCACTCAAAGTAAGATTAAGAATAAATGATTTGTCTCGTAGATTATTTTGTTCCATATCACAGTTCAGAAGCTGGGGACAGAGCGAGAGTCACAGTATACACTGGATACTTTTCTGGATATCCAGCTGTACAGATGGAGTTAAAAGCTTTGCTCAAGGGCACGACGATGGCAGCTTGGCAGTACTGAGGCTCGAACCATTTGGGCCTTTACTGTTTGAGCCTTGTTTCTCTTTTAAAGCGATACTGTTTTGTTGACGTCTTCATATGATCATGTGATGTGATTTGTTTATTTTTTAAAATATGTCACTCATGGGAAATGCTGATTGTTGCATTCTGTTTAAAGTTCACGCTCATCTGTTGTAGCATTCCTGCTCGTTGTCGTTAGCAACGTTAATGGCTCTTTTTGCCGCATGCCTGCTCTCATCTGGCTTCACTCGGTGCACTGTTTTTCGTTCAGCACCTCAGGGTCGTCCAGCTTATTCATAACTGTTAGATATTACATCACTACAGTTGCCACAGTATTGCTTAGTCATTGATTTCATCATGTTATATCGGTTGACTTGACCAGCTGTGTTAAGCTTGTACTACTCTTGTGAGTCACACTCTGTGCATGTATGACTCCGAGTCCATACATGAGCTTTCTCTGGTTCCCCAGGCCAAGTATAAAAAAAAAAAACCTGGCTTTTCCATTAATTTTTTATTTTTTTGCATCCGGATTTCCGTATTATCAGGCAGGTTGCTAAAGCGGTGCACGCTCTGTGTGTTAAATGAACACAATGGATTACATTGTGGAGAGAATGTTTCATTGTGAAGATGCAGTTTTTCCCAGGCACTTCCGAACGGCCTGGTCGGGTTACACAATTTCTTTCTTTTTTTTTTTTGGTGCAGCCGGTTCACACGAGTGCCGAGATCAAATGCGCTCTTAGCTCAAATCTAATTTGCTTGGGAGGGAGTCGGTGATGCCAATCAGAGGTTATTAACAACATGGCTGGCAACTTTCTTGTTTGTTAGGATTCCCATTGACGTTAATTACAGCCTTTTTTGCTTTTTGTGATTGGGGTTTTTTGCTTTTTCTTCCTTTTCTCTCCCGAGGCACGGTTGTAGGGGGACGTGATGTGATTTTAGTGTGTGAATTCTTATAGTGTGCACCTTGTTTTCCTTTGGTACATGGCAGGGATAAACATGCGATCTTAATATTCTGATTTGGGCCGTTTGTTGATTATTGAACACACACACGCACCATCCAGGCGTCTTGGGCTGTAAGTCGTAGAACGCAAGTGTGTGAATTTTATCCAAAACAACATCTGAAAAGCAGGCAGTGTGTAAAAACATTCCCTCTGCACCAAGTGATACTTCTGAAGCAGGTATAAACACTTTAACTAGAGCATGGACAATACATCAACCGTTACTTAATTAAAAAAAAGAAGCCTCTGAGGTTCCACACTCCAATCCTGTAGGTGGCGCTAAGACACCTTTTGCTGAATGCTATGTGCAGTGTTTTAGACTGTAAAAAAAAAGTTCAGAACTTTGATGAAAACCATCAAAGTCGGCTGATGCTCACAGCGAGATGATCACAAAACAGTAGTTAAAAGTAAAAAGAAAATGCAGCACAGAAACACGTTCTTGCTTTAGATTAGGAGGAAATTAAATAAAACGTGACTCGGTGTGTTATAAGGTTAAACAGGATCTTTTTCCACCCTTAGTGGGTAAAAATACACTTTACTTTTAAGCTCAACTCTTGCATCATGGTAGTGAAACAGCGTATTAGGCAAGCTGCTGAAGCTTTTACACGTCTGGTGTGCTAGTTGTTATATAAATTAATTATCTTATGATGTTAATTACTTTATGCACTACCGCCCTTGCCCTCATATCACAAGTACGTTCAGGGCAAAGCCTTTTAAATGTGCTGTGATCAATGTTTTATTACACTCTCCATTTTTATATAATTTTTTCCTCTCTAATAACACATGATGTGATTGCCTGATGTGATAAATCGTGTGTGTATGTACTTTAAGGCCTGTGTGTTCTGTATCCAAACGTCCATAAAAAATGTCAGAGCCGTCTGCATGAGACACATGGCTCCAAGCCAGCGTGATTACATGCCGCTATAACGGTCTCCTCGAGGCTAATTAGTCATAGTCTCGCGAGCCAGACGTCTGCCTATCACTGTTAAAGCTCGAGAGCGGCTCGGAGCTGCCTACTTCAACACAGAAGAAGAAATCCGACGTGTGCTATAAAACAACTGCTTCCCAAAACGGTGGGTTGTACTGCGTAGCTCACCGCGGTCGTCATTCAGATGGATAAAAATCTGAAGCGAAGTGAGAATCTGATTTGATTCCATTCAACGACGGATGCAGCTTTAGCAGAGGCGTACGTTCAGACGGGTGTGGATCAGACCCTCTATAGGGGAGCCGGTGACAACGACAGCAAAGAAAAACACCCTGAAAAACAAATGAGGATGAAACACGAACCTCTAGTCTCAAAACAGACTCTGTCAAACAACGTTAAGTGCATTTGTAGCATTTAATAAGTGTGTTGTAAATAGATGTGCGACGATTATTAATGTCATTGACTAAAATCTGTAATCAGACCAGTTGTCAACGAATTTAATTGTCTGTGAACGAGTAATAACACAATGGCAAACACTTTCACGAACAAAAATCTTGAGCATAGTCATTAGCCCACTATCTGGAAGCTTTAGTTAAATTATAGTCTTATTTTATTGCTGCTATTTCTTTTTTTTTTAATGAAGTATCACCATTGATCTGTTTTATCTTGATTGATTGATAGTTACCACTCGGACAAAATTACCTTTATCTAATTATAAAAGCTAATAGCTAAGTTACAACTATCGATTAATCATGTCAATAATCGATAGATAGATAGATTAATTAATTGATCATCGAAATAGTTATTAGTTTGCAGCACTAATTGTTAAGAGAACTGTAATGGATGAAGGAATGTCTTTATCAATAAAAGCAGCAGAAGTTCAAACTGGATTCAGTCAAACAAATCACCCGCTAAGAAAGTTACAAGTTTTAGAAATAGCCGTGAGCCCAAAGCTCAATCAGCTTAAGTGTCTATGTAGAGCCGGGACAGATAGGAGACGTGTCGTGTGCCAGGGTTTGCTGTTTTTAATTGCAACAAGGATCTACAAACAAGAAAACTAACGTTTTTTTAATGAATAACCAGATTATTGAAGCAAAAAAGTAAGGTTGAGGTTTAGTTTGGATCGAAAGTTTTATTCTGCAGGACTTTGATTCTGACTTTTAACCTGTATGTCAAAAGTATAGATGGAATATTGAAACCCTTTCTTTTTTTATTCTTCCCTCTAAATAGAGCTCAGGTCCAATTTACCATCGAGTTTATAAATCGAAGCTACTGAATCTTGCAAACAATAATCCTTTTTGAAGTGTTTTATTGATAGCAAGATGTGAGAGTGTTTTGAATGCCGAAACACAGAGCCGTTCATTTTTGTAAAAAAAAAAAAAAAAAGGAAAGAAAGAAAAAAAGAAATCTGACTCATGGCAGTACAGGCGGGAGGTGGGTTTGACACTGAAACCTTTGATGAAGGTGTTAAGTCTGCATGAGAGAGAGAGAGCACTCCGTCATGCTGCAAGCAGTGCCGAGAGGTCCGCTCGAGGTTATTCAGAGGAGACGGCGCTAAGGTACCCAAGAAGAAGAAGTGATAGAAGACGACCGATTTGTCGTAGTGATTGATGAGGCGGAGCTAGAAATCCATGCAAAGAAGGATATGAAAACGGGAGGCAACATTTCACAACGGACAAGCCTTTTATTATCAGTGAGAACCTGAATAGAGACACCCAGTCAATGGACTACTCATTTCCTTCAACATGCGTGTGTGTGCATGCAGTGTGTGTGTGTGTGTGTGCATGCATGTGTCAGATACAGTCAGATGAATGTGGCTCTGTGGTGAAACACTCGCGCTGGCTGCAAGCTTAGCCGTGCATGTGAGAGCTATTTTAGCTTATAGCCACACGCGGCATGTTCCTGAACGTGATGCCACCGAAGAAAAAACAAAACAAAAAAACATACTGCGTGTGAGTAACTCGAGTAACTCGTCATGGAACGCTGTTAGCATTATGTGTTTAATCCAGTGTTTCCCTTGAGTGAATGGATCACGCTGCCTGTTCTGGTCTCGTTGCCCATTTGGACTGGAGATGACTGGCGCTGCCAAAACCAAACTGAAATAAAGAAAATGTACATCTTGTTAAGAGATTTGAAAAAAAAAAATCCACATCGCATTGTAATGGTATTATTGACTATAACGACGGGATCATTTATGCTTGCTCTACTTAAGCTTTCCGTTAGCCCGTTTCCCGGCGTCGCTCCTTCCAATCTCACTGCTAGGCTTCTGTGGTAAAACACGAGCCGTTCCCTGACCTCCTTTCGGAAAGATGCGAGCGGTAATCTAATATATTACGGCTGTTGTTGTGAAATGATGGAAGAAAGAAAAAAAATATTCCGCCCCGTGTTTTGGAGGCAGGCCGCGCTATCATTTAGGGATCAGGTCTCCATTTCACACATGGATAGACCCAAGTTAATCTCCTGATCGTTACTGTACATCTTTTACAAATGCTCTGCAAACTCGGCTCGCTGTGCCAGCCTCGGCGTGCTGCTGTTTTCTCTAAACAGATGTTCTCTCGCATAGAAATCAGGCTGATAGAGAGAGCCGAAGGATGCGAATACATGTTTTTTTTTTTTTTTTGGTCTTGTGGGGGTGTTGCCGGGCGGACGCACCGTACGAAACGCCCTGGCCGGTAATGGCGCCGCTCAATGCATGTTTTATGAGCTGTCCGGTGGGGAGGCTAGTGGAGCTCTGATCCTGCTTGTTCCAGCAGCATTTTCATTACCTCTTCCAGTCCCTCCTCGTCTGCTCGCTCTGAGGCAATGAAACGATCAGAAATGATGTTTACAGTGCTGTCTGCTTGGAAAGTGCGCCCAGACAGGCAATTCAGAGCCGTGGGTTTATTTTGTTCCCCCTTTCTATTTTTTGTCTTTTGTCAGCAGCCTTGCTTACTCTCTCTGTTTTGGCAGATTACTGTTAACAGACATCACAAGACACAAATCAGGGACACGACTGATTTAGGGATCTTCCGAATCCTACGGTCCAGCGTTGAGTCTCCACAGGCATCTTTCGGCTCTTGTCGTAATTGGAAATAGCACCAGCGGTTCAGTCCAGGCTTCCAGTTTCATATTTATATGCGCAGACGTGACGGGAGAGGGTGGTGTTATCCCTGGCAGACTGCAGGGCCTCTTAAAGGGACGCAGTCTGAGGTTTGGAAAAAGAAAAGGTGGCCCATCCAGAAACAAAAGCCTCTCCTAATTAGAGGTAATGCCATCCTGTGGTATCTAGGGTGGAGGTGCTTTTTTGGCCGAGCTGTTAGGCGTGTGGATGAATGTGACGTTTGTTCTTCTGGGCCATCTGCCGCCGGTCGCCAGGGTTTTTAAGGAGACGGAAAAAACAAAGAGAGAGAAACCTCAGATAGAGAAATAATTTAGCCGGGAAACGGTTTGACTCTGTGACCCGGCAGGATTGCTTGTGGAAGCTAATCATCTTGAACCTCATTTGCTCAAGGAGATGCTACTTTTGGCATCGAGGAAACGAGGTTGTTCCTCGATTAGCAGTCTGACATTATCTTTTTTCTTTTTCTTTTTTTCCGAACCAAAGAATCTTGTTTTTTTTTGTTTGTTTGTTTGTTGTGCTTTTACAGCGATTGTTTGTCTTCACACTAATTGTATCAGGAGTGCGAGTTTGCTTCAGGCACAGGCTTTAGTGTGTAATGTTAATATCTCCCTATCTGTGCGTGAGATGGATTTAGACAGTGACAGCTGTGTTTATGCACCATTGATTTAGTATTGATTGGACGTGCTGGGTGTTGAGGATGAGCCATGCTCAGATCTGCTGCACACTTAATGAGCATTATCTAGCACGAGGAGGAGGAGCCAATACTAACAGCTCAGTTTAAACCCTCGTACCCTTTTACGCACGGGATTTATGCAGCTGCTGGATAGAAACGTATATCGTCTTCGACCTTATTGTAGTGCTTTAAAGCTTGGATGTACTTCAGCAGCTGAAGAAATAAGACACAGCCTGTGTTTAATAAGTATAAAACGATAACGATCCAATAAAAAAAAGAACCGAATTTGTGCTCCCAACTCCCATGTCTTTGTCTCGATAGCAGCTTGAGCAGAAGATTTCAGCTCGCTTTCTATGAACATCGTGTCGAAATCAGCTTTGAGTTAATCATCATAAAAGCATCCTGTTTAACTAATCCGACAGTAGGACAAAAAAAAAAAACTCAACGCTGTTTGCAGAAGGTCATCCGCAGCCTCAATCTTTGAAAATGACATTTTTAAAAAATTAAATGTTTGATTTTTGTATTTTCTTACTGACACTTCGAGACGTATCGCGACATATTCAACATTACTCATATTATTTATAATTCTCCTCTAAACAGGAAAGAGCTACTGATCACCAGTGTTTACAAAGTGACACGTTTGTGCACATTGATGGTGCGCAGTAGGAATAACCTTCAATTTTGTAAAAAAAAAAAAACTCATATTCGTCAAACATCATATTCCTAATTTTTCGGCAGAGTCGAGGAAGGTTTAAGGACTTTTATGAAAATTGTTGGTTAATCCAATCTTGATCTTGGAAAAACATGGATTTTTTTTCTAAACAGTCTGGGATCACATTCTAACCGCATGGTCGTTCCTGATAAAAAAATAAATAAAAATAATAATGCAACGCTGAAGGCGTCTAAAATACACAATAATCTCCTTTGACCAGTTGATATTGAGACGCATCTGCTACGCTTGATCTGTAAATCCTTCATAACTCCTCTAATCTGAGGTGCTGTTTATTAATTGGTGATTTCTGAGGCTGGAACTCAAAATGAACTTCTCCTCTGCAGCAGAGGTCAGTTTTTGTCTGGCTTTCCTGGGAAGGTCTTCATGATGAGAGTCAGGTTCATCACGGTGCTTGATGGGTTTCGTAAATGCACTTGACACAATACTGTTCTGATCCAGAACAGCTGACCTGTGTGTCTTAAAATAATGACTGTTGTTGTTTTTTGTTATATAATTGTGTGTTAATTCATAGTTTTAAAATCCCCACTATTGTTGTAGAATGTAGAAAATAAATCAGTAAACGAAAACAAAGAAATTTCTTTCTTTGTATCCCAAACTTTTACGTTATATTAATTTTTCGGCATTAAAGAGTCAACTTTAAAACGCTGTTTAACAGGAACACACACTCTCCAAGCTGTTTAATTCAATTGTGGTGGTGGAAAAAAACCGGTGCTTTTGGTTACTATGAATCTGCATTGCTGGTGGAGTTATTTTTAGGTGAAGCAGGGAAATCCTGGTGTCATGATGAGGCTCAGGGTTCCTTCTTTCTTACTGCGTCATTTAAATATTCTAAAAATAGGATTTTGCCGGAGCAAAACAAACTTACTGTCCATATCTCAGCAACCGGATATGATGCAGTAATAAAGACAACAAAACGGAGCTTATCGAACCCAGAACGTGAGTTCGTACCTGATTTGATGCGACAAGTCACACACACACACAATAGTAGTTGAGGAACTGTACATGTATAGAGTTTATATGTGACTCAAATTGCATCAAATATTTGCTGACTGAGACTCACGAAAACAAAAGTCACAGATTGATGATCGGTACTTCATATCGACTCGCGTTGTGTGTTTTATGTCCGCGTTCTTATCCGAGGTGCAGATTAAGGGGTTTGTCCAACATCCTGTCTGTGATAACACACACGCGCACACACGCACACACACACACACACACACACACACACACACACACACACACACACACACACACACACACTCCTGAAGGGAAGGGAGAGCGTGTAGCTCTTTAAAAAAAACTGCTTATTCTCAGAGAAAAAGGCTAGTCTTGAGTGCTCAGGCCACACACACACACACGGACATAAACATTCACACACACACACACACACACACACACACACACACACACACTGTCTCTCTCAGGTATTACAGTATAAAATGAAGTTGCTCTCAGCCTGATAATAGACACATGCGCTGATGGGAAGCAGGCCCCTCGGGGGGGATCGGCTGCTTGGAGGGAGACACACACTCGCATACACACTCTCCTACACTCCCAAGAGCGCCCAAGCTTTTAGCCCACCGCTTCACCGCCTCGACGAATCCGCTGCCAAGACGTTCGCACAATTAATAACCTTGACTGTAACCTTGAGAGTGTTCGGTTGACGTGCTCGAGTCTGTAAGTGATTCTGGATTCGATCGTCACTACTTTTCCGAAATCATCCGGTGAAGAACACCATCCGCCCCCCGACATATCCCCCCCCCCCTCCCCCTGACACCGCCGCGTCCTCCAGGTGTTCTCCAGCGTTCATGCTTATGAACTAGATGTCGTATAAAACAACAGCTCTTAAGCACACAGTGTGTGTGTGTGTAGGGCAAAGGTCAGGGTTTCATGTTGTTTGTACACCGCTGGTGAGAGTGTGGGTGTTCGGTGGGGGGAGGGGGAGGCATGCTCTGTGGGCGGCTCTGAACGGCTCACTCGAGGTGTGTGTGGGGGGGGGGCAGGTTAAGAGGGGGGAGTTTGCCCGGTCATGTGAGGCGAGGACGCGATAAACGATGTGGAAGAAGGTAAAGAGAAAAAAAACGATCAGCATGAATGATGAAGACAGCGAAGGTGATGGTTTGAAAATGGTGCCGTTCGGATCGGACTGGTGGTGTCTATGGGATGGTCGGGAATGTTGAACAAATTGAGTGGATTCATGTTCGGAAAGATTATACATCGAAATGAACCAGATGCATATCACGTCTGAGACGCACGTGGCCACGTTTTGCACAGTTTTGTTTTTATAAAGACTCTAATTTTCAGCAATCGTGCCCGATCGGAATGTAAGCTGGTGTTTTAAAAGGGACTCGCTTCTTACAAAAGTTCTTGAAGTCCTAGCAAAGGGTAAATATCTAACTTGCTCAACAGCAACAAGCACTATAACGATGTTAAACAAAACGTTTGTATTAGACCGAGCTTAACATTTTACTTCAGTTTTCTCGTATCATAAACATGACATTGTGCGAAGACGCTCAGATCTCCAGCGGTTTACTATTCGTGCGCCATTTAGACGTCTTTCGTTAACGTTCTCCATTCTGAGCAGATACGAATCCGGAAATCCGAACCGAAGCGCCCGATCCGTTTGCTTCTCATGCTGAAATATCCGCCGCGTTTATCCACTAAAGCATCCAGACAGGTCTTGAGCAGCCGGCTTCAGTTTACAGCCCGGGTGTCATTTTGAAGCAGCGATGTGTTTCTGTTCTCCGTGTGTGTGTGTGTGAGATCCTCAGTCAACACATGTCACAAGAAGCGCCCTGTGAGTCACAGCCTTGCATACGGGAGCTCCTCTGCTCGGGATTGTAGTAGTGGGGGCAGTGAAGTGGTGCCTTTGTGTTGCTTTTCACTGCCATTGAATGATTGCTGGTGTTGTGTCTTTTATACTGGACCTCTTCTTTAGTCCGCACCATTGTAGCTCTTCGCCCGATGAGGTAATCTGACAGCATTCATTACAGCTCTGTTTTGTGTCCTGCCATTGTCATGAGCTATAGAAAGCTCAAATTGAATATGGACTTTTTTTTTTTTTTTTTTTTGGTCTGATAAATTCCCCCTCAACCTCCCCCACCACCAGCACCACTCAACCTCCCCCACGTTGCGGATAACGCCGCTTAATCTCGCTTTCACAAGACGTGGCCAAATCATACGAGAGTATTTTGCAGCTTTCAATCCGCTCACAAAGCCCGTCGTCTAAATCCTTGCCAGTCATACTTCTAGAAGCATCTCATAATTCTCGGATGGAAAACTCATTTGTTGCACCTGGGATCGAAAAATAATTTGCATGCGTTTTTTTTTTTTGTTTTGTTTTTTTGTGCCAGGCCATGAAGCGCAGGCTCTTTTGACTGGCACAAGCACTTGACATGTGTTATTTCTTTATTTCTTCCTTCCTATTCTTCTTCTTCTTTTAAACAAACGGCAACACGCAAGCACTTTGCTTCTGCCATAGGTCTGCCGGAGACCGTGCGTCGGTGGGAGTAATGCACGAGAGACTCGGTGATGAATAAAGCACAGCACTATGAAAGAGTTATGTAGGGGAAGGGGGAAAAAAAAAAAAAGGAGTGTGTTTGGTAATAGAGCCCTGCTGCGCGCCCATTGTGGGGTGATGTGTTAATAGAGAGAGTGCAACATGGTGGTTAAGAGGGCGAGGAGGTCTAATTTCTCCACTGCTCTGAGGGAGGAACATATTTTTATTTAAAACCTCCTGGCTCACACCCCTTGACTTCATAGCAGTAATGGAAATGGTAAAATAGGTGCTGTAGCCCCTGAAGCCTATTCACTGACTTTCACAAATGGCTGGTTTCGCTCCATCCGCCCCCCCGCCCTTTCTCTCTCTTTCTCTCTCTCCCTTCCTCCCTTTTTCCATTAAGACAGCTGCTATCTTTCAAAGGGTCCTGCTCCACTGATTGATGCGTAATGGCTTCAGGCCTCACCTGCCCCTCAGCATGTTATTCATCTGCGAGCGCCGCGTAAGAGCACACTGATAACTGTGTAATTGGTCCTGCTCAAAATTTTGGGCTGCAGAAGTAAACCCGTGTGTCATTTGTAGTCGAGATGGAACCGGAGGGTCAGCGATTTTAGATTTAACCCCCCCGGAGAAGCAAATACATACAAGTTTGCACCACACGCGCATGAAACTACTACGAAGCATCAAAACTCGAGTGCTGATATGAGGAGCTGCGTTGCTTTTTCCAACAAATTCGCCCTCACTTTCATTCCACTGCATCGCTATATTTCCAGACCGATGTTCTCTCTCTCTTTTTTGTGCTTTAATAGCTAATGATATAGCAGTGCGCTGGGGTGTTTTCATACTTCTGAATTTCTACCTCTCGAAACGAATGACGTGTACTTTATCCTATATATAGCATGCGGCTAAAATCTGAACAGCACACGAGCAGAGTTGGACGCCAATTCAGTCGCACGTCGCGATTCTTTCATGTGGTAGTTATTATATCGAACTTGAGAACAGATATACATATAAGAATTTTTTTTTGTTTGTTTTTAATCTGTTTGCATGTGAGGTTGGCAAAATGTTGCAGTTCTTCTATCATCCTGCAGGTGGCGTGTGCTTATCTATTCACATATTCAATTATTTGCCGAGCTTGTTTAGAATTGTAGCAAAAACTGAATGAAATATGAAATCGCGATGCTGACAGAGTCACAGTACAACTCAGGTCGGCTCTTGGGTTTCGTGATATCGTACCGGGACGTCTCTGATGATTCGCCTCCTTCACCGTAGCGTAAGATGTCTTACATTAGGTGTTTTGATCATGTACAGTGGTGTACAATGTATGTTTATAATCATCTGCACATTCGTTTCGCTTTGTTTTATGTTTTTTAAAGCTTTTTTTGCCTCGAGCTGGTAAACACAAATATTTTCACTGACCTTCAGAGACTTATAAATGCCACTAAATGAATTAATCTACCAGATTACTAAATGTAATTACTAATTACTAAATGTAAGATTTTACTTTTCTTTTACTTTGTTTAAAAAAAACTTCAACATGTGAACTGTGCCATGTTACTAGAGCTGGGAAAAATTACAATCACGAATAGGTTTGGTTAATTTTAAGATCATGATTATTTGATTAGATTTAACTACTTAAAAAAAAAACTTGTTTTTTTTAACAGTGGATTTCTTGAAGTTTAAATATACTTCAAGTGGGGAAAAACAAACAAACAAACAAAAAAAACATAAATACCACATCCTGGCAGAGAGCAAGTTTGGGCTTTTCGTGAGGCGGTGAAAGTGCAGCAGTGTAAAGTAAATGGAGGAACTGGATTTATAAAAGTATAACAGTGTGACTATTTAATCTCGAAGATCTTAATCTGTTATAATGATATAATAGTGACACTGGAAGCCTCTATTACAATTAAAAATAAAATAAAATGAATTACACTGTCCTAATTGTGCCTGGTGTAAAATGCACGTACATCAACTGTTTAAATAAAACTTGATTTGTAATTAGTTAAAACATTATCGAATGTTATTTTATTTATTTTTTACTGTGGTGTGCGGATCAACATTAGACATCTTGCTCTCGCAGACCACACTTCGACAATCCCAGCTGTTGAACAAAACTTTTTAAAATTTGTATACATTTTTTTATTTATAGTTAAATGTATACAGAGGCGTTCCACTTAATCACCGGCTCTGAGGTATACGATCATAAAGCAGGTTGCGTTATCTATTGTCTTGGTTTCTTTTATCCTTAAACCTTTGATTACGCCGCTATTTATTTTTCCCACCTACTACATAGTCTATACGTGATGATCAACAGGAGCGATAGAAAAGATGTTAATTGGTCTTAATGTGAGCGCAGGGACAGTCTTTAAATAATACACTGTTAAAGGTTTAAAATGTACAGCTCTGCAGTGCAAACTTAAAACCAATAACTTTTACTAAAGCAAAAAAAATAAAAAGGTCTTGGGAAGAGACAAAGATCGGGTTATTAATGCTGTTTAAATCCAACATAAGTTAAGTTAATGGTCATTCTTGTTTAAGTGTTTTGATATGCCTGCACTCCTACCTGTAATGTCTTTAAAAAAGAAAAGTCCTACCCATGAAAAGAATTAATCATGCAGATTGAAATCTTAATTTGCAAAAACATTCGACTATGAAATTAATAACCGCGTTCTACAAAAGTCTTCAGAACTATATAACACTCCTGCGCCTGACTGAGTCTTATTTTGCGATTGTAAAAACGTGTTAATTCTGGTCCCTGGTGGTCAGATCTATCAAGTCTGTGGATTTCTGCAGTGAAGCTGAACGAGTGACGCATGCTGTTGTGATCTGAGACGGCGATGGTGTTTTGTCGTGCGGCTCTTATGTATTTAAGTCTGTGTTAAGAGACGGATGTGTGACTGAAGTGTCTGACGTCTCCTCTGGTAAAATCGAAACATTGCTTTCACTTGATGCTTTGGACTCTCTGCGGTTACTGTGCCGTGTGTGTGTGTGTGTGTGTGTGTGTGTGTGTGTGTGTGTGTGTGTGTGTGTGTGTGTGTGTGTGTGTGTGTGTGTGTGTGTGTCAGCCAGCCGGCGGTCAGTGTGGTAGCTCATCATTAGGTGATTAATCCGGCCGTGACGCTAGTGTTTGTGTTGAGAATGACGAGGAGAGCAGATGCCCTGTCAGTCGGAGTCTACTGTAGAGACGACAGGCTGTCCGTCGACGAGCCGAGTTGTCAACCGAGCCACTCCGCCTGCCAAAACCTATTTCTCTTTCTCTCTCCCTCCACCCCCCCCCCCCCTTTTTTTTTAAACACACATCTGATTTTTTGCTGAATGACCCAGTTCTTTCCCTCTCTGGCTCCTCACATTTCTTTGGATTTACCTGTCTCCACTGTTACTGAACAGTTTGAGGACATACACGGTCCCGTCCTCACGCACCTCCGGTCTCTCTCTCTCTCTCTCTCTCTCTCTCTCTCTCTCTCTCTCTCTCTCTCTCTCGTGCACTTTTCTGACCTGTGAGCGTCAGGCATTTTGATGCGTGCAATCTGATTGACTGGTTTTCCGGTTCTTCCATAGACTCACTTCTCTCTGTTAGGGTTTTTTTTTTTTTTTAGCAAGATGGAGCTACTGGATTACAAAAAAGGTGGTCATGACATCTCACCTGTGACAGTTATTCAAGAGGTTAGAGATGGTGGTGAGTGAATATAAAATATCACCTCGCCATTTTTGCTGCTGACGAAAAGGTTTGCCAGTGAAACTCCCTCTTTCTCTGAATCTTGGGGGGTGGGGGGGGGGGGATTTTCGGTGCCAGACTCTTTACCTTTAAACGAGTCTGACTTAAGAGTCGCTGTGACATAAAAAATTGCTCTGAAGAAGACAGTGTGTACACTTGGCTCTGCACAGCTGTTCCTTTACTGGTTTGTTCCCCCCCCCCCCCCCTCTTCAGTGTTTTTTTTTCTTTGTTTAGATGATTGATCTTTATTTTTATGAACGCCGACTTTAAAGGGGGGGAAAGAAGCAGTGAGCGTTTCAGCAAAGCTTGTAAAAAAAACAGGATTTGGACCGAATCTGTTTTCTGCCTGGAGATTGTAGCCAGGTTCAGTTCAGCATGCCTGTCTTATCTGATTTTCAGTGCTGGAGCTTTACACTAGGCTGAGCGAGCTTGTACCGATCCACACGTGACCAAAGACCGCTGCTGAGCCTGAAGCGCACGAGGGCCCGCGGGCCTACCTAGCTTAGACCCTGCCTCGGAGCGTTTCCAGGGTTGATGTTAGAAGGCTAAGGCGGTCCGGTGCGGCTCGAACGCGGAGATATCGAGAAGCTCGGTGCAACCTGTTCCTCCTGTAAAAGACGCGCGGTGGAGGACGGTGTTTGAAGACGGTGCTGCCGGGAGCGCTCTTTAAGTCGCTGGGAAAACAATCGGTCGTCTCTCAGCGTCGGGCAAAAGTGAACTGGGGAATAGAGCAGGCGGCTTGAAGTTTGTGTTCTTTTTGATATAGCTTTGCTCTGAGCTCTCCTGAGGCAAGGCAGTGCTGCGGTAGAGGAGATTGCCCATTGATGTTCCTCTCTATTCTGAGCAGCTGCGCTGTCTAGTGCCTCTGATTGATTCTGAAGATTGCATGTCTATTAATAAGCCTTTTTTTTCTTTTTCTAGTGGCTTTCACCTACGATAAGAGTCTCTCGTGGAAGCAAAGAGTTTGATGTTCGTCAACGATGATTTTAGTCTTTCCGTTCTCAATAACATCTCAGTTTTTTCTTTTTTTTGTCTCTCTCTCCGTAGCTCTCCTGAAACCCTGGGGTTGTTGGTGTGGCCGAATTTTCCCTGGATTTGATTGGTAAATTCAGAAGACTGAAGCCCAGGCTCACAGTCTACCTTTCACGGAGGCCCAGCCGTGAGAGGACAGAGGAAGGCACGTGGCGAATCATGACCGCCGACAAAGAGAAGGACAAGGAGCGGGAGCGCGATCGAGAGCGCGACCGGAGGGAGAAGGCGCGCGAGAGCGAGAGCTCGAGGCCACGCCGCAGCTGCACGCTGGAGGGTGGCGCTAAGAACTACGCCGAGAGCGAGCACAGCGAGGACGAGGACAACGAGGCGGCCGGTGGCACCGCGGCTCCCGAGGAAGCCACCAAGAAGAGCAAGAAGAAGCTGCCGAAGAAGAAGTCACGCTACGAGCGCACCGAGACCGGCGAGATCACCTCGTTCGTCACGGAAGACGACGTCGTCTACAGGCCCGGTGGTAAGAGCCGTTTAAAGCACGTCTCACAGTGGGGGAGACAAAAAATCCACAAAAATCTTTGCTTATGAATTCATCTGCTAGACAGCGCTGAATTACACTCTCATTCTTCCCAGTCGTCCCAGTAAATCCAGTCCCGTTCTTTAGAACTGGTTTTTAGAGAAAGTTTGCTTTGGCTCCCGGCGGCGAAATGTAGAATATATTCGATAATAGTATTCTAACATAACAACAACAATAAATCTTTGCTTGACCGTACTGTAAGTGAATACACCTCTGCCTCGGTAGACATCGCTCGTATAAAGCGTGTAAAAAATGAAAAGGAACGCGCTCGTCCTGGCTACCAGCGACGCTCATGTGAATTTATTCTAATGCGCTCAATGAGAGAATCGCATCGAGCTCGCCTGGAGCATGTGACGCAATCTCGCAAACATTACTCACACCTTAGCTTTTGTAAATGCACACATTATTATTTTTTTTTTGTGCGTGTTGTTTCCTTTAGTTGCTGTGAAATAGGTCCTTATTATGCGCCGTGTTTGTCTAATTGGCAGCAGTAACCTCTGTCTGTTATCACAGCCTCTTTCACTTACTGTTTGTAAATTGCTTTTACATGCACAGCTAAGGGGAAATGTCAAAGCTGTAGTAAGGGGCAGCCATTGTGTGTGTGTGCGTATGCGCGTGTGTGTGTGTGTGTGTGCTTGTGCTGCCTGTAGACTTAAATCATCCCTGCCATGTCTTTCATTTGCCTAGCAGCAACGAAAGGTCAAGTAGCAGCGCGCTCACAGTGCATAGTTATTTAAAGTTAAGACAGTGAAAATCATAGCCAGTGTGTAATTTCAGCCTTTTTTTTCCCTGCTCCCACCACCCCACGCATGCACGTGCACACACACATATACACACACACACACACACACATTTCTATGGAATAAAATCACTGTCAAAAATATTCGTGCGTAAAAAAAAGATTTGTGTGTAATCTACGGCCACGACAGCGTACAGATACGAGATTTTGTGTGTTTGTTACAATACAACTCTGAAATATACGACTCTGACCGCTTACAGATACGAATCTCGTTGTTACAACTCCTCTGTTTCACGGACGAATTGTGAAATTACGGGTACGAATGCTGTGCGTGAAACCACTGTCCAAAATACGTCATCAAGATCACAGGCATTACTATCAGAGGGAAGATTAATCGATTCCACGATATGCGCATGAGCCCTTTAGCGGTTTAAACCACAGGCGCCAAAATGGCGGATCAGCAGCAAATAGCTCACTCATCGTCTCAGGTAAATGCACAATTCCACCCAAATTTCTAAGGGTTAGTTATCACTAATTACAGAAAGGATTAATATTAAGAAGATAGTTTAACTATAGTAAGTAAGCACTCAGAATCATGCGCATATCGTGGAATCGATTAATCTTCCCTCTGATAGTAATGCCTGTGATCTTGATGACGTATTTTGGACAGTGGTTTCACGCACAGCATTCGTACCCGTAATTTCACAATTCGTCCGTGAAACAGAGGAGTTGTAACAAATGAGATTCGTATCTGTAAGCGGTCAGAGTCGTATATTTCAGAGTTGTATTGTAACAAACACACAAAATCTCGTATCTGTACGCTGTCGTGGCCGTAGATTACACACAAATCTTTTTTTTACGCACGAATATTTTTGACAGTGATTTTATTCCATACATTTCCAGCGTAATATGCTCAGAGGCATTATCCATGGAAGGTCCTTGAAAGCAGCGCTTGTCTGCCTTAATGAAGCCTCGTTTCTGACACCGATGCCGCACCCTGTCAGTTCTCAGTTCACCAGCCCAGACAATAGCGGGTTCTCTTCATCTCACTGGCAGACAGGGAGACAATAATAAATACACCCATGTTCAGGATATGTACAAGGGTATGATGTCACACATTAGGGATGTTAACCGATGCGTCCATGACGCGCTGGAATCTGAAATCTTTCAGCTCGGGAGCCGCTTTTCGTCTCCCCCCGTGCGTCCGAGACATGGCGTGCTTTACAGTAGCAGCGGGTATCGTTCGGGGCTCCGAGCCGCGGTCACATTTGGTGCGGCCTCGTCGCAATCAGTGGATTTCGAGTGGATTAAGTAAGCACGAAAGCTGGCCGGGATTAGGCGCAGCTAAATGTTAAATCCTTTTATATTTGTCCGGTGGCACACAGTATGTAAAACTGTGACCACCCTTGGAGAGGGAGCGTATTAAGCAGGCGGAGAGGCGAGCTCAAAATGTGGACTTAATTGCTTTTGTCACTCGATAAGGAGACTAACGAGCTTGTTTGACATTAGATATATATATATATATATAAGTTTTTGATCTTGTCCCTTTTTTCTTTTTGCATTGATACGATTGCTGCTATGTAGCTGTGTGTGTGTTTGTGTGTGTCGGTGAGAGGGGGTTGGTGGTGCATTTGTATGAGCTGACCAGGCAGCACAATCGATCGTCTCTCCGAGTGGTCCTCCTGTGTCCGCGCGGCGCGCAGCTTTTGCGGATATTCACCACACCGAGGCGTTTTATGGATCCAGTGAGGAGATTATACACACACACACACACACACACACACACACACACAAGATCAATGACCAGGGTCTCAGTGCATATCTTGTCCACTGCAGTCTCGCTTACAATGCTGCCCGGGTTTGTCCTTGCACCACTGGCCATTTCTCCCCCCCCCCCCCCCCCCCCCCTCGCTTTTCAGGATGTGCGAGCGTTGCGCGTATGCAGCTTTTAAAGCGCCGCTCCAGAGACGCTGGCTGCATTGAGCTATACGTCTGCCCGTGTCATTTGCTCGTGCTCCGTCTCTAGAGACACATGTAGCCCTTAGAACAGCCTCTCTAATATTCTCTCTGTCTGTGTTCCCCCTGGCCGCCTGTGGGTGTCTGGACAGCTGTCACCTAATTACACAGCCACCCAAAGCCCACAGCGCTGTCAGCAGGGCCAAATGCCTCCCACCTCCAGGAGACTCTGGAGCACCTCGATGCTGCCCGCTTAATAACCACGTCCCTTTTGTCCTCTTGTGCCTTTTTTTTTTTTTTTTTTGGGCCAGCTCAGCTTGTATTTCACAGCTCAGAGAGAGGATTTTTATTATTTATTTATTTAACTTCTTTTTAAGGGATCATTTTATTCATCTATATTGTTTTGGTTTGCTTTTTTTTTTTAATGATCCAATTCAGCCTTTTATTTTTCATTGCGGGTTTTTAAGCGTATTAGCCGCGTGCTATTTTTAAGACGATGTTTACTCAGTGCGAATTAGCCACTCTAGCAGAAGGCCTGTTTTAATGCTCCGCTCGTGTTTTTTAAGTGTTTTTTTTTTCCCCCTCTCTCTTAAGCCCAAAAGACTGCTTAAGTCTGGAAACAGTTGCTCTCTATCTGTAGCTTGTTAAAGTCAGGCATGCTCAGTAGTATGGGTTAAAAAAAAACGTTGGTGATTTCCAACAGAACCTCAATCCAACACATCATGATGGAGAGAATTAAAAACTACATCTTTTAGCACATCTGTTCTCACAAGAACAAATAATACAGATTTTAATAGGAATGCATTTCCATGGGAACATACGAACATCGAGCTGACCGAACAAGTAAAGTCGCAACAAAGACGCCGCAAACAATCACGACAGCATAAGTGCTTTGAAATCACGTTCACACCGGCACTACGTCGGATCTGAGGGTCGGAGCGAAAGGTGGAATAGAAATCCATATAAAGATAAAACCGGAGAAGAACAAATTAAAGAGTTTATAAAGCAACTGTATGTTTTATTCCCTAACAGTAGCCCTTAGACTTCCATTAGACGCACGTTTCCTTTTAAACAAGTTTTTCCGCTCTATTCTCAGCACAAAGAAATGTTTTATTATTTTTTTTCTGTCAGATTGCTGACAGTTGAGTGAATCACACATGCAGCTCTGTGCGCTATAGACGGAGATAATGTTGAAAAGCGCCGGAGTGTTCCTTTATCTACTTTAAACATATAATATTTATACGGAGATACTTTTTTTTTTTTTTCACACGCAGCTGAATCTTTGTAAAAACAAAAACGTCCTCAATAAAGGACGACCGAGACGACTTATAAATCAACATGACTGTTTTGCTGGCAGCTCTTTAGCAAACCTATATTTCATGATGCATATCTTATAACACGGAAATTTTGAGATATATTATTTGTTTTGTATCACCCACCACTACTGTAAACACGACTGTTCCAACACATTTTGTCAGGGGAAAATAACACCTCAGAGTTGTGAACTACACAGCAGTGTGGCGAGGGCTTGTCAAACATCTCTCAAGAAGGCAAAGCAAATCCGGACAGAGATTTTATTTAATTTATTTTTTACCCGCATTCCCCGGCCCTCTTTTTCGTTTCTTTTAAGCAGTGCTAATGCTAAGCTTTATAGGACGGGATAGTTGGTCACTTTGCTAATTCACTTGTGGAGAATTGAACAATAACAATCTGTATTCAATGGGGGGGGAAATAAAGTTATATATTTCACTTTTCTCAAACAAGACCCTGTTGTTGAAAGCGAGGAAAGAAAAGTCAGAGTTTTGTAGGTCAAGCGGTGTAACCTCACACATACATGTATACACACCACACCATACACACTCCGTGTGTGTGTGTGTGTGTGTGTGCTCTCACCTCCTAGCCGTCGTCATATTCAGCGCCCAGGATTGGAAGAGAAAAGGCCCTACTATTGAGCACACCTGCGTACAGCTATGAACAGGCTTCCTTTGTGTGCGCATGACTTTCGGGCGTGAATTAAAATTTCTATAAAGTGTATCTATATTAACTTACCTGCTCTATTGAATAACGTGTCTCAATATCCCTTACATGGGTGTTCATTGGTATTCAGCGAGCACAAGGGATTCTCTGCCTGCTATTCATATCTCAAGTATTAGTATTATACAGCTTTCCTGACATCGCTTTGGCTAAAGCGTTTCCAACGCGACAAGACAAGAAACCCCTTTTTACAGCGTTTCTCATGAAATTCAAATACCAGCCATAGGATTGCAGAGAAAAAGAGAGAGAGAGAGAGAGAGAGAAAAAGGAGGCCAATCTATTTAGAAAAAGCCCCCAGTGTAGCTCGGTATGACTGAAGAAGGCTTTTGTGAAATCCTAACCACCTGCAGATTACAAATTAGAAAGCTGCCACACGATAACACGTCAGAGGGCTCCTGTTCATACCTGGGGGGAAGAGACTGTTATTTGTAAGCCTGATAGATGCTATCTCGAGGTATAATGCGAGCTGTGAGGGGGGAAAATATGCACAGAGTCGAGAGTAAGACTTGAGTAGAGGATTGGTGTTGGTGAAGTGGAGAAGGTGTGTTTCAGACGCAAAAAACTGAAGGCTCGCATGCACACTGGAAAAAAAAATGCTGGTGTAAATTGGACGCACGGCGGTTCGGACCAGGTTACCACTCAAAAACAGCGTTTCAGCCGTAGGCCGAGATGTGCCACACTGCAGGAAATGACATGAGCGAAACAGGCCGACAGTCTGCTGCTTGTTGTTCATGTGGGAGGAGTGGAGTGTGAAAGCGATTATTGCATCCCTCCTGCTTCTTTAATTTGAGCAACAGCCGAGTGCAGGTTTTTTTTTTTTTTGCCGCCTGCCAAGCCGCGTCGAGTCGACCAACCTGACGGCGCAGGTGTTTTTTTTTTTTTTTTTTTTTCTTCTTTTTTTTTCCCCGCTTCGCGGTGCAGTGTTCAGTGTTTAGAAACTTCTGTCAGAAAGTGTTGTTCAGCACTAATTTGCATGCTTGTTGTGTTGTTTATTATTCTTTTGTTTGTTTAGTTTTTTCCCCCTTTTAGAGATTTGGAGAAAAGACGTCACGTCATGTGTGCTCGTAACTCCCTCGTATTCTATTCCATGCGAATCGTGCGTCGACACCAATCAGATACCATCCCGAAACCTCACTCGTAGTTGTACAAAATGATTGATTGCTATCTACGCAAAGCCGAATGCAAATTGTGTTCTAGAACTGAAACATGTAAATACGAGATTCAGCGTAAAGGAGATCACATATAGAAATTGGTAGGTGAGGGGGGGGGATGCCCAAACTCATCATTAAGTAAGTGATAATAATAATAATAATAATAATCTTGAGAGTGAGAGATTCCGACACAGTGAAATCAAATTGTACCGAAGCAGCGTTTTTTCCCGTAACCGTCTTCAGTCCACGTTAACTAATACCTACCTAATACCTTCCTAATGCACTTTGTTTAAAATCGCCTAGCGGGTAAATTGCATGAACGTAACCATGAGCTTATGTGTCGTTTTCATGCCCAATACTTAATTCTCATCAGTGTTTCTATCAGCGAGTAGAGGAATAATAATAAAAAAATTATCAAGTTATGATGTGTATTTTTTTCTTATTTAAACATTGACATTATAGATCACTGATCTGATTCTTCAAAGCGTAAAGATCTTGTAAACGGATTAAAAAAATAAAATACGGATTATTTCTGATTAATAATCAACAACAGACCCACACCAGCCACGATATCAAAGACACGGGCCGACGTCCAAGTTTTCATTAAGACCCTCTGCTGCTTGTGTTTCCACAGTATCAATCCAAACTGCCTTTTTCCCCCCTCAGTTTGTGTTTAGTTTAAAAACATCACATTTTTTTTATGGGATGAAAAAATAATGGAAGCCCAGCAACATCTGTTTGATCTTTTATCCAGCACTTATAATGGTATTTTAGATGTGCATGCTCCAGTTGTGTTGTTTTTTTCTCCCTCCTCAAAACGCAGTCCGAGTAAATCTTTCCTTTTTCAGCACCACGTTTGACATGAAAATCATGCTTCATTATTTTTTTCCCCCTTTCATCAGGTGTGTCTTAATTTATCCTGGCTTTAGAAGTGTGTGTGTGTGTGTGTGTTGAGAGATGTGATATGAGCGCAGTGTGATTCCACCTACTCTACTCTGCCTTTTTCTCCAGTATGCATGTTTAGAAGGTGGTCATGTTCAAACCCCCCCCCCCCCCTGCATGCTATTGCATCCCTGTTGCTCTCTAGTTCAATAAATATCACTTCATCAAGGCCAATCCTGCTCCAGCCATGCAGTCGATAAAGGGTGTAGGGTGTGTGTGTTTTTTTTTTTCTTTCCACGAAGCCCCCCTGAGCTGAAGAGAAACGGGGAAGAGGTGGAACCTGTAGCCTCAGGGAGGCTTTGGGAAGTCCACAAAAAAAAACCCTGGAAGAGCTTACATCAAGCCCTCCCACCTCCCACCCACCCCCACTGCAGCCCCTCCTCTGCTCCTCTCTGGCTCTGCCTGCTTGAGCTCTGGAAAAGCACAAAATGGCTGGAACGCCACTGAACAGATTGAGGGCTGCTCTCGGGGAGCGCGGCGCAAATTAGCAGTTCACGACAAACGAGCGCCATCAGGATTTGACCACCGTGTTCGTGTCGTTCGAACGAAACAATGAGAATTTTCTCCTCCCTCTTCGGTGCTCATTTTAATCTACTTCTTCCAGTTTCCATATTTGCTGGGGTTTTTTTTTTGCTTTCATCCTTCCGAGAGCTTATCCGGTCGCGTCCAGAGTCTAGCCAGAATTCATCTCCTTTAAATGAAACCGCTGCCCGGGTTAAGGGTCCTAAGCCGCAATTCTCAAAGTTAAATCCCTCTTGACGTGGCATGGGACTTTCAAAGACATCATCGTCTCATCTCCAGATTTGTCTCTTTTGTTCTGAGAGCTCCCCTCCCCCCGCTTTTCCTCGTCCTCCTCCTCCTCGTATGACGAAGGCTGTGTTCGGGGCCCCACGGGTCAGCCACGGCACCAGCGGGAGCTTTTCATTTACGTCTGTAAGAGCCTCACGTCACTCATTCGCCCGTCCTTGCTGCCAACCAGAAAGCTGAATGATAACAAGCCATGATGTGACGTCTAGGTGTATTTATTTCTTTTATTTTTTGCAACTACTTTCTTCCCAAACAAACAGCATGCCCAGTGCCAAGCCTATTAAATATCTTTATTCCGCCTGCTGCGTCGAACAGATAAACGCAACAAGATCAATAATGGCACAGTCGAAAAACAAATAAATTAAAGATGATGCATGCGCGGGCGTCAAGAGCAGCGGAATGGAACTGCCACGTTTTTGTTAGTGATAGCTTTTAGCCTCCTACGGCCCACGCTACATTAATTCACCTCTGGGATGTGGAGTGTTTGGGTAAACGCTGCCTCCACGGGTCTCTCGGCAGCTCTATTCAAATGAGCCTGTTTTACTGTGGTCTGGAGCGCCTCGTTCTCGCGTGTCTGCTCCGGCTGTTCGGTAAAAGGTTGATCTCAGTGGTGCTGGCGATACAAGCTCTGTCTGACCCATCACACACATATATATACACACACACACAAACACACACACACGCTAGTTACACATTGCTGAAGGAGCTGGAAACGAGATAGTGGAGCCCGTGTGACCTTGGTGCCCAGTAATTCATCACACTTCTCTGCATGCTTTATGAATCAGGGATTCAGCACTCAGTGTTTCCTGATTGAATAAAGATACGATCACAGCAGGGTGGTGAACTGTGCCGTGACTCGAATGCTGATTAGCCCTTCCTCTTCACGTTGCATCGTCTTGACACGGTCGTCACCCATCAGGATTGCAGAGTTGAAACGTCATCGTATCGAGGAGAACCTGAACGCAAAGGCATTGCATTAAAGATTTTTAAAAAATTAATTTAAAAAGGGGGTTATGCTTCAGAGATGTACGAATGATCAATCCATTATCTGGTCCACCAGGCAAATAAAAGCTCCGGTCTTGTGTTTTGGTTGCCTGGTAACTTAATTGACTAAAATGTTAATGGAGAAACATATGAGGAGATTATTAGCAACTTAAGTGCATTAATGCAGACTGAGAGAAATCATTATCCTCTTCGAACAGTTTCTCATGTTATGATTCAAACCTTGGCAAAAAGTCAGCGGGTTCTTCGAGTCTGAACTCATTTTCACATCACAGAAAAAATATTCAAGTCTGACAGGCATTTTTGTGTTAACTAACAATACTATCCATTTCATCTTTCCACGTTCCTGCTTGTTCATGATCCTGAAACATTCGCTGCTTCATGCGTGTAGACTTAAGCAACAAGATTGGTGTAGTGTCGAGTAGGGCAGCACGATATTAGAAGAATATGCAATATACAATGTTATTGAATATTGCGATAATGATATTTATTGCGGTATAACATTTCCCGAGAGAAATGCATTTTTTTTATTGGCTATTTAAAAAAAAATCATTTATATATGTAATGATCATACTAAAATAAACAGGTAATAGATATTCGTGTGATGTAATTAAATCTAATTCAGGCTAAAAAGAAACTATATGTCAAGGAAGTTGCAAATATTTAGACTTCAAAACACTATGAATGACTTAAAACCCACAGCAGATATTCTGACTTCTGGTTTGCTGTTACTATAAACCTGCCAACACAATATGAATTACTTTCAAACATTGACTTTTTATTTACGTGTAACCGTACACTCATCGATTTAATTTATCGCAATTCTTTGCGATACAGACATTGCGTATACCATTATTGCGATAACGATAATTTTTCGATATATTGTGCAGCCCTAGTGTCGATATCACCATCCAGTATTCCACAATACACTTCACTAAGATAATCAGTTTTCGATATAGTATGCATCTTTTTAGTAGTAGCAAAATGAATGGCTGATTTGATGTCGTATATATAATAGCACCCCACGTATCCCTGCACTAATCTTATTTGGACCCCAAATTATGTCGCCGGGTCGGAAGCATGATTTCCAGTTAAAAATTTTTACTCTTCCTGTTTACATTGCCATTGGGGGGGAGGGGTGGTGGTTCTGACTTGGTTCTGTTTGCATTTCTGCATTTGCATCCTTTTCAGGATATTCACACCCGCATTTTCTTTGGACAGCTTCTCTGAGGTTTTTTCACACTCTCAATTCTGAGACAGATTTCACACGACTGCTTCTTTTCTTTTCAGTTTTTTTTTCCTTTCTTTTTTTAAGCATGCATTAAGTTGTTTACATACTATTATTCAGTCAGGTCAGGTCATATTTGGCCAGGAATGTTGGAGGTGTGTGCTTTGGCTCTCGTTTACCACTGTGAGTAAAGCAAATGTGTGAAAGCAGTTTCTCATTTTTCCATTTAAATGTTGGTGTCCGGCCACTCAAAAAATAAAAAGGTCGCACACTTTGGGATCTCCTTCGACTTTCTTTATCTCTGATGCGGTGACCAGTGTGGTCCTGGATTATGCATGTGCCATAAGGCATAGACGTGATGACCTGGTTGTTCAGTACGTTCAGGTCATCAGCTGACTTAATTTTATTGTCACATCATGTTGCTGAGGCTAGACCTGACCAACTGAACCAACCTCAGATCATAACACTGACTCTGCAGGCTTGTGCTGGTTTTCTCACGGCCACACAGCTGTTTAGTCCCAGTCCTGAGCGTTATGATCACATTGTTTGTGTGGACATGCTTTTACTTTCCCCCCCCCCTCCCCCCCAACTACATTTCTTCTACAAAGTTCTTGGTTCAGCACTATCCATTCAGGTTTTGAGTAATGCATTGAAAAGTTCTTAACCCAGTCCCAGTAAATTCAGCAAACTTCATAATTATTTTCGTTGCTTAAGGCAGGATAATTTGACTCTTCTGAATTTCAGCCCTCCCATGAATTTTGTTTAAGCCCTTTATAGGAAAACTACATACATGCATCTGGGTTACATGCAGATATAATTTTACTTGGCTCTACGAGGAACGCAGTTCGTACTTTTAGGATTATTAGGTTGAATTACACCGTGAATCTGAATTGCGGTGTTTAAATCTGTGACGCGATACTGCACACGTCAGCCTCGTATTCAATCGTATCTGATGTTTGAAAATGAAAGAAACAAATGCTATCATGGTAATGCAAGCCCTTATTCGCTTTAAAGATGCCATTTTGATCTCGATTATTGTGAAAACCTTTCAGTAAGGCATTGAATCACATGAATGAGACCCTAGTTCAGTTTCTTTTTCATGAGGGGGAAGAAAAATGAAGCAATTAAAATAAAAGCCTCGATTTGGACGCATCAAACAAAAGCTTTTTTTTTGGCTTTAGTTTTTCTTTTATTAAAGCTAGAAAGATTTTGCAATTTATCAATAAGGAAGAAAATCAAATCAAGAAATTCTGCCTTTTTTTTTTTTAAACTATATTATATTTTGAATCAAATCATTACTCTGCCACACACTTATTTGTTGTTGGTCTTATTTATTAACAGGTTGGTGTATAGCTGGAGTCAGGTAGTCTACACAGAGAGAGAAGAAAAATGTAGCCCTGCTGTGTGCTTGGCGGCTTTGCACCCAATTCGCCCCTCGTTCTGGGAGGTCTGCTGACTATTAGTCGACAAATGCCTCTCCAAACCCCCTCCTCTTCCTCCTCCTCCTCCACACCACCTCCTTTATCCCACACAGCTAAATCCTGCGATTAGGACTCCAGCCCCTGCTACATCTCAGACACCACAATCCCACTCCCTTCACACCATCTCCCACTCTCAGCTCGAGTGCTACCGAGGAGAACTAGTTAAAACATGTCTAGCTAGCATAAATAATGTGAGCAGTGCCAGGCTAAAAAAGGCGTGCAGCGTGTGAAATAGCAGGGTAATGTAATGAGAGCGTATCTGAATGGAGCTGTGGAGGAGCCGGAGCCTGGCTGGCACCTCGCAGTCTGAGAGAGAGATCTATGCCTGTCTGCCTCCGAATACACCCTGTTTTATGTCCTCGCCACATTCAGAATATAAAAGGCTCCTTTGCATAAATAAGAAATATGTAGTCTTTGTAAGCAGGGTCCAGGATTTTGTTCAGCATCCTGATAAACGTGCAGCAGTTCTCAATTCGAGAGCGCTGCAGATTCACTTTCAGAGCGTGGAAGAAGGGGGGAAAAAACAACAGAAAAAAAACAACAACAATGCAACGATCTTCTCATCTTCCTTTGGCAGCTCGACCACAGAGGAAGGAAGCTGGTGTGTGTGAGAGAGAGAGAGAGAGTGAGTGAGTGGCTGCAAGAGCAAGGTTGCTGTCTGTTTGTCTGCTGTGAATGTTTTTGTTAAGGAGATGAGAGTTCACGACCCTCCCATACCAACAGTCACATTCACTTTAAGTACAAAAGGCCGAGATCTGAAACCAGTTTGTCATTCGACAGTGTTAAAATTAGGAGTCACAGCTAGGGCGGGGAAAATCTAAAAGGTTTAGAAGACCCGGTGTAGGAAGGTTGCATTGTCTCTGTTGACACATATTTACCTTACTGTCCTTGAGAGGACCTTGATTTGACAGTGTACGTAATGCCTTACTTATTGCTAAGGTCATGTTGCCGGGAAATTTTAAAAACAGATATTTTTAATCTGTGATTTTGGCCTTTCATCCACATTCAAACGCAGTTTTGGTCCAAAAGTCCGTCTTCAGTGATGTGTGGACGGGGAAAACAGAGATTTTGGCTTGTTGTAACGTCACCTTGTGTGCCGGTGACGTCATTCTCTGTGTGCTAGACTACTTTTTGATGTCAACTTTGTTTTATGAGGATATTTTTGCAATAGTGGACTTAACACAGTCACTAGTTTACAGTACGTAGCGGTGCCTACTGGACTTTTGACATGTGTGTACGTACACGCGCAGTTACTCACATCACGTTAACGATCAGAGGTGCCTGAATGTACTACGAAGATCACAGCTGCGACATGCAAAACTGGTTTCGGTCTTCTACAAATCGCAACCGGTAATGACGTTTCTGGCTTCTGATTGGCCCCTTGTTTATTAGGGACGCTCCAAACAGCACTCATCAGGGCTTTTTGCGTTTTTATGTGGACAAAGATATTTTTAAAACGTAGCTTGTGTGGACAGAGTTATTTTTAAAATCGAAGTAGAAAAATCTCCAAAATCTACCACAGTAAGAGAGGAAATCTTTTTGCTGCTTTTCACCCTGTCAGATACATATTTCCTTTTCGGGGACAATAGGTCCCCGGCACAGTATAAAAACATGCCCAGATGTGCACGCGCGCACACATACATACACACGCTCACTCATGCATCATTGAAACATAATCATGCTGGAACAATAACGGCCTTCTCTCTGTTTCAGTCTTGATGTTTGTTCTGGAGACGGGCGGGCTTGTCCCGCTCCCAAAAGCCCTTTAATCCTATTACTCACATTCCTGATGAATTTTACAGAGTGGGATATTTTAAAGGGAAATGTATCATGTACCACAAGGCAATGTTGTAGAGGTGATCCGGCTAATGTTGATGTGTTTCTTTCCCCTCTGTCTCTCTCTCTATCTCTTTCTCTCACAGATTGTGTGTACATAGAGAGCCGGCGGCCCAACACGCCCTACTTCATCTGTAGCATTCAGGACTTTAAGCTGGTGAGTGGAGGTGCCCTTTTCCTTCCTCACACCCGGCCTTATCTCCCTCCTGCCTTTTGTTTTTATTAAAGTCATATGAAAGCTACATCAAACAGCCCTTTGATGTGGATGGAGGGGCGATTGCCTGCATTCACGAGCCTTACCAAAGTTGCTCTCGAGCGTATTATGAGAATTTTAAGAAGCTGCACTTCTAATTACAGACAGGATTTAGAAAACCCGATACCATCTTAGAGTGTGGTCTTGTCTCAGAGGCACAGGAAGGCTGATTTATATCGGTTGTCTTTTTTTTTAATTTTTTTTATTTAGTTTAATACAAGTCACACTCCTTATTATGAAGACATTTTCAGATTTTAAAGGGAGTCATTGATTCTGAAAGTTGGATCCTGGCAGCATGGTTATTAATTTGCCTAATTATTACAGGAGAAAAAATGTCATTTTGGTGATTAATAATTAAATTTTTTTTTTATTGCCAGCAGATATGTTGACATCTTTTTGTTGACTCATTTTAACTTTTGTAAAAACCTAATTATTCAATTCCTAACCAAATTAGCAATCTAGATTCCGCAGAGAATGTTTAGCCTGAAGGAGGCCTAATACCAGGTCTGGTATACAGATACGTCGATTCATTCTCATACTTATTAAAAATAAATGCTTCAATGTGATGCATCTTGACGTCTATCCATTGTACGTTGTTGAATACGAGGTACATCTGTGAGTTGGACTTGTTTCATGATTAATGACGGCAATCAGAGCAAAGTAGACTGTGAACGGCTCTCAAGATGAGGAACTACAGCATCTTTCTAGAATACAACAGCCAGAGAAAAAAATTATTCCGTGTTTAACCAATATCTTTAATAGAGAACATGATCATGAGAGTGATTTAGTTCTGCGACTTTTATTCACCTCATGTATTTCACTGCACCTGGTGCTCACTCTCTAATCATCACCCATGGTAATAGCAAAACACATGTGCTCATACTTGTACTCTATCAGGGGGAAAACAAAAAAATAAACATAAATAAAAAAAGTCTAGTTTTAGACTTTCGCCACAGTGTAAGTCAGCGCTGTCATATAATCGATCAATTAAAAGAGAACTGCATGTGCACGTGTGTGTGTGTGTGTGTGTGTGTGTGTGTAAGCACATCTTTGGAGTCCTCCGCTCATTTCGGTCTGCAGCTAATTCCGCTCAGATTGCTCTTTGCCGACACGTTTTATGTCGATTGTTAATCAGCCACTTTAAACACCCACGTCTTCAAAGGGCATGTCACACGGAAAGCAAAAAACCCTCCGAGATCCAATCTGGTTTATTAGGGCAATGAAATTCCTGATTTATTTCTCCTCGCTCCCGTGGTCTGGTTGTTTGTATTCCCCATCTTGCTCACCGCTCCAGATCGTGCGTGAGGCAAATCAGGTTTGATTAGCACTTTGCTGAGATAATGCTCTGTCACAAGCAAATAGGCACATTATGGCCATCCTGACGGGGGGGTTCCCTCTCCCAACCCCCCCCCCCCCCCATCAGCGGTGGGAGACAATTAGCCGAGACTTGTCCCGGCTCACCCACTGTCCTGCAGAGTGCCGAGAGCAGTCCCGGGAGACATTGTTAATGGCACAAAACAACTAAGGTGATGATTGAGGGAGGGCTGGGAGAGCACGGAGGGATAAGAGGCCAGAGAGACGGGGGGGGGGGGGGGGTTCTGTGGGCGGATGTGGCGGCCTAGACATCAGAGCAGCCTTTTAATCGGATTGCCAGGAAGAGTGCTGAGGGCGACACAAACTCACTCCTGCCAATAATAGCCGCATGTTTTGTGACCATCTTCGCCTTGATTAAGTGCAAATCAGGAGGTCTTTGTGCACCGGTGGAGATCAGGAGAGAAAACAGTTGATGTATTAGCCTCTTTCTCAGTCCACGAGCTCTCTTCTCCCTTCTCTGCATGTGTAATTAACGGAAGCCCATCTGCATTGTTTGTCTGGAGCGGATTGAAGCTTCCGCCTGCGGTGTGCATTCTGGCCCAGTAAATGCACTGCCAGCACTTTCCCCAACTGTATGAAAATCTTTAGAAACATTCAGCCTCTCTGTGAAGGTGATGAATGCAGCCTCACCAAGAGCAAAGGTGAAACTAGTGATGAGTTCGGGGATTTACGGTTTGAAAATTTCAGACTACTATTACGGTGACCTATTTTAGGGATATTGTGGTTTCACAGTATTAATATACCCCTTTTAGAGTGCGTACAAGCTGGCGATAAAACTCAAGCCGAAATTAGGGTTTTTTTTCCACACATCCTCATATATGTGCGTGTGTGTGTGTGTGTGTGTGTGCGTGTGTGTGTGTGTGTGTGTGTGTGTGTGTGTGTATTCATAACCAAAAAACCCAACGGAAGCAAAGACTTGCATAGCTTAGATCTTTTTTTTTTTTTTTTTTTTTTAGTAAGAATGACATTCTCGGCATGCATTGCATTGTTGTAGTGCTGTTTAGATAAATATAACAGTTGTTTGGATTAATTACAGCATCAGCTGCTGGTTGTTTATTGTATTTATTAGCTGTTCTGTATGACAACGATCTGAACATGCTAGGAGTGGCAGCCGAGGCAGCAATATAATGTTTACAGCGGTAGCGGATTGCATAGCCAAAGGGTGTTCAGTGCGGTACCCACTGTGCACTAAAACAGAGGTGGCTGTAGTTTGACTTGGGTGAGGGGGGGGCTGTTTATGCTCGGGGCAGTTTGAAGGAGGTTTATTTATTCAAATTTTTTGACTCGTCATCAGACACAAAAGGAATGAGGATCGCTGTTGTGTAGATCTGGAGGAGGAAGCAAACAAATAAAACTCACAAATGGTAATAAACAGAAATGAGTTTTAATCAGAATTTTTGAGCCGAGTTAATCGTTTCACCATCATGCGCCTTGGTTAACCTCGTCACTGGCACCCTAGTGTGAGACATGTGCAGTCTTTACTTACCATGCTGTCATCAAGTAGCCTTATACGAGTAAAAATATGCTCGAAATGAGAGTTTTGCTTCTCCTGACACGGAGTAAAAATTGAGGCCCTTAAGGTTACACATTGAAACGTGAACCCAGTAAATGTGAACTGAGCAAATTTGGTCGGATGCAGAAGGGGAGGGCGCCAATACTTTAGTAATGGAGAAAATTTTTGAACATGTTTTGAAACATTGAAAGTGGCTGTTTTTTTTTTGTTTGTTTTTTTTTTTGGGTGAAAATTCCTACCTGCTCAGTTGAACTTATATTGGATATATGCTAACAGGCCACTTTATTAGGAACAGCGGTATGTACTGGACTATTCCTAGAGAGGTTTCATGTGGTATTAAAAAAAAAAAAAAAGAGGATCAAACGGGAGTGAAAGGTCTGATTTAAGTGATGCGCTTACTCAAATATTCACTCTTTACAACCGTAGTGATCAGGAAAGCGTGTCAGAGTGTACAGCATGTGTAGAGTGGATGGAAAACCAATCAGTTATTGTAGACGGGTAAAAGAAGGATAGATTTTTCATGAAGTCTAGATAAATGTAGTCGTGTAACACAGAAATAAATAGAAAGCATGATTGAGGTTCAAACGGTTCTAAATGAATTTCTGCTAATGATGATACTTAGCCTTTTAATAATTTCCATTGCTTTGAGTTTCCTCACCGTCCTATTGTTTGTTTAAGCAGTACAAACTCATAGTCTAGGGCTACTGCTGATCACTTAGTCTGTGGAGGGATGAAATGATTAAACTCTCATTAATATTCCAAACTAACTGAATACTGTGTTTATTCAACCAGCTGCCTAGATTTGTTTTTTTTTCCCCCAAGCCTAAAAAGACAAGACTCGTTCTCCTGTCGAGCTTTGCAGCTTGTTTATTTTCAATATTGATGCATTGTTTACTTGGATTTTTTTAACTTCCTTTTTTATGTACTTAAATTCAGAAGTTATTCTCTGTAAGAGCCTGTGTAAAGGATAGGTGATGAAGTCAGCCTCGTGCTTCACCTCAAATCCCACAAGCCACACCACATCTTAATTAGGACACTCGCGTCTGTCTTTAGAAAGAATAAGCTCTCGGGTCGATTGTGGAGTTTTCACCCCGTCTTAGTCAGCCCTTCCTATACGCTTTTAGCACTTAAATTGATTTACAGCGAGGAGCATTTTATTTATTTTATTTTATTTTTTTAAACAGGAAAGACTGGAATATATTGTCGTGTTTTCTTCTCCGTATTAGCACAGATTCATTATATATGTGTCCCAGGGGTCTGCTTTATCCTCTCATATTAGCCACACATCACGCTCTGCATCAGCGCCGATATTTACGACTTCACGGCTCGAGTTTGTCGCGACGATGAGAGGTTTTTGGAGCGTCATCTTTACTGGTCAGGCTTTTGAGAGGAGGAAGAGAGCATGTCCACCTCAGGCTCTTAGCAGGCTGAAGCGACGTCACTCCGGGCTCTTTATCTAACGACCCGGGAATCCAATTAGCCCTGGGAGGGTAAAAAACACGTGAAATGCTGCTATCAATTTGCAAGTACTAAAGAATGAGGATTCCTCTCGTGTGCTTCGCGGGGGCTCACACTTATGCACTCCAACTTGCAGTGCACTCAGTCCAGGCTGAATGATGACACGATTCAGCTTAAAAAAAACCGATAAGTACAAAAATGGTTGTAGAGAATCATTCGGATGATAAAAGGCGATGATGTGCGGGTTTCGGTCGCAAAAAGACACTAATTCTACTTATTCCACATAATGACCTATTACTTCAGGATTAGATTTAAAGCATGTCTCGGCAGTTTACAGTTGTTGTGTGACAGAATGCCCTAAAGTAACACAAAGTCAAATAAATACATAAATCCTTAAGCATTCTGACTTGTACTGAAGTCGTCGGCATACTCGCATCAGTTATTCTGACTACTATGCAATAAACTCCGTTCTGTTTGTGCTAGCATGGGGATACGCGTCCGATAAGGGCATCTGCCAACTGATATTAAAGAAATGTGTTGTCTTTGAAGAATTTATCGTAATAGCGATATCACTGTTAACACATTTCTCTGCTGTTTCCTTGTGACTTCATGCTCACATTCATATCGCATATGATTCACACACAGACAAAGGCAGGTTTCTTTTCTCTTTGGTGTGTGTGTGTGTGTGTGCGTGCGCGCGCGCTCAGCTGAGATTAAGGCACAGATGACAGGGCTGCCCTCGCCTTGTGTAAACAGCTCTGTGGCACAGGACCGAATAAAGGAGATTACAGAGAGGGAAAATGAGGTGGAAAAAATGTGAGGTGCTCTTGTGTTCCTTTCTCACATGCCCTCTCTGTTTCTGTCCCACACACACACTCACACTCAATCACGTTTGGTCTTGTGTAAGTAGATAACCTTAGGAGGGGCCAGTTTTAGCTATGAATCACTCTGCTCCTGCTGTGTTTGCTCACCGTATCTGGTTTTATGTTAAATCAGGCCAGATATCTCTCTCTCTCTCTCTCTCTCCCTCCCTCCCTCACAGGTGCGATAATGGGTTCCTGTTATGCTAACGGCAGTTAGCCCAGGCACCATTTCACAAGCCTCTAAAGGGCTAGTGATGCATGCTGAGTTCAAGGACACCAGCAGCCACAGTGTATTTACTCCTTATCCTCAGCCCATTAGTGCCGAACCTGCGATATGTGAAATTTTAATGCGACGACAGGCGAAGCATTTCACAGTCCCAAACAAATCTGTTCTCTCTCTCTCACTCTCTCTGACTGCTACATAAACAGGAATAAAAGAAAAAACATACTTTTCTGAGCTCTTCACCGCCCACTTCCTGACAGGAAAACACATGTGAACGAAAATCTTGATTCAGGAAGCTTTTTTCCCCCCTTGCTTCTTGTTCTACATTGTCAATTTTGATTAGTAGCAAATAATCCAACCAATTAGAGGGAAAAAAGGATTTAATATGGAACACAACCGAGAGTCAAGTTTTGAGTTTCACCAAACATGTTTTACTTTTATTTAGATGGATAGATAGTGAGAGAGTGAACTTTATTAATCCCAAAGGGAAATTGTAAGAATTGTACAAAAACATACAAGCAACAGATTGTAGAAGAATATTCAGGCGAGGTTAAAAAAGGGGTAAAGTTATATGACACGTTTTGTTAAAATATATATATATTTCTTAGTGCTATCAGTAGATATTTATATCGACGTTTTTTAGGGATTTTTTCCAGATTTTCTCCCTAATTTAGTTGTGTCCAATTCCTCCCCGTCATTAAGTTACTATTACCACTCAGTCGGGAGGGTCGAAGACTATCACGTGTTTCCTCCGCCAGCCATCCGCATCTTTTCAAACTGCTCAGTCACACCCTGTTGGGGACGGAGTAACACCCTCTGAGGACAGCGCTATCCGCCCCTTCCGCTTGCGTGGGCTCATAGACGCCACTGATTGACTATAGAGGCGTGATTAATGTGTGAGCACTAAGTACCTCTCATCCCTCCCCTCTGAGAGAGCTCGACCAATCAGCTCTCTCTAGACCTCCGGCTGCGAGAGGTTACAGCATCAGCCAGGGGATCGAACTCATGATCTCAGGATGATAGGTCGAGCACTTTACTACCGCGCCACTCGGAGTCCCCATGTCGCCTTTTTAATAGACACACACTTCACTGCACATGTCGTGTGCTGCTGTACCCGAGTACTTACTTATAGCCTGCAGCACATCACTGAGGAATTTGTATTTAATTGTATTAAATCTTTTTTTCCCTCAGCTTGAAAATGTAGATTTTGCGTTAATGCTGATAGGCTGGATATTTACATTAATAGTCTCAAAGTAGTTAATGCACGAATGTGTTTACTATATGTTTATCACTGGCTGCAAATAGTACTGATACAATAACTAATTAGCCTAAGTGCAGGTATTTGAGTCGATTTTGTTTAATTAAGCATTGTTATTGTTACATTCCACAGTTGTGTATTTACATATAAGGACAGCATGTGAATTCATGAACTCGCTGCACGTGATTTCCTTATTCTCAGTTTGAAAGTAAAAAAAAACGGCAGGGTTTTAACCTTAAAATAGTCGACAAATGTAAAGGATTATTTTCCAATAACAACGTTTCAGACCAGAGCATTCTTTTATTCTTTTTCTTTGTTCATTCATAAGCATAAAAATCCTGTGTCTTTACATTTAAATTCAGTAAGAGTAACAGTTAATGTTGTGTAACAGCAGAGAAAATACAATTACTTCCTGTTACAACTTGCATTTCGTCAGCCGTTTTTTTTCCCTCCTCATGTAACGGAGAAATGCAAAGTGGCAGAGTGTTCCCTCACTTAAAAAAAAAAATGTAAAACACAAAGTGCTGACTCTGGAGGCTCCTTACTGAAGTGTTAAAGAAACATTACAGAAATAAATCTTCACCACGTCATCTGAGTGTGCAGAGTGAAGCATTTTTTTCCCTCCTCTCGCATTCGTACATTCTGTGTTAAAGGGTGGGAAAGAAATATAGTAAGTATAGTACATTGTTCTTCCTTATTATTGCAGCTGCTGTTTCGTCTTAATTTCCAAAACTGGAGCTTTTTCCCCCCCTTTTACACGACAGTATGCATGTAGACATGATGTGTAGCGAAGCCGCTGTATGTGTAAGTATGATCGCGTTACCGTGGTGTAATTGAGAAAGAAACGGAAAGACTTCCAGCTGTGCCGGCTCTCGTGTACTTTATTAGCGATTGGCTCTTTGCGCGGCTCTGCGGTCACACAGCTGCACGCCGCGGCGCTATCTCCTCGGATTCCGAGTCAATCTTTGACACCCGATAAGTTAGGATCAGAGCCCTCGGCTTCGCCCCGAGAGAGAGAGAGCGGGAGCAGAACGACAGCGATCCCTCAGCGGAGAGGGGGTTAGACACAAAGTACATTGTACACCGGCGAATCAATCATGAGCAGCACCTTCACGCCGGCGCCTTTTCTGCTCGATACACTCATCCAGGCTCTTTGTTTGCTGCTGTCCTCTATTTTCACATCACTGTCTCCATCTCTCGCTCTCTCTCTCTCTTTCTTTGTGTATGTCCTGATCTTGCTTTCCTCTAATTTCACTTGCCTGTATATACATGGACTGTGTGTGTGTGTGTGTGTGTGTGTGTGTGTGTGTGTGTGTGTGTGTGTGTGTGTGTGTGTGTGTGGGCAACCCCTCCCCCAATCCTCGTAGCTAAACTAATTTGCTGATATTGGCCAGCTCAGCTGCAGCACGGCACAGTCTCTAATGGAGTGATTGCTGCTTTCCTCCAGGGGCTCAGCCAGGAGAGAGAGAGAGAGAAATCCCTGGTCTGTTCCACTCACTCTTTCTCTGCTTATGGACATTTAATTAGATGCGATGTGTGCAATACAATTATCTGCATGGATTCATGTTTTTGTTTTTGTTTGTTTGTTTTTTCGCCGAGCCTGACTGGCTGGAGGAGGCCAGATGCTTGTTATTGTTTACTGATAAACATCTTTTTTTTTTTCCCTTTCTTATTATTTAAACGCGTCTATGTGAGAGACGTGTACGAATGTGCATCACGGCTGCTAAAGGTTAGTTACCCGGGTTTGTGTCGTCGTCCTCCTCCTCCTCGTCCAGAGCCCTGCCCAGAGATTAATGATTTACTGGACAAGGGAGGAAACGGCAAACTGGACCAGCCTCGCACTGACCCTGAGCGGAACCAAGCAGCAATTAACACACATTGATTACTTCTAGTGTGAATAGTGTGTGTGTGTGGATGAGCTTCTTGAACCGTTTGTGGTGGGGGGGGGAGGACCGTCCTAGACTGAAGAGCATGCAATTTTTCATGCATGAGATGCAGAGTACAATCCTCTCCTGATGGCTGTGCCACTTATCTCAGAAGCCTGCTAATGTTTCTCAGCTTTAATTAAAACGCTTGCATAAAGATGCAAATATATGTGCATAAATGAGAAACAAGGGACAAAGTATGACGTGCCACTTTTTTTTTTTCTTCTTCTTCTTCTTCTTTCCCTCCAGTCTGTGTGTTGCATTTCTGACAAACCCTTATTGTCCCACAAGGCTTTGTGTGATGCGCACTTCTTTCACTGCGCTGTAACACATGGTTTAAACATGATCTCGGATTTTGCACGAACAGGAAGAAAAGAAGAATAGCGCGCGCAATCATGACATTGTGAAGAGGAAGCATTAGCAACATAATGAATGGCCAGTGTCTCTATTAAACGCTCTGTGGCTGTGATTAAATCCTCATTGAGCCTGGCTTGGCCGGTGTGAGTGCTGTCTGCTCATCAGTCCACAGCATTCTGCTTAGACCACTACACCGCGCTCTCTCTCTCTCTCTCTCTCTCTCTCTCTCTCTCTGTGTGTGTGTGTGTGTTTGGCTCCAGCATTTTGAAAACGCAATTATGGATCAGTGAGCAGCACCATCAGTCGCGGTACTTGTTAATATTTATTGAGCGGCACACCAGCCAGCGCCATCTTTACAACAGAGTCATTAAGCACCTCGAAAATATGGGGCTCTGATTCTCTCATTCTCACTCAGGCTTTTTTTTTTTCCTCTAATGTTTTCATTGTCTCTCTGGCTCTCTTATGAATTAATTCCTCCTTTTCTTTTCTTTTTTTTTTTTTTCCTTCTTCATGCTCTCTTCATTTCTGCTTTCTTCAAGTGCCACTGCTACACTTGATGCACCCCCCCCCTTTTCCTTTTCCCTTTTTTTTCTTCCTTCCTTTCATTTCGTCCGGCTCAGCCTGTGGAAACAAGCCAGCAGATTTGCATGTATAAATATGTAAAGGTGTGTGTGTGTGGCTCACCAGTGGGCTCTCAGGTACGCTCTGCTTCTTTAAGCAGTTCTATCGAAAGATTACTCACAGCAGCAGACGTCGCGGGAGCTTTGGCGAGTGTGCGCTCATGTCACGCGTGAGGATGATCGAAGTGCGCCTACTGTACGCGCAGAGGGAGTGCGTTTCGAACCGCGCACCAGATTCGAACCGATTCGTTTTCTTAATTCAGCAACTATTAAAAGCGAGCTCAGCTTTTTATGAGCCGTCCTCCACCCCGCCCCAGGTGATTTTTATTAGGCAGTACAAACTGTATTGACTCGGCAGTATATTTGTTTAGTTTTGAATTAGCGTTCCATCGAATTGCCGCTTGTTTTATTGTCGCAGTTTATTCGTCAAAACCCCGACTCCCAGGCTCAAGCTCTTAAAGCACTGGTTCAGCGTTAAGAGTGAATCTGCTGCGGGAAAAAAGAAATGTGAGGGTTTATTAATGTACACTCCAAATTCCACTGAAAGAAGCATTAACAACGCTGGCGCTAATGACATTAGACGCTTAGCCGAGCGCACGCCTCTCAGCTTCTGCAGCAGCTGCATTTAAATGTCATTTTTTTTTCCTTTTTTAAACCCCCCTTCTTTCCGAAAAGCAAAAAGAAGGGCTTGTGTCCGTTGTACTTTTTATTTATTTCTTTTTTTAAAAGACACACTCAACCGCTCGTCTAAAGGGCCGTGTTTTAGGTTTGACCGTGCACACTAGTCTGTCAGTGAATAAATAAAAGTAATCCTCATATCTCAAGGCTGAAACGGTACCGTAGTCTGGCCATGAAATCCATAATACAGCATAATCAAGCGTAATTCAAGAGCTTCCTCTCTGCTTTTGTTTGTTTGCTGTGGATTGTTTCTTTTTTTTGCCTTGCTGCTTTTTTTTTTTTTTTTTTTTTTGCGCAGCTTCTTTTGTAGTCGGTAAACGCCGTTTCAGAGAGCAGCTGTGTGCAGGGTACTGGATAGAGAGTGAGCAGGAAGAGGAGAACAACAGACCGAATCAAAATGGAGATGTGTGAGGTCAGAGACAGGGTAGGAGAGCTCCGGCTGATGATTACATTGCCAGATGGAGCGGGGCTAGTGGCGCTCGAGGTTGTGAGGCTCGAGATAACATTTTCATAAGACTCCTGGAAGCGCAATCAATAGCAGTTCCACAATGGTGAAACTAAATTATTAAACTGTGCCATTCTCACCCCGTTTCATTATAACGGCTCCCTTTACGTGTGCCAGCCCAGGTGTTTTGTACTTGTGTGTTAAGGTGCTTAAATAAGTCTTCAGTAACTGAAGGTGAGGACAGCAAACAATATTGATAAAGTCACGGGGTGGTGTGTATATATTGACATAAATGCTGTTGTGCTCACTATAACAGAATGATTTGAGCTTATATTAGATTAGATTATCATATTTCCTGTTGAAACTTTTTTTTCTTCCTTTTTTATGCCGTGAAACTGTCCTCATATTAGTAAACCCAGGAAGCTATTTATTGAGGAGATAAGATATTTAACGAGGAGAAATAGATACGCTATGTGGAATTCCACACACATTGCCTGAAGTAACAATAAATATACCTTAAACAAAGAACAATATGTGACGTGATGGCCTGGAATTCAATGTGAATTCAGTTTCCGCAACCTGAAATGTACAAATAAAAATAAGGTTTTCTGTCTCTAACATTGACTTTGACACTCATATTCTTAAAAAAAAAAAAAAATTTAACATTAGTGTATTTTATCTAACTTTCTTTTTATATATGTTTTTTTTTTTGCCCTAAGTTACCTTTCTTTAAGGACGTCTAAAGCTTTTCTAAGTGTTAAAGTGTGACTTCCTCACACAGTAAATGTCAGGCTTTGCTCGAGTTCTTAGAGAGCTTTATGACGCAAATTGAAACGCAGTTTCCTCCTTTTTTTTAATTCTTTTTTTTTATGATTGAAATACACGCCAAAGAAAAGCACGAGTTTTTCAAAGCTATGAAAAGAATCTAAAATTGCACAGTGGCAAGAGGATGATGGAGGTTTTTGTGCAGGGAAGATAAAATGTTTGATTATTTTATTTTTTTTGCGCAGCACAATTCTCTTGGTTGTTAATTCCCGTGTAAAGGTCAAGTAAAACAAGGAGAGAATTAATAAGCGGTATTTATTGCACCGTCAAAGGCAACAATTGCTTCATAGTCAAAGAGCATGTCTTTTACACCCATTAAACCCACCTTGTGCGATAGAAACCAAGCTGCCATCGTTTTCACTGCTATTTTAGTAGAGAGTACATTGAGATGAAGTGAGCTTTGTGTCTTTACGTCTGTAGATATTTTATAAGTTTTATTGAGTCGCGAGCGTCAGTGTGCGGGATGTATGTAATAGCTGAAAGCCTTTCCCGCTCATGTTGATCGTCCCGCATGATGATAACGACGCTCGTGTTTACTTTCGTGAGTTTGCAAAACATGTATACCGATCCGTACAAGTTTACCGTTCAGTGAGCGGCACCTCTTTGACATTATGCCTGGGTTTGTTTGTTTGTTTGTTTTTCTTACCGGAGTTTCAGAAGCAAATCAGGAAGGAGACACACACACACACACACACACACACACACACACACACACACACACACACACACACAGAGAGAGAGAGAGAGAGGAGGTCACCTGACAGACTCCCAAATGCAAATGATTACTTCTGAACGAGTTTACATTGGACTAACTAACACAGTCTCTCTCTCTCTCTCTCTCTCTCTCTCTCTCTCTCTCTCTCATGTAGTAGTGTCTCAACACTGTGTTGTCTAGGATAACGAGAGAGTTGCTTCTATGCTAACAGAGTGATCGAGGCAGAGCGCCAGGTTCGGCCTGTAGGGGGAGCTCTGACCAGTAGCTGAGCCTGCATGAACATAAACATCGCGCATACGTGTTTTACGCTTTGAGTTTGGTGTTAAAGTGAGCCGATAAGGCGTCAGTAGGCATCCCGCTCAGTGTTAGTTTTAAGTCCCTCGAGTTTGTGCAGTCGCCACGGTGGCAGTTTTTGGCACATCACAGGCAAATTGGCTCTTCTGATGTCTTTACCGGTGTCTGAAGCGGAGAACGGTGAGGTCTGGCATTCAGCTCGACCGTTTCATCTTTAAAAGGAGGAAAGCAGACTTTTCTATCTTTTCCGTTGTGCTTTGATGTCTGTGGGGAGGAGAGGAGGAAAGTCATGTAAGAGATACAAAGAAGGAAGGTAATATTTACTCTTTTATTACAGGACCACAGGCTGTAATAAAAACAAGCCATCACCCTGCCATAATCTCCGGCGTTTTAATTACATCTGCCTCATCACATTAAAATGGTGGCAACAAAGCTGCTAAATCAAACTGAAAGGCTCTCCAATTTTAGGGTACAAGATGTTACAAGGGAATTTGCACTCAGTCGAGTTTGTTCTCAACTCATTTTTCCTTGTTAACTAAAACCGTTTCCCTTGCCGCCGCTGACTCATGTTTCAGAGTAAATCAGTATGCACTCATTAGCAAGTTTCCTCGTATTCGAGTGGCACAGTCAGCGCCGCTTATTCAACACATCCGCTTTTTTTTTTTCTCCTCCCAAACACATCAGCTTGGTTTGGCTTTTGTGAAATTGGATCCCCTTGACACCGGCTAGCGGTCCTTACCCTCCTGCCGGAGTCATGACACCTAACACGGCTTCCTTTTAATCTCTTTCTCTTTCTCCCCCCCATCTCCCCCCCCCCCCTTCTCTTTCCCCCATGCTTTCTGGAGGGTCTTGTCACCGCTTCTCACTCAGCCGGTCCAATTTCCAGCTTGTTCAAAGTGTGATGTGGCAATAAAAAAAAAATTTAATATATAAATAAAAGGAGTTGCAGACCTGGATATATAGTTGTGTGGGGTTTACATGCCTTTGTTGGGCGGTTTTCTCTATTAAAGAGCACATGTTGCAAATTAGCTCGGCTGGAAGCCCCTCTGGGGGGGGAGAAGAGGGGAGGGTGAGACGCTCGAAAGAGAAGAAAAGGAGATGTTGGATAACTTTTTTTGTTTTTAAACATAAAGTAATGTACAACTTTCCTTTGTGTGTGGGTCACTTCGTTTCTTTTCTTTTTTTTTCTTTTTTTTTTTTTTTTTGCCTTACTGTAAGCTCCAGCTCTTTCCCCTCTGCATGCCTGTGTTCAGTCGAGACATCTCACTCGGCCGCTCATGATTTATTATCGACCCTGTTGCGTTAAGATGAATAGCTGCGCTCGCTTTGTGCCTGACATTTGGTTACAAGGATGATTTAAACATCTATATTTAATGCAGTTTTTTTTTTTTTTAACGTATAGGCTCGTAGTCCTAAACTTGTTTTCGGACCAATGAGTTTAATAGCATGAACCGAATGCTTAGGGGGGCCATTACTTTTTCAACATCTGGCATCCAGGTTTGAGCACTCAGGCTTGTGTCTGTCGGAAATCGCTGTTAATAAAAAAAAATAAAAAAAAACAAGTAAAAAAAATTAAAAAATCGCAATGCATAGCTGAGGACCAAAAATTTTTTTCCCAAAAGTAATGGCACCCAGACACCACACCACTCACCTTTTTTTGCTTGATGCAAAATTGATCCACTCATCATATCTTTATCTTTAACGTGTCGGTCACGTTACTCACTAGTCTTCACTTGGCGACAAGGTGTTGTGTTTTTTTTTTTTTTGTAAAGCTTAGAAACTACCTTCGTTTTACTCAGCGTGGGAGATTATTTTTTTTTCTTCTTCCCAGAGCCCATTTGCCCCGAGACGCTCTTTGAGAAGCCAAGACGAGGACACTGCAGTATTAGCAAGCCCGCTAATCTTAATTGATTTTTATTTATTTATTTTATTTTAGAGCACCGTTAGCCACGATTTCATGCAAATCCAGTTGTTTGAGGAAATTAATTCACAAACCCATTACAGGCCCGCTCCAGCGAAAGAGAGTGGAGGCGCTGCTCTAGAGGGATTCTTATCAAGGACAGAATGTTTTATTTATTTTCTCCCTGCACTCATGCTCTCCCTTTCTCCATTCGACTCAGAATTCATAAACACTCAGCCGGAGCAGCCGTGAGCTGCGAGCGCCGGATCCCTCAGCCGCCCATAAAGAACAAGGCGCTGGGCGATGGAGTGCTCGAGCGCTGAGACGCTAACCTTGGGCTATTGAACATAACGTCCCATTTATAGATTGGAGTAATGCCCTGGCCATTTGAGGGGGAATAACTCTTTATAGCTGCAAGATAAAGTAATGAGTGAGGGTAAGAACAGATCATCATATCGAGTACTCCACCTCCATGGTTTTTCTTTTTTTTTTTTCCTTCTGTTTTTTTTTTTTGTGAAAGCTCTCAATCCGAGCATCGCCGCTGATAAATCAGAAGCGGTAGGGTAGGCGCGCTTCAGAGTGCAGGTGATGCGCTCCATTTGTAATCTCCTCCATGCAGGCGGGGACGCACGTCCGCACTGAGGCTGGCTGACTGAAAGGAGACGTGCCACTTCTGCTTTCCACTGCAGGTCAAATGGACTGATTTAATGTGCGGCTCTCCCTAGAAGGTGAAATAGAGTCTGGCAAGCCATGGTCGCGCGCGCAAAAGCGATTGAGATCCCCGTCTTTCTGTCAGCACGACACACTTGCGCTCTCTCTCTCTCTCAGCATTCCCCGGTGCCACTCAGACATATTTGTGCTACACACATGCACATGCGATATGCGACACCTGAAGAATTTCAGAGTGGAAAGTGAAGGAGAGCTCGCGACCTCTGTTATGCCACCCGAAAAAACAGCTCGTCATGAAACGGCAACTGGGATCTAGATGAGATTTGAATATGTGTGGTGAGGCTGGTTGAAAGAGTAGGTGAGAAGTGTGTGTGTGTGTGTGTGTGTGCTCTGAGATGCTGAGTGAAAGAGATTCTCATTAATAGTGCATTGATGGGGATGAGTGGGTTGACTGCTGGAGATGGAGGCACACCGAGCCGGGCCTGACTGAGTGCCCTTCATCAGGTGACATCGTCATGGTGATTTATCCCTCCTGTGTAGTAGAGATGAGCAGACAGAGAAAAAGGGAATAAGATAAGGGGGGGAAAAAGAAGAAGAAAAAAAACAGAGCGAGAGCAGCTGAGAGCCACTGGAAGGAATTCTAATGAATTCTGACGTGATTGATTTCTCTCTGAGCCTTAACCGAGACAGGCAGAGTCCCTCTTTTCAGTTATGAAGAGATGCTGTCATGCAGATAAGATGAATGGCGTGCTATGTTATCTTTCAACTCTGTGTGTGTGTGTGTGTTTGCTTGCCATGAGCAGGGTATTTATGACGGTCCAGCCAGGTGTTGTTGAATTATAACATAACATTGAGTTGTAGATACCAGTCAATTTGTTAACGCAAGTCTTTATGGGCTTTTATTTTCTTGCTTTTCAAAGTGTGTGTGTGTGTGTGTGTGTGTGTGTAGAGCACACAGCTTTGTATGCAGCCCAATTGATTAGTGTAAGCCTGTAGCAACAGTGCCGGCTAATCCAAAAACTCTGGCTAGCCAATTCAGAGAGGATGTTCAGAGCATCTGGCCAATTTAGCATTTAAAAGCCGCACTTGCTTTTTAAGAAGCAGCTTAAAAAGCAAGTGTGTGCCGCCGCCGCTGCTTCTTCTTCTTCTGCTGGAGCTCAGCGCTCTGCCACGGCTGCCCGCCCGCCGTAATTAGGTGCCAAGCTGTTTGCTGCCTCGAAAGGCATTTAAATGCCAAACCGTGGCCAGAACAGGCGTGTGATGAGGGGGTTATACTGCTCCTCTCGCATGATTCCTGCCACGCCTGGATGGAGGGTTGGAAGGGGTCGTCCAGAATGAAGTCGAGCTACCGCGCGAGTGCTAAGTGCTATCTGAGCTTCACCCGCTAATGATCAGAAGCCATCAACGCTCCATAACAATCAGCCACTCCAGCAATCAAGTCCCATCACGCAGGCGGCCGTCAGAGAGCAGCATGAAACCTTCAGCTACGCTCACGATGGAGCACCGCTTTAATTAACGAACAGCAAGGCGTTGGGGGAACGTCGACGACTTTAGTCTTGTGTGTGTGAGGAATAACGTCGTTTTTAATATTAATCTCATTAGTAGTACTAGTAGTAGCAACAGATTACGCAGGAGGAACTACAGGTTTTCTTATAGACGCAAAAGCACGCGACTGGCGTAGCGCCCGTTATATTATATTAGTCTCAGTGTGGAGTGGCTGTGAGGAAGATTAGCTGAGGCAAGAATAATGGAGGAATGATGAGCGTGACAGACACTGGAGGCGGCCTGAGGAAAGACAGCAGGTTACACACTGTCGACGATTTATTATTTATTTTTTTAGCTATTTAATAAAGTCTTCTCCGGCTTTAACGTCCTGATAAGTCGTGAATGCTTCTTCGAGAACGTAGTGGCCGGGCGAGTTATAAAAGGGGGATATATTAATATTTAATAGTTTTTATATATATATATATATATAAATTCATAAATAAAGGAGAGCAGGCCGAGGTAGCGGGCTGCGCCTGCAGAACACTGAAACAGGGCTGTGAAGTTTCCAGTCTCTCACATCGCCTCTTCTCATTACCCTGATAAAGAAAGCGGCCTCAGGACGGACACCTGCACGGGTGAGGTTTTGGAAAGAAAGTAAGACGCACTAAGTGGCGTTCGTTTTGTTTTTATATACAGATAGAGAGTCGTACATTATCTTGAGTTTCTGGTTCTGGTTGGTGAAAGGAGCTGCTTGTAAAGTGTGCGTAACTTTCCGGCTGACGGATGGACATGAATTCATTGTCGTTCACGTTTTGAATGATGAACTCCAGATCCTGCCCTAAAGCTTATAAAACATGTCTGATTTATAGCTTTGCCGTGATGTCGTGTACAGAAATGATTAGAGCAGCTAATGACCGATATGACAACATTTGACCAATCACAGGTTTTTTTTATTAAATTTTTTTAGATACACCCCCCTCATGTCCCCTGGCAAGACAGAACTGATAAAAAAAATAATAAAATAGGAAAGCTCTTGGCACTTTTGTGTTGGACTCGTATACATACGCTCGTCAATATTTCTGTCTCCTTGCGTATCTGTTGCTGTTCGGTAACGTTTGAAGAAGGGCAGCCAAATTCAACGTGGGTAGTTTCGGGTAATGATGTCGGTTTCACGTATCAGTAACGCACTATTTCTCTTCCTCCATCTGTATGATTGTTAACCTGGAAGCGACGGTGACGGGAAGCAACAGCAGAATATCACTTTGTTCGTCAGTGATCACATTTAATCATCCTGGCCGCTCAACACCCCCCCCCCTCCCCCCCTTCATCTACTGCATGAATAATCCAGGGGGGGATGATTGTGTGTGTGTGTGTGTGTGTGTGTGTGTGTGTGTGTGTGTGTGTGTGTGTGTTGGGTTCAGACTGGTCAGTACTGTACATGAACTGTCTGTGTCGCTCTAGAAAACGTCCTCGATGTAGAATTACACGGAGGATTAAAAAAAGAAAAGGAGTGAGGGGTGGAGCTGCAAGCGAATCTTGATCTGATCTGTCGGGCGAATAAACAATGCACATCAATTGGTGCGGGAATGCTGTGTCTCTGTGTCTCGGCTCCCCTCGGCTCCTCCTGGACATTGGCTGCTTTGAGCTGTCTGTCAGAGAACAGCAGGCTGTATGCTGGGGTCAGTGTGGGCGGAGTTAACGCCAAAACGAGCAGCGGCGAAGCTTTTCTTCTTCTTCTACAGACTGCTGCGCTAATGATGCCGAGCATTACAGAAGCAATCGGTAACCACACCCCAGTCAGCAGCGGCTGTGTATACGAACACACCCCCATACACACACACTCTACTTTAACTGCATGTGCTAAGCTGTCACCCCGGCTTTTTTAATTTAATTTATTTTCCTTAAATCATCATAAAGGACCATCCATGTGTGAATACTTGCTGTTAAACATGTTTCATTCTCTCTCTCTTTCTCTCTCTCTTTTTTATACACGACTCCATGCCAAAATATTCTTATGTTATGAAAAAAGAAATCGAGTAAACGTCTAGACCCATGTTTTTATTTAAAGCGCATCATTACATCTAATTAGTCGGACCTCTGTTTTTATCAGATGGCACAAATGTATTAATTTTTTTTAATGTCCTGTGTCACCTTGAAGTGATTGTACACCGACTATTGTAATGTAATAGGACTGAAAGACGGCATGCTGGGAATAAACCCAGAGCTGAGAGTTATCAGCTAGGATCTCTGACCTCTGACCCCCTCGGTCCTGGCTGAACACTCTGCTTAGGCCTATTAGATCCTGTCTTTGTCTCACCTCTCAGCCTGCCTCACTACTGGATGATTGTGTGTGTGTGTGTGTGTGTGTGTGTGTGTGTGTGTGTGTGTGTGTGTGTGTGTGTGTGTGTGCACACGTAAGTGTACACAGTGTATATTTATAATGCACACATTGTAGGTTGGATGCGCAACAATGATGCGCCTCAGCGTTGCAGCTAATTCTGTTTGCTCATGACTGTATGTGTCTCTGCATACAAACAGAGAGGGGCGAGGCAGCTGCGCCTTCATCGTACTGCAGTGTGTGTGTGTGTGTGTGTGTGTGTGTGTGTGTGTGTGTAATTAAAAAGAGAGGAAGGAAGACAGGTGATTTTTCTCTTTGTGCCTGTTGAGTAGTCACACTCTCTTATTCTCTCCCTCCCTTCCTCTCTTCCTTCCTTTCAGTGCCACGACTCGTCTTTAGATAGTGACGCTATGTCCGTCATAGTGGGGTGTGTGTGTGTGTGTGTGTGTGTGTGTGTGTTTCTCAGTTAGCCTGATGGATCACATGACTGAGAAGGAATAAGGAATGATTTAGGTTGAAGTGTTGATGACATGATGCAGAAAAAAAAAAAAGAAAACTGTCTCTCTCTCCTCGGCTCCTCAGGTCGAACTCTGATTGGTTAAAGCTGGAAGGTGTGTCCGTTTACATCCCTGGGATTAATAACGTTGATGGATGCAGTTTCTTAATCTGACCAAGAGACCCTCAGTGTGCAGTGTTGTGTATAACGATTAAAAAAAAATGAAAAGAGAGAAAGAAAGAGGTGAAGCTGGACTGAGAAAGAACAGGTTCACGCCCGGGACTCTCACTCACTCTCGTCCTGACTGTAGACGTAATTCATTAAAATAATAAATAATCGTCATTGTTTTGGCAACACGCAGAGTCACACAATCAGCCCCATCTAACAGTCATCACATGATCAAGTCACCACGGCGATTAGAGCGCGAACAGGAAAAACACACCAACAACAAAGCCTATTATGCCAGGCTTGGCACCATCTCACACACACACACACACACACACCTCTCTGTCTCTTTCTCTCTCTCTCTCTCTCTCTCTCTCTATGGCTCCACCTCCTCATTATTTTGCCCTGGGGAGTGGGACAGGTTTTTTTTTATTTTTTATATCGACTCGATTGTTTTGGCAGCGGTGCCTGATGCCTCCGAGCCATTTCCATGCCACAGCTTAGCTCACGCTTGACCAAACCGGCTAATCCATTTAGCCGTGGCTTAACCAGGTCCCCTCTGCACTGTTTCTGTGACGAGCTGTACCGCGATATCCTCCCACAATCCAGCCTTACCTCAAATAGGCACTTAAATTGACATGGAGCATGACTTGTGAGTTTTGTCCCTCTCTCTCTCTCTCTCTCTCTCCCTCTCTCTCTCTCTCTCTTTCTCTCTCTCTCTCTCTCTCTCTCTCTCTGTGTTAGTGTTGTCCAGCACTTAACTGTCCATGGACTGACTCAGTCATCAGTCAGTCAGTCAGTCCAGCCACTTGGCAGCGTCTGCTGCCTGCCAAGCGTGAAGTGCAGGAGAAATGAACGAGCGATATCGGAGACATCTCATGTCAGACCGGCGACACGGCTCGCCTGCTTCACCCACATTTCTGAACAGCTTCATGTTTCTGCCCAGCCGTTATCCAGAGTCTGTTGCTTTAAAAAAAAAAAAAAAACATGTCAGTTGAATTCCAGGACAAAAATCTGCACCATTAGCAGCCGTATAGCATCTGGAATTGTGTGGGTGTGTGTGTGTGTGTGTGTGTGTGTGTGTGTGTGTGTGTGTGTGTGTGTGTGTGTGTGTAGATAAAGGCTGCAGTGGAAGCAAATGCAAATTAGAATAGTGAGGCATGGGATGGTTGCCGATGCCGCCATGATGAGCTGAATTAGCATGCTGAATGCTCACTCACTGGTGTGTGTGTGTGTGTGTGTGTGTAGGTAAGTGTAGAAGATGTAGAGCCCCTGCAGTGCGAGTCTCTCTGATGTCTGTGCTGTTGATGTCGATAGTCTCATTGACAAACAGATTTATTCGTCTTTTTCTCTTTCGCACGGAGCGACGAGAGAGAGAGAGAGAAATGTCAGTCGAGAGATAAGGAGACGTGCGCATTGTTTCAAGGGACGGCTAAAATTGGACCCGTTATCGGTCGCCGGCCTGCCCGCGTTTATCACCTTCTCCTCCTCGTATGTTTTTTTTTTTTTTAAACAGCGCCAGTCGAGTTAATAAACGCTCATTTACTTGCACTCTGTGATTTGTTTGACTTCTTGAATCCACACCCAGTGTGATCGTTGCACGGGAAACATTATCAGTTCTGCGTAGCAACACAATAACAAGCTCTTAAATATTAAACACATCGTCGCCGCGTCAATCATCTCTCGGCTGACAGACACGAATCCCCCCCTCCTCCTCTTCCTCCTCCTCCTTCCCCGCTTCCCCTAGCCTTCGACATTTCAGTCATTAGCTGTTAAGTGGAGGTGGGGTGGGGGGCTGCTATGCTGAAAAGAGGAAGAAGGAGAAGGAGGAAGACAGCAGTGAAGGGGTGGAGGGGGGGGGGGGCGAGTAAGAGCCCAGGCACACCTGCTGGGCAGAGCAAACCAAATCCGCGCGCCACGCCACGCCGCGTCTTCCCGGTATGAACCCGAGCCCCGGCGCTATCGCGTGACGATCCGGATCGAGTCCCGCGGCGAGCTCGGAGAGTGATTATGTGAAGTGCCGAGGCTGAGGCTCTTAAACGTTTGAAGTGTCTCTTTAGTGTGTTGCATACGATTACAGACACAGCGGGCACGTCTTAATTAGCATTATTTGCACGTCCTGCGCCGCGTGAGTCACCCCGCTTTTTATTCCAGAAAGACTCGAGACACACACTAGCGTGTACAGTAAACCGCGGATCCAGCCACAGCCACGGCTTGGCGTTGTGCATCGTGTGTACAGTGTATCCTGGTTTTGTCACACGCTGTATCTCTGACTGCGTGAAAAAGCTCGTCGAACCCGGTGTAGAAGCGCGGCTGACAGATGGCCGGGCTGTGTTCAAAGCGAGTGGAGATTTAATATCTAAATAGCGCGAGAGAGAGAAAGAGAGAGAGGAGAGAGGCGCTCAATGTGGAGCAGCATAAAGGTCCTGACTGTGCCGCCATCACAGCTGTGACTCCCCCCTCCTCTCGTCTCCACTCGTCTCCTCTCGTCTCCTTTTTCTCTCCTCCCCTCCCCCTTGCATTTGTTCTCGTTGACGGGCGGAGGAGGAGTAATCTGTACACAGGCTCTTGCAGGGAGGAAACATGTCATCAACACTTGTTTACCATTATTAGTTTGAGCCTGCGAGAGGAGAGGCAGGGCAGCTCAATTACTCTCGAGCTATGAGGCGACGCAAAAAGCGCCCCCCCCCCCCTCCCCCCGTTTTTACGTTGCTCTTTGCTTGCTTATTCCACACAGCAAAAATAAATAAATAAATAAAATATGCAGACGTCGGTTCGTTCGCGTGTGCGTGTGGCTTTCTCGCCTTCCTTTGTTCGTTCAGAGCGAAGTGTGGGAATGTTTTTTTCTTTTTCTTTTTTTTTTTTCCCCAGGTTCGCTCATGCGCACACAGCTGTGGGAAGCCTTACACGCTGGGGGCACACATGGAAGAGCTTTTCTCCGAGTTTGTGTACGTGTGTGTCAGTCAGTCATAGGGTTTTTATGGCGTCTGGTCTGTGTCAGCCAGAGAGAGAGAGAGAGAGAGAGAGAGCGAGAGAGAGCGAGTGCGCACTGGGCGGAAGCAGTGTGTGTGAGCTCCACATCCATCATGTACCGAGAGAGAGCATCCTGAATCAGCGCTGCCTGCCAGCGTGCCGCGTACTAATCATATCATATCATGTTTGTAAAGGAGATTAGCTCGTAGATCTGTCCGCCTGATGCCACCACGTCACTCGGTGAGACGTTCCCCGGTCGTTTTCGTGTCCCTCCGCGTCTTCTTACGACTCGAGTTTCGAGATGCACACACTTGTTTCTCCTTCCCAGGTCTCCCATTTCGTCCAGGATGTAGAAGATCCCAGCTTTCACAGCTTCCTCCAGGCGACGCCGCACTCTGCCCTGTTCTGAAACCGGAGCCTGTTAAAGCGCTCAGGAGTTCTTGGATCTGTTGTGCGAATGAGAAACAGAATGTAAACGTTCGGCGGGGGGAAAAAATAAACCCATACTTCCTGTTAATGCTCGGCGGCGGGTCTGGATTTGCTTAGCTGAGGGCTGCGTGTATGTGGCGCGAAGTGGAAAAGGGAGTTCGTTGCTTCGGTTTCAGTTCCAGTCTCTCTTGTTAATAGACAGGAGTCACGTGAACGCGGCCCGACTCGACTCGAACCCCTCTTGATAACAGATGAGAGCTGCCAGAAGAGGTACGGTGGCAGCCATGTTTAATGATTCCAGCCAGTGTGTCGTGTCACCTAGCGTCACTGTAGGCTAGCAGCAGACAGGCACGGTGCTGTCAATCAAATTAAATGACCTGCAGGACATGCTTTCAGTGTTGTCCGTTTTATCGTGATTTCCTGATTAACTGCTCAAACCCTGGGGTTGTTGGTGCTGCCCATGTGAGAGGTCTGTTGCACCAGACACTCGACTTCACCTCCCAGGCCTTCTCAGATCTCCCAAGAGCCTTAAACCCCTCGCTGCACTTGGGCTCAACATGGCTGCGCAGTAATTACTGCTCGTGCCTGTTTGGGAGACCAGGGGGGGGTTGGGGGGGGCGGACAGTGTGAGTGCGTGAGGAGGGGATCGAGTTTGGAGCAGAGACAAAAGCAAAAAAAAAAAAAAAGTCGGGTAGGGGAGTATGCAAGGCCTCGCTACTCTCGTGGAAACTCCATTCCTGAGAGTACTGAGGCCTTGCATACTCTTAGGAATGTTTCCACTCCACCCCCTCAGCGTCTCGGGCATCACCAGCGCTTGGCATCGCGTGCTTCTCGTAAAACATGAAGCTCGGATTGATCGGAGAGAGTTCGGTTACTCCGAGAGATTCTGAGAGGCGTAGGATCGAATAAGCGGCCTCTCTGTTTGTTTTTCTGCCGTGTGCACGAGAGCATGTTGAGTGCTGGGCAGAAGCCAGCGTTACAGCCCACAGGGCCGGGAGAGAGAAAGAGGCGCGGTGGCAGCGAGAGCACTTTGGAATGTCACTAATCAATTCATCTCTGTAATTGTAATGGGCGGCTTGCTGCTGCTGCTGCCTCCCATTCTCCTTCCTGTCTGGCTGCGAGTGCTTATCTTGATAATTTGATTCTGCGCACTGATCTGCTCTGTGCGACATAAAAACATAATTAGGGTTTAATAAGGAAACAGTCATTTCCAGTGCGAGGCAGATTCAAAGAAAGGTCACGGGTTTCGGCTTCGTTTAGTTTCACCTGTTTTGGTTGTTGTTGTCGCAAGACGTGCGAGTGTGTGTGTAAGTGTGTGTGTGTGTGTGTGTGTGTGTGTGGTGTGGAGTGTCAGGATTTTAGCTTCTCTGATTGTATGTGTTGGGTGAATGTGTGTGTGGGGGTTTTTTTTTTTTTTTTTTTTTTTTTTTAAGATTTCTCTGAACTGGGATTCCTTCTCGTATAATTCACTCTGACGGCGAATCTTTTCGCTTCTTCACAAAGATGTGGCCCGGTCAGACCGTGTAGCCGTGTGAATGGAGACTTTGACTCCAGAACCTTCTACAGCTTCTCATGTCCCATGTCTCAGGCCCAGGTGGTGGGAATATACTGTTACACATGCACACGGCTTAACACTCATTCCACCGTTCGCATGAAATGTAGCACATTCCCCCATTATTCCTCCACAATGAGCTCAGTCTGCTGCGTGAGGCAGGAAGAGGGGGAAATAAAAAGTCGTCCTCGGCTTTCAGTTTCACCCAGGATGTTTTCTTTCTTCTCTCTTTCATGATTGCACGCTCAGCCTATTTGTGTGTGTGGGGGTATTTTCTGTAGGCACATTTAAAACGACTGTGATTTCTGGCGGCTGCCCCGTCGCTCAGCTGTGGCTTCTTCTAACGTTCCCTTAAAACCGTTTCCTCTGGTCAGTTGGGTTTGTGTGAAGGCACAATAAATATTTCATGTCAGGGAATGAAAACAGTGATTCTGCTCCTTTCTTCCCTCGTCCCGCCCGGCCCTGTGCTCGGCTGACTGTGGGAGGTCTTGGTGACCCAGTGCTGCCACCTCCTGGTGGCTTTGGTGGAGTGCGTGTGCCGACTCTGCATGCAGTGCTCCCGAAACGACAGCGGGTGGCAGAGTGAGAAGTGCAACATGAGAAGAGGAAGCGGTTTGTCATTTGCTTGGCCGGATTTATAGTTTTATGCTTTACAGATGTGTGTGTGTGTGTGTGTGTGTGTGTGTGTGTGTGGAGTCGTATTCAGGAGTTAATCTATCATACAGTTGAAAGGGTGGCTGAGTTTCTCCCTCGAAGCGCCTCACTTTTTGAACACGCAGCTTTCCTTTTCCTTTCCTTCCTGCCTGGCTCCCTAGTAGTCCAAAAATGCAAATGTTTTTCTGTTTACCGTATTAAAACTAAATGTTTTCAATCCCTTTTTAATTGACTTGGTTTCCACCGAGGGCTTTTGGCACAGACTGAGGGAATCGGGAAGGCACATGCAACACAGGCGTGTGTTTGCCAAGAGGCCAATTTGTGACGCTGTTAACAACAGCACTGTAAACAAATGTCTGTTTTTATTGAATGTTTGTGTATATCTCATTTTCTTTCTTCCAGAGTAAACGGGACCATCTGTTAATGAGCGTGAAATGGTACTACCGCCAGTCCGAGGTACCCGACTCCGTCTACCAGCACCTAGTACAGGACCGCAACAATGAGAATGGTACGTGTGTGTGTGTGTGTGTGTGTGTGTGTGTGTGTGTGTTCCTAACAAATAACACATGTAAAACATTATCCGCCCGCCACATTCTTTTACTTAACCGTCCTTAGCAATGTGTTAGACATCAAAGTAAATGACATCTCGGATAAAAGAGGACGTGTCTGCGAAAAACCTCCCCGCCGTCCTCGTTTCCACGGTAACCCTCCTTCAAACAAAGGCGGCACGAGGTGAAGTGCAAATAACCCTGATCGTAATATCCCACGATCCCCTGGCCGTCCCCGGGCTAATGCATACATCAAGAAGTAATAACAGGTTAGGGCTTCCACCAGGCTTTGTGTCGAGACCGCATTGATTTTAATGCAATCTAATAAAACAGCCAAGAGCGCCTCTGCAGTCCTGTCAGCTTGGCAGACATCACCATCCCTCACTCCCTCACTCACTCACTCACTCGACATCAGGTCTTAGCCTGGGTCAGGATGACAGACACTCATCCCGTGCTGTTATAATGGATCTCTGTAATGACATCCATGTTTCTTTTTTTCTTTCTTTTTTTTTTTCCTTTCGGTTTTCACAGTATCTTTGTGGCGCATCCTTTGAAGGGAGATGTAACCTTGCATTAGCGTCATACATTGATCTGATTGTCTCAGTGCTGTAGACTACATGCTGCTGTTTACATCGTCAGCGGTAGATATCCACACACGTCCATAAGGGATTCAGGTGTTTTTTTTTATGTGTAACACCGTTATAAGCAGCGTAAGATACAGTTCGTACTGCATAAAATACTGTTTCCTAATGCTTTAAAAGAAGACTTTTACATACTTAAATGCATACTTGCATATGCTATATATAACATTTGCTTTTGTTAGTTGTCTTTCCGTCTTTTTTCTTTTTCCACTTGTTTTAAGGCAAGACAAATTCCTTTTGTGTGAGAAAGTCTTATTCTGATTCTCATTTAGATATTTCTAGGATCCCACAATATGCATCACAAAATATAGATTTGCCAACTAATCCAATTTCTATCAAAACAATTTTTAAGTGTTTACAAAAAGAAAGGATTTTAAATTGAAAAGGGAAAAATCCAAAAACTTTAATAAACCATAAAAGAACAATTAGGAGACTGTGTGTGTGTGTGTGTGTGTGTGTACAGTATGTGGTGGTAGTGTTTTTTATTAGATTGATATTATATTCCACTGTTTCTAATTGTATTTCCTTTAGAAATAAGTAAATATTATTCGTCTTTTGTTTTATATATGACGTAATATAGTTTATAATTTTTATTATTGCTACATTTTAAATGTAACTGCATTAAAATTTTGAAAGTTTTTATTCATGCATTTAACTGATTGCCAGTTAATGTGTTTATGCTAATCATTTATATTTGACTCTCTCCCTCCCTCCCTCCCCCTCACTCCATCCCTCCCTCTCTCTCTGTAGACTCGGGTCGGGAGCTGGTCATCACTGACCCGGTGGTGAAAAGCAGAGAGCTCTTCATCTCCGACTACGTGGACACGTACCACACGGCGGCCCTTAGGTAACTCACCTGCTGCTCGAGTCATATCTGTATTTTCTCTCTGCTCGGACTTTGGTGTTGTCATGCAAAGCAACAATCGAGCCTCTCAGTAAGAACCTCAGGAACTTGACAGCTTTTCCATTATAACATTCTGCATGTGCACTGCAGCTCAAAGCAGTCACGCTGTTCTTTTCTTTCGGCCTGAAGAGAAAAAAAAGAGAGGACAGGCATGCTGATTCTCAGTGTTTGAAACCAGATCTTCCTTGTCTTGCCTTTTTATTTTTTTCCCTCTCCTTCCTTCCCCTCAGCCATGTGTTCCATTTTTTTTCCCCCCTTTTTTCTTTCCAGCGCTTTAACTAAAACCAGCTGGAGAGGCGCACAAAGCCGCAGCTCTGAACCAGTGATTTCAGGGCAAATTAGCTGCAACTTCTGCTGCACAAAGGCTCGTTTGATTTGACTTATTACAGGGCTTTTGGTAAACTCTGCGATTTCTGCCAGCATGGTGTAATACTTGCTTGGAGCCCCTTTTGTCCCTTTCATCTTCTGAGAAAGGTATTGTGTCGGTGTGCTGAGCACCCAAACCACACCGATGCTTGTTATTTTCAAAGCACAGACGTGGAAGTGAGGGGGAACCGATATCAAGATGCATTTGGTAGCTTTTGATAGCTCTGCTGTGTGCCTGCACGTGGGCGGATCCCGTGTTCTATCAGTCATCCCTTTTTTTTAAGTCTGAGCTGGAGGAGATGGCCCTGTAACAATGTGTCTATCTATATATTTTTTTTTTTTTTGCTCTTCTCTGTCGCATACATGCACAAGAAATAATGTTAGTTCAGCAGTGATTGATCCCCCATAGCTGGTAGCGTACTCACCCAGATGTGCTTATCTGAGAGCATGATTACTGTAGAGGCAGGAAATGCATGTGCTCATCTACTTGAGGCTCATTTGTTTGTTCACTCGTCTGTTTTATGTTTTGCAGGGGGAAATGTAACATCGCCCACTTCTCTGACATTTTCGCTGCAAGGGAGTTCAAACCACGAATCGACTCTTTCTTCTACATTTTAGGATATAACCCAGAGACTAGGTAAGACACGCTGGGTTCTGTTCTTTACTGTATCTAACAGCATCGGCACAATACTTGAACACGTTAAATGTTGTACACAACAAATATAATGTATTTTTTCTGTAACTAACGTTGAGACAACATTGCCAGACTCCGCTTATAATCAGAAGGCGTTTAATGGACGTTCTGTAGAGGGAAATTATTTACCTGTAAAGTTGGCGCTACAGTTGTATGTTCAGTTCCTCAATAATCAATGGATAACATTTCTTTTTTAATTTATTTATTTGGGAATAGATTTTAGTTATCATACTTGGCAACTTTTCCATAATCGATCATTGGTTTGAGTAAACCAGATGGTCATTGATTAATAATCTATTTAACCGTACAATACTTCTTTGAGAGTTCAGGGTTTTTTTTTTTTTTCAAGTGCATGTAAGTACATTACCATACGTCTTGGTCGTCATATGTTTTCCTGTTCTGCACACCAACGATGAAGTTTGTCACCTGGTGTACGAGTATATTCGGGGCCAATTTCCACAAAAAAGTGTCCCAAAGATTAGCTCATGAAGCTTCTGCAGTCACACTGAGTAAATCACATTACTCTACAGCTGTGTTGTGAGCAGGCACAGTTATCGGTATTACACGCATTCACATTTGCGCTACACAGCGGTCGCCCGGTTGCTGACAAAAAAAAATGGCATGTATTAGGATTGTAATTATTAAAATCGATTGCAATTGTGTGAAATGAACAGGAAATCAACTGATCACTAATCAGCTATGATTTGATAATCGTCTCAACAATAATAGGTGTGTGTGTTTATTTTATATTCGGCGTGTTTGTAAGGCACGATTCTTCTTTTGTGATTCTGGTTGTGAATGTTGATCGTTTAAGAAGTGCCTGTAGTTGCTATCTGGTGACTCGAAGAGTAAAAGTTCTGAACTTCCTAACAGAAGGTTTAAATCCCAGCTTTGTCAACACTGCCAGGGGCTAAAGCGAGGCTTTTAACACCCGTCTGCTCCAGGGCCATCAGATTTCGTGTTCATACCTCAGCTTGAACGTGCAGAGAAAAGACATTTCACCTTACTTTTATTTCTGTTCTTCAGTCCTTCTTCTTTTTTTTCCTTGCTTTTCTTTCTTTCATTGCTCTTTGCTTTCTTCATATACTTCAGTCTTGCTGTGTACTACATCATATGAGAGAGTTAGTATTTAAAAACATTAACATTTTAATAAGGTACGTTTTTTATTTAGCAGTGCTTAGAAGTGACAATAATTGCATTGCGAATAAATGCAGAAATATGTTGATCACCATAGACCAGTGAGGTTTGACTAAATAACTGACTGCTCAGGTCAAATCGAACCTTAATCAGTGCAGGGAACAAGTGAACAATGGTTTATCACTAGCCATCAGTAAAGGCATGTCTGTGCAGCTCTCAGGAGCAGCTCTCAGGAGACCTGGCATTAATTTCATGCACAATTTATTTTTACCAAGCATGGAGTAATATTACTATTACCTAATAATAATTTTAACAATCTACATATGTATTTATTCAATAAATCATTAAAACTCGAAAGGCTATTAATCTGCATTTGCATTTTTCTAAAATTATCTCTTTATGCCTGACTGCGTCCACCAAATAATTAAATTAATGAAATCAAATTTAGTCGCAAGTCACATGTTTCAGTAGTCTATATCTATCTTGTATCAATATTTATTTAAATGTGTGTGTATATATAATATATATAGTGTGTGTATATATATATATATATATATATATATATATATATATATATATATATATATATATATAGATAGATAGATAGATAGATAGATATGTGTGTGTATATATATGTGTGTATATATATGTATGTGTATAGATAGATAGATATGATATGATATATATTAATATATATTATTGAAGCTTGGACCAGTTTACAACATTTGAATGTTAGGACGAATTACAGGACATATTCAGCCCATTACAGTTTGAATACTGATTTACATCCCTGCTTAAGGAACTCTCTTCTATTCAAAATGTGGTCTCTCGGTTATACTAAAGGTGTGTCGGGACTGACGTGTGAAATTAGTCTGCATCATCTGGCATTTGAGTAGAATATAGGATGCTGCATTCAACAGCTGCTTGTCCAGAACTATTTCTGAAAGCACCATTTGCAATTAATGAGACCTTTTTAGTAAAATTATGTTTTAGAAAATAAGGACTTTAACTCATCACAGCACAGCAGTCTCTTGTATCTCTTTACCTGAAATAAAAGTCAGTCACCACATCTAAATATGATCATCTCACATTTATCTTGGCTCTATTTGCTCCTAAATCAGTGGGGAAATAATCGCTCGTTAATTAAAATCTTATTTTTTCTGTTGATTAAATTCCATATCTGGTCATGTTTAATGAGACTGCTGAAATGTTTTGAAGCTCTTTACAGAGTGTGTAAGTGCTCTTCTCTGTTTCGAAGCCGTCATTGATCAGTAGGACATTTTGACACCAAATGATTACAAACAAAGATTAGGCTCAAGTCAGTTTTATGCCCGCTATGACGCATAAGCGTTCCAGCAACTTGATCAAAGACCAACTTGACTAACAAGAATTTAGACATCTTTAGGCATCTGTTAAAAGGCCTCTTTCTCAACATGTTAATGCAGAAAGGTAGATGAAGTATTTTTGAGACACGAAAAAAATCAGTACCTGATTTATTTTATTTTTATGTTTTTTTTTTCCACATCGCCAGTTAGTTGTTTTAATAATAAGATTTCTAGCTTCATATACAGTACTGTGCAATAGTCTTGAGCCAGTCCTCATTTCTTCATATTTAACTAAATAAATTAGAACAAATGTTTTATTGTCACGGGCTGCAAAGTACAATTTAAAAATAGTTTATTTATGTAACAACCACATGATAGGCCTGGGCCGATAAACGATATCATATCGAATCGTGATTTATTTGATTTAAAAAAACTATGAAAAGCTCTAGACATTTTTTGCTCGATATGGATTAATCTAAGAGCCAATCACACAGCAGAACAACACGACAACAGCCAATCAGCGTGCAGGTTGCGCGTGCCGTGCAGGTCAAAGTTAATTTCCTACCGCACTTTGCGAAGCAAACTTGACACCACAACGACAACAAAAAAAAATTAGTGGAAGCAGCGACGAAAGTGAATCTAACCTCGAGTTATTATCCAAAGATGTTAAAATTGTTGACAAAAAAGGTAGCACGAACTCCGTTATATGAACACATCACCCAAACGACCACACTGAAAGCATGAAAATGCGGGCCGATGCTACTCCGTCAACTAGCAGGGCTAGCAGTGGGGCTGTACCAAAGCAGATATCGCTCGTGTCGTCTTTCGTGGCCATTACAGCTTATGAAAGGTGTTCGAAAAGGAGCAAGGATATAACCAGGGCCGTTTCTAACCTTCTAGCGAAAGGTATGATGCCCCTAAGCACACGAGGCTGAAGTTATTAGCTCCTTATTCGCAACTTCCGATTCGTTTGGCTTCTTATTGCGCAGCGTCTCATTCTGCGGCTGAAGTTAGCTCCTTATTCGCCTCGTTACTAACGGGAGTGTTCACGTTGGCAAAAGCTGCGCAGTTTATCAATAAAACGTTATTTTGGTGGCTTAAACCATTCTGGCCAAGCAAATATAAACTATACAACACCAAGCAGGTACACAACTATATAGTAAAAGTGAAATTGTCCTGGCCCAGATTGATAGCTGCATAATTCATTCCATTTTTGTTGTCATTGCATGCTTAAGCCATTATGTCAGTTTATTAGGGCAGTGTGAAATAGCCTTCATTTAACTCTGAATTGTGGGATAAAAAGACAGCCTTAGTGTGTGTGGTCTAAATGTTGTTTCTCATTATTGTTTAAAAATCTCAAGACATTAGTAATATATCATCACAAGATACTTTTTATCATCACAAACAAGTATTTTTTTTAATAAAAATCTTTGCCATGTACAGATTCTGAGCATGTGCCTATAGTATCTTAATTTTTAAGGCCAAATCTGTCATCTGTTTTTGTTAATAAATTATACTTTAAAATGTAATTTAATGAACCCTTTAATTTTTGTGGCTTCAGTCATTGTTGGGATTCTCTTTTAAAGCTGGCAGCATTAACAGCTTATATCGAAATATATATCGTTATCGTTCAATATGGGCCAAAAATTATCGAGATTACTTTTTTGCCATATCGCCCAGCCCTACCACAGCAGCAACCTCATTTCTCCTCTCATCTGTTCCAACCACTTACTGTAGCATTCAGCATCGCCAGTATACTAATCACTGGCCTGATGATCACGTGTCATCACCTGCACCTGTTTCTCACTGGTTTATGCCTTAGGTTAGATGTTTTTTTTATGCTTTAATGACATAAATGTCACTTACAGTAAGTGGCTTAAACAAAAAATATTACTCAGGGACGGGACAGATAATGAGTCAAAAAAGTCCAGAGCATCCAAGCAGAGAGACTGTACAAGACTGTGGCTCAAGACTTTTGCACAGTACCGTACATTATAAGCTTTAACACATAATTATTATTTTTTCCTTAGATACTCTGCGTTAGCATTAATCACTTTGGTTTGTAAGTGACTCGTATTTGCCAATGGTGTGAACAAACTGAAGTGTGCAAATTTCCTAAATAAGTAACATTCCTGTGGCAGAAGCAACAAGACAGGAAGTCATAATTGTGACACAATCTATGATTGCACTATAGACTCACTGAACACTGTACACATACCGGGGAGTGTCTTTCTCAAAACAGCCACAGTGCTTCGTGGCATGGATTTCACAAGATGAGATTGTGGTTGACATGTTGACATGATTGCGTTATTACACAATTACTGCAGATTTTTCAGGCTAACTTTCATGCTGCGCGTCACCCGTTCTACAGCATCCCAAAGGTGTCCTATCATATTCAGATATAGTGACTGGGAATGGCACTGAAGATCACTGAACTCACGGTCATGTTCATGAAACCAGAAACCACTTTGAGATGACTTTTGTTTCGTGACATGGTCTATTTTCATACTGGAAGTCGCAATCAGAACATGATTTGTCCTCCATGTGGCCATGGAGGGCTGCACGTGTTTTAGCAATGATGCTCAAACTGTCTATAGCATTGAGACGAGAGTGTCATGACAACATTCTCTCTACCATTACAACACCTCCACCTGCCTGGACTGTATAGTCATGTGGGATTCATGCTGTTTGTTGCATGAATCATGTTCTGACCGTAGCATGTCTGTCTATACCTCAGCAGAAATTAAAATTCATCTGACCTCAGCTTCTGCTTTTCGTTTTTGGCTAACGGAAGTAAAAGCTGACCATACCATGCTGGCCATTCTTCATTGCCCGCTCTCATCAACATGCAGATGTTTTCATCTGCAGAACTGCCTCTCACTGTCTTTTTTTATTCATTGTGCTATTCTGAATAAACACTACTGACTGTTTTGTGCAAATCCCACGGGATCAGCGGTTATAGAAATAACCAAACCAGCCTGTCTGTCACCAACAATCATTCCACAGTCAAAATCACTGAGATTACAATTTTTTCTGAACATTCCCTGAAGCTGCATTTTACTTATTTATATATATATATATATATAAATGGGAGGGTTGCGTCTGGAAGGGCATATAAGAAATAAAAAAAACATATAGCGTTCTTGACTTTGCTCCTTGTTTCAGCATTGTAAAGTTAGTTTGTTCATATAATTAAAGTAGCTCGTGGAAGGGGAAACTAGCCAGAATTTACGTACAAATAACATGATAAATTTTATGATGAAGGCCTAATATGAGCTTCCCGTTTCAAAAGCTAGCAGCCGCCACTTATATATACATATACACACACACACCGCACTTTGGTCATGTGATCGTCTAATTAAAGAATTACATGAGCCTACAGATGTAAAGGTATTGTGTGTGTGTGTATACTGCAGTGATGTATTAAACTAGCAGCTCACCAATCTATTTGTTCTTAAGGTCTGCAAGAAGACCAGATTTACAGTTCAATCCGTTTTTGCAGACACTTCTGTGCTGAGAACTGCGTGGGTCTGGGCGAACAGCCACCAGTGACATGCACATGTGCCATGAATTATGAAGAAGTGTGAAAAACACAAGAATTCTAGTCTGTCTGTTTTATGTATCTCATGCAAAAGAGGCTGGGAGAAGAGGAGATTGGTCTGTTCACATACAGGAGATCTTTACCCTGAAAACTGGTGTTATGGTATTTTACCATGACCTGTATCTCTCTCTCACACACATACACAAACTTTGTGACTATTTATTTTCTGTCTACTATATTAGGCATAAGTTAGACATAAGTTGTAGTCTAAAGAAAGGATTAGAATACATGTAAAGGCTTTTATTTGTTAATTTGTTATATTGTGTATGTAATTTGTTTAATTTGTCTTTAGGGAGCAAGACAAGGATGTTTCTCAGGATATTTGTTAAGCTAATGCAATAACATATGACGTATATTTCTCAGTCTAGGAGTTTGTATTTGCGGTTTTAGTTCTTTATATTTTTAATATGCTGACACAGCATACCTGGGAATTCTCAAAACTCTTGCTGAACATGGAGATTAGATGTCCAAGCTTAGATTTTACACACCTGATCAGCCATAGGAATAAAATTATATTCATACCATAAGCATATTGTGTTAGGTCCACCTTGTGTCACGAAAACAACTCAAGGCATGGAGACATCTGAAGATCCATCCATAAGACCTCTGAAGATGTGCTGTGGTATCTGGCACCAAGCAAGAAATCGTGTTCATGGGTTAGACTGGTTAGTCCAGCACATCCCACAGATGCTCAGTAAGATAGAGATCTGTGGAATTTGGAGGCCAAGACAACACCTTCAGCATTGTAATAGTGTTCCTCAATCCATTTTTGCAGTGCGGCGGGGACGTATTATCCTGCTGAAAGATGCCGCTATATTTTATCTGCAACAGTTTTTTTGCTACAGTTGCTCTTCTGTTCGGTAGGCAAATAAAAAATGGCTAGCCATTGCTTCTCATGTGGATTAATGAGCATTGGACGCCCATGACTCTGTCACAGTTCATCGATTGTCCTTCCTTTTACTACTTTTGGGATGTAATAACTGCTGCATACCATGAACACCCCAAAAGACTTGCTGTTTTGCAGATGTTCAAACTCCGCTTTTTAGCCATCACAGTTTGGCCCTTTTTAAAGTCTCTCTAAACATTATGCTTTACAATTTTTCAAGCTTCAACAACTGACTGTTCACTTGCTGCCTAATATGCACCATCCACTGGCAGGTGTCAATATAAGAGATAATCAGGGTTATTCACTTCACCTGTCAGTGCTTTTAATATTTTGGCTGATTTGGGATATGTGAGGTGTGACAATGTGTCAATAACAGGTTTCAATTGCTTTTTTTTTTTGCCTTTATTTATTTATTTTTTTTAAATAATAAAGCAGATTACCTATTTTTAAGTGAAAGTTTTTCCATCAGGTCATGATTTAGGCTATGTTTTATCAAGCTGGAGCAAGTCTGCTTACTCCATCTACTACTAGTCTAGTTTCTCCACCAGAGGCATTTTGGGGGAACTGGTAGAATAAATAATCCACATTGTTTGCGTTTATTACATGCATGGCAGTATATTATTCAAAGTCTAATATAATTCGTCACATACACAACCACACACAGCATATGTAGTAAAATGCATATATTATAATTACATGCCGCGACATGGTCACTGTTGGGGACATGTAAAGGATCAGTCGGGCTGAAAAATGTGGATCAGATCTAAGAGTGCGTCACTCTGTGTAATCACCTGACCTAATCGACTTTATATGAATCTATGGTCTTGTCTGGGCTCAAAACAAGTCAGCCCCAGTCTCGCTGCATTGTGTCACTCTGTGTATTTTTTTTTATTGTAAGACCGTTGTTGATGCTTGATTTGTGCTTGGTTCTACACGTTCCACTACAAATAATCTCATACAGATTGAAAAAAATATTTTAACTTCTTTCTTTGAAAGACGAAGAGGCTTAACCCTGATGGATGTTTTATACCAGACATCTCTGCTTGCTTTGAATTGTTTGTCTGATAATACAATCCAACATTTTTTAAAAATTCTACATATTATCTCAAACATTTCATACTCATTTCCATAATTTCCAGTTAATTCTGCAGAGCTGCTTTTGCAACAATGCACATTGTTAAAAGTGCTATACAGTACAAATAAAACTGAATCGAAAGAATTTCACTGGGATGTAACGAATGAGTGACAAAAATTCTTCATGTTCTCTATATATATATATATATCGAACCATTGCCATACCAAACATCAGACATCTGAAGCTCTGGGAAATGTGAAGGCATCACCTCTGTGTGCTGTTGTAATACATGCTGTTATAATAACATATTACATGTAATAACGAGGTCCACAAGGTTTTTTTTTTTTGGCACCAATAACGATGAGATGAATCTTCCTGCGTGGATATGAGATGCCTGAACGCTGTGCATCTGGAGTCTTTCTCCACGGGCTCCGTCCCAAACCACATGCTGCACATACTGTACGCACCAAATTCGAGAGGACGTGCGCCGCCGTAGGGTTGCCATGGTTACCATAGATGGCAGCGCGCTGTTTCGGACGCAGCCAATCCGAGGCCGCGGCTCTCCCTCCGCGCGCTCGCTCCCTTACTCTCCCTCCCTCCCCTCATCTCGCGCTGGTTTGGTATGCGGCGCTCCCAGCTCGCGCTCATGTAGCAGCGGCGGCGGCGATGGAGTGCGCTGCGCGCGCGTGTCGGTGTGGAAGGTCGCGGCACATGCTCAGTTGCCGCCTGTCGGAACGGGATCTGCGCGCGCCGTGCGCGAAGCTGAGGTCATACACATAGACGCGCGCGCGCACACACACATATACAACCACACAAGGCACGAGCTCGGTGGAAGCGCGAGCCTCCATTTTGAGCGCATCCAAAGCGCACAGGCGGAAAAAAAGGGGAGTTTTGTGTGTGTGTGTCAGTGCATCTCGGACGGCGCGTCATGTCCGACATGGATGACTTGTTCAGCCCGCGGAGGTAGGTGTGCGCCGCCGAGTTCACCTGTTAAGCCGTAAATCTCTGTTCGTCTCTGTTTTTCCCCACTCTGTACTGCAGCGCGCGCGCGTGTGTGTGTTTTAATACCGCGCGAGCTTTGTGTCTGTCTCCGTCACCGTGCGGTTTGTTTGTCGTCCTGCTGTCAAATCCGCTAATAAACGCTGTATGCCGTGGCTAATACCTCCTTCATACCCGAGTGTCTTCTGTTCAGTCGGAGGGACGAGACGGATCCTTCATGCGTCCATGTATGTATTCATTATTAAGTCACATTACCCGACAGCTGATGACTTTTCGCCAGGTTGAAAGTCGTGCAAGTTAACGTGTTTAGCTGAGGATGGTCAGACCCGGAGTCCATTTTGCACGGCTGTGTGTGTGTGTGTGTGTGTGTGTGTTTACAGACAGGGTGACATGGCGCAGGAACAACGTGTACTCTTTCACAGCTCTAAGAAGTCCTGCTCGTGTCTCTCAGGGCCGGAGTAAATAAAGTTGAGACGCTCGCGCGATGTTATGTTATGACTGTGTCCTATTCTAGCAGGGATTGGATGAGCTTGATGGAGGGGGCGGGGCCAGGCTTGAGTTAAATTAATGCAGGACGCACACTGCTTGTTGTGGCTCATCATGTGCCCTAGGAGTCGGTGCATCTCAGTACTGCTGGTTTTATGCCTCCCATGAAGACAAGCTGTAATAATAATACTCGAGCTTTAACATGTTTATACCGTAGCTCAGCAGAAACACCCTCACAACACACTGTTCATGCTGTCCGTTCCACTATACTGCTGTTTTTGTTGCTTCAGTCGAGGGATCCACACACACACACACACACACACACACACACCACGTTGCACTTACGCATCCCTCGCAAACCCTTAAATTTTTTCCCAGGGCTTGGGACCGGCACTGCATCAAGTGGCTGGTGTTTGGGCATTGGGTGGGAATTGAATCTGGGCCTTCCACATGGCAGACGACAGACCTGCCCCTGAGACACCACTGCCCGATATTTGTATACATTTCCAAGATTAATATTTAAATTTCCACTGACATGAATGCAACACCAGTGTCGGCGTTATAAATGTGACATTGTACACAAGCTTCTGTTCATGATGTGAAGCAAAATACTGTAGATGTGTTGTTCTCGAGTAATTGTATAAAGACTGTTTTGCGTCCATGTGCATCATGGCTGGTTTGACTCATCACTGGTAATTGCAGCTTAAAGTACATCAGTGTCATTAAATCCTACAATGTCAGATCTGACCTGATGGCAGTCAAACACTTACTGTGTATTAGGTGTAGCTTAGTGAGAATGGCATTGGACTACTGATGGGAAAGTCTCGGGTTCAAATCCCAGCACCACCAAGTTGCCGCTTTGAGCACGGCCCTTAACACTCAAGTGCTCATATCTGTAATGAAATCAAAATGTAAATGTATTATATCAGTGTCACGTCTGTTAATACATATACGTGTGTGTTCGATCTGCACTAAAATTCTGGTAACATTATAGCAAGCTGTGTCTTTGTACCATCAGGACAATCAAGTGTAACGTCATATTGCATTTTATTAGCTTAATACATGTTACCTGCTTTTCTAACAGACAGCCTGTTCCACATGTTTGCATCTAGACAGCTCATAAACAGCGTAATTGTAAATTAATGACTTACTAATTACACTCGTCCACTCAGCAGTATGAGAGAGCAGCGTTCATCCTGTGTGCGCGCATCATGCAAAATGTCAAAGGTAACACACAACGGCTGAAAGCAGACTAACTGTCTGTGTTGTGTGTATCTAGATTTACAAGGTAATGGCATGCACGATTATGATGATTAATAATAGCCTGCTTTTTCTCGCCTTCTCTCTCACTCTCTCTCACACACACACACACACACACACACACACACACACACACACACAGAGCTGACCTGCTTGAATATGGGTTGTCGAAATAAATGTCCTGTCATGTGAGGACATGGAGAAGAAAGTAAATAATACAATGTGTTTATGCATGTACAAGTCCAGATGTCTGGCGATCTGGTAGCTCACTATTTCTAGCCCAGGACCCTTTTTTTTTTTTTTCCTAGGTAGTTACACATTCTAGAAAAGAAAATAGCAGTGGAATAAGACCTAGTTTTGTCACATTGCTAAAATTTGGAACTACGAAAAATTATTTTACAGATTAGTCCTGTTGTTCCTGTGCACCTGTTGGAGTGTGTTGTAAAAATGAGTTGTAAACATTTTTCGAAATAATTTCTAAACTAACTAGGCGCATGTTTATTTTCAGCGTGCCGCTCTGATTACCGTCTAAAGCAGACAGTGTTTAATAATTCGTTGTTGAGTTAATGTTTGTGTGTTAGCACAGCAACAAGCAGCTGCTCACAGGAGTGGAATGATTTACTGCCGTGATTATTTTTGTGCCGTCTGCTCTGTTAAAAGAGCTCCTACAGCTTATTTGCTTCAGCTTGTGTTTGAACTTGAACTGTAGATTGTTATTGGAACCGAACGGGGCGAGCGTGTCTCGTACAGCAGCACACGGCTGCCTGGGGATCACGTTCCCCTGCCCGAGTGATCAGCGCTGCTCTGCTCAGGCCTGCCAACAGTGCCAAGGCAGCGGCACACAGGACTCCGGAGAGTTCTCGGAGCGATTTCTCAGCTGCACTGCTTACACAAATATCTCAGAACTTAAAAATTACCATCCTCCTCTGCTTTCTAGACACTAGGCTTGCGTTTCATTTTCTCTCTGATCTCCTTTAAAAATCATCTTAAATCGAGGGACACTTAATCCGTAGGCTAATCCCTGAGTCGAGTCTTTGTAGGCATGTAGGTTCCCCTGCGACATCGTCTGAAATATATGTTTTCGTGGTTCTGCAGTTGACTGCGTTCATGTTTTTTGTCAGAATTTAGTGGCTGGAGCTGGAGTGTTACAGCAAGTGTTTATGAAACAGGCGTGAAAGGAAGGCTGTGATTTGAGGCCTTGAGCCGCTACCAGAGGCCCCAACACTCACTCACACACTCTCTCTCTCTCTCTCTCTCTCTCTCTCTCTCTCGCACACACATACACACACCACATCTTGGCGTTCCAGCCAGTTTCGCAGTAATGATGGAGGGTGCTCCGCTCCGGACGCAAATCACACTGACAGTTTCTGGGCGCACGCTGCGGACGGCGATATGAAAATCGGCGCCGTTGCCCTGGCAACAGAAAGGGGGAATGCTTGCGAGAGAAACATCTTGTCATTTTCTTTAATCCACTGCAGCTGGAGATCGGAACACTATTATTAAATTGCGGTTGCCATAGTTACCGGAGGGGGTCTTTGTAGCAGCAGTCATTTCAGGGTCCCTCTCCCGTCGTACAGTCTGGCCTTTCGGGAGCTGTTTGTACTGTACCTCTGCATGAACAATGAGGCCCATCATTCCCTGCTTCTCACCGCCTTTGTCCTTTTGTTTAGCGTCAGGGCTCGCCGTCCGTATCGTCCCCTCATGGTGCCTGTTTTACAATATTAGGTTAATCTGGAACAGCCGTATTTATCAATGCAGTCATCATACGATGCTAATTTTTTTTTGTTCGTTTTGCTATTCATAAGTCGTTCGGCTTTGTTGTATTATTTGCACTGCTCACATTATGGATGACGGGAAAGTGGAAAATCAGTTGAAATGGCTTCAGCGCTATTTAACACAACAAGCTTTTTTTTTTCGCTTTTATTCAGGGACACAGAGTTTGTGATATTTTAATCACTCGGCTCTCACAATTAAATACGTGTTTATGTCAAATGATGCTGGGCTGAGCTCAAATCATACACTCGTATAAAGTCATCTTTTTAACAAGTACCTTGTTAACCTAGCGTATTTTTCCTAGCATATTATCTATATAGTAACAATAATAACGGTCTGTAATTACGAATCAAAGTGGCAGAAATCGTAAGTGAGTCTGGGTGGTCTGGGAAGCAGGTAAATTATTTTCCCCTGTCCCTTATTCATATGCCTTTGACATGTCTGGCCAATCACAGAGAGAGATTTCATTTAATTTATTTAATAATGTTTTTTTTATATATATATATATATATATATATATATATATATATATAAATAAAAATTTTATTTGTTACATACACATTCATACACAGTACGAAATGCAATATATATATATACTGTGTGTGTGTATGTGTATATATATATATATATATATATATATATATATATATATATATATATATATATATATATATATATATATATAGAGAGAGAGAGAGAGAGAGAGAGAGAGAGAGAGAGAGAGAGAGAGAGAGAGAGAGAGATAAGTTATTATGTTTTAGCATTTCAAATGTGCACGGGTAATATGGTTGAAATTTTTAAATGTCAGCGTATCATGCAAAAATACCTGTACTTCCCGTTGACTTTTATTCTGGTATTTCAGTAGGGTAAAAAAAAATTTACATTTTATTTATTATTGTTCATTGTTGTTTTAATGGTTGCTTGAACTTTTTTGTTTTTCTTTCGCAGGCGATTAAACAGCACACAAGGGGAGATTCGAGTAGGCCCCAGTCACCAGGTTTGTTTATTTCTGCACTCGTACATTATTAAACGTGTTCCCATAAACCTGTTCGAAACTCACTGCAGGCTAAATGATGCACATCCATATATACTCGTGCAGGCTTGCATATATGTTGTCAAGCACAGCAGATAGAGAGTTAATGTAGATTCGTGCACAACTGCAATGAATTTCGCACCATTTTCTGCCTGACTGATACACAGAGACTCGGCCGGGTTTATTTGAAATTAGACGTGGCTTTAGCGGTACGAAATCGAACACTGAAAAGAATATAAATAAATAAAACGAGGTTGCAGGGGGGGGGAATGGCCGCCGAAGAAAAAATAGTTTCACCAGCCATTACTGTCATAGCCTTTATCGAGCATTTTGTCTCCGTGTGTTCTCGTGTGGAATGACTACAGCACTATGTACCACTTTTAGAGACTTCAGATGGACTACATGATAGCAAAGCGGCAGAGAGAAACGCAACGGTGCGTGGAATCCAAGCAGTCCATTTAACCGGAGCGATTTAAGATATGTTTTCAATAAGAAAATGAGATCAGGCAAACAGTAATTGAGCCAGTGGGAAATAAATGACATAATGAAAAATTCATTCGAGTGTTAAGCTTCTTCTGTTAAAATTGCCCACTTTCTATTCCACATGGGATTTTATTTTGTGGGGGGTTTTTTTTTTTGGTCTTTTGAAGAGGCAAAGCTGTGTGCAAAGTTTTAATTAATTTACTAAAACAATGTTTGCATATATAAATTCTCTCACTGTATGTGTATCCCGCATGGCTGCTGTTTTTGCCAAAATGCCAGAATAAAAGGGCAGAATATTATAAACATCATATATAGTTATTATTGGCACCATTTATTCCAAATGGAGTAAATAATAATTTATTCCACTTAAGACTTGGCACAGAGTTTTTAAGGTTATTAGGAGGAGCGCTGCGCTGACGCATCAAAGTAATTGATGACATAAATTACTCAATACGTCAGGTTCAGTGAAGTGTGTCGATGTGCCTCACGGTTTACTTTCATCCCAAATTATGAAACTTTATCTCCCATAAATATGAACTAGATTGTCCAATGTGATAATTCTTTAAAAATAAACAAACAAAAAAAAAGCATTCAAAGTGAAAGAACTCTCCACAGTGCATCTCAAAAGCATACACTCTGGTACGGTATGACCTCTAAACAACGAGACAGCAGCCTAAGTGTGAATTAGAGTGAGTTTAGTCTGAGTGTTCGTGGGCGGCAGTTCATGAGAGTCAAGATTCTCTAGAGCAGATGCTAACGGCTAGTCTGCTTTCTAGCACACGGACTGGTTGTAAACAGTTTGTTTATGCATGTATAGACTTTTAAAACTAACAGAATTAGCGTTACCGTTTGAAATCCCAGCTTCCTTTATAGATTTAAAATAAGTGCACTAGTCTTTCAGAGAGGACTGCAGTTCATTCATTTTTAAATTAACTAATATTATTTTATGATGTTTATTAATTCAATTATATAATAATTATCAAATGCTATAAATATTATATTACTATAGTATATAGTAATACAGATACTATACATACATGCTATACATTTGATTGATATATGTACTTTTTATTAATTATATACAAGTACTATAATAAATACTATACTAAAAAAAATAAAGGATTAATCATCCAACCAGAAAATGATCTCTACTGTACATGAACCATGAAAAATAGTGCTTAGACTAACTAATTGAAAAATTAATAATATTTTGCAGTCAGTGATTTAGATTACAGAAATAAAGGTATAGTTGTATCACTCAGTGGTAAAATGGGGTGTCATATGTGGCGCCAGAACAAAAAATATACTTAATGTAATTTTACGCACAATGACAGGAAAATCTAGTATGAAGCTAGCATTACAAGGACACTACACATCAATAAACACTTCTTCTGTATGGTGACGTTTAGACAAAGCTGATGGGTATGGTCTCCTGCGTAATGACTCGCGCTCCATACCACAGGGCACATGGCCTTACTGAACAGTTCAATGATTAGAAAAACTATGGTTATCATTTGCTCTTTCCTTCTAAGGAACCAGATCTCAACCAAGATGAACAAATTTGGAAGATGATGTAGTGAGGTTGCATTATCATTAAAAATTTTTTTGAAAAATGCTGTTTATTTCTTTCGTTAAAATTTCAGAGATTTGAAGCTGTTCTAAGAGCTGTCAAGACCGTACCTTTTTTTTTCCTTGTTAAATCTTATTTGACAACATATGGCTTTTGGTTTTTGTGTGGCCTAAATGATTGAGCACTAATCCTTCACTCTACCCTGTAACTAGTCACATAGGAACAACATTTTGAAACTGATATTTAGCACTAGATGCTTGTGCTTTTTCTGATCTGTTTGTAAGCCTGTTCTCAATGATTTAATAGGCCAAGCTCCCAGAGCTGCAGCCTTTCCCCTCTCCCGGAGGCCAAGTGACTGAAAATGAGGAGCTGGTCTGGATGCCGGGGGTCAACGACTGTGACCTGCTCATGTACCTGCGAGCAGCCAGGTGAGCTCATATTCAAAAACAGTTTAACTGCTTTGTAAGACAAACAGTGCCATGGAGGTATTAGTTGCTTAGCTTGTGAATAGCTGTTAATAAATTTCTTTTCCCCCCTGTCTGTGCAGGAGCATGGCGGCATTTGCAGGGATGTGTGATGGAGGCTCGACGGAGGACGGGTGCCTCGCTGCCTCACGCGATGACACTACACTCAATGCATTAAACACTGTAAGTCGATCATCCCTTCGTCTGCACCAAAATAAGCGATGTTTGCTAGTGTGTCTACTTAAAGTGTTGTTTTATAAAAAAAATAATCAGATGTGTTTTCTTGGCGGGGGAGAAAATAGTAACCAAGGTAACGCACAAATATCAGGATGATGAGTTCTGCATTATTAGTTTGCCATATTAGCAAGGCTCCTGCAATGCTAAGATGGATTTACTGCTAATTGCTTTTGGTATGTTGGACACAATAAAAAGAACCAGACGGGGTTTTTTTTTTTTTCTTCCCCTCTCTCTTTAATGTAACAGCCCAAACATAACCGGGTGTTGGAATTGCTCCTCTCATAAATTGGATCCTCTGTCAGCAAGATTCTGCTATTTTATGAGGTATAAAAAGCATAACTGGTAATCTGTCAATGAAATGGCTGGGGATGGTATTGCGGTTCGGTCTGTTTATGGTTTATGTGGATGATGAATGCATTCCGTTTTGCTCTGCTCAACAAGTCACTAATCCTGATGCACGAACAAAGCACAGCTTTGTATTCTGATCCAAATGTCCCAGCTTGACTATCATGTCGGGGAAAAAAGGAAAGGACGCATCATAGATGTGTTATCAAGGGCCAGATGCAGGTTTTATCATGCTAGTTAAATATTTTACTGATTAGAAGTGTATCTTGCCTCTCTCAGGTGTTAGAATTGATTTGAACAAATTTTAGTTTTTGTCGCTTTAAGTATTTTACATAATGCATGGGTGCGCAACTCTATTCCTGGAGGACAGTCTAGCACAGCTTGCTGATGTCTCAACTCAGACACCAACTAAAGCTGGTATTAGTTGAATTAACTGAGCAGTTACATGACTAGGCTGTTGCACCCAGCTGTGCAGAAATAGTTTTTTCTTCTCAAACATCATGCAGTTGATTTATTTCACCACAAGGGTGCGCAGGTAAAAATCCTGCACTCTTACAATTGTAAAGGGATAAAAAATATATTTATTTTTTTATCCTGATTATGGCTGATTTCCTATTAGATGTATATTTAAGAACTATAAGTAGAATGTACAGCAAATAGTAATATAATAATTCAAAAGAACTCTTGGATATAAGTAGTAAAATAAATCAGTAGTGTTTAAATCCAGAGAACAAACCCAGTGGAGTTTTTGGTCGGTTGGTTTGTTTGTTTGTTTGTTTTTGAGCATTTTATTGTCAACAGATGCAGATATAAGAGTGCGAATTTAAAACACACTATCCTGTGTAACTTAACTCTTCATAGTTTTTTTATTCAGTCCTTTTTAAAGCTGCATAATACAATATACTCTTTAAAGCATTCGAACAAATTTCTGTCTCTGAGCTTAATCTCTATTTCTGCATTAAATCCAGTAATTACTTACAGGCTGCCGTTCCTGTCTCATCATCAATTTAATATTGTAAATTAGCTTTAGCATATTCTTTTCTTACCATTTCAGTGTTTTCCATCATTTGAACGAGAAGGAAAATCGTTCTGAAAAAACATAAAGGGAGCAATTAGACCAATCCGATTAGCTCGGGTTAAGAAAGCCATAATAATGTATCCACAGAGGAGCGGTGTCATAGGGATAAGACCACAGGCATCAGGAAGAGTCATTTTCTCTGCCGTTAAGCTTTTGAGAAGGAAGTGTTTAAGGAAATGGTGTTAGCAGAACCGCGTGTCCGGACTGGAGTGATTACTGCACAGTATTTTGCTTACAGAGACTAACCGTTAATGGTAATGGCTCGCGTCCCGCTCATTATTCCATCTAGTGTACGATTACGCTTTGTGGTCTGGAATAATCAAAGTCTGCCTTTTAATACGTAGTAATAATCCAGTCACTGACTCTGAAAACTTTTTGCTGTTCATAGCAACTTCAGATTGTTTTTTTTTTTTTTTGTAATTCTACTCCACGTATTTTCCTAATCCTTACATGGACTTTCCACAGCTGGGCTTTAAAAAAAAAAAAAAAAAGTACGAGCAATTTGTCCTGGACAATTAGGTGTCCAGTAGTAGAGACACGTTAAAATGAGATGTCCCTGGCAGGCCTCATGTGTAATAGTGGATGAAGACAAATTGTAGTAAATCCCACTTCCCACAGTTGCTCAATTTTTCCAGAAATGCTCACAGGCTCTCAGCACTACAGAACGTGTCTCTGCCTTAGGAAAGATCCCGCATGCTCAGGGTAGACCGTGCTCACCTTACTTTAAACATACAACTACAGTCAGCTATAATGGTATTGAACAACCGGTAGCTCAGACGCTCCACCACTCATGATGCATGATGATCACGATTCCTGTCCCTCCCTCCTTCCCGAACAAAGCAGAACACAGAGGAAGGCGTAAACCAATGAGCTCAAAAAGCAGTAAACATGGCATTTCCATTCGGCCCGAGTACGGGAGAGAGGAGAATTAATGCTGTCTGCGGTTCACTGTTTCTTGACCTTTTGCCCCTCCCCCTCATTTGCAATTCCAATGTGTTTTTCAGGAAGGAACTCACTCAGTCTGATACCTGTTTGCCTTGACAGGCTGTTTTGTTTCAGCTTCGCATCTAATGATTTTTGATATTGGCTCCAGGTTCGCACATTTGCTATGACAATGAGATGATGGAAGTAGTGAAAGTTCTTTTTTTTTTTCCTCCTCAAGGCTATAAGAATTATCGCCCAAGTTGAACAATGAGAGATATGGCGGTATTTATGAGAATTTTCTTTTCTTTTAATATTTATTTATTGCCTTTGTAATACATTATACCACAAGGTTCTTGGAGTCTGAATAATGATTGTTCAGAGGCGGCGATTTTATAGCCACCGTGCCTAATGTGACATCAGATACTAACCAAGTCTCATGGACTTTACACAGCATTAAGCATAACTCAAAATTGTGCGCTAAATAAGAAAAATAAACTTTAAACCACAACAGTAACTCCACACCCTGTCACGTGGTTAGTTTTGTTCCAATAAGAGAATGCCCTGATGTGTGTTATTACTTTCCTATTATTATTATATATTAGTAATGCAGACATGTGTGTACTTTATGTATTTAAACTGCCAGAAAAGAGGCTCTTGAGTGTCCCGCTCAGTGCTTCATGGCTTTTTCATTTCCACCCCAGCTCTCCAAAACCCCATCACTTCAGGAAAGTCAATCATAGACATTCCGAAGTCTCTTTCGTCCAAAACTAAGGAAGGGATATTAAAACCGCATATGTGCATAGGCTCTTCAGAGTTATCCCTAATCAGTGCCTTTTTTTTTCCCCCGCAGCTTCACGAGAGCAGCTACGATGCCGGTAAAGCGCTGCAGCGTCTGGTGAAGAAACCTGTCCCCAAGCTGATTGAGAAGTGCTGGTCCGAGGACGAAGTGGTAAGAGGCGGCTTCATTGTTTAAAATTCGATGGCTGTTTTGTTGCGAATAAGCCAGCGAGTAGCAGTAAAATCCCCTACAACAAGGCAGCTGTGTCCTGTTTATGATGTGTTCAGTATGAGACGGTGCTGTGAGGAGGAAATCAGTTCCTTTAAAATACTCGGGCTCAAATTGTCGTCTTGTCAGAGCTAATGAGAGAGAGCTGAGAGCTTTAAGGTGTTTCTTGAAGCTGATAATGCTTCCTTGATGATTTAAGGTCGTTTTTTTCCCCCTTTCGCTCCAGCTTTATGTGTTTTAAAGGTTCCACAACATGTGGTTCTGCGTCCACACCCGATTTTACTGACTCACTTCATTCATAAAGAAAAGCCTGAAGTACCCACCCTGTCTGTCTCTCTCTCTCTCTCTCTCTCTCTCTCTCTCCCGCTGCTTGTGAAAGTGTAGTTGGAGGATCTTGTAAAAATACAATGTGGCTTTCCACTCACAGGGAAAGTACCTAAACTTTTCTTTGTGACTCTGGGTGGATTTAGAATCAGACTCTCTAAGATGTGGGTTTTATTCCTAACTGAGCCATAACGGATGCACGTTATTAAGTTTGCTGATTAAATATGATAGAGGTTTGAATGAAGCAACAAAGCAACCAGAGCCACTGCAAAGTAAACAGGTGCTTCCTAAAACTACTGTATGTCCTGTATGAAGGTATGGCAGGAATGGTGGTTGTGCCAGCAAGTCCATTAAAAAGAATCACAGTCTTTACACAGTCTGTTGCTTATTGATTGAGACCCGGGCGTTCTGGAGTGCATCGTAAACAGTCATTTTTGGATGTATGTAGTGTGGAATTCGTGTGAAGCCGAGTGTGTAACAGTCTGTCTCAGATGAATAATACAGGGAGGAGATGAATAGTGTATGAGAGGTGGCCTCGATTACTTCACCGTTGGTCTTTTATGTGCGTGCATGACTGTGTGTGTGTGTGTGTGTGTGTGTGTGTGTGTGTGTGTGTGTGTGTGTATGCCGGAGGGGGTTGTAGACAGGAGGCCAGAGCCACGTCGCTCACACGCACACCACCTCCCCACTGCCGCAAAGCCAAGGACACCACTCCCACTGATCTGATTTCAAGTTGTGCCTTTGCAGCTCTGAGGTCCTGGAGGGACAGGTGTAAATGTAGCCCTGACCTTGGCGCTCATACCAGGCCTGCCTGCTGCTCCTCATTTATTTATTATCAGCCATTGCTTTCTTTTATTTTATTTTTTTTACTCTCCAACTCTCTTTCATGAGTGCTGTCTCTCTCTCTCTGTGTCTCAGCCCTCAGGACTCGCCTCATTATTCCACCACTCCATTTTGAAATGTGAATAAAAGTGACAGTGACTGGCTCTGAAATGACAGAATTGCCCCTCTTCAGGGTCACCTTTCACCGCTCTTTCTCTCTCACCTCATGAGCGAGCGAGCAGGCAGCTCCCTTTTTTTCTAAACTCTGTCTCACTTTTCCAGGCTACCCGCTGAGGCAGTGTAGTTTGCACTCTCCAATATCCCTCTGTAAGCAGAGTTAAATATGGCACCCAATGCCTGATGGCACCTTTAAACTTATAATTTTAGTAATCATTATTTCACAGCCAGCTCACTCCAGTGCCCACACACGCCCTAATGTCCCCCCCCCTCCCCCCAAGTCGTCAGCGTTTACCCAACACAAACAGTGGAATTTTCCGGAGGAAGTGCACAAGATGGCAATAGCCACCGTCCCGTCATTGCGCTCACTCTGAAATCTGAGCCTCTACCCACTCCGTAGCCCTGCTGTGTATTATCATGCTGCTTGTCAGGCGGTGATGAATGGTGGCGTGAGGTCTCAGATAGCTCAAGTGGCCTGTGAGGCAGCGGGCAACGCTGTCATCGTGGCCCCCCTGTGGTTAGAGCTTGGATCTGCACATCCTGCTCACCAATCCCCCCTCCGGAAAAAAACAAACTCGCTCTGCCCTGGGGTCTGTTGATGGAACGGAGAAAGGGGCACACATAGCTCGACTGAAAAAGAGAAAGTGGTTGGGTGGGTGTGTGTGTTTAAATTACAGGCAAAATCACAGTCTCAGAACACTTTCTGCTGCAGCCTGTGAAAGTCCGCACACACAAACATACACACACACACGCGCGCACACACACACCCTGAAGTTAATTTAGCCTTTATCTAAAAGGTGTTTTTCTCTCCCTCACATTCCCGCAATGTAGCTTTTGTTTTTGTCGCGATAGACCGATGTAGAGAGTTTTTAATAGCACTTTGAGTTAGGCAGGGCAGGAAAGGCATGCTACCATGTTTCCTGTCACCTCTCGCGTCTACGCAGAAGCTGGTTTTGCTGAGTTGTTGCATATTCATACGCTGTGCACAAATGCCTCGTGCACTGTGACCGAGCCAAAATGTGTTTCTGCTCTCAAGTGCCGATCATACACAACCTGATTAATGTGATTGTTTCAGCCGGTTTTAGTAGGTCGCATTCTTTGTCAGTTGTGGTTTATTTATTATATAAGGTTCAAATAGGCAGGATGTGGGCTGACTTATGTTTGTTTCTGTGGTTGGTTTGTGTGCACGAATGTCGCCTTTTCTCTCGTGACACTTCGTGTTTTTGTTTTTTCTTTGACTAAATTTATCCTGCAGTTGGTACAGCTCTGCATTGTAGGTCAGCCTGCGTAAAAGGTCAAGTGCTGATTTCACAAGCCTGCTGTGTGTTTAGACAAAGCACACTTAAAGAGGCATCTCTTTGAAAAAGTGTTTGGACCAACACGGCTGCTGCGCGTTTGAAACACACCAGTCTTTATCTCTGACATCATCTTTTTGTATCATTTTGTAAACCAGTTTTTCAGCTTCCAACAATTATTGTTTAAGCCGGAAGTGGCCTTTTTACTTTTCTTTTCCGTCTCCGTGATCTTTCGTGTACAATTGTGTACTGTTGAGAAGCAGGAGAAAAGGAGGGGGTGTGAAGCAAAACCAGGGGAAAAGAGCCAGCTCTCTGGAACAATTTCTGAAAGAGGGGAAAAAAAAAAAAAAAGCCTGTTGTTTCAGCAGAATGCGCGCCTGACGATTTGGTAACTCTCCCCTCCTCCTTCTCTCGCTCCCTTTACTCTCCCTCCCTCCAGCGCTCTCCCCTCAGCCCCGCCTCCTCTCTGCCCGGTCGCCTAGCAACCCAGGGCTGGAGCAATCGTGGCAGGGCCAGAGCGATTCAGCGAGCAGATTGGAGCATGATTTATTAGCTGGGCTCAGGGAGCAGCGAGACCAGGCAGCTGAAATGGAGCCTTAAAGCAGAGCCGACGTACAGCACAGAGCGCAAGAGAGAGAGAGAGAAAATGATGAAGTGGTGTGCACAGCTCCCACAGACACCCAAGCAGTGTAAATGCTACAGCAGGCAGAACGTAATTACGGCGAAACAATCAGGCCAGTGACAACACCATGCATGCATGCCTGGCAGGTGTAATTGGTTTTGTCCTACCGGTCAAGAACCGAGACCCCAAATGACGCTATTAGTCTCTGCTAATTTTTTTTTCAATACAGAATACCAGGGGACAGACCCGTGAACCGCACGCTGATGGTTTAGGTCCTCATTAACACACAAGGATGTCGGGCAACTACATGCATAAGCACTGTGCAACCTGCTCCTACTGGTCCACTTCTAATCACCAGTTGTTGTGGCAGATGTTCGCCAGGTTTGTGGTGGAGGAGGCACAATGGAGCAGTACACCTGGGAAGAAGCCACATGCTTAACATCACGTCCTCAATTTATTTTTATTGAATATATAATTATATACGGCAAACGTCTTCTTTGTTGTTTGGTTAAATATTTAATGATTATTATTTTTCAGTTTTTTTGGATTTGCAAGGTAACAATCAACTACAGCTCTTGAACACTGCGCCACCTACTGGTTAATGCGCTACACCTCTCACAGCACATCAGATTGGTTAAATATTTACTTTCTGGCACAGACTCTTTTAATTTTTTTCCCCTTCTTCCTCCGTTCGAGCCTGAGCATGTTAATCTGTTTCTGCTTGTACAAATGCCAAGGTGAGGAAACGCTTGTATTTTTATTCAATTTGCTGAAATAACCTTTCCATTATTTATAACCGATTCAGTTGGGTGTGAGTATTAAGAGAACTTTGAAGGGGAAATATTGTAAAGAGCGTCGTTTGGGGAATGAAATGCCTCCACCCTGTCCACAGACTGCGCTTTTAAAAGTCATGTGTAAACACTTCCTTAGTTACATAACCAGCACGGACTGTATGTGCTAACAGGCGATAAGAGTTCCATGCCTGGTTTTCTTGTCACCGGTTAATCGTCTCCTGAACCTTTCTGCACTACACAAACACCACTCCAGTCTTGAATCCTTTCTTGAATTTTTAATCAGGTGATGTCTTTCCTGTCGTGCCTCAAGTACATTCAATAATCTGTCCCCCCCCCAACCCCCCCGAAAGCCAGCATTGAGGGGGTTGGGATACTAATGAGAAAGGCAGATGTAAACCTGCACGGCTTACACTCATGCCCAAATGCACACATAAAGACAACCAGAGCGGTGTGATTGCGCTCAGAGCACGCTTGAGTGACAGAAAGCCACCATGCAGCTCAGAACTCCACTCCAGGTTTTACACACTGCCGCCAAACAGAGGCTCCCTAGCAGAAAGATCACATGTAAAGCCTTCCCCTTTGTAGTGGAGGAGCAGAGAGTGACAAGCTATTTCTTGCGCATAAAAAAGCGTCGCACCTTTGGGGACTTTGTGGATTTGCGCCTCAGATTTTCTTTTACCTGCGTGTGGACTTTGTCAATCGGATCGTCCGCCGAGCAGACTCGGGCAGGTTTTATTCGCTGGAGTTAGTTGGTGGAAAAATCGTCAGCCGAGATTACTGTGGAGCGGGGCTCGTCTCTGGAACAAGAAAGTAAATCTGCTGCTTGTCTGGTTCGTTGGTTATGAACGTTTTTTTTTTTTTTGCCTGCACTTTTTTTTATGGCTCACAGTCTGTGGCGTTTAATGGAATAGAAATATTTTCACCAAAGAGAATCTTATTTTTTATTTTTTTTCTCTCTAGCTGTTTTATTTCTCTAGCTGTGAAGTTTAGTACGCAGCACTTTAAATGTTAAAAGTTATTCTTTCTTCAAGTGAAGAATAGATGATTTTGAACCTGTTTTAAAAAAAAATCGAAATAACACTAAAGTCATCATCTGTGATTTTTTTTTTAAATACGCAAGTTTTTTTTTTTTTTTTTTTGCATGTTTGTTTTTTTTGTGTTTTTTTTTTTAATCCCTCACTCTCTCTCCTCACCGAAACTGAGATACTCTTTGAAGTTTAAGACTGAGAATTGCTCGATCAGGAAAGGCGTGTTGAGATTCTCTGTAACTTAGTGAAGTTCACTTTTGAACTTCAGACGCCTCCACTGTACAGTTAGCAGTTTGTTCCAGAAGTAGTTGCCTTAACGTTCGCTTTTTCTTGTGCATTATTTCAAGCTCTCATTCCTGTTTTTGCTGTCATTTCTCCTTTTTTTTGTTTTCTTAACCTTTAGCCACGGAGTGATTGCTATCAAAATATTTACTTCTATTTGCAGTATAAGGTGTTTGTGTACACGTGAACACAGTTATCTGATTTCCTGTCTCCTTTCTGTGTGCCTTTTCACCGACAGAAACGGTTCATAAAAGGACTGAGACAGTATGGCAAAAACTTCTTCAGGATTCGGAAAGAGCTGTTACCAAACAAGGAAACGGTAAGTCGTGTTTTTTTTTTTCTCTTCTTTTTTCCCCCCTCGATAGTAAAACTTTATTTATTTTTTCTCAGTTGAATCAAGTCCTTTTTGTTTTCGTGGTCACCCCCCCCCCCCCTCCAATTTTCTAATTTATAGAGCAGACATGCTGAAGTCAGATCACGGTGAACCTGGGCTAGTGAAAGAAATGCGATACAAGTAGCTCGCAGATGGACATGGTGCATGGATATTAGATTTAACAGTAAGCATATTAGGTTGTTGGATGGATTCCCGAAGAACAGTGAACACACTGTGTTTGCAACCAAAACAGAACGTTGACTGTTTATGCAGTGCTGCTGAGGAAGGCACTCTTAATGTCTGTTCTTCTTCACGTTTATCTTCACTGATAACTTCACAATTCTGCTCAATTTATTACCATCTCTGTTATTAACTTTTAACTGGTAAATTTGTTTAAAGTAATGGTCAGTACATCTAAGACCTATATTCATACAAATGCTTTGCTTAGTTAAATATTAATATTAAAGTAGTGCTATTTTACATTTTCTGTCTGCTAGTGTGCCAGCATTTGCATACATACTGTAAAACTAGTTGAACTTGGTTCAAGTGTAAACACTGTTCCAGCTTTAAAAAAAAAAAAAACTTTTCTTTCGAGTTGCACACTGTTTATATTGAACGTATGATTGAAGCCTGTATCACATCTGACAGGTTCATTTCACTGGGATTAGAGCAGATTTAGACACGGAGATGTTGCATCTGAAGAATGTAGCTGTAGTTGACACAAGACGACTTCTACATTAAAGCCACCGATGTACATCATAGCTTATGAGTGTTGTCATGTCATTTTAACTAATTCGCCAATTGACAGATATAATCCTTCACTCTCGAGTGTGATTTAGTGAGTGTAAGCCAGTGGAGCCTCCTTTATCAGCCTTCTCCATGCGTCACTTCACATATAATATCAAATCCTAGTACGCAGCGTCTGAGGTCGTGTTTTTCGAAACATCTCATTTTTATTACCTCTTGCGCCCTTAGCACAGTTTGAGAGGAATCCAAGTTGGCTCTGACATAAACCGTTTGTCATTTAAAGGTCAGCTGTTTGCCTTCTTCGTCTCGCTGTCTTTCTGGGTCCCGCTCAACACGAGCGAGTCCAAAACGCATGTTAGTCTATTGATTTAACAAGGGCGATTAGGTATTAAAGAAAATCCTGGGTACGAAAGGAACCAGTGCTGAGACGTCAAATTCAGAGCAAACAAATATTAACCAGGGGAGTGTTGACACAAGCAAATATATGTTTGACTAGAGTAGCAGTTCAGCCTCATGTTCAGATTCATGACTTTATTCTTGCTGTGTTTACTCACTCGGTGTTGTAGTAATTAACATCTGTTAATCATAGAATTAGTTGGGTTTTTATTTAAAGACCATTAACCAATTAAGGCGGTATTAAGATTCTAAATGGATGACCCAAACCCAAACCATTGGATATATATATTTTTTGTTATTTTTTATTTTTTTAACTGGTTGCTGTTCCTGTTGATTTACCTTTGGGGACGAAGGCTGAAATAATAAGTTAGGTGGGTTTAATTGCGTGACTGGGAAAAGTCACAGGGTTATGAGGTTAGTTCATTATTGTCATTTGTGAAAAAGCCATTGCTGTCTTGTAGCTAAATCCTTTTTTTTTTTTTTTTTTTTGCTTAAACAAAAACTAGCTTTTGTGGTGAAAGTCAGTCCTTTGTGCCAGCCTCAATCAGTGCCCTGAGGAAAGTTTTATTTTCTCAGCAGTTCTTTTTCGTCACTGTCTCTACCACCTTGTTTTTGTTCATAAGTAACCCTTTAAATACAAGGTTGTAAATATTTACTGGAAATTGTTTAGCGCTCATCAAACCCTGAAACCCAAAGTCCCTGCTATTTTCTTGCATTTTTGTTCAACTCCTGCTCGTCGCATAACGATTATTTGCTAAATGCTGCCCTTCCCAGCGCAGTTGTTCGACAATTCACGGCTTGTACACAGCTTGTTAAAGTGCCGGGCCTACAGCCAGGACTACAGAGGGCGATACAGTGCAGCGCATCTGTCTCTGCCTCTCCCCTCAGCTCTTATTAGCTGGGTTTCTCATAAAGAGCTGGTGCCAAGAGTAAGCGCCCACTGCTGTGCAAACACACCAGGCCTGACTAGCTCTCAGGAATGCTTTATATGAAGGCAATAAAAGGGGGAGCTAGGGAAGTGGGTGTGTGTTGCCTGACTGTCGCTGTTCTTTTCCCTGCCACCATTTCCTTCACTCAGACGACGACGTCATGGAATCGTTTGTATACCAGTGCTAGAGCTGTTCCTAAACATCCCCAACGTGCTTAGTCTACAGATAGCAAATAATTCCTTTTGCGTTTTGTTTTTCCAACACAACTCCTCCCATGAGGCCTTGTGGGAGAATCGAGTCTCGCTGCCACTGTTACTCAACTCTGCTTTTATCGATTCAGGTCTAAGTGATATCGGCGTGCTTCTTTTCACCTTGCAGCGCGCCGTGTTATTACATTTACTAGATAATGATAATTGTATTGGGTTATTATTAATTAACTAGGATATGTCAAGTCAGTCTCTTCCTGCTTCAAAAACAAAGCATATTAGTTTAGGAATTAAACAGATTCCTCCAATCATCACTCAACCCGTCTTTAAGGTGTATCTCAGACATTGATTGTATTTGTGTTCCTGCTGGTCTCGAGACTGGGATCAGCCTAATTGTTCTGGTCAAATCCAACGTAGTCAGGGAAGAAGAGAAGCAGAGAAAGGCGGTGGAAAGACGGAGCATTTTTTTACCCAGTTAAAAATAAATAAATAAATCAGCCTCTGTCCAGTGGCATGGAGCAGCACACAGCCTCAGGATCTGTACTTTTCAGGATGACCAAAATGATTTTTATTGGTTCAGCCTAGTAGCAGATGTGTACCCTTGTGCGATCTGTATACACATCAAATTAAATTCATGGGAGCGTCATCTACCCGGCTGCTTCAGCCCCGGAGAAGTTCATGTAATTACACACTAAGGATCGAGCGCTAATTTAAAAGGTTACACAACTGCTCCCACAGTTAGGAGCAGCTGTCTGTGACAAAATAGCGAGCTTGTTTTTGGTAAATGAGGTTGTTGTTTATGGAAAATGTCATTATACTGTAGAGGTTCAACTTCTATCCAGCAGCCAGTCGTTTTACTACTTCTCTCTGCCGTACAGTTGAAGAACAAATGCTTGATTTGCAGTTCTGACGGTCCTTCTTGGCTGTAACTGGCTCCGGCTCATTTAGTGCAATTTTGTGAACAAAGCCATGGCTATTCGTGTTGATCTTTGGGATTAGAGTGAACAGCCCCTGTCAAAAAAGTCGCATCATAGCTGTATATTTTCTTCCGTTGGCAAATCCGCTTACAGCTGGAGGAAAACAATTGCTGATTCTTGCACATGTCCATCTTTGACCTGTTAAAGCAGAGCTTTTATGTTATATTCATAAGAAACCAGGAGTTTCACTAGCTAGCTTTTAATTAGCTTCCAATTAAATATTTTCAGAATTTAATTTTTAAAGTGGGTGTCCATTAGGAACAATAAACATCAGATACAATATGATCACAATACCTAGGAGCTGATTCAGTTTGTACTAAGATTTCATAAGTATCGCAATTTAATAAATATTTGATATATTTTTTCAGATTTTGTTAATATTCTAAATTACTTTGCTCCTACCACACAGAATGTTGTGCTACTTACAAATGTTAGAAATATTAGAGCAAATAGTTTAGAGCACGCCACATGCAGGATTATAGAGGAACGGCAATATTTTACCACCTAAATGGAAACATAAAACTTAATTTTAAAAATAACTTATTTTGGATTTAGTGTGCCGATACAAGAATTTGTCGCACAAACAACTCACGAAGCTGAATCAGGTTTCACAATGTGGTTCTTACTTTTACTTTATCGACCTTGAAACAAGGATAGATTAACACTTAACCTGCCTGCTGATGTTTCCACAAGAAAAAACTTCTTACCTCTTCACCAGTTGCACAAGTTAGCGATTACATGAACGCCATTATTAATTATTTAACCGCTCAAGTCTTGTAAATAATGAGATGAAATACACAGTGAGTCTAAAATCCTGGATCTAAATCATTAATTATCATGTTAACATAATTGACAGACATTCTAGATAGCTTCAAACAATTATTAAATTTGAAAAGCCATACTGAATGTTCATTAGAGACTATTAAGCTTTCTGTTCATATTAAATAGTGAAAGGGGTTCATCAACATTCTGAACCAGACTGTGTGGTTTAATACAGAAACTCTGAGTCAAAATACTCTCTCACTCTTTCTGCCATCAAGGTTTGAATTACATTCCAGCTACTCCCCCCGCGGACCTCCTCTCTTCCTTCTTTTAGACGGGCAGTCTTTGCCCTGCAACGGGACAGGAAAGCGCAGTCCAAACCCGACTAATGGATGTTTACAGCCGCAGATTGACTGCTTGCACCCAATCACCACATGTTCTTTTTTAGCCTCCAACACATTTGGCTCGAGCGAGCGCGCTCTGGAGACATTTTCTGTGAGCAAGGTTGATTGTCCATTGTTATCTTCCATTTTCTCCCTCTTCTCACTCCCTTCGGCGCTCTTTCCCCCTCACTGCCCTCCCCTTGCATTCTCTCCTGCTCTCCTTTGCCTTGCTTTTGCCAGCTCCAGCCTTAACCGTTTGGCGCCCTGTCAAAGCAGGGGCCTTTTGTGGCTTCATCACAAATCTGCCAGGAAAAACAGAAACCATCTGTTCAAGCCTGGGCTTGAGCACGGATGAGTGTATAAATACAGGAGTTTAGCCTTCACTCTCATACTGCGCATGCATACACACACACACAGACACACTAGAAGGTCCAGTAAATGGCCCAATTTCCCCTAACATTATGCCAGAGCTGTTTCGAAATCACAGTGAACAAGGCATGATCTCTTGGAAATTGCAGTTCACACACAGACACGCACACAAAACCTGCTCACAAACACCCACATCAACACTTACTTGGGGCAGAAATGAGATGGGGGAAAAAATCCCTTAGTGCAGTGATAGGAGGTTAAGCCTCTTCCTTGTCAGATAATCCACCCCGCAGAAATATCCTGCAGATGGAAGCTTTCTGAAACAGCCTATAAATCAGGATTTTTTGTCCACCAGAATTTTCACGTGTTTTTACTGCTAACAAGTAGGTCATAAGAGAGAGAGGTCATAAACCAAAAATACAAGTGGTTTAGTTATTGCTGTGTGTGTATATTTAAGTTATTACTAAACACACACATTTTAATATTTTAAAAATACATATTTTGACCTCACTGTGAATATATATATTTTATTTATTGTATATTTATCATATTAATACGTATAAAATAAGCATTCCAGTAACTAGTATTGTAAATAGGACATGGATGTTTATATAAAAAAGTCAGTTTACGGCATCTAAAATTAAAGTTCTATTCACCAGAGTAAAGGGAGCAGAAACATTTTGTTTCCTCAAGCATAGCTTAAAATGTCTCCACACACTGTAGGACAGTTTGACATTTTGATGTTCGTGAAAGTGACTTCAAAAATGTAGGCGTGGGTCTGATGCAAGCCTTCTTTCTGTTTCCCCTCCTGAGGGACTATCTTTTATTTTTGCATCACTGCACGGTATCTCCCTTCATAAAAGACTAATAACTGCTCCTGTTGCTCCTCCTACGATTCTGCATTGTGCTGGGAGGTTTTGTTTGCAGCTTTCCAGACCATGCTGGAAAAAGATAGGAAAGTGTAAAGAGGAAGGAAGATGACTAGAGCTGGGAAGTGTGGCTTAGCAAAGCTCTCTTCCCTTCAAACCATGTTTCCTCTCCCATGACTTGAAAGGCTGTTTTCTGTAGGTCTCCATCGCCCAAGGAAATTTGTCATCACCACATCCACTTAGAACATTTCATCAAGTCAGTTCAGCCTCACCTCCGCGCGTCCAAATATTACCCAAGCAGGATCGTATTAGACACAGCATTATCACTACGCTTATGAATGTCTGCTCTCTAGCCATCCTCGCTTGTTTTTATAGCCTGCGAACTAAATTACTTTTGAATGACCATAGTGATTCCTTTCCTAGCAACAGCACTGCCCTAGTTACTGAACTGAACATTGGGAGAATTTTATCCATGGCAATTTTTATTTTTATTTTTTTTCCCCAAGTAAAATTCTCTTTTTCGTAAATCGGCTGACTTTTCCCCCCTAATCTCCTTTTTATAAGTCTGGGCTTCATCGCTTAAGTCCAGCTCCAGAAAGAAGAGAGGGGAGTGGTTGAATGTAGAGTGTGTTTTCCATAAAGCATGCCCTCTGTTCTCCTGAGCAGTTTTGATCTGCACATTTCAATTAGATTTCACATCAGGAAGTCTGCCATCCCTTGGCCAGCACCTGCGCCCTGTTCATCCTTGCCAAAGCCTTACACTTTTCCAACACACAATCACACACCCCACACGCTTACACAGGCCATTATTTCCCCCCAACATGATATCATGGCGAAATTACCCAAAGGAGAGTCCTGCTCTAATCGTGTGTTGTAAAGGGTTATCGCGGGACGTTAACATGAACCTGTTTTCCAAAACAGTGAAAACAGGATTGGCATGAAAAGTCCCTTTTCCTTCTTGTTTGTTTTGAAAGTGTGGTGAGAGGCTAAGGTGGGTGGAAGGCTCAGAGTCAAAGTAGAGGATTTGTCACACTTGTGTTTCTCATTTGGCTATCGTCTCAACCACCCACAAGTAATTGATGTAATTGTGATAATTGATATTTCGCCTACTCATGTCCGCAAGCGTGCTCTGATGGGGGGGGGTGTGTGAGTGTGAGCTACGCTGCCTGTCCCGTTGCTTTAAGCCAGAAGCATGTGGGAAACATTTGCAGAAAACGGGCTCTGAGGAAGTCTTTACTTTCTAGTAAAACGCTATAGATAGAATTAGTTTTTCCATACATATTTTTATTACTACTATAATTACAAACGACTAACACTGTTTTAGCCTTTTTTTCCAAGCATAAATAGCACAAGACTGAGCTCTCGCATCCAGCAGCCTGTGTACTGTTTATGGTTTTTCGTGATAGCATCCCCCTCATAATTTCCAAATCTAATTAAAAAATCTTACCAGTCAAGGTTTTCTTCGTACCTTTACCTAAAGTGCTTTGCCCAAGCAGTGCATAAAGAAAACTTTGACTGAGCGTCAATTTAAATGATCCTCTAGGATAATGAAAATTTACTGGTCAAAAAAAGTACAGATGCTAGTCACCAAGTTGTTTTATAGATTTATAGAGAGGAGCATTTTACTAATGACCAATTTGTGTCAAAAAGAACAGCTGAACCGAAAAATAGAAAGTAATCAGTATATTTTAATGGCATCTAAATCCAATTCATGCTGAGTTTACCAGATGTCATACCCATTACCTGACCTCTTTCATCAAGCCTGCAAACCTTGATAAGTTAAGGGGTTTTCAGCCAATTGAATAATTTTCTGTTGCCAAATGATTATGCAAAAGGAAGTCAGGAAAGGTAGACAATGTTATAAACCATCACAGGCGGAATGCCACATAATTGCTCCCTCCGTCTGGTCATACTTTCAGGGTGTGTGTATTATTTTGAAAGCCGTCGGAAACCACCAGTTAATTTGCGCAGGCTGTCTCAGCAAAAGCTTCTTCTGATCCGTGATTGCATGTGTTAATGTTTCAGTAGGGTATTGATTTGCTGGCTGGCTTTTGTGTGCCGGATTTATACGCTCTGCTCCCTGGCAAGCGCACCCTGAATGTTTGATTAAAGTTCAATTGACTCTTCCAACGAAGGGACTCTGAGCCGTTTCACTCGCTATTTGTAGCGCCAAAGCTCTCCCCGACATGTTCTTTTGTTCCCATTCAAGCGCCTACCACCCAGGCAGCCACCAATGTACTGATCCTAATATCCCAGCATTCAACCAGCCTCACTGCCTAATCCTGGAACACAGACAGCCGCAGCATAACGCGCCAGGCTGCTGTAAAAACCCGGCATGGAGTCTCCCTCCCGGTATCCTTGTTCTCTTAATCGCTAGCTGACCTCAGCACTAAACCTTTCTCGTCAGCCACCCTCTGAAAATAAGCCTCTGTTTGTGTGCTGTTATCAGTTTGACATTTGAGGGCTTTTAGTATAAACAAAGGGGGGGGGGGCAAAAAAAAAAACGCTGTTAACAGCTTTGTTTATTTTGGACTAGTGGATCAGCATAAATTTGTTACCTCTTGATTTGTAACAGCAGTTCAGCAGTGGGTCATTTTGATAAGATTTCTTTCTTTTTTTTTTTTTTTGAAAATGGCATTAACCATTTTAAATATTCTCTATTTTGCAGGGAGAGTTGATAACTTTTTACTATTACTGGAAGAAAACCCCCGAGGCTGCTAGCTCCCGAGCCCACCGCAGACACCGAAGGCAGCCTGTCTTCCGTCGGATCAAGACCCGCACAGCGACCACGCCTGTCAACACTCCCTCCCGACCGCCTTCCAGCGAGTTCTGTAAGTGCTCTTCCTTCCCTAGAGACCGACAGCAGACATAGCTTAACAGGGCGTTTCAGTACAAAAATAAATTCACTGAGGCCCCTCTCCCCTATATCGCAAGGAAAATTTATTCATGATTTTTCAGGCACGGAACCCAAATGAAATGGCATTGTGTAAAATGTAAATTCACAATTTGCCCCAAATCTTGGGGTTTGGGCTAGTTGTTATAACTCTGGCTTTCTCCTTACAGTGGACCTGAGCTCAGCCAGTGAAGATGACTTTGACAGCGAAGACAGTGAACAGGAACTGAAAGGCTACGCCTGCCGCCACTGTTTCACAACCAGTAAGACCTCTTTTTACTATGCTAAATGTCCATTCCAAAGGTTAGACTGGTGCATTCTGATATTGTGCGAGGCAGGATTGTGTATTTCACGTCCTTTTTGGATATTTTGTAACACATCATCCAACAAGACATTCAGCTGACTGAAATATGAGCTTTTCACAGCCAGCAGTTAGTCAATCCCCAGGTGTACTGATCACAGTATTAGATTTTAGTAGTAACACAGAGAGACAGGTGGCGTTCCTACAACAGTGCTAGCATCACAGACGTGTCAGGCCCTTAATAATCCCCACAGCAGGTCTGTAATTACTCTCCGTTTGAGAGAGACGTGCTACTCACCCGCGCTCTCTCCACTGGCAGATGGACCTTGGAGGATGTTGCTGCTAATTTCATCCTACCTGACAGTTACTCATTTGTTCTTTGCCTCATTAAACCCTCTGACTTGTTGGGTGCAGTTGGCACTCACAGTACTCCCATATGGTACGAACTACGAGCCTCGCCACGTAATGCAGCATGGCAAGCCCGAGTGTGAACGTTCAGATGTCTGTGTGATGTAAGAGTGTGAGTCAGGGATAGGCTAGTCCATGTTAACTCCTCCCCAGTCAATAAAATGCAGTGCTCATCTAGAGTCGGAAATGTTTTTGCAGCCTCCAAGGACTGGCACCACGGGGGCCGCGAGAATATCCTGCTGTGCACCGACTGCCGCATCCATTTCAAGAAGTACGGTGAGCTGCCCCCAATCGAGAAGCCTGTGGACCCGCCACCGTTTATGTTCAAACCCGTCAAAGAGGAAGAGGATGGGCTCGGCGGGAAGCATAGCATGAGGACTCGACGGAACCGTGGGCCGGTGAGTCTCTGTCATGGGGCAAACCGTACTTTAAGATATGATTTTAGATTTTCTTACGTTTTAATACACTGATTTGAAATGATGAAAGTCATTTATAAGTGTTTTTTTTTATTCAGATGTCGACGCTACGAAGTGGCCGGAAGAAGCAGACAGCCAGCCCCGATGGCAGAGCCTCACCAACCAACGAGGACCTACGCTCAAGTGGCCGTACGTCACCCAGCGCAGCCAGCACGTCCAGTACTGACAGCAAGATGGACTCTGTGAAAAAACCCAGCAAGGTATGGAATAATTTGGCAATCGTTACCATTGCAAAATGTTACGTTTTCCTGTGCATAAATGGAGCCTAAATGTTTATCTTCAATTACAACAGAAGATAAAGGAGGAGGCACCATCGCCTATGAAGAGTGCTAAACGCCAGAGAGAGAAGGGATCCTCAGACACAGAGGAGCCTGAGAGAACCAGTGCTAAGAAGTCAAAAACTCAGGTAGGATTCCATTAAAGGACTGCCTTGTTGTGCCTACCATTCACTAACACCTCAGTATAATTCACTAAAGTTCGACCATACTCCACGATCAGGTTTCATAGTCACCTCTCTGAAATACTCTCTGGTACAAAGTAATCAGATAGTTGAAGTTAGAGCGTGTTTTAGTTCTGTAAAAAAATGTTTTTTTAAACTTATTTATGTATTGTCCTACAGGAGTTGACTCGACCTGACTCACCTTCGGAATGTGAAGGAGAGGGCGAGGTAGAAAGTTCAGATGGCCGCAGTGTAAACGACGATGGCAGCGATCCCAAGGACATTGACCAGGACAACCGTAGCTCGTCTCCCAGCATTCCAAGCCCGCGAGACAACGAGAGTGACTCTGATTCTTCAGCGCAACAGCAGGTCCTCCAGGGCCAGCACCCTCCTGTAATACAATGTCAGACGGGCACTTTGCCCCCTGCACCGCCTTCCTCCACTGCCACAGCACCTACACCCACAACATCAAGTGCGGCTCCACTTCCTTCACCATCCGTGCCCACCACTCCCATTCCTCCACAGCAGATTGCTTCAGCAGGCCCACTTTCTCACATTCAGTCTGGAGCTGCACTTCATCCTCCAACGTTGCCTTCTCCTCATTCGCCCTTGCAGGCCATCCCTCAACCTCCTGTGCCCTCCCAGAGTGGGCCACAAGCTCTACAGCCTCAGCTGCATGGCCCCATGCCTCCAATGGGTCATCCTCTTCAGGCAGGGCCACACATGCCTCATCCTCATGCTTCCTTACCTCCACAGAATTTTCCTCTCGCACAGTCTCAGGTCCCCCCTTCCCCCATGTCAGCTCAAGTACAGGCCTCCTCACTATCCCAGCAACAGCCACCACCTCACACTCCCCCATCGCAGTCTTCATCTTCCCAAAGTGGCACTCAGCCTCCACGAGAGCAGCCCTTGCCTCCTGCGCCCATGTCCATGCCTCACATAAAGCCTCCGCCCACTACCCCCATCCCCCAAACGCAAAACCCTCAGACACACAAACATCCGCCACACTTGTCTGCCCCACAGTTCCCCCAGAAGCCACCCAACCTTCCGCCTCTGCCTGCCCTAAAGCCCCTAAGTTCTCTTTCTACGCACCATCCGCCGTCTGCTCACCCACCCCCATTGCAACCCATGCCTCAGCCTCCGGCCGCTCAGCCTCCAGTGCTCACGCAGTCTCAGAACCTTGTGCCTCCACCGGCTCCACCACTTCCCTCACCCTCAACCACTTCCTCACAACACTCTGCATCTTCGCAGCCACCTTTCCCTCCTCATGCCTTCATTCCAGGAGCCTCACCTGCTCTTCCACCCTCCTCTGTTGCTTCTTCTGTGGCAGGACCCCTGGCTGCACTACAGCAGCCCCCCTCATCCATCTCCATGCCCCTACCCGCTTCCATCAGTGCGCCCTGCACGGTTCCCGCCACTCTGCCTGCTGTGCAGATTAAAGAGGAACCTTTGGACGAGGCAGAGGAGCCTGAGAGCCCGCCACCTCCACAGAGGAGTCCTTCTCCAGAGCCCACCGTCGTCAATACACCCAGTCATGCCAGCCAGTCTGCACGGTACAACACATTCTTATCTCTAATCTTGTACATCATGGTACCTAATTAACTACAAACACTGTTATCCAGGTTATGTAGTAACTGCTTAAAAAGTTTGACTGGCCTTTCTTTGCCTGCTGATAGTGATGGGAAGTTTGAATCATTTTAGTGACTCGGCTCTTTGAATCTCGTTCATCAAAATGAAAGAATCTTTTTTTTTTACCATACGTATAAGGCCATTTAGGTCATTTCGTTCGTTTGATCAGAAATAAAATAAAATGTTGCATTTTAAATAAAAAGACCCCCCAATACGTCTACACGCTCAAATTTTGGCTATAGTTCCAGTAATGAAAATGTTACAGTGCAGCTAAGGTCATATTATAATAAACAGAATGAGTAGCTCACCTCTCATATCTTCCAGTCTGAGTCGTTCATTCTTTTGAATCTAGCGTCTATGGGAGTCACGTGACAAAAGAACGAACGACTCGGGATTTGAAGATTCGTTGAGAACTGTTCAATTCTGGTTCCTGTGTACTGCATTGCATATCGTCTGTGGAAGTCACATGATAAAAGAACGAATGATTCGGAGTAGAAGAGTCATTGAGAGAGAATCGCTAAATTCTATTTCCTGTACGTAACCTACGGAGGATTTGCGCATGCGCACCCAGTAGAAAATTAACGAATCACTTTCCGAGACTACTCGTTCTTCTGAGTCACGTTAAAGATTCATTCAAAAAGAACGAATCGTTCCTGAACAACCCATCACTAATAGCTGACACACCATCATCATACAAACACAGGCATGACATTAATGCCTGTATTGTTAAATTGAACGGATGGGTCAGTACACCACCATCACTTGTTCAGTGTGTTGTGTCGCACACTCACACTGCCAGTGAATAGCAATCAGGCTGCTAATTCACCCAGGATGTAGCTCATTATGTCAGTGGCACTGAAGAGACTGATTTAGTTTGCTTTACTCAAGAATAATGAGCCGACATGCCAGGGTCATTTATTTGTCACAAAGTAATTGCACGTCAAATGGTCACAGCCCCTCCACAGGCACAAATAGAACTAGTTTTACTTAAATATTTGTGCATGTTGAATTAACCACATTTTTGTTCCTTTGTCCTCCTGTTCAGATTCTATAAGTACCTCGACCGAGGCTACAACACATGTGCAAGAACCGATTTCTACTTTACTCCACTGCCATCGTCCAAGCTGGCGAAGAAACGTGAGGAAGCACTGGAGAAAGCAAAGAGGGAAGCAGAGCAAAGAGCACGCGAGGAGAAAGAGAAAGAGCGGGAAAGGGAAAAAGAGAGGGAAAGAGAACGTGAACGAGAGAAAGAGGCAGAACGAGCTGCGGTACGTTTTATTGTTTTAGCCAGATCTTTGTTAAATAAACATTTGATACTCCTCGTATGCCTAATGAGAATCTCTTTTTACTTTTACAGAAGGCGTCCAGTTCTCACGAAGGCAGACTAGATCCTCAAATGGCTGGGCCAGCTCACATGCGACCACCCTTCGATGCCACTCCAGCTACTATTGCTACTGTGCCACCCTATATTGGCCCTGACACGCCAGCGCTGCGCACTCTAAGCGAGTACGCTCGACCCCATGTCATGTCCCCCACTAACCGCAACCATCCATTCTTTATGCCGCTAAACCCAGCCGAGCCTCTGCTGGCGTACCACATGCCTGGACTGTACAATGCCGACCCTGCGATGCGTGAGCGGGAGCTGAGAGAACGCGAAATCCGCGAGCGTGAGATTCGTGAAAGGGAACTAAGGATGAAGCCAGGTTTTGAGGTCAAACCGGCAGACCTAGACAGCCTGCACCCTTCAGCCAACCCTATGGAGCACTTTGCCCGTCATGGCCCCATTGGATTACCCCCCATGGCAGGCCACCCGTTCGCCTCTTTTCACCCAGGACTCAATCCTCTGGAGCGTGAGCGATTGGCCCTGGCCAACCCTCAACTGCGGCCCGAGATGTCCTACCCAGAGCGTCTGGCTGCCGAACGCCTGCATGCTGAGAGGATAGCCAACGATCCAATCGCCCGGCTGCAAATGTTCAACGTGACGCCACACCATCACCAGCACTCGCACATCCACTCTCACCTCCACCTGCACCAGCAGGACCCATTACACCAAGGTGAGGGAATTTTTTGTTTATTTTTTTTAATCACATCAATCATTGAAATGCATGATAATTACTCGCATGCTTGGTGTGTGAAACAATGCATGCAGCAGCCGTTATGCTCAGTCTGTGTCTGATGATTAAGATTGGTGTTTGAGTGTTGGGCATGAAATTTTGTCTGTATTGTTGTATTATTGTGATGAATTTGTACCCTGACAATTTGCTGCTGACACGGAGTAGGTGGTGGTGAATGTCTTGTGTGTCCACCAGGCTCCGGAGCCCATCCGCTTGTAGATCCCCTGGCCGCTGGACCCCACCTGGCCCGCTTCCCGTACCCGCCTGGAGCCATCCCAAACCCGCTGCTTGGCCAGCCACCACACGAGCACGAGATGCTGCGGCACCCTGTATTCGGTACGTCTTCCACCATCAGGATCATATCACAAACCAAATTAGCTTGTACCATTCTCGCTCCGATAATTCTACTATGCTACTATACAACTGATTCACTCAGACTTGGGAATTAACTTGTCTACTTTGTTGCATGTGTTCATGTTGCAGGTACTTCATACCCTAGAGACTTGCCAGGGGGTTTGCCTCCACCTATGTCAGCAGCTCACCAGCTGCAGGCTATGCACGCTCAGTCTGCAGAGCTGCAAAGACTGGCCATGGAGCAGCAGTGGCTTCATGGCCACCACCACATGCATGGAGGCCCTCTGCCTGGGCAGGAGGACTACTACAGGTCAGTGAGTCATATGGGATAATTGGGTACTTGTATTCTATCTCTCTCAAAAACTCATGTGATAACCATAACCATTTCCTGACTTTAATGTTTTGACTGAAAGTCAGTCCTTATTTATGTGGGCATTTTGTTGTAAGACATTTGTTTGACTGGTGGTGTTTGTCATCTCATCCCCACAGCCGGTTAAAGAAGGAGAGCGATAAGCAGCTGTGACCATTTAGAGGGATGTGACATCACAGAGGTCAGCAGGACACAGGAGGTCGCACCAGAACAGTCAGACAGGAATTAGCGGGCCCTTGGGACATTTAAAAAAAAGAATAAAAAGTGACAAGGATAACCTGATAACATTTTTTGTTTTGTTGTCAGTTTTCTTTATGGACATTTTTTGTTTTATTTTCTCAAGACTTCATTTTTTATTTGATTTGATTTTTTTTGGTATATAGCGTTCAAGTAGTGACAACGTCCTCAAGACTGATTGTGACTTACCTGCATGAACATCCTCTGCGAAGCTTCCCTGACATTTTTGTAGGTGCTAGAATACCAGACACTTTGTCACTGTGCTTATTCCAAAAAAAAATGGAAGAAAAAAAAAAGAGAGAAGTCAGGCCATTATATCTGAAAGTGCTATCTTAAATTCAATGTTTATTTTAATACATTGTAGGAGGTTTTTAATTTTAAGAAAAGCTGCAGCATGGCATTTTTTGAGTCTGTAAATAGTATATATAAATATATATACATATGATTATTATAATTATTATTATTATTATTATTATTATTAGGTGTGGATTATGACTGATTTTGTTAGACCTCCAGTATAATAGTTCTGAAGCATCATCCCTTGTTTCAGAGGGGAATGAGATGGCATTATTTGAGTAGGTAGCCATGTCACACGATTGCGGTCCATAAAACAGGGTCGCAGAGAAACGGCGGTACCAGAGTTTTATCCACACACACCCGAAATGAAGGCTCAAGTTGAGCTGCTTTTCATCCTATAGACTGTCAGCCACAGATACACATTCAGACCCATTTATGACGTCATTACCATCTTCATTTCCTCCAAGTGTGATGGCTCCAGGGCCGTGCACGGTGGATTACAAAAAATTGCACTGAGAATCGTCACAAAATGAAATGTTCAATTCTAATTGGTTTGAAATGAACAGACAATATGAACGAGTGCATTTTAAAAACTTGTTAATACTCTGCACCAAAGTAACGAAATTGTTTTTATAGAGCTAGATTTTCATGCAACATTCTAAACGTACTTCTTGATTCAAAGATTCCAGTACGACGTAATTTTTTTTTTTTTTCCTCAGTGCTTTTCATGGATGCTTTTAGTGATTTTAAACCAGTGCTAATAGCAGTGCAGCCCCTCACCTCCTCTATTCAAGTGACTCTGCCTCCAGGTGTGAGGCTCCTCACTCAGTCAAACCTCACTGTGATGTTTCTCCATTTAAGATGGATTCAAGAGCTTTGAACAAGAACATGCGTATTTTGTGTGTGCATGTTTGTAGTAGTGGAGAAGAACGTGTTACCCACTGCAGCTTCTCTCTGCATTCCTGACACTGCACTTCGTATGAGCTGTGATGGCCATCATCCACTGTTACATGCAGTATTTCACTCTTTTCATGTCTCACACAATCATGTTCATTTTACATTCATTTATGCTCTTAATGCCGGAAGGTATTTTTTTTTTTTTTTTTTTTTTTTTTTTTAGGATTGGAAAAATACTTGATAATCAGTGCTGTAGAAGATATCAGCTTGGGTTTATTTTATCGGTTAAGAGCTGGGGGGGAGGGGTGGGGGACATCCAAAGCTTGCACAGAATCTTGTTTGTGTCAGCCGAAGCCCAAACCCCATCATCAAGCATTTTTTTTCCCCTTTTTGAGTTGGACTCTGTCATCTACCTGTCTCTGTCTCTTCAATGTATACAACATTCTCATTTTGTTTTCAGCATTTCCTTCCTTTTTTTGTCCAATTTTCTGTGTCTTAAAACCTTCGATGTTGAGTGTTGTCAATGGTTGAGCTTCTTGTTTCAAAGCGGCAATAGCAGAATGTAAATTCTGACTGCTAAGATTTATATATACTGGTATCTTGAAGCTTATTGTATATATTAGTAGTCGCCATGGGATGACACAATGTAAACAAAAGTAGAAATAATTAAAAACAAAAATTGTGAGTCCTGTGTTCTGCCCATTTGAGTATTTTGTAATTTTTTTGAAAATTTTGTGAAATTAAAATAAAACTAAGTTACACCACATGGATACTTGATCTCTAGTTATCTTTTTTCTTTTGGTATACCACATGGCAAAAGTAAATGGTCATACTAACAAAATACCTGTTGGGTTTTTTTTTTCCTCTATACTCTGAAGTAAATTTGGAACAATTCTGAATGTTCAGTAGTATATTGTGAATAAGAGATTAATTTTCTGATAACACGAACAGTTTTAAGGACATATTCACAGTATCCGGATAATTGAAAAAGAGATTAGCCACTGAATTAAGTTTGAGTCTAGTGCATGAACTGTTTGGGTTTTTTTTTTCTTTCTTTCTTTCTGGGTCATTATGATACCACTGGGATGTCAAACACAGCAAAACGTGAGTCACGACAAAAAAAAAAGCTACCGGGAAAGGTATGAAGGTTAATCAGTCATGTCTGAAGGGCGAAAGCAGCCACAGCAGTAGCAGAAGTATGTCAGGATCAGCAGCGGGAGTGCACATACAGCACAGAGAGAAGAGTGTATTGGGTCTGACCTTGTACTACAGTGATGTAAACGGGACAACGTTGTGAACATAATGCAAGCATGAACTCCGGCATCCATATCTGACGAGCGCAATAGTTTTTTGATTAACCAGCCTCCAACCACTATCTGCACACACTTGATCTATAACTTGTACATCATGGGCATAAACATGCTGCCAATAGCAATAGCAGTGTCTGAAATAAATCTTACTCTTATCTTAATTTACCCTCTTAGGTGGTTAGGAAGAAAATTTAATAGACCCAAACAGTTGCTGCTTTTTACACATTAGAAAGACTACCTATATCAGTGACAACTAGAAAAGAGAGCAACACAGAGGCTGAGATCTCAACCTGCCACTGAGTAACAACATGGGAGGTCTTATCAGCTCTTGAGGGTTGCACTCCTGGTGTGACTGAAGCACGATCAGAGGGAAAGGGTGGAAGCTTCATTATCATGTTTCAGCAACATAAGACAGCAGCGCTGCGGTGGGTCTGCTCATTCGCCAAGATGGCTGTCAGGTTTGTCAGGTTTCTGGTCTCTGTATGAGACTCTGAGCCACAGTTAAAGAGGTTTTTGGATGAAATGCCGGGATGTGCCACCTAAAGAAAAACATCCAATAAGGTGGGAATTACTCTAGAAGGTGTATGTTAAACAATCTTATTACTACACCTCGCAGCCAAAAAGACACTTGCCCTGATCTACTGTATGGTGTTGAACCGTCTTTGGCTATTATTACCATCGTTGTATCATTTCGATGAGCTCATGCAATGTCACAACATTTATTTCCATCTATAGTCACATTAATCTCTCTCCAACATCTTTTTCAATTAATGTGTAAAAATGATGTCTCATGCTCCCTGGATCTCTCTCAAAATTTGCCAGCATTGTCACCTTTGAATAAGCATGTGCCATCAGAGAAGACAAAAATCCATTGATGGAAAGATCTGGTCATTCAGTATATTCAGGTAGTTAGTTGGTCTCATTTGTTTGGGCATATAATGTTTCCCTGAACAACAGAAGCAATCCCAGATCATAACGCTAAACCCACACAGGCTTGTACAGTACACACTGGGTATGATGGATGCATCACTTCACCTGCCTCTCTTTTTACTCTGACGCAAGCATCAATCTGGAACAGCGTAAATCTGGCCACATGACCACCTTCAAATGCTCCAAAATCCATTCTTCATTCTCTCTAGCAAATTGAAGCCCTTTTTTCTGATTATCCTAAAGTGATTCCTTAAGGCTACACAGCTGTTTAGTCCCAATCCTGAGAGTTCTCCTTACATTGTGTGTGTTTGTGGAAATGCCTGGAAATTGCTCATCAGGGATGTTTTTCTGAACATTTCTACCTCAAAGATGATGGTTCACCCACTATCATTCCAGCTTTTAATGCATTTTATAACTCTTAACCCAATTTTAACAATTTCAGCAATCTCCTTAGTTGTTTTCTTTGCTTCATGCAGGCAAATAAATTGACTCTTCTGAAACAGTGACATCTTTACCGCGACCACCGGATACGTCTTCTGACATATCAGTTAGGGATAAATAACATGTTGCCAGGGGAACCATATTAATCTGATTTATTTATTCAATGGAAGGCTCTTGATAAAAAATAATACACTAAGGCAATTAGAAAATGTTGGAATGTTTATTTGATCAGTTCCAACTAAATAAAAACAAATGGAAAATAACTGCTGGTCAAGTTGAGTCACCTGTGTTTTGGCAGCTGGTATGAGATATTAAACTGGATTTTGCATCCGGAGCGTTAGTGTGTAATATTCTACATCAGTAGCAAAAAAAAAAAAATTGCAGGATTAAAGTGCTGATAAACTAAAAACAAAGGGTGAGCGCTGTATAAGATCAATCATATATTCTAACACGTGCATAGGATATATAGTATATTATTGTTAGTAGTGGTTGAAGTAGTAGACATGTGAAACAAGTGTAGCATAGTGCATGTAGCTATTGAACTAGCCTAGCCTAGCCTAGTCCCTGGCCTCACCGACCACAACAAAAGCAAAACTGAACACTGGTTCAAACCCCCTGGCTAAACCTTTGTGTTCTCGTTATCTGGAGGTCAAACACTGGAATCAACTGTATCTGTCTGTATCAGCTAGCGTTAGCTAATGACATTGAATTCACAATCATAGTGCAATCATACAATCATAAGATGTAGCCTAATATGACCATGTGTACACCTTCCTAGTCAATGTGTAATGTTGTGTGTTAATTCCTGATGGAGATCCTAGGATCAGTGGTGTATAACCCTGTATGTCATCTTAATTAATGAGGTATTATTACTACGCATGTGTGTCTGGATTTTAAAGAATGTGCTTAAGATAATCCTCCATAGTTAGAACGTGCTGGTCCTCTGCTAGCGCTTGATACGGACGGATGAAGGACGGTGGCTTTGGAGCACGGAAGTCACGGTCCTAAAAAAAAGTTCATTTCTAGAATAAAGACAGATCTGCGTTCCTATTGAAAGCTCAGTAAATGCAGTTAGTTCTTCTCATTGATTTCCAGAGCGAAGCAATTCAGACAGGCTTCGCCCATAGCAGTATGAAGTGATATCATTAGATCATCTGTTTGACAGCCATCTTGAAGTGAATAGAAACACCTCCACACAATAATATTTCCAATCTGTCTTTCTGTCTCTTTCTGTCTCTCTAGGTGAGAGCGGGCACGGTTGAGGAAGCTGGTGCTCTCTGGTGGGGTAACTGTGCAGTCGCTCCATGTTATTAGACAGCTGCTGCGTGTCCCTCCGGTGTTAGGAGACATGTGTGTGAACAGGAGAGCTGCTCTCAGCTCTCTAATGATATCCCACTCTCACATTCCTGCCATAGCAGATCACTATTCCCTCGTCTGTTCCGCAACACCAGAGAGATCTGCATTTGGCCAGGGCCCGTGCATTCCTCACCAACATACCCCACCCTCCCCCACAGCCTTCCTTTTATTTCTTTGCATTGCTGTCTGTCTTTCTGACGGATTACGTTGTTGTCCTGTGTGATATGTGAAATCGCTATTTTACACTCACTCCCTTGGGAAGCCCGCCATTGCTATAAACCGTTCCGTTTGCGATGGTTTGTTTAATGATGTACGCCTCTTTGAACCATCACGAATTTATGTTTATGGCAAAGGTGATGACTTCATTTCTGCTAATAGTAAAATGGTAATAACTAATAGTAAAAAGGCATGACTTTGAGTTATATCATGTCGTTATAGCAGAAAGACAAAACTGTCGGACCAGCAAAGCGGAACTCACAGTTTGAACCTACTGACTTTGATGACTGTCTATGTATTATTATTGTTGCAGTATACTGGAATCCTGAGCCTTTCTGCTGCCATTAAAACAAGAGTAATGCACTGCAAACACTTTTAAGACTCGGTGACAAACTGTAATAATATTTACATGTATCTAGAGCTGTTTAAAATATAGACGTTTTAGGATATACCACGGCATTCCTTTCTCTCTATATATATATATATACATATATTTCTTTTTAAGTGGACTTAAGTAAATAAAAGTTTCTTGTGAATGTTTGAGGCCCCATGAGTATTACTCTGCACACCCGCAGGGCCTGGTGGGTGAATCATCCTGCAGGGGTTTGATGTTGTCCTGGGGCCTGGAGACAGAGAACAGCTTGACCTTGTGTGTAATGAGCGTCCTGTGATAGATAGCCATGCCATCCCGCTCACTCGCCTTTTTTGTGGGGCTGTCTGATTTCCCAGACACAGATAGATTGGTCTTTGTTTTTCCTCGCACCTTCACCACAGAATTAATCTTCCCCCTAGTCCATCCTCCGCAATGCCTCCAACCAGGCCGACACCGGCTGCGCCGGCAGGTGATAAACTCGCACGCCAGGGGTAAATGCTTCCGGCCTGCCTGAGCATCCCCGCCTCAGACAGCTGCTGAAAGAAGATGTTTAAATGCAAAGCCACCAGGGCCTCTTTCACCTTGGATTCTATAAAAGAGTGGATTATTTATCCTTAGACCTCTAGGTACAATCCATCTTGTTATGAAATGTTTCATTTTTTTTCCTCCAACCATTATGCTTCTTCATGTAATGCTTAATCCTGTGTGGATTTGTTGATCTGCCAACCACCGATCAGACAAAAGGTAACACTCCATTTTATAAATTAAGGGATCATACTGTATCCAGAGAGCACTGAATTAGCATTTATCAACAGCGCTCAAACTAATGTGACACATTTCATTGTGTATTAAGAAAATTATTATTTATTTTTTTTAACTGTTTTGGTTGGCTAGCATTCACTGACTAAAATATTCATAAACCTTTCCGATGTATCTTTATTAAAGGCTTCATGAGGGTCCTTTACAGGGTTAATGCTCTCAATAAGGAATTTCCATTTTGCAATGCTTTCCGAAATGAACACTATTTTGTCAGTTTTAAGGGCTTCTTCAAAAGGACAAAACAAAAAGCGCTCTGAGGTGAAGAACCCTGCCTGGAGACGATCCTCCTCCTAACAGAATTTTTATAAATTCTCATCTCTCCCTTTCATTTCCGGATATACCACCTCCCTATTTCCTACTCACTGACTCCTACAGTACCACTCAATGGGCTGTCTAACATAAAGCAGACGCTGCGCAGAACTCCAAGCAGGAGTGGCAGAGTTCTCCCTTATTTTAGTTACTCAATCATTTTCAATACCAGCACTAGTTGGTGAGATGGCCTGCACTCTCAAACAAAAAAAGACTTTTACTGCTAGCAGTATAGTGAAGATAAGCAGTGTGCAACCAGTATAGAAGAAATCCTGGGCAGTAAATTAGAATTTCTCACATTTTATGAAATATCTTGTTTTGTCTCTATGCGGAATTTGTGACACTATGTCTGTTTTAGATAATACACCAAGTAACAGAAAACTAGAACCATTAACCTAGGAAAACATTTTAGTTTTAATATTTGAATTATGAATCTATTCAGAAAACACTGATCTACAGTCAGAGGTGTCAAGTAACGAAGTACAAATACTTCGTTACCTTACTTAAGTAGAACTTTTGGGTATCTATACTTTACTGGAGTAATTATTTTTCAGCCGACTTTTTACTTCTACCCCTTACATTTTGAAGCAATTATCTGTACTTTCTACTCCTTACTTTTTAAAAATAGCCTCGTTACTCTATTTTTATGATCAGAACGCGCAACCCCCCCAGTCGCATGATAAGAACGCGCACCCCCCCCACCCTGTCCGTCCGTCCGTCCGTCGCATGATCAAAACACGTGACCTTAATGCTTTTTCCCCCCTCACGTTACTTTTACTTTTATACTTTAAGTACTTTTGAAACCAGTACTTTTACACTTTTACTTGAGTAAAAATCTTGAGTTGATACTTCAACTTCTAAAGAAGTCTTTTTAAACCCTGGTATCCATACTTCTACTCAAGTAATGAATGTGAATACTTTTGACACCACTGTCTACAGTACTGTGCAAAACCCGTCATCCCTCATTTCTTCTTGTTAAATTAAATAAAACTAAATTATGTAGATTCAATTAAACCAATGTGAATAAATGTGTTAAAGTGAAAAGCGCCTAAAGATGCAATCTAAAAGTCGGTTGTTTAGGTAACAACCTTAGCAGCAACCTCTTTCCCCCTCTCGTCTGTTCAGCATTCACCAGCAGTGTACTATTACTGTCCTGATCATCTGTCCTCATCTGCACCTGTGTCTCACTGGATTGTCCCTTAATAAACAAAAAGCATTACCCTGAAACTGGTCAGGTACGTCCTATGGGACTGCCCTAAGAATGAAAACTAAAACGTCCTTCAGGAGGCATGGAGAAGCATTTCTCAAGACTACATTCAACATATAAGAAAGTCTGGCAAGTCTTTGGAAGCAAAATATGAAGAACTAAGAGTTGGCTGAAAGCTTTTCCGCAGTACTGGTACTGTAGGCTGAACATTCCTCATGTGTCAGTGGAAATGATTAAAGCTCCTAAAGCAAAGTGACATTTCTCAAGTGCAATTACTCCTAACACAAGATTTCTTTTACACCTGAGATTAATATAATTATGTCTTATAATTGTATATATTTATAGTCCATTTGTTATTTACTGGTGCAACAATTATACACTGTACATGATCTGTCCTATTTATCACAAATAGATACCGTCCAAAATGTCTGCTGTTGTCTCATCCTCAATACAGAGTTCTATACAGATGTTTATTACAGAATATTACAGCTTCTAGAACAAGCAGTCCTCTAAGGAACATGTCAGGCGGCGCTTAATTAACCACGGGCATGTGTTTTAGTAAAACTATACATTTGAAATGAAATGATACCAAGGCAAGATAGATACTTCATATGGCTGATAGAAGTGTGCTAAATTATTGGAGGGTCATTGGATGTCATGTTTCACCCTATTAAAAATGCACATAATGAAAGACATAATGAATGATTTGTAGCTATTGAGGTGAAAGTTGAGTACGCTAGAAGGACATCACACTGTACAATGTTTCCAGAACGTTTTCATTAACACATTTTTATAGATGGGGTTAAGAGTGGAGGGTTTGAGGTATTGCTATACTATCGAAAGCTCCAGTCCAAGCATCATTAAGATGTTTCTGTTGGGTCCTTGAACAAGACTCCTAACCTTCATCTACTTGGACGTATCCTGTTGCTTTGGATAAATGCATCAGCAAAATGTAATATAAATATATAAAGTAAATATATCTGTATAATCCGAGGCCTTGACTGTGGAGATTTGAAGCAGTAGGCGTGTTATGTGACTTACATCATCATGAATCAAATGGCATTCAGTTGACAGAATTCATCTATTCTGATTCATGCCTAGTCCTGATCCTGGTTGTCCATTAATAGAATCATTCCACAATGCCATCCGTGTAATTCTTCACTGATCTATTAAAAAAGAATTAAGTTTGTGAAAATGCTTTGCAGAAGTAAAATGGGAACACAATGAAACAGACATAGAAACTCTGGGAGCGTGTTCATATTAAGTATTTAATATACAGTAGGCACCTGAAGAGTAATTCACAAGTGCCCAGCAGTTAATATCCTCCTGCTTGTGTGATAACCATGAAGCAAAGATAGATTTATACACATGCTTTGGACCTCTACATACATAAAGCAGTTATCAATAATCCTGAATGGTGAGATAGGGTGTACTAATGAGTTGCTTTATTTCAGGTGAGGAACTCATAAAAATGATCTGAGAGAGAAGCCCTCTCATGTGGAGTGATGGAGAGGAAAGTATTGCATCTGAGAATTGTTACCTTCTACTGATGCCACTATGGTTGAGTATAACATTTCCATGAAGTATAGTTTTTACCAAACTCCTATCTATATAGGATGGAAGACATTCCACTTTTTAAAAGCTTTTTATTTGCATTCCATACTGAAAATTATATCGAAAATGATATAAATCCTGTTAATAGCATTGAGAATTCAGTTATTTGATCAGATGGTAATAGTTTGTCACATGGTTTTAGACGCAATCAAAAATGCATAGACGTGTGCATTTCACATATTTATTCATTGCAATACACAATCACCAGGCCATGGATGTTTAGCATATTTCATATATTTCCAGTTACCGAACATGACGCAATTCGTATTGGTTCTTTAACTTTAGTGTGTATGTTTGTGTACAGGTTATGAAAAGTAACCAAAAGCATAACACATGCAAAACGGTATAGGTCTAAGAATATTAAACTCTTCCCTCTTCCTCTCAGCTTTACATACCTCTCTATGAAATACTGGTTTCTTAATGATCTGCACCTCTAAAATAAATATTTGGTTAAACCCTCCCTAGAGCCCTGAGTGTTTTTATGTAATGTCTAACAAATCACAAGGGGTCTTGGTCCACTAATCCATTTAAGGCCTTTTTTTTTTTTTTTTTTCGTTCTGCATGTTTAAAAAAAAAAAAAAATTGGTTTCATTTTACTCTTAGGGATATTTCATTTTATTCTTACCTTAAATGTGCTAATGGTATTCTTACTATTGTGTGTGTGTGTGTATACACACACAGGCCAAAAATTGGACGCACCTTCACTCATTCAATGTGTTTTCTTTATTTTCATGACCATTTCCATTGGTAGATTCTCACTGAAGGCATCAGAACTATGAATGAACACATGTGGAGTTACTGTATGTACTTAACAAAAAAAGGTGAAATAACTGAAAGCATGTTTTATATTCAAGTTTCTTCAAAATAGCCCCCCTTTGCTCTGATTACTGCTTTACACACTCTTGGCATTCACTCCATGAGCTTCAAGAGGTCGTCACCTGAAATGGTTTCCAACAGTCTTGAAGGAGTTTCCAGAGGTGTTTAGCACTTGTTGGCCCCTTTGCCTTCACTCTGCGGTCCAGCTCACCCCAAACCATCTCGATTGGGTTCAGGTCCGGTGACTGTGGAGACCTTTTTTTGCTAAGTACATAACTCCACATGTGTTCATTCATAGGTTTGATCTACTAATGTAAATGGTCATGAAAATAAAGAAAACACATTGGCAGACAGATGAGAAGGTGTGTCCAAACTTTTGGCCTGTACTGTGTGTATATATACTGTATGTTTAGGGATTTCTTCAGGGTACTCTGGTTTTCTCCCACAATCCAAAGACATGCTCTATAGGTTGATTTTTACGTTTTAAAGCTTCCGTGAGTTTAGTGTCCGTGAAATGGATAAGACTTAACATGATTACATATTTCTTATTTTTTAATTACAAAATTACAATTGTTAGTTATTCTAAATTAGAAATTAAAAATCAAATGTTATATTATACAAAATATAGCAATTATTAAGCCAATAATTTAGAATATTTCTTATTCTCTAATGTCACTATTTCTTTATTTCACCCTAGTCAATGTCTTTTGTAATTGCATTCATTGCATTGTGCACTGGATATCATCAATAAATTGTTATTACATTCATCTACTACTGTATTCATATGTTTTTCTTTTTTTAAAATCATATATAACCTCATAGATGTCAAATTCTGATCTCATGCCTGGATAAGATCACAGATGTGTGTGTTCATAACATGCTCACAAAGCCATTTCATTTTCTTGCCAAGACCCAGATAACAAGTGCTATTCAGAAGAATTGCCACCAGCGTGTAATCTCAGTCTTCCTGAAACATTAGCTACATGTATGACAGGGTTTTACAATAACTAAAGACTTCACATGATCTGTGCTGTGAGGCGGTGTTCTGGTCTAATTACTACACTGTGGGATTACAAGTTCAACATGGCAGTAATCAGATGCTGCACCAAATCCCTGAGATGAGGGGCTTTTCACAGGCTCAGCGTAGCGGATCTGTTGTGCACCCGGTGCAGAACCCCCCATCTCCACCCAACCCCCTTCCCCCTCAAAGACGAGTCCAATCTGAACAGTCTGCTGTGAGCAAAGGGATGAAGCCGGAGAGGAAGCGTCTGTTTTTAATATGGAAAGGCTGCTCGACTTCCATTACAGTCTGCTGAGGGATCTGAATGAACTGATAGAGATCTGGAATGCAATTCGGCTCACTTCCATGTCCTTATATGTGGGATAGAAATCACAGCTCACACTAAGCTGCTTTAACCAGAGGAATTTTTAAATGCACTGTAATAAATATAGTCTTCATAGGCATAATTTACATATTTTACAGGTGAATCCCATATATATATATATATATATATATATATATATATATATATATATATATATATATATATATATATAAAATATATAATATATATATATATATATATATATATATATATATATATATATATATATATATATATATATATATATAAAATATATAATATATATATATATATATAATGTTTTAAATGCATATATATTAAATATATTTATACACATAATAATCAGACATAACATTAAATCTCCATCTAATATTGTGTAGGTTGCTATTATTCTGCCAAAACAGCTGTGACCTGTCATGGACCCCATAACACCTCTAAAGGTACGCTGTGGTATCTGGCACAAAGATGTTAGTACTAGAACCTTTATGTCATATAAAATTGTAAGGTGGAGCCACAGTGGATCAGACTTGTTTGTCACATGACCCACTACTCAGTAGGCTGCAATGCACTGTGTGTTCCAACACCTTTTCTTTCTGACAGCCAGCTTTAACCTTTTCAGCAATTTTCGCTACAGTAGCTCTTTATTTGGGATCAGGAATACGGTCTGGCCTTCTCTCCCCCCTGTGCATCCATGAGCTTTGGGATCTCCTGTCACTGCTTCACCAGTTACCTTTTTTGGACCACATTTGATAATTCTGTTAATCTGCTCCTGTTAAAGGGTTGCCATAGTGGACCATATGATCCGCAAACAACTTGACACAATTTTTTACGCCGGATGCTCTTCCTAACCCAATCCTCCCATTTTTCTAACCGGGCTTGGGACTGGAAGTACTGTATGGGGTGTGGCTGGATCCTCAGAGCCTTAAATCAGAAATCTAGAACCTTAGCCACCTAGCTCACCACTCCCATTCTGGTAGGTACTAACCACTGTACTGTATACTGAGAAAACCTGATAAGAGGATGTGATGCTGACCCAGTCATCTAGCATTACCAGTTTGGTCGCTGTCAAAGTTGCTCAAATCCTTACGCTTGCCCATTTCTTCCTGCCTCCAACACATCAACTTCAAGATCTGACTTTTCACTTGCTGCACATCCCTTGATTATTGAACTAGGTGTCAATCAGTGTTATTATTTCATTCACCTCTCAGTGGTTTTAATGTTATTTCTCATGTCACTCATTCAATAATATTAAAGTGTCTGTTTTAGTCTGATTGATATATGTTAAATAAAAAGAAGCCTATATTTAATATAATAAGTACTTATAAACGACATGCTCAGAAATGTGCTGTTTACACAGCTGATAAAGGACTGATAAATGTTTCTGTTTCATTTGACCTTTTATGACCTCTACCATTATAATTGTAGGGGAAGGTCATACAGCCGGATAACAGAAGGTGAGAAAAGGCTTTTCTGAACAGAAAAGCCAAAAGGACCGTACTGGGTTTAAATCCTATCAGAGATCTGAGGCTACAGTAGGCACTGACTCGTCAAATCTGGACAACTCATTTTTTCCAGGCTCACCAAGTGGACCTAGTTCTGGGGGGAAAGAAAATCTCCCTGCATCATTATCATGAATTTACATAGACGAAGGTAGCAGGAAAAGACATAAAGATGTATTTCTTTTCTTCAGATTGAAAACAGGCCCTGGGGTTAGCAACAAAATAGCTCACTTCACCCCCTCCTCTTCCACTGAGAGGTGAGTGCCCCCCCTGGGGGAAGCTCTAAGGACTACACGATGCAGGAAACACTGATCCCTCCTGGTTAGCTCCACTCTCTGGTGGCTTCCTGTTTAATGTTCCTACCAGCTGTTGAGCAAAGAAAGCTGGCAGGCAGTTTTGTCTCTGCAAACACATCATCTGATTCATGATCGCTGCACAGAAGCGGTTTACTTTTGTAGATTTTGAAAGAAATGTGCATTTCCTTTTTCTTCTGTTAAGAGCTGGGGGGGAAAAACAGCCTTTACATTTTTCTTTTTTTTATCATTATTTGCTGAAGAAACCTGTGGCAGCACTGAAGGTTGTGTAAGGGCGCCCTCTATTGGTCACTAAACATTGAAAGCTGACAATGCATCTGTTGCTAGTTGTATACGCTGTACTGTACAGTATAGAGTGAGAAACACCCTATATACAGTATAGTCACACACTGTTATGATCAAATTGCTGTGCTGTAAGAGGAAGTCAACATTTCATGTCAATAATTATATTAGAATATTTTTTAACTCAATACTTTATGTTGTGCTGCATTACTGCTCTCTGCCATCATGTTTTATTTCTTAATAACTGTTACTTGAAAGCGTCAGTTAATCTTTGCATCAGAGACCGAAATAAAGGGAAAACTGATCTCCGTGACTTTAACAGTGGAATGCCTATTGTTTGTTGATGGTTCAAGCCGTCTAGACATAGTCGAGAATGTCTAGACTTTGTATTAGACATTGTCCCTGACCTAGTGAGCCATATTTATTAATAATGACTTCTGTATACTAAAGAATGTCTGGATAAGGAGTTTTTTGCACAACAGTCTCTAGCATTTACACATTATGGTGCAAAATAAATAAATAAATAAATAAATCCCTTGAGCGTCAGTGTGGGTTGTAAAAGCTTGATATCAAAGGAGAAGGTCAGACTGGGTTGAACTAACAGGAAGATTACAGTAACACATATAAGCACTCTTTACAGCTGTGGTGAACAGAAATGCACATCAATTTCCATATAAAGCTGAATTGAATGTTTATACTAAGCATGACCAAACCAAAGACCATTTGAAATTATTCTTATATGATTTATTGTTATTTTTATATAGTTTTTATGAATATATATTTGTATGAAAATATATATTTTTGGTGAATAATAGCTTAAATCCTATAATAATTAGTCCTTGTGCATTTATTTTTTTAAATATACAGACCAATATTACTCTTCTATTTCATGAGCATTTGATTAATCTGCACTGGCTTTAAGTTACGCTTTCATTCAAAAAGACTCGACAGCTTTAGTGATGCTCATTGAACAGGAGCACTGTGTAAACGGTTCTGCAAATGTTATATCCAGCATGCTCACGCATGGTCAGTTTTTCAAAGCAGGTGTGTCAATATTGAATAAATTGACAGGCTTCCTGGTTTGTGCATAAACAAACACTGGAATTTCCATGTCTTTTTTTTTCTTAGATTCATGAATTTGTCTTTAAATTGTTCCATCATGCACCTATCTATCCTCTAATCAGGCTTATCCTACAGTGGTGTGAAAAACTATTTGCCCCCCTCCTGATTTCTTATTCTTTTGCATGTTTGTCACACGAAATGTTTCTGATCATCAAACACATTTAACTATTAGTCAAAGATAACACAAGTAAACACAAAATGCAGTTTTTAAATGAGAGGTTTTATTATTTAGGGAGAGAAAAAATCCAAACCTACATGGCCCTGTGTGAAAAAGTAATTGCCCCCTGAACCTAATAACTGGTTGGGCCACCCTTAGCAGCAATAACTGCAATCAAGCGTTTGCGATAACTTGCAACGAGTCTTTTACAGCGCTCTGGAGGAATTTTGGCCCACTCATCTTTGCAGAATTGTTGTAATTCAGCTTTATTTGAGGGTTTTCTAGCATGAACCACCTTTTTAAGGTCATGCCACAACATCTCAATAGGATTCAGGTCAGGACTTTGACTAGGCCACTCCAAAGTCCTCATTTTGTTTTTCTTCAGCCATTCAGAGGTGGATTTGCTGGTGTGTTTTGGGTCATTGTCCTGCGGCAGCACCCAAGATCGCTTCAGCTTGAGTTGACGAACAGATGTCCGGACATTCTCCTTCAGGATTTTTTGGTAGACAGTAGAATTCATGGTTCCATCTATCACAGCAAGCCTTCCAGGTCCTGAAGCAGCAAAACAACCCCAGACCATCACACTACCACCACCATATTTTACTGTTGGTATGATGTTCTTTTTCTGAAATGCTGTGTTACTTTTACGCCAGATGTAACGGGACACGCACCTTCCAAAAAGTTCATCTTTCGTCTCGTCGGTCCACAAGGTATTTTCCCAAAAGTCTTGGCAATCATTGAGATGGTTTTTAGCAAAATTGAGATGAGCCTTAATGTTCTTTTTGCTTAAAAGTGGTTTGCGCCTTGGAAATCTGCCATGCTGGCCGTTTTTGCCCAGTCTCTTTCTTATGGTGGAGTCGTGAACACTGACCTTAATTGAGGCAAGTGAGGCCTGCAGTTCTTTAGATGTTGTCCTGGGGTCTTTTGTGGCCTCTCGGATGAGTTGTCTCTGCGCTCTTGGGGTAATTTTGGTCGGCCGGCCACTCCTGGGAAGGTTCACCACTGTTCCATGTTTTTGCCATTTGTGGATAATGGCTCTCACTGTGGTTCGCTGGAGTCCCAAAGCTTTAGAAATTGCTTTATGACCTTTACCAGACTGATAGATCTCAATTACTTTTGTTCTCATTTGTTCCTGAATTTCTTTGGATCTTGGCTTGATGTCTAGCTTTTGAGGTGCTTTTGGTCTACTTCTCTGTGTCAGGTAGCTCCTATTTAAGTGATTTCTTGATTGAAACAGGTGTGGCAGTAATCAGGCCTGGGGGTGACTACAGAAATTGACTTCAGGTGTGATAAACCACAGTTAAGTTATTTTTTAACAAGGGGGGCAATCACTTTTTCACACAGGGCCATGTAGATTTGGAGTTTTTTTACTCCCTTAATAACGTAAACCTTCATTTAAAAACTGCATTTTGTGTTCAATTATGTTATCTTTGACTAATAGTTAACGGTTTTTGATGAGCAGAAACATTTAAGTGTGACAAACATGCAAAAGAATAAGAAATCAGGAAGGGGGCAAATAGTTTTTCACACCACTGTATATGGATCAGGCTTAAAGCTTGAAAATGAAAACAACCATTTATACAGCAGCATTTATCTCTTTTTTTAGCTGCGAACACAGGAACCATTGTGTTGTAAACATGTTAAGCCATTAGAGGCACATTAGCGGCCTGTAGTTTACGTACAGCGTAGTGGATGGAAAAGAGGCACACGGTGCTCCTCTTCATGTTGCTGACAGAGAGCTTTAAAAGCTGCACGTGTAAACACTGAAAATGGTTTGTATGCTTGTGTAAACCTTTAACAAATAGACTGGAGATGTGTGTGCTCTGTGCTTCAGCTCTGCTCTGTGCCCTCTGGCAACTCTGTAGAGAGGAGAGAAACATGCTGTGCATTAGTGTCATGTCTTCGTGTCATGTCTGTGTGTTTGTGTATTAGCATTAAGCAAAGCACCTTAAGCAAGTGTGTGTGTGGTATGAGTGATTTAGGTCAGATGTTGCATGTGTGCATCTGCTTGCATATTCACATTCTTTGGGTTATTTTCCTGGTTATTTAATCTGACTTGAGATTGTGGTGTGTTTGTGTCCGTACATTAAGGAGAGAATCAGACTGGGGGACGACACAGCTGTGTGTACGGAGTAGGCCAGACATATGAAACGGTTCCTAAATGAGACACTCTGACATACTTAATGAAGCCAGGGTGCGCTGTGATCCCATGGCTACAGGGACTTCCTGGAAGAAACTGGAGAGAGAAAAAAAAAAAAAACTATCCTAAATCCCATTATAGTGCTTTACACACTCATGCAGCAGCTGGTACTGCAGTTGGTTTAGTCACAGAGGTTTAGAAATGTAGGGATTTTACATTTTTTATGTCGTAAATACAGATCTTAAGAGCCTACTGAGCAATGTTTGATTTGAATGTTAATAACATTTTGATGTTAATAATAATAACAATAATTCCGGGACATATCAATATTTACAATGCATAATGGATGTGGAAAAGAAGAAGAAAAAAATTATAGTTTGCACAATATTCAATTTAATGAATTATTAACTAGTCCATTTCCAAAATTCTTTGTAACTTTGTAGTCTAGATCTGGTTTACGCACTTCTCAGCTAATTATTCTGTTATAATTATGTGTCTTATTGGACATTATTTAGCTACTACCATACGTTATTCAATGGATGGATTTACATGTGAGAATTGAATGTCCAGTAAGTCTGATTGAGCAGTTAAGTGTCTAAAGTATTATCTCCTACTGTGAAGATTTATAGGACACACAATATTCTCACAGGAAATCTATACCTGTTTCATGCATTTCTAAAAACATCTGTAGGATCTTAGTGTTTTATACGAGCTCATCTGCAAAACTACTCGTCTTTTGCAGCTCTATAAATAAACTCCAGTGCTGATCTGCTTGCATGAGTGTCACATTAGAACAGTGAAGCGGAAGACCGGCTCATTGCAGACGCCTCGACAGCTCAGTGACAGAAGAAACTCAGAGTTTGGATAAAGCTAGGATTTTTTTTTCCTCTTGAGTTCCAAGTGGCAATGGTTCCGAAAGAATGTAAACTACTTTATATATTAATTGCTTTGATAGATTATACACTATGGATTAACAGCACTGCAGTTATAAGGGTGTTGTAGTAGTTTTGCCTTTGGTTAGGTGTTGTAGGCATCATGCTTGTCCTCGAAATCTGTTATTTAAATCTGACAACACTGAGGGAAAGAAATTTCCAGGCAAGAACACACAATGAATCACTAAACCAAGGAAATTAATGTAAGTTCCAAAACATTGGCCCGAGCCAGAATCAGCATCTTGTGGCTTAATAAAAAATAAGAATAAACAATAATGGGATTAATTATGTACAAATCAATGAACAAACAAACAAATAAATTAATCAAAATACTCTATTCATGAATTAATATCAAAGTAAATCTAAAAATCTGACCCAGTGATAGGACATGTTGACTCATAAACTGATCCATGAGCTTCATATTAGTCACATTATTAAAAGTAATGCATTAATTAAAATGCATTACATTTTAAATCACCGTTGCTTCATAAAGCAGGTTGAACCATTCCGGGCATCAGTACCACATGCATATAATCTAATACACTTTTGTGAAATGTCTGAATATGTATCCCATGATCAAGAAAAAACTTACTGTGCTTTAGAGCCTGCATCAAACAAGGAACAGCTGAGGAGTTTTCTGAGATTACTGCAGTTGTATTAAAGTTTGTCCAAGAACTCACAGGATTAGGACTAAACAGCTGTGCAGCTGTGTGTTGCTCGAATTTGTCAGGTCTAGTCTCCGCAACATTATACGACAATAAAATGAAGTCAGATCAATTAAAATGAAGTCAGACCTAAATGTTATAACATCAATGCACCTTTTCGTCACTGGTGATACGGTCATAATCCAGGCTAACATTCATGGGACTCAGTTTGTGAAAGCATGTGGGATCATCTTGATTGTCAGCAAAACAAAATACACATTGTAAAGTGCATCAGCTCTCTTTACATGTAGAAACACAAACATACTAACGACACTATTAGTTATGTGAAAAATTACTTTGTTTATTCGTTTATTATCACATAACTGCTTTCCAGAGTACTTTAGAACAATGCTTATTTGTCATTTCTGATGACAGTCATTTCAGTAAGGACATTCCATTGGTATGTATTTATTTGCTTATCTACATTGTTATTCATGATATCATAAAAAGACCTACATAGCTGATCTTTTTATACAAAAAATCTTTGTATACAAATATGCAAAAATGTGTAGCCTCCAACTACTATGCAAAATGATGTGCTATTTATACTAAAAACTTTATTCAGGAATATTAGAGTTACACTGGTTGGTGCTCCGCCTGCTGCAGATCCTGACTCCTGCGTCCTCACATTACCTGTGAATGGAGTGTGTGGTCAATTCGCTGCTGCTCCTCATGCCGCTCCAATGTTTCAGCGGCCGTTACTTCTGCCTGTCGTATATGTTACAGCCGGTGAGGAATGCCTGTGACAAACTACGGTGACAAGCCAAGCAGGATTTCTGTTTTATATATACTGTATTTACAGTATTGATTTATTTATTTTAGTTAGAAACATTACTTAATTTAGGACCAAACAGGGAAATCCATCATCGTTTACTTGGTCCTGAAGGTTGTTTGCTTTCATACTGGATTATAATACTGTATGTGTGAGAATTTACAGAAAAGATAACGTGAAAAGAGCAATCTCTGTACAACAACCAAACCAAAGCAGAGAATTCTGACTTTTAAAATTCATGTCTAGAGTTAATATAACAGTAATACTTACAGAAACTGTTTTTGGAATTAGCTTAATAAAATACGACTTATTTATAAGGGCTGTGAACATGTGTTAGACTGTTGATTTTGAAAACTACTAAAAGTATCGTATATGACATGTTGTCTAACTTCTTGATTATTATAAAATGTGATCCCCCCGCCAGTCTTTTTCTGTCCAGCAGGTGGCGGTATTGCACCAACGGTCCATAAAGTTTAAGGCAGTAGAGGAAACAGTCTCGCGAAACACAGGAAATTAATAAATCTTTATTATTTATTATTTTTATGTAATTATTTATTTAGCATTTTTTCCTAAGCTTAGATAATCAATTTAATGTGAGCAATAATACACATAAACCTCTAACAACATTAAAAATTTTAAGTTACTGGATTCAGAAACTTTCAGAAGTGTTAATACTAATTACTTATACATGTGACGGTAGTTATGTGTTATTGCTACAGTTATTATACATTTCTAACATTAAAAAAGTAAGAAAACAAACAGGAAATTCAAAGCGTTTGCAGAGAGAATATCCTGCCTCGTACAGTAGAAAAGCGTCTCTTGTAATGACATATACAGCCACAAGATGGCACTGCTGGCAAACCGGGAAAAACATCCTTTTCAACTCTGACTATTAATACTACTACAGGCTTCAATATAGTGTGTTCCTGTATACAGGGTTGTAGAGGGGCCTGGAGCCTATCCTAGGAGACTTAGGGCATGAGGCTCAAGTCATCACAGGGCACACACACACACGGTCACATGCCCATTCAAACACTATGGGCAATTTGGGATGTCAGTTATCCTAAACTGCATGTTTTTGGTACTGTACCTGTGGGAGGAAACTGGCATACCCAGAGGAAAACCACCAAGCACAGGGATATGGGCCAGGGGTAGCTTAGTGGTTAAGGCATTGGACTACGGTTTCGAAGATCCCGGGTTCAAAACCCACAACCACCAAGTTGCCACTGTTGGGCCCTTGAGCAAGGCCCTTAACCCTCAACTGCTCAGATGTGTAATGAGATAAAAATGTAAGTCGCTCTGGATAAGAGTGTCTGCCAAATGCCTAAATGTAAATGATACCATGCAAACTCCATGCATGCAGACCTGAGGCATGGAGGACAAATACCATGTTGTCCATTTTTGAGTTCTCATGATTATACCATACTCCTGGTAGCAAATAGGCTACACCTGCACACCTACTGTACATTTGCTATACATGTATATCTATATAGAGAAGCGTTCAGTAGAGATTGAAAGTAACAGCCAAGCTGGTAACCTTACACAGGCACTCACACTTGGGTAGGTCTAGACAAGAACATAGCGATATTTTGCACTATTACTGATTGGAGTTCCTGGAGATCATTAACTGATGTTGAGTATAGTCTCATATGGTCTGCTTAAAGATCGATGTAGATGCGACTATATAGGACCAGAAAGATGGCTTTTGTTACCTTATGACTGCAGTCGCACTGATAGTATTAAGATTAGACCCACGTCTCCGTGAACATTTTATTACCTCAACAGAGTGAACTTCATGGTAACTAAAATGGCTTTCCTTGTTAGACAGTTGTACTTTTGACGTTATAGCACACATTTATAGAAGGGATTTATGGTTGTGTATGAGCAAAATGAGGATGTGTTCCCTTTTGAGTCTGGTTCCTCTGAAGGTTTCTTCCCCATGACATCTAAGGGAGTTTTTTCTTGCCAGCGTAACCTCCGGCTTGCTCATTAGGGGCAAACTGATAAAGCTATAAATGCATAATTGTTTTCATTTCTGTAAAGCTGCTTTGTGACATGAAGTGAATTTTTAAAACACTACACAAAAAAAAAAACAGTTGAATATGATTGAACACGAGTTTCAAAAATGACAGATGTTACTATTACAGAATAACATATAACATGTGCAGCTCTTTAGCATTTGCTAATTGTTGAAAATTGTCAGGATATGCTAGTTAAAACCACTGAAATTATGCCACTTTTAGAACTAGCAACCATACTTACAAAGTATATTATTGTTCCTGTATAAGATTTTGCTCCTGGCATTGCCACCTCGCAGCTCAAGGGCACTGGATGTGCAGAGTTTTCGGCATTGCCTCGTGTCAATTTGGGATTCCCCTGAGTTTCCTCCCCTCCCAAAAACATGCTAGTAGGTAGATTGTCTATACTAGATTGCCCGAAGGTAAGAGCGAGTATGAATGTGTGTGCATGGTGTCCTGTGATAGACTGGTGTTCAGTCCAGAGTGCATTGACACCTTGTTCCCAATGATCCTGGGATAGGCCTCCAGATCCACAATGATCCTGACCAAGTCTGCCCATTAAACGTTTAGTAAAGATGAATGACATTTTAATTCAATTATTGAATTATGTTCTGTAACAAACACTGAATATGATAAGTGGTAGAAAGCTTGCCCTCAAAGGCTTCAGTTTGTTGCTCTCACATTGGAGTAAGAACACTCAAAGCAGCCATTTAGTAGGGTCAGATTGAGGTGATCATGGTTATGCCCTCCACAGTGAGTCAACTGTAGAGTCGCTATTAGTGTGCGAATGATACAGATCTCTCACGTGTTCCACCAGGGGGCATTGTATGACTGAAAGTTAATTTGTTCAAGCTGTGAACTATAAAAAAAAAAGAGGGGGGGGGGAGGGGGTGATATTTATGATTTTGTATGTACAGTACTGTACCCATTGTAGACCTATTTGTGCTTTAGGTTATATGTTCAAGCTCAATAATGAGAGCTGTATTTATTTCTTACAATCTGTAATATTTTAGTCATATCCAAGTTTTTGGATTGCAAAAAAAAAGTTGCCAGCACAGAGACAACAGGTTTTAATGGCTTCTGAGGATTCCAATTTGCCCAGTTCTCATACCTCGCATCCTATTTATCATCTTAGAGATAATGTGGAAAAGTATGTTCTGTGCAGATCTTGGTGAGAATTATAGGCTTATAAAATCACATTATTATAGAACAACACACATTGTAGGACCACTGGCCATATCAAAAAGTGACATGTACAAACTTTACAGTAGTAAAGAAACTGTATCAAAGTTTTTTTCAGGGCTCAGAGATGTTGCCAGCAACAGTTATCCTTACCGTCTGCCTTTATTAATAAACAAAGAATTGTTCCTATTTTATTTCTCAAAGCATACCTGTAAAGAAGGAGCTTGACCTATATTTAAAGGTTAAACTATTGATTTATGCACCCCATAGCATTCTTGGCATTACAATCAGTTCCTTTGGCACCATAATTGCTAACAAGTCTCAAAAGTTTTCCCCCCTAAAACTTCATTTTGAAATGACTCTAGAAATTGCTGTTGTAAGCATTCTGTCATCCAACTCCCCTTTGAAGGCTTCAGTTATATCAGTTATTTCATCCAACCTCTCCATATGCAGCTTGACTTCAAATCTTTTATTGAAATTATGAGTGTGACTGAGAAAGGTTTATTCTAATCACGAAATTTTCAGCATGATAATGTGTTCAAACATGATTATCGTAGATGCTGTGAGTTTAGCTAAGCAGCTAACCAACATAGCTAGTGACAAAATTATAGTTAAGTCAATCCAGGACTTTTAATCAATGTGCACAATAATAGAACAGGTACCATTGAGGTAGAAAGTTTTCTCAGTATGCCGGAGCCCTGATCAGACTGCCTGCTTCACATCTGAAACACCAGCCTCCCAGGAGCTCCTTTAATGGCCCTTTCCTTTAATGGAAAAATTGGCCTAGTTTAATCACCAAAGATGTTCAGTTTTTTCAAGATAATGCACAACCACATTCTGCCTACCATTCGCACCAGTTATTGCCACATCCGCCATTCAGCCCAAGCAATTATTGGAATTAATTAAAGGAGTTCCTGGGAGGCAAGTGTTTCAGTCGTGAAGCAGGCTGAAAATTCCCTTTTGACTTGAATATCCCTTGTAGGTTATTTATATATAGTGGGAAAATAAATGCTTTTGAATGTAAGATACAATATACTAATACTGAAGTCTCTTGGACCTTCCTGTGTTTATTGTGAACTATACTACCAGATAGCTAAAAGGCAGAGACAGAGGATTAGAAATTATATGTTAACTTACTAAAAATTAGGTTATACTATATGTCAGAATTAACAATTAATTTTTGTGAGTCAATTGTTAACGATGCAGTACACTAAGACGAAAAAAAGAATACACATACAGTGCAGAATGTTTTCCTTTATTCCAGTCCAACTTGCTAACTAAAGTAAGCTTTATTTATCTGTTCAAATTACCTACCTACCATCCTGCAAGATCTCTTACTGAGTTAATAATGTTTTTCTAGGTCTGCACAGTAAATAATATGCAAGATAATATACAAGGACTTGCATCAACTTTAGATGAAAAAAAAAATTGACTATGACCTTTCGTGCGCTGTCAAATTGTTCCATTTTACCTCTTTACCGTGAGACAGTGATGCAATGTGATAAAGTCAACGGAAGTTATTTCAGTGGAACGATATACATCTCACCTCCCATTAATTTCCTATTGAGAAAGTCCTGCTCAGAGGATTGTGGAAGCAAAAGCAGTGTGAAGCAAACAATTAAGAGAGACAGGGGTAAAAAGCAAATGAGAAGGGGGTATCATTATTTTTAAGCCAGTCAGATTTCTAGCACTGGGAGAAACACCCACATAAAGTGCATTAACAAAAACTTGATTAAAAATAGTATGACATAATAGTACCTGTTGAAGTTTAATTAATTATATATATATATATATTTATAAAATTATATTATATATATATATTTTCCAATCCTGTTTTTTGATATAGCACACTTCAACATTACACGTTACATGAGCCAAGTGCTAAAGAATGAAGTGCTTTACTTTACCACAATGTAAATACACCTTGGGACTTTACAGGTTTACAGATGCAAGAGGGAAAGAGACTCTGGCAAAGGTTAAACACACCTCTGACACATCTGAAATTATTAAAAAACATGCCACATTTAAAACTATAAAGTCCCATAAACTATAATAAGGAAGATCTGAACTTTTCAGCTCAACTTTTCAACTCTTTTCCTTTTGAACTTCAAACTCATTTTCATGTGATAATGAACCACGTGTGGCAGTCTATATAATGTGCTAAAAACCTCAGGTTTTCTTGAGCTGAAATGTGCTACGGGTTAATATACTGTATATTTTTTTTAACAATCTGGTTAACCCCAAAGGTAAAAAAGGAAAAAAAAAAAAAAGGAAAAATAAAATTGAAGAATTCAGTTCTGACTGTGGTGCAAAAACATCACAGATATTTTCACAGCTTGTAAATTATTACGGCTTTATTCGATTAGACTTATGGTGGTTTGTAATGGCACACAGCTATCCAGTGACTCAAACAAAGCCTGTGTTAGTTAAATTGGCTCCTTAGACAACATAATCTTTGTAAAACATTAACTTAAGTTAAATGAGAAATTCAATAAATATATATATATTTTTTTTACATTTTATAAATGTAAAATATATTTATGGGTACTTAAAGTCGAGGTGTCAAAGTATGTTCAGGGCAGAAAAACATTGTCTTGGCTGTTTGCCAGAAATTAGCCACACACACATCCTACGGGTTTTCCCCACAGATATGTTCTTATAACAACTTCAACCTAATAAACCTCAAGCCATTTTCCGTTCTTCTTCTACATAATTGCATTAACAGATAATAAGTGAACATCAATGTTGGCTGTACCAGTGACACATTTGCCAATACTTTTCTTAATTTAAATGCCAAAGATCTCATAAAAATTTTTTTTCCTAATTTTCATAACATATTTTTATTAACATATTCAAAGTACATTATATAAATCATACACATACGCAGTGGCTCGGTGGTTAGCACTGTTGCCTTGCACCGTCAGGTTTGGTGTTCGAATCTCACCTACTGCTAGTATGTGTGTGGAGTTTGCTTGTTCTCCCCATGCTTTGTGGGGTTCCTTCGGATATGGATAGATACGTTATTGATCTCAAAGGAAATTCCAGATATCTAGCAGCAATAGAGACAGTAACATAAAGACAGGTTGTGGAAGTGATTGCATAATGTATAGGTATACTTTACATACAGTTGGGTAATGTGAGAGTGGACCCCTAGTTCAAGAACAAAAAACTACAAGATACACACTACCGTTCAAAAGTTTGGGGTCACTTGCAAATTTGTTTGTTTTTGTTTAGTGATTTATTTTCTACAATCTGCAACAATACTGGGGATTTAAAAACTATAAAATAACACATATGGAATTAGGTAATTACGTAACAACAACAAAAACTACAGTTAATTGTTATTTTAAGACACAGAGGTCAGCCTTTCTGTAATTGTTCTTGTAAGAACAGTATTGTCAAGTGCATTTGCAAAATCCGTCAAGCACCATAATGAAACTGGCTCTCATGAAGGACGTCCCAGGAGGCCGAGACCAAAACCTACCTCTGCCGCAGACGAGAAGTTCATTTAGAGTTATCAACCTGAAAAATGACCAATTAACAGCACCTCAGATTAGAGGCGTTATGAAGTCTTTACAGAGCAGAAGTAGCAGAAACATCTCAATATCAACTGTTCAAAGGAGATTAATGCACTTTTTGGACGCCTTCCGCATTCCTTTACAATGTAGAAAGAAATAAAAATCAGGAACCATAATGGAGTTAGAAAGTGACCCCAAACATTTGATCGGTAGTGTATATAAGAAGCATATAACTAAAGTATATACTTTAAATCACAAGTTAAAATAAAAAAAAGATTTGGTGTGCACCTGGGTGTCCCCTGCCCTGAGCACCCTGAAATAGGCTCTAGGTTCCCTTTGACCCTGAATGAATGAATAAATCAATAATACGTAGAAATGAAATCATTTATTTTGATACGATTAAAAAATTATATATTTTTTCATGAGTCGATATGTACCTCTTTCTATCTAAATACCATCCTACTGTAATAAATGTTATGCCAAAATAGTATGCCACACAGTGTTACCATAGTAACCACAAGTCTCATGCTATTTTTGTATACTACTGTATGTAAGAGGGGTGTTCAAGTCAAACCAGGACTTTCCCTGAAATTTCCCATGAATGAATTCATAAAACTGATTGATATTTACAGGAGACTTCAAGCTAAATACGGTGATGAGAACTTTAGCCGCAGTAAAACATTCGAATGATGCAAACTTCTAAAAGAAGACCGCATGTCCGTGAATGACGATCCTGGCTGAGGTGGCTCGAAACCCACTGAAGCCGTTCCTGCGAACATTCAGTCAGTGGAACACCTGATCCTTGATAACCAATGGATAACTTGTCGCCAACTGGCAAAAGAGCTGCATCTGTCTGTGGGAACTGTACGCACAATCATGTACCAACACCTCATGCACCTTATAGGAACTTGGCTGGGAGTTATTGCCACATCCCCAAGCAGTCCTGATGTGGCTCCAAGCCATTTCACCATGTTTGGGCCATTAAAGGAGTTCCTGGAAGGCCGGGGTTTAGATGGGAAGCAGATAGTCCAATCATGGCTCCAGTGTACTGAGAAAATTTCCTATCTTGATGGTATCCAAGCTCTAGTGACACACTGGGATAAGTGCATTAGTGTAGCAGGGGATTGTGGGGATGGAGAAATTAATATAATAAACACATAACGTGTGTTGTGTTATTCTGCACAATCCAAAGTCTTGATTGTGCAGAATAACACAACGGTTTGACTTGAACAGAAACTCATAGTTTGATGGTAACACTTACAGTGCATTATTGCTTTTGGGGTTACATTCATAGTGGGACATAGTGCAGTATTATTACTTTTAAAAAGTGAATATGTTCATAAATGTTAATGTCATAATACTTGGTCAATTAACTCATTATGTTGTTTTACTTTCAGAAACCTTCTTAAAGGCCTCCGAGTGGCGCAGTGGTAAAGCGCTCGCCCTATCATCCGGAGATCGCTGGTTCGAACCCCCGGGTGATGCTGTTACCTCTCACAGCCGGAGGCACAGAGAGAACTGATTGGCCGAGCTCTCTCAGGGGGGAGGGATGAGAGGTACTTGCGCTGCCACATTAATCACGGCTCTACAGCCAATCAGGGGCGTCTGTGAGCTCGCGCACGCGGAAGGAGCAGCTAGCGCTTTCCTCCGAGTGTGTTACTCCGCCCCTAATGGTGCGTGAGCAAGCCGTTCGAAAAGATGCGGTCGGCTGACATCACGTGGTTCGGGGGAATCACATGATAGTCTTCGCCCTCCCGACTGAGTGGTAGTGGTAGCCTTAATGTGGGAGCCCCCTAGTGACGGGGAGGAACTGGCCACGACTAATATTGGGGAGAAAAAAAAAAAAAAAAAGAAACCTTCTTAAAGCATGGAGCTAAACAAAAGCTAAACAACAGTTCCAAAATAAACTTAAAGAAATTTAATAGCAAAACCAACTGAGATTAGCAGCTAGATTTGAATAGCTATAAATAAACTTTTAAAATGTAAATACATAAATCAATGAATTAGTGAATAATAATAATAATAATAATAATAATGCGTTACATGATACAGTATCTCTGTATTTTTACTAAGAATTTGTACTTTACACTTAAAAAAATTATTATATACCTTGACATTATTATTGTTCATTATATCTGTGGTAATATACAAACTATTTTCTTTCAACCTAAGATGTACATTCCATGAGTAAATGAAATGCGTTTGATAATTAAAATAAATTAACAGCTTTTTGTTTTTGTCACTATATGATTAATCGTTATATGCAAGTAATATGTTTTTAAATGTCATCTCTGTTTAAAAAAACATTTAGATGAAATCATAGTTACTGTGCTAATACCGGTGCAATCATAAATAAATAAATAAATAAATAAATAAATAAAACATTTAACAATACTATTAAACTTGGTACAAAGATACATAAAAACATGATGGCTGTCTCTTCTTCTTCAATATCAATCAATTTCTGATCAATTGTATTTAATAATCTATCTAGAATGCTGCCTTGATTAACTGAAATTGTTACTTTTTAAATTGATGCAAATAATAATAGTAAGGCTTAAATGCTGTTCATTGTAGATGAGGGAAATTCACAAGTTAATAAGTATTTTTTTAGGCTGTTTAGGTCATTATTAAATATTGCTTTACTTAGGAATTATAACACGTTTGGAAAAGATCTATGAATAATCTAGAAATCATTTGAATAGAACCTATTGTGATAAAAACCACATGGGCAGTGCACACTGTGAATTGTAATTGTTAATGGTTTTTGTGCTGAAAGACTTTGTTTCACTCAGGCATGTTTGTAAATGTCCTGGACAATGGTCTTGTGTGTTAATGATACCAAGATTTTCCAAGGTTAATCTAGCAGAGGTTTGTTGATGACACAGGTTGTAAAATGAGAGGGCGGAGGGAAGAAAAACAGCAAATGGATGTTTTGACGAATGTGTGTAGGCAAACTGGAGACATGAGGGTTAAACCAGGGGTGTGGGTGTGTGATTAGGCTTCTAGAGCTCATCACCTATCTTTCACAGCCGTGCACCGTTCCCCTTTCCGCTTGCCTGGCAGTTGTGAGGGCACCCTCTGGATTGCTTCACTGCCAGAGCATGCCGGACTCTGTTATCCTGGGATCCATCTGCGCTATTGATTTTTTTTCCCTTCGTTTTTTGGAGTTTCATCTTCCTCCTTTCTGGGCTGGTGTTTCAGGAGGTGCTGGTATTGGAGGTGTTAGGGGGAGGAAAAGGAGCGAGATCTGAAAGTGCTTGCAGGGGGTAGAACGGCTGGTTTATTTAGCTTGGACTGTAGATGCACTGGCATAGGTGTTCTCAAAGTGTGTGTGTGTGTGTTTGAAAGCATGGAACTTTGTGTGTATGTGAGTGTTCAAGCGTATGTGTGTGTGTTTCTCTTTTTTCTCTACTCTCTCCCTCTCTTGGGAACAACCCCTCCTTCTTTCCCCTCAGAGGCGCCCACACTCCACACACTTCTGGCGGTGCCTCCACCTAACCCCCTCCCTACACTTACACACACACATATACACACACACTCCCTCTCTCACGCCTGCCTGCCGTCTCCTGTCCCAGGGGGCTTGAGCAGCGCTGCCGGCTCGCCCTGTGATTTGCAGGGGTTTGTCTAAGTGAGAAGCAATTAGAGCAGCGAACCTATTAATACATGCATGGTGTGGCCAAGCTGTGGCAGGATGAGCGAGAGCAGGATCCGGGCCTCATAGGGCTCTGCTCTCTCCTCTTTTTATCAGCAGGTACGCCGCCACACCATATCACGCCACCTCCCGCACTATCCTTCCCATTAATGAGATAATTGCTGCTTCTCATTTAAACCGCCGTGCTTCCAGGGCCCACGCTGACTTAATGTGTGTCTCCCAGAAGACAACAAAGCCACATTTTTTTTTTGCTTGTGCTGACTGGTTGGTGTGCTGTTTTTTTTTTTTTTTTTTTTTTTTTGATGGAGACTTCTATAAAGAATTGTAGGGTTTCCTGCAAAGCCCCCACACACTTTCCATTGCAGATGATAATCATCAGTAAGCAGCAGCATGGAAATGCTGTAGGAGGCAGTGGTGTATGCGTGGATGCAGGGTTCCCTCTGAATAAAAAATAAATAAAAATTGTGTTTGTGTGTGGGGGTGATTCTCATTTCTATTCTCTACTCTAAAATTCTGAATCTCTCCCACAACAACACACTCGACATAGGTTTAAGCCAAGCAGGCAGCATTCCTGTGAGTATTCTAAGCCTGTATCTCCTGGGTGGATGGGATGAGGTGTTGGGTAATTAAAGATAGAGTAATGAGAGGCACTGCTTACAGCAGACTTAGTGCTTGATAAGAGGCTAATCCTCTAAAGTAAAGCTGAGATGACTAGGTCCCTGTTGAGCCCAGCTGCCCCGTCTTCCATAAGCAGCCCAGAAGGAATGCTTAAAAAAATAGTATGAGATGGATTTGTGCCATGCGAAAAACAGCATTATCACATTTAAGTCTGGCCATAAGATTATACACAGTACATCTGATGGTTGAATCTGTAAGGATGCTTCTTGTCTGTGCTATAAATAGAGAGAACAGAAAGCTTTTATTGAGTGGTTAAGCTATAAAGCTCTGTGCTATATTTTGCTTAAGTCTAGGCCTAAAGCTTTGAGACTGCGTATTAAGCACTTGAGTAAATCTCTCTAATCATTTATTCATTTTTTTTATTTCGATATATGCAAATCAGGAAAGAAATGACTTATCTTCCCATATGTATTCGATTTTATAATCTGTACATGTATGATGTTGTAATTGTCCCCCAAATTGTGCTAAAAGGACCCATATTGTAGCAGGGAGTGATTGTTAATGGCAACACATGGCAATCTGTTCCCATATGCTTGGCTTTGTAGAATCTATAATTCAGTACTAACAGATGCCTGAATGTTAATGTATTCATTCGTGTATATTATGTGCCAGGCTTCAGCATGAGGAGTCACAGTGACCCTCTGCTCATGACCCCAGGTCACAGACACAACACTTCCTTTGTAGGAACTGGGTATTTATACATTTTTTTTTAGTTAGCTAGATGAAGGTTAGAGCATCAAAACTTTTGACTGGATGATAAATGAGGCCACGCTGAGCACTGATTGGTGGAATCCAACTGAGCGGGTAATGAGTATTAATTCGCTGAAATAAGTGTGGAGGCCGTGTGCTTGCTGGGCTTTTAAATCCCACTACAGGCAAAGCCACAAGGCCCAGTAGCGTACAAACTCTCCGTAGCATGGTGATAATGCCACCCCGCTGCCTCCCTGCCCCTACCCCAGCACTAACCATAAAGCAGCCGCTGCAACCTGACACCTGTGCTGCGGCAGGGATTTAATATCGTCTGACACACACACACACACACACACACACACACACACACACACACACTCTCAATGACTCACGCACCAGGGAAACCAGAGATTTTAGTATACCTCATGGTAAGGTTATCCTGCAGGCCCAGGCATGTTAGCTGCCACAGTGTTCACTTACATCATGTATATGTGTGAAAAGATCTACTTATAATTCTTAACTCATGCTTTTTGAATGTATGAGAAGCTTGCCCTTTCGTGAGACCCTACCAATCTGAAAGGTTAAAGGAGTTTAATGTAGAGAACTTGAGTTGAGTTTAATGTGTTTGACCTTAGTTTTCATGTTACTGTCTAAAAGGTTAGAAATAGATTAAGTTGAATTTCTCGACACTTTGACTTTAAAATCTTGCTTCTATTGATTTTTTGGAGCTTGTAATCATATAGGACGTGTTATCTTTAAGTATTTTTTAAGTTGTTTTCTGACAATATTTGTGAAACTTTTGCATTTTTAAACATAAAGTGAAAGTATACGGTTCAGAAGAACATGATGTTTGAAACTTGGCAGTTGAAGCTTAAACCCTTCTGTCTCTGACGGTGCATTGGGAAACAGAAACCAGTGTTGTCCTAAACTGTGTGAAAGCTAACTGAACTAGCGAGAAGAGCAGAGCCGGCATGCTGCACAATATTGACAGGTTGGCACCCGGGGGCTCCTGCAGGATATGAACACTGCTGGAGGGGGGTTACTGCCATGCTTCCTTCCGTTGTGTGTGTTCATGTGCGTGTGCTCTCCAGCGTGCAACAGAGACAAGCAGCCAAGGCATTAAACTGATGTCTATTATGCATTTTGTTCAGCTTGCTCAGTGCATAATAGCATGTTGGGTGGCTATGTGGTTCGGGGTCAGTCAGAGGGCTGTGAGCATGTGGGTCAGACGAGGACCCTTGGTGCTGTGATTGTATCGACCTCACTGTGACTCCTGCAACAATCAATAGGTCTTCCTTAAATTTTCATTTGTACCTGCTCTGCCTCACTTAGAAGAAGGAAAAAACCCAGAAAACAAATAGAAATCTGAATTAGTGTAGTCTTTTCCCCTGGAGCTGGTGAATACTGGTATTTTGTCCAACCAGGAAACATTTATTAGTTTGCATTTGAGTCCTGAAACAATGGCCAAAAGCCATTAATACCTATATACAGCTTGTTAGTCATGCAACAGTCTCAGCTTTAGCTAAAACCACCAAAAATGCTACCATGTACATTTCGTAAGTAAACAAAAAATTATAAAATTATAAAAAAGAATCTTTCTTTGTTTATGTAAAATCAGACAGTGTCATTTAGAGAAAGATTTATTGAAGGTTAAGGGCATGACTAGCTTGCCCTAATTTGTTGGAAAGCTTTTCTAAATAAATCAATAATGATTTCAGCATTCTACAGTTGAAATGCCAACAATATTAGCAAAACGATACAGCATCTAATATAAACAACTCTGCCAAGATACAACAATCTGATGCAACAATTTCAGATACAACAATTAAATTGAAAACCAATTAAACTCACTGGAGAGGGTCATACATTATCAACTTGGTTGAGGTTTCATTTATAATATAAATTTAGAAATTTTAATTATTCATTCATTCATCTTCAATACCGCTTTATTCTGTATTTAGGGTCGCGGGGACCTGGAGCCTATCCCAGGAGAGGCAGGGTACACCCTGGACAGCGTGCCAATCCATCGCAGAACACACACACACTCACTCATTCATTCACACACTATGGTCAATTTGGGAACGCTAATTAGCCTAATCTGCATGTCTTTGGACTGTGGGAGGAAACCGGAGTACCAGGAGGAAACCCACCAAGCACGGGGAGAACATGCAAACTCCATGCACACAGAGACGGGAATTGAGCCCGGACCCTGGAGGTGCAAGGCGACAGTGCTAACCACTACACCACCGTGCCGCCATTTATAATTATAATTTTGACAAAATAGGTTTTAATGTGGACATCATAAGTTTATTGCAAGTGATATACAGTATGTGTCTCAGCCTGGAAAAACCCTTCACCTGCATCGCAATCACAAACTATAAAAAAAAAAATGTAATTTCACCCAAAGTGCAAAGAGATAGAAGTACATTGAAACATTTCATTCCAATCGCACTGAAAGACTAATCTGCTTATAGAAAAACAACCGTAGTGCTAAATTGGAAAATGAGAGATCACTTTGATTATCAGCAGCATTAATGTCAGTTTCATCACCTGAGGTTATGAGTCACTCATGGCATTTAAACAGAAGCCTCACTGTCCTCTTTTCACTCAGCTGATCTCTGTTAATGCTAATACAGGGGTAAAAATAATCATTGGTTAATTCAGGTCAGTTCTTATCTATTGACAAAAAAAATCTTATTTGTCTCCTTACATTAGGTAAATATATAGGTATATTATGTTTAAGTGCTCTTCTTCATTGTGGTCAATTTCATCTGCTACCAGATTGCAATCTGAATTGAATTTAGGATATACTGTATAACGCCATGTTACTGTCTATATCTCGAACTTGGTCTTGAGAAGAACAGACTTAGCAAACAAGGTTTTGGATATCTTTAGGCTGACAGGGTTTCAGATTTGTCTTTACCTGACATGATTTTTTTTGGTTGGACAACTAAATGTAGGTCAAAAGATTTTTTTTTGTCATTTTTGGCAGTTTCCCAGGATTCAGCTACAGTAACAAGATATCCACTGGGGTTCTGCAGACCATCACATATACATACTGTCTCTATTTTGATCTAACCCTTAACCTACAGTATTTTTCAATTTGTTGACCTACAAGTTAGAATTAAAATGGAATGAATTCGTTTTTATGGCTGGTCTATACACAACATTATACTTTACACATCACTTGACAATAAAAATTTAAATCTAACTATAAATGTTTCTTAACACTCACCAATTATATTTTTTGTAACAAAAAAGTATAAATCTTATCCATCTCCATAATATGTCTGTTAATTTTCCAGCTGAAGGATGTTTGTTAGCAACTGAGCTATTGTATGTATATGTAAGAGTTTCTATTTACACTGACCTCCTACCAGGGCCGTAGATTTAGGGTGGACGGAGGGGATGTGTCCCCACCAATATCCTCCGACCATTGAAATGTCTCCACCAATAATTTAATCCACTTAAAAAAAATCGTGCTGTCAACATTAATCTGTACACGCAGAAAGGGATAAAACACGTTCTCTCATTGAGTCCTCCCGCCCCAAAACACTTATGAACATTTTGATTGGCTGTTCCTTTCCCTGCTATCATGTGATAGGCTATTGGCTGCGGTCAGATACAAGCAGCGCCAAATGCAGTGGATTTTTTTTCCCGCGTGTGTTGAGTGACATGTGAGGAGGCGGCAGAAAAAAACAAAAAAAAGCTGGACATAAGGAGCACAGTTAACGTTAATGCTTTGTTTTTATTTTTTTTTTATTTTAGTTTTTTACCGCTTTGACTGACATTTATTACAGCAGGGCAGGTTATAGTCTGTGAATACGGACTTAAAACTAACAGCAGATTAAACAGCTAAATGTAAAAGTATAAATAGGATCCCTGTCAGTCTCCTAATCTAATGACGACTATTTGTCAGAAATCAGTCTTGTGAAAGAAATTGATATGCTACACACTAATATTGCCATGGCTAGAGTTTAGTTGACACCAATAGACAATCCACTTCACACAAATAGTTTTTAAAATGCATTCACTGACTTGGCAAACATTAATGATTTGATTCGAGATTTGCACACTAAGACTCAGAAAAAGTCAAATAAAATGATTGCTGTTTAAATGGCATGTGTTTATCCTGTTTTATCAGGTGACAGAACCTAAACACCTGTGCTGTATATCACACAGCGATGGAGAGAGAAGGGGTCACAAGTGATGCTGAACGATGACTTGATATTATTATACCTAGTTGTCCTGAGATTTAACATTGTTACCAATAATAGGCTGAGGCATTCTCTGTCAATGCTCATAAGGAATCCCTCAATGTTTCTTTATTAGGGGACAGAAGCAGATCAGCCATGTTGCAGTTCAGGTGAAGAGGCGAGGTCACAGGAGGTCAATCTGAATGTTGATTATATATAAAACATATAATATGTGTGTTTGTATTATACATGTTGATTATACTAATATTTAGCATTATGAGGAGTGATAGGTTGAGGATGTAAGTGATTCATTAGTGTTTTTGGCAAAAGTTTTGAACTGACATGTCTCACTTTTTTTGTCACGCTATTTCATCAGGTGGCAATCCTGTCAGGTACTAGTGCAGTCAGAGGGAAGAGTTAGGGTCAAAGGTGAGGCCTATTAAAGGTGGATGGGGCAGGGGATGCCGGGGGGGGGGGGGGGTGTAGTCATAGGTCCCCACCAATGTCTAGAGCAAATCTACGCCCTTGCCTCCTCCTGTAAATGTTTGGTGATATAATGTTAAAAAAGCAGCTAAGAGCTGAAGAAGCTTAGGATAGCCATTAGCGATTAGCCGCTAACCTATCCATCTTTATCTCTTAAGAAACAGGTGGAATGGAGATGTAGGGTCTTTTTTCATCTTATATATAAAGAGGTGGAACTGAGTATATCATTGTAAAATATCTTATATCTATATCTACACTAATTAAATCTGTTCCTGAAAGCTACTACATGTTACAGTTAGCAATTTTAACCTCACAGTGTGCCTAAATTCAACAAACAAACGTCACAAACAATTACCTCAAAATTGTAACACTTAGGAAACCAGCTTGCAATTATTTCTCATTGAGAAAGCAGTCTGATGTGAAATCTAAAAAAAATCACGCATACAAGTTTTGGGAGAGCGGTCAGAAGATTCCACCTAAAATAAACAATAGCAACTGCTGCTTCACTACCAACAGGAACATCATGATCAATAGGGGAATCTAAAGAGTGAAAGGAATTGTCCAAAATGATCGAAAAGTGAATTTTGCATAACTGTTCAGCTTTAAAATAAAAATGCTAAAATATCTTAATAGATTAAAGATTTATTAAAAAATAAAGATTTAATAAATTTAAACTCCTTCACATGAATAATCAATTGTGTTCAAGTTCACACAATTTTCCAACACCTACTGTATGTACAATCAGTAATTGGCTTAATAGCTTGAGTATAAATGTGTTTATTATGGTCTTTCAGTTTTCAAGTATAGGATGGTCTCCACAGACCTCCCAAAACACCTCTGTGACAAAATAATAAAGTGTAAAGAAATACATCAGATAAGGGATATAAAAATATTTCCAATGATTTACCTGGAGCACTGCTAAGGCCATCATTAAGAAATGAAGAAATTAATCATTAAACAAATCCAGGGCATCCTTCAAGACTAGATGGACCAAATGGCAAATTTGAAAACTTACAAGAAATGAATAAAAAGAAAACATGTGCATCATACAAGTACATGAAAAATATTTCCACACATCTGGCCTGTATTTGGAGGTGGTGATATAGAAATTAATTTCTTTAAAAAGTCCATCTGGAATCCTGTTTAAAATTTGCACAAGGATCCTACAACAAACTGATGAATGGTTTGGTTGTCATATGAAACCAAATTGAATGACAACACAGAAACTCAACTAAAAACAACACTATTTTTACTGTGAAACATGGTGGTGGAAGCATAATGATGTGGGGATGTTCCTCATCTGCAGGGACTAGGGAAGTAGATATTGAGAGGATCATAGAAGGTGTGAAATACAGGGAATCAGCAAAAAAATTAAATAAATGAAAATGGGTTGGAAGTTCATGTTGCAACATGACACTGATGCTAAGTGTAAAGTCATACTATCATGGAGTGCTTTGCTGGGAGCATGGAGGATGCTCTAGAGTGGACAGGTCAAAGAGCCCTGACCTAAGCCCTACTGAAAAGCTATGAGATTACTTTAAGTTTGCTGTGCACTATCATTAGAATGCTAACAAAACATCTAACCTCTCCCATCTTGTACAGTTTCACAAAGATGTGTGGAGTGTACAAACCTTGTGGAGAGTTACTCAAAAAGACTGCTAGCTGTGGTTGTTGCCAAAGATGCCTAAGTCAAGTATTGACTTTAAGAGGTGTATACGTTTTAGTTTAAAGAACTGACAACATATGAAAAGTGTGTTTATTCCTCTTCTTCTATCCACCACAGGGGTGAATGTGGGCTGGAACAGTCGGGTACTACATACCATTAAATGATTAAGTAATCAAAAGAGGAGAGAGCAATTGCGTACCAAAGGGAGTCACTGAAGAAGATATTGTGACTTGCTTCTGAACCATCTGTGTCATCCTTGTTGTGTTTCAATCTTTCATTACTGCTAGTTAATGCGAGTGCGAGCTTCTTCAAATATGGTGACAAGTTCATGAGTCACATCACCACGTTAACATGAGGTACAGAACTAACTAGCTTCTAACAAAAGACTGAACGAGGACACGACTTGGTGTGTGAAACAAAGGATTATACACCCTACATTTCCATTTTATTCAGTTTGGTATGGTTTATCCTCCGCGATTTTTGGTTACATAGTACCAGTAACACTTTAAATATACTTTCACCCTTGTTGACTGCAAATTAAATCAGCTGTTATTTTTAATTCCCATAAGAAAAAAATGCAATAACCAGCTTGTCAGACAGACCAGGCCGCAGGCTGGCCTTTAATATTTTGAGCAGCATCATTATAAACATACCAGAGTCAGCAATACAAAATGGCAATGCTATAGCATTCGTTACGTATATTAATTGCCACGTTGATGTACACTAGGAAAGCACTCTGGTCCTATGCCAACGCATGAACCATCTTTATTTGAATTTAAGGCCCAAGTGAATTTAACCTCTGTACTGTAGCTCATTCATATTGATGTGGAAAGTCATTTTGTGGACATGTAGGCAGGATACAGTTTCTCTGTGGTGTATTTTGCCACTGAGTCATTAGTCTTATTTCAGCCTTTTTGTTACAACTGGCAATGTGCTATGTATGTATGTATGTTTGTATGTATGTATGTGGCATCGTAACAGTTGAATGCTTGCATCATGTTTTTCCATCTACAGATGTAGATCTTTGGGTCTATGATGAGAAGCCCCCTGGCCTTGCTGTGGTGTAGGGCAGAAACAGTGGCTCCTGGGTGATCAAAGTCAAACACAGCGTGCGCGTGGGTGTGTTTTTCGATGCCACCGACGCAGGCAAGCCCTTCTGTGGCCTGTTTGTGTTCTATATCTATGCACATGACATTTTCACTTTTCGCTCTTGTCTCTCCCCCTCATTCTCATTTTCATTCTCCACAAGCCCCAGTCATAGTGTGTGTACATGTGCGTGTATATGTGCCCCCACGGACTTTAGGGTTTCCCTCCGGTGTGTATGTGTGGGTGCAGCTCACATTCTGCACATACGTTCCACACCCACATACTCGAGGGTCACACTTTTCCACTTCTTATTGACTCGGTAGCACATCACATAAAAAGCTACATTACTCAATAATGACTTTCTACTCTAGTTTTATTATCTACTGAGTTTGAAATATATATAAAATACATATGAAAATGTGTTGTAGACATTCTGTAAAAAGAAAAACGAGAAATGTACACAATTATGGATTCTGGATGAAGTGAATCTGTAACTACTGACTCTTTGTGTGCACTTGCACAGAAACATACACGCAGATGATTTAAGAGTGTGAGGTGTGTGTATGTTTTTTTTCTCTTCACCCTGGTGTTTGACTTGTGAACCGTGGCCCAGGCAGGAAGCGCGTCACGGTGCTAACTGGAACCAGATGTCAAAACCCGCTGGGGATTCTCACAATGGAACATGCTAGTCAAAGGGAAACTTTCCTCTCTCTCTCTCTTTTCTCTTTCTCTCTAGCAATATCAAAGCTCCTGCCTGTCTAGATGCTGATTGATCGCTAGGAACAGAGTCACCACCAGTGTACATTCAGTAAAAGAAAGAGAGATAAAGGGAGCCAGGGTAACAGAGAGAGAGAGAGAGAGAGAGAGAGAGCCTACCATAAGTTTGTTGCCTTGGAAACTGCAGTACTTGGGGGGAAGAAATGAAGAAAGAAGAGCTCTGTTGGTTAGCTCTTCTTACTGTTGGGGCATGGACATTCTGCACCTGATGCATGATTTTAATTATTGATGTGTTTAATTTGTGGATACACCAGGCAAGAGACTCCAGGAGAGGAGAGGGATGAATAAATGAATGGATCAGTGATGATTTATGATTTTCTGCCCAGCTCCCATGTGCACTCCACTGACTTTGTGTAGTGCTTGTCTCAATTCCCTTTTCTAGTTTTTGTTCTCAGGGTAGGTCTTATGTTCGCGTTGGTGTGAGGTGTGTGTGGTATAAATTCTTGTCTCTGGAAGGGTAAATAGTCAAGAGACCAGACTCCTTTCTAAGCCCTTTTGGCCTTCCTCCTCTTCTACACATGTCATCATGTGACCACCATGCTGCCTCAGCTCCTATGATGTCACTAACTACTGTACATCTTGGAAAACAACCTCATAAAACTAACTTTAATACTGTAATAGTTTGTTAGATTAACAAAAGTGTTTGATTGAACGGTTGGTCATTCTTCAAAGCTTTGGTTGGACCAATCAACAACCTATAATACGACAAGCACCACTCAATTTGTTGTTGTTATCTTAAAAAAAATACTTCTGCAAAATTTCCATAACTATGTTTCAGGAAATAATGTTTCTGTAAAGGTTCCTGCTTTAAAAACTGCCATTTACCTGACAGACTTAGTGTTAAGCTGCTGATAGAATTCAGAAAGTCATAAAAGATCACAGCAGTCTTGACTGGGCAGAACCAACCGTAAGCAGATGCTGAGTGGGAAAAAAAGAGAGGTGGGAAAAATATATGTGGCACAGCTATATGAGTGATTTCTTAAAAGCTACGTTGCATCTGAAACAACTTAACTCACCCCATTTGCACCTCTCTTGGGAAGAGAACAACTGCCCATGCAAATTTCAACCCTATCAAATAAAAATAGTCCAAATGCACATAGAACAAAAAGCACTGCTTTAACAGAAGATGACGTATATGGTCTTATGACTAATGGGAAGACCACCCGTGCATTTCCTTCGAAACTAAGTTTAAAAAAAAGGAGAAGCCTATAAAAAGTCCCTGATACATCATACTTGTTTTCTGGTCATTCTTGTCAACCTGAGTGACCCAGATGGCCTGGTTCCATCCACTCATAAAGCAAAGTTTATGAAAAGCAATATTCAGCCACAAGTGAGTTACTACTGGCAGCTAAAACAGAAATATTGCCACAATTATTTAACCCTCTGTCAATATTGTAGGTTTTCTTTTAACTTTGAGAGGATGAGCTATGTTGAATGTTATAACCCTGATACGCTCATAATTTTATACTTAATAGCACATTTCAGTTTCATGTTTTAGGCTATTGCAGTATAAATATAGAAAAATGTTAGTACTTCAAAATGCAGGGGACCATGTAGCTGCTATGGTAATAATTAAATTATTATACATAATATACATATTGTTCCTTAGGAATAGGTGAATATTTTGATCTTAATTTTAAACCCACCAAAAAAAAAAAAAAAAAAAACACACCTTCTTTTCACTTTGAGGGTTTCCTCAGCAACTTCTTAAAGGCCAGGAGCAAATGTGGCACTGGAACAAAAATGCACCATACACATGCTGGAGTGCTATGCTTACATATTGACCATCCATAAAATTAAAAACATGAACATTAAGCCACATTTTATGAGTTTAGGGATCCCGTTGTGCCAATAGTGTGACAGTGGCCCCTCGAGGTGTGGCGCCTCAGGGCCTCTGGGAGTTTGCTGTGGTGTCTGGCACAAGGATGTTGGCAGCTGATCCTTTGGGTACTGCAGGTTGTATGGCACGGTCTCCGTAGATTAGAATTGTTTGTCCTGCGCATCCCATTAATGGTACATCGGATTGGGATTTGAGAAGTTTGCTGACCGGGTTGGTGGCCTTGGGTTCTCGTCTGCTGGGCTCCATGTGTGGTGTGCTGGGTGAAGGGTGTTCTGGTTCCTTTATTTCATGCGCAGCAAATACTTTTTTTTGTGATTTGTGCTGCATTGGCTCTTCTGTGGGATCGAAAAAAGACGGGCTGGCCTTTCGTCCTTGTGGACATGAGTTCCCATGATGCAGTCACCAATTTACTGATGCATAGTTGGTCTTCAATGTTGTTTAGCTTGTCTGTCAGTAGTCATAATGTGGCTGATTGTTATATAGTCAGCCATGATCGCTACATCAGCCTCCATACCTTTCTCAATAGGAGATGCTTTTGCATATTATATTACAGTAAATAGGCATAATCTTTTATCAGGTCACAGCTTCAGTGTCCTCTTAAATGCACACAAGAGCTCAGTAATGAAATCTTGGTTCATTATGGAATAATACAGTAATTCACTGTGCTATGAAATATTTTAGGCACCTTCTCAGCTGTGTTTTGTTAAGTATCCTGTATTGGTTTTTAACAAAAAAGGCAAAACACCAATTTGCACTATATTCCCACTGCTGTACTGTGCTTCTTTTTTATATTCTGAAAGTACATCTAGGTCTATTCTCAAAAAAACATTTGGGTCTGTTTCTGCACGCCAGTGGATTTACGCGTCTCCGTGTTCGAAACCTCACTGTACTGTTGCACCGCTGGTAACATCGCATATGACCCTGCCCACTAACATACATACATTTGTGCTCTATTGCACTAAAAGTGTTGGCACATCCTCCTCCATCATTCTTTTCCATCATTATCAATATGGAGCAGAAGTTTGCCTTTTACTTCCTAGCTACATCAGCCACTCAATTCACTCTGCACTGTGCGTTAAATGAAGGTGATGAGTAGGTAGCAGGATATTCATAGCCTACAAGGTGCATTATTTTCAGCATCATGCTGTATTAAGAGAAAGGATCCTGTCATATTAAGACCCCTGGTTCTACTGTAAATATTTTAATGTGTTAAACATTGATTGACATTTATGTTTGAATGCCGCAGTCATCTATGACAATAATAGCCATGAATCAAAGACTAGATTTGCTGTCAGCACATTCCCATTTGACTGTGTATAGTATGTCTAACAATAACAAGACGACTAGGTGCAGTACTGAGCATCTTTGATTCCACCACCTCAGTTTGCCAAAATTAGAAGCGGGGAAGGGAAGAGTGTGACATAACCAGAATCTTTTAAAGGCTTCCCACTTGTTCATCGTCATGGTCACAATCTTTCCTGACTGGTTAAACCTTGATATTTATCACCAGAACATGAGACAGAACTCACTGGACCTTGTTTAAACTTGCAAAATTGCAAATGCTACAAAGTACATGTTGGTAACCTCCGAAAGTTGTAAGTGTTACATAACACTGGTTAATTGCTATATGACTATATATATATATATATATATATATGCTATATTCCAATATTGGCAAGGTGGCTTAATGGTTAACACTGTCACCTTGGACCTCCAGGATTTTGGTTCGCCTCGGGGTCTGTGTCCATGGAGTTTGCATGTTCTCCCCATGATTGGTGGGTTTCCTCCAGGTACTCTGGTTTCCTCCCACAGTCCAGTGACATGCAGATTGGGTGAACTGCCGTTCCCGAAATTGCTTGTAGTGTGTGAATATTGACCAGAGGTCCTACCATGGGCGTAAAAATTGGAATGCATACAAAATGGTCAACACTGGTTTCCATTGGACTACAGATGGATGGATGGAATGTCCAATGTAAAATGTTGAAGGCAATGAGACACTTTACCAGTGGATATGAGTTCAAATGTCACACCCTGCAAATGCTGGAATTGCCCATACAAGATTGCTTTATGAAATATTGTTAAATATCGTTGTCTAACTTGCTGTGACATTAATATCTTCCATTCTTTGATCAAAATGTGTATTTGCCTGTGTGTGTGTGTCTATGTGTGTGTGTGTGTGTCTATGTGTGTGTCTATGTGTGTGTCTGTGTGTGTCTGTGTGTGTGTGTGTGTGTGTGTGTGTGCGTGCGAGGTACTCTCTGTGGGTGTTTAACAGCTTTAGTCCTGTAGCATGGTGCTGTGATTTGGACTCTCCCTGCTTCCTGCCACAGGCTCCTGGTGTCAGCTGCTGCTGACACTAATTGAACCCTGTTGGTGAGGTAAGGATGGAAGGACGCTGCAAAAGAAAAGATGAAAAAACACTGTTGAAGCCTGAGTGCTTCCTGGAGGTTTTGACCCCTGGTTGTCGACCTCCCCAGTCATGATACGGTGCTCTAGAGCATTCTTTTAGTCTGATCTGCAGGTAAATGGGTATTCACATTTCAGAAAAATCAAATATAGATTCCTTTTCTTCTTATTCTGCAATCGCTATTCATCCTTACAGTACATGTGTGCCTTAAATACCGACCTAGTCTAAATTTTAGATTTTCTGCAAGACAATTGCATTGCAATTCCATGGAAATAAGGTATAGTTTATTCCATTTAATAAATTGTAATATTTGCCTCAATACTTGAGTACATACCAGAGACCAATGTAGGAACTCCTGGGAAGTCAGACTTCCCCCCGAAATGTAAATAAAATCATTAAATCATTTTCTTTAATACTAGATTTAGAAATGTGTCCACTTTAAATCACTCATTATTCTGGATGAAATTCATAATTACAACTCGCATTCTGAAATCTTATATACAGTGGAACCTTGGATTGCAAGCGTAATTCAGGTTCATATATCAAAACGTAAACCAAAGGGAATTTCCCCATAAGAAATAATGTAAAATCTAATTATTCGTTCCACAACCCAAAAAAATAAATACATAAAAATAATTAATAAAAAATATAAAATAAAAATAAAACAAATTAACCTGCACTTTGCCTTTGAAAAAGTTTAAAATACATCCCGATAAGTGATTCTTTTAGTGTGTGTGTGTGTGTGTGTGTGTGTGTGTGTGTGCGTGTATGCACTGTGTACGTGTGCACATGTGTGTGTTTCTGCGACACCCTCTCACTCTTCTCGTCTTACACAGTAACCCTTCCTCCTCTCTTATTTGACTTTCTCTCACACACATACACTAACAGAAACACTGCCTCATTGGTAAAATTAACAAGAAACATCTCTAACACCCGAATGCTGTAAAGTAAAAATAAAACAAATTAACCTGCACTTTACCTTTGAAAAGAATCATGACAGAGGAGTGTTTTTCATTAGATTGTGTGTGTGTGTCAGGGCCTGACATTAACCTTTTTGCTCACTGCCCAATGTGGCTAGTGGATTTCCGGAGTCACTCGCCATTCATCCTTTTTACTAGCCACAATTTTGTTACCAGAAAATCTAAATTTTTTCTTCACCATGATACGTTAATGCTTGTTAATTCTAGATTTACTTATAAATGACAGCATACACTGTATCACTATAGTTAGTAGTCAAGTATTCAGTACTGTTAAGATAGCTCCCAATATAAAAACATGCAAACATGAACAGTATATTCTGCTTATTGAACTTAAATTCAAGCCTCTTATCACATGCAATTGAAAAATAACAGATTCAGCACAACTGAATTCATTCTGATATTAAAAATACAGCAACTAAGAACATTTATCATTTTAGTGTGTTGTGTACTATTACCAGGTATTATTATTCATTATGTATTATATCACAATTCTGAGTTAAGACAATGGACTCTGGTCTATCTTGTTATGTTGACTCTTTATAGTATGAGGTAATTCAATCAATTGATGAATTTTCTATCATCCAACATGAAATCTAAATAGATTTTAATAGTGATAAATTTTTTATATATAATCAGTATTATCATATCATATACCTATGCGAAAGGGGCAAACATTCTCATCCTGTTGAGAAGCAATAGCCCTTTAAGGAAATGATATACACACCAAACAGGAAGTAAAAGTGTGTGTGTGTGTGTGTGTGTGTGCGTGTGTGTGTGTGTGTGTGTGTGTGTGTATGTGTGTGTGAGAGAGAGAGACTTAGTGATGGGAAGGTCGAATCATTTTAGTGACTCGGTTCTTTTTTTGAGTCATTTCGTTCATTTGATCAGAAATAAATTAAAATGTTGTGTTTTTCAGTAAAAATACCCCAATACGTCAACATACATAAATTTTGGCTATAGTCCCAGTTATGAAAATATTACAATGCAACTAAAGACATATTATAATAAACAGAATGAGTAACTCATCATCATATCTTCCAGTCGTTCGTTCTTTTGAATCTATTGCACCGCATAGCGTCTATGGGAGACATGTGACAAAAGAACGAACGACTCGAGGTTTTGCGATGTTTTGGGCATGCGCGCCCAATAGAAAATGAACGAATCACTCTCCGAGATACTCGTTCATCTGAGTCATGTTAAAGAGTCGTTCAAAAAGAATGAATCGTTCATAAACGACCCGTGTGTGCAATGCATGTGTGAGCATGTGTAGAGAGAGGCATTAAATGTCCTCATTACATTCATGCACGTTTTATGCGCGTAATATTACGTTGCAATGCGTTGCAACACTCGCAAACCAGGTTACTCGCAATCCGAGGTTCCACTGTGGATCCCATAGAAAATCCCACAATTCACTGAAAAAAGTTGATGCTGGCCACAATAGAAAGACACCAGAACACCCAGTGCACCACAGCCACACATGGACAGAGCACAGCAGTGGAACATGGAATATGCCGGAGAAACAAGTCTAATCCATTCCACAGCCCATAGCACCCCAAGAATCTGTGGTTGATGCCAGACACCACATCACATCCCCAGAGGTCTTGTGGAGTCATGCCCTAAGGGGGGAGAGCTGCTCAGGTTACACAAGGGGAACCTGCACAATACTGGACATAATGTCACATGTTGTAATTTTATAGCTGATCAGAGTATATACAGACACCGGTTCACAGACACCGTTTTAAAATAAAACAGCTGACATTGGTAAATTCCCCTTAATGTCTAGGGTAAATATAGGCTGTTTCAGCATGTACAGTACTTTTAAGACTTTTCGTTATCTCACTGTGAGTCTGTGTAGTTATATTTGGCCAGTGATAATGATTAGTGTGATTGATGCCCGTATCCTGGGTGCTGTGCTCAGTGACAGGATGAGAAAGAAAAGGTATTCAAGAGGATTGTAGGCAGGTGATCTGTAAACCAGTAAACACCATTGGCAGCAAAGCATATCCTGTAGGTGATGTATATTGGTGTATACTGTATATTGAAGAATGTTAATTATTATCTTGACAGCACTTTTGTTTTGAAGTGTAATTAAATTAGTATGGGAAAAGTGGAAAAATATGCATTGTTTATTTCAAGTTCAAATTCTTTCCCACTTTGTTTGCCTCAAGCATATCTCTTTAAGAAAACCCAGCAGAATGAAAGATTGAGTTCACGCCTTTTGTAAGACAAGCGTTCTCGATACGCCAGCATCTCCACGCAACCTTTGCTTCGCTTGGTTTCCTCCACTCATTGGCCTGGGATGATACAATTGTGTTATAGAGTGATGTATGAACCTCACGACAGATGCTCTGAATACATTTTCTATGTTTCATTTTTCCCCAGGCCACCGGGGCTTTGGTCAATATCAATTGCAATGCCTGGCTCTGGACAGAAAATTCATTTCAATTACAATTACCATCGTGACGACGTTGATTTATGGCGTTGTTTTCTTACCAGCGCCTTCCCACTCCCATTAATCAGTGGATGGCTGCCCGTATGATCCGCACTTCATCTACCTGCCAAGTGGAATTGCTCTGCTGAGCATTCTCGCACCATGCCCCCCGCCAGCGGCTACCGGGCCCGCGGGGAATATTAGTGTCCTTAATTCACACTCCATCTCCCTGCATTTCCTCACAGTGCTGCTAACTTGTAGAAATCCTAACTTGAAGCTTTCCCTCATATAGCTCACTGCACAGGAGCAACAACATGACTAATTGTGCTAGCTGTATGTTCCTAAAAGTGTCTGAGGAAAGAGCAGCATTGACGTTTGCTGATCTTTATGGGTGAGAAATACAGTCCTGCGCAATCACTAAATTTACATGGAAATAAATACACTCACATAGTCATTCATGCTTAGGCTAATATTTTCTTCTTTCATTCTTGCACTCTTTACAGTATATACACACATACACACACTCCAATGCTCTCTATTCCCAATTCAATAAACAAGTTCATTACATATTTATAAGGGGTGGCTCATTTGTGGGGCCCATAAATAGAACTTGCTGTTGAGATAAAATGGCACGAGACATGTAGAACAGTTTACTAAGTACCCTCTTATAATTCAACATTTGGTTACAATTGGTCTGCTACACACCGTACCTATTTTAGATTGTCTGGAAATGTTACAGAATCTGGTCTCCTTTCTCGTCAGATCCCTCCTCCGTGTTTCAGGGTGAGTCATGGGTCCAGACATTTTCTAAATCTGCAAGAAGGGAGCAGCAGCAGGGAGAGGTTAGAGGAGCCGCCTCAGCTGCGCCGATGCTGTGTTGTGTTTACAGTGCTCAGCCAGGTCCCCACAGCTTTGGCAGCCACCACCGGATCCTGCCGTGCTCTCCCGCTGCGGTCCCGTCTAAAACGTCATGTGTGGAATGGAAACCGCCTACACATTCGTCGGCGCCCCTATGTTTCAACAAAAAATGGTTGTATTTTAGAGCTCCAATAAAAACAAAGCACCATGGTCAGGACTGGACACAATGAGCATCTGTTTGGACAACATTCTGACGGTGTGCTCCTATGGGTGCTTACGAGAAGGAACAAGGGACCACGCTTCTTTCCTTCGCTTTGGAGACATTTATTTTCCGGAATCTGAATATCCAGACAGGATACAGACATCAGACACACTTTCCTTATGACAAGATATTATACGTCTTGTATGCTAGTGTTTGCTTTAATTTTGATTAACTTCCCAGGTTAAAAAAAAAAGTGGTTTAACAAAAAAAAAAAAAGTAATTTGTTTAAATCAACCAGCAAGTTGCATAATATGCTTAGCTTTGGAATTCTCCAGAAAAGAACTAAATGTCAAATATTTAAAAGAATTTCCTTCTGGAAATCCCTGTGGTTAGACTGGCTGAACCACTCCTTTTGAAGGAACTGCTTCCTTGTCTGGCTAAATCAATACAAGTCTACAGTTGAAGTGAACTTTGTGCTTAATATGTTTGTTTTTGGCGCTGGGGGAAAAAAGTATGAAAAATCTACATCCAGATGAGATGACTTGACCCAGAACTTATCAGTTCTGTTATTAGAGTTGAAGGTCTCCCAAGTCTCAAGGCCATGTTTAAGGAAATTCCCATCATCACTCTGTATTTGTGAGTAATCATGATCACATTTCCAGCTGCATGACAGTAACCTAAATCTGGCCACCATGTGGTTCAACTTGACTGGACATTCTTATAAACTTTGAAGAATGCATTTCCAGGCAGATAGATCTGGTGTTTTTACAGGCTGAGAATTTGAACAAAAAGGATGCAAAGTACGATTTATAGCTGCTCCATGTACATGCATATTGGATCAATTTTTGACAATACTTTCTGTTTGGCGCCCTCGGAAACCCTGCCGCCACCACTCCCCTGAGTCAGATGAAGTCAGGCAGGCAGGAGGCAGACAGAAAGAGTTCTCTCCAGAAAGAGCAGCTCCTCCGCAGGGTTGGTCAGATGAAAGGCGATGAGCAGTATCGATCGGGTAGCAGGGGAAGAATGGCCGGCGGTGTGCGCGAGGCAGAGCTGTTGGAGAATAAGAACGAGCCTGGGGGGCATCAGGACCTCTGAGGGTGGGAGGGGGGGTTGTGTTAAAGCAGGAGATAGGCTGATGGGCTGTCAGTGAATCCCTCCATCTCTGCACTCCATTTCCACGCAGCTCCACAGTGTGCAGCATAGTGTTGCTGATGAGAACTGTTGGAGCGGAGCTAGCCAGCTCAGGGTCAGAGAAACGACTGACCTGAAGAACGTGGATCCCCCCCACACACACATGCATACACGCACAGTCTTATGCTGGACCACACACATAAAATTCCCAAACCATACAATATGTATAATATTCTTATAAACAAAACAAAAAACCAAGAAAACAAAATTTACTTGGTTTAATGGTCCTGGTTGTGTAGCATGGAAACAGTGGACCTATTTAAAATCTATATTTGTTTCTTTTTTATTACTTAATGCATATATTTATGGTGCTAAGTGTTATGCCAACCAAGTGTTAAGTCTCAGTGGAAAAATTATATTCAATTTGTAGCTCTGAAATTATAACTACGAGTACGCTAAATACTGTACCACATGCATTATTTCTCTGAGCTTCAACTTCACCTTTTAGAATTAACATCCGGAGAAGGCAACATGGTAAAAAAATGTAAATATCACATCTTGGGCAGCTCGGTGGCTCAGTGGTTAGCGCTGTCGCCTTGCACTTCCAGAGTACGGGTTTGATTTTCACCTTTTGTGTGCATGTTCTCCCCCATGCTTTGTGGGTTTTCTCGGGTTACTCCGGTTTCCTCCAACAATCTGAAAACATGCAGTTTATTGTGTAAATGTGCGTGCAAATGTTGTCCAGAGGTCATAGCATGATGGTAGAAATTGGAATAAATACAATGTTCATCATTGGCCTCCATCGTCCATAGTTGGATCACTAGTACTGTATGCGTTGTATGTGCTGTAAAAACCAATCACATGTGGACAAACACCAAGAGAAACCATTTATAGCGGCCATCAGCATATCAGATTTTATATTTAAAGAAAATTTCACTTAAAAGAGTAACTGTACTTTTACTTCCATTATTTTCAGCTACTTTCTTCTTAGAGATTCCTGCAACAGTTTTCCTTGTGGCTTAATTGGAAAGAAGGTTCAGGGAAGCAACCCAGATATGTTAGTTCTAGAATGCCAATCCGCTTTAAGACTAATTATACAACAGTTATTTCTAGTCGGGTAATCTGGTCGAGTAATCTGATGTTTGACTCTATGTATCACTTTGTGTCACAGGTATTCTAATAACCATTAATTACACAAGTCTTAACTGTCTGTTGCGGCATGGGTGAAATATCCATAGTACTGAGGAGAGAACAGCTGCCTGTCAAAACCCATGTTCAAAACCAGACATTTAAACACTTTTAGCAAGAAAACACATCTGATAACACTATGTCATCTTAAACAACACTTTGTCTTTTTTAGACAAAGAAGAAATTGCCACCTTGTTGTTTTATTCATTTATGCAGGATATGTGTTGGCGGAGCAAAATAACTGGTTAAACAAACAAATTATTAGCTGTTGATAATAAATGGTGTTTGTGTCCCTCGTGCCTATGACAGCATCACCGCCGTGCTGATATCCAGCACAACATCACCTCCTCGTGCGTGATATTATTTAAATATACTGTACGTTCATGTAAAGTTTTTCTGAAGAGGATTTGAAGAATCTGAGACTGTCTGAGACCACTGAGATACCTTGGGGGAAACTCGAGATCATGCTTTCAACATGGTCATATATTATTAATGCTTATAATCTTCCTGTAACATGTTTGGACAGTACTATGGTTACATTTTTAACCTCTTCATTGTGAATCATGTTGGTAGACAATCGGTTTTTGCTGGAGGAGTGTAAAGTTTTTGTTGTATGTTTTAATCAGGCGAAACTTCTAATCTCACTTGTTCTAATTAGGCTAAAACTGTGTTTCTATTTCATTAAACAGAATTACACACAGCTCTGGTCGTGTACAATTCGAAACACAAATGATGCAGCTGAGGTTGAAAAACTATCAGATCCAGAATTTACAGATAGTGATGATAGTGACACAGGGGCATTTCTATCTCTGCTTTTTCCCCCAATGTTTTCCAGTACTTCTCTGAAGCTTAGTGATTTTTTTTAAAAACACTTCTGGTTTAAATTGGAATAAAGATACAGGTATTTGGATGTATTTGGGCTAAACAGATGCAGATAAATAAAGTGACATTGGATTACAACCCTAATGCATTTTTAAAATCAATTCCCTTTCATATTTGTTTAAATTCCGTATACCCCATAACATTATAAAGGTGGTTTAGGGTGTGACCAACTTTTAGTGTCGAAGTGCCCCAAGGGACAGATCGGCCTGCACGGCACACTAATTGAAACGTGTTGGCGACTCATTGACGTCTTGGCTCTTGTTGTAGGGCTTTTTCAAACCACAGCACTGCTGGTTTCACTTCACATGAGGAAAAATCAATAATTACCAGAGAGATCAGAAAGCATTTTCTGCAAGCAAATATATAACTTTTCCAGTGCAGCTAGTCTCAGCTAGCTGATTGTTGTGAACTCACATTATCACACACACACAAATATATATATATATAAATTCCTATACATAAATATACACTATGTTTGTTGGCTAAAATATAAAAAGAAGAAGCATCCAGCACTTTGTACACTTTGTAAAGAACATTGTGATTTGGTCTTCTTGGAACCAAACTAAAACCTAAAGGTTGAGTTATTTTGTAATCATTTTTATTTTCGCCTTGGGTGGCTGACTGTTTAATTGTAAGGAGTTTTTCTTCATGACAAGAAGGAACTCATTATACTATACTTTTCTTGCCAAGCTTAAAAAGGAAAAAATAAAGTAAGTAGTAATATTGAAAATTTAATCAAGCTCTGACTCTATCTTTGTAGGACGTAAGATAGCATTCACAATACATAAAAGCTTCCTCATAGCACCCTGCATATTATAGAGTTACTGTATATACAGTAGTCTTGAGCTGGTTTGCATTTTTTTTTTTTTGTTGCTGTCTGCCATATTTCCTATTTTAATCAAGTTTTCTAATGCATCACTTCCTAATCTGGCTGTGTTTGCTCCCAGTTACAGCGAAAAATAGTAGCAGGCAGCATAATGAGCATTGCCCCACTGGTTATCTTATAGGCTGAATTTAATTGTTTCTGTAGCCTAAATAAATGTTCTATAAATGAATTCTGTGGAGAGCTGACTGTAAGCTTTGCTCTAAAACCCCTTCGCATATTGTAAACCCTATGAAAAATGGATTGTGGGAGAGATAAGAAATAATTTATGGTCCTATCACAGCCTCACACAAACAGTTGAAAACCGGTGCCAATGATTCCCACAAGCCCAGGAAGGCCCAATTTCCCCCCCACAAATTATTAAAGGCAAGGGTGTGCCCGTGCCATATATGCATCCCTACAAAAATGAACTACAAAAGACAGTTTAACAAAACCTCTAAACACACTTTGACACAATTTGTTCCTTTAGGCACATTTTAATAAACGTGTACACAGATACATTTCGTTGTACAATAAAGAACAATACTTGATTGCTTTATCATGGACAGAGTCTGTGGTTGATTCTGAGGTGATTTACTATTAACCACTACAAAAGTTCATGCAGGAGCCTACTAAGTGGGACTCTAGATTTTTTATTTAATATGGTGTTTACCTTAAAATTTTACTACTGGATAGTGGAGTTAGAAAGTCTACAGAACAGTTTATGAATGGCAGGTGTTTGTGATGTCAGGTTTTTTTCCCCCTCCCCCACCTTTAATATGATATACTGTATCAAACTAAGTATTATTGAAAAAACAAAAAAAAGACAGGGGGAATATGAAACACATAATCTGGTCTACACACTCCTTAACTAATATTTAGTTAAAAGACATTTTCCTAGCCATTTTTGGGGTCTGTTGGTGTAAAAGTCCTTACCAAATCTTGACTGTCAATTTTATTTCCCTTCTATGTCAAATCGTGCCCAACCCTCTTCAAGTCATCACACGTTTCTGAAAGGATTCAGATCTAGGCACTGTCAGGAAAATTTCAAAACACAGATCTTCTTCTTCTGAAGCCATTTCTTTGTTGACTTGAATTTGTGGTTCGTTGTTTTCATGCAGGAAGTTGAATTTTATCTTCATCTTCACCTGTCTTGCAGATCAGATTTTGTGCAAAATAGATTGCCTATTTATTTGGAGCTACCCATGATTCCCCTTTATCTTGACTAGAGGCCCAATCACTTATGATGTGAAGTAGCTCCACTGCATGATGATGCCACCACCATGCTTCACCATGGGTACAATGTTCATTTGGTGTCTTATTTCTGCACCAAATATAATGTTTTTAGAATGATGCCAAAAAAGTTCTACCTTGGTTTTATCAGACCATAACAGATTTGTCTTGATGGCTTGTGATAATTTAGACTGGCTTGGGTGTTTTTTTTATGTCATAAGAAAGGGTCACCCTGTGTTAAATCCCAGACATGTAAGGATACGAGAAACTGTTATCATACAGCATGCAGGGAGCATTCAGCACTTGCCAAATATTCTTGGAGCTCAATTGATGTAGCTGGAGGTCTCTTGTGAGCCTCCCTGATAAATTTTCTTCTTTCTCCTTTCCTCAATTTTGGAAGGACGTCTGGTTCTTTGTTATGCCCCATTTTCTCCACATGTTGATAATGGCCTCAACACTGTTCCATGGTACATCAAATGTTTTGGAAATTCTTTTGTACCCCTCTCCTGATCAACACATTTCAACATTGACATACTGTACAAGATTTATAAGCTCTTTGTTGACCATGGCATAAGCAGTCAGGTGAAACTGAGAAAGTGAAAATAGCTGACATAGGAAACTCCTTCCTTAAATTTGATATATAAAAAAATATTTTAAACATTCTTCTGAATCATAATTTTTTCCCACTGTTCAAGCCAGTCTATTTAAAACAGAAATATATGTGTGTGTGTACATGTGTACAAGCGCATGCATGTGTGTGCTCTAGGAAATGATATGAAGTATCTTGGGGGTCAGAGGGGCAGTGCGGGTGATGCTTCTTCAATCGCTCCTGTGGGTGCTGACAGCTCCTGACGCTACTCTCAACTTCAGCTCTTCTCAGGCCGCCGGATCTCAGCATGCCGTGTGACCCCACAGATGAGGGAGGATAAGCAGGAGCAGGAAGGCGCCGCCATGGCACTGCAGGACAGCGCTGACCCAAACGCCTACAGGTTTTACATTACACAGCAACCTGTATCAGGAGGTTTGGCTAAAGCCGTTGTAAAAAGAAATTCTAATCATCCTAGTTCCCTTCCACTGCTTGAAAATGATGTTGGAGACATTTAGAAGAAATTGTCAAGCTTTTGGTGGCACTATGCATATAATCATGGTTTAACATTCATTGATAATCCATTAGGTGTACTCTTTTGCTAGTAGCATCTGCACAAAAGCATCCAATACCAACACACACACACAAACATACATACATGAATGCAAAAACATTCCCTATGTCATCTTCTGTCATCTACGTTAGGCTTGCAAGCTAGCTGACATTGCTTTAGAAAACTTGCATTCTTGCTGTCAACTGGTTGGCTGCTTCATTTGACAGGTTGTTTTGCTGCAAGTAGGCTTTTACTTTCCTTCAAACGCTTTTGCTTATTTTTTCTTCAATGAAGTGACAATTAATGTCAACACAAATAGGCCCTAATGGTGTGTGAACAGATTAAACAAAGTATCAGCTCCAATAATAAAACATTTTTTTTATTTTCGGTCAGTTCTTTATCCTGGTCAGGGTCACAGTGGCCTAACACAGGAACGCCAGAACTGTTGCTAAAATACAGTACACCCTGGATGCCAATAAGTGCACCATCACACAGACACAGTGTGAATTCTATTGATTGTGTATGACGTGTTAACTAATATGTTTTAATTGGACTTCGAGCACAGCCTGCGCCTGCACTGTATGTTTACAGTGTTTACATAATTTCAACAGAACCTCCAAAGAAGTTTGTTATGACAATCCAATAAAGTTTTATTCAAACAAGACAGCAGCAACCTGAAAGGCTGCATCAAAAAAGAGAAAAACTGGCACGCTTAGGAATTTTCTGAGGTGTGTTCCAAGGGGCGTTCGAGTCAGACTGGGCTTGCGAAATTTCTCATGAATGAATGCGTAAAACTGATTGGCATTTACAGAAAACTACAAGCGCAGAACTGTCATGAGAATCCTAGCTGCAGCAAAACATTTGAATGATGATGTTTTGAATGACGACATTTTAAATAAGGCCATATGTCCATGAATGACGATCATAGCCGAGGTGGCTCCGAGCACATTGCAGTCATTCCTGTCAACATTCAATGAATGGAACACCGGATTCTTAATAATGGACAGATAACTTGTAACCAGCTTCAAGAAGAATTCCTGGGAGGCTAGGATTTCAGACATGAAGCATGGCTCCGGCATACTGAGAATATTTTCTACATGGAAGTGAAACATGGCTTAAGTGCATTAGTATAGCAGGGGATTATATGGAGAAATAAAGTTTTACTCTCATAAATGTCAAAAAAGTCCCAGTTTGACTTGAACATCCCTTGTAGTGGAAAAAAAAGAGACGTTGTACTCCAAAATTGTTAAGAAGATATGGTCTGTTTGATTTGCAGTGAGAAATGGCAGTATGGGACAAGGCACATGGAGGTCTCCTTATGCAGAATGGTCATTTCGTTCTGGTTATAAAATTAGCTGTGGGCTACTGATTTGTGGCTAAATCATGCTTATTTCCTATAGTTTCTGCCCAGGCTCGGGGCAATATACCATGGTCAGTCAGAGGAGGGAGGAAACCAGAGAACCAAGATGAAGTCCACACAAACACTGGGTCAAATGTAGCATTGCTAAATGCTAAAATAAGCATCATGTCAACTCTATTTACAAGCAGTGAATAATTCAGTAAAACAGGCTAAATTAACAACACAAATATATGAAGCGTTTTGTGTTTTATTTCCGTCACCTTTCTGTCTGGTGTCCTTTTATTTATATATTAATATATATGTGTGTTTTCTTATACCGGGATAAAAGGGTTGTAAAGTGTTTGAGAAATGAAGGCGCTGTGACTCTGCCCTGGCTGACTCTGTGTCTGTGTGGAGGGGAAGGGAAGGAGCAGAGTGAAAGACGCCGCTTGTTTTCCCTCCACTCCGGATAGTATACAGTATTTTGCCGCTGCTCATGTCTGAAAGCCTGGCTCCAAGCGCTAGGGGTGGGCTCTCGCCCTCTGATGGTTTTCCAGGGAGGATTTGTCAGGTCAGAGCGTGCACCGTCCGGCGGTCTCCGCTCCTCTCCCCGGGTTATTTATTACCTCTCTCCCCCGCCGGCAGCGCTGCGGCTCCGGGGCCGCTGCCAACAACTGAGCTGGGGGGCACTCCAAGGGGTATACAGACAGTCGACCAAAACAGACTGAGACTTCCTCAGTATTAAATAGGTTTGATTCGGGTTGATTCTAGACTCGATATCAGCTAAGAAAAAAAAAAAAAAAACAGCACCTTCAAAGAAATGTTTTTTTAATCCCCACATTTTTACTTACACAGCTTTATTTAATACTAACTTTTACTAATTAACAGCCCATGTACAGATTGTACAATTGACTTTGATATAAATTAAAATACTTGCTGTATTGATAAAGCCATAAAAAAAGCACTGATTCATATGAAGCCCAAGGCTGTGAAAGACACACACACACACACACACACACTTACTTACAGTTGCTACAATATTTACACTATTGTATTGCTAGCATCTTGCCAGTTGTTTTGTTTACAAAAGTAATCTAATCCATTTATTATTTATACTGATTTTATTATACATACATTTATTATACATAAATTTGACTAATTTTGAGTTGCTCGAAACAATGTTTTTTATTGGGAATGCCTAAGACCAACTGATTGTTCAAGTGAACAGGTTTTAAATTATGACCACCCGCCTACTTTCTGCAACGAAAACAGCGATGCACTGTGTGAAAAACCAGCATTAATCTTTTCAACAATTTGATTTACAGTAGCTCTTTTACTGAACAGGACTTCACGGGCGAGCCTTCACTCCCCACGTGCATCAATGAGCCTTGGCCGGCCATGACCCTGTCTCCGGATCACTGGTTTCCCTTACCTGACCTACTATTGGTACAGTGGGTCCTGAAAACTGAAGACTGGGAACAACTGGGATTTTCTCTAGGATTTTCAGTCATCTAGCCATCACAAATTGGCCCTCAAAGTAAAAGTCACTCAAATCCTTGTGCTTGCCCATTTTTTATGCTTTCAACATATTAACTTCAGGAAGAAAATGCTCACTTTCTGTCTAATATATCCATCCTACTTCCAGGTGCCATTGTAAAGAGATGACCTACAGTACATGTAGGTGGGTGGTCATACTGTTATGGCTGATCAGTTTATAGAGCTGTTCTAAATTTTGATAGTATTTGGTTTTTATTTACATATTTGTTTTTACACCTTGACAGCAGGAGACAATTAATATTTTTAATTGTTCTGCTTTAATTCATCACATCAAAATACATAATAATTATCACCATTCATCCTTAAAGTCTAAAACGTAGCTGTACAGTGTTTCCTGTCAGTTTAATTACATATTCATTTGCATTAAAATCTTGTCTGTACTGTTTATGGTAAATATAGTAACACAGTAATGACATGCATTCAATACAAATCCTTCACTTTATGTTAAAAAAAAACATATTTATTCAGGATGGATGTTGAGGGAAATAAACATGCATGTTTAAGGTTATAATAGCTGGATACGGTCCAGTTTTTCCTTATGTAAGAATACAATTATGATAAGTTGTCAACAATTACATAGATCATCACTTACCCAAAAATCCATTCTGGACAACAGGAAAACATCCGTTAATGTGGAAGATGCTGATGTAGGCACAATATACAGTATAAAATGAGACTTCAAAATTGAATGATTGAGTCTGTCTATATTTTTGGCCTTCATGATGCAGTATTATGTCTATTCCTATTCATCTATAATTATTTTTGTACTGCTTTGCAGGACTTCTATTTAAACCGTTTACATTTCTTAGATTTGTGGTTCACAAAACATGTCTCAGTACAGTCTGAGATTTAGACTGTTTCCTGAAGACAGTTCAGATTTCCTGCAAAGCCAGTGATGAAATTAAAAGTAGATATATTACTCATAATAAGTGGGTGGCTGCCACTAAATAGTAGGGTGATAGAGAATGATAGCATGAAACTGTTTTTGAGATGGGGACTGAAAAGTTCAGGGGAACCCTTCCTGTGCCTAGGTTGTGTGGGATGTACACCACTATCATCTGTAATTTCAGGGGAACCCCTCTTTCGTAAATGTTGCTCTTTGAGTCCCTGAAGAGGAACTCATGACTCACTCATGATTCGTATGAAAAGAAGAGTGGGTATGTGTGTGTGGGCAGGGGTAACCCCCGCAGGGGATCCTCACACGTAGGGTTTCAGGGATCTCCTACAAATATAAATAATCTTTCAGTACCTCCTGACCTTTTTATTTTTCCAGTCCTTTATTGATGTGTGTTTGTGGAGGCAATGTTGACTTCCTGAATTTGATTTCCTGCGTATGATCAGTTGTGTCATGTGTTGAATTCTTGAGAAGCAGCAACGTTCTTTTGGTCTAGGAGCATACAGAAAATAAAGCCACAACAAGTGTTTACAGAACAATTTGTGCTGGGAAACAAATAAAAACAAACAAGAGAGAGATAGAGAGAGAAAGAGCAGAAGAACAGTAGACCAGAAGAACTATAAATTTAATGCTAACATATTGAAACATATGTGCATACATGCAAAGTAATGTGTCATCAAAAACCTTTTAGACTACTAGAACATGTGGGTATTAGTATTTGGGTCAGATGTATGAATGGACTGCTGACCAGGATTATTGGACATGTGCCCAAGGACCCTGGCCACTGGGGGGCCCCAGACAAGCATAGATTTAAACTGATAATTAGACAGATAGTCATTATGCTATGTTTTTAGCCAGTGAGCAGTAAGTTTGCTCTGAACTCTTTTTTTAAATAAAATGAGTGACATTTTCTGCATGACAGGGTGAAGAGGGGGTCCCTGCATAGGTAATAGTTCATGATTTACTAATCAGATTATTCATCATAATATTTAGAACTATGTGTATGAGTTATCAAGTAAAATGATAAGCTAATTAAAATAATAATAATAATAATAATAATAATAATAACATTAATAATACAGAATAAATCATAAAATAATTCAGAAATCTCCAGCTATTGGTTAGTTGTCATTATTATTTTGACACTGATAATAGTTCACTTATGTTATTATTATTATTATTATTATTATTATTACCCTATTGCTAGCACAATTAATGTAGCTATATATCTATATACGTTTAAATGAACCAAAGGCCAACATAATCTGTATGAGATATCACAAACAGACAGGAAGCACTGGAAAATAATACTTTGTTTGTCTCTTCATTCTAACATTATCAAAGCAATTCTGCTTTGTACAGCGCTACATTACACTGTCTTGTTAAAATCTATAGCCTTATGGTGACTATTTTATTGGCTCACACAAAAAGGACAGCAAATTACAGCGCTGTAAAGATCCCATGTAATGTTTATTGCTGCTTAATGTGTTAACTGGCAATTAATTATTAGGAATTTAGTGAGACATAGTTTGGGGTTAAGTGCATAAGCCGGATTAAGGCTTTAAGGACAGAAATGACAGAAAAAGTAGATAGGAAATGCAATTTTTAAACAGAAGGGTTGTTTATTAAGGCGATTGTAAAGTGTTCCTACGCGCCGTCCCTCGCACATCCCCTTCGCTATTTGCCGCCAGGACTACCTCCGCTGTTTAAATGGGCCAAGTTAAGAGAATCGGCGGAGAGCGCAAATCTTGTTTGGTCTGGGTATAACTAAAGTGTGACTTTCCGGTACATGGAGGGTTAAAGGCAGAAAACAAAAAAAAAAAAGAAAGAAAAAGTCCCATTAGTTGTAGTTGCACACAAATTAAAAGAAGAGATCGAAGAAGGATATATAATTAATCTTCGTCTCTGTCAGAAATGAGAAGTTTACGGTGCAGCATGTTTCTAGCCTTGAATTAGAAATAAGATAACATTATTAAGCTGGAGAGTTATTATTAGTTTGTGATAGTTTTATCATATTAGTTTGTAGGATGTTATACATTTTATAGGAAAAGGGTGAATATGTTATATTTAGATCAAACCAGAGTGGTGCATGTACATGTGTGTGTGTATGGTGTGAATTCAATTTAGTATACGGAGGTAATTGGACAGAAACACCTAAGTGCGGCACTGAGTCGATACAGGATCAGTTCTCGTTAATTAAGCGTCGGCGGCCGTGTGTGCGGCGGCAGCATGGCAGGCAGGCAGGCGGCCTATTAGTGGAGCGGCTCCGATTAGATGTGGTGGGCAGGAGCGCGCGCCGGAACCCGTCACGCCAGCAGCGCAGTGAAGAGCGCGCGGAGCGAGCCTGCTGAAAACGCACGCGCTCTGCCGTCACACAGCAGAGCGGCGCGTGGACTCCTACGGGGGAAAAAAAAAGAAAACAAACCACAGAGCGGAGTCAGGAGCGAGCTGAGATCCGAACTCTAAAAAACAACACACACACACACGCACGCACGCACGCACACACACACACGCACAGAGGACGCGCAAGTTGGCTCGCGCGAGCCGCCACTCACTCCTCCACCGCTAACATGCCTGCCGTCAAAAAGGAGAGACTGGACGGAGAAGACATGGCATTAGGCGCGTTCGCGCAGCCCGAATACTTGGCCCCTTTAAATGCCGCCGCGATCCCTGTAGTGACCCCTCATCCGCCGCCTTACGACCACCTCTTCGCCCATCCGCGCGCCTACCTGGGACTGCGCGACACGCCGCTGCACCGGCAGCATCTTCATCACCAACACGCGGACGACCTGATGCTCGAGAGGTTCTCATCTATCCCCGACTTTCAGCCGTTCTTTGACAACGGCGAGCCGTGTATCGAGGTGGAGTGCGGCGAGAACAAGGCACTGCTCTACATCAACAAACTGTGCCAGGGCAGCAAGGGACCCTCCATCAAACACAGGGGCGAGTGGCTCACACCCAACGAGTTCCAGTTCGTCAGCGGCAGAGAAACGGCCAAGGACTGGAAGCGGAGTATCAGGCACAAGGGTGAGTCGCAGCTTGTACAACTTATTGCTTATGTTGTTGAGTTATTGCCTATCTGGGTGTACTTTTTTTTTTTTTTTTTAGGAAGGAAAGGGTTACTCGGCATTACACCAACTATAAGTGCGGAGTTTACTGAAGCACAGCAGACCAGCACGCGCTAACTTTCCATTCGGAATAAGACTGCGCGTAACTTGGAGTCTGTCACATTCAGCCGGAATCAGGATAATGAACGCGTTGTGTTGTGTACACCGGTCGGGACACACACACACACACACACATACACACTCGGACAGTCACGCGAATTCTATGACTTGTTGTATTAGTGCTTTGAGACGTTGCTATTAAACGTTGGTAAGTTTGAGCCCGGCATGTCGTGCTCAGTGCATCCTGTAAATGTTGTTGGGAATATTTTAAACGGATTTTCATCTCTTTCGATTTTATCGAAGAGCAATTTTATGCTCTAAAGCGGAAAAAGTTTTTTAAGGCTTTCTCTTCATGCACAGAAGTCCACTGGTGAATATCAAGTCGGAGATAGATGTATAGTAAACATGCGCTTCATGCGTTCTGCGCTATACCTGCTGCGCGCGCTGTAGAGATGGACACAGCGGAGCACGCGCTTCTGGTACCGACACTCCGAGCTCGAGCGCTACACGCGTCCACTGGAATAGTGCATAGTATGATGATTGATGTTTTACGTTTATAACGACTTTAAAGCTAGAATCTGATTTTAGATCTAGACAGTGAGTGGTAGAACCTGTCACTTCTGTAGAGCTTTTTAGACTCTCCGCATGGACCTTAAGGAGATTCAAGCTCACTCGGTTAGAATGAAAGCTTTAACGGTTCGTGTTGCTCATGTGTTACTATCGGGGTACCTTTTACTTAAAGTGCACGTGATATATCTTTAATGAGCTATCTTAGTAGTGTTAATTATGTTCCTTAAAACCTTTGCCAAAGTTTTTCCAGAAAAAATATAGACAATAAAGTTACAGAACATGTGCCTTTAATAGTAAAACTGCCAGCATCATCGAGAATGTATTCTGATTATTCCAGGAAAACATTTTCATTTGAAAATTAAACATTCATTTTTTTTTAAAGCCAACAGGGTGATTTAGCTCTCATGAATCCATGTTGAATATGTCAATTAGAATACTTAAAAGATTAGAAAAATCAAAGTGTGCGAAAAATACATTCTTTATTCCATGACGCCTAAGGAAAAACACTTTAAATCCCTACGTTTTAATCAAGACATAGCTATACTACACATATAGTATAATTTATGCATAACTTATGTTATTGTTCTTTTTTTCTGCTCTTCTCTTGTTATGCTATAAAGCTTATAGGTATACTGTTTTGTAATTTCTTGCAGGGAAAAGTCTTAAGACACTTATGTCCAAAGGAATCTTACAGGTGCATCCTCCAATCTGTGACTGTCCTGGGTGTCGGATTTCATCTCCAGTGGTAAGGCTGGTTTGATATCTTTTTGTTAGTGTTCAGTAATTTCATGTGAAAGTGTCATGCTAAGATTATTCCTATGTGTCACTCATATAAAAAAACAGCAGAAAAGTTATACAAAGTTAGCAACATGCTTCAAAAACGATAAAACACATAAAATACATGTGGGTGTAGGGTTTAGTGCATGGTGACTATAGGGGAGTCGAGAGGATGGTGACATGAAAGTGATCCTGAAAGTGATCCTGAAAAGTTAATTAGCACAGAGTGCAAGGAAAGGTGAAATGTCTGGAACTGGGTGTTTATGTTTGCTGAACTCGAGAGTTGATGCCAGGTCAGGATTCTCCTATCTGAACTATTGGAGTGCAAGTTAAAAATATGTTTTATTAAGTTCTATTAAAGATCTGCTGCAAATGTTTAGAAATGTTCGTGAATCATTTTTGAATAAGGATCGTGTTCAACTGTGTCTTCAACTGTAATGGCTTGAAGGGAAATGATTGTAGATGAGCGACAATTTTAGAAATGAATTAAGAACTTTAAAAAGTGTCAAGATAACAGTTTTTGTTACTACAGCTCAGCTGGAATGATTTGAGGGTTGATGAGGTAACTAATTATTTCAATTTGAACCGAGGAATTCATTAAACTGCGTCATCCTTCAATAGAACAGCTAAATGTTACATATTTGTAATAATGTTTTGACCTTTCTTTTCATATAGAAGTATTCTTATTGTTACAAAAGTGTCAAACTTGAGTAATAAATTCATCCTAAGAAATATTGCTAAAGTTCTTTTGCAGTTCTTACATCTTGATTAAACAGGTGCTGATCACATCCTGGAGTTAATCAGTAATATTAATAGCTCACTTATTGGCATCTCATCTACTTCATATCCCTTAGCTCCCATCTGCTTATACATCTTCACACCTTTAAACGTCCACTTGCCTTTGTGCCCTCTTGCAGGGGGTGACAAAACTGTGTGTGCGTGCGTGCATGTGTGAGAAAGAGACATGCATGTGTATGCAGGTGTGGGTGTGTCTGCATGTGTGTGGGTGCGGGTGACTGGCTGCTTGGAAGGCAGCAGAATCTGTCCACACAGGTGCTGTTTTTTTGTTTATCTGAAGCGAGCACATCTGTCGTCGCCTGTAACGGTTAATCTGTAGGGAAGGGTGTAAGAGGCTTACTGAGTTACTGAGCGTGGCTACGGGTGATTACTGGGTGTGTGGCACGCAAGGCAGAGGCAATGTAGATAAGCTGGAGGTGTCTGATGCAGGTAAACCCATGATGCGCGCTACACCCAGAACTGGTGATAAACCCCAGCTGAGCTTGGATATTATCTAAAGGTATCCTTGGCGTGTAGATAGTGGTTTTGGACGAGACGCTCAGGAGTCTTTTTGATAATTGCTTTTGTCTCGACTCAGTTTAATTACTGCATGTGTTAAAAGGAATGTGTGATGTTGTTATGCTACACTACATAAATAATTCCCAAATCAATAGATTTAAACTATTGGGCAAGTGTGCTAGATTGAGATAAAGTCTATTCTGGAACTTTACCGTACTTTGTATTTAGAGTATCAATTTGTGAATTATCTTATTGCATTGTACTGTACTTCAACAACAGACAGTTGTTATTTTAAGACACATAGGAATCTATCCAGAGTAGTTTTTACAAGAACAGTATTGTCAGGTGCATTTGCACCATGATGAAACTGGCTCTCATGAAGACCATCCCAGGAAAGCAAGATTAAAACCTACCTCTGCTGCAGAGGAGAAGTTCATTTAGAGGTAATTCAGTCTCAGAAATCAGCGTTATGAAGGATTTATAGAGCATATCGCAGACATATCGCCAGATCAACTTATTGCATATTGTGGATGACTTCACCATTGTTTCATAATGTAGAAATAAATAAAAATCAGGGAGGACTATTGGAATTAGAGGGTGTGTCCAAACTTGGTGGGACTTGTAATGTGTCAGTGTGTGTGTGTAGACCATATATTTATCAGTGTATATGTATGTATGTGTACTGTTTGTTATTTCCTTGTTAAATCGAGTAGTCAGTTATTTGCAAAACTTCCGAGGTTATATGATTATGTGAGACGCTGCTTTGCTAGCTGTGGTGTTTGCTGTGGAGATGCGGAAGGCCTGTAAGAACGTTTGTTCTCCCCCACCACTCCTTCTTCCCGTAAGCATGACGCTGGTTTGTGAGAGGGAGAGGTGTGGACACGGAGGGGAGGCTGCCGAGCTTGCCTTCCTTGTCTCTACACACACACACACGCACACACCACACACACACACGCACACACCACACACACACAGACACACACACACACCTTAAGGGCAAAGCATACACACGTGCGATCATACAGACACACACACACACACACAAACACACACCATAACTCTGAGAGATAACAAGACACAGTCCCAGTGCATGCACAAACTTAGGTGCTCTCTCTCTCTCTCTCTTTCTCTCTCTCGCTCTCTCTCTCTCGCTCTCTCTCGCTCTCTCTCTCTCACACACACTCTTTCCATTTTACTTTCTTTATTATGCTACCCCCCCCCCCCCACACACACACATATACACATAATATATTACACAAACATTCACACATACCAACAGAACTACAGCAAACGACAGAAACACACTTCAGTTGTAGGCCTCACACTTATTTTATTTTACTCTTTGATTTGCATCCTTGCAATCATAAACCTGTCACGCTAATGTTTTAGTTCCTCATTTTGAGGTGAAATATGAACGCCGAACGATTTTTTTTGCCAAGAATATGCTTTATAATAAGATGAATTATCGGAAGATACCGCTGAGTTTGAAATGGTTTACAGCATATAGGTTGCAGACATTGTTTATGCAATTACGAACAGTTTCTTTTCCTTCAGTAGTATTTTGTGATTTATGATTCGTGTAAAAATAAATCAAGGAGTGGAAGTGATGCCACTCAAACCTGTCACAGGCCGATATGTAAATTATTAGAAGGTGACGTGTCACATAAGTTAACCACTCATGTTATCTTTGCTGCTGACGTTAACGAACTGAATAATGGTTGCTTTGGTCCATTTTGACATGTATATCCGGGTGGAAGTCATTTGCTGAGAATTTGACAATGCAAAAGCAAGGTTTTAATCCTGTAATGTTACAATTGTAGACCTAGCACGCCATGTGCTAGCATGGCCTGCTACACAGTACACTAGCAGTTAGCTAACAGAACTTAAGACGATAAGTGTGGTATTACCATTTTTGCACATCCCTTTTTTTGGCGAAATCACGCCTCATCACTGGACCAATTCTCAGATTTCCCAGTTCGACCTTTCTGTTTACAATACTTTACTAAGCTAAAGGTAATAGCATCTTGTAAAGCTAAACTATTTTGCTAAAACGATAAAAGAGCTCTACTTGATCATATACACATGTGCAAATCACTATTGGTGTATTAGCGGTAAACTCTGTCCTAATCCTTATATACTTTGCAAGGCTTAGAGTTGGGTTTGTAGGGTGTTTTTTGAAATGTGCATGGGTCCCTTTAAGAACCCAAGCTGACAAGCCACGCTGGCTGTTGTCTCCCAGGAGAAATGTGCTTCCTCCGCTCTGTTTTTTCAGCGGAACTAGCGGAGGCCGGCAGGAAATTGCACTCTCCTCCGGCTCGTAAATATCTCTTCGAATCAGCACCCCCATCTCACCCCTCCCTCCACTCCATCCTGGGTTGGAAAAGGTTGCCATGCAGGAGGTCGGGGATATGGCTGACCGGAGTGAGGGGTCAGTTCAGGGGTTTCTGCATCATTTCCTCTAAAATAGGCATTAATTTATTAACAATCTTAAGCTTAAGTAGAACTTGGCAACTTAACATTGAGGTCCGGACGAACGTTGATTCCTTACTAAGTATGAGATGTTTTTTTTTTAAGGATGATTTGGATGTAGTTTATGTGCCTTAATTATAATTGTCTGGAAATGGAAAGGATGTTGTAGAGAATATATCACGTTAAAATATATAATTTTAGAACATATACATCTTAGAATAAACATCAAACATCTTCAAACTTTATAATCCTATGACATGCCTGTGTGTTTGTGTGTGAATAGTCTGACTATTCCAGAAGAATGATTTGATCTTTGGAGGGTTGTTAGCTATAACGCATAGACTTCCTGTGCAGCAACAGCAGGAAGAAATCTATTACACACTGAGTAGGATCATTACTGAGAATACAATAGCAATGCAATACAAAATAGTGTACAGAAACAACTGCTATAAACAATATCAAATGTCTGAGAGCTGCATTATAACTGCATATGGACTGCCATTACTTCACATGCACTTACACTGAAGTGTAATGGCTGCAATATAACAAGTGGTTAGGACAGGGCAGTATGCCGGTATGCCATCGATACCGTGATAAATAATGTAAAGAGATACTATTTAGGAGGAGGGTTACGGGTACAACACAGCCCAAATTTATTATTATTATTATTATTATTATTATTTTATTATGCCAGTTTTATTCGATGTGATTTCTGCAATAATTTTACTATCGCACTGTATGAGACAGTCCCAATAACATCGTGCCTTCGCTAACATGTTCACCATATCAGATTACACAGTGAAGTCCCTCTACTAAGGACATTAGCTGGTGCATGAACTTCATAGCGAGCTTGTGGTCAAAAGTATTTTTTTCTGTCCTTTAGCAAGTTTAGTTTACACTTCACAATTGCTGCTAGTGAATTTGTAGCCATACTGTGAGTTTCGCATAATGAGACACTGATGCTAATGGTGGCTTTCAGACATGTGTCACAGCAATGGTTACACTCTGAGATTGTTTTTTTTTTTTCTTTAAAATTTTTTAACATTTGTTGTTTGCTCCCTTTAGTCTCAATGGCTGTTAATCACTTAAGCCAAGTTTAACTCAACAAGTCATTAGTTATTCATTTTTTACTTAATGAGTTTTATATGACATTTATATGTCTATGTTGTATTTCTTTCTTTCTTTTTTTTTTTCCAATCAGCAAGGCTACATATATCCAACTATGTATTAGGAAAACGCGAGAAGTCATGGCGTGGTTAAAACTCGGCAGCACAGTAAGAGCACTCTAATGAGGCAGTCTCGGTTTAGCACTATAGAACATGGTATTAGTTAAGCTTCATCTCGCCAGTACGACTCTCATTTGACAGAGCAGAGCTGCAGGGCTGTGTGCAGGCCGTAATGGTGGCTGACGCCGCTCTGTCTCACAACAGTTCCCTCACTGCGGGGGGTTAGAGAAAACGTGTATGTGTACACATGTGTGTATGTGTCCATGTGTGTGTGTGTGTGTGTGTGTGTGTTTGTCCCACGAACGCTTGCGTGTGTGTGCGTGTGTTTGTATCCCCCACATGGAGCTGCAGCTATGCTGCTATGGCAACGACAGGATCCCTCCTCAGGCCCGGGAGTGAGCGAGTCTGCCCTGCGGTCTGTTACGTTAGTGAATTAATGCGACTCTCAGCGCGCCAGAAAAACCTCCATAGACGTCAGCGGCGGCTCTACCTGCTCATCTCATTTGGCACTTTGCTTTCAGTGCAGTACAATGTAATGACAGCTGTTGTGCGCCTTCACGCTAACAAGCAGCCATGTGTTATAAAATCAGTGTGAAAGTAAACTCCTGGAGATGCACAGATGGGGCAAAAGTGGTGGAACTTACAGATGGATGGGTGTATTTGTCCATGTGTGCGAATATGTGAATTTTTTTTTTAATAAAAAAAAAAAAAAGAAGATCATTAGACTTTCTCAGACTTCGTGTTTAGCAGTATGGAAACTGAGCTGGAATAGATAGCCCTCTAAGAAATGTAGGTTTTTAACCGTCAGAGATGGGAAAGATTTCTAAACTGTATCTTTGCAGTGTAATATCGGTTGTTGTGCTCTATGAAAAAAAAAAAAAAAAATCAAAGTTCATGAACAGTTCAGCGGCTTCAAAAACACCTGCTTGACTTCAAGGAAGAGCTCGAAACCATCTAACTGACTTTGTATTCATTGTTTAACAATCATACTTCGTGCTAGCTAGTGAGCTAAATGCTATATAGGAAACTGGCAGTCACAGTCAGAGATGCTAATATCTGTAAAAGAAGTGGTATAAATGCTTGCTCCAGAAGTGGTATAGCATTAGCGATGATTCAGTAGCATGCTAGCATTAACTTCCTGACCTCATGTACCTCTGTGTTAAAATACAAAATATTTTTGGAATTATGCATCACACCATATTCTAGACAGTTTTTTGGCGCAGCCATGTGCTGCAAGTCCTGTTGTCTTGTTGGCTTTATTTTTATTTGAAAAGTCCTTCTCTGTCCTCTTTTCTCTCCTCCCTCCTGTTGTTCTGCTTTCTGAGAGCCGTGGCGGAGTCGTTACTCGTCCGTAACGCTCTCCCATGGCTGGCTTGGTGGGTCTGTCCAAACACAGGCAAAGAGAGGTTGGCACGCATGGCTGCGTTGCCGCTGAAGTCCCAGCGTGGGGAAGCGCTCCATTGGGCTGAGACAGGCCGCTTGGGGTGGGGGGTGGGGGGGGGGATGGGGGGTAACTCTCCTACAGCGCTCTCTTGACTTTCAGGAAACTGTATCCAGCTCTGACAGTATATCATATAATCCTTTTTTTCTCATGGAAAGCTGAATTTTTTTTGCCTGTAATATATAAATTATTTTTTTTTTTTACTTTTGCTTTAAGCAAAGTGATATAATAAAGTTTAAAGGGCTGTTTTGTATGTATGGCCTGCTTTCTGTCCTGTCTGTCAAGATACAGTGATATAGCTAACAGATGTGTTGCCATTAGATACGGAGAGTAATATGTGATGCTATGTCGAGTTACGTGAGAACTTGCATATGCAAGTTGTTGTGATTGTCACGTGGCTTTAACGGAAAATCGTAAAAGTGGATTTGTTTTTGGATACGGATGGGAGACGGTTTCCCGCAACTCGAGCAAGTTTTTGCTCCCTCTCTCTCTCTCTCTCTCTCTCTCTTTCCAATGTTCCAGTGGTTGAAACTAGGTGCAGTAACTGCCGCCAGCCCTCCACAGTCCTCCTCCCTTCCTCTCTTCCCTCCACCCCCCCCCCCCCCCTAAAAAAAAAAGCTCGCGCCAAGTCTGCCCGCCATTCCGCCTCCACACTCACACACAGCGCCGCTACGGCTCACACGCACACACACACTCTCTCACACACAAGTGGAGGTTACGGCAGACAGACGCGTGACTCATTAGGCATTCTTCCCCCAGGGAGAGCAATGGGGGAGGAGGGAGGGCCACATGCAAGCGCGCCACAGCTGCAGGAATGTCACGGGCTGCTACCACGATGTGCGTGTGTGTGTGTGTTTGTGTGTTCATGTGTAAGAGTAGAAGAGCAGGAGTTTGTGTGTGACAAAGAGAAAGTGCACACAGTCCCTCAGTGGCATAGCAGCACACCTTTTGGGAAATAACATCTCTCCGGCTTTTACGTAATATCCTCATTTTTTAGTCTGAGCGAAAAAATTTTAACAGCTGAAGAGAAACTTTGAGACTCCTCGTTTAAAAGTGCTTTTTCATTCTGGCGAGAAGTTCGAAGTTTAAACATTTTGCTCAACTAAATTTGTGTTCGAAAGGAAATACCGGAGTCTCTTCCGGACAGACCTGTCAGTAGTTATGAATATTGCATTGGTGGCATTGATTTTCCTCCTGCTGCTTAACAAGTGTAAAATGTACCGTAGTATTTATTTCTATTCGGATTTTATGTGGTTTTACTGAACACACACACACACACACACACACACACACAAACGGCACACATATATCAAGCTATTGCCATGTTTTAAGTACGTCTTCCCTCTCGGCGAGAAACAACAGAACAACCAGAAGTAGGATTCTTGTAGCTTGGTGTGTATGTGTGTGTGTGTGTGTGTGTGTGTGTGTATGTGTATGTGTTTGCTTCTTGATGGACCGTGTTAATAGAGCTTTCTCACTTCAAGGTAGACATTCGATGCAGGAGGACTCCTTCACAGAAGTGCTACTTATTGGAAATTTCAACTCAATACATTTTCCATCCTTTAGAGTTACCTGACCACAAGCGTGTGTGTATGTGTGTGTGTGTGTGTGTGTGTGTGGGTGTACAGCCCAGTGTGTGCTCGAGCCCAGCATTTCATGTTTTTGTTTTGGAACACCGTGCGTTACACGGAAGTGTGTTGCCAGAACAACAGCGTGCCGGAAACAGTGTTTCGTGTGCTGAATAGGACCTGGGGGCTGAGCAGGGGGGCTAGAATGGGGGTGTAACAGAGGACAGGAAGATTTCTTCATTGCCTCAGAAGTCTCACTACTAAATTAGAGCATTCTTGCAACTTTCTATAGCTGGCAGACGCACATGTAGTCTAGCTACCCAGCTTTGCAACTCGGACTGAAACTTGTTCTTCTATGAAGGTGTCAGTCTGCTTCCTGGTAATTCTTTTTAATGAGAAAAATCGCCGACGCCCCTTTTAACGTGTACAGGATGTTGCACCAGCACCTTAGTCGCCTTGAACTGAGCCAAATGTGCAAAAACTAAAAAAAAAAACTAAAAAAAAAACCAAACACAAAAATATGATATGGAACTTTGCAGCCTGCTCTTCCTCAGAGATATTTTCTTCTTTATCTCTTTTTTTATCCTCTTCTCCTTTTAACGTATGCCACTTGAGAGAATCCAGAGGGCCTGCACCTGTTTGCCTCTTGGCTAGTCTCCCCCACCCCCCTGCCCCAGCCTGCCACTCACACTGTTGTCCTTGTGGGATGCCATGAGTGTGTGTGTGTGTGTGTGTGTTGGCCTCGCGTGCGGAAGTGGGGATAGCTGCAGGGCTAGCCAGAGTTTGACAGAACTGAGACACAGACGTGCTCACATGCAGCCACACACACACACACACACACACACACACACACACACACGGTCCCATGCACTGCCTTTCCAGCTGAGGATTTCAAAGCCAAATCCATCCATACATTAGAACCTCAGACAAGCTCTCTGCCTTACTTTTTTTTTTTTTTTTCTCACTCCCTTTTACAATCCCCTCACACAAGGCAAGACCGAGACTCAGTAAGGGTCACTGTAAAGGTCACACTAACCCCCTAGAGCTATTTTTCTTCTTCTTTATCTCTCCATCTCTTAAGATGTATGAGAAGGACAGAAGAAGAGATGGAGTCAGTATCATGTCTCCCCGCTCTAACCCCGCCTCCATCCCTAAGCTAGGATCAATTATCTCCTACACAACACTTCTTATTAGTGATGCGCTGGTTCTCGGGCCGTAATGGCTTTCGTGGAATTTCATGCAAATTTATCGGACCCTTCCTCCGACTTTTAAGGGAGAGAGTGAACTTTCTAGCTATCTGTTATAGTTGTGTACGTAGTCATCTTTTTAAATTAGCATGTCAACTTTATTTATTTATATATATTATGATTAATTATATTAGTTATTTGACTTATACATAATGTATCGATCACGGATTGACTAATTTTATTTTATTTTTATACTATATATTTAATTTTGTTGATCTTAATAGGTGCTTGTAAGGCGCTTATGAATAAACTTTGGCTCTCTGGCTGGATGATTTTTTTTTTTATACTTCTAATTCCGTTTATTAAAAAAAGGAACCTTTAAAAGTGTCAACCTTACAAAACGGTTTCCTCTCCACCTCTTCTGTGCATCACTCTCACATTGTGTGCTTATCTCGCATTCAGCCATGCTCATTTAGATCCGTATCCACATATATATCTTGCATCAGATAATTTTTATATCAAATTGACTTTTTCACACCAAAGAAAAAAGACATACTGATGCCTTAAGCTGGAACTTTTTGACAGAAACTGACTGTATTACTCAAAATGATGTCATCTTGTGCAGGACTTATCAGCAACCCTGGTGTAGGTGTAGGTGGTGGAGTGCAATTTAAACGTATCGGGATGAAAAAAGTAAATGTCATAATAATAATAATTCTAAACATTCTTGTAAGCGGAACGGATGACATTATAATCGTGAACACACAGAGAAACAGTGTTCAATGTTTCTGAAAAGCTTAAATCATGAATCATCCACAGGTTGTCGTCTCCAACGAAAACACCAGCGCAATCCCGACTTTGGGTCTTGTTCATAAATTAGCCACGTAGAATCTCTTAAGGCATATCTGCAAGACGCGAGGCTAACATTAATGGATTACTTATAGTTATTATTTTAATCCGATTTGTAAGGCTGAGATGATTCTTGATCTAGACATGACTCACCGTCACGGACTTTACCGTCTTTTTAAAGCCGCCTGACTCACCTCTGTATTACAGAGAAGGAACGTCTAGTTTTTGTTACACGCTACAAGCACTGACGGCGGCTTTGAATTCGATTCGACCGAGATGACGCCTGGGCAATTGAGAAGTTGTTTGATTTCACACACTGTAAGCAGTGAGAACAGTTCATGAATTACATAATTGATTACAATCAACTTTGCACACGTATTTGAATAGAGACATGCATGCCACAAATATTCAGTCCTTGTGACTCTGAAGTGTGTGACAGATATAGAATCAGCTGCTTTTTGAATAATAGCAAGTGAAAGTAGGACGCATAGTGTTTTCCTGGACTGGTTTATCTGCTTTTTGGCTTTTGGCTGAACTCACACGAGTGTGGGAATGCAGTGGATGCCTGGGCCTGTCCTCAGCCTCTTAGTATGTGTGTGTGTGTGTCTCGTGTGCTCCTGCAGAACCGTGGGCGTCTGGCTGAAAAGCGCACCATCCCTCTGCCGCCAACTCACGTACCCAAGAAGGAGCTGGCCTCCGTCTTCAGCAGTGACGAGAGCGAGGGTGGCGAGAGAAGCAGCACAGACCATGCTGACATCAAGCAAGAAGAAGAGCTCCACTACACTACGATGAGAAAGAAGTGAGTTTCTGTGCATTTGTGTAACACATTCTTCGAATCTTCCATCAACCCTTATGGCGATCACAGCAGAGATATCTGAGCAGTGTTCAAATGAAGACCTGTACTACCACATACACACAGTCGTCATTGCATACAGACAAACACACACCCAGTGCTTATCTCTGCACATTCGACTGCATGCACATTCGACTGCATTCACACACATAAACTTTGACATGCTGGGACTTTAAATAGGTATGGACGCCAGCCCGCAGACCACACACACAAATAAATACATGGACTTCTCACCTCGTGTGTGAGGAGTCGAGATGATATGGGTGCAGCAGCGAGACAGCTGACCAGATATCACGACATTCGGAAAGCAAGTTTGCAACCCGGGTTGTGAAGGCGCGGATCACTTTCAGACCGATTGCTCTTCTGGGTCGGCAGTGTTACCGTTTTCAGTTTTGTAAAAGTGAAATGAAAAATAGTAAGTGCTTGCAGCGGGGTTAAAAAGACATGACTCAGGTACTCATTAGTGAATATTGGTGCATTTTGGATTGTTTTTTCATTTATATAATGAACCGCCTTATTAATTTCTCTAATGCTAAATTACAAAAGCTAATACATAATTGTCTGTTTGAGTTAAAAGAACATTGATACTACAAGCATTAAAATGTGCAAGATTAATAAATAGATGTATAATATTTATCATGTAGTATTTTCGAAACTCTAATTAGGGTGAGGAAAGGTATAAAAAAAAAAAAAAAGTGCTCATTAAATTTCCACAAGTAGGGTTTTTTTTTTCTCATGCTCCCAGACACAAGAGCTCATGGGAGCCTATTATAGCACACACAGACCTGTGATAGGGTAAGAGCCATGACTAAAATGTTATATATATTTATTTTTCCTGGTGATTTCAGTTTGCCTGAACGTATTACAGCTGATGATTAGCCAGCAGATGTCAGCCATGGTAGAGTCTGTAATCAGCAACTATGCTTTGGTCAGTACCTGATCATGTACGGTATCTTACAGTATATCTCGAAGTATGTGCTACAAAGCCTCATATACTATTGAAATCACTTACATTATTTCTTTCACTAAATAATTGCTGGCAAAGGTAGGAGTGCTAGGTGAGGATTGTCTTACGGTAATGTGAACCTGATCATCTATGCAATTATCCAATCAGCCAATCATGTAGCAGCAGTGGAAAGTCATGGCTTCAGTATTTCAGAAACTGTTGATCTCCTGGAATTTTATCATTTTATATATATATATATATATATATATATATATATATATATATATATATATATATATTTTTTTTTTTTTTTTTTTTTACCAACAACCTCCTCCATAGTTTACACAGTTTTGTGTGAAAAACGAAAAGCATCTCAGTGGCTGGAAATTCCTTGTTAGTAAAAGAGGTCAGAGGAGAATGACGAGAATGGTGGTTCAAGCTGACAGAAAGGGTTCGGTAACTCAAATAATCACTCTTTACCACTGTGGAGCAGAAAAACATCTCCGAATGCACAACACGTTGAACCTTAAGGCGGATGGACTACAACTAAAGACCACATCAGGTTATATTCCTATTGGTGATGGTTCCAAAGTAAAAGCAAAAAAAAAAAGAAATTCTGCTTAAGACCTTTGTTAACACTAAATAAAATCTTTTGTTGATGCTGAAAATTAATTTCATGATTTTTATCCTTGAAAAATATGGCGGCTAACCCTGCGAACCCATTTCAACCAGTCCATGTTCTGCCTATGCTTCCATGTGCTTCTATTTTTGGTGTTTGATATAAAGTATCAGTCGCTAGTTAGATACTGGTTGCTGCGTAGGTGTTTTTTTTTCTGTTCTTGGAAATGCCATCTCTTTTCTAATGATAAAGGTTACAGTAGGAAAAGGCCTTGCTCTATTTTAATCGTATTTGTTGAAAATCTTACAATCACACTGGATTTTTTTCCCAGTGTTCCTGATTGTCTATAGCAAGAGATGCTTACGCTTTATATTCCGAACCGGTTACATCGTTCTTGCACAAAGCTCTTCTTGCGTATATGGGTCATAAGGCATGTGAATATACATCCTACACAGGGTTCACAGAATTTATTTTTTTCGATGATAAGTAATGAACTGGGCTCCTCGAACCCGAAATCCAACCACTGAAGTCCAAAGTCACTTGATGATGATCACAATGTTGCACATATCACATCTCAAACATGCATGAAACATAAACAAGAGATGTCTTCTCTGGTTGTAGCTTTTCAAAGTTTTTTTCTTCCTGTCACCCCTTCACTACGCCACACCCTCTCAGTGAACTCCAGCCTACAATCTGTCTGCGACCATGAGGACAGCGCTTGAACAATAACGCATTACAGGATCCGTCTAACCTTGTTAAAGCGATTCCACCCCCCCATGGCGCTTCTTCCACCAGCGCCTAAAGATGCTAATGAATTTAAAGAACACTTATGACGAATATGGAGGGCTTTTACCCAGTTAACGGCGGCGGACTGTGAGGAGCCTCGTCTCTTCGTCTGTTTCACCCAGGCTTCTTTCGCCTCATCCGCACTTCACTTAGACAGGGATCTGACCCAAACAGATAATGGGATGTTCAATCTATGCAATCTGATTTCCATTGAACAGGGGCTGGTTAAGTGAGTTGCGAAGGGTCTTAACAAATTGAATTTAGTCAATGGGTGAAAAATGGAGAATTGGTTTTATGTGTGAGTGTATTTACGCCCTATCAACAAGCAATTGGGGTTATTGTGGTAGATGTGTTGGGTGACATTATACTTGGAATCTTATTCCTACATCTGGAGTATAATAGTCCACCTATATGGTTTCTGGTTTAAAGAGTTAATGCTGTGTCTCTGCTTACCCCGTTGACCTGTCGACCTGGAATCAAAATGAAATAACGTGAAACATAATTTTTAGTTTTGATGTACACACATGTCTGTGGTTTACCGAACCACTAAAAATTGGTTTCCTAAGCACCATGTTATGGCCAATTCCTCCTTTTCCTGCATTATTTCACAATTACATGACAGCTATCATCCAGGGAGCGTTATGTACAGTAATTGTGGAATAATTACTCGTGAAGTCAGCCATACAGTATGCATCTTTTCTTAATGCTGCTCATGCAGCTTTAGGGGGCAGTCTGACACGCTCAGTGGGTTGTGTCCTCGGAAACCATGCCTGAGGCTACTTGAAGAGGTGGTCTCAAGAACGATACAGCGTAAGGGGGCAGAAATTATGGAAGCAATTGTACCTAAGAATGGAAGAAGATTGCTGTTTAGACATGACGTCATCAGTGCCGTCTGTGTCCTCCGACATCTCCATGCGTGCGTAGCACACGCCAATCTCATTCAATGACCTACACCGCCATAGCAGATAAAGTAGGAAGGTACGCAAACTCGTTGTCTCACAAGAGACTTCTTTTCTTGTGTTTGATGGCAGTGCACAAACCAAGTAGGTGCATACTGCCACCTGCTGTATCGGAGGAGGAAAATAATCAACTGTACCCGAGAACGTAACAAAAAAAAAACAATGCGAACGCTGGCCAGCAGGGGAGTGCGGAAGGGGGAGCAATAATTTCTGGACACAGTACAAATTAATCATGCCTACTTTGAAAACGCCCTCAGAGGAAAGTGCTATGCGCCCACTTCCACATGAGCTAATAGGTGCCTCTGACTGGTTAGTGTCATTATGATTAGTAGTGAAGACAATGTATGTCATCTCTCCCTCCATGAGAATACTGCCAGTTTTGATCTTCGTATGATCGCGCAAACTCTTGTCTGTAGAGCAATATGCCGGCTTAAATGCCAAGTGCATACTACAGGATTTTAGCCCTGATCTCACTGTTGCGGCATCATTTTTTAAATAAGTTGCTATGTTGAAGAATGTTCGAAAGTGTTGTTCTGTTTTGCGGTATGAGCATGTGTGTTGTGAGTAGCAAGATGAGTAATGAGCAACAGCCAGGAAGTTTGTGCTTGTGTGCAGGAGTTTCCTGAATCCAGTTCAATAATTGTGTCATTTTGTGTAGGAGATTGTAAGCATTGTATTATTATTATTATTATTATTATTATTATGTAATAATGTCATACCCAAATAGTTGTAAGGAACAGCAAAAATAAAAATACATGATATGACCTCTAGTTCTCGGATAATACTTGCTCTCTACATCTAACCAAAATTCTTCCTCCTTATTTTTGGTTCCCATATAGTATAGTGCAGATACATGCGATAAAGATCTTTTATGTTTATTTTTTAAACGGAGTCAGGATTTCAGACTCACTTTCAGGCTGACTTCTGCCTGGAACTCTTCAGGTGAATGATCACGTAGTATGAGGGCCTTGTCTGCAATTGCTTGTATAGCATGCAAACCTATACTGTATGTCCACATACCTGCTGAGAAGTTCCAGTAGTGTGAGCAACACAGTCATTTAGAGATTTTGAAAGTCATGTACCGTACACTTAGTATTTAACTAGCTTATTGCTCTTTAACTAGCTTAGGTATTCCTAAGACATGACTGGTTGTGAAGAATATTATATATTTAATTGCTGGAGGTATAATGCTGAAACGTATAAGGCATGGATTGCCTGAAATGATGAAGATAAACTTATTTAAACAGACGAAAAATTGACAGGTAGTACAGTAAATGCAGGTTTATCTAAACCAGTTTGTCATCCTGATTACCTGCAGTAACATCCTGGTTGTGGTCAGACTTTTCCTCAAGCTTCCTTGTGCACTCTGTCAACAACAAGACTGACTGAGAAGTGCTGACTGGTTGTCTGGGTAATTACTGACCAGCCACCACGGATTATAGAAAGCAGCATATCAGTCTAACAGCTTCTAAAAACAACTTTTCCGTCACACACACACACCTTATATATATATATATATATATATATTTGATTAGAAAGTTGTCATGGGAGGAGCGACGTCGCATCTACAGTATCATCTTAGACCCTCCCACTGAAGAATGGGCGGGGGTGGGCGTATGGGGGGGGGTTGTTGAGGGAGTGGAAAAGTAATTAAACAACCCTCTTCCGCCCCTATCTCAGCACATGTACTGCTTTTTTATGATGACCTCGATGACATTGTGTTTTTGTGGAAAAAAAACTAACTGTGCTACCTGCGGTTATAATTTACAAGGAGACTTATGCTGTTAGCTAAACAGGAGAGAACTGGAGAAGCTATGCGACCAACCGCTCAGCGTCTGTGCAGACGAGAGAGCTTATTGAGCTTTGCATTGTGGAAGGCCTGCATTATTGTGTTCTTCTGTATTTTGTTAAAATCAAAGGTAAGGCATTTATAGGCGGTTGGATATGTAATGTAGTCAAATCGTGAATCATAATTCATGAAAATATAAAGCTTCTTAAATATTAAAACCTACTTTTTTCGTTAGAACAATCGTTAATCGTTAAAAACAATCGTTTTTTTTTTTTTTTTTTTTTTAAGATTCTTTCTTTCCATTTTATCTAACTATAGACAAACAGTCATTTCATCAAAGTCTTTTTAGTGGATTAGCACACTTTTGTCTCGGAGAAATAATGCGTTTTTTTTCTGACGAACAGCGTTGCACGCTTGTGGTCCCTTTATTCATGTTGGTTTTGTTAAGGCATTTCCACATGTGATTTCAAACAGTAGACTGCTGGGAAGAGCGAATGGCGCTGTAGGATTCCTGGAAAGATCTTCCTCTTAGAGCCATAATTAGTGGTCATGGCTCTTCTACAGTGTGCAGGACGACTCTTGTGTCCAAGGACCAACTACAAGCTGCAGTCATTTACTGGTTATAAAAACCAACAATGCACAAGCCCTTATATCCTGCTTGAACAAATGTGCGTATCTAATAGCGTAGAGTATTCAACCTTAAGTGGACTTACAACACATTACCTGGGTTTTTGAGGAATAATTTAATATTCCCAAAGATCAGTTTCATGCCAGAATATAATTTAGTATACTTTAGTGGGCATATTTGTATGTAGAAATTATGTAGATTTTGTTCTTGGTATTTGAATGTTCAAAGCATCATTTCTACCAATAATGTGATGTTGGTAGAAACAACTAACACCAGTTTAAAATACAGATCATTATGAAATAATACAGTATGTGGAGGTTTCCTTAAATGCAAAATATATCAATATCAAAAAATATCGTAGAACAGAACAGGTACTCAGTATCACTGATGTCATGCACTATTGTTAATATTTAACATGAATTTAATATATTTTCTCAAATATCTCCAATTCTCTACCTCTCTACTTCTCTATGGAGAAATAATATATTCTAGTATTCTACGGCAGAAAATCATAAGCAGATGAGCTGTGCAGCGTTATATATGTATCCATTTCCATCTATTTACTACCCCCTGTATTGCAGGCTGCTGTCCTGTCTGGATGTGATCGGAATAATAAAGAGTCTTTAAAAAGACAGGAAAAGGAAATAGATGCAGTATTTCAAAGTTTGTGACCCTCACCAGACCTAACGTTTTAACTTGAATAATAAATATCAGATTGCACACTGGTAATGGCCGTGCCACAGTAACACATGCGCTGTGTTGTCTTGTTGTGAAACTGTCTCTGACATCTTTGCATTAGCTGAACTCCCAGCCTTTTATTTCGGTTTGTTAGGAGGCAGCAGGTGGCAGGCGGGCGCTGGTGTGAGTTTCATGGTGTGGCTGTCTCCGTTGTGTTTTCATTAACGGTGTCAGGCTGGGCATCAGGATGCCCCCTCTGCTTGCTGTCTCACAGTGACCTTTGGAGAAAGTGCCACCTCTTTTGTTTCCTCTGCTATCTCGGTTTAGAAAGAAGCTGTCTGTCTTTTTTCCTACGCTTCTTGCCCACAAACGCATTATTTGCTTGCGCTGTGATATTTCCTCCTTGTGCCAGCAGTGTTCGAGTCTCAGGAACTTGTTGAGCCAAGCAAACTTGTGTCCAGGTGGTGTACAGCTCTCATCCAGCTTCAAGGCTTCCCGTCACCATCCACCACACGTGAGGCCCAGCTGGCAGTGCTTGCAGCTGTATAAGTACTGAAACCATAGCTTTTTTGGCACTGTATGCCTGCTTTCTGTGGTGAATCAGTTTTCCCTTCTCAGTGATTTGATCATCGTTGATGCCTTCAGGTTGTTTTTCATTGCACCTTGCACGAACCCACAAATATGCTGCATTTCTGTGAGAATTGCGTCTAAAATTGGTACGTTCGTCTGTCATCTCTTTAGTTCAGATATAGGATACAGGTGGGCGGTGAGACAGCCTGGATGTTTGCGTCATCGGTTTTACTCTGGCTGGCGAAGGACCACCCACTGGCCTCATTATCCATCTGCATACTAGAACTGATATCCTGAAATGAAAAAAATCATTCATTCACCTTCAGTGGCCATTTTATCCTGGGTAATGGGTGCGATGGGTCTGGAATCTCTCCAAGAAATGTAAGCCACGGGGCTGAAATATACCGTTAAACTGACAATGCACCTTCATGCAGGTTTTTGCGAACAGGTTCTGGGAAGAACATGCAAAAAACTTCATGCAAGGTGTAACCTGAGCATCCATTTCATAATATTGACTTCAGGATTTTTCAAACAGACTTCAGATCTAACATGCATACGTACTTCAGTAACTCTCAGTTTGAGTTGTTTTGGGCCAATGGACCTATCATACTACAGTACATTTCCTGTGAGCTATATCAATCCAAACAACAAGATTTTCCCATAATGCATCACTGCACTGTGTAACACACTTGTAGGAAAGTGCTATCTACCCTCTTCTAAGTACAAGAGGTCATGCATGTACATGATTGGCTAATACCCAGGACAAGAGGATGTCTTGTGCTTAAGAGAATTTTTTTTAAAACATAATGACTAGTAACAGGTTTGCCTGATAAGACACAAACTTCCAAACAAAGCTGGTAAGAAAAACATCAGTGTTGATTGGTATATCTGGGACAGTGCGTCGGTTATAGGGATGAAAGTTATCGATTGGTTTAATGTCGGATTATGTCGATAGTCTCCAGTGTGTGATAATCACAGCCTGATGTCCTCAGCGGAGCTGTCTGTTCCACACCGTGTGTTTGGGATAGCTGACTCAGGCAGTTGGGTGTTAGCGTGAGCCCTGACACAGATTATGACCTTGCCTAGTGGACGGGGAAGGGCTCATTAGCGTCTCCGCACTTACTGGGGCCGCACAGGAAAAAGCGTGATAATTACCCGGCTAACAATGTCCTTGCTTAGCGAGCTTACAGCCGAACCTCGGCTTAAGGATAATAACTTGTGTGAATAGCCAGGGCAAGGACTGCTGCACATATTTTCTGTGGATTAATACCCCGCTGACAGGGGGAGGTAGGATATGGGGGATGCGGAGACTGATGTGCCGAGTAGAACTTTAATATCAAGGTTAAATGTATGCATCAATCATTTACCAGGCAGAATGTCATCGCTTTACGGGTAAATAACTCCAGTTTTGATAAGTTTAAAAAGTGTTTCAAGTACGCCAGATTGGTTAATATTTAGGCCACTCATAATTAGAGTTGCAGAAGTATGCCCGTAGATGTGTTGTTTAGGTGTTATTTTTGCTGTAATAAGGTTTTAGAGAGAAGAGATGTGCTGCATTTTTTTTCATAAAAATGTTTGATTAGTGGCTATTCCTGCCTCAGCCATCACAGTAATGACCACAGCATGGATATTAGATGTAGAAATAATTCCATAAATTCCATAAAATTTATACTATATACTATATATATATATATATATACTATGCTTGTGGTATGGTATTGTGGTATGGTATGGTATTTTTTTTTTTCAGTTTCACTGTACAGAATTATTATTATTTTTAAAAGTGTCTAATTCTAACCCAGTTATAAACAGTTGGTAATAACCTACAGTATGTATCATCACTGTTATTGTTCCCATATATTCCTGCGTTTCTATTCCTAAATCATAAGTATATTTTGCTTTATGCTAATGGAATTTCTATTCACACACACACACACACACACACTGGCTGTGGTGGGAAACTGGCAGTGGCAGATATGACCGGTAAACCGATGTTCCGAGCTCAAGCTGAAAGACGAATGAATTGTCAGGCCAGCTTGGTGAATGAGAAGAAATTCCTTTTGCCTGTGTCGTACTGCCTGTAGCCGTGTTGAAAGCGTGACAGGCTGACATTACCGGGGAGCAGCCTGTAATCTGAGCACTGTAAAACTAGCATTTCAGCTGCCACAATCAGCGGGGCCACCGGCCTGCTACGGCAAAATGGTGGCGAGACGAGCCGCTGTAGCTGGCGACAGGTCGTTAAAATCACTGCCGAGACCTCCCAAATCGTGAGCGTGGGCTTCAGCCTGCCAGGCGCTGAGAGATGCGAGTCTGATGGCTGGCTAAATTGTAATCGGCTATTCCACATTGTTATACTACATAAGGAGATCAGAGTTATAAGCCGATTGCTTTGAAATACGCTCATGACATACTTCCTCTATTCTCCATAGGTTCATTAGTCGCCCAATTGGAGATAATAATGTCTTAGGGTTAGAAGAGGACAAAAGAAGCCATCAATTTAAATGTATGTAGTGTCTAAAAGTATTTCCCTGTGACTGATGAGTTGTGCTGATTATTTGAAAAACTAGTGAACTGCTGTGGTAGACAGTGGTATTCAGCTCTTGGTGGCCTGAGTCACAAAACTGTGGACAATTTTAAAGAAGGCAGTAACAGTCAAGAAACATGTACAGGAGCAATCAAGGAGGCATGGATTGTTGAAGAATATTTTTTATACCGATTATGGATATGTAATTGATGGTATAGAAATTCCATTGCATAATACTGTATAACAAATGATTCTTATTGTATGGACAGATAGATGGATAGATGGATAGATGGATAGATATGGTAGACACCAATCAGCCGTAAACATCAACACCACCACCAGGTGAACTGACATTAAATCCCATTGACATTTGGCATGTAGTTACCAAATATCATACTGACTGGTGTCAAAAATATGGACAAATGCAATGAACGCATGATACAGTATGGCATTAAAGTCCTATGTTGTAACAAATTGTTTTGTGGACCTTAATTGAAAGAAATTGATGGGAAAAATGTATTAAAATTAAAATGTTTAAATATTCAATACAAGGACAATAGACGGCAACAAATCAATTGTAATAAATAGTTACTGAAAAAAATGTGATAATATTATGTAATTCTTTATAAGAAAGCTTTAAATTTGATGTAATGATTTGCAGTTTGTTCATCTGTTTTGTAGGTGATATGCACATACTCAATGCAAAAAAAAAAAAAAAAGAAGGATTTAAGAGATGGTTTTGATGTGATTGCTCACTAAGCTGATTATGTTTGTCTTGTCCACTTCAAATCAGAGCAGGTGGTGTGTGGCCTTATATACTGTATGTACTGTAGATATTATTAAATGTGTTTTGTCTATCGTTCCTAAAAAGCCATGTCGTACAGATGTTTACACACATCCAGCCTTCGCCGAATTCTCTTCTACTCTTATCAGTTAACTTCCGATGGTTTATCTCAGCTCACCGTCTGTGTCTCTTAATTCATTTCAGGGGTGATGCTAAAAACCATAATCACTTCATTTAAGCTCCTAAACAGCTTATGAGCCCTAAATGTGTTTATTAGAGCATCTTAAGGCTGAAGATGAGACAGGATGAGAGTCGAAATTGCTTGATACAGGAACCTGTCATTGCGTATTATACACTTTAAATCCAAAAGACAATGGGCTGTCGGGAGAGACAGGGTTCTACTTGATGAGAGGCAGCCTGTTACGGATAACCTCGGCGCTCTGCAAGACCAGCACTGCGGCTGTGTGCGTCTGTGGTGTAGGTGTTTATGATGTGTCTGGGTGGGTGTTGATCGTGGGATTGTTGTGATACTGTTTTCTGTAACTTTGTACATCGCTGATGTAGATGAAGATATGTCGAGTCTTCATCTATTACTTCAAGCTGGGTGGGTCGATCATTTATCCTGTGGCATGTTGAGACTTTTGTAATAATTGAAAAGCCAGCCGTAATGTAAGATGTTTAGACTTCCTTTTAGCACCGTGCACGCTGTGAGTCATTTCTTGGTGTTGTTGTGGTTAGTTTCTGAGTGAAGTGTTGCTTTGTTATGTGTGAGATTAGAAATCCCCGCTGCTACTCACTGTCTCGTTCCTGCTTTCTCTTTATCTTTCTCAGTAGTCGTGACAGTGACCTCTCAACGATCATCTCCAACCTGCACCACACCCGGCAGCACGGCATGCCTGAGGGCCGGCCCTGCTCTGACATCAGCCTCACCTCCGCACATTCAGGTAAGGCAAACCATGAGCTCAAAATTCTGAGTCGAATCATTAGTTACTGCACGGATAGCCTCGTCTCTGTGTCTCTCTTTATCAAAAAAAGGTTTAACCTTCTTTGTTTCTGTAATGATGAAGTCTCTTCAGTATCTGAATGTTAATTTGCTTAATTGGGCAATGGAAGCTCATTGCTCATCCCATTGTGTCCATATTTAGATCATTACTTTCTGCTGTCTCCTCATTATTGCATCACATTGTTGAACAACCATGCTTAGCAATGATTAAATCCTGTTTCGTCGTGCTGCTATACTGCGAAACATTAAATGTACATGTGCATAGTTTTAATATGCTTAGAATTATTATTGAATGTATTATTTTACGATTCTATAAAACCTATTCATAACGATTTGTCCCAACATACCACATCATCATGATATATATTTCTATGATACTTTATAACGATACTGTACTATGCTATACTATAGAAAGCTAAACTTTATATTTTTGATATTTATAAATATCACTATTTCATGAGAATGAATAATAACATTGAAACAGTGTACAATTTTTAAGATTTAATATAAAATTCCATTATCAAATCTGCTTCTTCTCTTGCTTTCCTTGTTTGTAATTGATATTGATTATTTTTTTCTAATGTTCCTTTTCATAAAAAAAGATATCACATACTGGCAATATCTAAGAAAAGTATTTCTGAAATAATTGATCAAATTATTGGTTATCTCATTGTTTTCATAAATAGTCAAAATCCTTACAACTGGTAGAACTTAATATTTACTGACGTGGGTGGCAGCATGTAAATCAATAATCCCGAAGGTCCTACAACTGATTATGCTGTTAATAATACTTTAAATTCTGTATATAAAGTTACTATTTCTTATCACGCCATCTTTTCAGTACTTGGTGAAATGATCTGTAGAGGATTATGGAAAATAATTTTAATAATCTGGGTGTTTGGACTGGAAAGCTCGATGTTTCAGCAAATTCAATTATGAAAACTTTTACAATTGTAATGGTAAGTTTGTGTGCACTCTGGTCAAAGCTAGAAATGTAACGCTAGTTCATATTTCCTGCCAAGGTGTTGGTGAAAATTTCTACTAAAATCTGAATTTGTGCTGAAGATGAAGGTAGTGTTGTATATACAGTATATATATATATATATAGTGCTGAATCTTGATTAGTTAAGGGAAAGTAAGTATTAACATACATTTTTACTACATTAACACAGCATCCCAATCACTTCTTTAATCTAGTCTGCAAGCGAAATTAAAGAGCGCTTTGTCCATTGGTCAGGGCAAGGGTCAGTCGAGGACAGGCTGGACAGTGGGGACCGGAACAGTAGGAGTGGAGGTTAAGAGATGTTGATTTCAACAGTTCCGCTACATAGACACAAAAGATAATAAATGGTTATTCTGTGTCTATTCGGCTATTAATTTGGTTTGTTACACCTCTTTGTCTCAAATATTAGATTGGATCAAAGGATGCCTAAGTGTTCATTTTCCATGCTAAACTCAGAGACTCCAGCTTTTTTTTTTTTTTTAAATCTTTGCTTCTTTCACACAGTCTATTTCACTTCCTTTCAAGTCTGACTTGCCGTGGGTATGCGGTTACGGAACCAGGGAGACGGAAAGGGAGAGGGAGAGGGAGGGCGGAGGGGGGGGGAATTAAGCCAGGTTGGAGTCCTGCATGGTATCAGGGGAGAGCAGACAGCAGCGGAGTCGTGCAAGACAGGCGGAGAAAGGGGGGGGGGTGGAGGGGGTTGGGGGTTGGTTGGCCGCCGCCATGGAGAAGGCCATTAATTAAATCTGAGGGTCAGACAGGAGAGCCAACCTAGGCGTCAGTCCCGTTCAGTCAGCGACGGCACTCCGGCGGCGCTCTCTCTCTGTCTTTCTCTCTCTCTCTCTCTTTCCTCCTCCTCCTCCATCTATCCCTCTGGTAGACGAGTGAGGGGGAGGAGGGAGAGGAGGAGCAAGCGAGGGGGAGGGCAGGGGCGCCAGTAGATCGTCTGGCTCCCTGTGTAGACTCCTAAACGTGGCTTTGCGGTCAAACCAGAGCGCCCGTAAAAGGCATATAAGGTGTTTTACTTTTTCCTTTTTTTTTTTTTTGATAAATGCTGTGTGAGAGTGTGTGAGAGAGGAGACCAGAATAATGAAATTTTTAGTGTGATTGTTATCAGCATTTGTGTTTTCCCTATCGATCACTCCGAGGGCTGTTTACAATTATGTTTTTCATGTTTTTTTAAACTCATAGCGTATTTTTTAAATTATTTTATCCCCGTCATTCTCTCTCTCTCTCTCTCTCTCTCTCTCTCTCTCTCGCTCTCTCTCTCTCTCTCTCTCAGCTCTTTTTTCTGTCTGTCCTCCCCTGAGGCTCTCAGCGGGTGAGCGGCAGTCGAGGGAGGTGGCGGTGCATCTTCTGGGCTAGCGAAAGAGCCACGCAGCTCCCCCCCCCTTCCCCCCCCCCCAACCCCCCCCCCCCCCCCCGCAGCCAATCAATGGTAGCCTTTCAAGCCCTGGCTGAGGCCCGCAAACAGGGGGGGATCAATAAGTTATTAGCACCATTCTGTCAGATGTAATGTGGAGATTGATTGGAGGCCGTGGCTTCGCCGCACCACCCGCCACTTCCCCTGCCTGATAAAGATGACAGATTAAGGGAATAAGGAAAGGGAATTAAGGAGTCTGGCCTGCCCGACCTGTCAGTGACCACAGCGAGACAGAGGAGGAGAGAGGCAAAAGGGGAAAGAGGAGTAAATCGGGGACACCTCCTTCTCAAATAAATCCCTCCTTCTTCTTTATGTCCATCTCCTTTTCTCACATCCTTTTATTCTCCTGCACTTTTCTACACTGAATGGGGGCTGAAGTTTAATGTGTTTAAGAGCGGCAGAAGTGTTATGGAGAGAGAGAGAGAGAGAGAGAGAGAGCGAGAGCGAGTGAGAGAGTCTATTATATTTTCTATAGGCTTTGAGCATTGCAGTGCAGGAGCCCATGCTGGCAGGACTGTGGAACAAGGCAGCACCAGTGTTCCCTGTTTGGTGCTAAACCTGAGCATCACAGTGTTAAGAAGCAACATTTAATTGGTCTTAAAGGCTTTCTGCCTTTAGATCTCTGGCCCTCAGGCAGTGGCAGGCAGACATTCCTGAATCCCTCTCTCCCCAGCCTCTCCTCTCCTCTCCTCTCCTCTCCTCTCTGCAGGAGGAATGATCTTGGGGCTTACTGTATCACTGCTGTTGCAATTTTTTTTCCTGGTTAGTTTACTTCTACAATTTTTGTTGTGGGGTAGCTGGACTACTCAGTCTTTTGCTTTCAATTTGTATATGAGGGCAGCATGGGAAAACCTTTCCATTGTGAAACGTTGACGTTTTTACTATATATAGTTCTCAAAACCAGCAACTTTTCTGAACTTAAATGTTTTTGTCCCCCGTTTACAGTGTATTAATAGTAAAAAAAAATTAAATAAGGACTAGGGAGCATTACAGAAATCTGAATACAAACTAGAATCGATGAAGCTTGTGTTCATTTTGATACAGCGTGTAGCGACTCAATATAGTCTGTCATTTCCTTTCGCTCTGATTGCCAGAATTCAGTCATAGCAACATATACAGTGTACACAGCAAATATGTAATTTCACAGATTGTCACACATGCAGCTTAATGTGTTTTAGTACAGAGAAGTGGGTATTACTTCTCATTATCTCTCAGATAAATATATATATATATATATATATATATATATATATATATATATATATATATATATATAATACCACATAGATTGTCAGCATTGGCCATGATCTATTCTGCATATTTTAGCAGTTATCTGATCTAACACTCTTTACACCTCACTGGTAACCTCTGTTTTATTGGTTATTAGTTTTTGATTAGTTGAACCTGTTGTGCGCAGGACGGGATACTCCAGGGAACCTATGATGTCACTAAAAAAGTTTATAAAGGTAAAAATACAAGTAAACATAATCATAGACAACCTCAAATGAAACTCATCTTTCCAAAGCACGAATGTATAGTACATCCATAGAACATTTGTATTTCCAAAAAATAATTATTTCGAATCAGTTACAACAGTTGCAGTTGACCAATCCATCAGTCGGATTAATTTTCCACTTTATTTTTGGCCTCGTTAAAAAAAAGAAAGAAAAAGAGAGAAACCAGTAAGCTCAGACTGAAATTCCCAGACACATGGGGGCTCCAGAAAATGCTATCTGATGTCTGTATCCTTTGGAAGGCTATGCAAAGATACAATTCCTTTTCCGATGGCCGAGAAAAAGTTCCCCACAGCTTCTGCTTCAGTAGATATACTACAGCCTGGAGTAACAGCACTGCTGATCAATTGATACATAAAGCTGTTGTATGCTGAGGAACCGTATGTAAATATATAGTGGATGTACAGTATGTGAATATATTTTTTGTGACATCACAACCATGAGGAATTCAACCTGGACTGTCTTTTGGCATGTTAGTTTCCTCATCCTGACTGAGTGAACTGGAGAGAAATGATACTGTATATTGTTATATTGTGAAACCATAAAACCATAACAGTGATTATATAGTATGTCAAAGGCTTTTGTATATATATATATATATATATATATATATATATATATATATATATATACAGTGTATATATATAAATCCTAAGAAAAACCACAGTTGAAAAAATGGGGGCAAGAGGAAGGGAGACAGTGGGAGACTTTGCACTGAGTGGGGAACTGGATTTTTCTCAAAGGAACAGAAGAGACAGTGTGTGAGTCGATGCTGCTGCCCGCCTCCGAGTCTCCATACAGAATAAGGTCCTCTTCCTCTGCATGCCGACCCTCCACTCTTTGCTTTTGTTGAGTGCATTATGTGAACGAGGGCCAAGTGCTAAAAGCAGACGGAGTGTGTTGTGGAGCCGGGCTTCCTCCGCTCGCCTTGTGCCGGTGCCATGGGCACGCTGCTCTGCTTCAACCTTTGGCTTCGGCCCATCTTAAAGCCAGCCAAACTTCTATCTTTGTAGTGTCTTTTGTTCCAGTTGAATTCATCTATAAGTATTTACTTTTACCCTCTGCACAGCAGGATATACACCAGCCTGGATATATTTCTAATTTCTAAGAATACTTAAGAATTCTGATCTAGTAAGTAATAAACTAAAAATGTCTATATACAGTACACTGATGGCCTTCATGTTAATTTAACTCTTATGTTAATATAATGTTAAATTAAGATGTTATGTTTTATCCACATATACAGTATAAGATATAACTCATCCCCAAACCTCTACAGTATTAAATACACCATTACGTTAAGTTTATTAGTCCAGTGTCCCAATCCAGCTGAGAGTAACAGGTGCAGCACGTCACATAATATTTTTTAAAGCACATATATACAGTAGATCATAGAATCTATAAAAAAAATATATAAATTGGATCGTACTTTCCAATTTGTAATGATTTTACCCATATTTAACTCTTTTAATGAGAACTTCATTTACATTTACTGATGTAAAAGAAAAAAAAATTGAATTTGCATGCACTTGTACATATCTTGAAATGTTTTTATAATCATCTGTGCCTGAAAGGGTTACTACAGAACTTTGCCGGATAAAAAAAGAAGGCAAATCTGTCTTGTCATGTGGCAGTAAAAGCTCAGTGAAGCAAAACCTTATGCAAATGTATGTGTGAACTAATTTAGACACCTTCTGAGCAGCGACACTTTTGCTCCTTAGCTTGTAAACGCTGTACAGCGGTGATTCTAAACCAAACTAAGCATTATTACAAAATGTAACCCATATAAATCTTGTTGGTCGACACACTGGAGCAGAGGGTAGTGAAAACTTGATGCCTCGCGGTCCTAAGGTCTGAGATTTGATCGTGAGGTGTGGTTGCTTTCTGTGTGGACGTGAACATGACGTGGTAGGTGAATTGGCTTCACTGAATTGTAAAGAAGTGTCTGTGTGGTGTTGAGATAAAATTTGGAATCTCATCTAGAGAGTAGATACACATACATTACTGTAGGTTGGAAGGTTTAGTAGAAGCTGGCTAAGTTGAAAGTAAAGTAGGAAGTTTTTTCTTTCATCACTGTAAGCACTGAATGGGTTAATGTTATATGAAGTGTGGTCATAGAGGAAAATAATCACTGACTGAGCGTTTGATGTGGTCTGACACGAAGCACAGGGCTGTTAACCCCCTAAAGTTGATTTTTTTTTTTCCAGTAACACATTTTGTTCATCTTATTTCCACGATGATTTGCCAATGACTGAATGATATAGCTCTTAAAACCCAGAGCATTTTAGCCATTTTTTCTTTTTAATAAACATATAAAGGGTTCAGGATTGTGCAGTATAGAATGACACATGCTCTTTTTGGCAGAAACTTTAAAAAAAAAAAAATGGACCTAAGGCAAAGAATACGACGGGTGTTTCCATTAACCACATCAATTTTTTTTTTTTAAACTCACGTCTACATTTTTGTGACGTTATTCCCATTAGTGATGCGCGGGTCGTCGGGCAACCCGCGGGTCGGGTTGGGGCGGGTAAAGAATTTGTCACTTTATTTGCGGGACGGGTCATTAAAAACAAAATTAAATAAAAATTCCATGTATGTTGCGTGCAAATCCCTATAGCCTATATTAAATATTTGGGAATATCTATTTTCACATTTTATTACGTTCTTTGATAAGGTTACGTCACGTGGCAAGTCACGAACGCGCCAAGCAGCTACCGCAGTCACAGCAAAAACAAAGAAATAAAAGTGAAGATGGAAGACGAGGTGCGAGAGAAATTGAGGTCGGGGCGGGGCGGGTTGTAAAAATAGATACAGTGGTGCGGGGCGGGCCGGGGCGGGCCACATAATTCCATAAAAGCGGGACCCGCAGGTTGGAAAAATACCGACCCGCGCATCACTAATTTCCATATTCTGACATTGGTACTGTTTATATTTTACAAAAGTAATGATATCTTTTGTTCTACCTGACAGTAGCAGCTATAAACAGTTGTTTTCCCACCAACTCATCTTTGTCTTAAAGGTGATGAAACTAACAGGAGAACAAATTAATCATACTGTAGTTTGTCATGTTATGAAAACTTAGTGACGGTTACTACGGAGTTCTGACTCTTAATTAAATAAGCCTCTCTATAAAGAAAGCTTCAAAAAGCATACCCTTCTCCATGTTAGTTTTTAATTGGTTTATCAGAAATGTTAACATTTTAGGACATCCTGTGGTTTTAATTATGGCTGGAACTGATGTCCAGGTTGCTGGTAGAGGAAAGACTTTTAGCATGTTGTCAGATGATCAGATTTTCTATCAGATCTGCCGACTAGTAACAGTTAGAAGATGAACTTCGTAATATATTCGATTAAATTTCGTAATATATTCGATTTATTAGCCTTCAGTCTAGTTTGTTGGAGATTTCCTGTTCCACATGTTTTATGCAGGAGTGGTAGATATGGATGAGATTGGATGGCTCTGCCGTGAGATCAGAGCAATGCCCCTGCTGGGCGAGCGGAGAGATTGAGGAGGCATAACTGGGTAGAAAAGAGGTCTGATAAGTAGAGGAGTGACATAGATTTAGATAGCATTTCTAAGCCTGTTTATAGTTTCGAGTCAGACAGAAAAAGACAGGGAACGAGATCACACAAACTCAATGTATTGACTGATGATCTTTGGTAATAGCGCCATAACACGCTGCACTGTTTCAGCAAGCCTGTGCTTCATGATATGTTAAAAGTTCCTCCGCGTTCACCTACTCTTCTTGTTTGCACCCACTCAGTCAGAGCTTGCTCTTTCTTTAGGTTCATTGTAAATGGTACAGCTTAACAGCGCAGTTTTGGTGAAATTTAAATAAAAATATCAGTCTTCTGCAAGCAAAATAGCAGAGGGCAAATGATGCACTGCACCCAAAATTGTTCCTGTTTAGTTTTGTTTAAGGATGGAATGGGAAGCACTGTTGGAGATACAGAGAGGTGGAAAACTTGGAGTGATGTGACTAAAGCGCAGAAGAGAGGCCTATTAAAAGCCCTCACTCTCTAGAAGAGGATAGGCCTCCTTCCATCTCAGGAAACACATCAAACGCCATCATTAGTGCAACTCGTTTCTTACAAAGCCTCCCAGACCTTGCTCTTCCACTCCAAAAGTTCTTTCATGCATGGGCTTGCTTTTTCCTCCCTCTTCTCCTTTTATTCCACTTATTCAGACAGTCTTATAACAGAAAGAGAGAGAGAGAGAGAGAGAGAGAGATGACCAAAGTGTTTTGCACCAAGAGTTGAAGTGCATCTGTGTATATGTGAAAGAGGTGTGTGGCCTTTGGATTACAGATGTGTTAAGGTCCAGTGTATCCAGAGCTTGTTGGCCTTTAAGGATGTAGTCTTATGTACTGTAAGTGTGCTTTAAGTGTGAACAACCAGATGGATGCATCTGATGAGGCTAGTTTGTCATAATGCTTCTATTATTAACGTAAGCCGATGAAAGCCCAAAAGAAAAGGAGAGGAAGAGGTATCTGCGGCTTGAGCTGAATAGAGAGAGAGAGAGAGAGAGAGATGGAGTGAGAGAAAGTGCAATGACAAACGGTCTCTTCCTTCCTGCGTGCATGCAGCACCACGCTCTCAGCAGCCCCTGCCAGCATGATTAGCAGGATATTGATTTGAGATGCGCTCTTGAGGGAGGAGGGTGCTGTAATCGTACACTAGACATGAGCAACGAGCTGCGCAGGACTTGAGCAGACAGCCTCAGGACTCCAACACAAAGGGTGTGAGAGAGAAAGAGGGAGAGAAGACGTAAACAGAAAAAGAGAGCAGAGAAAGTTAAGGGAGAGAGGGGGAGGAAGGGAGATTAGCCTAAGATGGGAGGTTTATATGGACTGTAAACAGAGTGAGTCTGAAAAACTAGAAAAAGGATTTCCACAAAGTGTTTTGATGTCTGATTTTTTTTTCCCCCTGCCTGTTTGTTTTTTTTCTTTTCGTTTTTTTTTAGTGTGTGCACTACTTTTAGACCAGGTTTGAGTTGTGTAAGCTTAGGAGAGACGTAGAGATCAAGGGTGAAAGAGAGGGAGACGTAGAAAGAGTGTACGTGAGAGAGGAGGGAGTGTGTTTGTGTGAGACAGAAGCAGAGCGCAAGTGACAGAAAGAGAAACCGAATCTCTGCGCGTGTTGGTAAGAGACAGATTTGTCGTCTGCACTGGCACAGGGCCCTCTCATCTCTGGCAGAGTTGTGGCAGCTCCTCGTCTCGCTCACAGCTCCAGCATGTACTCAGGTAGCTAGTCTGCTAGCTAGCAAGGCAGCCTTGCTCTGTTTCCCCTGGGCTTGGTGCTGAACCTCCTCCGCTCTGCTCCTCTCTTCCAGATGATGTTCTAAGCAAGAAGAGAGCCTATTCTCCGAGCAGCAGCAGCGAGTGCCCGTCTGACAGCAAGAAGTCCCGCAGCGTGTCTCCCAAAGGTAAGAGCCTCAAAGGCTGTGTGTATATTACTGCTTGTATGTGTGTGTATGTGTGTGTGTGTGTGTGTGTGAAAGAGAGAGAGAGAGAGAGAGAGACCATGAAGGTGGTGTAATGTAATCAGAGCTGTTTAACCCTACATTGGGTGAAGCAGTGGGTGGGATGGAGTGACAGAGGAGAGGAGGAGTAGCCATGTCCAAGTTATACACCTCCACCTTTTGGACATTTATATACACACAAGTACATAGAAACAAACTCACTTATCTTCTCACTTTCTAGAACACCTTTTATCCACATGAGGAGTCTGAATGGGTGGTTATTTAGAAGACGCATTTGTAGATACGTTTAATGATAAGCTTGTTAAATTCGTTTAATTCAATTACTTTTTAAATCATTTTTACATACCATTATAACTGAATCTTATTGTTTCTGAGATTCAGATGCAATATTGCATGTGTAGCTAGTTCCTAGTTTGTTTTGAGTGTAGTGTGCTTGACCTTTGCCACTTCTACACCTCTTCAACTATTTTATAGTTGTATTTATATACTGTATATATATAATTTTTCGGGGATATTGCATGGACCTTAGCTACATTATATGAATGTATGAATGTATATGTCCTTAGCTACAGTCAGATGCTATATATATATATATATATATATATATATATATATATATATATATATATATATATATATATATATAATTGGATGTAGTGGATATATCTCATTTTGCAAAAATTGCTTATCTAGTGCACTGTGAAGGGGTGGGGTTTTAGACATTATTATTCGTTCCAGAGGACACAATTTTCTATTTCAGAGAAATGTTTTGGCTAGTACACTTTCCAAAAAAATGAGTCCAGCTTACTGCGGTGTTAATGATTAAGAAATGTACATGCTGTTTCCGTACATTTTGATTTTATCCTAGTGGGTTTTTTTTTTTAAGAAGGTTGTTTAATAGCCCGGATGTTATTCTCACTGTTGTTGATTACTACAGTCCCATTCACCTTTTGGGTTCACAAGTTCCCCCAGCGTGTGCGATGAATCAGCATCTAATACTGAATTTCCCTGCCTGACTACTTCACACCAAAATGCTTTGTTCTCCACTCAATATAACCTTATGCCATTGGATTAGTCTGCACAGATGGAGCTCGTGTAGAACTGCAAATAAAGCATGTCGCCTATAAAAGCAACATGTTGCTGATCTTTACTGCTAAGTTCCTGGGGAATCTCCCTAGCAAGAAATCAGCGACCTAACAGTCTGCCTTTTAGAGCTGCCTCGGAAACATATTTAAGTGTTTATTGTTAAACTTCTTTATTAAATGTCATATAGTATTAAGGAACCCCCTCTGCTTTTACCACAAACGTTCTTAATTATGGAGATCAAACAAAAAAACCTGCATTTAAACAATGCTTAACTTGACAGGATGTAGTTTGTTTACTAATTTAATACTGACAATCACATTCAATACCATTGTATCAGCGAACTGTTTTGCTGTAATACTGTATATTCGTCAGTGTATCTCTTGCAAACAGTCGTTGTGATTCATGTGAGAGCAGAGGTTGTTACGATGCTTTCCTGACACAATTAGCTACAATTCCTTGGTTACAAAAGTGATGATCTTTTTATAATGGTTATTTTGTAGTGGTACTTTATGTAACCTCTATCGACTAATCAATTCTGAACAGGACTTTTACAACCTTGAACTTTCATAGTTCTTTATCCAACTGTCTTTTAACATTCAGTTTTTATTGCCGATTTTTCTCTGTTGTCTCTCCTATGGATGTCTTAGCTTTCTTGATGCTGTCTCCATCCAAATAATTCACTTAAATAAAGCCACAACAAGCCAAAAATGAGAATCTACCCCAGAAGCCATGTTGGATTGTGTTGGACAGACTCCATAAACTGGACTCTATGGCCGCTTCCTACATTGATTGATTACACTCCGATATTTTGCAAAATCCTCGATCTGTTCCAATTAACAGATCAACATCTGGACCGTGGTCCATCAGTGGACGAGCCCTGATTTCTACAGTACGATTACGTGCTAAAATTTGATGATGCTTAGAACAAAACTAGGAAGACAACTAAATGTGTTAGAATTCCATTTATATTAAATTCCACTCCTTTTGTAATTTACAAAGAGTGTGTGTGTGTGTGTGTGTGTGTGTGTGTGTGTGTTAAGAAATAAATGACTGAGTAAGAGCCATCAAGGGTAATTTCTGGCAGATCTTTCGATTAAACATTTACCGCTCTACCATTGGATTCTCATTCCATATCGTATTTACCTTTCTTTTCAATTTTCTCTGCCTCTTCCTGTTAAGTTGTGGGAGAATCTCTGGTGGTTAAGTTTGCTCTCTATGCTTTGGCTCTCCCTCTCTACAGTAGTTCCCTTTTCTTTTCCTCCTTTATTTCTCTCTCTCTCTTTCTCTCTCTCTTTCTTCCGTTCTCCATCTCTCTAGGGCAGCACAAATCACATGCATGTGCGCCCATGCCGACAGCCAAGACTGCACAACTGGGAGGTGAGAGCGAGGCTGATACCCCCAGCAGCCGAGTGCCAGATTTACCGCCTGCCGCTCAGATTAGGTCAGCTGCTCAAGCTGAGAGCACAGAGCTGGGTGGGGGTGCTCGCCACGCTCTACACGCATGACTTCCTCCATTTCCTCTCCTTGATTTGAAGGTTCTTTTAGTTTGTGTTTAGCATGTGTGTCCTGTACTGTATGTGTAACTTTGAGAGCAATGGGGCAACTATCTGAAAGCAGGGCAATTATAATTACATTTAGAATCTAGCAGTCGTCCCTGTGTCTGGTTGGACAGAGTGTGTGTAGACGTGGTTTAATGTTACGACGCTCCATTTAACGTCACACACTGTACTCCTACATGGAAAGGTCTCGCTGTTTGGATCACGGCCCTTAAAGTAGAATGACTGTATTTAACATGACACATCCACACCCAGGAATTAGGACGATGTCGCGTCTGCTTTTAGACTTGGCTGTCGTTACTCACAGTCATATTTTTAGGTCCTAAATGCGAGCTCATCACTCTCCCAGGTGCTTACCATGATGGCGTGATGAGCAAAGTGCATTGTGTACACGGCAGTGGGCGATCAAATTAGTATGACTTCAGGCACTGATGATCTACCGCCCTGTCTCTGTGGCCTGTGATTTGATTAGTGAGTTTATAAGCAGGTGTATACAAGTGCCAAGCCCTGTCTATATGTATATGACTTGTTTTTAGTTTTTCAGTTTTTGAAAACATCTCCATCCTTGGCAAGGGACTGAATTTGAATACATTATACTGTACTTCTGCGATTACAAGGCAAAGTGTTCGTTTTTTATTATTTCGGAAAAGTTTTCCAGAAAGGTGTTTGAGATTATAGGTGTTCATCAGCACTGAGATCAAGCTGGAGGTAGCAAAAAAGTTGCATGAAGGAGTTTGTATTTTTTCTGCAAGCCTGAGAGAATGGGCAGAGAAGAAGCTTGTAGGACAAGCGAACAAAAAAAGCATTTCTAGTTCAGATCACTTGTCAAATCAGAGTCCTCAGATTATGCTGGTATAGATTTTTTTATCACAGTTTAAAAAGGAAAGAGACAAAAAAGGTAGTTTAAGCCACAGGACATTTTAGTTTAAAACTTCAGGACATTCACATTCTATATCGCTTATCCTGGAAAGGGTTGTGGGAGCCTATCCCAGGGGCCTCAGGGCACAAGGCAAGGTACACCTTGGATGGGGTGGCAGCCCATCACAGGGCACATACAGTAAGCACAAGCACTCACTCTGGGGAATTTTGAAATGTCAATTAGCCAAATGTGCATGTCTTTGGAACTGTGGGAGGAAACCAGAGTACCCACCGAGCATTTGGAGTATAGGCAAACTTCCCGCACACTGACCCGAGGTGGGAATCAAACCCTCGACCTCGGAGGTGCGAGTCCACGGTGCTAACCACTACACCACCGTGCTGCCAACTTGAATATAAATATGCATATTTGAAGCGCTAAAGATAAAGAAACATTCACAGCATGTAGCAGATGCCCTTATCTAGAGCCAGTTACAAAAAGTGACAGTGTGGCACACACACACCCCTACTCCATCTGTACACAAATGCAGTAAAGATTTAATGCTCATATAAGTATGCCAGCCCAGTGATTGTACTATATATCATAAACGTTTTTCTCAAAGTCCTCCAGAATAAAGCTACCAGCATGCATGGATTAGCAGCAGAGAATGTGAACGTGAAAAAACACCAACATGATAAAAGTTCATACTGTATATGTGGACGGACACTGAAGTGGTGCATTAGGACACATTTGCATACAAGTCAAGGGGACTACTGAAAGAAAATTTTAAGCACTTTATTAAATTAGAACTTACAAGCCAAAAAGTAACAGCCTGGTCAGCTGCCATAATTCAAATAAAAAGTCGCAGCACATGATGGCAGAAGGTGAATCCGCAACATGCATGTGCAAACTGGGTCTGTGTCATCAGCGTCTGCAACAGCAATCCACACAAAAACACTGAAAATGACGTTTTCAAATCTCTCCATCTTTGAGACTTTATTAAAGAAAAGAAAAAGTTTTCAAGTGACCAAAAAAATCGCATTTTCATAAGAACAAGGGCCAAAAGATGTTCTCAGAAATAACCGTATACGTGTGTGGGTGGGGCCTCAGACCCAGCTGCTGCTCGTAGCTGAGATCTTCCGCCCTCACAAAACTGAGAGAAGCATCAGGTGCAGTCTTTAATGAGAGAAGCAAATGCAAGAGAGATTTACAGGGATACAAACCTGGAGTAAGGTGTGGATCTAGACTCCTAGGCATGCCGCGGCGATGTCAAGAATCCCTGTAGACACAGAAACCGGCACACACGCACACACAAAGAAAACCGTGAATGCATTTCATGCGCTCGCTGGCGTAGTCAAAACATACCTTCTTAGCTTATACAAGACAAGGCGCCCAACAAAACGTCATTGCTCGGCCTTGCGCGCAGGTGCGTTTGTACCATAGCCAAATGAATGCAAATGTATATAATAGGCAGACGCATACTAGAGCCATATGTTTGTGCTGTTCACATTCTCGGGGTTCTTACAAAATCTGAAAACTTGTGTATACTTCAGTGATTACAGAGTCTGTGCCTCTCTCTTTATCACTCTTTCGATCTCTCTCTTGCTCACGCTCTCTGGTTTACACACACACACACACACACACACACACACACCTGAGGGCCTTTGGTGGATTATCCGATTTTTGGCACCGTACCCTCACACCCCCACCCCTTCCCTCTCCGCCAGCCTGGGGCCAGACTCAGCTTTCAACGCAGAGGGTAAAAATATCCCCCCCTTCTTATTCTTTCTCCTCACCCCCCCCCCCTCTCTCTCTCTCTTCCTCTCTCTCACCCTCGATTTCTTCTTCTCTTCCTCCCTGTCTTTGACACCGGTCCCCCAGCTCTGCCTTGGGTTACTGTCTCTTCTGTGGTTGCCAGGTCCACTCCTAATAATTCAGTCACCGAGGCCTCTTCACTGGCATTCACATCAGTTTCTGTTCACAAACTGGCATTCAGTCACTTCAATCATAAAACCCAGATCTATAAGAAAATCATGCAATCAAGTTGTAATTACTTTAAATCTATAGAATATGCACAGAAATATGTGTGTGTGTGTGTGTGTGTGTGTGTGTATGTGTGTAAGGCTTTTTAATTTATTTATCCACAGTAATATTTTGAATCCACGTAAAATACTGCTAGCTTCTTGTCTTGTCAACTGGTCTTTATTAGAATTATGATTTTTTATTATTTTTTTAATCCACACCAAATACCAGTTTGCTTTCTATTAAGTAATTATGTTTACTACCTAGGTTATAATCTAATGGTATTGTAGATCGTCTTTAGTGTGTTATATAAACTATTAAAGTATAAACGTATATGTGGCCAATGCAAATTGTAAACTATATTATATATTATAAAATATCATTCATACAGAAAGCATGCAAAGTTAATTTTGAAAGATACTAACATTGCCAAATTTTAATTGTGTACAAATGAATGCCATACATAATGTCAAATTAAAATCCCGCCATGGGCGCGGCACAGTGGCTTAGTGGTTATGACTGTCATGTTGTGGGTTTGATTCCCGTCTCGGGTCTGCGTGCATGCAGTTTGCATGTTCTTCCCGTGCTTGGTGGGTTTCCTCCAGGTGCTCTGATTTCCTCCCACAGTCCAAAGACATGCAGATTAGACTAAGTGGTGTTCCCAAATTTCCTGTAGTGTGTGAATGAGTGTGTGTACAATGTATATTTATATAATCATCGTTCACTTTGATGCTCGCTTTGCTCCTGCCATCTTTTCCAATCAAGCCTCTGAACAGAACAGAAAAGTTTTCCACTCTTCCTAATGTTGCGTTTCATTCATTTAATGCTTCATGCAGCTCATATTACAAACTCAGTCAGTTTTTTTTTTTTCAGTTACATCAAACACACATCACTTTTAAAAGGTAGATTCCTATTAGCCAGATCAAATAGACATATTATAGTAAAACTATTGAATATTTCAAAATAGTGGTAAAGATGGTTTGGTCAGATCGTAATATTCTCCTTTATTTTCTACAGAAAACTCACACACCCCTGCATTGGAGCTGGTCAGTCACATGACCCCGGAAGAACACTATAGGCGGATGATGTCAGCGCTGAACGAACATGGCTCTTACGAAGAGCAGCAGCAGCGTCTTTACCAGCTCGCCAGCAGCATGGGCGTCCCCACTCACGGTGAGCATTTGGATTTAAAGTATGGATGTATGTGTGTGTGCGCTTTGTTGCATCGATCTCAGGCATACAGTATATACACTCAGTGACGGTACTCAAATAACCACTCTTTACATCCATGGTGACCAGACTGGCATATCAGAATCTTACACAGAACACGCCAAGCCTTGAGGCTGATGGGCTACACAAGACCATGTTAATGTTCTTCTCCAGCCAGCCAGAAGACAGAAATGAAAACTGATGTGGTCGTCTATTGTTGTACCCATTCACCTCAAGGTGCTTTACATGGCCATAACAGGTGTTTTTTTGAGCTACTGTAGACGTCCTGTTAGCTTGAACTGTTGGTCTGGACATTTCTCAACAGGACTGGTACTAAGTCAAACCAGCCTGTCCGGCACCTAGCGTCCGGTTCTAAAATAGACTTGTATAATGTATGTATGCACATTACCAGCCAAAAGTTGGGAAACACCTTCTAATTTCATGAGCTTTCTTGATTTAAATTTTTCTACATTGTTAAAAAAATTTACCCAAAATGTGCAATAATCTCCTTTGAATGGATGATATTGACACGAGATGGGTCTGCATCTGAGGTGCTGTTAATTTGTGATTTTTTTTTAAGGCTTGTATCCCTAAATGTACTTTTTTTGGTCTGAAATCCCTGGGATGACCTTCATGAGACCCAATTTCATCATATTGCTTGATTGGTTTTCCAAATGCACTTAACCATACTGTTGTTGCAAGACCTATTCCAGAAGAGCAGACCTTTTTTGTGGCTTAAAATAACAATCGACTGTTGTTTTTGTTGTTACTTAACTACCTGATGCCATATGTGTTATTTTATAGTTTTGAAATCTCCAGAATTTGTTTTAGAATGTAGATAATAAATCACTAAACATTATATTACACATATTTTATAGGGTTTTTTTTTTTTTTGGGGGGGGGGGGGTTATGGGGGGATTACTATTACTTAATCAATTAAATAATTTCTAAGGTACATTTTCCTCGGGTTCTCTTAGAGTAATATTCAAATGTATTTACTTACCTCCATCATCATAAGTATGAGAAATATAAAAAAAATTTAAATTAAAAAGGAAGGAGGAAAGGGGGCAAATATTTTCTCACAGCACTAAATCAAATGATGTAATATGTCTAAAGAAAAAGTACTAGCTATCTTTGGTCACACCCTGATTCACCTTACTCCAGTTTGCACGGTGTGCGAGTGGAAATTGCTGAGAATTCTATTTCGAGTGCCCAGCTCACCCAGTGTCAGAATGTCAGAGTGAGCGATCTGTGACTGCCGCTGCACGCAGTAGTAAATAACGGCACCATCAGGCCCCAAGGTTCGCTGTGTATTGATTTGTTCTCTTTGATTGGCTGCAAGCCAACTCTTTAAATTACAGCTACCATGGCAACGACAAATACTCTTGATTTTTCCCCATCGGCTTTAGTGTTGTGGTGTTGAACAGGAACTGTTCGAAGACTATAAATAACGGCATGAACAAAAAAGAAGATGTATCAGTTAGTTATGAAGTGTGATTTAATCTTAATCATGCTTTTAAACGTGCAAAATGTCCATCCTTACCATTGGTCACGTTTTCAATAAAGAATATATATATATATATATATATATATATATATATATATATGAGATCAAATAAAAATTAAAGTTGCAATTAAAGTATTCAAGTCTGCCTCAAAGTGCCACTGAAGACCTGAATACTTTAATTGCAACTTTAATTTTCATTTGATCAGTTGTAATTTTTTTATTTCAGGCAGCAAAAAAAATTAGGCGATGAGGTGATTTATAAATTATTGAACTGCTCTTCTCTTGGATCTGAAAGAAATTAGTGGCTGAGTGTGTGTGTGTGTGTGTGTGGGTTAGTGCTGTATTACGAAGCTCACGCTCCCTTTCCTGGAAGTTTCCTAGTTTGTGGTGGTGGTGCATTGCAGACACACTTACGATTGATTCCCTTCCCAATTCTGTTAAATCTCCGTCTCTCGTCTTGCCACCCACAGCTCCTTCAGCTTTACGCAAGCACGCTTTTTTGCGGCATGTGGAGTCAGACATGCTCGCTTTCTCCTTCCTTCGCATACTGTGAAGATGCCACAGATGAGATAAACTCGGCAAAACAAAAAGAAAAAAATCCTGAGCATTTTAAAGATCAGGTTAGATTTTGGATATCACGGCGCTCTAATGATATTAAGTCAGTTCTTCAGGCAGGTGTAGAGTTTCATAAGCCTTGCCATTGAAAACAGGCTTACCGGGATGAGGTGTTCTCTGCACACAACCCCACAACCTCCCCCTGGAGGAATGTGCGCATGACGGCTTGCCCATGCATGCTGAGCTCATGCGCCTGTGATAAGGCTGTGCCAGTCAGCTGCTGCCAACACCTCTGCCTGCCAGCTCTTTGATGGGAGAGATCCTCTTTCTTACTTTCTCACCCAGTGCTCTACTGTACATACATATTAGAAAACTTTTTCCTCTCCTTTTTTCCGCTGTCACTTTTCACTTTCTGCACTTTTGCTCTCATATTACCCCATCTGCATATTTGTGCACATACCTCCAGCAAAAGTGTACACCTTCTCTCTTTAGACTCACACTTCAACCAAAATTTAATCTCTGTCTGCCTGTCCCAGAAATTCCCTCTGCTCTCTGGCTCCATCTCACTCCATCCACGATCAAGTTTAATATATGATCTTGTTTGTTTTCTCTCCCGCTTCATAGCGCATGCAGTGCAGGCGGTTCTTGTTTTTCTGGAGTTTTTTTTTTTTTTTCTTAAAGAAATCTCTCGGGGACAAGGAAACACAAGCCCCAGCTGCTTCTTTACCTCCTTTTTTCCTTCTTCCCTCTCTCTCACACACTCTCATGGCTCTATCATATCCTTATCCTCTCCTCAGAAACATCCCACTCTGTCCTCAGGCACTTCTTCTCCTCTTTTTTTGCTTACTTTTTTTTTTTTTTTGCCCTGCACCCTCCACCTCATCTGCTGTGTTTCATGTGTTTCTGTGAGGCTAGGCTCTCTTCCACAGATGAGGTGAAGGGCCTGCCATAGGCTCCTTGACACCAACGGGGAGCAGGCCAGGTCCCTATGAACCCCTGCAGCTGCCTCCCCAAGCTCTCCCACACATCCCTGTAACACTCTCTCTCTCTCTCTTTCTCGGCACCAGCCTGCTTTTACATTCTCTCTTTCCCCACCCACCCACCCCCACCCCACCCTCGTTGCTCCCTCTTGCCTGAGTCCCTGCAGAGTGGCCTTTCATCTGTTTGAAGAGGAGGCCCTGAAATGAAAGGCTGGGAAGCATGCATGGATGGACGTGCATGCGTGAGGTTTATGGGAAGAGTTGGGGGGGGTGTACTTTGCTGCGGTCTTCCCTCCACGGGCCGTAAGGTCACCTGGAGGCCTCCGCCAGCTTCCCGTCCTCCCTTGATGTAAGGAACAGGAATTGAGGAAGGAAGGGGGTTTCTGCAACCTCCAAAGTCAAAGACATGCTCTGGCCTTTCCCCATCTCCCTCCACTCCCAGACACGTATGTGTGATTACAGGGATGCTGTTAGATATTTCATTGGGTGCGGTGTGAATGGGGCTGAATTAAAAAGGGTAATATCTTGCTGTTGTTGTTGCTTTTTTTCTCCTCTGGCTCTAGAGGTTTTTGGCAGGGATTGACCATGTGCTATTGGGATGGCTGCTCAGCTTAGGGCTGTAGCCCCAGGTGACCCTACTCTGGCGAAGCTCTCTTGCCGATGAAAGAGAATAATAAATGTGTGTGCATGAGGCAGGACAGGGCCTGCCGTAGCAGAGTAGGTGGGGGGGGGGGGGGGGGGATGTCAGAGAATCTTGAATTTCATCCTTATTTTGATTCATACCCCTCTATAAGATAGAAGATCGTGTCATACGTGCTGTACTCACCTCAGAGGTTTTGACGAACTTCAAGCATTAATAGTTGAAAAATGCAGAGAATACTTAATTAAAAAATAAAAGTTTTCTGTTGCATTAAGTTTGTTTTCTATTTCGGTGTCTTTCACTGTCTGTTTATTCCCTCTCTCTCTCTCGTTCTCTCTCTCTCTCTGGCTGTTAGAGGGCTTGTCTGCCGTTGGTCTGGTCCCCCATGGGGAAGTGCAATAAACAGATCAATACAGCGGCCCTGCACACATTAATATCTGTCGCGCCACCCCCGACCTGATCGCTCAGCCCCACACGCCGGCCTCGGAAATGGCCGCCAGCTCCCACGGGAACTGTCTAATTAAAAAAGGGCCGGAGGAGAGAGAAAGAAGGAGGGAGAGAGGGAGGTGCACAGGATGGATTTTCTATTTAACACCCTTTCATTAGATTGTGCGCTTCCTGTTGTGACCCTGTTAGTTTGGTAATGATGGGAGATGGGCTTGGCCAGTCTGCTATAAGAGAGACAGACAGGGAGAGAGAAAGAGAGAGAGAGAGAGAGAGAGAGAGAGAGAGACTGTTACTACAGAATACAGTACTCAAAGGAAAAGATCAACTTTAGATGGTAAACCAAAAATTAGGTCATTTGTGTCATGTGTGTCCTGTGCATTTCTCTCTGGACTACAAATGAGGTGCCATTAAGACACTAGTAGGACAAAATGTTCTGCACCAAGTGGTTTTGACTATTCTGATTTTAAGCACCGATCATAAATCATTATGTAGGAAAGTTCTAAGCATTATGTTATGGGTCTCCTCAGAGCTGCTTCGTGTGCGTCAGGAGGCTCTGAATGCTGTTAGGAACCCAGGATCCATGGAGGCTCACCTCCCCTCTGCAGGCAGCTCCTCCAGCCAGAGGAGGAAACAAGGGCTGCCCCAGCACAGGGATGCCCACTTCAGTGAGAGGTATGTATAGCACAAATTTTTATTTAGATATATTAGCAACATATTATCAATAAATACTCTAAAATTGAGCAAGTAGTACAAAAACAATTATATTTATCCTAACCTTAGGATTGTTTGGGTGAGTGGAGGGTGTTTGGGGTAGAGGGGGTATGATGCAGTTGGGGGGAGGGGGGAGGGGTGGTCTGTGGCCACTGGAGCTAAAGGAAATAAAAAAAATGGGTAAGATTTTTTAGTTGTTGTTGTTAATTCGTTGGTGAGTAGGCCTCTTTACTTCTCAGTCCAATTTCATGATCTCTCAAGTACCGTTGGGATTCAAACCACACGTATGGAGGTGTTTTCACAAATTAAGCAGATTTGTGGGATTGAGCAGATTTGAACAGCCTGTGTGAATAAATTGACCCTGTGCAGAAGGAATACATCCCAGGCATACTTTCAAACCACTGAAACAGGATGTCCTACGTTTTTTAAAATAACACGAATATTTCACATTAATAATGAACCCAACATCCAACTCTGATGAATACTGCATGCTGATTTTGAGTAAATGACCGCTTGTTGTAGACAAGGAAAAAAAAAAAAAAAGGAAAATAGGAAGGAAACTGTACTGTATGTTAAAATCAGGGAAAAAGAGAAGAAGAGGAAGGAAGGCCAATGGTACTGAAGCAGAGGCAGCGATATAAAGGAAAATCTCTTTAATGGGATCCGATTGCCAGTGGGCATTACTTCTTTGCATCCTTGTCCGATTTGATCTTGTCAGGAGGTATTTATGGGGCTTCGGGCTTCGCCGGTCGTCCAGGCGCCGCACACCTCCCTGCGCTCCCCTCCTTCCCATTCCCCCCCCCCCCCCTCCCCGCAAGGCCCTGGCGCTCGCCTCCGCCTCCAAAGAAAGCCCAAGCAGCGGGAGTGGGCGGGTAATTGCTTGTCGATTATTTATGTGGCACGGGAAGCCGGAGGATCGATAATGGGCTGGTGAGACGAGGCGTGAGAGATGGAGGGAGGGAGGAAGGGGGGCAGCGTAGGCGTTGCATTCTGTTCCGTGCCCTGACGGGAGCACAGCATGCAGCTCGAGCCAGCCAGTCGCCCTTACTCCGCTCACCTGCCATAATTAGCCACACAGGACTACTGATGTTAACTAGCCCTGCATGCTTTCCTGGTCAGGGGTGAGGGGTGTTGTTTTTTTTTTTTTTTTTTCTTTCTTTCTTTTTTTTTTTTTTTTGACTTCCTCTTTTGGTTTTCTAGATTTAACCCTTGCTTTACCAATAATAGTGAATACTCTATGGCCCCACATCAGCTGTGGCTTTGGAGTGCTTCCAGTCAGGACAGAGGGGGTCACATGCTTTTGCCATTGACTACGAATGACATTGTGAAAAGGACAGGCATGTCCGATTCCAGCCTCCCATATAAAGCATCGACTGGGAGCCAGGCAGGCTGAAAGGGTGAGCCGAAAGCCATTGCTCAAGCTCACCTTTCCATCGACTGTCCATAATTGATTATCCAATGCCCATTAGTGGCTATTGTTAAAAACAAATCATTACAACGATCGATAACTCTTCAGCCCCAGCCAATCATTTGTCTGATTGCATTTAGGGAATTTGCAAGGCAAATCCTAATGCATTTGGCATGTGGAGCGGCAGTAGGAACAGACAGTGGTCTGGGGGTGGGAGGTGGTGGTGGGGAACGGGAGTGAGAGCACGAGTGAGAGCCTCATGCATTTTAATGAGCTTCCTGTGCAAATGTGTTCCTGTGGAGGGAAGGCGAGGCGAGGCAAGGCAGGAGCGGCACGGAGAGCGGCTAATCCCCTGCGCTCCGCTCATTAATGGCCGTCCTGTCAGCTCCGCTCCACTCCTCTCTCATCTCTCTCTGGTCTGGCCAGTTAAGACACACACACATAAGCACACGCACACACACACGCACACACACATACACACACACACAGGGCGCAATGCTGCCGCCACACTGACAGGTCGTCACACATGAGGGAACTGCCTGAGGTTTGGAGCAGAGAAGAGCGAGAGAGAGTTGGTGAGAAGTATGACATGGTTTGCTATTTAGGACAAATATATAAAACTGATATAAGCATGGCTCATTAAGAGGTTCCCTCTGGTGAGAGAATGGGACTAAACCTAAATGAAGGGAGTATGTGAGCATCATGGGAAACACAAACAGACTTTCTCTGCGTACATGTGAGGGTACTGGAGGTGTGAAGGAGTTAAGTCTCAGCAAAACACAAAAACACCTCTCCTGCTAGCCCAACCCTCTCTTATCGCCCCCCTCTGAACCAAAATGAAACGGTTAAAGCCTGCCTCCTTCTAAATTGCTTCCTATAAAAAGAGAAGCACGTCTGCCGGGTACGTCTCCTCATGATTACAGCTAATTACGATCGAGCGGACGCCTCGCGGCCCCAGTCATGCAGCTTTAATTGACCGTTATTCATCTGCGGGCCGCGCGGGGCGGCACGAAGCTTGGCGGGCCCCGGCCAGCGACGCTCGGCCTAATTGTGCGGCCTGAGGGATTAGACCAGGTGATTACACACTTCACAGTGTAATTACATAAGCACGGCTGGGCTGCCCGCCCGGCTCCAGGCTCCAAGGTCATGCGCTGCCTTCCCCGAGATTAATTGGCGCTGCCACCGAAGCGCAAGGCACCGGCGGAAAGCGATTATACGATTAGCATTAACATTTCAACAGCGGCCCCGATCGATCGAAGACACCCCCCTCCTCTCTCTCTTTTCTCTCCCTCTCCCTCTCCCTCCTCTTTCCTCCCCCACTGCTTGTTTCAACCTCTTCCTGCTTCACTCTCTTTTCTTTCCTGTTCTATCTTTTTTTTTTTTTTTTTGTATTGTAAGTTTTTTTTTGTTGTTGTTTCCAGGGATAATGACATGCAAGGGCTATTTAGTTTGGGCATGATGGGAGCCCATGTAGAGCATAACAAAAGCTGACTCTCTTTTCTTGCTTCCTTGATTTCATGTTGTTTCTTTCCCCTCGTTGTGTATGGATGTTGGATGTTCGTGTGTTTGTTTTGTGCTGCACTGCTCCGGTTCCCTTCCCCTGCAGCAAGAACTGCTCACAACAACAAAGCAACGACGCTGCACTCTCGCCTGTGTGTTGACTTCATGCAGTGTGCAAGTGTTCCTGAGGATGCGTGCAGGGTTTACATACTGCATATATTCATATATAATTTGAACCATTCAGAATTATTGGCACCCTAAGCAAAAAATGGTTAGGAAAAATTGATCCCACACCGATTATATAGCAACATTCTGAACACACACATACATACGGTACCAGTCAAAAGTTTGGATGCACCTTCTAATTCTATGGGCTTTTCTGATTTTTATTTCTAAAACCCATCGGAAATATGGCATAATCTCCTGTAAACAGTTGATATTGAGATGCACGTCTGCTACTTTCTGCTTTCTGCGAATCCTTCATAACGGCTCTAATCCAAGGTGGTGTTTGTTAATTGGTGATTTTTAAAGCTGGTAACTCTTCATGAACTTCTCCTCTGCAGCAGACGTAAGTTTCCTGGGAAGGTCTTCATTAGAGTCAGTTTCATTATGATGCTCGGTGGGTTTTGCAACAACACTTGACAATACTGTTCTTGCAGAAACACACACTATGTATCATGTTAGAGAAATTAGTTGATTTTTTAATTTTCATATTGGCCGTAACTGACCTTTATGTCTTAAAATAACTGACTATTGTTTAATTAAGTGTAACTTAATTACCTTATTCCATAGTTTTGAAATCTGTAGAGATGCCACGGTGGTGTAGTGGTTAGCACTGTCGCCTTGCACCTCCAGGGTCTGGGTTCGACTCCCGTCTCTGCGTGCATGGAGTTTGCATGTTCTCCCCATGCTTGGTGGGTTTCCTTGGCCAATCTTTTACAACATGACCATCCATGACTTTTTGTTACACTAGGGTATAAATATAATTTGACCCAGAGGTAAAATCTCTTTAGTCATTTAGCAATATGAAGAAGATTAGTCATTGAGACAAAACTGTGTTGATGTTCATAAATTGGGCGATGGATAAACCGCCAGAAACTGGCCATATCCACTGTTAGGCCAATAATTAATACGTTCAAAATAACCAGAGTTGGAGTGAACCTGCATGGAAGTAGATGCGTTTTTTTTGCCACTAAAAAGTGTAGTTGGAAAAGCATTCTCCAAGCATTCAGACTGTCCAGTCATTAGAAGTTCACACGAGAACATTTCTTTCTGTCATCTAACCACATACATCACAACAACATGGCTACATTTGCTGCTTGCTTTATACAATCACTCCATATCTTCGTCTTCCTTGCACTTTCCTCTTCTTGTTGCTCTGCCTATTCCATCGCCACTGCTCGATAACGGTGTATGCAGTATTGAATAAGAGCCGCCCGTATTCTCTGGCCATACAAAAGGAGAAAAACATAATTGAGGGCCTTTTTGAAAATGGAAGGGGGGGGGGACCCTCGCCACACAGCACCATTTATTGGCTGAATGCAGCCAATAAAAGACAGCAGGAGGAGGTGTGTGTGTGCGTGTGTGTGTGTGTGTGTGTGTGTGTGTGTGTGTGTGTGTGTGTGTGTGTGTGTGTATGCGTGTGTGGGTGCTCAAGGGTAGAAGAGGAAGGTCTGTGTTAATTAGGAGGTGCTTCAGCCTGTAGCCCAGGCGAGGCAGAGGGGCTGCCCCAGCTGTCAGAGTATGACATGCTCTTATTGTGTATTCAGCCCTCATTACCAGTGTGGCGGGGCCGAGGAGCGAGCTAGGGAGTGAGGAGGGGGAGGAAAGGGAAAGGCCCAGGGTACAAACAGTGCCGCTGGCCGTAGCGTGACAGGACTGATGAGGGGCTATCGCTGCACACATGCACTGGAGCGAGGGATGAAAATAGGCAAAGAGGAAGTACGCAGCATTCACACAATACATACTGTAAATCACGCACTATGATTCATGCTAGAGAAATAAGTTGATGGTTTAGCATATTGACAGCTGAAATGGACATTTTGATTCATGCTAAGTACCGGAAACTTAAAACATCACAGCTCTCATGCCATTAAATGTTAACATTTCTCACCTAAATGTGTGTTAATCATGTAATTATGTAAAGAAATGTAATTAGCAATATTGTCTTGTAACATATATTGCGAGTTTGCTTGATATCAGCATGTGTGTTTTTCAGTCTTGAAATTAGCTCCGCCCCCAAAGCCTTAGTGCTACTGTAGCTTTTCCAATTCGATTGGATTTTATGCATATACAGTCACAAAGCAGTTTAACAGAAATGAATAATGCCAGATGCAGTAGTGAAAGCAACCAGACTCAAAAGGGAACGAATCCTCTTCTGGGTGACACAATTGTGAGTCATTACTCTCCAATAGCTCATGTACCTGTTACAGTGTTTTAATTCCTGGGTCCGCTAATGAAACTTATGAAATGAATGAGAGATGAGATGACAAATGAAGCTATAAAAAAACAGCTCCTTTTGTCTCTGCTGTTACAGTTTAGCCTTTATCCATTAGCTGTGACGCGGAGAGCTCGACCATTCAGCACGATTTCCAAACAGCCTTAGACTGGTTTCTGGCTGGGGCAGTCAATTACGATCCTCCTTTGCTGCTCTCCAGGGCACGCTGGGATGCATTTGCGTTCACGCTAACGGCGTACTGTGGCCATATGTGTCCCACACCATTTTTGAATGCCATACTTAGGTCTGTCCACTTACGTGTTAATGCTAGGTGTCCACGGGGCCTTCGTTCCAGCAGAGGGGATGGTTTCATTTCTGGGGTCAGTGTTTTTGTTGTAATTACATCCCACCTCAAAGGGAGTAAAGGGCTCTAAAAATTTCAAACTGCTCCTTTAATAGACTGGTGTCCTAATACGTAAGGACAGTAAAGGAAGAAGTCTTTCAGGTTTACTCAGTCAGTTTGTTTTTGTGTTCACACAGAGATTTATCCCATCCTCCGCCATTATTGTCCCCGCAAAACGCCCCTCACATCGCACTGGGCCCTCATCTGCGGCCACCGTTCCTCGGCATGCCCTCTGCTCTGTGCCAAGCACCAGGTGAGGATCAGCTTCACATTTCTACAAATATAGTTGTTTTGGCTGTACACTAAGCTTAGGAAGCAAAAAATGATTAATTGGGAATTTGCACATGTTTGGAATCCTGCGCATGTGTACATGTTGGGAATTCTGGAAATACCTGGAAATATTGCATTTCTGTTGGATTTATGTTATGTCTATATGCTTTTTTTCTCTGTTTACTCTCTACAGCATACGGTTTCCTGCAGCCCGCTCAAGCTGAGATGTTTGCACGTCAACAGGAGATGCTGCGCAAACAGAACCTCGCTAGGTATTGAATTATTACTGGCGTGTGTAGTAACCTTCTAGCGGCATCGCATCATGTCAACTAATGCTCCATTCCACACAATGGTTGCACCATGACAATCACAATAATGCAACTATACAGGATTAAAATGTCAATATAATCACAATATCGAATATTTTCACAAGTACACAATGTCTTCTTCTTAATTATTATTGATCATTATTAATAAAAATTCGCACAAACACAACGCCTTACTTAAGCATCATGGGAAGTGAATGTGGGTATTTACAGTACCAGCATTAGAGAGAAATACTGTACGTGATGAAGGTCATGTGACTACCATGACCGTCAATTACCATTAAATTTATAATTTTTTACATAACTGATATTAATTAATAACAAATATTTTATGCTCTTTAGCTTTGTTTAGAAGAATCGTATGTTTATGAACATCAGCGTTTCCCAGTTTTACCAGCTAAAAACTTCCAGCGGCGTGACAATTTTCCGGTACTAACGAAGGACCTTATTGCAGATTGGAGATGTCTGCGGAGTTGCTGAGACAGAAGGAGATAGAAAACGTTCAGCGACAGCGCCTGTTAGCCGAGCCGCTCGCTCTCCATCCGGGTCTGCCTGCAGAGCACCCGGCCCTACGTAGCCTTCACGACATGCCTGACGACGTCACCCGCCGCAATGCCATGCTGCTTTTGCGCCACAACAACACACCTCTGCTCTCATTTAGCCACCAAGGGGCGATGGTGAGCAGTGCCTTCAGGGAGTCCAGTAGCCGCAGGAACTCAAAGAAAGGTGGCACAGCACAAGGGGATGACCCGTCACAGTCCAAGGGGCCTGGAGGAGACACGGACGGACATGATGAAGACATGAAAGACTCAGAAAGCGACGGCGAAGCGAGTGAGGAGCGGCCAGAGGGACAGGCTAAAGCAGATGGGCACAGCTTGAGCTCAGAAGCTTGCCAAAGCAAGGACACAGCCAAGCCAAGCGAGGCACTCGGGGAAGGCTCGGACAGGCTCAGTGTCCCCTGCAGCTCGACAGCGCCAGAATCACCCAGCCATCATCTCTTCGCACCAGGACTAAGCAAGAGCGAAGCCAAGTATCTCCCACCAGGAGCACTGCCCCCTTTTCCCATACTGCCAGGACAGACACTGCCCTTCGGCTTCCCCTACGCCAACCCCTATTTCCATGCCGGTGAGTTTTGATCATTTTATACAAGTGTCTACTCTTATCCAAAGGAAAGTGTTGTCTAGACATAACAATTTCAAGATCCTAGTCCAAAGTAACCGAGATAAGAAATCACAGATTGCAGATATCAGATTGCAGGTTTCTGCCTCAAACTCATTGCCTCACCATACAAACACACATACAAATGCACAGTGTGTCTGGGGTCTGAGCTCATACACCCACTCCGCTCTTTTTATGAGCCATAAAGTTTCAGATCCAGAACCCAACTAAAATCCCAGAAGGAGAGAGCGAGAGAGGGAAAGAGAGAGAGGGGAACTCAATCTAATGCTAAACTATTCATTCAGGAGACAACCACCTAGCTTAGCAGACTTTATTTCAGACCCTATAAAGTCTCACACAGACATTTTATGAATGAATCAGCATATTTTTTTGTTCTGTAGCCTAAATATTTATTTATAAGACCTGTCACTCGGAGTCAGGACTATGAAATACGACATATTCCGTAATCCCATCAGCTAAAGGTTTATCACCATTCATGGAGGTGCTATTTCTCTCTCTCTCTCTCCCCGAGAGCAGTTCCAGCCATCTGAAATACATTACCTACATGCTCACCCTGCAGTGCAGGGACCTCCCATAGGAAGAGGCCCCATTTCTGACCCTTACTGAACTCTGAAATAGATGGGGTCATTAATCGAGCCATGTGCGTGTTATGTGTGTGCGCGTGTGTGTGAGAGAGAGTGTGTGTAGGGTGGGGAGGGGCTTCTTCACGGGGTTTCTTTTTCTAATGATTTATGCTTCCTCTCGGCTCGGCGGGCTGCCAGGCGCCATGGGAGGTCTGTTTGTGGACGGGGAGGAGGCGGCGGCGGCGGCGGCAGAGGACATCAGCAAGTGGAGTGTGGAAGAGGTGTGCAGCTTCATCAGCAGCCTGGCAGGCTGTGGAGAGTACGCCCAGGTGAGGACAAGAGCAGGAGCAGAGCGCCACACACTTCCTCTCCCCGGCCCTCTCAACCAGGGGGGATGCCGGAAACAGAGAGAGAGTCGATAGGGGAGAGGGGGAGACTCGGGCTGCAAATTTATAGAGTGTCCAGAATTCGTGGTGACGAATTTTACAATAGCGCTATTAGATATTAGTGATGGCTAGCCGCTTTAAAGTTGGCTGTTTGAGCACTGGCCAAGGGCCGCTCCGCACTGCTCTTATCTTTGTCTCGCTCACAGCTCTGTCCGTCACACACACGTCACACTCCACAAACACGTGCATGCTCAATGCATCATCCATCCTCATTTTCATTTGAAGAAGCTCACCACATCTTTGTGAATGCTTACGTGCATGCCGAGTGAAGATTAAACGATTGCGAGCGTGTGACTGTGAGACTGAGGTCACGTGTCTTTCGTCAGGTGTTTCGGGAGCAGGCTATTGACGGAGAGACGCTCGCCCTGTTGACCGAAGAGCACCTGCTCAACCACATGGGGCTGAAACTCGGTCCGGCTCTCAAGATCCGCTCTCAGGTATCCGAACCGATCGGAAATCATCGTGTCTTTATTGTTGAACTGTAAATGGATGCGAATTAACGTAAAGGCTTTTTTTCTTAATAATAAAAGGAGCAGAGGTAGTTTGCCATAGTAAGCAGATGCTTGTGTCTTTAAATCCTAGAAGTCACAATGTGCTTTAATCCGTTTAAATTGAACACTTGAGACTTTTTCAGCGCTACTTCAGATGTATTTTTAAGACCCAGATTTGCAACATACAAAATGTTACGCGAATAAGGGAACGGTTTATATACCTAATAAAATAATTCTATAAAGTATGTAAAGGAAGCAATAAAACACTCCAAGGCATGCTGTTATAGGAAAATAATCAGCTACAGGATCATTTTAAAGTTTTTTTCCTCTCTCATTCTCACACACACACCACTGCAATTAGTGAATGATTAGAATGCCTCATTTATTAATGAACATTATACTTTTTATTTGTTTTTTTTAGTTACACTTTGGTACATACACACTGTATATTACATTCGGTAGACGCCCTTATCCAGAGCGACTTTTTATTCCATTATAGATCTGAGCAGGAACTTGCTCAAGGGCCCAATAGCAACAACTAGGTGGTGCTGGGGTTTGAACCTGAGACCTTCTTATCAGTAGTCCAACGCCGTAACCACTGAGACCTTCAGCCTTTGTTTTTTCTCTTTCTTGAAAACACACACACACACACACACACACACATGTACACAATTATTCATAATGTTACCAAGAAAGCAAAATGTACCATTTCTAAAGATTCTCCCAAAAACTACGGACATCCAAATTTAGCTTCCCTCTATTAACGAGTATATATTTTTTCTTTGTTAAGTAACAACACAATGGTTTAAATTAATTATATTTTTAGGAAATATAGCTTACTAAATGCTTCAGAAAGTAAAGCAGGTACAGAAAAAAGAACTATGGGCTGAATTTTGTTATATAGAAAGTACTGGCATTCTACCCGTGTATTTCTTAATAAGAAACATAAGAAAAATATGTCTGAGACGTAGATTAAGTGATTAAGTTAATGTAATTGAAGCAGCAGTGAGAGAAAGCTACTGAACGTTAAATGATACTGTATACACCCACGGTCCTCTTGTTTCCTGTGTACGCCTTCCGCGAGTCGTAACGTTAGCGTGTGTGTGACTCTTATCCTCAGGTGGCCCGACGCACTGGCAGAATATTCTACATGACCAGCTTCCCGGTGGCCCTCCCACTAGCACCATCTGCTCTGCGCCTGCCGGACCGAGACCCCCTGCCTGCAGAGACCCGGCCACCATCGGCCCGTAGCACCGCCTCTCCGTTCAGCGCCCCTCCGGCCTGCCGTGCCTCCCCCAAGCAGGAAAACGGAAACCCCCCTACGGGGGCGGCTTATGACTCCAATAAAGCTCTCTCATAGAGAATACGATTAAAAAACGCCGCCTGCTTCCCTGTACGGCTGGAGCAGCTCTAAAGGAAGGAGACGGACACAGAGAGGGGTCCGGGGAGGGGGGGGGGGGGGGAGAGGAAGCGGATGTCTTTGAACTATTCTCCTCTTCCTTTCACATCCCCACCCTCAAAAATCGGGAATAAAAAATCTTTTTTTTTTAAAAAAAGAGCGAACTTTTTAGGACCTTTGCGCTGAGGCACTTATAATGTGGCAAGAATTGTACAGATATAGAGCCTGAAACATTGCAAGTCTAAACAGCTCCACCCAGTGCAGTGGCTGTGAATAAACCAAATCCAAAGATGAGCAAATGGGACCTGTGGACGAGACAGGAAGCAACTGTGTGTGTGTCTTGTGTATTGTATGTGCAGAGTGAACGCGAGGAGGACGCAGCGCTTCAACGCCATACGAGTGCGAGCGAGAGAGCCCCAGCCTTCTCTCATGGCACTCAGACAGACCCTGTCTTTGCTGTGACAAACACTTGCAGTACCCCGAGCCTTTCAAAGCAGAGAAATCCAACATAAAAGGACATTTATTTTCTTGCTTTTGTCTTTCTTAATCCAGCTTCCAGCCAGTTCAAATCCCTAGTTCTGAGAAACCGAATCATCTTGACAGGATTAAAACACGTACACAAACACACATACTCACACACACACACACACACACACACACGTAAATGCAGCGAGGAACTCATTTGCTCTTCATCAGTGCAACTATGCATTCCACAGTCCAATACCAAAGATGAATGGACATGTGGAATTTAAGCTGATAGCTTGTTATTGTACAGTTTCTCGAAGTTTACCTGTGACAGATAGAAAAGGTACATAGCTGCTCCCGGGTTCTGTGCAGGGCGTTAAGAGAACGCAGAGCACTTAACACTCTCATGACCAAAAGCCATGATCCGAAGGAGCAGCCAAGAAAAAAGACTTTCGGGTTCCTTCGCTCCGTGCTGGTCTGCTGGTCGGGGGGGTTCTGATCTCCGGATCTGCAGGTGTAGACGGCGAATCATACAGACGTCACGTGGGAGAATGTTATGTTGAATTGTACAATAAAAATTGCTTTAGAGGAGAATATAGTGAAGGTAACATAAGTGGTACTTTTTTTTTTTTTTTTGTTAAGTATTGTTGCACGAATTACATTTTTTTATTATTATTGAACAAAATGTGACACTTTTGTTCACTTTTTTAATTTGCTATGTATTTTTGCTGAAAAAAATACCCAATGTCCCAATTTCAAATGCTACTTAAGCATATAAATACAAGGAAAAAAAATATTTATAGGGTTTTTTTTGTTGTAGGTGGATTGACAAAAAAAAAAAAAAAAAACAGCGTCTAAATAAATCATCGTCTAAACGGATCCCAAAGAATAAGAACTTTTTTCCTTTGTCTTTGTTGCAGGGAAATGAAAGGCACAAAGCTCTTTATGCAAATGTTTAAAAAATTGTTTTTTTTTCTCTCTCTCCCTTTTTTTAAATGTAAGCAATGAATTAAAATCACGTCTAGATTTTCCGTCTTTGTTTTGCCTTTATCCTATTTTTCTATTCACCAATGGGTGGAATAAATCCTATGGAAAACTTCCAGATGCTTTCCCCTGTATGTCTACTGAGTAATGTGTTTATTTCCAACCTCCTCCGCTGCAGTCGGGTTAGGGAGTGGCGCCCGGCTGGACGGTAAATCCCCCAGTTGGGGAGAAAATGGGGTGTGTGCGTGTGTATATGTGTGAAGGGGGGTTTCGGGTCAACAGCAGCTGTCAGAGCATGGAGTACAGTCCTAGGCCAAGGCCTCCGAGACCTCTCCGTCCCACCTCGTTTACAAAACAACTGACCCTCAGGGACTCCCAGCCTTAAAAACTGTCCCGACTGCACGCTGTGACTGTCAGCACCAGGTGCCGTGTGTGATGCCTGGGCTTAGCCTGAGAGCTGTGTAAAGCTGAGTGTCACACATACACATAGACACACACACATGCTGCATGGCAAATTTTCAGGGAAAACAAAGCAGAATTTTCGCTAATGCTGTCCAGCTGAGGCTCCCTCTCGGTGTCCCGATTTCAACTTTGTCAGTGCTTCCGAATAGCACCTTAATCTAATAGAACTCCTTAAACTGGGGGCTGACAGTATGGAAGCAGACGCAAGATTTTAGTCCAGAGTTATATAGCCAACACCTATGCAGTAGCCAAGAAACTGGAATAATATGGAAAATACAGTAGTAGCATTCATTTGTTAATTTTTCATCAACTCCCTGCTTCTTCATCACCAGTCCTGCCAGGATTATAGACTATAAAAGCAATACAAAGATCAAGAGCAGAATCCCTAGTCTAGATTCACGGGATCAGATTACCGTCGACTATACGGCTATTTTAGAAACTATGAAATTCTTTCACGTTTTTTTTTTTCTGAATACACACAAGGATATTTGAATTGTCTATATATTTTTGAAATGGTCTCATCTACACTGCCAGGCCGAAACCTCACACACTAAATGTTTCTTTCGACCACCTTCAGCTTTGATTATAGCAAGTATTCACTGTTTCAACATTTAGTCCCATCCAGAGTTTGCATCAATCTTCGGCCAAGATCTCTGTACAGTCTTCTCCAGCACAATCCAAAAGCTTCCAATTGGTTTTAGTGCAGGATGGCCATGAAAATGGTCCCTTGTGCTCCAAGAATCACTCTATCGGTTGGGTACTGGAATTTGCCAGTAAAAATAAAAATGCATTGATGTGCTTGCCTGGTCATTCACATTCAGGTAGTCGTCTGACTTTATTCTATTAGCATATAATGATACTGACCTACTGAAGTGACCGCTGATCATAACACTGATACTGTACAGTGGCCACTATACTTGATGGAATAGGATCAATCTGAACTCATCAGACCACATGACCTTTTTCTACTGCACAAAAATCCAATCTTTATGCTCCCTAACAAGAGCAATTCTGGTAAGTCTCATTAACAAGTGGTTTTCTTATGGCCACACAGCTGTTCAGTTGAGTTCTCGTCACAGTGTGCATGTGGAAATTCTAGCAACTTCACCAAGCGTTTCTTCACCAGATGATTTCTGACACTCATTCATGATTTTTTTTTTTCCATAACCGCACATTCCTTCAGCTCAGCACTATCCTTCCAGCCAGTTTCAGCAAACTCCCTAGCTGTTTTCTTTGATTGACACAGGCCATTAACTTGACCCAACTGAAACGGGTGGATGTTCTGACATGGTTGATTAAGAAATGAGAAACGACTCACTGCATCATTTATGGTTAAAAGAATTGTTGCATAGAAATGACTGCAATAATCTTCCAATTAACGGCTCTTGTGTATTTATTTCCTTTGATGTAAAATGTTACAATAATGCACAAAAACTAAATATAACTATTGATCTAACTTTCCTCTTCCTAAGAGAGTCCCAAAACAGCCCTTAAGCTGCATCGCCAAGCTGGATGGATACGTGTGACCAAATGCTAAATGTATTAAGTAAAGAAAACTTCTAAAGTCTAAAAAGAATTCAGTACTGTAAAAAAGTCATGCTGTGGCATGCACCACCTTATACAGGTTAAACCCTCAAATATTTTTTTTTTCGACTGCAGTGTATATACAGTACACACACACACACACACATGGCCAGTATATGCTTGTGAACAGAACTGATTAGGCTTGTGGCACTGCAATACGGCTTTTAGCTATCCACTGACTTCAGGTAAATGTTCCATTGACTGTGTAAAGAAACTGCACTTCGCCATCAAAGCTGTAGACCAGGGGTTCACAAGTTTAGGACTGCAGACCGGATACAGACCTGGCAGAGGATTTTAGAAGATTGAACAGGGTTACTTGGAAAATAGACACTTTCCAAAGAGGAACCAACTTTTTCCACAGCAGATGATGAATCCTGTACATTTATGGAAATATGGAAATGATTGAGCTGACGGCAGCTCATCAAAGCATAAAGACTAGCTACACGGTTGGAGACATTAGTTCAGAAATGGAAGAATTTTCTCAGGCATTCATAGATTTTCACTTTAGCTTCCTAAAATGAAAAGTTTGATTAGCAGACTGAAGCACAGACATGGCTATTAAAAAATGAACGTTGAAGGCTACACCTGAGTAGAAAGGGTAGCATGTGAATTTATTCTTATCCTGACAAATTCAGTATTTGAATATTTAAAAGTTTAACTGTTTTTTTTCTATCAGAAATCATTGTAACTGAGAAACAACTCAATCACTTCAGATTAAAAAGGTAATGACGGTCACTAGCGCTGCACAATTATATGGTATTAGCCTAGATAAACAGGATGGAATACAAAATAATACATTTAATAGTTGAATATCGCAGTTTAAAATTCATAAATTGTGTCAAAATAATCACACTGATTAAAAAAAAAAAAGTTACTTTTTTTTTTTTAAGCAAATTGTTCTGCTCTGTGCTGCTATGCGTCACCATTCATTAATTTGATCTTCTATTTGCTCCTAAACCTTTATACAACTAGATCTTTATAAGATTTAAAAGGCTAACATTTATTTTCATGTTTGGAAAACAGACTTCTTGGCTGACATCATCTTTGCAGAAAAAAAAAATTCCACTCTGTTTTGGTGCAATATATGGTTTTGATTTCTAAAAGGCGTGTATGTCATAGATGGTAAAACTCAAAATCTCTTGTCCTCTGCTTGCCAGAATACAACACACATATATAAAGGGTGTCCCAAAACCTGTACCCTTATAAAAACATTTATTTAACAGTATAAATTACACCAAGATCTCTAATTTATGTCCTCGATTTATATTTAAGATAGTAAAATGTCACAGTGCCTCTATAATCCTGCTGGTGGCACTCTAAATTATTCACTTTGGCAAGCTGCGCACCATCTTGTACAATAAGACAAAATCTAGAGGGTATTTAAAATTATATATATACATACAGTATATACACTACCGTTCAAAAGTTTGGGGTCACTTTCATCATGAGAGACAGTTTCATTATGGTGCTTGACGGATTTTTGCACTTGACAAATGCACTTGACAATACTGTTCTTGCAAGAACTATAACAGAAAGGCCGACCTTTATAACTAACTGTTGATTCAGTTGTTGTTACATAATTACCTAATTCCATGTGTTATTTTATAGTTTTGAAATCCCCAGTATTGTTGTAGAATGTAGAAAATAAATCACTAAACAAACAAATAAATTTGCAAGTGATCTAAAACTTATGAACATTAGTGTATGTGTGTATATATATATATATACACACACACACACACACGTGTGTGTGTGTGTATATATATATATACACACACACACGTGTGTGTGTGTGTGTGTATATATATATGAGAGAGAGAGAGAGAGAGAGAGAGAGAGAGAGAGAGAGAGAGATCACAATATCTCCTAAATGGCAATACAGATCGAATCAGCGCCTACGGTAGGAATAGTCATACTATTGTATCGAGTGGTCTCTGGTGATTCCCCCCTCCTTCTGTATATGCCGCAAACAAGACCTTTTAGCATTTCTCATTGTATCAGAACTGATGCCTCAGACATGATTTCATCTTTCAGTGCCGATTCAGACTACAGTATGAACTTGAGATGACCCCAAGGAAAAAGTCAAGTGCGGTTAGGTCTGGTTGTATTCATTTTGGATCCGAAATTAAAAAGAAAAATCTAAAATTGTATATGAGGAAAAATACCTGTGGATCCTGACCTATATAGTGCTTTTGTTTTGCATTACTTTATAATGTAAAACAAGTTTGTGTATATACAGTACGTAAAAACTCAATGCTTAAAATGTAGCAAATCAACCAAGTAGACAAATACTCACAAAAAAGAGGCAATGTCATTTAATAACATTTTACAATATATTGTTGAGACAATATATAATACAACAGTAATAGAGGAAGAATAGGAAACATTCACAAAAATGTTCATACTGTACTTAACGTCGGATTCCCAAACTGAAAAACGCAGTTTACCAACATGTCTTGCATTTGGCCGTGAAAAAGTGAAACCTGACTCCTAAGCGTCACCATCTGACCTGTGCAAAGAGCCAGGATTTACAAATCAATTAAGCAGCTTTCATTTTCATCACAGGATGCGCACTTGCGTCGTGACGAACTGCTTTGCCAAGTCACCGAGGCCATCAGTCTTGATCTGAAAGCTCGAGGTCTTCGACCATATCCTCGTCTCCTGCTGCCAGCTCCTGCAGCGCCATGCTCGACACCTGCTTGGGTGCTTTTCTTTTAGAGCCAGAAGCCTTCTCCTCAGCCTCCTCACTGCCATCTGTGAAGCAAATCAAGACCGATTTGAAAATGAAGAGGGACATGAATGGCTCGGAGTTTTCCATTATCGATTAGTTATAAGAGGATCAATAATAATTCCTAGTGGCATGCAACTGATTCACTGAGCTGTGACTTTTTTTTTTTTCGTAATGTAAGTTCAAGGTATTATACCCAAAAACAACTTATTTATTTATTTTATTACTATTCCTGTCACACGAACGTGATGAGCGAGCTGCAAATGTCCTCTGGGCTGTTGCTGCAAATCTTTAAGGTGCAGCTGCTTTAAAACCCGGCAGCAATGAAAGACGTTTCGCACTAATACAGTTTGAAAGTTCCAGGAGAAGCCTCGAGTCTGAGCGCGAAGACGTTCCGGAGGGAACTGCACTTTATTGGGGAGGACTGCGCGTTCCGCCTCACAGAGCTGCACACCTCAAAACGAATGCGTTTCCGCTTAAAACAGTAGCATCTGGATACTGCATCCGCCCACAGGCGAGGGCTACACCTACGGAAAAGATTTTCGGAAACGACTAATGTATCGTAAACACTGACCTGAATCGTCCTCTACATCGGAGGCGTCATCATCATCATCGTCATCATCACTCATGTCTGACAGATCCTCAAGGCCTTCATCATCGTCATCAGAGTCACCATCTGTAGGAAAATCAGATTTTTTTTAAAAGAAAAAAAAAAAACGAAGCGGGTTATGTTTGCTCAGCCAATGCAACACGTACAAGACTAAGAAATAAGCCTTTAATGGCAAATTTGTTTTTAATCCGGTATGTGTGAGCAAGAGAGGAAGAATATTTCTGGGCTTTGAAGTGGGATTTGATTAGCTGCTGCCTGGGAGGTGAGCATGGCGCAGACGCTGCCTCCCCCTTAATTACCCAGCAGCGCCCAGGAGCCGGAGTGAGGCGAGACGAGACGTGGTGAAGGGAGCCAATCTGCAGAGAAGACTGGAGCATGGCAGAGCACCACGTGTGCCTCGCTGACGAGCAGAGACATGCATCTTAATAGCGCCGTGTACAGGCTGTGTGACGGGAGCGTGGGCCGCAGGAGGTCAATAAAAGTTTAGGAGCAAAACAAGTTTAGGGTAGTCGATCAAATTGGAAAGTTATACAGCTCACAGGCAATTCTACGTAGGGTTCAGGAAAGTCATGATTTAATTAATTCAATGCACGCCCCCCCTCCCCCCCCTGAAATTTTATGCAAATAAATAACGATTAAGTGATTTAAGTGACGAACTTATATCCTTGCACTGAAATCTTACGATGAATCCAACTAATCTTATGTGCTTCCTCTCTATTATATACCCGAGGACTGACCGGAAGGTTGACCGGAACTGAGCTCAGTTTTTAAATTAGGTCTTGCTTCCGCGCGAACAGCTGATAGTGCCATGACTGTCATATTAGTGGGACTATTGTTGATATGATACATTTTCTGTAAAGACAAGCTTATTTTATTAACCATTTTCAACAGGAGTCTTCATATCAGTGCATTTCATATCATTTAAATAATATCATACAAACATATTATATTTTAAACATCCATCCACCCAACTATTATCTATATTAATTATCCTGTGTAGGGTCTCAGAAAGGCTGGAGCTCGTCTCAACTTGCTGCACATGGTGGGATACACCACGGATGAGGTGCCAACTCATTATACAGCACAAGCACACACACTCGTACCCACAATCATACACTACGGGCAACCTGGAACGCCAATCAACCCACCAAGTATGGGAAGAACATTATTTACACAGACCTGAACTGAGATTTGAACCCTGGATGTGTGAGAAATGTAAAGGTAATTACCTACAATAATTCTCCCTTATATAGCTATTAGTAGAGATGAGGACAAAAAAAAAATCGATTGGTTATGTATCGTGATTCTGTTGTGTGGGAATTCACGAACACTTAAATCGCTTTTTTTAATTAATTTTCAATTGATATACATGTTTGCATTGGTGGTAATATGTCGCATTTCCTCTATAATCCTCACAGTGGTGTCTTTTAGACTATTCACACAGCACCCTTCATGATAGGAGCAAATTATTTGTCGAGTTGTTTTTTTTTTTTTTTTTTAGAACCGTAATGAAACTTTTTGGGGAACAAAAATATATATTCGTGATATTTATTAAATTGTTATACTTTCAGAATTACAACACAGATTGAATTAGCACCTGGGTATCGGGGTAATACAGTATCAGGTAGTCCATGGTGATGACCATCTCTAGCCATGACCTAGTTATCTCACATTATTCAATAGTGAGTTCAGACGGAGTAATCAGACTACGAATTGCCTCCAAATTGTCCATTTCTTCCTAATGCTTAATCCTAACACAATACTGAATTCCTCCTCGTCATGGGCACTAATTGGTGTGCGATACCAGTTAAAGAGATTAGACACCCTAGTGAGCTAGGTTTCTATTTAACACTATTTGGGAAACCAGACGTTCGCTGATATTCTTAACTGGAATATGTGGAAATATAAAGCAAATCATTTTAGAGTCTTAGGACAAGCTACAGTACCACCCTTGATGGTTTATGTTACCCCCTCTGTTTATAATAAAAATGGTTATTGTAGAACAGTTATATAAAAGCAATATATCATACTTGAGATTGTGCTGAATATCAGCATAGCTATGCCATGCCCATTCCAATGTCAAAGCAGTGCTGATATTAAAGCATAACAGCAGTCCCTTCTCATGTCATACTGCTCATGTCAATTTACACTTACATTCCAACACACTTCCCTATTCACAATCAAAGATATGAATAAAAAAACAGATATTATGGTTATATGGCTACATATTAGAATTGCACTGTTTCTATAACAAGTGTTATTAGAAATGTAAATATGCAGACTGTAGAATATTTCGAAACGTATGTTTCTTTATATGACAATAGTCCACAGATACATTCAACACAAAGTATAAAATCTGTGAAAAAACCATTAAGTGACACCAGTGACATATTACTTGCTTGTAAGGACTCGCCTTAAGGGCAAACTTGAAATGAATGATTTGCATCTTACTTGTAGCACTGTACGAAATGATCCAGATAAAATACGACCCGAATGTTACAACAGTGCGTGATCACATTTTATCCGATGTCAGACAAATGATAAAGATGTTCTAACCATAGATCTGCTATTAATGAAGACATTCCATGGGTCATCAATTACAGCCATTTGGGTCTGTGCAGAAAAAGGAGTAGAATAAATAGAAAGCTACACGTCGAGCACCAGAGCTGTGGGAAATCCTGAAATTTTAATAAAAACTTCAAGTACTTTCTCATTTGTTGTCTTGGGAGCAGAAAGTCTTGCTCAAGAGTAATGCCCAATGCACAACACATGACTTTCAAAATCTCGGAATTGCTGACCGTCATTTAAAGTGACACGATTTTAATCATTTGCTATGTGTTGCTTTGCGTGCTTTGTGCCCACGACATGATTGCTTGCAGATAACATACACATGATCCTTCACCTGGAGAGCTCCTTACTAAAGTGCTCCCGATTCAGAAATACCGCATTCTCATGAAAATAAATATGGGAGGTGTTCCGTCTTGGGACGTCGTGGCTTTGTCACATAATATAAGAAGAATATGAGAAAAACGGTCAGGGAATATTGGATGAGAGGGGAGACTCTTATAGTGAGGGGACTGGAGGTACAGTGCAAACCACCATCGACTGGATGATGTGCTGCAGACAAGGTATCTGGGAAATTAGGACAAAATATCTGTACTTACTGTAGTAATGCACTAAGCTTTATGGATGGAGGTAAAATGGGATAGAAAATGTAACTGATAAAAAGTAAGTGGTCGTCATATACCCTAGTATTCAGCGAGGACGCGAGATGATGTAAACAACTTGGTGCGACTAAAAAGTGCGGAAAATGTACGGCTCGAAAGGACTGAGGCTCATGTTACAACCACGACTAGAGACTTCAGGCTCTCGTCAGCACGCTCCGCTTCAAAATTACATTAAATATTGAGGCTGTATTTGAACTATAGCCAGACAATTAATCAAAACAAAAATTCACTGTCCCCTTCAAGACATACTACTGCATGCGTAGTCACATGACCATGACTGCAACATGAAGGACAGCTCTTCCATTAGACAACATTATCCCGGCTTTAAAAGCTATTCAAACAAGGAAACAAACCAAAACAATATAACTGTTCATTAATTACTTATCATGATATTCATTTGAGGAGGTCACGTGACCCAGCACTAATACGAACCACTGCTTAAATAGCTTCTTTTTGGATCTGGTGTACCGGTGACTCCAATCGGTGTCCTGCTTAGCTCTTCCCTCCTCTTAGCCATCATGCTGGCACCCGGCGGCGACTTGGCCAGTGGTGTCAGTCGCTCTCTCCAGGAGGCTCCACACGCTTTAATTGCTGTCAGGAGCCCCACTGGAAGATTTTCTCACACAGCCTGGCTCTTGCCTTTCTATTTCCCCCCACCACAAAGGCGTTAACACACCGATAAGTGGTGCCTAGTATGACATGATACCAATCAAATGTAACTGCTTAAGCTGTAAATAATAATAATAATAATAATAAAAAAAAACTAATTATATTAATGCTTAAGCCGGGTATAATGGAATCGAGAAGGAAGAAAAAACAAACAAAACAAAACAAAAAAAAACACGAGTGCTACTTCCTGGTCTAAAGGGGGAGGATATGGGGGCAGTTAAATCTCGTGTGGAGGGAGCGACCGCTAACGTCTTTCCAGTCAACTGTTTTGAATTACAAACCCCCACTGGGATCCAGGCCTGCAAAAAGAAAATCGCTTCCTGCAAAACTGTGTGAGAGATGAGCGAAGGAGAGAGAGAGAGAGAGAGAGAGAGAGAGAGAGAGAGAGAGAGAGAGAGAGCGCAAGCGAACAGACAGTTGTCCAGGCATTGCGAAGACCCTGCACAATGGATAGCAGATGTTCATTGTGAAGAAATCTCGAATCGACCGCCTTCCACCTTTACGGGACTTTTTACACGGTTGTTGGACCGTAAGCTGCAGAATTTGGCAAGCACGGCGTTTGGCCGACACATGACCCAGCACGGAACTCAGGATTTGGTGGGGTTAAAGGGAGGAGAGAAAAGGAGAGGAAAGGGCAGACAGCTGGACTGCTCTACAGACTACACAAACACACAAAAACACACACACACACCGCTGGAGAGGAAGGATGTACTAAAAAGATGGAAAATCTTCCTCATGTCTGAAGTTTGATATTAGCAGAGCTCCTTATTTCCACCTTTATGTCAGACAGTGAGAAAAGAATACTTAGAGTTTCATGGAAGTTGTAAGATACAGCAAATGCAGTGTGGGTTTCTACACGTATGATGACATTTAAATGATGACGTGTTAAGATGCTTAATAATATACTACTTTGTTGATGCACATTAAGCTTGATGCAACAAGTTTAACTCACATAAATGTATGGATTTGACAATATCCCGATCCTCTCCGCAGAACATCCCAAGCTCAGGTTGGATGAGAAATGTCTCACTTTTAGAAGTCTCCCTCTATAGATATGGTCACAACTGGGGTATAGCGGGTATGGCCGGACCACTCGAAGCCAATTATAGACTTGTTCTGAAGCCACTACTGTTCTGCCTATGCTGTGCATTTTGAATTTGTGTCGTGTAGGAAGCTGAACCTCTGCTCGAGTCTGAGGTTCTGCGTGCCCTTGAGCAGGTTTTCCTCAAGGATGTCTTTGTACTTTGATCCGTTCTGATCTTTTCCCCTGATCCTGACAAGTCCCTCAGCCCCTGCTGCTGAAAAACATCAGGTGATGAGCGATGCCTGATTTCCTCCAGATGCAGCACTTGGCATTCAGAGCTCAATCTTAGTTTGACCATCTGACCATAGAAATAAGGCCCAATTCCCCATTAGGTGCATTTTGGCAAACACAGAAGAAACTATGGTTTACTTTTTACTGAAGCTTCTGTCAGACCCCTCTGCCACTTTCTCATTTTCAAACAAGAACTTCAGGGTCTTGCTCGCCCACCTGTACCTAAGACCTTGTACCTAGGGCTGCTTGACTACGGCAAAAAATATAATCATAATTATTTTGGTCAATTCTAAGATTGCTTCGATTGATCGATGAATTGCTCACCTGCTCATTTTATACTCCAGAAAATTCGCAAGCACGCTTTCCTAAATTTCTATTGTTAAAAGTTGTTGCATTCCCGGTGGAGAGAATACACACAAATGCTACAAGACACCATGCTAATTAAGTCTAGCTCCACACCTGGCACAGGGTCCTTTAACGAATGACTCGGTATCAGACACAGGGACAGAGCAAGGCGGAAAATGTGAAACTCACAGCATATGTACAGCAGACTGAGTTATGACCTAAGGAATCCCTCCCGCTCTCCCTCCCTCCAAACACCTGTGGAAATCAATTCATGCGATAATCACAAGTCTAGCGTGTGTATCAGCGTCTGAAACCTGTGTTAAAGTGCTGTGTCCTTGGACAAAGTCCTTAACCCCCAGCTGCTCTGCCATTTCGACCCTATCAAACACTGCTGTGGCTTTGTGGGCAACAACAACAAAAAAAAAAAAAAAGTGTTAACTGGCTTGATTGAACTGATGCAGAGAGAAAAGGAAAAAAAAAAAAAAAACACATTAAGATGAAATGTAAAAATATTACCTTGACGCTTTTGAATGAGTTCACCGCTGTCTGAATCACTGTCTGACTCGAAGAGACCCTTGAACTCTTTCTTGTCTTCGTTTTTCTCTTGGATCTTCCTGCGCTTAATTTCAGGGAGGTTCAGGTCTTCCATCTGCAAAAAACAAAAGGATTTAAAATAACAGTTAAAGAAGCCTGATGAAAACTTTAGAACTGGTAAGATTAAGAGCACAATTAGGCAGCACTTTGCTCATTTATCATTTTCCACCCCCCCAAATTGTTTAACGCTTGATTATAATAACTGCATTTGGATTATATATAAATTACATATATATTATTTGGATATATATATTATATATATATATATAGTTTTTGTTCCCATAAAGACCCCATCAACTGACCTGTTATCCAACAAAGACTGCCAAAGGAAATCGATTACAGTTATTCTTAAATATTTCCACCAGGTATAATAAGTATAAAATTTAAATTAAGCATAACGGTCACATTATTATACAACAATAATTAATAAGGCCGGAAATTATTATTTATTTCCCCCTGATAATTGCACTTCTCAAAACTTTATTCCAAGTGCCAATTCCTCTTCTTTGTTTTATTTATCAATAAACACAACATTATCCTTTCATTAATCTATAGGCACGTTTCCTGTTGTGGCACATCCATGACACACGTTACATTTTGTTATCACATTACAGGAGCTATGAAGAATTGTTCCTTCATCCGCCTTTCTTCACGTCTTATAAAAGTACAGTTCATGTACGAAAAAGATTCCTCGTCCTCCCAGAACCACTCTTTTACAATTTGAGTCTTTGAATACGCCCGTTAAGTCATCGACCTAATTTTCTTGCTACTTAATGTTGCTGAGCCTAGACTTGACCAAATGAAGCAACCCAAACGATAATACGTCCAGTGGCTTGTACAGTCGATACCATGAATGACATTTACATTTATGGCATTTGGCAGGTGCCCTTATCTACAGAGACTTATATTCATTTCATTATACATCTGAACATTTAAGGGTTAAAGGCCTTCCTCAAAGGCCCTGCAGTGGCAGCTTGGTGTTGCTGGGGTTGGAACCTGTGACCTTACGATCATTAATCCAACATCTTAACCACTGAGCTGCCCCAGTTCTACTTGACCCTTTTCCATTGCTCCAAAATCCAATCTTTATGCGCACTAACAAATACAACTTTTTTCCTCCATTAGTCTCATCATCAAGTGGGTTTTCTTATGGCCACACAGCTGTTTAGTCCCAGTCCTGTGAGTTCTCATCGCAATGTGTGTATAGGAAAATGCTCTCCCTTACACTATTAAAAACATAGCTATGTTTTTTACTGGTGATTTGTTTATCTTTTTTTATTTTTATTTTTTATTTTGCAACTTCAAGTGAAATCTCCATTCATGATTTTTTTTCTGAATTCTGAACACATTTCTTCTACAAAGATGACAGTTCAACACTCTACAGGGATCTTGTTACCGTCCCAGTCATTTCAAATCTCCTAGTTGTTTTCTTTGCTCGATGCAGCCCAATAATTATAAATAATTTGACCCTTCTGAAATGGCGGCTATTTTTTGGCCAGGCAAAGAATGTGTGTGTATGTACATACATATCTATCCATCCATCTATCTATCTATCTTTTTTTTTTTTTTTTTGCAAAGAAGTCCACTGTGCTTGGTTTATCAACTTGTAATAGATCCCTGTAAGAAAATAATACTGATCCACTTATTAAAAAAATGAAAAAGATGAAATCCGAGAGTGCTCATCTGTGTCTATGTGTGTGCGTAGCTTTTTAGAAGTGCTATGATGGAGGTGGCGGCAGGCAGCTCCAGTGGCATGAGCAGGAGAGGGAGGAGGGAGTAATCAGATCCGGGTGTGGGGGCTCTGGATCAAAGCCTGGGCCGCAGCCCTGAGCACTCTAATACTCTTCCTGCATCCCTCGCTCTCCCCATCCGAGCCTCCTCCGCCAATCTGCCGCTTCCCCGACGCCAACACTCCGCCTGGTGTCATCTCCATTATCGCCTTATGGACATGCTCCAACTCCAGCACGCTCTCTCTCTCTCTCTCTCTCTCTCCCCATCACACACACACACACACACAGGCAGGAGGTGGTGTGTGTTACATTAAACTGCTGCTATACTTGGAAGGTAAGGTTACTGTATCTGTGTTTCCTGTGGGATTTGAATCTTTCTCTTGATCAGACATATAAATAAATTTAAAGTACAGCACATCCCGCAGCGTTAGACCAACACCAGACTTGCCAGAAGCCATGTTGCTTTAAAATGTGCGACCATAAATAAAACTTACGTAATGGTTTTAGTAACACTTACTCTCTCTTTGCCCGAGATCTCTAGTTGAATCTCCTTCTCTCTTAATTTCTTCCATTGGCTGTAGTATCTGGTGAGAGGAGTTCCTTCCTCTGCGGTCTGCTTCTCCCATGCCGCCTGTCAAACACACACACACACACACACACACACACACACACACACACAATACTATACTAATTAAATCAGAAGGGGTAAATTTTTTATACGTAGCAATTGTTGTCACACTGAATCGTTATAGATTTTGGAACTGGTGGACGTGAACTGGTGTATATATGAGAGTATTTCGCCAGATCTTACCCAGCACTCAAAGATGCAGAACAAAACTGCATGTATTTCAGAGACTCCAGTTTTCTGAAAATGACCAAGTTTGGCTTCTTTAGCTAAATTCAGCTCATCATGCCAGAGACTAGCTATAGAGAGAAGGAAGAACGGGAAGTTCTCACACTTCCAGTGATTTTTACATCCCCCCCCCCCCCCCATTTACTGCTTCTCTTGTGTTAAGCGATGCCAAATCATGACTTGTCCAGAAAATGTGCGTTATTACCCCGGCATCAAGTTCAAAACTGATTTTTCTAGGGGGGAAAAAAGGGGATTTTCTTTAGTACAAACAGTGGGATATAAAGCTGGAACAAAAAAAGTCTTGAACGTTACCAATTGAATATATATGTTGTTTAAGCTCATTCAGTTATATCAATTATTGCTACTTATTTTTAATTATTAATTAATTATTTTATTTAATTATGGCCATATTTCCCATACTTTGATATTTGATTTGCATTTTATTTACACAATTTTAATAATATTCTCTATTGAGGATTTTCCCTGTTGGCTCCAATCATACACACACACATACACATACATCATACATACACACACACACACACACATACATACATACATCATACATATACACACACTAAAGGATTATAAGGAACACCATACTGATATGGTGTTTGACCCTCTTTCAGAACTGCCTTAATTCTACGTGGCATTGATTCAATAAGGTGCTGAAAGCATTCTTTAGGAATTCTTTATTGATAGAATAGCATCTTTCAGTTGATGGAGATTTGTGGGATGCACATCCAGGGCACGAAGCTCCCGTTCCACCACATCCCAAAGATGCTCTATTGGCTTAAGATCTGGTGACTGTGGGGGCCATTTTAGTACAGTGTACTCATCGTCATGTTCAAGAAACCAATTTGAAATGATTTGAGCTTTGTGACACGGTGCATTATCCTGCTGGAAGTAGCCATCAGAGGATGGGTACATGGTGGTCATAAAGGGATGGACATGGTCAGAAACAATGCTCAGGTAGGACGTGGCATATAAACGATGCCCAATTGGCACTAAGGGGCCTATAGTGTGCCAAGAAAACATCCCCCACACCATTACATCACCACCACCAGCCTGTCCAGTGGTAACAAGGCATGATGGATCCATGTTCTCATTCTGTTTACTCCAAATTCTGACGCTACCATTTGAATGTCTCAACAGAAATCGAGACTCATCAGACCAGGCAACATTTTTCCAGTCTTCAACTGTCCAATTTTGGTGAGCTCGTGCAAATTGTAGCCTCTTTTTCCTATTTGTAGTGGAGATGAGTGGTACCCGGTGGGGTCTTCTGCTGTTGTAGCCCATCCGCCTCAAGGTTGTGCGTGTTGTGGCTTCACAAATGCTTTGCTGCATACCTCGGTTGTAACAAGTGGTTATTTCAGTCAAAGTTGCTCTTCTATCAGCTTTACTCAGTCGGCCCATTCTCCTCAGACCTCTAGCATCAACAAGGCATTTTCACCCACAGGACTGCTGCATACTGGATGTTTTCCCTTTTCACACCATTCTTTGTAAACCCTAGAAATGGTTGAGCGTGAAAATCCCAGTAACTGAGCAGATTGTGAAATACTCAGACCGGCCCGTCTGGCACCAACAACCACGCCACGCTCAAAATTGCTAAAATCACCTTTTTTTCCCATTTTGACATTCAGTTTGGAGTTCAGGAGATTGTCTTGACCAGGACCACACCCCTAAATGCAGTGAAGCAACTGCCATGTGATTGGTTGATTAGATAATTGCATTAATGAGAAACTGAACAGGTGTTCCTAATAATCGTGTGTGTGTGTGTGTGTGTGTGTGTGTGTGTGTGAGAGAGAAGGGAAGAAAGTTATCCAAAATCCACACTACTCATTCGAACCACTTATACCTGCATGGTTGTACATGTAGGGGTGGATCACAAATTACTTCAGTATTTTACAGCTGAATTGCTATTTTCAGGGTTTGTACACATTTTTACCATTACATTTCCATGACTTTTAAGGTAAATATTCGTGACTTAATAAACAGTAGTTCTGAGGCACTCACAAGGAATATAAGCTTAAAAAGCCTTTATTTAAACTTGGCTATCCTCCTGTTAAATATCTCCACTTTCACTGGAAATAGAAGATCAGAACATCGCATCTTCACCTCATCAAACGACTTCACTTTTGGATTTCATCAAATAACATGACATATACTTGTTGCTTTGATACACTAGCCAAAGTCAGTTTCTTAAAATACGGAGCCAGTCCAAAATTACACATATATGAGCACTTGCGTTCACCGCATGTAAATCTTGCAGCTATCTGACTGCCGGGGAACATGACCGGAAAAAGCTGGCTTATGTCTTCACAAGACTTGTAAGAATAGTGAGTATTAGCCACTTTTAGCGCCCACAGTACCGCTGCAGTGAGGGTTTCGTTTCTGGACACAGCACTCAAAATGGTCCCTTGCTTTGTGGTGGAGGAGAGGGAAGCACTGCAGCTGGCAGAGGGCGTCATGACGTTACGCACCTGGGTGAAAAAGCCAGCGATCGGGTTGGAAGCTGACTGTTGCGCAGCTGCAGCGGCAGACTGGTGCTTTGCACCTTTAGCATGGCTAAATAGCGCTGCATCTCCCATGTTCGAAATGTCGAATGTTTTATGGAAAAGTCTACATTTTGCTCGTCCCGGGTCCTGGTCTTTCTCAAGCCATGCATTATACTTTTCAGATTGAAGCCAAACATTATTAAAGAGACATTTTCCCGGCATTGTTTATTTTTGCTCAGCTGCAACAGAGTTGCCCCAAGCAGAGAACATGTCACGTGATGTGACTGATCGCCCGAACGAAAAAAGTATTGCAATTTGAAAACCAATATCAATTAAACAAATTCAAGTACACTGATATTTTTGAAAAACAAATTTCCATGACTTTTCCAAAACTTTGAGTTTATTCATTTTCCAAAACTTTTTTTAGGCCTGGAAATAGCCATTTTAAAATTCAATTACTTTTCCATTACTTTTTTTCATGACCGCACGAACCCTGTATTTTCTATGAAGTGGCCAAGCGTCAAGTTGCAAGTCAAAGCCACATGTGAAAACTCACAAGCGCATTTATTAAAATATACCGTGATCAAACTAAAATACAAAGACAGGGTTTCCTTTCCTGTTTGAAACATGGAAACGAAAAAACAAAACTGAAGTATATATATATATATATATATATATATATATATATATATATATATATATAAAATCTGTGAGAAAGCTCCTTCAGTTGTTCTAGACAACAATACCAGCTTGATTAAAATAGAGTTTAAAACAAAAATATAAACAATAACTCCGACAAAATAGATAAAAGTTTTTTTTTTCCACTGAGGCAGACTGCAGAGAAATAAATACATACTTTCATGACCGAAGACTTTTTGGGCTGTGAAAGCTCTGGCACAAAGTAGAACGCCTTTTTGTACCGGAGTTTACGATGCTGATAATGTCGTGCTGTAGAATATTTTACACACTGGATTTCCATCTTGACTTTTTGACTTTTAAATCGGGTTGCACTGGCAAGCTAGCATATTTCAACAAGGCTGCAGAAGCAGTAAACTCAGGTTTATGCAAAGACGCAGGAGGAGAGAGTGGGCCGGGCTGTGTGAAGAGTGTGAGAGCAAATCTTGGCACAGTTTCACAGATGAAATGGGTCATGCAATGCAACACGAACCTATATCGTTATAAACGGTAATGTCTTGGTTCTGGATTTCTTTTCAAAATACAGCGGAACTTCTGTATACGGCCTCACTTACAAAATTTCACCTTAAGGATCGATATTCTGCAAGAAATTTGCGTCGGAATACGAAGCATTTTTGGCATGTGAACGAAACGAGCAACGGCAAAGTCGCGCGTGCATCCAGGAGCCGTTTGCATCAGAGGAAAGCCAAGCGAAGCAAGATAAAAAAAATTTTTAAGTCAGTAAAAGCTATTTCGAAAGAGTCAACCCATGAACCAATAATGCTTTCAGCATGTGTTCAAAAGCATGTTGTTTTTGTAATATTGGTAATATTTTTGGTTGGAACGAATTATCTGAATTGTTTTTATTGGGGGGGATTTTCCCCTGATTTTCTCCTCAATTTAGTCGAAGCTAGTACCAGTCAGGGAGGGCAGAAGATACAGAAGTGATGGGTCGTTCATGAATGATTCGTTCTTTTTGAACGAGTCTTTAACGCGACTCAGAAGAACAAGTAGTCTCAGAGTGATTCGTTTATTTTCACCTGGGCATGCATGCGCAAAGCATCGCAAAACCTCCGTAGGTTATGTACAGGAAGTAGAATTGAGTAGTTACCTTTGAGTCTTTGGTCCGAATCGTTCATTCTTTTGTCACATGACTCCTATAGATGCTGTGCTATGCAGTACACAGGAAACAGAATGGAGCGATTTTTCTCATGAGTCTTCTAGTCCTAGTCGGTCATTCTTTTGCCACGTGACTCCCATAGACGCTATGGAGTGCAGTAGATTCAAAAGAACGAATGACTTGGACCAGAAGATATGAGAGGCGAGCTGCTCATTCTCTTTATTATAATTTGTCCTTAACTGCATTATAATATTTTCATTACTGGAGTTGGGGGTCTGTTTATTGAAAATGTAACATTTTCTTTTATTCCTGATCAAAATAACGAAATGAACTAAATGACTCAAAAAAAGATTTGTTCATTTTGATGAATGAGATTCAAAGACGCCAGCCAAATGCAACAATCTGAACTGCAAGCTCCCACACCATTGGGTGTGGTGTAACGTGTTTGGAGGACAGCACTATCCGCTCCTTCCGCTTGCATGAGCTCACAGACGGTATTGCTGTGAGAGCGCAGAATGTCTGCCATCCCTCCCCTCTAAGGGAGCTCGGCCAATCGGCTCTCTCTAGGCCAACGGCTGTGGGAGGCTACAGCACCACCTGGGATTTGAACTCACAATCTTATCACACATTAATGGAGGACCTCAGCGTCAATTTTCTTTGCAGAACTTGCAAACTCGTCTGAACCGGTCGAAATCTAAGCCCACTTGCTTTTGCATTATGCACCTTCTCACTCGCGACGGAGAGAGATGAGCAGATATTCCGTTACAAATTTTTGTATACAGAGCAAAATTCCTAAAAGTCATCCAGGTCCAGAGGCAGCCACCATCAGCCCATCAACACCGGGCTTCGCAATTTCTACGACGTTCCTACTGTGAAATTTTACTTCGATTTATGCCAGACCAACGTCATCCAAAACGTCCACTTGTGACTCATCGGTCATTTGAATGTTATTTTAAAAGGCTCGCGGTGCATTTGCGAAACAAGCACCGATGTTTTTCTTGGTTATCAATGGGATTCTTCCTTATTTCTCTCCCATGAACCCCATTCTGGCCCAAGCATTTCTTTTACGTTTCTGCCAGGAGCGCTGACTACAGCTGAGGCTACAGAGGCCTGCGGTTCTTTGGATGTTCTTCTGGGATCTTTTGCGATTTCCTGGATGAGCTGTTGCTGTGTGCTAGGGAGACATTTTGGCAGACTGACCATTATTGAGACGATTCTCTACATATCCTAGGGTTCTCTGTTTGGAGATAATGGCACTCACTGAGCTTTGTTGGAGTCACATATTATTAAAATGGCCTTTTTTTTTGCCAAAATATCTTCAGAGGCTCAATTAATTTCGGTTAAGTTCACTGACAAAATTACTTTTTTCACACCTTTAATAAAAATTTAAAGACGTGTGAGGTGTTCTTTGGTGTTGATAAATTAAATTACAAACTTTATGCAAGTCAATAGAAATAAAGGTTGATTGGTGGAAAACACAGGAAATATTAATACATGTATATCATCTCATTTAAATTCAAACTAATTTTAATATGACCTTGATTATTCTCGAAGTTATAGAAGAATTAAATAATCAGTAAGACTGAATAGAACAGTGGAAAAAACAGTAATAGTAATAGGGGTGTGGGATTGGAGAGAGATCGGAGGATTTCTCTGAGTCTACCTTTAAAGGTCTTTGTGGAAGATATTGATCAGGTCAAATAAGATTTTCTAACCTCCAAATTCAATAGACTCTAATAGATCTCGGCTTCCGTCATCAGTTATCGAAACTTATTTATTACAATTTGTGGTGGTTCGTAGGGCGGTGAAGAATGAATAGAGGACAATGAAGAGTGAAACGTCCTTCTTTATGGAAAGAAAAACACCCCCAAAGTAGCACAGATCCTGGAAAACGTCTTGAGTAGGTATGAAAGAAAAGAAAGAAAAAAAAACACTATGAAGAAATGGACACCACCATGTCTCAATCCATTAAAAAGACCTATGAGAACTCGTACCTAAAAAAAAAAGAAATAAATCATTAAAAAAAAAAAGAAAAAAAAAAAACGTCCAGAAACGTTACAATAAATAACACGACGGGAGAACTTGTCGAGTAGGAGGAGTGGCGCAACGAGGGAAGGAGGGTGGGGAAGATGGCCTTAATTAAATTTCAGCTGTTTGCTGGACAGATCACAGGGGCAGCGTGCCAGGCAGACGTCCTGTTGCAGTGGTGCAGAGAAGGTTGGCTTGCCAGTCCAGCTACTGAAGGACATCGCTCCTGCCGCCCAGAGCCGGCGACAGACGCACCCGGCGCGGTGCCACGCTGTCTGCCAGCACAGAGCAGCCGCACCCCCTCCACTCGCCTCCAGAGTCTTCTACATTACAGCGGGGGAGGGAGGAAGAGAAATAGAGAGAGAGCGTGCGAGAAAGAGAGGGAGAGAGAGAGAAAGAGAGAGACACCCCACCCTATCTCTCCTTCATTTCACTCTTAAACGGTCTTAAATATTTATCAGGCCTGAGAGCAGCTCCAGCCAGGAACAGGGAGGGAGGGGTGGGGGTGGGATGGGGCAAGCTCCGGCAGGGTGACAGATGAGAGTGGAGATGAAGATGAATGCGGCGTGGAGCTCGTCCTGGAAAGGAAACGGCTCCTCGTCTCTCTCCTCGCACCATCAGCGCGCCGTTCCTCCCTCCCTCTGTCTCGTTCTCTTCCCAAACCACTCCTGCTGCCATTACCCGGTCAACACATATACCCAGCATACATGCGACTCTAAATAGAGCAACACTCTGAGCAGCTGCCGGATGAAGTGTTTGATAGCTACTATACTTCCTGTTCACTCCTCCTCACTGAGAGAAATGCTGTTAGTACGATCCCAACCCATCGCCACCTCCACACTAAAATGCACTACAGATTTAGGGTCAGTGTCAGCTGTTGAAGTTCCAGTTAGTGGCCACGCGCGAAGAATCAGCCTTGGCCGTAGGGCCTGCATGTGCTAACATGCACGCAGACATTCACACTCGCACAGTCCTCGGGGGAGCCCGCGGGTGGGTCTGACCAGCTGACACCTGTACATGATGGAGAGGCTGAGCGAGGCTGTTGAGGGTGGGCGGCGTGGATTGGAGAGAGCAGTGGGAACTCCGGCATGTTTTCACTACTAAAACAGGCCCGGCTCTGTCTCAGTCTGGACACACGGAGATCAACAGCCTGGACATTATACGTGATCGGAGCCAACAGAGAAAATCTTCAATAGAGAATATTATTAAAGTTGCGCAAAATAAAATGCAAACCTATATTTTGACAACAAAGTACGGAAAATATGGCAAAAATAAGTAGCGATAGTTTAATCATTAAATCAATTAATTGTAAATAATTGATGCTCATTTCTCCACTGAACAGCTCCAGCGTTTTTCATGCACTAACTTTGTAGCAGCCATATTATAATGTCCTAACTAGTTGCTTTATTATTTAAAACGAGATCAGACATAAAAATAAAGACGGAAGAAGAAGACTTGGAATGTAAGCAGGCCTTCGTTCACACTTCAAGGAATCGTGAAGACGCAACTCTTCAATAAGTTCTTAGTAAGCATTTAAGGAGCCTGGCTAGTAAGGCTAGGACTTATAACTGATTAGCTGGAATTAACTAGGAGATATTTGATGCTCATGTCAGTTATTGCGATATTTCCTATTAAAATTCATTATAAGCACTACATCAAGTTGCACACTAGGAGGCAGCACCAGACGTAATCACTTAAAAAGTATTAATGTTTGCCCGAATCATGCTTATTTAATAATTAGCTAATCAGAAGGCGGCATTATGACGCGTGCAAAACACAAGGCCCGTGGGACAAATCCGTTCTGCAGCCTCATTTCACTTGGAAAACATAATACTAAAACAGCCCATAGTACACCACTGCTCAACTTTTCCCCGAAATGCAGAATTTAAAGCAGATGCGCAGCATGGCCAGTCAAAGGGTTAGTAGTTACCGTAACATACGGTTTATATGTGCATGCTGCTTTCCACCACAACAAGTCTACAAAGCAAATTAAAACCCAACAGCTGTGTGCTGTTAAAAACACAATTTGTGCAAGTAGACACATAACCAGATACTAATTTCACTGGGAAAAGGAAACATACCAAAAATAAATACAGAAATAATGAGAGGATGAAATGAATTTACTAATTAGTCCGAACGTTTACGGCATAATCTACTGCGGAACAATTTAAGAATTAATAACATCGCCATGAAATAAATGTATACCCCTGAAAAAGATTACTACTAGTACTAATAATAATAATAATAACAGAGAAAAATTATAATATGAAAAATCTTGATCTGCTAAATGTACTAATAATACTGTGGGTAATTTTTTTTTAAAACATATTTTATTTTTTATTATCGTTTTCGTAAAGCCTGCATTGGTACAAGTCTTGCGGCATAATGTCTGTGTGTTGGCCAATTCTTACATGAAAATAATTCCTCATGCTCCCAGAACTGCTCTTTCACAATGCAAGTCCTGGAATATGCCTGTTTTTCATAAAGGGATGGAGAAAAAAATATATCCATTTATGTGAATGCAAAACATTCAAGTCATCAGCTGACTTCATTTTACTGCCCCATAACCTTGCTGAGTCTAGACCTGACCAACTGAAGCAACCCTAAAATCATAACACTCCCTCAGAGGCTTGTACGGTGAGCACCATGCATGATGAGTGAATCGCTTCATACTGTATGTCCTTCTTACCCTGATGTAACCATCGCTTTGGACTAGGATCAATTTGACCACATTACCATTTTCCATTGCTCCAAAGAGCAATCTTTTTGCTCCCTTGCAAATTGAAGCCATTGTATGTTCCAATTAGTCACACTAACAAGTGGATTTCTTATGGCTAGAGGTGATGAGATGGCGGTTGTGAGTTCTCGTCTCATTGTGTGTGTTCGTGGAAATGCACTTAGTTTCACTACTAAATATAGTTCTGATCGCTACGGTAATTTTTTTATGATGCAACTTCATCAAGAGTTTAAGTGATCTCTGATAAGTCATTTGTGGGTTGTTGTTTTTTTCCCAACCACATTTCTGTTTCAAAGTTAACGGCCCAGTTTTTAATAATGCGCTGAACAAACTTTCAGTCATTTCATTGTTTTCTCTACTTGATGAAGGACAATAATTTTGCCCTTTTGAAACCTTTTTTGGCCATCTAATCACCTCTAGCTGAAAAATGTCCCTATTTTGTTTCGTCATTTCATTTCAATAGAAAGAAATACAAAAGTCACACAACAGGAAGAACTCAATGAAAGCCTCAACATAAAATGTGCACATGCTGTCCTCTCTCTCGCGCTCGTTGTTTCTTTTTTAAGACGGCTAACCTCAGTGAAGAACCAGGCGGACGTGGTGAACTTGAAATATCATGTCTGCAGGTGTAAAAAGCCAGACCAAACGCACAAGCACAAACGTGTCTGTATATACAGGGTCAAAACTCGGAGGGGCGTGGTACAGTGCGCTCGCTGTCTGGAAAGACGAGAGAGGTCAGCGCGAATGTTCAACGTCCTCGAAATTATCGCCGGCTCGATGAGCAAGCGCACAGGGGCACACTTACCACAGCGGCGGTGTCAGCCACGCCAAAAGCAGCCCTCTGTCTCCGGCTTGTGATGTGACTGCAGTTCTCCTGTACCTTCTCCAGCAGCTGGCGGATCTGCTTGCAGTAATTGGCCACTTTGCATTCCTTCAAAAAAGCTTTCAGCTGGATGGAGGTGGAGAGGAAAAGACAAGATGGCAGCGTTGAGAATCGGCACGTTAAGGCATTGGCTGAAGCTCGAAAAACTAGAGCCAAGTATAAATAAATCTAATGGATAAAATTAACACCGAACAGGATTTTATATGATTATCTGGCTTCGCAGGTATGGCTCAAAAAACTAATCTGATCCTGCGCACAGTCGTGTTCCAACAATAAAAAACCAGGGATTAGCTGAAGCCGGCGTTTTAAAATACCCACATGAAATATTATAGGCCAAAAGAATAAATATTCAGGGCTTGACTTTTAACAGTGCTTTGGAGGTCTGATCTTTGGCCAAAGAACAGGATGTGGCCTATGTGTGGTGTGTGTGTGTTTGTGTGTGTGCGTGCGTGAGTGTGTGTGAATGAGCTAGGAGTGGCCATGCTGCATAAAGAAGCTGGACTCCTGCCTTCTCTTAGTGTGTGTGAGGCCTGAAAGTAGCTGGACTGTATATATGTGTATGTGCGTGCGTGGGTGTGAGAGTAGGACTACAGCCTGTGGTTGGGTGTCCCAGGCATGGCCTTTAGCGCCTCTCAAACAGGATGTGGGCCTAACAGTCGTCATCATGATAAAAAGAAGCGAAAAAAAAAAGAGGGGGAGGGGAGGGAGGAAAAAAAACAAAAAAGAAAAGCCACAATAGAAGCCCGAACACCGCTCAGTCATTTCACAGACCGTCACTGTAGTACTGTCTAAAAAAAAAAAGGGGTTGGAAAAGTATCCCTTCAAGCTTTAGATTTATTGAGATGAGATTTAAGAAAAAAACTAAACAAAAAAAAAGGTATACAGTATGGTCAGTGTGTGTACCTGGATGATGGTGGGCAGCGCGAGCTCAGGGAAGCCGATTGTGGTGGCTTGGGTGTGGAAATACTCCAGTATGAGGTCATAGAGCTGCTCGATCAGGCCATCCTGAAATAAAGACATTATAGCCATCACAGCTTTAAAACTTTGAAACCTGGTTACATCAAAGAACTATATATGATTAATTTCCAATGTGTTGTGGTCTGTAAAAAAAAAAAAAAAAAAAAAAAAACATCACATAATACAAACTATACCAGTCACGCGTCAGATACAGCTGAAGGGCTTTAGCTACTGCTCACATCAGACATCATCATAATGGAGAAAATTGCAGTCTCAGTGACTTTTGCTCCGATTGCTTTGTTATTGTTGTTGTATAGGCATTTCTTTTTTTATCCTCGATTTTATCCCTAATTTAGTCGTATTCCTCCCCATCACTAGGGGGCTCCAACATTAAATTACTGCTACCACTCAGTCGAGAGGGCCGAAGACTATCAGTTGATTCCTCCGAACCACGTGACGCCAGCCGACTGCATCTTTTCGAACTGCTCGCTCATGCACTGTTGGATCGGAGTAGCACAGTCGAAGACTCGCAATCTGCGACCTTCTGCTTGCGTGAGCTCACAGACACCCCTGATTGGCTGTAGAGCCATGATTAATGTGGGAGCACCAAGTACCTCTCATCCCTCTCCTCTGGGAGAGCTTGAAAAGAAAACGAAAAGACGTTGGGGCCTCCGAGTGGCGCAGTGGAATTGGAAACAACAAATTTAGGGAGGACTGAAAAAATCCAAAATGAGTGGTTTACAACCAAATCAAATACCCATTGCTTGCAACCATGGTGAGCAGAAAAACATCTCAGAACGCCCAGAACTGTGAGGCAGATGGGATACAACAGCAGACAAGCAGATCTGTTTCCACCCCTAAGAACCAAGAACAGCAATCTGATGCTGCAGTGGTGACAGGGTTACCAAATCCCTCAAACGGTTTGGGGTGAAAAAAACAACAACATCACTGCACGGTCTTGTTGCTCTCATATTGTCACAGCTTCTCTCAACAACACTTGCAGGACGATTATTCAAAGCTAATGAACATTGTTCACTCTAGAAGTTGGTATGGGGATGTGAATTCCAGGAGATCCGGTTCGGTACTTAAATCTGTACCTTCGGCAGCCACTGAGAGACATTTTAACATGCCCACTTCACCAGTTCCAAACACGCACACGCGGCTAATCCATAAAGCATTTGTGCCTGGGGTTGGGTGTAAAGACTTTGGCCAACCCACCCTTCATTGTCTCTGCAGCATTCTTCCACTATGGAAAGTCCCTATGCTGACGGGTAGGTCAGGTAGGTGGGGAGTATTTTTAGAGACCCGACCCGACTCAGGGGCAGAATCCTGACGTGCAGCTGGGCTAATAATAGGATAATCCCTACAGGTCGAGTGGCAATCCTCTTGGCAGAAGCCCCAGTGTGTGCTGCTTTAGCTGCTGTGACGACATGTTCAGACTTTCATCATATACATGCAGGTACAGGAGAAGCGCAGGGAGAGAGAAAAGAAATTATTTATTTTCCTTCCTTTCTATTTTTACTCCTTAATGCGATTCAAGAGACATAAGAGACCATCCTACAATTTCAAGCTATAGTAGGCTCGGAAACATGAATAGAGACATTAACTGAAGTGATTCCAACATTACATTTCTACATATAGAACAGAGACGGAGATAATAAACGATTATTTCATATTTGTGTGAAGCAATTAATGAGAGACGACATCTGTTTAAAGGCATCATCTCATAAATGAAACGGCCTTTAACAAACATCATTTGACTTTTTATAATTGCTGTTTTAATATAATGTAAAAGACAAAAAATGTCTTGTTACTGTACTACGTTCTTCTCAAAGTATGACCTACAATGATTAACAACCTTAATGACCAACAACTAAGTACAAATAAGGATCATTTTTAATTAATAATAATAATTCTATAGACCGAAAAATGTTTTTTTTACAATTAACATAAACTTTAAATTAATGAGTTAAAATGGAGTTAACTCTATCTAAACTCTTCTAAAACCATACAAACTTTCATCCTCATTAACCAGTCTAAAAACTAACTATACACACATTTCTGCTACTATGAATTAGCCATTTAACTCTTGTCAAAGAGTACATTTTAATTCTATATTTTACAGTTTCCAAAACTTTGTAGCAAGTTTAAGCTACGTTCACATTAAGAGACTTAAAATATGAGCCTAAGAAGCTCAATTCCGCTCAATTTTTACCCTCCTTTTACCTTTACGCTCATGTAACCCAGATTTTTAGGGCTGTCTGAAATGCACAAATCTGCCGTTTTTCAGCTCAGACCCGAGTCACTTTCGTATGTAGTCCTATAGGGATGTCATAACAAAATCTAAAAGCAAAATCAGCTTAAACGAGGCGTCTGGCTTTCTTCCTTGTTATGGACCGCAACAAATACAGCCAACTAAACTGCTTGCCATCCTCCAGAGCAAAATTCCAAGTATAATTTTTGCTGAAATCACATCCATTTTCCTTGTAATTATGAATGTGAACCGTCAAGACATGCAAATTCGATTTGCCCAAAAAATTGGATGTGGCTTGTAATGTGAATGTACCCTTAGTGTCTTTCAATTCTTACTTGGAAAAATTTTGCCCATTCTTCCTTGCAAAAGGCTTCTATCTCTGTGAGATACTTGGGCTGTCTTTTTTGCTCCATCCGCAGACTTTCAATGATGTATAGGTCAGGAGACTGAGAGTGTCATGCCAAACCCTTCAGATTCTTGATGTACTCCATTGCAGATTTCGATTTTAGGATCATTACCCTGTTGCAGAAAGCATCCTCTTTTCATCTTCAGCTTATTTACAGACAGGGTTGATGTTCGCTTTCAGAACTTGCTGGTATTTAATTGAATCCATTTTTCCCTCTACCAATGAAATGTTCTTCATGCCACTGGCTGCAACACACAGCCTTAAATATGACGCTCCACCCCGTGCAGTTGGAGAGGTCATTTTTCACCAAACATAGCTTAGCGCATTGCAGGCAAAAAGGTATATTTTAACTTCATCAGTAATGTTTTCTTCTGATGACTTCCATGAAGGTCATATTTGTAAAGGTGTTCACTGCATTGTAAGTCTTCCCAAAGGTCTTCTCTAGTGAAATGGGATTTGATCACACCTTCAAGAAACTCTACAATCAGTTCTCTTGGAAATTTTCTACTCACATAACCATATTTTGTCCAGAAGTGAATGCCTATCCATCTGTCGATGTATGTATACACTGATCAGCCATCATCGAAATCATCTACCTAGTATTGTGAAGGTCCATCTTGTGTCACAAAAACATCTCTGAACCAAGGCATTTGGAGGTCAAGTCAACACCTTGAACTCTCAACAGTCATGGTTCTCAAACCATTCCTAAATGATTTTGTGCATTACCCTGCTGCAAGAGGCATCCGCAATCAGGTAATACTTGGTCTGCAACAATGTTTGGTAGATGTAACGTGTCAAAGCAACTTCCACATGAATGCCTGGATTCAGGGTTTTTCAATAGAACATTGCATCACGCGGTCTTCGCCAGCAAGCCGTCATCCAATAATGTATCCAGGAGGCACCTATTGCCCAGGTGAGGCACATGCACCCAGCCATCCATATGATGTAAAAGAGGCTACCTTCGTACGTTGATCCATGGTCCAGTTCTGACGTTGACATGTTCATTGCATTTCCACAGTGAACAGGGGTCAGCATGGGCACTCCATGTCTCCAGTCGGTTTGGCTATGCTGCCATAATACACAAGCAAGCTGTGATTCAGCATCAGTTCCGACACCTTACCGTCATAGCCAGAAATAACATGTTCAGCAAATTGTGCTACAGTATCTCTTCTGCGGGATTGGAACAAACAGGCAAGTCTTTGTTTCCCATGCAAAATAATGAGCCTTTGACATGAGTGTCCAACGGTACAGTCTAAGGTACTAACCACTGCATACCAGTAACACCGTTACTGCCGTTTTGGAGATGCTCTAAGCCAGCTTTCACAGTGTGACCCTTGTTAAAGTCTCTCAATTCCTTATGCTTGCCCATTTTTCCTGCTTTTAGCACACCATCTTCAAGTTGTTCACTTTCAGCCTAATACAGCCTAATATAGTCCACCCTTTGACCGGTGTATTGTTTGGGCTATATCAATAATATCTTACTTAGAAAGGTTCAAAATCAGGGGAAAAGATAATATTGAATCGGGATATTTATAAAACCGTGATACTTATAGAATCACAATTTTAATTGAATCAGCACCTAGGTGTTGTGATATCGTATTGGGAGGTGACTGGTGAGTCCTATCTCTAATAATCAATTTTATTGATTATTACTTCACCTGTCAGTGCTTTTAATGTTATGGTTGATTGATGCTTATATACGATACATGTTCATACACACACTGTGCAAAAACAAGTGCACGTACTGTCCCTGTCCTTACATATACTGTATACACTATAAATGAAACGCACTACAGGGTTTTCACGTCAACTGTTCATATTTAAGCTCCACTCAGTCTTCAGTTATGTTGGTCATGCTGCCGTTATGAAAAGTGTCTCTGCTTTGTGCCATGTACCATGCTTTAAACTTTTTTTTTTTTAATAAGTGTTTGAGGTGTTAATGCTACCCTCATTTGATCTCACACTTGTCTCTTCTACCGGTCACAATCTCACTGACCTCGAACATTGGGGGGAAAAAAAAAAAAAAAAAAAAAATATTTCAAACCGTTAGTTCTGTTTATTATTACAGCTCTAGTAAAGTTTATCATTTGACCAAGAACCCTGTGTGTTTCCATGAAATCTGTCAATCTGTTTCAGTGTGCTTTAAAACTCCCTCATCAATGATCTTGAACAGCTTTGGGCATAATGCTGAGTGGTGCAGTAGTGTATCGCTGCTACTGCTGCCCCCAGTGCCTTGACTACGACATTACATCCCACCCAGGAATAGCAGTCTTTGCACCCCTACTTCTTTTGCACTGGTTAAACATGGAAAGATTTGAAAAATATAGAAATATAACCTGATAATTTTTTATAATCGTCACAGTTGGTTATTCAGAGTAACTTTTCAAGCATTCTTAGGCATGTCAGCATGTTTAAGCAGCTTTTACCGTAAAGAGAATATGAGAACTCACCTTGAAGGCTTTCTCCTGCAGGTTGGTTTTGCTGAGTTTGAGAATCACAGCAAAGTTAATGGGTTTGACGCTCATGCGGCCTGGCTTTTTATTGAAGTCTTCCTGCTGAAAGATCTGCGAAGAACAAAATCAAATAAACTCATGATTGAAAGTTTTTAGGTTTCAGACGTCTGGAAACACAAGAACGAGTAGGCAAAAAATCCACGAGATAGATATTACAAAGCAGCATTAGCAATAGAAATAAGGTCAGCCTGGATAAAACACAGATTACAAAAAATACCTGAATATGTTTCAATATTAATGTGGCAATAATTTAAGACCATCAGCAGTAGTGATGCACTGTGTAAAATCGTGACTAATCGTTTAGTCTCACTTCTAAAGAAATGAATGTCACAACAACAAACGGTTTAATTATCTCTAGTGTTTAATTCTTTATTCAACCAGTGTTTTGATGCCTACATTCAGAGCTCGCATATCAAACTTTTTTTGTTTTGTAATTTAAGCCGCTTCAACACAGTTGGACCTAATTATACTGTATCCGGATTCCTATTTACTAGAAATGCTCACTAGACAGGATCCAACATAATGATCCAGTTGGCTACAGTATGTGTCTTTTGTCAAAGTAACTATATATATTTATTCATGATAATTTTGCAAAAGTATGCCATAAATTGTCATGAGTTTGTTTAGAGCCCTTTTTGTACATTGATGATACACGACATTACCCATATAAGGTTACTGTGTTTGACAAACTTGTAATAAGCAGTTTTTTGAATATTCCAGGGTTGGGGGTTTGAATCTCATCTCTGGCCTGTGTGTGGAGTCCATGTTCTATTTGTGCCTTGTGGGTTTCTGTCCACAGTCTAAAGACCTGAAGTGCAGGTTGACTGACACTTACAAATTGAGACCGATAGTGTGAGACCGGGTGTGTGCGTGTGTACATTTGTGCCCCGTTATGGATTGGCATCCTATCAAGGGTGTACCCTGCTTCGTGCCCCAGGTTCCTTGGGATAGGCTTATAGGCTTCGGGTCTGCCATGACCCTTCTCAGGATGGTACACACATCATCCACACACACAGCCACGCAAACACAGTATGCACGGACAGCATGCACGCGCACACAGCATGAGTATCTAAAAAGAAAAAAAACATTTTAAATCCCAGTTCTCTCTGCCCTCTGAATATCGAGACAGCAGCCTAAGTAGGTATTAGAGTGAGTTTAGTCTGAGTGTTGGTGGGCGTGAATGTCTGGGAGTCAAGATTCAGATCCAGAGCAGATGCTAACGGCTGGTGCATATAGACTTTTAAAACTAAGTCGGGCAGAGTTAAATTTTGGCTGCTAGACTTAATTCTTGATGTTTTTAAAAACAAATTATATTTTAAAGCGGAACAATTTTTGTAGAAATACATATTTGAATGGGAAATTGCTTGAATAAAAAGGTTAAAAGTTATGGCTATTTACTGGGAAGTTAAACAAAGGATTAATAATCCAAACAGAAAAATATTGCTCCATCAATTATAAAAAAAAAAAATCAAATAAATAATTGTTAGACTAATCAATAAAATAATTGATGTATTATTCAATTAGGGGGGAAAAAAAATCACTAGATGCAGCCCTAATTTAGGGGCATATTAACACCAGCTGCATCAAGAATAATATTTTGTCACTCTTGATCCCTACAAGGTAATAATCAACCATAAACCGTTTTATTTAGTTTCATTAAGGTTGATTGCTATTGTGTGAGACTAGCAAAGTAAGCACTGGCCTGAACGATATCTTCATCGTTTCATATTTATTTTTCATTATAGTGAAATATGCAAAAAGATTGCAGTGATATTATGTGAGTAACTATACATTGTTCAACTAATGACCAGACCCCATAAAATTATACATTATCAGATGGTGGGACAAGTAGAATACCGAATACCCATATTGCCATCAAAGCAACATTAATTTAAGCGGAGACATATTTTTGAACTTGTTTTACAACCTTCATACAAACAGATGATAAATGTGCCAAATTAATAAAAATTGCCTTGGTCTATACTTTCCCACCCTGCATGTGTGTATACAGTTGGTTTTTTTTGTTTTTGCAATTTCTTTTCAGCCTGTTTCGTACACATATCCCTAACATGGGGGCTCAGAAGTAATGGAACAAACGGCTGACGAGCAGTTGCTTAAAATATCACGATACCTAGGCGCCAATTCGATTTATATCACGATTCTGTAACAATTTTACAAATATCCTGATTTATATGTTTAATGTTTTTCAGATTTTCCTAAAATTCTGAAGAAAAACCACAGGATGCTGCGTCACCGCTTCAAACGCAAATATGTAAATGTTTTTTAAACATAAATCAATTAAAAAACATTGTACATGAAGGAATCTGGATATACAACTGAATTTAATTTAGATACACATACACACTGTATATACATACACGCATGCGCACACACTGTATATATGTATATGCAAAGTGCTGAGAAAAAGTATTTGCCCCCTCCCGAAATTATTATTATAATTTTTTTTTGCACGTCACACATAAATGATTGAGGTCATCAAACCAATTTTAAACCAACCTTACCTGTGTGCAAAAGTTTTCTTTTCTTTTCAAAGGGCCAGGTAGATTTGGACAGTTCTTTTTCCCTTAACATTAAAACTTTTTTGATGATCTTAATGATTTAAGAATGACAAATATGCAAACAAAATAAATAAAAAATGTTACTTTTTTTTTTTTTTCCACAGCACCTTTGTATGCATGCATGTATGGATTTTTTTTCTCTAAAATATAAGCCTCAACATGAGTCGCACATGTACAGGACACCTATAGAACATTAACACCCTAGTCTTAGAGTTGTGATAATTATAAACTTCCCACTGGGGAAACCTGTTCAACTGTCACTCCCAGCTTTAACTGCCATTCAAAAACGCAGTCGAGAAAAAAACATGGGCCAGTATTGTGAATATTAGCATATTGTGCCGGGAATCAACAGTGAGCGTAAATTCCGTTAAATCTTAAGGCAGCCAGTACTTGTCAAGTTGACACAACTACAACTGCATGCCAGAAAAAAAAAGTTTTGCAAAGTCATTTCATGCACAGTGCAATACATCTTTGTCAATTTCTCACCAAGTAGGAAATTAAAGCGTAATGTCCACAGGGAAATGAAAACTGCATTGTGGTTTAGTCTATTAGGAACACAGGAAGCAGTATATTAAATGGTCAAGTGTCTCTAAAAGCATCTGGATTCTGGAAATATCCTGAACCTACATAGTTACTGGATGGTATTTTTCGCACCACAAATCATCATTCAAATGCAGGGTAAAATGTTTAGTCATTCCAGCTTGTGTCTGATCGATCAGCGATGTTCATATAGCAAACACCATGCCATTAGTTCCAGTAGTACCTTAAGGATGAGTGAATGATCCCTGGAATTAGAGATCATGAACTAAATGAAGCCATGATTCAATCATGAGATACGTGAATAACGTGAAACAGTAGGTGCCGTTCGACATCGCTATTATGATAGACGTAGGCCGAGTACACTCCGGAAAGAGATGATCGCACAGCACGGCAATCCTGGGCTAGGAATTTGCCGTCAGTGATGACATAATCGTATGCTGAGACATAAGTAACCCAGTGAACTTGATCGATTTCCAAGACAAAAGCTTTTGCTGTTATGAATCTCAGAATCCGTACGGGGCGAGTGAGTCATTTCTGTGTAAATCAGCAGCAGGCTCCGTGAGTGTCCTTAAGCACTGAGCAATAAACAGATGATAAAAACTCAGTTCTATCAAATACGTTGCATGTGGACAAATCATTAGGTCCTGCACCCAGGACAAACATATTTCCTGTCCAAGCCATTACCCGTGTAGTGGCTTTTACAGACACGAGAGGTTTATTTGGCGTGCTTGTTAAAAACTTAATGTATTTTGCTCGATGCTGTAACTATAGTGCAAGCTACTCATTGCGAAATCACACCACCTGCTGCACTACAAACATCAGCTGAAGTGCGATGCGGGGGTCGATGCATTGATTTTTATTTATTTATTTATTTTTACACCTAGTTGAACTAATCAAGGATAAAAGAGAATCAGGATCATGCTGGTATGTGGAAACAGTGATGAAACTGAGCAAAATAACTTTCACCACAAAATAATACATGTCATAGCTCTCCTTCTTCTTTCACACGGTCACCTTGTCGGTAACATTTCAGCAGAAAACTAAGATGCGATGAAGTAGCCAGACACCATTATCTTTGACATGCGACGTGAGGACCGAGTGCCACGACCCAGTCAAAGCTTTGGTTAATTTCTTGCTGAGGTTGGGGGGAAAAAAAAAATAACACTCAGAAGACTCGGGACACACCTTAGATGGGTGCCAATCCATTATAGGGCACGCACACACATACACTCACACACTACAGGCAATTTGGGAACGCCAATTAGCCTAATCTGCATGTCTTTGGACTGTGGAAGGAAGCACCCAGAGGAAACCCACCAAGCACGGGGAGAACATGCACGCAGACCCAAGATGAGAATCGAACCCAGACCCTGGAGGTGCAAGGCCACAGTGCTAATCACTTCCCTGCTAAAATTTTAAATTCTGTTAAAAGAATATAACGGGGGAAAAAAGTGTTCATTTGGATCTGTCTAGCCAGGACCTTGCTGAACATTAGATCTTAAATTTGGCTAATAAACGTAGCATTTGTTCGGCCCTTTAATGTCTGTGATGATTGTTGTACATCATGTTCTGTGCAACAGGACTTTCAAGGAACGTGTGACTACTGTTTAAAGAGTGCAAGGGAGTTAGTGTGAAAGCACTGAGACAGTTTAGAGGGCTATGGGATTTCATTGTGTGTGTGTGTTTCAGGGATGGCCGGCCTGTACAAACATCGGATGTGGTGTCGGCCTGCGGGACACAAGAGGAAGTGGTGGCACATGGTCCCAACCTGATACGCTCAGGGGCCATACAACAGGAAGTACCGAATGATCGCACGCGCACATACTAGAAAACTACGATGCCGAGAGGGAGGAGGAAAGAAAGAAAGAAAGAAAGAAAGAGTAACAGAATCAGCGAGCTAAGACCGGAGGAAGACGAAGGGCTCTGTGAGCGAGTGACAGGCGTCGGACTGGGCCGGTGCTTCTTCTGCATCTCTAATAAAAGCAAGTAGCTACATCTCTTTTTACAGCGAGAGAGCAAAAACAGGAAGTGCAGGCAGCGCATCACAAATAAACACAGGGAGCAGAAAGAGGGTCGCCTCAGGCAAAGAGGATGTGATGCGCAGCGCACGCTTAAAGCTGCACATGAACCACAGACCTCTCAGTCTCTCTCACACATGCACACACCAACACGTGCACCCTTCCCCCCCCTCTACAATGACCACCCACCCCCCCCCCCCCCCAAACACCCCCCATCCCTCGGCCCTCTTTCTTCCGCTGGTTGCGGCTGCTGTCGCCTCCACGCTTCTATTCTCACAGCAGCTGTCACCGCAGGGGCCCTTGCCAGCCTCACACACATACACACGACGGTTTGTGACCTCCGCTCCTCCTGATAACGAAGATATCCAACGCACACAAGCGCTTGGACAAACACTCGCGTGCAAACCAAACACTCCGTCCTCTCTATCTTTCATCTCGCACTACGGTGAATGCTGTCGACTGTTTAACCGGCTTTTCCACTCACCCTCTGTGTGTGTGTGTGTGTGTGTGTGTGTGTGTGTGTGTCATGGCCTTCTTTCCATACAAAGACTTCTTTAACACGTATACGCCCCTTATACTTTAAGCTGTCTTTTTTGTGTGTGTGTGTGTGTGTGTGTGTGTGTGGAATTGTATTTCAAAAAAAACAAAACAAAACAAAAAAAAAAACCTAAAACAAATAAAAAGTGTGGACTCCAGGTAAGCATTCAGGATCAGGAACCGCTCCAGCAGCCCACTCAGTTGTTAGTGCTTTTATTAGACGGCAGCAGGACACTGGAGCACCATGGTGACAAAAGCCACGGATTTTACATGTTCACACATCCCATGCCAACCCACACACACACACACACGGACACGCTCTGGCATCAGGCGGAGTGAAACCCGAGCCACGGTAGCGTGCTGGAACAGCACGGGAGTGACGTGTGAAACGGCTGCACACCTGCCCGGATCAACCTAAAATAAAGAAGAATTAACGAGCCGTATCCTACTCTTACCTCCAGCAGGAAGGGCAGCACGGGCACGAAGGTCTTGGTGCTGCTGGAAAGCAGGATCAGAGCTCTGACGCAATGCAGCCGCAACGGGTAATACCGGGAGATGGGCACCAACCTAAAACACCAAACATACATACGCAATTAATCAAAAACAGTGGCTGCGGTCTTCCTAAACTAAAGGAGGACTATTTAACTTTTGGTACCGGCTCAGATGCAATAATACTGACACAACTGCAATATTACTGCCTCCACCATTTTTCAAATCGGTATTATAAACAGATAGAGCGTGGAGAATGTTACGGCAGAAAAGTAAAACAAACTCCAGACTATGAACCAATGAATCATTGGGTAAAATTGACATCTCCACAAAATCCAGGCTACACTGCCACCTGCTGGTAATTCTGCCAATATTACAGTTAACATATAAATTACATTTACCCAACATGACATTTAAACAAAATTAATCATAATAATATGATGTGTGTGTGTGTGTGTGTGTGTGTGTGTGTGTGTGTGTGTGTATATATATATTAAAATGATTTGGTGGAGGAAACCTTTGCACCAATCAAAAAATAAATAAATAAAATAATAATAATAATAATAAAAAGGCTTGTGTTAATTGGAACTAGGGCTGCAACTAACGATTATTTTGATAATCGATTAGTTGGCCGATTGTTGTTTCGATTAATCGATTATATATGCCATATATATATATATATATATAGAGATAGATAGATAGATAGATAGATTAAAAAAATACAGTTGAAAAGACATTCAGTTGTTAAGAGGAATAATAGACTTCCAGATTATGATATTATTTTTAATTGAAGTGTCTACTACATCCTTTTCACGGTTTATACATTATTTCGATCCTCTCGTGTATTTTATCCTTTTTTTTGTTGTCTCAATAAAAATAAATAAATAAATAAATAAATAAATATATTAGACCATTTTGCTATACTAGACAGTCTCGTAATACGGCGACGTGGGGAGAGAAAAAAAAAAACTCGCCGCTACTGGGTTCACTCTGTTTATTTGGCCCTTTTTCCGCATTTCCCTCTGTATAGCCTGTAGGATCATGGGATATATCCGGTCCTCCGAAGTGTAAAATGAACGTGAAGAAAACGCACTAGAAGTGTTTTCCTCGCGTTCGTTGGGATTTGAACGCAAAGAAAACGCTGCATGCAATGTTTTTTAACCCTGTAAACGCTTCTGTAACCTCCATTGCGCGAGTGACTGTGTATCTGTGTGTGTCTTTGTGCATCTTGTGGTCGCGCGCCTCAACGTGAGCAGCCCAACTAATCGATAACGGCATTCGTTGACAACTAATTTCATTATCGATAATTATCGATTTTATCGATTAGTTGTTGCAGCCCTAATTGGAACTGACCATAATAATCAGGGTGTATTCAGGTATCAAACCTAATATTTTGAGACTTTTGATGCAACTTCAAAAACAAATTAAGTCCAAAATATTTGCAATTTAGAAAGGAATGTGGAAACTTGAGCAGTTATATCAAATTACATATAAAAAAATGATAAATGCATCCATGCTAAGTGGACTACTGTTAAATGACTAATCTGCAGATAGACTATGGCAATGTCTGATAAGCCTAACCTTTGATGCTTTCCTATGTTGGGCAACTTCCAGCATTATGGATGTGACAATTGGACTCGATTCTTTTCGGCATTTGGCAGACACCCTTATCCATTCTATTAGCAGTAGAGGGTTAAGGGCCTTGCTCAAGGGCCCAACAGTGGCAACTTGGTGGTCATAGGCTTTGAAACTGGGACCTTCTGAACTGCCAATGCCTTAACCACTGACCCCAAGTCGTTTAACACAAAACATCAGCACATGGACAAGTATCAGTGTACTAATTTGTGTAACATTTAATGTAACCTCTTCAGCTAAAAACAAACATTCGTATAATTCAGACATTGCCAGGCAAAAAAAAAAAAAAAAAGGCATGGAGGTCTTCTCCAACACATCCTAAAGATTCTCAATAAGGTTAGGGTCTGGACTCAGTGGTGGCCAATCCATGTGTTAAAATTATGTCTTTTTTAAATTGATGGAAAAAAACCTTCCATTCAGTATATTCAGGTGACCTCATTTCTTGGGCATATATTCAATTCAATTCAATTCAGTTTTATTTGTATAGCGCTTTTAACAATTGTCATTGTCTCAAAACAGCTTTACACAATCAAAAGAATTATTTAAGTTTGTGTGGAATGTGAATGTGTATGAATCAAAATGTTCAGATAGTCTCTGGTGAGCAAGCTGCGAGCGACAGTGGCAAGGAAAAACTCCCTGAGATGGTAATAGGAAGAAACCTTGAGAGGAACCAGACTCAACAGGGAACCCATCCTCATCTGGGTGAAACAGGTAGCAGAAAATGATCTGCATTTATATAGTGTTAAGTGTTAGGTTCAACTATAATAGTTGATGTTAATTGATGTTATAATAGTTGATGTAAAATGGAGTCCAGTAGTTATTGGAGACTCAGATAGACTTGTATATGCCATATACAGTGGCATAACCTAGACCTGACCGACAGAAACAACCCGAGATCATAACACGGTCCCCACAGACTTGTATGGTAGTGCCGATCACTGTACCCTGATGCACCCATCATTCTGGAACAAGATAAATCTGAACTAAAAAATTAAAACTTTTTTTTTTCCCCTATAAATTTAGTCCTGCCCAATTCTTTTTCCGCGATTTTCTTCCCAATCTAGTTGTGGCCAATTCCTCCCTGTCACTAGGGGGCTCCCACATTAAGGCTACTATTACCATTCAGCCGGGAGGGCTGAAGACTATCACGCGTTTCCTCCGAACCACGTGACGTCAGCCGACCGCATCTTTTCGAACTGCTCGCTCACGCACCGTTGGGGGCGGCGTAACACACTCGAGGCCAGCGCTATCCGCTCCCTCCACGTGCGCGAGCTCACAGACGCCCCGAATGGCGTAGAGCCGTGCAATTAATGTGGGAGCACCAATACCTCTCATCCCTCCTCCCTGAGAGAGCTCGGCCAATTTAGCTCTCTCGAGGCATCCGGCTGTGAGAGGAAAACAGCATCACCCGGGGTTCAAACCTGCGATCTCCGAATGACAGGGCGAGCCTACTGCGCCACTCGGAGGCCCACAGGTCATTATTTATGCTCCCTAGCAAAGTCAAGTTTTTAATTTTTTTATTAGTCTCACTGATAAATGGTTTTCTTAAGGGTATGCATTTGTTTAGTCCCAATTCCTCAAGTTATCTACACATTGTGGAAATGCTCTTACTTTCAATATTAATATAGCCATTGCTTCTACTGTTTTATTTATTTATTTTTTTTTTTACCAGCTTGATTTGAAAAAATAAATAGATAAACAAACATTTACGTGATCTCAGATAATGATAATAAAATTTTCCCGCCTGCCACATTCCTTCCTTCTAGACTACCATTCTACCGTTTTTGGGTAAATTGCCAGTACGGACGTGACAACTTCAAATTATTAAATGTAATGTGTCTGAATCAGCCCTCAATAAACTATATAATTGCTATTGCACTGCATTGGACTTTCCCGTTTAAATTTCAAGTAAACGTTTATTCAACATAGTTTGCTATATAGCTATTTTTTTTATAATTTGTACTTCATACAAAAATGAAAACTTTTCAAGATTCAAGATTTTAGATTTAACCACTCTTTTCAAACATGGTGAGCAGAAAAGCATCATAGGACACCCTGCAAAACAACTGCAGAAGACCATACAGGGTACTACTGTACTTCTGTTGGCAAAAAACTGGAATGTGAAGCTAAAAATGTGACATTTTTATAGTCCAGTTTTGGTGTGTTCTGCATCCAGAACTCCTGAAAATATTGCTGAAAGCATTGAATAGAGCCAATTAATCCAGTATTGCAAGCTTACTTGATGCAGCCGACGATGACCTGGCACAGGGGGTAGATCAGGGGCTCGAGCACCTCACTGGGGTAGATTGTGCTCAGCACTCGACACCACATATGCAGGCAGTGCACATACTGCCAGTTATACACAGACTGGTACGTCTCCTGCACACACACACAAATAAATATTACACACACATGGATTATAACAACTCTCCCTGTGCATGCACAAAGCTGGTAAGATCAGAAATCATTCATTCATCACTGATATGAGCCCTTAGTTGTTGCTAAGACTGACCTTCTTCTTCATGTTCATGGCATTGCGCAGGTGGATGGCGAGCTGGCGGATATAGATGAAGCCATGCTGGTAGGAGACTTGTGTGTCCAGAGAGTACATCTCAGCCAGAGTGCGCTGCATGAAGTTTATTAGAGGCAGTGCATTGGGGGAGGTGAACTTGCAGTTCTGGACGTACGCAATGTACATTTGCTACAAAGAGAGAAATTACATTTATCAGATTTTTGTATTGAAAGGGTCGGTCACCATGCTGCTGGGTGACAAATACACCCCACCCTGGAGAGATATCGGTCATTTCCCTGCCAGTTTCTTTCAGGCATGTGTTGCCAGCTTGATGCCTATTTGAATGTGTGCCCAACATTGTCAGCCCTGTGCCGCTCCGGCTCGAATCACGGACGTTCTGACCTTAAACACCAGGCTACCCGGACCCACCATTAGTGAAATTAAAGTGTAAACAAAGTTATTTGTGTTGTGCCAGAGTTGAAGAGTCGGGTGCGAGGCTGACTTACCTTGAGGACGGTGTTCAGGAACGTGCTTTGTTTGTGACGGCAGATCTTGTTAATGGCCAGAAACGCCAACACTCGCACAGTCTCTTCTCCAGTGCTCCACTGCTTTATCAGTTGCTATGCAGAGAACAAAAGGTGAATATTTCCAATGTATCCAATAATCACTTTAGTCTCACTCCCAGCCATTTACACGTTTGGACCATTAAAGAAGTTCCTGGGAGGCCAGCGTTTCAGATGTGAAGCACAAAGTCCAATCATGTCTATGGCATCCCAAGACAACTTTCTACCTTGATGGTATTCAAGCGCTAGTGGAATGCCGGGATAAGTGCATTAGTGTAGCAGGGGATAACATGGTGAAATAAATTTAACACACACACACATGTACTTCAATAAAGGCAGCAAAGAAGCCACTTCTCTACAGGAAAAACATCAGGCACAGACTGATGTTCTGCAAAAGGTACAGTGATTGGACTGCTGAGGACTAGGGTAAAGTCATTTTCTCTGATAAAATCACCTTACTGATTGATTGTCTGGAAAAAAGCTTGTCCAGAGAGGAAAAAAAGTGAGCGCTACCATCAGTCCTGTGTCATGCCAACAGTAAAGCATCCTGAGACCATTCATGTGTGGGGTTGCTTCTCAGACAAGAGACAATTAAGTGGATTGGGGAACAAAACACTGACGTTTTGGGTCCATGGCCCCAGACCTTAATCCCATTGAGAACTTAATGGGCAGGTGAAAAAATAAAAAACCTACAAATTCTGACAGACTCCAAGCATTGATTATGCAAAAATGGGCTGCAATCAGTCAAGATGTGGCCCAGAAGTTGATTGACAGCATGTCAGGGCGAACTGAAGAGGTATTAAAAAAAAGTAGGGTCAACACTGCAAATACTGACTCCCTGTGTAAACTTACTGTAATTGTCAATAAAAGCTGTTGGCACATAAAATTACACTTCAATATACAATAGTAACATCTCACAAAAAGATCTAAAAACACTGAAGCAGCAGACTTTGTAAAAATGAATATTCTGAAATAAAAATTTTATCTGTCACATACACAGTACGATATGCAATGGAATGCTTATACGACCGTCCATGACCTTAAAAAAATATACAAAAATAATAAATCAATAAGAAATAAATTATGGAATAAAAAGAAATAAAATAAAGAAAAACTTTAGCTATAGAACAAAATATTATATACACAGTATATACCAGTAAGAGAAGCGTATAGATGTCACATTAGGGCTGCACCATATTAGGAAAATATGCGATATGCCATGTTGTTGAATATTGCGATAACAATATTTCTTGCGATATAACATTTCCCTAGAGAAATGCATTTTTTAATTATTATTATTGCCTATTTTTTTATTATTTATTTATATGGAATGATCATACTAAAATAAACAGGTAATAGATATTCGTCTGATGTAATTAAATCTAATTCAGGCTAAAAAGAAACTATTTGTCAAGGAAGTTGCAAATATTTAGACTTCAAAACACTATGAATGACTTTAAACCCCTCAGCAGATATTCTGACTTCTGGTTTGCTGTTACTATAAACCTGCCAACACAATATGAATTCAAACATGACTTTTTATTTACGTGTAACCGTACACTCATCAATAGTGTCTTAAAACAAGAGCATCTTTTAAACAAAATATTCTCTTTGGCTTATAAATAAATATTCATTCATTCATTAATTTTCTATACCGCTTAATCCTGTGTTCAGGGTCGCGGGGGACCTGGAGCCTATCCCAGGAGACTTCGGGCACTAGGCGGGGTACACCCTGGACAGGGTGCCAATCCATTGCAGGGCACACACACATACACACACTCACACACCCAATCACACGCTACGGGCAATTTGGGAACGCCAATTAGCCTAACCTGCATATCTTTGGACTGTGGGAGGAAACCGGAGTACCCGGAGGAAAACCACCAAGCACGGGGAGAACATGCAAACTCCATGCACACAGAGACGGGAATCGAGCCTGGCCGGGGAATCGAACCCAGACCCTGGAGGTGCAAGGCGACAGTACTAACCACTACTAAATAAATATTATTAAACAAAAATAAAATTTAAAAAAATACTATTCGTCACACACGCGCACACACACATACACGCTCCGCGACCGGCACTAGGACCCGGAAGTAATGCGGGAGCGAACCCGGAAGTATAATAGGAGTTAACAAACCATTGCATAGAGCTTAGTCACTGAGTTCACCATGTCGGTGCAGATTGTTTACTTTCTGATTTGAGTGTGTGTCTATAGGACGCAGGTTAAATGTGTGTTTTTCCCTTGCTCCCCTTCTGTGAGAGTCCTTAAACTAATTCGCATGGTTATCCTGCCTACTCGCTTGCTTCCGCGTTTGGGTTTACCGTCCACGCTACAAAAGGCTAACGGCTAATCGCCAAGACTTCTGATCACCCGGGGTTAGTTCGCGACAGAATTAAGTATAAAGAGATATCTATATATCTATATATATCTACATATATATATATATATATATATATATATATATATAAAATAAAAAATATAAAAAAAGATATAAGCGGGTATAAACATAGTAAGGGGCCATCTGATTGGTCAAATTTGGACACAAAAGCTTGGCACATAGATTATTTATCGCAACTCTTTGCGATATGGTTATCGCATATACCATTATCGCGATAATGATATTTTTTCGATATATCGATTAAAAAAATTTGATAAAAAATATTTTCTATATTATTTTATATTATATATATATATATATATATATATACACACACACACACACACACACACACACACACACACACGTATATATACACTAGGGGTGCAACTAACGATTATTTTGATAATCGATTAGTTGGTCGATAATTTTTTCGATTAATCGGATACAAAAACTAAGCGCTTTAATTTTATGTTTTGCTTAACTATATAAAACCATAAATCAGGGTATTATTTATGTATAAAAGTAAACTTTAAAAAAATGCAATAGCCACATAGAGTTTAATGATCTTTAATTTTGACATTTAAACCTTATTTTATGTAAATCAACATTTTTGTTTTTAACAATAATTGCAGATGGCAAGTTGACAGTGTGTGTGTGTGTGTGTGTGTGTGTATGTATTAGTTAAAAAAAAAAAAAAAAAAAATACACTGACATTCAGTTGTTAAGAATGACCTCACTTTTAAATTCTCTTAAATGAATTCAACTTAATAAGAATAATAGACCTCTAGATTATTATGATATTATTTTTAATTGAAGTGTCTCTTGCTACATCCTTTTCACGGTTTATACATTATTCCTCTCGTGTATTTTATCCTTTTTTTTTGTTGTCTCAATAAAATTTATATATATTACACATACACACACACACACCATTTTGCTATACTAGACATTCTCCATAATACGGCGACGTAGGGAGAGAGGAAAAAAAAATTGCCGCTACTGGGTTCACTCTGTTTATTTTGCCCTTTTTCCGCATTTCCCTCTGTACAGCATGTAGGATCATGGGATATATCCGGTCCTCCGAAGTGTAAAATGAACGTGAAGAAAACGCACTAGAAGTGTTTTCATTGGGATTTGGACGCCAAGAAAAATCTGCATGCAACGGGTTTTTTTTTTTTACACCGTATAACCGCACAAACGCACGTCACCAAAGCCTGTGTGAACACTCATTAACTCCTATGTGTACAAAACCCTCGGCACTTCGTCCGCGCTCACCGGACACTACAAACGGCAGAAAACCGCTCGATTTTAATGCCCGATAAGAGGCGTTTAATGTAAATTGCTCCCATACCTGGGAGGACTTGGGGCGCGCGCTTTTTCCTGCAAACGCTTCTGTAACCTCCATTGCGTGAGCAACTGTGTATCTGCGTGTCTTTGTGTATTTGTGCATCTTGTGGTCGCGCACCTCAGTAACGTGAGCAGCCCAACTAATCGATAACGGCATTCGTTGACAACGAATTTCATTATCGATAATTATCGGCCCCCTTGAACTTTTACACACTTTGTCACATTACAGCCACAAAAATTTATCAATTTCATTGGAATTCCACGTGAAAGACCAGTACAAAGTGGTGTACACGTGAGAAGTGGAACGAAAATCATACATGATTTCAAAAATTTTTTACAAATAAATAACTGCAAAGTGGGTGTACGTAATTATTCAGCCTTTGGTCTGAGTGCAGTCAGTTGCCCATAGACATTGCCTGATGAGTGCTAATGACTAAATAGAGTGCACCTGTGTGTAATCTAATGTCAGTACAAATACAGCTGCTCTGTGATGGCCTCAGAGGTTGTCTAAGAGAATATTGGGAGCAACAACACCATGAAGTCCAAAGAACACACCAGACAGGTCAGGGATAAAGTTATTGAGAAATTTAAAGCAGGCTTAGGCTACAGAAAGATTTCCCACGGAGCATTGTTCAAGCGATCATTCAGAAATGGAAGGAGTATGGCACAACTGTAAACCTACCAAGACAAGGCCGTCCACCTAAACTCACAGGCCGAACAAGGAGAGCGCTGATCAGAAATGCAGCCAAGAGGCCCATGGTGACTCTGGACGAGCTGCAGAGATCTACAGCTCAGGTGGGGGAATCTGTCCTATTAGTTGTGCACTGCACAAAGTTGGCCTTTATGGAAGAGTGGCAAGAAGAAAGCCATTGTTAACAGAAAACCATAAGAAGTCCCGTTTGCACAGCAAACATGTGGAAGAAGGTGCTCTGGTCAGATGAGACCAAAATGGAACTTTTTGGCCAAAATGCAAAACGCTATGTGTGGAGGAAAACTAACACTGCACATCACTCTGAACACACCATCCCCACTGTCAAATCTGGTGGTGGCAGCATCATGCTCTGGGGGTGCTTTTTGTGATTTCTTCATTGACAATTATTCAACCCCTTAAAGACTACCACTCTTAAGAACAGAGGTTCATTCAAGTGTTTTTGATCAGGTATTGAAAACACTTGTGGATGTCAACGAGCAGCAATCTAGCATAATAAGCACCAATTAGGCAGATTTAAAATGACTGTGATACTCAGCTCCTTCTAGACATTTACTGGTGTGTTTACAAACATGGTGAAGTCAAGAGAATGGTCCAGGAAGACAAGAGAAGAGGTGATTTCTCTTCACAGGAAGGGCAATGGCTATAAGAAGATTGCAAAGATGTTAAACATTCCAAGAGTCACCATAGGAAGCATCATTTGCAACTTCAAGGCAAAGGGCACTGTTGAAACGCTACCAGGTCATGGCAGAAAGAAGATGCTGACTTCGACTGCTGTGCGCTACCTGAAGCGCAAAGTAGAGAAAAGTCCCCGTGTGACTGCTGAGGAACTGAAAAAAGATTTGTCAGATGCGGGTACTGAAGTTTCAGCTCAGACAATAAGGCGCACACTGCGTAATGAAGGCCTCCATGCCAGAACTCCCAGGTGCACCCCCTTGCTGTCTCCAAAGAATAAGAAGAGTCGACTGCAGTATGCCAAAAGTCATGTGGACAAACCACAAAAGTTTTGGGATAGTGTTCTGTGGACTGATGAAACAAAACTGTTGAACTGTTTGGGCCCATGGATCAACGCTATGTTTGGAGGAGGAAGAACAAGGCCTATGAAGAAAAGAACACCTTGCCTACTGTGAAGCATGGCGGGGGGTCAATCATGCTTTGGGGCTGTTTTGCTTCTGCAGGTACAGGGAAGCTTCAGCGTGTGCAAGGTACCATGAATTCTCTTCAGTACCAGGAGATATTGGAAGAAAATGTGATGCAGTCCATCACAAACCTGAGGCTTGGGAGACTTTGGACCTTTCAACAGGACAAAGATCCCAAGCATACTTCCAAGTCCACTAGAGCATGGTTGCAGATTAAAGGCTGGAACATTTTGGAGTGGCCATCGCAGTCACCAGACTTAAATCCGATTGAGAACCTCTGGTGGGACTTAAAGAAAGCAGTTGCAGCGCGCAACCCTAAGAATGTGACTGAACTGGAGGCTTTTGCCCATGAAGAATGGGCCAAGATACCCGTAGATCGCTGCAAGACACTTGTGTCAAGCTATGCTTCACGTTTAAAAGCCATTATAACTGGAAAAGGATGTTGTACTAAGTACTAAGAATGAATGTCACTTGAAAAGACATTTGTGTTTATTTCATTATAAATGTTATGTTATATTTGTCTGACTTGCAAGTGCCTCTTTGATTTAATTGTAAACAAGACGACTGAAATGATCAAAATCAATGTCAAACTGGCCAAAACACTCAATTTCAGTGGGGGGTGAATAATTTTGAACACAACTGTATACACCGTGTATATGAGAGTGTTCAATATATTTATGTCATACTCAAAACCTTTTGGCCACAGTTGTAGTTTTTACGGTGATAACTGTGTCCTGTTATTCTGTACAGTCAAAAGTCCTGGTTTGACATGAACAGCCCTTGCGACAAGGCAATGCAATACACAATTATGATCAGATATTCTTTTGCATTCCATGCTGCATTTATATAAATACTAACACATTTCACTTTGTTTAAAAAAATAATAATAAAAATAAATAAATAAAAAATAAAAAAGTCCCTTACCTTCAGCAAGTGCCGGGACTGTTTGGGCAGACACAGGAAGTATGGCACCATCTGGTTGGCGTGGCGGAGAACAGCAGCGATAACTGAGGACTGGGTAAGACTGGAGAGCAGCTGTGAACAGTCAAGACTCAGATATCAGTGTTACGCTTCGGTGTGACATAAAGGACAAACCCATAAAAGAAATAAATAAAGCACAAATCAAATATACCTGAACAAGTCCACTCAAGTACATTTTGACGTCAAGCTGATTCTTCTGCCATCTGGGACTTGAGGATGGCAATATTAATCTGGGAAACAAATATGTATAAGATAATCAGATTCTTTTTTCTTTCGATATGTATTCAGCTTATATTTTATCTTGAATCACAATGCATGTATAATCATTGCAATGCCTGAACACTTAAAATTATTGGATAAAACTATGTGCAACATGGAAAATGCACCAAAATGAATGAATTAAAAATAATGTTGAAACCTTTGAAGAAATCTAATTAGCGATGAAAAGTGATAAGTGATGAAATATGGATTACACAGAACTGAAAAGTAAAAGACACCAGAAAACTAACAGGAACCTTTAAATTTGCACAAATCTTCTACATTTTCTGCACATTTTGAAACAAAACCATAATTGTAATATGTATTCAATATTAAATTTATTGCATACACATCAACAATACCAAAAATCATTAGTTCATACACAAAAATCTCTACAGCTAACCAAAATGAAACCATGATAGAAATGATAAGATTGAGAGCACATGCTCTTACTTTTTTTTATCTTTGTCCAGCCCTTTCAAATTAAGCAGTTTGTTCAGAGCACCATACATGTCCTTTATGCAGAACAGGATCAGCGCATTGAATACTGAAAAAACAAACAAACAAACAAGCATTTCCTTCACCCCATACTGACTTTATTTTTAATGCATACCGTACTGAGATAAACCAAAGCATTTACCTGAACTGTCATCCACAGTGTAGCGGCACTCGATTTCCTGATCACCTTTTGTAGTTGCCACTGCAGCTTTGAAGGCCTGTGTGATGTCCCGGATTAGACGTGCAGTAAACTCTCTCTGCAAAACAAAAACAAACTATAAAATTTGTAAAAAATAAATAAATATATGACATGGTGTTCATTAATAATTTAATATCGTCATTGCTGGCTTAGTAAACATAACCAGGATAAAATGATCACTGAAAATAAAAAATATATTAAGACAATAATTAAAAATAGGCTGTGGGATAAAGGAACAGAACAGTTTGGGCTATACTTATGCTTTGTCTTGTCCTTGATTTTCCTTCTAAATCAGACTGATCAGTTCCATCACACTTTTTTCCTCACATAAATTAGTCAAATCAATGGTTGCATTTTAATATCAACTCTCAAAATTGTATTACATTTTTCAGAATGCACTTTCAGTGATCTACAAGGAGGTATTGAGAAAAATTGGAGAAAAGAGAAAAGTTTTTTTCGAGAGTTGCCTGCCCCAGATCTGGTCTGGCATGTTACAAAACTAGCCTATAAACTTTATGATACTGCCTCATACATTAACATGGACACAAACTTTTTTTCCCCCTGACTGACATTCTGATTAGAGTTTCCAATGTAACTGATGATAATAACAATAATAATAATAGTAATAATAATAATTAATTATTAATCAGAATAAAAAAATTTGACAAGTGATTGTGTGCTGTGGAGTATTTAATTTGATGGAATTAAGAGAATCCTCTTTACTTCGAGGTTAGTTTAGGCTTTCCATCTTTTCTGACCAATCCTGACTTCCGCATTCTGATTGGCTACAAGAATTTATGATAGGTTAGATCAGGGGTGTCAAACATACGGCCCGCGGGCCGAATACGGCCCACTAAGGTGTCCAGTACGGCCCGCGGGATGATTTGAACAATAATATTAAATATCAAATATTTTTTATTATCATTATAAGTAGTAGTAGTAGTATTAAATAAAGTCTATGTCCGGGTATTCGCTGCAATATTGTGTTTGGTTTTATTCATTTTTTTATTTTATCATTGATCATTTAACTGCTCTTCTCTTGCGCTTCTGCCGAAACCTCTAACACGCATGCGCATTCTAAATTGGCGCCTAAATCTAATTTCTTCGGCTATTTGAAGATGTGTGGCAAGCACTCGCGATTTTAAAAAAATGTCCAAAAAAAGAAAAATTGATCTGGAAGGGTGGATGTTTCAGGAGAAATGGAAAGAGAAGTATTTCTTCTGTGAGGTCAACGGCAAGCCGGTAAGTTTAATCCGCTCACAAGCCGTGGCTGTGCAAAAAGAATACAACATTAAACGGCACTATGACATACACGAAGAGAAATATGATAAATACACTGGACAGCTCCAAATGGAAAAAGTTAATGCTTTAGCATCCGCTTTAAAAAAAATTTTTTATTTGTTAAAGGAAAGTTCTCATTTGTAGTGTAGAGTTAATGTTCATATCCAAAGTGAATGATATATTTTTTTCATTTGCATTAACCATAAAGAATTTATTTTTGTATATGATTCTTTCTAAACTATTGAGTTGTTAAAGGCAGTTTTTTTTAAATTATGAAGTGTTTTTCTAGTTTGTAAATTATATTGTAGCCTATAGCTTCATATTTAATGTAACTGTCTGTACACAGAGTCTGCAGCATTTTTTATTTCTTATCTGACAAGTAATATTCATGTTCAAAGGAAAGGATTTTGCTTGCCATTACTTGGCATTGTTTTCCCCCCAAAAAGGAATAAGAGTCTTAATAAACAGTTTCTGAGGACTTGTTACATGCAGTTTTACAGAATATAGTGTATTTGTTGTAATTTGATGGACTATGATTAAAAAAACAAATTCGGCCCGCACATGGTCACATTTCTTCTCATCCGGCCCTCACCCTAAAATGAGTTTGACACCCCTGGGTTAGATGCATCACTGCACTGAAATAATCAGTGCTCCTTTTTTAGCCAAACACCAGGAGCCAGTGAATAAAAGTCTGAAGCAAAGACCAGTGAAAAAGAATTGTCATGGAGTTTACGAATAGGAATGGAAGCAAAGATTTCTTCCTGGAAGCTCGTTACATCACCTAACATTAATCTACGCATGCACAGAAAGAATAAATTTTTTTCCAACATGAGAGAAATTATCGGATTACTAAATTATCGGCTAATATTTACCTACTAAATAATGATTATGAAAGTTTTACATCACCCTTTTCACTTCCATTAAGAATTCATTCCAATCAAACCGGATCCGGTCAAACCGTTCAGGTTGAGGTGTTTACATGTTATATATATTTTTCCCCAGAGTATTCTGATTATTATGGACTATTAGAGCCCATAGCTGTTGATAGTGATGTTACTTTGACACAAAAGATCCGAAGCATGTATGGAGCAGAAGGGGGCGTGTCCAAATTAAGCCTGCCTGTGTCTCAGTTCCCTGAGAGTCACATGTTAATTTTCACAAGATTCAGAGATGTTGATTATGCGCATAAACATTTCCTTGACCAGTGCAGCTACACGAACATATTAACTGTGCTGCTTGCAATGTTACGATCTAGTTGCTACACAAACTATCTATTTTTCCACTAGATGGCAGTATAATGAGCCCTTTAATGAAGCTTCATTTTGGTGAAACTATTGGCTGGGAAGCTTCGACACCTACTGTATATGAGGCTTCATCTAGCCATCACTACCTGTTGAGGGTCCTTAACTAGACCAGATAAATGTATGAATATATGATAATGAAACCAGATTCTTTGGCATAAAGACAAGCATTACCTTAAGTTTCGTTTTCCATTCCTCAATCATCTTTGTTGTAACTTTTGTGGTCTTTTTTGCAGATTTTTTGCCCTTTTTCTCGTCCTTCCCATCCGCCTCCTCATCTGAGTTGGCATCCTAAAATCACAGCGAATTATTCAGTTAAAATCGATTTTTAATTTGACTAAAAATTATTTGTAAAGATTGACAGAGTTCTCGGATCAATTGAAATTATGTTAGAAATCAATAAATCCTGAGAGTATACTGTATACAGTCACGGTCAAACTAACACACAAAGATATTGCAACTCACAATTCCATACACTTCATCTTAGTGTACTTTTTCTTATGTTATATCAATTAGAGTATGCACAATATTTCAACAGGAGCTCATTTCAATAACAACTGCTAAATGTCATACTGATTTCAGGTTTTACATAGTCTTTTTACTGGGTCAAAACTTTGTTGCACATGCTTTTGTTACTATTCATTGGCATTGCTTTTTAATTTACTGATAAGAAATCACATGCTTGGCGTTGCCTTCCACAAGCTCTTCCCAGGAAAATACATGCACAACATAATTTTGCCACACTCGTGCTTGACAGTAGGGACTGATTTCTTCAGACAAGCCCACACAACTGTTTGTAAATATGTAATCTTACAACAACAAAAAAATCTTACTTTCAGAGATGCACTATTCGTTCTTATTATTTGTACTTGGCTCAATTGTTTGGATTTTCCCATGGTACCATGGGCAAAAGTGCATTGGCTCCAAATACAGCCATGTCTGGCTTCAATTTTTTCCTAATCATGAAAACTGGCCGATCAGAAGCTTCTAAAACACATTACATCCTCTGGGATCTTTCAGACTGTTGAAATAAGCCTTGGTGTATGTAAATATCTTAATTATTAGGTATATAACTAAACATTTAATTCCCATAGTGCCCTGTCCATAAATATCTAATACATAAGGATGCACCTCCAGCTGAGACGGAAGTTTATGATATTTATCTTCATCATCATCATCCTCTGAACTATCAGTGTCATCGAAATTCAGCAGCGTCTGGTCATTGTCCTGCAAAAACTTGTAGAAGTCTGGATCCCTGTCCTTAAGCCTTGAGAGCTGGTCTTTGTGTTGAGATGCTTTGCCCTTCTTTTTGAGACTCCTTTAAAAAAAACAGAATTCTGTTAATGTGTGCCATACCAAATTATGGTTGATAATGAAGTTTAGATCATGATACACAGGATGAGGAAACAGAGGAGTTAGTTAGGATGCGGAGCCTTGTTTGTTATATTCAAGCCTCGGTATAATGCATTTTTTTCTTCTCTGATGGTTCAGACATATTCCAGGACAGGTATTGTGTACGGGTTTTTCTGGGAGCATGAGAAATCATTTCCAGACATGAACTGCCCCCGACATCAAGTGCAGTGCTCAGAGCTAAAGGCAGTCGAACAAAATATTAGAAGTAATTTTTTTGGGACAAACAGTGTACTTTAGTAAATAAGCAGGAGTAATTTGTAAATAAGCAGGAGTAATTTGTAAACGTGGTCTTGAAAAACTTAGAAAATGTATACTACTGTTAGAGCTATGTCATTTCATTTTCATTACTGTGCAGTGCTTTGTTTTTATGTGCTGCTCAGGGCAGTGAGGCAAAATATTCAAACGAAAGAAAATGCTTAGATTCAATTAAGTGATACTGAATGCAACAAGAAATTACACTCACTTCTGCCCTGCAGTCAGTGTTTAAATTCTTAAATAAGCAATTAATTATTTTTACAGAGAAATGCATTGCCATTTTCTCTTTATCACAAAACGTTTCCCCAAATATCACTATTAAAAAGTAATTGTTTGTTTTTTAATTATTAATCAACCAAAAAAACATGATGCTTACTGGTCAGAGTTATCAGTCACATTCTCCAGGGCTGAAGCCTCATCTTCAGATCCAGACCCATCGAAAGAGTCTAATCCAGTCAGAAACTCATCCACACTCAGATCCTGCAACTTCCTGTCTCACACACACACACACACAATATGACAATACATAATGTGCATTTGATGTTCTAGGTTATTAGAATCAAATGCAAAAGCATAATATTAAGCTGTACAACAATGTGCGATGAGCCTTAACAGACTGAATTTCACTTTTGGTGCAATTAGTTTAGCTCTACAAAATGTCTTGCAAGTAGAAATGACTTGATGGGCCAGGGGTTTTCAGACATCACAGTCCTGAGTGTGAACTAAGATTCAAAGATTCAAAGAACTTTATTACTCCCAAAGGGAAATTGCTTTCGTGGAACTAGTCGTGGAAGTTATTCTGTACAATGATCAAGCTAATCTTCTAATGTTATGTTATGTAATGTAATGTAATAAAGCTAGAATACAATATTACAGATGTCTTGCTATATACTCCTAATATCACAAAACTCAAACTTCACAATACAGTACAGTACTATAAGTGCTACTCCTTCCATGTAGCATCTAGCTGACTAGGGCTAATTTTCAGCACCTTTTTTTTTTTTTTTACTACATATTAGAGAAATCACCTGTTTAATCAATCGGCTCTAAACCCTCTAAAGTCCGACTATCCTAAACCATCACTCCAAATTATTACTATAAGCTGTTAAATAAATACAACTAACATCGGACTTAACGTTACCTCTTAGCCTTGGCTGCCATGCTGGATCTCCAACGTGCTTCTGGACGCACTACCCACAATGCACCTCTGCGCTCTGTTGATCTTTAGTGTCATGTATCATTCTAATCCCCAAAACGTAGCACATAAAAAACAACAGACTGCACTACTTTTAAGCTTTGTCCTTGCTAATATATATGTATATTTAATTACCATTTTAAATACCTAGCGTAATCCGGTTATTTAAAGAGTGTATAAAATATATTCAACGTTTGAAACCTCAGCTGTAGGCGTGACCTAAAACAAAAAAATAATCATTTGTTTCATTCGGGTTTCCACGGCCGTACAACAGACTGGAAGGAATCGTGGTGTTGCCAGATGCGTATCTTACGTGAAACTGCGGTAACTTTGGAGAACGAGTGATTGATTTGTGTGTGGTTTGAATGATTTTCATTAATTTGCATGCATATTTTAAATCATTAGGTCTGTAAATTGCTTTAAGAATGCATCAGGACTAATTATATCACAGCATTTTATGTTTATGGCTTACATTTAACTTATGGAAGACAGGTTAATACATGTTAATGTTTATTTTAGAGAAGCCATAAATAATTGTTCAATAACTCTTTTATTCTCTGAGGATAATATTAATTTAAAAATGATATAGTTATGTTACCAAAAACCTTACCAATCAATTTTTCCCCCTCAAGTAAAATTTTAAAAAGGGGCTAGAATAAGAAAGATTTACAAAGGACAAATTGTGATAGCTAGACGACTGGGTCATTGTATATGCTAAAAATGTTTAATCATATGTATATTTTTTATAACATATTATAAGATTGTATGCATCAATTAATTTAAGTATCTTGTCTTTTTGATACCATGTACAGTATTTACTACAGTTTCCTTAATAGGGTTTTCTGACGCGGATTTGGCAACCCTGGGGGTGAGCGAGCTCTGTGTTTGGATGCTACATGTAATTACCACATGTCTGTTTATTTATTTTTACAGTTTTATTGAGAGGAGGGAAAGCACTCCACTGCTACAAGCCAATAACACTGGGGCTGCTGGTAAAGCTGGAGAGAGCTGTTCACAGAAGGAAGCAGGCGCTGTCATTCAGGCGACGTCGTCAGGTGAGCTCTAAAGTGATTAATTAGATGTTTATATTATAACAGAGTGTACACAGAAAGCGTTTGTCCGTTTGGTGAACCAAAACAAAACTGGTACTGAGCCTAAGTGTAAACCTGCGTGTCTGAAATGTTATAGAATGAGTCGCGGGTTCGTTTATCTCCGCGCCTTTGTTCGAGACTTGACAATCTGGAGTCTGTGTTAGCTGGGAAGCTAACTCCGTTAATACAGCTGCTACCGGTCAACTGCTGCTGCACTGTCACTATGTCATGGCGTTGTGCTATTGTGTCAGAAGAAGAAGAAATAAAACGGAACCGTATATCTAACGACCCAAGCGAGGACGTTAATTTAAACTATCTTTTAATCTTTAAAAGATAAAAGAAAAAAATGTAAAAGGTTGGATTTAAAGCCCCCAGCCAGTAAAAAATTCCCAGTAAATTTTTAAGGTGGACGGATTTTATACACAAAGAGCCACAAAGCAACGCACACATTTAGCATTTCTTTCCTCGCTAATCTGTTGTATGAGATTTTTTTTATTCTAGATATATTGTGCTGGAGTGATTGGAGTGCAAAGTTTCTATTTAATTAAATGATTTCGTTTCAGGCGGTCTGCCTTAAATGAAGATGCCAGCGCGCGCATCGCTCGTGCGGCTGCATTTACGTCAAGAACGTACAAAGGCGCAAACTAGGTCTTTATGCATATTTCACATGGATTGCGCGCGCGGCTCAGGTGGCGGATCGGGCTCTGTTTGATTTCAATTAGGTGACAGGTAAGAAAGATGAATGTGTTTCCTGCGCGCATCCTGTGTGTAAATCTCGTGTGGGGAGGGGTTGGAGGAGGAAGTGGATGATGGTGGTGAGGAAGAAGAATATGATGATGCTCAGTCATTTTAACAAAGCAGTGCTGGGAGTCTGCATTGCTGAGACATGCACTATAGGCATCTGGGCTATAAATTAAAAGGCTGTTATTATCAGGCCTGGAAAAGACACCAAGCTGCATTTGGTCATTTGCATCTGTTGTAGTGATGTGACTCAGTGTGCTGAGTCAGACAGACGGTGCCTACAGGGATGGGGGGTTGTCATGGTAACGAGTGTGTCTACACACAGTGTGCTTAAAGTGTCTAGGGGCGTTAAATGTGTGATGTTCTTCCAGAGTAAAGCATTCCATTACGCTGTCTTGGTTAGGGCGCTCGCAGAACCGTCACTCACAAGAACTGATTTGTGTTTGTGTCAGCTTTAACAAACACAACTGTAAAAGGTTGGTTTGTTTGCTTTGGATTTCTGTTTGACATTAGGGTGCGTTAGGGAGGATAGAATAGGTGTAGAGGTCGCTCAGCGACTGACTACACATGGCATTCTTTCTCCATGTTCTTCGGATTTGTTTCCTTCAATGATGCTTTTGTTTAAGGGATGAATGAGAATAACATCATTAACCTCTATCTAACCTCAGGCTTGGTGTTCACAGGTCATTAAAGGTTTCTGTATGATGTCCTACTACATGCAGTCTATTTGCAGTCCATAAACAGATAGAGTACTTCATTAATACCAAAGGAAAACTGTAACATTACAGCAGACAGTTCACAGATTATACAACAACAATTGTACAAGCAACTAAGTGTAGAAGAATATTAAGGCTAAAAATCACAACGAGAAAGAGACTAAAGTTATTTAAAAAATAATAATAAATGATACGCTGTTTACCATAGTGCAGTCAGGTGGGAATACGAGATCTGTACATTACAGTTTATTAAGTTGTCGAAGCATTACAAAATATTAAGACGTGGGCAGGGTTAGCTTAGTGGTTAAGGATCCAAAGATTCAAAACTGAGCACCACCTCCTGAGCAAAACTCCTGAAGTCCTTTAATGCAGTTGCCGGTTTATACCCTTTTGCTGATTCCTACAGTGTCTACTGCTGGTTTTCTATATTCTTTGTTGAAATGTGATTAAAGGAGCAGTTTATTATTAGTATTTTAGGCGGCACGGTAGTGTGGTGGTTAGCACTGTTGCCTTGCACCTCCGGGATCTGGGTTCGATTCCCGGCCAAGCTCGATTCCCGTCTCTGTGTACATGGAGTTTGCATTTTCTCCCTGTGCTTGGTGGGTTTCCTCCGGGTACTCCGGTTTCCTCCAACAGTCCAAAGACATGTAGGTTACGTTAATTGGGGTTCTCAAATTGCCCATAGTGTGTGAATGAGTATGTGAGTGTGTGTATGTCTGTGTGCCCTGTGATGTACCCCGCTTCGTGCCTAAGTCGCCTGGGATAGGCTCCAGGGCCCCGCAACCCTGAATTCAGGATAAAGTGGTAAAGAAGAGTGAGTTTATTATTTTAGTGCCCTCTGCTGGTAGTAAATGCAAATTGTCATTTTATGGAAAATCCTTTACATCTCATGGATCAATTGGCTGGTTTAGCTACTATTATAATGATATGTTGGAAAATTGCAAACAGTAACTGAAAATTAAGAATTTTGTAAGAACTATTTCAATGCCATATTGAGAATAATTTATTCTAAGGTATCTTTTAAATTATAGATGTAATCATGGTAACATTTCCAAACTTTACATGCAAATGAATAGTGCTCACAGGATTGTTGTGATCAGCCTTATTTTTGGGTCTATATGTTCGCCTGTTTTTGAAAGAAGGATTTGCAAGTTAGCCCGATTAACATGCCAAGAGTGATGATCATGTTGTTGCTTCTGTTACAGATAGAATTAAATAATCTCAAGAGCAGATACCTGGACAACTGATACTGTGCAGTATAACTATATGAAGTATCACATTGTCCACAATGATAGCAATAAAATGTCTTTGCGTGATCAGCTGGGTGTAAGCGTTTATACAGTACATTCTCTCACAACACACATTATATCAGGAAGTTTGGTTAAACATTTCTGACACTTGCAGAGCTTGTTAGCTGCCACAGTCCTACATCACTTATCATAGGGCTGGGCCGATAAACGATATCATATCGAATCGCGATTTATTAGATTTTAAAAATGATGCAAAGCTCTAGACATTTTTTGCTCGATATGGATTAATCTAAGAGCCAATCACACAGCAGAACAATACGACAACAACCAATCAGTGTGCAGCTTGCGTGTGCCGTGCAGGTCAAAGTTAATTTCCTACCGCACTTTGCGAAGCAAACTTGACACCAGGATGACAAAAAAAAATAAAAAATTAGTGGAAGCAGCGACGAAAGTGAATCTAACCTCGTGTTATTATCCAAAGATGTTGAAATTGTCGACAAAAAAGGTAGCACGACCACACTGAAAGCATGAAAATGCGGGCCGATGCTACTCCGTCAATTAGCAGGGCTAGCAGTGGGACTGTACCAAAGCAGATATCGATCGTGTCGTCTTTCGTGGCCATTACACCTTATGAAAGTTGTTCGAAAAGGAGCATGGATATAACCAGGGCCGTTTCTAACCTTCTAGCGAAAGGTATGATGCCCCTAAGCACACGAGGCTGAAGTTAGCTCCTTATTCGCAGCTTCCGATTCGTTTGGCTTCTTATTGCGCAGCGTCTCATTCTGCGGCTGAAGTTTAGCTCCTTATTTGCCTCGTTACTAACGGGAGTGTTCACGTTGGCGAACGCTGCGCAGTTTATCAATAAAACGTTATTTTGGTGGCTTAAACCATTCTGGCCAAGCAAATATGAACTATACAACACGTATATAGTAAAGTGAAATTGTCCTGGCCCAGATTGATACAGTAGCTGCATAATTCATTCCATTTTTGTTGTCATTGCATGCTTAAGCCATTATGTCAGTTTATTGGGGCCGTGTGAAATAGCCTTAATTTAACTCTGAATTGTGGGATAAAAAGACAGCCCTAGTGTGTGTGGTCTAAATGTTGCTTCTCATTATTGTTTAAAAATCTCAAAACATTGTAATATATCATCACAAGTATTTTTTTTCATAAAAATCTTTGCCTTGTAAAGATTCTGAGCATGTGCCTATTCATTCATTCATCCATTCATTCATTTTCTATACCGCTTTGTCCTTTATTTTAGGGTCGCGGGGATCTGGAGCCTATCCCAGGAGAGCATGTGCCTATAGTATCTTAATTTTTAAGGCCAAATCTGTCATCTGTTTTTGTTAATAAACTATACTTTAAAATGTAATTTAATGAACCTTTTAATTTTTGTGGCTTCAGTTTAATTTCAGTTGTTCAACATTGATGTTCAATAAATAAGTGTGGTCAAGTGTGTGTTGCCTTCAGTTAATCAATCAAGTAATGCACCCTTCATTCAAAAATCTCTCACTTGTGAGCATATTTACTGTACAAAACTTGTCAGTGAACTATGAGGGCAAAAAATAAAAATAAATAAATAAAAATAATCGTTTATTAATCGTAATCAAGTTAAAATATTCAATTAATCAAGATTTAGATTTTAGGCCAAATCGCCCAGCCCTAACTTATCATATTCAGCAATCAGAGGCCACAAGTTCTAACTCTGAACAGATGAATTCTTTCATAATTGGTGATCTGCATCAACTTTAAACTGCAAAATGGGTATATCCCAAATTATGAAAGAATTAATTTGTGGAGAAGTAGAATTAGTCAAATTAATCCCTATGTCTCAATCCCAATTACTCAAGTTAATCCTAACCTCACCTGTTTGCTTAAAATCTGTGCATATTAAATAAATAAATGCATTCCACATTTAGCAGGAATTATCAAGAGCCGGCACGGTGGTGTAGTGGTTAGGTAGATTCCTGGCCAGGCTCGATTCCCGTCTCTGTGTGCATGGAGTTTGCATGTTCTCCCCGTGCTTGGTGGGTTTCCTCCGGGTACTCCGGTTCCCTCCCACAGTCCAAAGACATGTAGATTAAAGCTAATTGGCGTTCCCAAATTGCTCGTAGTGTGTGAGTGTATTGGTGTTTGCCCTGTGATGGATTGTCCGGGGTGCACCCCGCCATGTGCCCTAAGCCTCTTGGGATAGGCTATAGAAAATGAGTGAGTGAGATCTTTTGAAAGAGTTCTTAAATACTAATATGATGTTCTAAAACACTTTAAAGCAGCTTTTAAAGATGGTGAACATTTTGGCAATTTGTATTATGCTTTAAGAATTTATTAGTACTGCTCAATTGGTTAAGCGTCATTAAATGCGTATAAAATGGCAAATTGCATTGACAGAAACATTTCTGCGGTTATTAGTTTTCCAGCAGCAACTGCTGCTTTTTATGATCCTTCTATCACCAGTCTTTGCAAGATTGTTTTAGTTAACAGTGCATGTCGGGCCTTCATTTTCTGATAAGAAACCTTTTTTGTTCTCCCTCTCTTTTCTGATAAAATTGTTTTTGTTTTTTTTCCAAAAACATAGAGCAGGAGTTATTTAGTCATAATTAGCCTTCATGTAAAATGTGTAAAAATCTTTTTAAAAAAGTACTCATATGTTTAGCCTGCTTTCAAAATTGGAGCTGAATCTGCTCTTCAGGAAGTAAAAAGTGGTTAGGGGAAACCACTTCCTGTTGGTTATAGAATAGAAGTATAGCTGAAAATGAGAGACACAAGAATGTGTATGCGTTAACAAGGACTGTCATGCTGACTTTACTTTTTACAAGCACTGAGCCACTCATCTACTTGAATGTTATATATTCATGACAGTGGTTGAGAGTGTCTTTGTTCCCCTAGTTTTCTTTGTAATGAGCATTCATGAGTTTCTAAGCAGAAGTGTTTCTCTCATTATTATTGGCAGCTGCACATAAAAAGATCATTTCCAACTTATTTGTACTAGTAAGAAAGATCAGGTTACAGAATGTGTTTGAGTTATATTTGCGTCTGTGGTGCCTAGTGTATATTTTGCCTCACTGTGTGCATGGAATAGTTAGGAAATATGACCTATTTTTCTGAAATACTATATAATCCTCAAAAAACGTTGAAATGAGAGAATGTTCTTCATAAATCAACCAAGTATACAAACTTCATGCATGTCATTGTGTGTCTATCCAAGGTTAACTGTAATTTTTTCATAATTTTGCCTCATTTAATCCTGAATTTAAGATTGAGTTTAGTTTCTTTTTTCTCCTAAACCCAAATGTTAATATTTAGGCTTAGATTTGGCTAAATGGCTTATACTTGTCTTGTAATGTAACATTCTAGTCCTATTGGAGAATTCACCAAACCACTGAATACATGGCCATTTTCAATCTGTCTGTATTCTCCAGGTGCACCACACCTGTCCATATGGCCATGAAAACTAGAACTTGATCTTGTAGTTGTACTCTTATAATTTTTTTTATTGCTTTATAATTAAATATTATAATTCATTTATAATTAAAAACATGTTGCAATACCTGCGGGTTGGAAACATTCACTTGCTTTTTTTATGTAAGCAAAACAGTATTTTTTAGAGTGCAGTTATCACTGGTTAAGCAGGAGTTGTGTATTTGTGTACAGTTGCTGAGACTGAGGCTCAGGCAGCAGCAGGCCTTGGAGCACAGCAACATGATGGAGGGAGGCATGCAACTGCTGAATCGCGATGGCCACAGCATTTCGCACAACTCTAAACGCCATTACCACGATTCCTTTGTATCCATGAACAGGATGCGACAACGTGGCTTGCTCTGTGACATTGTGCTGCATGTGTCCAACAAGGAGATCAAGGCCCACAAAGTGGTCCTGGCGTCCTGCAGCCCTTACTTCCACGCCATGTTTACTAGTAAGTGATCACACAAAGTACAGTTAATCTTTTTAAAATGCAAAAAAAAGATGTCTGCATGCTAAATTTGTTACAGCTTCCTTTTGAATCGTTTCCTGTTTCACCTCCTTTCACACTAGCCTGGTTTCCATGTGTATTCTTTCCCCTTCCTGTATTAGGTCAGCAGGTGTCCTGTTATTCCCTTTTGTTCATCATCACCACTGCCCCTCAGGATAGTGTGTGATAGTATGCCTAAAGACAAAGGGTACAGAAGTGTGCCATTACTGCTTTGACCTTGCCATACACCAACACACTTCTGACCATCTCTAACTTCTGAGCAGTCCATTTTATCTAATAGTGGACAAGTAGACCTTACTCTGATGAGGAGCTTTGAGGAGAAAATGCTAGAATTTGAACTTAAACGTAAATAAAAATGGCTTTTTTATTGGGTAGCCTGTTTTAATGCACACACCTTGTTTTGCTCAGGTTACTTAATTTTAATTAAATGACAGCCTTTATTATCAGCATGCTTTCTAACCCCCTGTCACTATGACCTTTCTTTTATGTCAAAACTGCTATATGAAAGTGTGTGTGTGTGTGTGTGTGTGTGTGTGGGTGTGTGTGCGCGCGCAGATGAGATGTCGGAAAGCCGGCAGACCCACGTGACACTTCATGACATTGATCCGCAGGCATTGGAGCAATTGGTGCAGTATGCCTACACTGCTGAGATCGTGGTTGGAGAAGGCAATGTGCAGGTATAACCTTGTGTGGCAGTCATATCATAGCATGATACGTGAGAACATTTTCACAAGAAGAAGTATGTATCATATAAATCTGGGCAATATGATGTGATATAAATATCAGTGATATACAGTGGGGTCCAAAGGACTGAGACCATGTTGAAAAATCTGGGATTTATTTATTTATTTAATTATACCTTAACATAAGGTTTTGGAGTCTCCAAAATATTTTATACATAATACTTAATATTAAGACATATATATAATATTCAAGATTCTGCCCTATTTCTATGTGCCTGTTTAAGTGTAAGCAAAATTTTGATATCTCTATATAATCCCCTTCTACACTATTGCACTTATCCCAGTGTTTCACTAGAGCTTGGATACCATCAAAGGAGAAAGTTTTCTCAGGTCACTGAAGCCATGATTGAACTGTCTGCTTCATGTCTGAAACGCTGGTCTCTGAAGAACTCTTTTAATGAACCAAATATGTGAAATGGCTTGGAGCGACGTCAGGACTGTATGTGTGATGTAGCAGTAACTTCCAGCCGAGTCCCTATAATGTGCAAGGGGCGTTTGTGAATGATTGTGTGTACAGTTCCCACACACAAATGCGTTTTTTCATCTGTAAACATCAATTGGTTTCCTGGTAGACTTATCAACAACCTTTACAAACCACTATTTACTTCCAGTGTCTACATAAAAGAAATAAATTACCAAGGATAAGGAGTTTTAAAAAATATTTTTGATGCCTGGGATCTCAGAAATTTTATTATTACAGTAGGTGTTGGTTTCTGTGTTAATATTGCCCAATCCTAATTTGTATATATATATTTTTCAATTTCTTAATACGTACATGTGTTATTAAATGTTACTTAGTACCTTTATCTTCTGTAAAAGTACAGACACAGACTCCTACACTTTTCCCAAGTAATCACATCACAGCGTCTAGACGAATAATTGATTTGTCCCAAATTGAACTGACATTCCTGGCTCCTGGTCACAAAATCTGAGACATTTATCAATATCCAACTCGGGTGATTTGATTACATGTGGATGGTGTTGTTTACAGGTGTGAATGAGTTTTATTGTGTCACATGATACGTTTAATTGAGAAGTGTGAACTGTGATATGTTCCGACAACTTCAGAATACCCTACCATTGTTGCCCCGTTCACGGCTTTCCTATGGAATTTAAATACTTTTGAGCTTCACAGCCACATTGTTGTCTCACTCCTGCTAGGCATTGATTAGATATGAGTCTACAACTTACATTGCCTCACTTCTTTCTCTTTTGTTTTTTTCAAAGTCAAAGTCAACTTTATTGTTTATTCTGCTACATGTACAGTACATACTTGATATCACTGTAGATACAGTGGTGTGAAAAACTATTTGCCCCCTTCCTGATTTCTTATTCTTTTGCATGTTTGTCACACTTAAATGTTTCTGCTCATCAAAAACCGTTAACTATTAGTCAAAGATAACATAATTGAACACAAAATGCAGTTTTTAAATGAAGGTTTACGTTATTAAGGGAGAAAAAAAACTCCAAATCTACATGGTCCTGTGTGAAAAAGTGATTGCCCCCCTTGTTAAAAAATAACTGTGGTTTATCACACCTGAGATCAATTTCTGTAGTCACCCCCAGGCCTGATTACTGCCACACCTGTTTCAATCAAGAAATCACTTAAATAGGAGCTACCTGACACAGAGAAGTAGACCAAAAGCACCTCAAAAGCTAGACATCAAGCCAAGATCCAAAGAAATTCAGGAACAAATGAGAACAAAAGTAATTGAGATCTATCAGTCTGGTAAAGGTCATAAAGCCATTTCTAAAGCTTTGGGACTCCAGCGAACCACAGTGAGAGCCATTATCCACAAATGGCAAAAACATGGAACAGTGGTGAACCTTCCCAGGAGTGGCCGGCCGACCAAAATTACCCCAAGAGCGCAGAGACAACTCATCCGAGAGGCCACAAAAGACCCCAGGACAACATCTAAAGAACTGCAGGCCTCACTTGCCTCAATTAAGGTCAGTGTTCACGACTCCACCATAAGAAAGAGACTGGGCAAAAACGGCCTGCATGGCAGATTTCCAGGGCGCAAACCACTTTTAAGCAAAAAGAACATTAAGGCTCGTCTCAATTTTGCAAAAAGTTGAACTTTTTGGAAGGTGCGTGTCCCTTTACATCTGGCGTAAAAGTAACACAGCATTTCAGAAAAAGAACATCATACCAACAGTAAAATATGGTGGTGGTAGTGTGATGGTCTGGGGTTGTATTGCTGCTTCAGGATCTGGAAGGCTTGCTGTGATAGATGGAACCATGAATTCTACTGTCTACCAAAAAATCCTGAAGGAGAATGTCCGGCCATCTGTTCGTCAACTCAAGCTGAAGCGATCTTGGGTGCTGCAGCAGGACAATGACCCAAAACACACCAGCAAATCCACCTCTGAATGGCTGAAGGAAAACAAAATGAAGACTTTGGAGTGGCCTAGTCAAAGTCCTGACCTGAATCCTATTGAGATGTTGTGGCATGACCTTAAAAAGGCGGTTCATGCTAGAAAACCCTCAAATAAAGCTGAATTACAACAATTCTGCAAAGATGAGCGGGCCAAAATTCCTCCAGAGCGCTGTAAAAGACTCGTTGCAAGTTATCGCAAACGCTTGATTGCAGTTATTGCTGCTAAGGGTGGCCCAACCAGTTATTAGGTTCAGGGGGCAATTACTTTTTCACACAGGGCCATGTAGGTTTGGATTTTTTTTTCTCCCTAAATAATAAAACCCCTCATTTAAAAACTGCATTTTGTGTTTACTTGTGTTATCTTTGACTAATAGTTACAGTGGTGTGAAAAACTATTTGCCCCCCTCCTGATTTCTTATTCTTTTGCATGTTTGTCACACAAAATGTTTCTGATCATCAAACACATTTAACTATTAGTCAAAGATAACACAAGTAAACACAAAATGCAGTTTTTAAATGAGGTATTTAATTACTTAGGGAGAAAAAAAATCCAAACCTACATGGCCCTGTGTGAAAAAGTAATTGCCCCCTGAACCTAATAACTGGTTGGGCCACCCTTAGCAGCAATAACTGCAATCAAGCGTTTGCGATAACTTGCAACGAGTCTTTTACAGCGCTCTGGAGGAATTTTGACCCACTCGTCTTTGCAGAATTGTTGTAATTCAGCTTTATTTGAGGGTTTTCTAGCATGAACCGCCTTTTTAAGGTCATGCCACAACATCTCAATAGGATTCAGGTCAGGACTTTGACTAGGCCACTCCAAAGTCTTCATTTTGTTTTTCTTCAGCCATTCAGAGGTGGATTTGCTGGTATGTTTTGGGTCATTGTCCTGCTGCAGCACCCAAGATCGCTTCAGCTTGAGTTGACAAACAGATGGGCGGACATTCTCCTTCAGGATTTTTTGGTAGACAGTAGAATTCATGGTTCCATCTATCACAGCAAGCCTTCCAGGTCCTGAAGCAGCAAAACAGCCCCAGACCATCACACTACCACCACCATATTTTACTGTTGGTATGATGTTCTTTTTCTGAAATGCTGTGTTACTTTTACGCCAGATGTAACGGGACACGCACCTTCCAAAAAGTTAAACTTTTGTCTCATCGGTCCACAAGGTATTTTCCCAAAAGTCTTGGCAATCATTGAGATGTTTTTTAGCAAAATTGAGACGAGCCTTAATGTTCTTTTTGCTTAAAAGTGGTTTGCGCCTTGGAAATCTGCCATGCAGGCCGTTTTGCCCAGTCTCTTTCTTATGGTGGAGTCATGACCACTGACCTTAATTGAGGCAAGTGAGGCCTGCAGTTCTTTAGATGTTGTCCTGGGGTCTTTTGTGGCCTCTCGGATGAGTTGTCTCTGCGCTGTTGGGGTAATTTTGGTCGGCCGGCCACTCCTGGGAAGGTTCACCACTGTTCCATGTTTTTGCCATTTGTGGATAATGGCTCTCACTGTGGTTCGCTGGAGTCCCAAAGCTTTAGAAATGGCTTTATAACCTTTACCAGACTGATAGATCTCAATTACTTCTGTTCTCATTTGTTCCTGAATTTCTTTGGATCTTGGCATGATGTCTAGCTTTTGAGGTGCTTTTGGTCTACTTCTCTGTGTCAGGTAGCTCCTATTTAAGTGATTTCTTGATTGAAACAGGTGTGGCAGTAATCAGGCCTGGGGGTGACTACAGAAATTGAACTCAGGTGTGATAAAACACAGTAAAGTTATTTTTTAACAAGGGGGCAATCACTTTTTCACACAGGGCCATGTAGATTTGGAGTTTTTTTTCTCCCTTAATAACATAAACCTTCATTTAAAAACTGCATTTTGTGTTCAATTATGTTATCTTTGACTAATAGTTAACGGTTTTTGATGAGCAGAAACATTTATGTGTGACAAACATGCAAAAGAATAAGAAATCAGGAAGGGGGCAAATAGTTTTTCACACCACTGTAAATGTGTTTGATGATCAGAAACATTTTGTGTGACAAACATGCAAAAGAATAAGAAATCAGGAGGGGGGCAAATAGTTTTTCACACCACTGTATCACATGATGATTAAAAAAAATTATCTAGTCTGTAAATGATGAGTGTGAGTAATATAAGAAGCTTATAGTTGAATTAGGAAATCATGTACCATGGGTAAATATAATATATTTTTGGGTAATTATTTTAAGGTGATGCACAAAATGCCACGTGTCAGTTGCTGTTCTTGACTTCTGTCTACTTTGGATTAGTACAGCCAGATTTTATAACATATCTGGACAGGGCTTTAATAAACCCAGCCCTGTGATGACACAGGAAAACGCATGTAACGTATGGTATATCTTGACAATAGCTAAACTTTGTGCATCTTGGTTGTGTATTGATGTGTGAAGACGCTGCTTCCGGCGGCCAGCCTTCTGCAGCTGAATGGTGTAAGAGACGCCTGCTGCAAGTTCCTGCTCAGTCAGCTGGACCCCTCAAACTGCCTGGGCATCCGTGGCTTTGCTGATACACACTCCTGCAGTGACCTGCTCAAATCTGCTCACAAGTATGTTCTGCAGCACTTTGTGGAGGTGTCTAAGACAGAAGAGTTCATGCTGCTGCCACTCAAACAGGTGAGAATAGAGTGTTTGACAAAGATTTTCGAAATGTTTCAGCAGCAGCAACTCAGTCCTAGAGTTAACATGCAGTAGCATAGATGTGCAGCTAGTTCATTTTCTAATAATAATTATTTTTCAAATCTAATACTGGCCTATATACTGAAACAGTCAAAAATTTTGTAAATTGGGTACATGGTAATACCAAACAACACCACGAGGTGGCACTTCCTTTTGGGGGGGGGGGGGGGATTACAGCTGAATGTGTGTTCAACAGAAGTAGCTTTGTTTTGATGCTACTTGGATTTGATACTGTACTTCACTTTCCTCAGTAATGATCGGTGCAGGGTTTGATTGCTATATTTTATAGTTAATGTAAAAATTAAGTATGTAGTCTCATAGATATCTGGCTTACATAGTCAATACTGTCAGAATAAAGCTACATCTCTCTCTACTTGCTATATTTTGAGTTAATTCTAAGTACAGGATTCGACTCACAGCAATAAACTTGAAACGACATTTGATGTTTGCTTGATATTCAGTTTCTTTCCTCGGCATGAACCAACTGAATGGGAAGATGACCTGACAATCCTCATTCACATTTTGTATATGTAATGTAACAGCATAATATCAATGTGTATTTTAAAAGAGGAACTCAGAAAAGTACAGAAATCTTTAATTTTAAGAAATATGTTTTGTCAGGGGAAGTTCCAGAGCAGAAAGCTCTAAAGCTATAATAAGTAGAAAAAATATTATTAATTATCCTTAAATACAATAACTTTGTATGATTCATTAGTAGACTAGAGGCTAGAATGTGATGCTTCCACGACCACAGCCCGGGTTTTATTCCCTGTCAGGAAACCAATCACACAAGTCAATGCACTCCTGTGTCCTGAGCCTGTACTGTATATATGGGGAGGGTTGTGTTAGGAAGGGCATCTGGCATTAAATCTGTGCCACATACAGTAATAGCTACCCTGGACTAGCACTTTGTCTGTTTATGTTTATGACTGTTCAATACCAGATCTGGACACAGATAGTACTTTTGCACTCTTGCTCACATCCAGCGACTGCAGATATTCACCATTAGGCATAATCACCATATACACTAATTCTAATATATTCTGCATAGTTTTATATATATGGTACTAATCCCCTCCCTTTTTTATTGGACAGCTGTGGAGTACCTGAACTTCAACAAGAATCTTGCTTACAGTTGTCATTGAAATGGTGTGCACATGACAAGTGAACTCCAAATTACAATGAAATTACAGTGATCTGCTGTAACAGGCTAACCCATGCTTACCTGGAAAAATGCCATAAAAAGCCTGAAAAGCCCCTGTGTTTCTACATCTTTTCAGCCCATGACCCTGAAATCAATTGAAGTGTGCCCTCATTAAGGATGCATCAGTTCTTTAAATAGACTGAGGGGGATTCAGGAGAGAGGAGGCTCTCCAAAAGAGGAAACACAGGCTTCCTTGTTATTGCAGGATGAGCTGCAAATATGTGGTATGAATTCTGCAACCATACAAGAATATCTAAATACATCATGATAATATAATGAAGAGAAACAAGCACTAATTAGCAAAGAACTAACCTTAATAATTAAATAAAAATGGACTGACTTTAAAGTACTGACTAAAGAGAAGCTTCAGTGAGCAAGGCAGACCAATACATACATTAGCTGTACTGCTCCCTTTCATCTCCCCAGAAGGAGGAAAGGAAGCGAGCAATGACATGTAATTATACAAATGAGAATCTCCAATCTTCATCAGTTATCAATGAGCTGTGTAATACTCATAAGCCTAAATGCAAATTCAATGCTGTCAGCATCCTTATTCTTTCAGGTGCCATAAAATCTTTTCTTCACTATCTCAAAATATCTTCCTGTTCCTTTCATTCTTTTATTCTGCAATGTTTGCCTATTCATAATCCTCTCTCTCTCTCTCTCTCTCTTTTTTTTTTTTTTAGTGACTAGTGGTTCTTTTGTTTAGTTGAAGTCTGTCACCCTCAAAGGCTGTTTTCTTTAAATTCTGTGCAAAAATCCCTTTTCAGGCATCAGTGGTGTTCCATGAATGACAGTAGCTGATGAAAAGGGCGGGCTCCGCTGCTCGGTTTCTTTCACTCTCTCCGTGTTCTCTGTGTGGTTTTCACAGCAGGTGTTGGTAGCTTATGTCACTAGAGCAGTATGCAATTTATCCCTGCACCCATTCCGCTATGACATGTGCCAAGATTTAAGGCTGAGACCCATGATTGTTTTGCCTAGACCAACAGACATGCACTCAATGAGCAGTTTATTGGGAACACTTTAATAATATTAGATAGCGCTTTTTTTTTTCTCAAAACAGCCTTTCAAAACAGATTTCACAAGAATTCCTTTGAGATTGTGGTTCGTGTAGACTTACAGTGACTGCAGGTGCACTTTCATGTAGTGAATCTCCTGTTTTACCACATCGCAAATGTTCTATTGGATTCAGACCCAGTGACTGGGAATGCCATGGAAGAATACTGATCTCATTATCATGTTGATGAAACCAGTTTTGCTTTGTGACATGGTGAATTATCATACTGGAAGTAGCCATAATAAGATGGATAAATTGTGGCTAAGGAGAACATAGTCAGCAGTGACCCACAAATAGAGTGTAGTTTGATTCAGGCAATGATTAATTCAATAAAATTTCATTTGTATAGAGCTTTTAACAATTGACATTGTCGCAAAGCAGCTTTACACAATCAAAAGAATTATTTATGTTTGAATGAGATATGAACGTGTATGAATCAAAATGATAAGACTGCCCCTGATGAGATGGTAATGGGAAGAAACCTTGAGAGGAACCAGACTCAACAGGGAACCCATCCTCATTTGGGTTAACGGATAATAGGGATTGATCTGCATCATACTGTGTGAGACTGGAAGTTCAGGAGATGTGTTCTCCACAGAAGTCCTCAGAGAACAGCTGTCTGCGTCAGCCGAGGACAGGACCGTCTTCGTGGAAAAGTGGAACCATCCCCAGTCACCACATGCATCCCAGGCAGATCACACGGGGCATCCATGCGATGAGATCTCCAACCAGAACTAACTATGACAGCATAACTAAAAAGGAGAGCCAGAAGGAAACAGACATGAGGGCTTCCTGAGATGTAAAGCGACCAATCACTTCACCATCAACAAACCTGAGTGGTCAATGAGAGTGGGGAAGACAGCATCTAAACATACCAGTTCACCATAATACACTGTCCATGAGTCCCCCAGATCTGCTCCTTTAACTAAGGCAGATCTAGTTACAAAAATGCTTGGCTAAATAAATAGATTTTTAGCCAAGACTTAAACACTGAGACTGTGTCTGAGTCCCGAACGTTAATTGGAAGATTATTCCATAAATTTGGGACTTTGTTAGAAAAAGCAGCCTGCATCCTTTGATCAAAGTAGGCGTGGTGGATCGTAAGACACAAGCAGTTCGGCGCGAGACCATTTAATGCTTTATACGTCAAGAGTAGTATTTTAAAATCGATGCGAAATTGCACAGGGATCCAATGTAGTGTGGATAGGATAGGGGTGATGTGCTCGTATCTTCTGGTTCTAGCGAGGACTCTCGCTGCTGCATTCTTGACTAACTGAAGCTAGCTTCTAACACCTATTTGAACAACCAGACAGTAATGTGTTACAATAGTCCAACCTAGAGGTGATAAAAGCATGAACTAGTTTTTCTGCAACGCTTAGTGACAATATATTTCTTATCTTGGCAATATTTCTGAGGTGAAAGAATGCTATACTGGTAGTATTATCTACATGTGCTTCAAATGACAATCTGGGATCTATAATCACACAGAGGTCTTTCACTGACGCACTTGATAGAACAGAAAGGCCATTTAATGCTACAGTTTGATCAGAAAGCTTGCTTCTAGCTGCTTGTGGTTCTATGACTAGAACTTCTGTCTTATCAGGATTAAGCAGAAGGAAATTAATTAACATCCAATCTCTTATGTCCTGCACACATTGCTCAACTTTAGTAAGCTTGTTTTTCTCATCTGGTTTTGCTGACACGTATAACTGTGTGTCATCAGCATAATAATGAAAACTAATACCATGCTTACGAATTATGTTGCCCAGAGGAAGCATGTAAAGAATAAAAAGCAGTGGGCCTAAAACTGAACCTTTGGAACACCAAACACTGCTCTCGCACTCTCTAAACCTCTCTAAAGTCTGGATGCGCTCCACTATCCCTATTATCTTCTCCGTCAGAGTGCTTACTAACACACACCTATCACAAATAAAGTTATCGCTAATGACGGAGGAAGAATGTCTAAACATCCTGCACTCTACACACTGAACAACCTGAATGGTAGATATAACGTACCTCTATGTCTGAGTTTTATTTGTTTGGTGATGGATTTCGCTTGTTGTTCTTAGATGAGGAGATACACCCATTCCCCGAAAAAGCGCAAAAAGTAGAAAAAGGCAAAAGTCCAGTAGTATTAGAACGTAAAACTAGTTAGTGGTACTTGCGAAGCGAAGGGCTTATTATTCTTTTTTTTTGTTTATTACTACTCTTCTTCCGTACAAAAGTTTGGCGCGTAACTAGTCCCGTAAGGTTTGTCGTAGACCCATGAATGAGGTGTCAAATAGTGCGGCTTATTCGGGAATAGGGTGCTATGACTTTTCTAAGGCGTTTTCCCAAAAAGTCCCATTGACTTAACATTGAGACCAAATTTGATGGATTGTAGTGCAGAACAAGAATTTTGTAGAAGTCTCAAATTTACCACATGTAAAGTGGTTTGCAAACTGTGTCAGAACATACCCTGCAGGAGGGTATAAGTTTTACCCCCGGGGCACAAGAGATGCCCAAATTTGCCCCACTGAAATATAATTTTGGTGCATAACTATTCGTATGTCGTAGACCCAAGAAAGAGGTGGCAAATTGTGTGGCTCATTCGGGAATGGGGTGGTATGACTCTTGAAAGTGATAGTGGTGGGAGGTAAATTGCCCCAGAGGGGGGCAATTTAATTCACATTAACACATTTGGATCCCATTGTCATAGAGATATGGGGGGACCCCGAGTTTTGCCACGGCAAGCACCACTCACATTTTCTCTCTAGTTAATATTGTTATTTAGTATAAACAGAAAAGGCAGTGAAATTCAAACTCTGATGCAAACAAACGAGGAACTTTCGCGGTAACAAAGCGAAAACAGGAAGCTACGTCACAGCACAGTACATCACACATTGATTGGTAAGAACAGTCCAAAGTGCACCAAGAAAACATTCCCCACACCATTACCAGGTTTGCTGTTGGTGGCAAATTCTGACCCTACCATGTCTGTGCCTCAGCAGGAACCAAGCTTCATTAGACCAGTCTACATTTTTAACTGTCCAGTTTTGAAAAGCCTGTGCCCACTGCAGCCTCAGGTATGAGTTCTTGTCTGACAGAAGTGTGTCTGTCATGGTCCTGCTGTTGTAACTCATTGCCACAAAAAAATGTGTTGTGCTTTCTAAAATACTTTATGTTCACTTATAGGGTGATTATCTGAGTTACTGTAGGCTTTCTGTCAACTCAAATGCCCAGACTGCCATTTTCCGTTCACAGAACTGCCACTTTGTTTCCATCCACAGAACTGTCACTGACTGGACGTTTTTTATTTATTGCACCATTCTGTTCAAACACTAGAGAACATTGTGAAAATCCCAGGACATCAGCAGTTAAGTAAAAATACTCAAACCAGCCCATCTAGCACCAACAATCATGCCAAAGTCAAATTCACAGCGCTCACATTTTTGACCCATTTTGATCATTTACATGAACGTTCCCATAAGCTATTGGGCCTTGTATGCATTGTGCTGATTGGACAATTGCATGAATATATTGGTGCTTAGGTGTTCATAATAAAGTGCTCAGTGAGAGTATAGATTATTGCAAACATGCACAAAAATACCAGTATGCACTTTAATGCACCACATGACCAGGATTCAGCTGGGCATGGGTGTGCCCATTGTCATCAGAGTGGACTTCAAATATAACATAACAATAAATGTGGTGTGGATTGCTTTTAAACGTGGATTACATTCTCTTTTTGAAAAAAGCAAAAACAATTTTTTAAAAGCATCTGCTCATGAACATTGATTAGATTATTACATGATTAGATTTCATATTTTCCTGTTTTTCTCCAGTACTGTAGATATACACAGCTAGAGGGAAAAACACTTAATAGCTCAATGTACATTGTGTACATATAAGAGTGTAAAACTATTAAATAAATGTTTACCTGATTAGAAAAACAACAACAAACAATTATAAACGGAAATTAAGCAGTTATAGAGATGCATATACCATGTATTTTGAAAGAAGTTAGATCATTATCTTTTTCCGTATCAAAAGGCATGAGCTGAAATTTATGCACCTGTGTTGTATGTGTGACAGGTGCTGGACCTTATCTCTAGTGACAATTTAAATGTTCCATCAGAAGAGGAAGTGTACAGAGCTGTGTTAAATTGGGTCAAGCACGATATTGATGGGCGGAGACAGCATGTACCTAGAGTGAGTCTATTCCTGTTGGTCAAGTATACTTTATATACTGTATATACAGCATAATATATATTACAATTAATAATATATTTTGGAATACATGTAACCTTTTACTAATTTTTACTCATTCATACTATGTCACTGTCCCACTGACCCAACCTGCTTCATTCTCATACACTGGGCAACATTCTGCTCCAGTTGATGAAGTGTGTACGACTGCCATTACTCACACGAGACTTCCTGATGAGTAATGTGGACACGGAGCTGCTCGTGCGCCACCACTCGGAGTGTAAAGATCTATTGATAGAGGCACTAAAGTATCACCTAATGCCTGAGCAGAGAGGCGTGCTGAGTAACTGTCGCACTCGGCCTCGGCGATGTGAGGGTGCCAGCCCTGTGCTTTTTGCTGTGGGTCAGTACATCAAGATACATTTCTGTTTATGTGACACTAGCTTCTAGCTGATGTCAATTAAGCTACCTGTTGTGATCTCTCTCAGGTGGCGGCAGTCTTTTTGCTATACATGGAGACTGTGAAGCTTATGACACTAGGACAGACCGCTGGCACATGGTGGCATCTATGTCTACACGACGGGCCCGAGTCGGAGTTGCTGCCATTGGGAACAAGCTGTATGCTGTAGGCGGGTAAAAAAAAAATTCTCGTTTTCTGTTATTCTTGGAGGGTATTCAGCTGAGCTTGTCTTAGCTCATCTCTGATATTTTTAAAGGCTTTTAAAAAAATCTGTGAATAATAAGTCACTCATTCATTCTCTGGTTCCCTCTCTTTGATATCAATTCTTCTGAATTTAACCATTGATTTCTTGACGTCAGTTATGATGGCACGTCTGACTTAGCAACTGTTGAGTCATATGATCCTGTGACCAATGGCTGGCAACCAGAAGTATCTATGGGAACCAGGAGGAGCTGCCTGGGTGTGGCAGTGCTTCATGGACTGCTCTACGCAGCTGGAGGATATGATGGTGCATCCTGCCTCAACAGGTAAGATATCCTCAAGGGGTGAAAACTACATAAATAAGCCTCAGTTCCAATGACTGTTAACACCTTATTATCATCTGAAATCACTAAGAACTATACATTCCCACAAATGATACCACCACCCCACACAGAGGTCAATTCTTTCTTTCTTAAAATTATATACAGTATAAAGTTCCGGTATTTCAGTCTAGAATTTATTTATTTATTTATTTTTGTTTATCAAGAATATTTGTAATCGTAAACATTCATACAGAAACATGAAATTAAATGCTATTAAATGTTTGACAGAGCTTTAACATAAAAGACATACACTGCGTGGCTCAAAAAAAGTCACCATTTCAGAATGGTCAAATTATTGGGCTGCAAATCATCAGATTTGAAATTGCTCGAGCTGGGTTAAGCACCATTCAACACATCATCAGAACCTGGAAGGTTAGTGCTAAACTGTCAACCTTGTAATACATAAATCATGAATAGAGATCACTTAAACACTTGCTGAGGTTGCATGGTATTAAAAAACATAGCTACAGTAGCTACTATTACCTTAATAGTTAAGGTAAGAGCATTTCCATAAGCACACAATGTGAGGAGAACTCAGGATTGGGATTAAACACAAGTGTGCCAACAGTAAAACACTTTGTTAGAGACTTTGGACGAATGGAAAAAGGTCATATGGTCTGATGAATTCTAACTGACCCTATTCCGGAGCGATGGGCGCATCAGGGTGAGAAGGGAAGTGCACGAAGCGATACAACCATCATGCATACTGTCCACTTTATAAGCCCTTGTTATGATCTGGGGTTGCTTCAGTTGGTCAGGTCTAGGCTCCGCAATGTTATGCAGCAATGAAATGAAGTCATACGATGACCTGAATATATTGAATGACCAGGTGATAATATCAATGGAGGTTTTTCCCTGATGGCACGGGCATATTCCAGGACTCAAATGAGAAATCATGTTTTCACATGAACTATACACCACATTGTAATAGGGCTGGGCGATTTGGCTTAAAATCAAAATCTCGATTAATTGAACATTTTAACTCGATTACAATTAATGAACGATTATTTTATTTATTTATTTATTTTTTTGCCCTCATAGTTCACTGACAAGTTTTGTACAGTAAATATGTTCACATAGGGCTGGGCAATATGGCAAAAAAGTAATCTCGATAATTTTTGGCCCATATTGAACGATAACGATATATCTTTCGATATAAGCTGTTAATGCTGCCAGCTTTAAAAGAGTATACCAACAATGACTGAAGCCACAAAAATTAAAGGGTTCATTAAATTACATTTTAAAGTATAGTTTATTAACAAAAACAGATGACCGATTTGGCCTTAAAAATTACGATACTATAGGCACATGCTCAGAATCTTTACAAGGCAAAGATTTTTATTTAAAAAAAAATACTTGTTTGTAATATATCATCACATGATACTTTTTATCATCACAATGTTTTGAGATTTTTAAACAATAATGAGAAACAACATTTAGACCACACACACTAGGGCTGTCTTTTTATCCCACAATTCAGAGTTAAATGAAGGCTATTTCACGCTGCCCCAATAAACTGACATAATGGCTTAAGCATGCAATGACAACAAAAATGGAATGAATTATGCAGCTATCAATCTGGGCCAGGACAATTTCACTTTTACTATATAGTTGGTTACCTGCTTGGTGTTGTATAGTTCATATTTGCTTGGCCAGAATGGTTTAAGCCACCAAAATAACGTTTTATCGATAAACTGCGCAGCTTTCGCCAACGTGAACACTCCCGTTAGTAATGAGGTGAATAAGGAGCTAACTTCAGCCGCAGAATGAGACGCTGCGCAATAAGGAGCCAAACGAATCGGAAGTTGCGAATAAGGAGCTACCTCTCGATAGAAAGTTAGAAACGGCCCTGGTTATATCCTTGCTCCTTTTGGAACACCTTTCATAAGGTGTAATGGCCACGAAAGACGACACGATCAATATCTGCTTTGGTACAGCCCCACTGCTAGCCCTGCTAGTTGACGGAGTAGCATCGGCCCGCATTTTCATGCTTTCAGTGTGGTCGTTTGGGTGATGCGTTCATATAACGGAGTTCGTGCTACCTTTTTTTTGTCGACAATTTCAACATCTTTGGATAATAACTCGAGGTTAGATTCACTTTCGTCGCTGCTTCCACTCATTATTTTTTTTTGCTGTCCTGGTGTTAAGTTTGCTTCGCAAAGTGCCGTAGGAAATTAACTTTGACCTGCACGGCACGCGCAAGCTGCACGCTGATTGGCTGTTGTCGTATTGTTCTGCTGTGTGATTGGCTCTTAGATTAATCCATATCGAGCAAAAAATGTCTAGAGCTTTTCATCGTTTTTAAAATCAAATAAATCGCGATTCGATATGATATCGTTTATCGGCCCAGCCCTACATTGTAATCAATGCTGTAAACAAAGCAAAGGTGACTGAATGAAATCTTAAAGTGTGCCTTTTTTATTTTTTAAACAGGCAGTGTATTTGCTCATGATTGGGCCTCTCCCTTACCCCACACAGTTTAATATTCTGTAGTGAATTCGTGTTCTGGTGAATAAGGATATGAAATACTTTGGATGACATTTAAGATATTAAAAGCTAGTTAAATGCTATTCGGCAGCACATAAGCAATCATCTTCCAATTTTAATCTTAATGTCCACTAACAACTGGCCAAAACATTGGTGGTGTGTTAAGGTTAGAGTTGAAGAACTTGAATTAAGCAGCCATGACTGCAGTCCCACTGAAAACCTTTGGAATGAACTGGAATGCCATCTGGGCCTCCTTACCTAACATTAGAGAGTGACTTCACTAATGAATGGGCCATTATGCACAGCCATGTTTTACAATATAGTGGAAAGCCTTTCCTGAACAGTGAAGAATATTCTTAACAAACAAAGGAGGACTAAATTAGGAACAGAATGTTAAAAAATGTGTGTGTGATGGGCGAGTGTCATAAGGAGCATCAGTGCTTTCAATTTTCTTTTTCTTTTTCATTTGTATTATCTACATTTTATTAACATTAAAAGCTCTTGCTACCGTTTATCTTTTAGTGCAGAGAGGTATGACCCCCTAACTGGCACTTGGACCTCTATTGCTGCCATGAGCACCAGGAGAAGATATGTGAGAGTGGCTACACTGGGTGAGATTTTCCTTGGAAGTTTCTTTGCGTAATCGACCGCCGAATTCTTATGGTTGCAAATGCCAATACGCACATTCATCAATGGGTTCCTACAAAATAAAACTGATTCACTTGGCAAGACAAGACCTGTAATTTATAAGAAGTTTTACTTTCTCCAGAAGTGACTGCTAGCACTTAAAGCAATGCTGCCGAATTAACTCCATTTAACATAACAATAACTGACTCTTTTTCAGACGGCAGCCTATACGCAGTGGGTGGATATGATAGCTCCTCGCACCTAGCCACAGTAGAGAAATATGATCCACAGGTACTTCATTTCGTTTCCTGCAAAACTTTATAAAACTGTAGAAGCTCTTCTGCTATGATTGCAAAAAATGTATGACTTTTGTATGATATAAAGTTTCAGTTTTAAGACTTACTTTTCTAAATAGTTCTAAACCATTCTCATGTAATTATAAACTTATCCTTTATGTCATGGATAGCATGCTATTTTGACTTTTATCTATATTTTTCTGGCCCAGAAATTGGGTCCACCTCTAGTTGGAACCGAGCTGATCTTCCCTGCTCAAACATTAAGCAGTTTTACTTAGTGGCTTGGGAATGACCTATCAGTGTTTTTGTTGCCCTTCACCTCACAGGCAATGGACTGTATGAAGTGCCAAAGCTATAATCATTGCTATGTTATTTTTCTGTCCTTAGACTAATGCATGGACTGCCATAGCCAACATGCTAAGCCGGAGGAGCAGTGCTGGCGTTGCTGTACTGGAGGGAATGCTTTATGTTGCTGGAGGCAATGATGGAACCAGCTGCCTGAACTCAGTTGAACGGTATAACCCCAAAACCAACACATGGGAAGGAGTGGCCCCGATGAACATCCGCAGGTAAGAAATAGCAAATGTGTGCTGGGTCTATTATATATTCACTTGATTGTATTTAAGAAATAATTTGGTGACACTGTATGATCAGAGAGGTCATACTGAACTATAGTAGCTAATGGGATATCAGCCAATTAAATCATTATTTAATCAGTGGCTAATTTGATCATCGGGGGTGATTGATTGAACAAGCTTTTTTGTTGTTGTTGTTGTTGCTGTCACCAAAACCCAAGCAGCAAGAGGTTTCTTTTCACCAAAAAAATTATAATTCATGGCTTGCATAACTCTCCTGAACAAGAACTACACACCTCTTGGACAAGCTCCTTATTTGCATTTGCACTTACTCAAACTGCACAAACTCTGTGTCCAACAGTAAAGTAGCTAACAAAGCAAATATAAAGAAAGGCTGACTTTGTGTTTTTTTTATTGTATCACTAAGATTTATGTTTCTAAAATCAGCTGCACAAAGCACAATTTTACTTAATCAAGCATTTTCTTTTCTTCTAGCTGCTTCTACAGCAACTAAACCCTTTTACAGAACACAACTCTAATGTTTCTGTGTGAAAATCAAAGCATGGAAAATATCTACTGGTCACTTTTTAGTTAAACGTGGATTAATCAAAATGATCAATCAGCAATCCCAACCTCACTATTTCCCAAGCCACAAAATTCTGTGGCACTCTAAAGCAGGAACTAAAAAAGGTAGTTGAAATAAAACAAACATTTTCTTAATTTCAATATCTTCACACATTTAAGCACTGAGGTTCAGTCTCAATCTGGGGCATTGATGGTTCAAGTGGTTAAGGCTCTGGGACACTTTTGGATTGGAAGGTTGCGGAGGTTCAAGCCCCAGCACCACCAACCTGCCACTGCTGAGCAAGGCTCTTAGCCCTATCTGCTCCAGGGTTGGTGTATCCTGGCTGACCCTGCACTCCGACCCCAGCTTCCTAAGATATGCAAAAAAATTCAGTGTGGGATATGCAAATTTCACTGTGCTTTAAGGTAAAAATGTGACAATCAAATCTTAATCAGTCTCAGTTCCATCCTCATTATTTTACACTATGCTTATACGTTTAGATGAACATGCATTCATCTTCAGTTGTTACTTTTTCCTGGTAAGGGTTTTGGTGCATTCTGAGCTATATGAAGGTATGAGCTAATGTGAAGTTTGTAAATATTCTCATACTCTACAGGAGCACTCATGACCTGGTAGCCATGGACGGCTGGCTTTACGCGGTTGGGGGAAATGATGGCAGCTCCAGCCTGAACTCCATTGAGAAGTACAATCCACGCAGCAACAAGTGGGTGGCGGCGTCATGCATGTTCACACGCCGCAGCAGCGTCGGAGTGGCCGTTCTGGAGCTGCTCAACTTCCCTCCACCCTCCTCGCCCACACTCTCTGTCTCCTCCACAAGCCTTTGACAAAGGGTGAAGACCCGACTGAGCTCCAGCGGCCTGCCCTGCGTGGCCAAGAGGCGCAACTGCTCAGTGTGAGCAATTGTGGGAGAGAAGCAGTCCATGGACCATAGCACATATGAAGAGAGTTATAACAGGTTGAGTAAAATATGAAAAGTGAAGCCCACACAGATCTGCCTTCCTCACCCCGTACTGTTCACCCAAATGCTTGAAAGTGCAGAGTCCCTCTGCCGTTTTGAAGTCATGTGTATATGATAAGTGTATACTGTAATATATGTTTTTTTTTTTTTTTGGGGGGGGGGGGGCAGTAATGATATTGCAATAATATATAGAAACGAAAGATTTCACATAGGAATGTAGTTCTTCTGCCATGCATGTTTACCGAAATTTGGTCTTGGCAGAAAAAACAACAACATTGTAGTGCTGATGTGCCACGCTAGGTGGCAATGATGTGCAACGCCGCCACATTTCACCATTGTGCATGTATGCACAAGAGACACTTCATACAGTGCTGGATATTAATGATGATCTACACATACTCTAAATGTTGACCAGAGAATTGACATAAATGTTGAATATATTTTCTTATTTATATAATTTATTATACTTAATGTAATATATAGACAAATGGCACTAATTCAGAGATGTTTTATGCAGATGGACCACTTGTCTGATATTTATATATCAGAGATAGTAGATATGCTTAGTTGAGAATGTCAGTTTTTTTTTTTTTTTTTTTTAAGTGTAGTAAATATATTGAGTTCACAGCAATGTATGCGAAGCCTTGAAAAATTACCATATGACTCAGCAGTCATACCAGAACAAAGGGGAATGTTGTAGTCATAGGCCTCTCTGATAAAGGGTATAGCCATACTGAAAGTGGATGTGATCTACAGCAACCTCACGTTACCTCACGTTGATTTTCATGCATCAGACTGATGATTATGGATACTCTATCCTGCTTCCTTCACTTGTGTAAGATTTACTTGTGTACTGTATATATTGCATTTACTGCTTTTTGCACCATTTGGTTAGATCTGGCTAGAGTGTGTGAACGTGCTGCTGAGAAGTCATGGGTATAAAAAACTACCAATGTGTCCTATTGCAGACGAGAACACAGAGTTGGAGAATTTTGAGATATGAATTCAGATAGCGAGGATGCAGGATTACAAAACCCTTACTCATCATCGCATACACTTTGACTGAAGAAAAAAAATGTAGCATAACTTCTAAGAAGTTACAACCTTTTTTCCTTTTTGGAAGTATTTTTTGTTCTTGAACAAACCCATGCTAGGTCAGAAGAAGCTTATATGCAGGAACTGTGAGTGTTAAGTCAGTGTACAGAGGATCTTTGTCTCTTTCCGTGGCAGGGACGGTGTCCTGCTGGTGGAGCAAAACTTTTTCCAGGGATAACCAACCCAGAAAAACAAACAAACAAATAAAAAAATAATAATCTGACTATGTACATAAACCGATATCCATATTCAAATGTGCAATGTGTATGTAAACATGGCTGTTCAGTTCATTTTGTTTTAATGTGTTGTGGTTGTTTATTTATAATGTTTTGTTATATTTATGAAGGAAACTTAATTAATAATTATTTTTTGCACTACTTGTAAGATGGAGCAATATACTACTGTACACAAAAAAATAAAGCTCTTTTCAAATGTAGTGTTAATGTATTTTTTATAATTATGTTTGTCATTTCTTTGTTTATATCCTGGTAATTTTAATAATCATAAAATAAAATTATTATATAATTTATTTATACTCATTATTTTTACTATTGTTACTATTATTGTTGTTAACAGGTTATAAATAAAAAGGAAGTTATATTAATAAAAGTAAATATTTTTGTTATAAATATATTATTTAGGCATGTTCATTAAAAAAACATTTCATTTCATTTAAATGCTAGAAAGCAAAGCATGATGACTTCTACTTTTAGAGCCCTTTTTGTTTCTTTTTTGAGCTCATGTTGCTTGACCTGCAACTGATACAACTGAAAGCTATTTGAATTTACAGATTTCACTTTTTAGTGATACAGTAATAGTTGAAGGATAAATGGTTGTAAGTGGGAGATATGTTAGTTTGAATATACTGCATTGTGTTGACCAAGGCTGCACTGGCCATCTGCAGGAATGGTTTAGTGCTCTACAATATCAATATGTCCTCTTGCTCTGACTGATCCATGCAGACAGCTGAGCATTCTCATTTTACCCTCCATGACTTCGGTTACACAGCACGCACACCTGTGAGCTCATACACTCTTTGACTATTAGACAGTATGTCTAACAGGAATAACATGGGACCTTAAACCACTCTGCGAAAGTTGCTCACGTGTGGAGAGCAGGGGGTCGTCCTGTTGGTGCTGGTTGTAAGGCTGGGTGTATGTGTATAAAGCGGGGTAGGAGACACTGGGTCCAGCAGCATGCCTCTAAGCACGTCTAATAGCAGATTAGATAGCAGTCTCTCAGTGTGCGCTGATTTGAGGGACTCTGATGACTTTACAACCTGGACAGGCGACCACAGGCTTAGATATTTAGCATGGCCTAAGTGAGCACAATTTTCCCAATTGACCCATGAACATATACTATTTAGCACAGAACTTAAAAAGTATGAACAAGGTATTAGACTATTACATAGTCTAGAAAAGATGGAATAAATGCAAGTACTTGTATTACCTTTCTCCAGGTCATAAAGAGAAACAAAGAAACTCAAAAATACTTCCACTTAACAACATTCTAAAATGAACAAATAAAAGTTCAAACATAAAAGTCTATCATAAAGAATGTCTGCTGAGACTCGTATAAGGACTGGGATTTCTGGGGGAGTTTTTTTTACTTTAATACAGATATGCACAAAGAGTCAGAAACTGTTTGAAGCCTGCAGAACTAAGACCACAGGCATTTTACAATGCATTTACAGCATCCCTAGTAACTGCCTGGTCTGTGTCACTGTGGTTTAAATGAGTCTTTATATATATATATATATATATATATATATATATATATATATATATATATATATATATATATATGGGAAATATAGGCAACTAAATTTGTTAGAAAAAAAATCTAAATATTTAATAGCTACAGTATATACCAACCAAATTTGCTCATACTATACGTGTGTGGTATACCAGCATTTTCTAGGCCATTGGCTGAGACAATGCAGACCTTATGAATGGCCTCCAAGAAGTCTAGATCCATAATTTTTCCTGTGGGGCTACATAAAGGAGGGGGTGTACAGGACAAAGCCTCACACACTAGATTTAGGAGGCTCTCAGCGATATCTCAACCATGCGAGGCTTTATCATTAATGAGTTGCCTATCTGTGTATGTAACTTTGTAGCACTAAAACATATCCAGAAAGACATAGCAGCATTGTGTTACACTCTTATTAGAAATTTATTAAAAAATGTTAGGAATTAGTTGCTACAAGGGGCATTCAAGTCAAACTGGGATTTTTGATTATGAAGAATAACAGAAAGGCTGCTTAGAAGAATGAATGAACTTAACCCAGTTAATACACCGATACTTGGATACCTTCAAGGTAGAAAGTTTTCTCAGTTTTGATAATTGATGATTATTTGTACAGTTCCCACAGACAGACAGATCCATCTCTTCTGCAAACTGGCAACGAGTTATCTGTTGATTTTCAAGGATCTAGAGCTCCACTCACTGAATGTTCAAGGGAATTTCTGCAGTGGGCTCCGTGCCACCGGGACAGCTAGGATCGTCATTAACTAAGTGGGGCCTTTTTTAAAAATCTTCTAGTAAGGATGAATTGTGATTTTTGCTGTATGACATGCATGTATCCGCTGTATGAAATCTTTGTCTATGACAGAGCAAGACCTTGAAGGTTTCGGTTAATCACATGCCGATTAAAAACCATGTACTAGCTCATACATGCTGCGGGTGTTTGGAAACATCTTTGGTTTTGACGTTTTGGTTTCGTATTAGCCCGTACTTATCCTGCTTTTTTATTTTTTGTTTTTTCATGTTACAACACGAGCTACATTTCTGAACAGAGAAAGAGATGAGGTGGGGAGGAAATTTTATTATCTTTCGTATCTCACACAAAATCTAAACGACTTTGTAAATAGTACACACTTTATAATTCTGACAATGCATTTCTGCTTATACTTCATTTGTTTTTTTGTTTTTTTACACTTTTGATATAAAATCTTAGCTTTGAATTTACAATAAACTTGCATAATTGATATAGCCTTAATTCTAGTGATTAAATCAACTCCTGCGTCTATTGAAATCAAATGAATAATTGACAGTTGTTTGAAATTCTCTTCAAAGAAGGCCCTTATAAAGCACACTGTCTGCATGTGTGTGTTTTTGTGGCGTGAGAACTTCGGCGCCAAAGGTTCTTTCTCGCACACCTGATGCAAGAGTTCTGTCCCATGTGCGCCAGTAAAAGAGACGAAGGTGTGAAGTTAGCACCCTGGTTTACCCCCACTGAGTCTGGAATAACACTAGGGAATACCACACGACTCCGTTGATCACCTCTCTACCGATCATTGCTTCAATGTGTGTGTGTGTTTAGGCTGGTAACTCACTCTGAAATATTTATGAATATGCCAAAAGGCAAATACACAGATACTTTGTGTAAAGAGCTATATGAAGGTATGAGCTAATTTGTTTTTGTGCAAAGAAAAACCAGGAAATTAATACTCTCTATGAATGTCAATTGTATAATGACATTATTATTATATTATATTATATTATATTATATTATATTATATTATATTATATTATATTATATTATATTATATTATATTATATTATATTATATTATATTATATTATATTATAAATAAACTAAAATCATTTTAGGTTTTACATTTGTTTTTTCTAACCTTATGATCTCTTGTTATTATAGGAGAAAAAAAATTAAAATGCAGGTCAATGTACCTACGAAATTACAGTATGTTACAAACACTGCTTACAATGATGTCATGCTGTTTAGTCACGTTTAACAGCACCGGTTAGTTCCTGTGATTGCTTATGTTATAGCTGCAAACCATTCTTTTCTCACCAGCCTCTTTTTGTTTCTTCTCTTGTTGAGTTGAGTAAGAGGGAAACTTTTTGTTCTGATTTGTCACAGTGCTGACCCTCGAGGCTCTCTCCATAAATGTTAACTAACATCTTCTGACATCAACATCTTCTTACATAAACAAGTAGACTTTATTTCGTTGTTAACCAACAGCACTTCTAGGGCAAAGACAGTATTATTACTATAAATGTTAGATTATGTAAAGGATCTGCTATACACGCTACAGGATTGATAATGTTTTAAACCAAATGCATTAAAAATATAATTTATGTTACTGGAAGTCAACTTAGATTTCGATATCTCAGCCATGAATTCATTATGTATAATAAACATTGATAAAGCCTTTATAAAAAAAAAAAGTGTTACTGTACATAAAGACTTTTTGCTAAATGAATGAGAATCATCTTTGATGTTATCTGCAAGTAGAAAAAACTTACAGATTGAATATAAGAAGCACTTTCACACAATTATATGTAGGCGTTTAAAGAATTAAAGAATTTGTCTAGGGTTTACAGTTCCTAGTTACTTTCTGATGAAGCAAAAACAAAAAAATGCACGCAAACCTACGTAAGATATTTAATTATTATAAAATATTTTTTTAAATTCCCCCTCACCACTTATGTGATATGGAAACCACGAAAATTCAAGTAACAATACAGTTACACAATCATGCGTGTGTGTGTGTGTGTGTGTGTGTCCATACACTTAAAACACCTTTTCTCTGTACTACAGCACTACAGCCTTTTTGTCTGAAATGGCCTTCAATCTAATGTTGTGGAAATTATTTATACTCCTTTAAACATCCTGTACACACTTTGTAAGTTCTTGTGGACCATACATTTCAGTTACCAGAAAACAGCACAAGATGACTTAATATGCATTAATGTTTTTTAAAACCTACAAGCTACTTTTTATGATTTATTCGATCATAAACACAACACAAAATCTTTACACATCAGAATTATGAATGCTTAATTGCAAACATGCAACTGATATCACTGTGTCACTGCATATGCAGTACAGTATTCATCCATTTAATATTTTTATTGTTAATATTATTGTTGTTATTCTTAATATTTTATTGTACTTCATCCGCTTCTATTAACAGCACATGATTTTATACAAGTGGTGTCCATGTCCTTGTTTTTAATATCTTTGTACAATTTAATATCAATAAGTGGAACATGAGCTCAACAACCGAGTCAAATTCCCTGTATAGACCAGCTTCCTTGGCTATCAAAACATAACTGTGATTTATTATAACCCAGATTTAAATCATATATTTTTTTTATGTTAGTATAATGTTTTTTTTTTTTTATCTGAGGAAATACTTCAGATTAAATACTGCTCAGTGAAGATTAGAACCAAACTTCTATTGAGAGAGTTTTTTTCTTTTAACGATGATTAACTCAGATGATAAATGACTGAAAGTCCAATAATGACATAAATTTGCATCTGACAGGATGTGTGGGCTGATTACACACAGTAAACAGCCTTCTATCTCAGCCAATACCTAGCACCTCTTCAGACTTATCAGTGGCCTCGCAATCTTATTATGATAAAACTTCTAAAAGCATCGCTTCAGGGGGAAATATCACTCATCATTATATATTGATTTTAGACACTTTGTACGCTTTGTCAGGAGGTTTTCCCCCCTTTGGCTAATCAGGATTTCTGGTTTCAGAACTTTACTTCCTTGTTTTGCTGATGTCAGTGAGACTTTAATGATGAATAATGATAGTTTGGGTGAACTCCAGTGTGGAGCAAGTCGAAACTCTGCAACATCCCAGGATCATCCAGAAACTATATTTTGAAAATTTCCCAGCACGTGTAAGACTTTTTCCTGAATTGCTCCTAGTTTACTGAGATTTCTAAGTAAACATTTTGCATGACTCAACTATCTGTCTGAGGTATATATGTGGGTGACAGGTGAGTGTATGAGCCAACTTTTCTTTACAATTCTGAGCTATGACGCAGATAAACATCATACTTTTGTCCGCATGAATGTGAGGTATATCAGTAGTCATCTTTATCGCCATGAATTCAAAGAATACACTACAATAAAGATTATAATCACAAAAAGTCTAAACTATTATCCAGGTATATAAAAACACTATTTTTTTTTTTCATTTTGTGTTTTCTTCATCACTTGACAATCAATGATGTCAGACTCTGACAGGATGGCGACAGTTATTACGCAATGGACTGCTGAGATGTACTACACTTGCATTTCCTGGTTCAGCTGGTTTACATCACTCACCACGCACAAAAAAATCATGTACATTCACTTGTATTAGCTTTGAGGCTTGAACTTTGTAAATAGGAAAAAACTGCCCCTTTTAGTAATCTACACCCATCCTATTGCTGACTTGGGATTTGTGCTTTGGGTTGTTATTGTGGCAGGTAAATTTTTGTCTTTGTCGTCGCCTGTCCAACAGAAGCCTGTGGGTTTTGTGCTAAAATAAATTGGTATTTGGAGCCATCCGTCATTCCCTCTAACTTCACTTAAGCCCCAGGCCCAGCTAAAGAGAAGGAGCACTATAGCATGATGCTGCCACAACATAGACCTTGGTTTCATCACAATCTAACAGCCACATGGTTTTGGGTGACTTACCTGAGCATAGATATTTTAATCATCACAAAGGTCTTTCACCTGGCCATACTTCACCACAGCCCAAAGCATGTAAAGAATATGAGAGGTTGTTGTCACATGACCAGTACTTGCCAGATATTCCAGCAGCTCCTTTAATGTTGCCATCGGTCTCTTGTAATCCTTCCTGATGAATTTCCTTTTGAAATTGTCCCTTTCAACAATGACATCCTGTACATGCTATGTACGCTCTTTGAGAATCATGGCTTACAGAGTTGGATAAAATCACGGTGAAATGATTTTAAAAACATCCATTTTAACAGAGGTGGGTAGAATTTTTATACCAACTGAAAGAAAAAAAACTGTGATGCTCACACCCTGACATCAAAAAAGCTTCTTTCCACAACAGGATGATGAAAATTTAATTGAATCACAAATATGAAAAACAGGTCAATGACACCTTTGTGTACATCACAATGGGGATTTTTCCTGTGCAACATTCTCTGTTTATGGAATGTTATTTTTTTAACTTACTGTTAAATAATTGTTCATTTCCATGCCTTTGATAGCTTATTGCAATGTGTAATGTCTATAAGCACAACATGAGTAAGAGTCAAATTCCCTGTATAGACTAGTGATCTTGGTTAATAAAGCACAATTCAGATTTTTTATAACTCCTACTTAAAGTATGTACTGACAGAAAAATAAATAATAAAAGATTTTTTTACCTAAGCTAGCTATTTTTTATTAGTAATAAATTTTTTATTAATTATTTTTTATATATGAGTAACTAGATATGATTTGATGTGTTGTGCATTGAAGACACGACTGAGAATAAATCTTGGTCAAACATCTATTGAGAGGCAGGTTTTTTTATTTTAACGATGATCAAGTCAAAGGATGGCTGAAAGCTCAATAATTAAATAAATTTGCATCTGATAGAACGTGTGAGCTGTTTGTACTCCATTACACACAGTAAACAATAATCTAACCCACCCAATACTTCGCACCTCAAGTAGACCTACCAATGGCCTCATAATCTTATTATGATAAAAGGGTCATTTTGAAGAAAGGAAATTACACCAGCCGTAACATCACATCCACCTGCCATATTGTGAAGGTCCCACTTGTAGAACTGACCATTCAGACATGACTCAAGACATGGACTTCATAAGACCTCTGAAAGGAAGCTGTGTTAAGATTTTAAGTTGTGATGTAGGGCGAGCATGGATCATATGCTGTTTGTCCAGCATATCTCACAGATGATCGATCAGAATTTGAGCTTTTTGTTACTGTAGATGAAACCAGACAAGCTTTTACTTCCCACCAGCATCAATCAACCTGGGGTGCCCATGACCCTGTTACCAGTTCCTGAGTCATCCTCCCCTGGACCACTTTTGGTAGGTACTAACCACTGCATACTGGGAATAGGAATAAGACATGTCATTTTGGAGACGCTCTGAGCTAATGGACTAGCCATCGCAATTTGTCATTTGGCAAAGTTTTTCAGATCCTTATTCCTGTCCATTATTCCTACTTGTAATACAAGATTGGAATGTTTTTGAAATTATTAATGCATGCTTTCTTAAAGTTGATGTTCAGAAGATTAGATAATAAAAACAGATGTGCTAAAAGGCTTGACAACCATACAAAAAACAGATTAACATGGTTTATTTAGGCATTTCTATGTAGCAGATCACTCCAAATACAGAATACTGAGGAAAGCACTTTTAGGCTTGTCTGCTTTGTAAAATTTTTGTCTATTTACAAACATTTAATGTACACAGTAGTTTGGTTTATATGGCATGTGATGTAACCAGCTCGGTATCTCGGTAATCATTTTAATCATACCTGTCTCTGTCCAGACACAGTCATAAAGAAAACATAAAAATAACAATTTAAAAGCATATTATATAACTGAAGATAAGTTTAGACAGTTTAAAAATTGTGGTTACGGATTTTGTACTACATTCTAAGCCTGAATAAGATAAAGGGTGGCTACTTGTTAATGTCATTTATTCATGTGGACATAAGTAAGATTTATATCATAGCTATGAGTTGTAATGGAAAATTGGCTCACACACTCAGCTGTCGTCAGCGCACACACACTTTAAACTGAGAGGTGAATCATAAAAAACTCATTCAGAAATCTCAGCGATCCTGCAATATGGGCCTGACAAGTTTGGGGAAAATTTCCACAATGGGTTTCTGGGTGATTCTTGGAAACTGAATTGAATTGATTTTCGATTTGCTCTACACTGGAGTTCAATGCAGCTTTGGGCTTTTAATCATATAAGTAGCATTTACATAATATGTGGTTACCTAGCATCCATGCTAACACCATGAAGAAAACATTAGACACATTTTTATGATCCTTTTTAAATTACATATATATATATATATATATATATATATATATATATATATATATATATATATATTATTATATATATATTTTTTTTTTTTTATTTTTTTTTTGCGTTTTGATATAATTACCAGAATATCACTAAGAATAAAGAAAAACTAAAAAATTTGACAATGCACTCTCTTACTCACTCATTCTCGATACCAATTATCCTGTATAGGGTCACAGGATGTCTGGAGTCTATCCCAGGGGACTCAGGCACGAGGCAGGGTGCACCCTAGATGAAGTGCCAATCCATCGAAGGCCGCAAGCGCGCACACACACACACACACACACACACACACATTACTGGAAATGTAGAAATGCCAATTAGCCTAATCTGCAAGTCTGGCATGGTTAGAGAAAACCATATTACTCAGAGAAAACCCACCAAGCGCAAGAAGAACATACAAACACCAGACACCAGGCCCTAGGCAGGAACTGAACCCTTGACCCTGGAGGTGCGGAGCCACAGTGCTAACCACTACGTCACCATGCCTCAGATAATACAGATTCCTTAAATTTTTCATCGATGTGATGTGGTCAAGCTAAAAGCGGTGATGTACACTTCTGATAACCAAACATGAATGATTCATGGAAAGTACTGTTTCAGACACGAGATGTGAAAGTTATTCATACTTAATCCAAAAATAATATGAATCTTTAAGTATTTCATTTATTATATTTCAAGAAATATTTTTATTCCTCTTGTGAAGGACACTTTCTTCATACTTATAATCTCTCTTTTACCTGACATAGGCATACATGTGTATAAACGTAATCTCATATCTATCCTAAAAATTATCAGGATATAAAACAACCTTTAAAGTACGATTAGTATTTTTGCCCAACACTCAAGGAGCTGATCAAAGAGATTGTCTTGCCAGGGTTTCTTAACCTGTTTGTGATGATGTTAGTACTTAAAAGAGATAAATATCAGAAACACAAACACGTTAGAATCTGATTGCGCAGCTAACTATCTAACTGACAGCATGCAGGCTACTTTGCCTAAAATTTGTTTAGATGCTATCTCTCCTATAAGCAAACAGACTCAACGACAATTCATCTAACTAAATAAGGTTGAATTCACAGCAACACCTTCCTCAAACTGTGGCACCAACCAGCCTCTCATTCAGACAATTAACCTGAGCTGCTGTTTGGAATGTCAGAGTTGACACTGTTTTATGGAAAATAAACGACAACACAGCTTACGTAAAGAAATGAGGAGTGTTGATTGTGGTGTGATTGACATCTTTAGACATACAATCGGCACATTTATTTACTTTTATCTAGGCTAGGTTTAAATATGTTTACTTAGACTAGACACGTAACCTGGCAATTTAATGCAAAACAGATTGAAGTGAATTTTAGAGTGTATTAAGGTCATATTACTCAATTAAAAAATTTAATGACTCATTTTATTACCAAGACAAACAAAACACATTCAGGCATGCTGTTAAAAGAAAATAGAATGGGGAGCATGTTAGTATTAAAAAAAAAAAATTTTTTTGTGATTTATTTCTCTTATACTAGATGGATTTGGCCAGTGATTACAGTTGGCATGAAAAAAAAAGAAAAGAAAAGAAATAAAAAAGGTACCTGTTCCTTTCCGGTCATGGTACCTGGAAATCAAAGAGGACAACGTGTTTTGTCTGGAAGATTTTCCCTGGATAAGAAACCTACAGACTGTTGCAAACTAAGAGATATACAGTTTTAGCCAAAATATTTCATATATTTTGAATTATTATGACAGTATTCATTTTATTATACATATACATTATACAGTACACTGTATCTATCGACAAAGTATATGTGTGCAGATATTTTGATCTACAAAATAATTAGAATACATAAAATATGTTTAGTTTACATAAAAAGATGTAGTTTTAAATAACTATTTGTGGAGCTAATGAAAAGTAAAAAATAATCAGTGTAAAAAAAATGAGTTTATTCTTATTATAAAATAAATATGAAGGGTCAAGGGTTAAAAAACAGAGCTTCACCTGGCATTAGTTTTTGTCTACTCTGTAGTCATGTTCAGACATGCCTGTGTCTTGATTGGCTCCGTTCGGACCTTTCGCATTCTTTCACGATGGCCTTCAAAACATTGAAATGAGCCCCATTTGGCCCCTGAGAGGTGTGAAAAGGGACACTTCTGTCTTTATTATGAGACTTGATTTAGTGAAGGGATCCCAAGCAAGTGTGAACTCCTCTACACTGCCCCCCCCTACCTAACCCCCCACCACCCCTTGCCAAGTCTCCTCCTTGTCCCACCCACACACACACACTTTTACACACCTCATTCTGTCCCCTCCCACTAGCACACTCTCTATACACTCCTCTGCCTGTGAGCTTTCAGTAGAAGTCTACCTCTCACTGGTGAACACACTTGCTCTATACAGCTTGGATTACACAGAAGGGAATTTTACACACTCTGTACAGAAGAAAGAGATTCACTTACTGGGAAGACTTAGACACACTCAGATCAACATGGGGAGTAGCATGTCATGCGTCCCTCAGCACAATTTCAGGTTCTCCAGTAAGAGCTTTATACGGCGGAACAGGTAATGAACACTAAACTACTTATACTTCTGCTCGGTTACAGACATTTTTAAAAAATTATATAGAGTCAGTCCAAACAAAGGTTCAGGTTTCTGTTTTACAATCTGATTTAAGTTCATAAATGTTTTTTAAAATGTCTACACTCCTGACTGTCTAACAACAATGTCTTGTCTTATAACTATTATACCTGAATAACAAGTATATAGGAAGAAAAATAAGAACCTGTGACTTAATGATTGACTTGTTTAGTTAGTTTGTGATTAGAGATGATAAGACTTTCCATGTAAAATGGCAGGGTGCTTTTGCATCAACCTTCCCTTTAGTGCTTGGTGATTAGCTCTTTTCTGGATGTCAGTGTATGTAATTCGCATCAGCTCAGTGACAGGATCACAGCTCACAGGCAAGCTGACTCTCACAGGTGCTGATAAGAGTTCAAGGCTGTGATAAAGTTACTCTTCTGTTTCCAGCTGAGCTTTTAGACTGACTGACTTGCCTAGAGTGTGTTTGTGGTACATGGTGTCAGCTTACATAAAACTTAAGTAATTGGTAAGAACTTGATTTGATTTGGAAGAGTCATATAATATATGAACTCTTTCCAAAACTTTCTTTAATTTAAATTATTGGTTTGTTATCCAGATTTCAAGATTTATTTGAAGTGCATGTTTCACTGATGACGCTGAGACTAATAAAATATTATTTATGTGAAATATTTACGAGGAAAATGTGTTTTTACGAGAGCAAGATTTGGAAGACAGGACTTGCTGTATTGAAACTTTATAGCTTTATACAGCATCCTACACTGTGCATCATCCAAGACCAAGAAGCAATAAAGATCTACTGTTTTTTTTTATTGCACACAGTTCAGTGCACAGTGTAGCAGGCCTGGTCTTGTCACACTAATACTGTAGGTGGTTAGGCTGATCTAGTTTTTCAGGGTCGGAAACTGATCTACCAACCGATTATTCACTTTTAAATCAAAACAGGTCTCCATTGCTACTCTCCCTTTTCTTTTGTACTCACTTACACACTCTGCAGCAGGTGAACTGATAAAAACAAAGCCGATAGTGTTCCTGTTTCCAATTTGATACTGAACAGGGTCACTCTTTTTAACGAACATCTAAGCAATAAACACTAAAGTAATACCTTAGATTACTCTTGCATTTGCATTGTTGTGTTTTTCCTCAAAACTTATCCTAGTTTAAATTGTCTGGATGACAAACCTTTTTGCCATGGAATACCAGTGATACATCCATTCCCTCAGAGCATGAATAATCCTATTGTTGTTATGCTAATGCAGTTTGGAAGAAAAAAAAAAACAGAGCACAGAAGACTGAAGGAAAGACATCTAAAGACTGACTTCCTCTCTCACGAACATGCAGGAAAGATGATTACAGTGATTTGACACTAATGGCTACAAATGGGGGTCATGGGTGACAAAGGATGATACATGAACCTTTTTTTCCTCTATATCTATTCCTTGTTCTGGAAACATAAGCTGTATTGTTCTGTCTGAGTAAATGGTGTATGGACTGGGATGTATAAGTTGGTGACCAGTACAAGCTATAGGAGGTCCAGAAAGCCTGCAACAATGGAGATGTATTGTGGAAATGAACAACAGAAAGACTAGACTGAGTCAAATGATGCAGCTATGAGTTGCTGGATGACATCTGGGTCACTAGCACCAAAATTTACTAACCTTTTTTCTTGTCATGCCAAAATCCTGACTAGCTCTTCAACAAATTCATGACTAAACTTTCTCTTGTTTCTTCCGAGCAGCAGTAGACTGTTCCGGAAAAAAAATCCGCAGGAGGGGCAGGAGAAGTCCAACAGCATCATCAACATTCTCTGCACGGTCACTCCGAGAAAAGTGAGTAATTTCTTGCATTCTTGTTACATTTGCCTTTTTTCAAGCCCTCTATATTCATGCATGCTGAATTGTAGGATGATTGTGCTTACAGGAAATGTCACCTAAAGATCTCGAGACCATAGACAACATTAAATGGAACCCGCCATTTCCATATGATCCGGCCAGCGGCTGGAAGAAGAGCAGCATCAATGTAAAGAACTACGGGAGGTTGATCCACAGCTCCAAAGTGCGCTTTCGCTTCCTCCACTGTCAGGTAAACACATCTCACCTCAGACAACAAGCTGTTACAAATATACATCCCTCAGCGGGAATACAAATGCATACAACCATGACAGCCATCACTGTTAAAATCTCATTATAATTCTCCAGCAGTTGTGACATTATTGTTCATCCATTTACTCATCCGTCATGATCCCAGGGCAACACACAAGCTGTGAGTACAGGATGTCTCTCGCTCTGTTGCACAGCTGTGAGAACTGTGTTGCCTGTCATGTTGCGTATTAGTGAAGATTAATTGATGTAGCTCATCGCAGAACATAATACCTGTCTGAACGTGCACGTTTTGGAAATACGTCAACTGTTCCAGAGCTGCCTTCAGGCGCACAGGCTGTGATCTGGTCACCGATAAAGCACTGATGTGTAGCAATCTGTATGATGTACTAAAACAAGACAGGAGCGGAAAGAAGAAAAGAACAAAACAAGCCAGGATGGGCTTATATTGGAAAATGTTGCAATTAGTGAACAGTCCGAAAAAGAGATAACATTTTATTTTCCTCACAGGAAGATGTCCTTATATGATTGTGTGCTATCAGGTGAAAGGAAATGAGTTGGCCAAAGTAAATCACAGTGGGGGCCTTGTAAAACGTACAGTATCTGATTTTATCGAGCAGAACACTCCCTGCAGGCGGGATTACATAATTTACATGACATTGTTTGACAATTAATGAAACATTACCTGACAGAAGGAAAATCATGTCTTGAGAGGGATAGTAATCCAGAGTCATGTTTAACAAGCATTACAACGTATAAATTTCCTACAGTGGTTTTGGAGAGCTTCTTAAATTCTATTTTCTCTGCACCAGCTGCGAATGATATGATATTTGAGAATAATCATTTAATCCACATCCAAGGTTTTATTACAAAATTGAGGAAAACCCTTTTGACTTAGGTGGAACAACATGACTACATAGCAAGAACCAAAGGATTATGTGTCATTTCTTACAGGATGTGCACGACTGTTACCTGGACCTGTTCCAAACCCACCTTCATTTCGTCTCCAACAACACCACCGGACTCACCTATCAGGTCAGAACAATGTCTTTAATGTTAAACAAACAACAACAAAAAAGTGATGCTTGTTTAAATATTCTATACTTAGTACTGAGTTTTAAAGTGCTTTCATAATCTTAAAAAGCGACTATGACACTAAATGATATAATTGTCATACACACTGTTTGCTTTTGATTGGTGTAAGAGAGCTGTGAGTAAACTGTGAGTAAACCAGTAATGATTAACCTTAAGCACTTCCTTTTATTATGTCTGTGTCTATGACTGTGTGTCGTAAACAAGCGCTGCTATAATTAATGTATATTTCTCCCCAGTGGGAGAAAAGAATATTGAATATCCAGAAGCAATGCTAATCTAATTTAACACTCAACCTTAATTAGTAATAAAGGCGATGATTAATTAACTGAAACAGCATTTTTTCTGATGTAATGACAGACTGCATTTTGTTGGTCTTCTTTTATGATAAACCAGCATGAATCATGGACAATTCACAACAGTTAATGTGACTATAAAACCAATCTGATATACAAAGTGGTGCTTTTTAATGAATAAAACAGTTTTGTGGTATTTGGGGTACTGATTATATTTCTATGAGAGATCTCCCAAACACTCCTATACAATAAAAAGTCACAAAGAAAATGAATGCTTTGTTTCTTTGATTCATTATAGGGGACGCTTCCATTAAAGGAGCTCACGATTTGCAAGGTGCAGAACAGGACTAGCTTTGGAGATCCACAGGAGTTTGCCTTCCAAATAAATGGTGAGTGCATTTTTCTTTAGTAGACATTTGATATAGGAGAATTCCTGAAATATTTTGAATGGAGCTACTGGTGGGTGTGAGAGCTTGGCACAAAAATGACTGTTGCTCCTTTTAGGAAATGAAATAAATCTGTTTTTCCTTCCAACACAAAGCTCAGGAGAATAAAGGCACAGCCTAACACTATATACATCCGTAGCCACTTCCTATATAACATTCCAGTGATTCATAAGTGTTATGACCTTCTTGCCCTTTTTTAGACCTAAGATTAACAGGAGGGTCATCCATTTGCTAGTAGTCAGGACAGGGTGAAATTGTCTTTCAAAGCGACCCTTGTTATACAACAGGTGTACCTAAGCTCTCTCAGCTGTTGTGCTAAGAAAGCTCTTCCTCTGGTTCTCTCCTTCACAGCTACACTTTTTCACATTCCTGGCTCCAGGTTCCACTTCCCTAATGATGTTTGCCTGTTTTGTGTGTCACATGTTTTCTATTGGAAGTGGTTCACCAGTGTAGTTTCATGATTCCTGGATAAATACCCTTTTTACTGGCTTGTGAGTCTATAAACAAAAGTCACACCAGGACCTCAAAGTGAGTGAACATACCAAGGATATGAGTCAAATAAAAGACTGGACGTGGTTAAATATCCCTTAGTAGCTAAAATATTTCCTTTGACCAGATGACTAAACATCCTGGTATGACACAGCGAAAACATAAAAAATTAAAAGTTTATATATTCTCACGGAATCTTCTAAAATGACTCACTAGACTAGATTTCTTATCAAAAGCATCACTATGATATGCTACGAATCTCAAACTAGAAAGTTTGACCCCTTCATACGCTCTGTGTTTTGGGTAAATGAGGATCAAACTAGAAAGTATTTACAATCAGCCTCACACAGTATTGACTTTCACTGTGCTTTCGTCAGTGTGAGAATATTTAACCGAAGCCTGTTTTCATCCAAAGCCACCCTACAAAGCACACCCTAGTTAAAGCTAAGCTATAACTGGAAATGACAAGGCAGTGCTGGTGTAAGAGACTGATATCTATGCTGATATATACTGGTATGTGGTGCTGATAATGGAGTCAGATTCCAGGGCTGGCGCATTCTTTTAAATTGTGGTGTAGGTGTGCCTGTTTAACTTAACACATGAGGTATGTTAAAAGGAGAGTGGCTGGTCATAAAGACGTGTTATAGATATAAATCAAATCCAGGCTAGAGCTGCACAATTAATCTCATAAAAATTTTTTATTGTGGTATCGAGCAATGTAATTACCCAACTGCAAAAAACCTGCAATTTATTATAGATAGTATAAATGCAGTCAGAAATGTACATAGAGCTTGTCAGTAATTTAAGCACTTTTTAAAAAAATCACTTTTGAGGTGCTACATAAATATTGCCGTTCATCCTCGTAAGGTTATCATTCTTCCATTATCTGCTGTTAGCATGGCAGTAAAAATACAATTTAATAAAAATTGTTACATTTCATATCACAGTTTAAATCACAATTGCAATGACTCAAAACAATCGCAAAATTATTATTTTTTTAATTTAGCAAATCGTGTAGCCCTAATCCAGGCTGAATGCAATTGATACTGCATTGAACAAAAGACATATCGATATACATAACAACCTGTAATTAACAGCTGTTGGTATGCTGGGTCTATTTCATAACATTTCGAACAAACACTTGACCCTATGTTTTTTACCTTTATTAGGTGTCAGCTTAAACCCCATCATCGTCTACTGCTCTAACCAGGAGGATATGGACAACTGGTTCGGACTCCTAAAGGAACACATCGAGGCCAATGGGGGCACTGCGATTATACCAGACACTTACAGCAGAGTTAAGGTATGGAGATATCAGCACTTAAAATACTTGGGGAAAAAAGGGATCTTAAAAGCAGCAGGTGTGCGGTAAATCTAGGTTTGTGTAATTTAGATTGGTGTTACTGTGTTCTCATGAGGATTGTGCAGGGGTGTGGCTGGGACTGAGGCTGAGATTAAGGTTAACCACAGTAACAGTATCATAGAAAAGGAATGACTTTCCTGCCAGTGCTGACATGTACCTCTGTTGCAATAGGTGAGGTCACAAAACAAAACAGATTCTCTGTGATAGACCTCAAACACAAATAATTTCAGTCTGTATTGCTTAAAACATTGGACCTATGTGAGAATTCCTTCAGACCGGTTTCTGTGAAAAAATTGCATACAATTACTTTAAGGCAAGCTACACTCTCAGAATGCTCCATCATCACAGGGTTTCATCATGTTTTGTATTACAGTACTTAAGAAAGAGTTTGTGGTGCACCTTTTCTTATTTTTTACTGTAGTTGTTTACTCTATGTTAAATTATTTTTAAATGGTTTAAAATGTACAAATTAAAGGTACAAAACCGGTCCAGTTGATGGCACCACTGCAATATTATAGGTCTATTTCTAAGAATCTAAACCAACAGTTTGCATATCTCATTTTTTACATTTCCTCTCATGTAGTTTCCCAAGGTCCAGAACACACAACAATCAACAGAGGGGAAAGAAGAGCTGAGGAACTCCATCAGTAAAGAGCCTATCTATGAATGGGAGGGTTCTCAGAGGGAAAGTCTGGGTCCAATCACCTATGTCACTAAAGTCAGGCTACAGCATTTGCCCTGTCAGGTAAGACAATTTTGTGCAAAGATTTTTAAAACAATTCAGTCCTACTTTGTCTTTAACAGATTCGTAGCTACACATAAGCAACACGGGAAGCTACAATGTACCTAACAATGACATCTTTGTAATTACAAAAATAAATCTGGTGTAAATACATTTTTATTAAATAATGTTAAAAATATATATTCTTTACATATTTTGTAATTGAATTATTTTGTATTGACAACAGTTGGTAATTAGACATGAACTATAAAAGGTACACATTAAAAAGGCTGGGTACGTGATTTTTGTGCTAGAACAACATTTTTGTAGGTATGTACGGGTGTATTTATTTCTATAATTCATCCGTAACAGTGAAATATCTTTTGTAGTTGTTTTTTATGGTTGAAAGTACATTGTAAAAGGTGTGCTGATTTGATATCAGTAGGTTACCTACACATGTAGACACATGTAGACAAAGGTGCTACTAAGAAATACGCCCCCCCCACCCCCCTTCCCTTTATTGCACAAGTGAAGATTACATCAAGTCTTGGACAGTGCTGGTTGCTGCCTGGCTGGTTCACTGGGGGCAGCGTCTGATATGATCTTAGTCACCCCTTAAACAAGATCGAATTACCCTCAGGGCCTAAAATGTCTGGCTTCTTATTCATTAGTTGCTTTTAAATTTGACTGTCAGCACATTTGCATTCACTGTAGACCTGCAGAGTGATAACATGTGGAGCACTGAAATATAGTTTCCCACAGGAAAAGAGAGAATTTAGACAGGTTGTCTTTTTTTTAACGGGAGCATGTAGACGTAAGATGGGTGTGTGAACCAGTTGCTTTGCTCGTGCATGGACTTGACTCACCCTACAGCTGCTTGTCTGCCACACCCTTTACAGAGCATAACACAACCGCTGTGAGAGCAAAAGCTTTGCAATTACCATCACCTGGCAGGGGCGGCACTTGTGCACATGGTTTCTACAAGGGGGAAAGTAGGAGAGTGTGATTCAAAGGCAAAGCAGTACTCCATGTTCAAAGCACTTAACACATCACTATAATCATGACAAAGCACACTGTTGACCATGGCATTTTTTTCTCACAGGAGCAGTATGATAGACTGTTGGTCATGTATCCTAGCAATCTTATTATACTCTCCGAGGAGAGTGACGGCTTGTTCTATAAGGTAAAAAAAAAACATTCTGCTGTTATATATGTTTCTTTATCCAAAGGGTGTTTGACTGAACTTAAACAATTCTGTGCAGGGAAAGCTTCCTCTCAACATGCTTACAGTCACCACCCCATGCCAAGACATCAAGCCGAACACATTTATGATTGAAGGTAGGTTAATGATCATCCAACTTCCGTTGCTTTATTGCTGAGCACACCAACCAGCAAAATCATTTCTATCGAATGCTAATCTTACTTGTCTTGTGCAGGGAAACTGATTAACCCCATTGTTGCATCGTGTAAGAACACCAGCGAGTTCCGTGACTGGATATATCACTTCAAAGCTGCAGGCGTCCCTGTGCTTAGCCCTCCGCCACCTGTCTGCGACATCATGTACACACCAACTCATAAAGAGGTAAATGCATTAGAGACGCTCAGCAGTTTATGCAATGTTGGAAGTTGAAAGCTAGGTATTTACACTGTCTTTCTGTCCCTCCAGGCTCCTGAGATAAGTAAGAGATGGAGCGGAAGTAGCCGAGGAGGTGCTGAAGAGATTGTACTGAAGAAATTGCACAGTGGACGCAGATCTTGCGAGCTTCAGCTGCCCTGCGGTGATAACAACCCCCTTTCCCCTGGTTACACCGAGCCTCTCTGTGTAAGCGAACATCCCAGCTCCTATTAGGGTGTTTGTACAGCTGCTGACTTATTATTATACAGTGGGGCAAAAACGTATTTAGTCAGCCACCAATTGTGCAAGTTCTCCCACTTAAAAAGATGAGAGAGGCCTTTAATTTTCATCATAGGTATACCTCAACTATGAGAGACAAAATAAACAAAGAATGCAGAAAATCGCATTGTAGGATTTTAAAATAATTTATTTGAAAATTATGGTGGAAAATAAGTATTTGGTCACCTACAAACAAGCAAGATTTCTGACTCTCACAGACCTGTAACAACAACTTTAAGAGGCTGCTCAGTCCTCCACTCATTACCTATATTAATGGCCACTTGTACAATTGGTGACAGACTAAATATTTTTTTGCCCCACTTTAAGCCTGTCAATACTGTTAAGTAAACTGTTATCAAGCTGTCAGTTCATAAATAAGTTGAACTCTTCATAACTTGAGGTATTGCTGATACACATGCTTGAAGGGTTTTGAATAGATCAGAAAAAAATAATAAATTAGTTAGCATCTAACCAGAAGTGCATTTGTCATAGTGCAAAAAAATTGCATATATAAACATCACTCAGAAAAGGAGTTATAAGACAATACAACAACTATAATTTTTTTACGAAACAACAGAACTTTAAAAACTACATACACCATAAGCATCTGTTGTAAAACTTGGATCCAGTTTAGGAAAAGGAGTGTTAAGGGTGGACCGCACTTACTGTAAGTTATCTGACCTGACTTACTCTCGAGTGTTTATTTAGAAGGAGCAGTAGCCAGTCATGCATTGGAATATATCTGTGGTATTGGCGCTATCAATTATTAACTAAGCGTCCAACCCATGCTACTTCTGTTACCATGTAAAAGCCTTGTATGCTTGTAGCAGAAACAGATTGATCTGCATTTGTTTAACTGAGCACCCTGCGGCGTCATCTAATGCTTCCTTGTAGTGAAGAAAATATGAACTTGAAAGACATCCCTTGAGCGGACTCAGATGTTTTCTGTTATTAGAAACATTCCATTGCGAGGTTCACCCACACAGCAGGGCATATCTCAACAGATGACCTGAATGGTGATCGGCTTTGAAGTTCTACCATGGTATCGCATCATGTTAGTGCCAGGATATTCTATCTCCCTCCCAGCAGTCGAATCAGAAGCAAGGAGTCTAATTAATTTACAACTGGCAGGGCAGTGATCCCAAAGCAAGCACTACTGAGGAGGGGAAAGATATAGTGGCATATTTACTGATTTAACAGTATGGCTTCCTTTTAAGCTGTGTGAATAATTTGCTCTGATTGAAGTTATGGATACAACAGGCTTATATCTGTTTCTTTGATCATATTTAGCATTACTAAGCAGCCTGTCTCCCTGTTTGTGTTTACAGTACATCTCCAGCAGACCCACCTCTGTTGATACACAGTATTCAATGAGACTGGGCAGCAGGAGCAATAGCATGTCATCTCAAACCAGGCCTGCTCCATTGCCCCTGCACTACTCCTCCCCTCATAGTAATTCTTACCTGTCTTCTGAGGAGCCAAGGTCTCCTATTTACAACACCCCATACAGTGCAGTTCACCGCAAAGCTACTGTACAGCATGTCGAGAAAGCCCCACTTATCAAGGTAACACAAATCTTTTTGTAAACTACACATCTTGCATGCTTTTCCAACAAGGGTATTATAAACAACTATAGAGATGTGCTATAATCATCACCTTAAGGTACCTTTGATACCTTATTTTAAATTTACTGCTTTACACTAGATCTCTATAGAGAGTTCTTAATTCTGATTGGTCAGATACTACAGCTCATATGTTATAGTCTCTATAGTAACAACAGTCCTTAGATGGACTTAGATGGTCACACAATTAAAAATAAATAACATGAATTACAAACGTGGTATTTATCTTTAAGAAAACATATTACAGTGAGAATTTAACATTTATGGAAATCTGCTATAATGTACACTGGTCAGCCATAACATTAACACCACAACCAGGGGGAATTAATTATATTGACAGTATCATAGGTACCCATATAGAGACCAAAGGTCAGCCTGTCTGGTCTGATCCCACAGAAAAGCTAATGCAGCACAAACTTCTGAAAAAACATTAATGCTGACTATGATCAAAAGGTATCACCACAATCATTGCATCACTGCCTGCTGTGTATGGGGCTTAGCAGGCAAAGAGTTCAAGTTGGTTGATCTGGCCTCCAAATTCCCCAGATCTCAATTCCATCAAGCAACCATGGAATGTGCTGGACAAACAAGTCTGATCTATAGGTGCCCCACCTTGCAACTTACAGCAATTAAAGGATCTCATGCTAATTTCTTTGTGCCAAACACCACAGTTAATTCTCAGTAGACTTGTGGAGTCATGTCTCAAGTAGTCAGAGCTTTGGTGGAACCTACACAATATTGGGCTTAATGTTTTGGGTTTCAATGTTATGGCTGATAACAGGAAGTACCTTCTTGAAGCGTTAAATACAAATAAAAATAATTAAAATAAGACATTTTAAAACATAAGAGAAATAAAACATTTCAGAATGCTCACTTGTAGTTACATAGTCAACTTCTTCATTAATCCTTTTCTTATAACAGCTTTGTTTGCTTACATTTTTAACGGTTTTATGTGAGAAAATAACTATGATGAGATGTGCACACATATGGTTTGTTTTTGCAACAGTCAAACAGCTGGAGCACTCCACAAAGCTCCAAAAAGTATCAGCCCTCAATTCCAAACCGCCACTCGGATCTGCTGACCCACCGCAAACCTCTCTCACCCCTGTATGATGACCCAACCACCCCTGGCATGTACCCTCTGGAGGAGGACTTGGCAAAGGCATCGTCGGTAAGTGGGGCAGGATATCAGATTGTGCTCTCTCTTTACACTCGTGCTCAACGTGATTGAGCTTGTAGAGAACACGGCTGATTTCGAAGTCTAAGACGTTGCAGTCCTGATTACTAATTGATGCAGATGCATAATGGAGGAGTCTGAGGGAATGAGACTTAAATACCAACTGACAGCAGACAGGCATTTGAGAAACTGATTTGGGAAAATACTTGTTTCTGATTGGCTATGTTGGGTGGTAACTATGACAAGAAGTATAAATAGTGCTTTAAAATAGACTGAAAATAGTGTTAAAAAATTATTCCAAGCTCAAAAAAATATTTTGGGGAAAAATTAATCCCATCCACGAGTCATACTAAAGCTGATGTTCTGAATTAAGGGAACTAAAAAAAGCAGTTCCTGCTAGCACCTTAAAGGTTCTCTATGCTCTTGCTTTTGGCTTATGAGTAAGAAAGCACCCACTACACTGTCCTGGTATCTGTAAATGTCAAAACTGGTCTTCATCCACATATATTTTTATTTATTTATAAATTCTGCTACCTAATAACAGCATTTTGTTTCTGTAAAACAGCATTCCTCACATGTTTCTGTGGAAAAGCCTTGTCCTTCACTCCTTCCGACCTCATTCCGCTTGTGCACACCTCCTCTCGGCCGCCGGAACAGGAGCAGTCAGCCCCAGGAGTATGATGGGAACAACACGCAGTGGGCTATAGAGCAACGTGCACAGGCTGTGTCCAGGCTAAAGCTGTTGCCTGCCCCTAACACAGTGATACAGCACAACTATGTCACACAGGTAAGCTCAGGGGGGAGAAAATAAATAATTAAAAATATACTGCTAAAAAAAAAAACCCACTTAATCCCGGTTTGACTTGAACCACACACACATACACACACACACACACGAGGCAATCAAGTCATACCGGGATTACGTTTTCCAATTTTTTGAGCAGTATAACAACAACAAAAAAAATTGCAACAAATTTGCCAGAACCTAATAACCAGAAAATGTATGAAAATATGTAATCTGGTATGGATGACAATAACGCAAAAGCAATGTTTTTTGTGTTTTATTTTGCAGAGAGAATCATCAGGCCTGAATGCCACACACACTCGGGAGTTGCCCTACAGTCTAACCCCAGGTAAAAATTCATGGCATGTCAAAGTTATATGGCCTCCAGAGTATCACAATACCTTTTATATGCATGGACAGAACTAGACATTCAGGGTTGTGTGCCTGTAAACACACAAAAGCAAGGGATAAAGACACCTAGTTTCGTTGATTAAGTTATTTGTAATATTTGTCATGCTCAGAGATGTGGCATTAACTGCACACACACCAGACAACATTGGTATTTGATCATGTTTCTCTACTCATGGCTTGTGGATTTATATTGAGGGACAGGACAGGACTGGACATGAGGAGTGGGTAGCGAATGTCAGGGCATTTTAAAGGACAGGGAAAGTGTGTGTGTGTTTGTGTAGTAAAGCTCAGCGCTGTGAAAGTCTAGATGACAGCACTCCATGTGGCACATCAAGGGAGCTGAGTGAAAGGACAGGATTACTACAGAAAGTGATTTAAAGATCACAGCCGGGATATACTGTATTATTGGCTGCTCATAAGATGTATATTGCTATAATTGAGCATTTTGCAACGGGTATTTCGCAACATGTTTAGTTGCATAAAATTCCTTGATTACAAATGTTATGCAATTGATTGAATGGTGTCAACCACAATGATGTTAATCGGTTTTTGCTGAGGCAGTTTATATAGACACTTTTGGCAGACACCACAAATTTGAAAAAAGCCTATTTTAATATGAATGAATAATATTAAACGTCATTTTAAACATTGAGGTATTAAAAAAAATCACCACGTTATCAGTTCACTAGACCAGAGACCAGTGATAAACAAAATCGAATAAAGTCTTCAAACTATATGAACTACTGTATTGTGTGTACAGTCTGCCTCTGATCTGATGAGCTACCTTCATACAAAGGCATGTGACTGGCCAAAACAAAAGCTGCATTGGATTGTGTTTATAGTTGCTTATCTATGGCTAGTTTATCTGCGCAGCTTCAGTCAGTGCAATGAAATCCTTGATTATGTTCACATCTGATGAGCCTTTGTCAAAAAGTATCTACAATATTCTTTAATTGATGCTTTGGCTTGCCCACTTATAAACTATCCAAACCATCTTGTTTGTTTTGGTGCCATTCTCTTGATTGTGATTCTTCTGTAGATTTTTAAACTCCCACACCTACAACCTGAAAGAATTTACAATGTTCATCCCTCAGTAAGTCTGTAGGGCAGGGTTGCCTCTTATTGTACAGGTTTTAAAGAGACCAAGTAACCTGTCATCCATACTTAATCTTTGCCATCTACACCTCTAACAGCTTCCACATAGCAGACATATTTTACAGACCTGTTGTTAACGTTTATATTCTCTTCACTTTTTCCCATCACAGATGATCACTGCTATCTTAAACCAGCGGAACCGGATGATCAGGAAATAGATTATGACAACATTTGGGAGTTTGACTGCAGTAACGGGATGATTCAAGCCTTGCCTGGAATTTCAGCACACCGGACGCAGCCTGACTACAGCGCTCGAGGCCTCGCCACTATGGAAACACAGACGAGATGGTCATAAAAGAGAACAATGGGCTTCCACCCGCCCGGACTTGTGCACATTGCTGGCTAATCTATGCTTTAGTGAACTCTCGCTCTCACTCTCTATCTCACACACAGACATATTCACACCCTCTCACTGGCATTGGGACAGGGCTTCGCATAAGGCCAAGCTTCCCCAGTATCGGTAAACAATACACTGGGGGAAATGGTTGACCAGGTACATGAACACTGCATGTTTTTCCCACATTCGGTACAAAACAAGCCTTTCTGATAACATGTAACACAGAACAAATAATAATTTTTCTTTGAGTAATTTTTGTAAATGTAGCATTACTCTACATATGGCTGGTTAAGATACGGAGCTGGAATTTTTTTTTTTTACTATGTATATAATGTAAATAGATTTTTTAAATAGATAATTGGATCTCTTTGCACTGTTTTGTACAGATAACTATTATTCTTGGGTTATTTATACATTGGCTCAACACATTTTGGTGTCTACTCAGTTACATACTGAAGTAAATTCTTCCCAATCTTTTTATTATTCATTCCAGGAAGAACACCGAGCACCAGCATATGTTACAATTAGCAGGAAGTTGGACATGTTTGGGTTTAAATATATTACATGTACATATAGATGCTGCAAACCTTTCATTAATGTTTAAATGTGTATTCATTCAATTTGGTGTGATGTGATATTTATATTTAAAAAATAAAAATGAATTTAATTCATATATTAATGTCTCTCATGAATTATCTCAGTGGCTCTCAAAATGGGCTTTAGGAAATGTGCCATGGTAACGTTTTACCGTAACTTTTCCGTAACTATTTAATTGTTATTTTTTACAGTGGTAGAAACCATTGAATGGATGTAATCCAAACTCCTAAAAACAAGTTAGCTGTAAATAAAATGTATGTTCAGTGCAGTACCTAAAATTCAAACTTTCACTTCATATAAGGTTTCATTACTGTTTTGATCAATTATAAAATATTTCCAGAATGTTATTTCCTTGTAAAGAAACCAGAGATTATCTGAACTTTTGCATCCTGCGACTCTTTAACTGTAAAATTCCATTAACTCCCTCTGTACGTTTTTATTAGCATTAGGGGGGATTCAGGTATATTATGTTGTGAGGTAAACTGGGACAGCATTTATTTCCTGGCCTGATAAGTTAAAGTAAAAAATAATGTCTTAAATTAAAGTCATAAATCAATTAATGTGTTTCAGACTAGATCAGCTTTGTCGGGTTTCATTACATTGATTCAACATACATTCAATGTAACAATATGATGTAACCTTTTTCCACATGTAGATAAACAATTTTTGAGTTTTTTACAGAGCCCTTCAAAATATTATGTGGCCACGACTTACAAAGGTGCAGGAACAAGATAGTATAATGTGAGCATGACTTACTAAGGCATGGAAATGAGATGGTATGTTGTGGCCATGACTTTCCGGAAATGTTCTAGTATATTAAAGCACTCGTATAACAAATTTCCTCATAAAAAATTATAGAAACTAGGATGATTTGTTCCACAACCCAAAAATATTAATATAAAAATAAATATTACAAAATATAAGATAAAAAAAAATAAAAACCTGCACTTCACCATTGATAATAATCGTGGCTGAAGTAAGACGAGAGAGAAGGAGGACGACTTTCGCACACACAAGCTCACACATGCGTGCAAACACATACACTAACAAAACCGCTGCTCTATTGGAAAACAAAGCTGTTGCATTGTCGTTAAACAGATTCATCTACTCGTATATCAAGTCCTCGCTTGTTTATTAAGTTAAAATTTTTATTAAAATTTAGCTTGCCTTGCAAAACACTCGCAGACCAAGTTACTCGCAATCCAAGGTTACACTGTATATCACAGTCACACATTAAACCATCTTGTCTCCCATGCCTTAGTAAGTCGTAGCCACAACATAGTATCTCGTGGCCTTGCATTATACCATTTTGTTCCCACACTTTAGTAAATCGTGGCCACAGAATAATCTACAAAATAACAATAATAATAATAACCTTAGAAATCAACCCGTTGCAGCATTATCATGGGCGTGACCAAGGGGTGTGTTTATACAAATGTCACCTTAAAAAATGTCGCCCCCCCCCCAATTGGTCACGCCCACTCTACTGATTAGCGCCAGCACTAATTGCTACAAATTCTAATAAGAAATTTGTACAGAGCCCTTTCTAAACATTCAGGGCCCTGTGTGAAAACCTAATCTCCATTTACACCAATCATATTATAAAACACACATGTACCACTTTCAGTTCGCTATAATACTGAGAATTAGTGTTTGTTTCATAAACGTTATTAGCAATAATAAGATAGAAACTTCTAGACACTCGTTAGCTATTTGGCTACTATGTTTAAAAAAATCTAACTAAACAAACAAGCTAAAGATGGAAAGTGAGTGATAAATTGTCATTGATTTCTTACCTTTGTTCTGTGCCATTTCAGCACAGAGAGATTATTTTTTACATTTAATATGTTGTTAAACTAATTTGGTTATGTAAACTGCAGTTTCAATGCTTTCAGTTCCGCAGGTGACTCAGTGTAGCTTTCTGATACATTAACAGTAATGGGGTGTAGGTTTTGGTGCCCCCTGGTGGTCTCAGACCCTTTGAATCGACCCTCTGTTATTTCAGCTCATGTTGTATTAAATTATCATTCCATTATCGTTGTTGTTAATGATTAGAGTATTAGGAACTACAGGACAACTTTAAAGCTCAAACAAACGTCTCATTGTGTAGAAGATAGATAGATAGATAGATAGATAGAAATAGTGTTTATTCACGTTTTCATAATTTATTACGTAAAACGTTTAACAGCGGGACAATCCATATATTTCGCTTTAATTTGAAAACAAAGCGCTAGGCTTCTCAAAGTACAATGCTCTGGCGCCCTCTTGTGTTAATAATATTACAGTTCAGCCGTAAATGTAAAGCAATAATAGAACAGACAACATAACAAAAATAGCTTATTTATTTATTATAATTACAGGTTCAGTTATGTATTGAGTTGTCAAAAACAAGAGAAACTATATATTATATATAGTATGTTAGCACTATTATTTTAAGAATATATATAATCAGTGGATAGCACTTAAACAGTAATACATAATATCTATTACTATTAATATCTAATAGTGTATACTGTAATACATGTATTTATATCACATAGCTGTATTCGTCCATAAGAAACTTTATTCAGCGACTATAGAGATTTAAAATAACTTAATGATATGGGTTAAATGTAGCGGTGTACAATGTGGCACAACTGAAAGCATTTCTTTGTGTGCTTGGACCCAGATTCAAGCTTTGCCTTAATTTCATTTAATTCACTTCTACGAGCCATTGTACAACTGTCCTTACTCACTTACCCAGTTATATTCTACCAAATTCAGTTGCTGTGACTATATATTATAGTATACATTTCACCACAGGACAGAAAATGAACCTATTCTCATTAACTAACAATTTAAAACTTACCTAGCTCTTTTTGCAAAACTGTATTACACTGCTCATTAAATCTTAAAATTTGGTCATTTTATATTATACTGCAAGGTTATGATGTGTTCCTTGAAGTATATGAAAGCTAATGCCTGTTGTCTTGGCCCAACGAGCACACTTTTAGGTGAAGGCTATTAATTAATTACATGATATTTTTGCATACACAGCATATATGTATTATTGGCTCTGGGTTGGGTTACATAGGAAAGAGGAGTGACTAACTGAAAGGGGACCTGGCAACACTCAGAGGCCTGTGGTCAGGTTTACGCAGGCTTGATCTGACGCAGTGGAGATATCTTTGTCGCCTCATCCCTCATGAATCTCCGTAGGTATCGGATGGCAGAGAGAGCGCTTACATTTGCCAACAGAACTGTAGCAACGAGATAAGTTGACATCTGTCAGTGCCATACACACTATTTATACTTAAATTTTCCTAAATATGTGTCAGGATTTAATAAATGTCAAGGAGACAAATGTCATTGGCATTTCTTTTACTGTATAATAGACAATATGTTCATTAAATGGTCAAAAAAAAATAATAAATAATAATAATAATAATATATACACACACATACACAGTGGCTTGCAAAAGTATTCAGCCCCCTCACATTACAGCCACAAACATGAATCAATTTTATTGGAATTCCACATGAAACTGTTAACAATGGCTTTCTTCTTGGCACTCTTTCAAAAAGGCCAACTTTGTGCAGTGCACGACTAATAGTTGTCCTATGGACAGATTCCCCCACCTGAGCTGTAGATCTCTGCAGCTCGTCCAGAGTCACCATGGGCCTCTTGGCTGCATTTCTGATCAGCGCTCTCCTTGTTCGGCCTGTGAGTTTAGGTGGACGGCCTTGTCTTGGTAGGTTTACAATTGTGCCATACTCCTTGAACAGTGCTCCATGGGATGTTCAAGACTTTGGAAATCTTTTTGTAGCCTAAGCCTGCTTTAAATTTCTCAATAACTTTATCCCTGACCTGTCTGGTGTGTTCTTTGGACTTCATGGTGTTGTTGCTCCCAATATTCTCTTAGACAACCTCTGAGGCCGTCACAGAGCAGCTGTATTTGTACTGACATTAGATTACACACAGGTGCACTCTATTTAGTCATTAGCTCTCATCAGGCAATGTCTATGGGCAACTGACTGCACTCAGACCAAAAGGGGCTGAATAATTACGCACACCCCACTTTGCAGTTATTTATTTGTAAAAAATGTTTGGAATCATGTATGATTTAGTTCCACTTCTCACGTGTACACCACTTTGTACTGGTCTGTCACGTGGAATTCCAATGAAATTGATTAATTTTTGTGGCTGTAATGTGACAAAATGTGGAAAAGTTCAAGGGGGCCGAATGGGGGAATACTTTTGCGAGCCATTTTTTTTCCCCTCATTGGAAAAAAAATCAAACAAATTCATAGATAGAATATAACTCTAATGGAAAAAAAAGGTCATCATGTAACTAATAATTGTATGGCTATTTACCAGCTTTCCATGAATCAGATCCTTGAGGGTTGACCGACTTTAGGACCCATGAGGCAAAGGCAATGCAAACCAGGCACATATCTGCCTGTTTAATGGGCAACAGTGGTGCATCCAGCCCTAGACAGGATGGAAATTCTTTTAATTCATTCATATTCAGTAACTTTTGTAATGATCAGGTAAATCCAGAGCCTACTCTGGGAATAGGACATCATACATGCATTCATATATAGGGGCAATTTTAATAGCCAATCATCCGTAGCAATCCCACATGCGTATATATTGAAAAAAGAATGGAAGAAGCTCTTAGTCCTGCTAGATCAATGTTTATAGAAGATAACAAAAAATAATCATGTTAAAATAATCACATTATTATTAAAACTGTAGCAAAATTTACCTGAAATAGTAGTAGTGAGAAGTTCATACATTTTTAAATAACAAAAATGAAAATATCTAACAAAAAACAAAGAAACAGACAATTTAATAAACATGTAGGTGATAATCTACAGTGGTGTGAAAAACTATTTGCCCCCCTCCTGATTTCTTATTCTTTTGCATGTTTGTCACACAAAATGTTTCTGATCATCAAACACATTTAACTATTAGTCAAAGATAACACAAGTAAACACAAAATGCAGTTTTTAAATGAGGGGTTTTATTATTTAGGGAGGAAAAAAAATCCAAACCTACATGGCCCTGTGTGAAAAAGTAATTGCCCCCTGAACCTAACAACTGGTTGGGCCACCCTTAGCAGCAATAACTGCAATCAAGCGTTTGCGATAACTTGCAACGAGTCTTTTACAGCGCTCTGGAGGAATTTTGGCCCACTCATCTTTGCAGAATTGTTGTAATTCAGCTTTATTTGAGGGTTTTCTAGCATGAACCGCCTTTTTAAGGTCATGCCACAACATCTCAATAGGATTCAGGTCAGGACTTTGACTAGGCCACTCCAAAGTCTTCATTTTGTTTTTCTTCAGCCATTCAGAGGTGGATTTGCTGGTGTGTTTTGGGTCATTGTCCTGCTGCAGCACCCAAGATCGCTTCAGCTTGAGTTGACGAACAGATGGCCGGACATTCTCCTTCAGGATTTTTTGGTAGACAGTAGAATTCATGGTTCCATCTATCACAGCAAGCCTTCCATGTCCTGAAGCAGCAAAACAACCCCAGACCATCACACTACCACCACCATATTTTACTGTTGGTATGATGTTCTTTTTCTGAAATGCTGTGTTACTTTTACGCCAGATGTAACGGGACACGCACCTTCCAAAAAGTTCAACTTTTGTCTCGTCGGTCCACAAGGTATTTTCCCAAAAGTCTTGGCAATCATTGAGATGTTTTTTAGCAAAATTGAGACGAGCCTTAATGTTCTTTCTGCTTAAAAGTTGTTTGCCTTGGAAATCTGCCATGCAGGCCATTTTTGCCCAGTCTCTTTCTTATGGTGGAGTCGTGAACACTGACCTTAATTGAGGCAAGTGAGGCCTGCAGTTCTTTAGATGTTGTCCTGGGGTCTTTTGTGGCCTCTCGGATGAGTTGTCTCTGCGCTCTTGGGGTAATTTTGGTCGGCCGGCCACTCCTGGGAAGGTTCACCACTGTTCCATGTTTTTGCCATTTGTGGATAATGGCTCTCACTGTGGTTCGCTGGAGTCCCAAAGCTTTAGAAATGGCTTTATAACCTTTACCAGACTGATAGATCTCAATTACTTTTGTTCTCATTTGTTCCTGAATTTCTTTGGATCTTGGCATGATGTCTAACTTTTGAGGTGCTTTTGGTCTACTTCTCTGTGTCAGGTAGCTCCTATTTAAGTGATTTCTTGATTGAAACAGGTGTGGCAGTAATCAGGCCTGGGGGTGACTACAGAAATTGATCTCAGGTGTGATAAACCACAGTTAAGTTATTTTTTAACAAGGGGGGCAATCACTTTTTCACACAGGGCCATGTAGATTTGGAGTTTTTTTTCTCCCTTAATAACGTAAACCTTCATTTAAAAACTGCATTTTGTGTTCAATTATGTTATCTTTGACTAATAGTTAACGGTTTTTGATGAGCAGAAACATTTAAGTGTGACAAACATGCAAAAGAATAAGAAATCAGGAAGGGGGCAAATAGTTTTTCACACCACTGTAACTATATAAAATCAGCAAAATATTTTACCCATCTTCATGAGACTAATCTCTAATTAATTCACTAATCTCTTCAGCAAAATCATATACTAGAGCCCATACCTACACATTCTCTCAAACAGATTATACCAGAAATAACTGAAACTTTTATAAAAAATATTAAATTCTTTACTCAGCAATATTTACATTCCTAAAACTTTTAAACTAGCAATTATTAATTAAGAAACCTGACCTTGACCCCTAACCTCCTCTTTATCTCCAAGGTTGTAGCACAGAAGCTATAGGAATAACATTTATGAAATGTATAGGTCAGGATTTAAGCCTCATCATAGCGCAGAACAAGCACTTGTTAGGGGTTGTGTCTCCTTGCTTGTGTTACTCGATCTTAGTGCAGCTTTTGACACCACTGATCATAGTATTCTGTTTTATATATTAAAAAATGTTGTTGGAGAACAACTCATATTTGGCTGTTGTATATAGATGTATTTTAAATGGTGATTATTCTACATGTAGTAAAGAGAACTTTGATGTTTCATTGGGTTCTGTTATGCGGATGACACAATATCCGCAAAGCCAGATGAGAGAGATGTGTGAAGGACATTAGACCATTAGACACCACATCACTTGTCTATATAGCTTTATCCGTGTGTACAGGGTCCCGGGCGCCTGGGGACTATCCCAGGAGACTTGGGGCATGAGGCGGGGTACAATCTGGACAGGGTGCCAATCCATTGCAGGGTACATACATATACTCACAATCGTTCCCAAGGCGACAGTGCTATTCACTGAGCCACTGTGCCACCAAATTAGACAAATGCTTATTGTCTGCTTAGACTGGATGCTTATTCACTTAGTTCTGCCTAATTCTGACAAGACAGAAGTACTGGTACTAGAACCACATGCAGCTAAAAGTAAACTGATCACAAAGTAACACTGGATGGCCTTTCTGTTTTATCATGTTCAGCAGTAAAAGACCCTATCTTATCCACACTGCATTAACTCCCTGCAATCTATCACCCAAATTGATGGTTTCCCTGTTGAGTCTGGTTCCTGATAAAAGTTTTTCCTATTGTCATCTTTGTCATTATTGACAATGTCATCATTGTCATTGTCATTTTTCAATTTCCATAATTCTTGGATTACTGTAAAGCTGGTTTGCAATAATAATTATTGTTAAACATATTCTTTAAATGAAATAAAAAGAAACTGTGTGAATTGTGGGAAGCTGTGAGTCTGTAACCTTACCTGCTGTGCTGTCAGACTCGTTATGCATAATCAATTCCAGTCACAATTGAGTATTACTTATCATTTAGATAGGGACTATGTCATATAATATTTTTAATATAATGAAATTATTGTAAGTCAGATAGGCCATAAAATGCTGCTACAAGTAATCCAATAGTCAAGTAAATCTACTCAAGCATTTGACAGACCATCCCATTCTGAATGACCACTAAATAATAAAATGACCAATAAATAAAAAGATTATTGGGATAATCCTTAAACCCTGAACCACCAGCAGGCCTTTTATGCTTAATTCATCATAATGTGCAAGAGTGCCTGGACAAATCCATTACCCCAATGGAAATATTAACATGCAAAATATTGCTGTATTTTCTAAAAGTGTACGGCTTAATGGTGTCCAAATTTCATCTTACTGATCAGGGTGTATGTAAGGTATTATTAGCGAAAATGTTGCATCCTGAATATGTCTCAGCTCAGTCTAGATAAACAACAACAATACACTGTATACCAAAGATTAAAATACAGGATCATCAAATGAAAAACATAAAGGCAATGACTAACTATTGCAACGGAACTATTATCTTTGACAATACTCTGTGACAACTCACGAAGGCCTTTTGGCCGCCCCTTGAGGGGAAATTATGGGGCTAACCACACACCAATACACTTTACAGTAAATCGGTTATCAAAATGTGAGAAAGCGTGATTTCAGTGATGTTGATCATGGCATGGTTGTTGGGTGCCAGACGGGCTGGTGTGAGTATTTCAAAAATAGTCTGGGATTTTTTTTATTTTATTTTTTTTTACACACAGCAATCTATAGATTAGTCCGAGTTGTGTACAAACCGAAAATAACCTTACATGAGTGGCAGGATTATGAATGGAAACACCTTGTTGAATAGACAGTTCAGATGAGAAGGGCTTGACTGGTTTACAGGAAAAGCTTCAAGGTACAGTAGCTTGAATAACCAATCTTTAGCATGAGAGGAAGTAAAAAAGCCTCTCAGAAGGCACAACATGCTGAAGTTTGACACTCTTGTTCTGTGTGGTATCTATTTGATTTCATGCATTGCACTTCTGCCATGTGATTTGCTGACTAGATATTTGCATAAAGGGGTCCAAGTGTTCCTTTTAAAGTGGCAAGGAAGTGTACATGAAAATACAATTTGGTTTTACAAGAAGTGCATATGGCACTTTCATAAAGGGACTATTAAACATATGGATTGCTTGGGGTCTTTTATTAAATTTCCCTAATTAGTTTCCCTACTGTGAGCTAATATGAGCATTTGTGAGTACTGTTGATACTTAAGTAACTTAGAAGGTGGACTACTTTTACCCAAGTTGAAATGTAAATGGATGACTTCTACATTTAAGTTGAGCAATATTTAACCTCTACTTTTACTCAAGTACAGAATTTGTGTACAGTATGTTGTCGACACTGTTAATAATTATTGAAAATCAAAACATGAATATAAACTTATATTATGAAATTAAATACTTATTTTTCTATTATGCACAAGACAATATGACTAAATTAATATCCTATGTCTACATAATTGCTAAAGTGAAATACAGTACTGTTACTGCATAAAACAGTTTTACATAGTGGTTATCGAGGTGATTTGCTCTAGTCAAGGCCTGAAGAAGGTCTATTTTTGCATGTTGTTGAAAATAAAATATGTGAATACATTAATGAAAGCTTTAAGAGGTCAGCCAACATCAGTCAGAACAGGACGTGACCATTCCTCTGGCATGAACACAACTCTGCCTGTTGCTACATGCTCTGTGTCATGACCTAGTCTAGTAGGTAAGATTATAATGACACCAAATGGAAATATATATTTATATTATAAGTGCCTACTCTTAGAATCACTAATGCGTAAAATTGCCAAAAATTAAGGAGTATTATTAATAAAAAATAAAACCACCAAAGTGTGCTGTTCAAACAAAAAAGCATAAAACCCCTACTGCATAGTAGGTTGGTTGAAGTAAATATACTGTAGGTGAAGCTTACTTGGATCAGCAACAGCTGTTTGCATTTCTGCACATATCTTCTGCTGGTCTACCAGCTGTCTGAAGATGCGGTTCTCCAGGTTAGAAATCAGCTGGTCTGGAAATGGGCTCCCATCAGCAGCTAATATGTTTATAGGTTGAATTCCTCTATGTGATGTCCCACTAGAATGTTTTACAGGAGTCAGAGCCTGAGCACTGGACCCCTCAGGTGGCCCTGTGAATCCTTTGAAGCCTTTTCTGAAGGAAAAAGGGTTGGTCCACAGGAAGTTCCAACCTTTACCTTTCTCAGGGAAAAAGGGTTCATATGGGTCTGAGGCTGCCGGTGCCAAAGAATTATGGTTCTCAGATGGCATGTGGTCATATCGCGTGACCACACGTATAACTGCATGCTCAGGTTCTTCATCTTCATCTGAGTGAGCAGGTGAATCTGGGAAAAAGTAATCGTACGCATCAGGGAACTCGACATTCCTGGTTGCTGAGCGTGAGGAAGTAAAGATAGGAACCAAGTCATCAGTAGTACTACTGTTGTTCCCCGCAAGTGGGTAAAATAAACTTTCAGGCTCAAATTCTGAAAAGAAATGTTCATACATCTCAAGGACAGAGGACCCAGTTTCACTGACATTAGAAGCTGTTACAGGGACAGCCTCAGAGGCAGGTTGTTTTGATTCATCCGTACCAAACAGATACTCAAAGATCTCTGAGAAAGTGATGCCAGGGCTGTCTAGCTCCTCCTCCTCATCAGAGAGATAAACTGGGGATGACGTTTCAACTTGATTGAAAGGATCTACATAGTCATCCTCAAGTTCCGAGCGTGTTGGGTAAGCAGAATGGGTGGAGTTGACAGAAGAATTCCTCATTTCTTTTTTCCCCAGGTTTTGGCCTTCAAGAGCTTGCAAGTTCTGGACACTAATATTTTTACACATCTTTCTGAAGCAATGATTGGAATTATTTCTAAAGAGAGGTAATATATTGGCTGTGTCCAAATTAATCACATCTTCCATTTCACTTGTAGTTCCAGACAGATTTGGGTCACTTTCCCAAATGATGCCTGTTGAATTAGAAGACTCTTGTGCCCCCTCATCTAGTTTGACTGTATCTGAAGATAGCTCTCCATCAAAATCAGATGTGAATGAGATATTCTCACTGAATTGGTCAGACTTTGATTCGTCTGTGTGTGTTAAGTACCCTGAATCTGCTGCATTAGACCCCTCTGCAATACTGCTCTCTTCTGGCTGGAGTAGCAGACTGGGGTGATGAGCCTGGCCAACCAGACGGAGTCGCAAAATATCATTTATGGTAAGCTTTTCCATTTCGTTCCAGAATGAAGATATAGCATATATAGGGGGTGTGGGTTGACTTACAGAATCAGGATCTATTTTTTCTAGACTTTTACTAGACTCAGCAGGAGGAGAACATGGTGGATGCTGTACGGCTATAGTGGGTGACAGGTCATGCTCTTCAGTGGAAAGGGAGGATGGTGTGACTACATCAAGAATTTTATCTTTTTGTTCTCCCCTGGTAAGAATATGAGACAGAGTGAGTTCTGACTTTGAGTCATCTGAAAGTTGACTGTCTGGTTCTGTGGTGTGTCTCAGAGGCTTGCATTCTTTGGTTTGCCCCATAAGAAACAGTTTCTCATTTCTGTCCTCTTTGATGCCATGGGTCAGAAGTTCAAAAGAATTTACATTAATGCTCTCAACTACATTCTCCAATCTTAAGCACTGGGAGTTCTCTTCTGGAAATTCTTCACTTTGTGAACTTAAAGATGTGTTTGAATTGCCAGGCATTTTCCCCAGGTTTTGGTTCATAATTTCTGCTTTTAGTTCAACTAATGAAGCATCCTTGATTTCATCTGCCTTTGGTATTTGGGCTGGAATCATTTGTGTCGTGTGACCATTCTGGTGACTTATTTGGGCCTTATTTACATGTTCACACATCAATGACTGGAAATGAGCTGTTTCTGACAGACAACCCTTAACTTGCAAATCATCGGTTTTACGTTCATGCGAGACTCCATCATGAAAAACAGAAGGTGAATTATCTTTCTTTTCACTGTTTTTGTACGATGCTGAGAAGAGTGTCTTGTCTGTTAACTCAGGAAGTGTTACACAGGAAATTGAGGTTTTCCTTCGACCTACTGCACTAGACCCATCAAACTGAAAGTCTGATAACGTCACTCTATCTTCAAATTGATTCTGTGGTGACACTGAGTAAACAACATTGCGTGATGGTATCAAAGGTGCTACTTGTAGTCCGACACTATGTGTTTGTAACTTGACATTATATTGATCTGAGCCTGATAATTTAGGAAGATTTTCTGTGCTTTCAGGTTTTCTCCCATTCTTTGATACATCAGAGGTGGCAATAGATACTAGCATTTTTGCTGGCAAATGGTTGTTAAGCTGTAAATGATTTCCAACATTATCTCCATGAGTGTGTGCTAATAGATTACCATCATTTTGAAGTGACTCCGTAACAAACACACCAGGCTCAGGAGATTTGAGATCTGCTCTCATGCCAAGCTGCCCATTTTCTCCTGGTTTCTTAGTCAGATTAATATCAGACATTATGTCCATTTCTCCCATGCTCTGAGCAACTGTTATTGCACTCTTACTGAGCTCTTTTTGTAAATTAGTGCTTACTAGTGTAGACTTCCTGATATCTCTTTTCATTGGGGGTAACTGAGAAAATACAGAAAGATTATCTGAAATTTTCTTAGGATGTGATATAAAGTCATGAGGTGTAGAGGCTGCCTCAGAAACAGTTCCACAGTACGCAGCAATATGAGTTTCTCGATCCATTTGTCCTCTTCTCCCATACATGTCGTCATCAGAGTCACTTACTTTCCTTGGCAATTGAGCCTCATGTCCAGCATCCATATCCACCAGGTCTGCACTTATTCTCTTTTTCTTTCTTCGTCGCCTTCTTGGAGTAATGTTAGAAGCTTGACCCTGAACTACTAACACGTCAGAATTATTGCATGTTACTAGCTGAGAATTTGCTTCCTTGACTTGGTTTGGTCCTGCTAGCTCTTTCCCATTGACCATAACATTGGACGGACTCCCTTCATATATCTTAGTTTCCCTTTTATCTCCCTCTTTCAATACATCCAGAGACCAGTCTTCTTCTCTGGTCTTCTCTAGTTTTGTGTCAGGACAAGGTTTACGAATTTCTCTGTCTAAATCATCACCTGTAGACTCAGTATATATATAGGTATGACAGTCATTTCTCTGTGCCATCAGGTTTCTACATGACTGTGCTTTTCCTATAGACACTGCTATGTCTGTAATATTTTCTTTAATATCTTTACTATCAGGTTCCTCCAAATGGCCAGCCATTTTACCACCTACATTTGTGTGATCCTCAGTCACTGAGACACTTTTCAAACTCTCAAAGAACACATTGACAGCCTCCAAGTGGAAGTCATCCTCACTGCCAGAGAGAACTTGATCTGGACTCCTCAAGCCATATTTGCTTAGGTAAAGCTCCACAGGAGAACCTTCACTGATAGACGGGCCATCAATTCGAATCTCCGGATCATACGAGGTAGTCTGTGTGGTAGGCTGTGTTCGCTGGTTTGCGATGTCATCCATGTCACTCATTCCTGAGTCATCTGGGCCCGCTAACCCTGGGGGCAACATGTTACACTCTTCACATGCTTGGAAGAAGGAGTCCCAGTCGAGCTCTGAGATTTGGATGCTATACTCAAAATCATCCATAGCAAAGTGTTATCTGCAACAAAACCAGAGGAGAAAACATTTTGAGTACATGAGGGTTTGCATGCATTTTTAAAAGCTGTACGTATTTGCATTTGTGTATACTGTACTAAAGTATTTTCCGAAAATGTAATTATTATACAAGGATGGCAAATGAGAAATAAACTCTGTATCCAATCATGCAGTGCATTCTATGGCTGATATTTTGACTGGACACATACAGTATTATTTTTTTAAGCATAGCCAGAAAATCACGACACACACTCACCCTACGCATTGAATTTACCAAAAATATCAATCATATCTCAAAATTCTAATCTAAAGTTATAAATCATAAAGGTATAATTAATGTTTTTCCTCTGAGTGGCAATGTCTCAGGGCTTTCATAAATCAAGTCAAGGTGTCGTCTTATTTAAATTCAGTATTTAAATATGCATCCTATATCATTATTTACAACTTTTTGGTATATGTCTTAAAGTTACTGTATATGCATAATAATATCCAAGACATTCTGTGTCAATTTTAATCCCAAATGAACCAGTATACAGTAACAAAAATAAAATGTTCTCACTATGACAGGGAGTAAGATCAGACTAACAAAGGAAGCCATTACCTTCTGGGTAACACTCGATAATGCAATCTTTATAATTATGGTACATTCATACAATTAAAGGTAAGGAGTATACAGAATACCTAAAGTGGCACATGTTCACTGCTAACCTGCTAATAGCCAGACAGTGTTTAAGCATTTACAATCACTGCACTATGACTTTTAATGAGCATTCTTTCCACATTTTCCAGTCCCTATGCATCTTTCTTTCTCTATCCACAGTCAAACAAGTGTGCACCTACCTGTTCAGCTGTTCTTTAGTACCAATGCTTCTGCCCCTTAGTACACTCTGTGCTATCTGAGAGATAGTATGAACACTTTGAAGGCCCATGCCATGCCATGTCACAGAAAGCAGCCTCACATGAGCCCTCTGATGAGCTATAAATAGCAGTGTTCATGATCACGTAATACACGTAAACCTCTTTACTCTGACCGTCCCAAACTGAGATGTACCATTTCAGCACCTTAACCAGACTTCAGTTGGCAAGGTGATACCAAAAGGGATTTCTAGGAAATGCTCTAGGAAAAGTGATATTAGAGCAATGAATGGGAAGAACTGAATTACAGGATATGATTATATTTTCCCTATAAGTTTTGTTCCTGGGACAGGGGACAAAAAACTTTACTAGACCTTATTATACTGAATGTGAATATTATCAGCTGGAAACATTTTGAACAGTATAGGGCTCTCACACCAGAGGGCCAACCAATCTGTGTGTCAGCTGATGTATTTTTTATCATGGGATATCACGGGTAACCTGATCTACTTTCCATTATGACTCCCAGGCATGAAGAAAAGCATGTCTATGCTGACTGGAAACATTCACAGAACACAATCACGTCAACTAGTCTAGTCACATTTTATACTCAATAATTTACTAACAAGTGGAAAAAAAAGTGGAAAACAGAGGCTCTGTTATGCTACAGGGTCAGTTATTTTTGTCTCCATGGTTTGCATCTTCTTATTGCCTTAGGGAGAGTCACTGCAAATCAATACCAACTTATTCTAACTGATTTTACACTTTTCTGAAACATTTCTGTTGTAATGGGAGTATCTTCAAGGATCACCTCATCACCTTCTCAGGGAGATCACGATGGATAACTGTACGGTTGATTGAATATAAAAATGATAAGATTTTTGTCTTAAAGTTTAACCTTCTTTAAAAACCAGGTATAGCTTCCTGTATCAGTAATATTCCTTTTAAGAGAGAATTCTGCTCACAAATAGACATATCCCCATTACACACAAAAATATATGTAATCGAATCGCTGTTACAGGTTTTGAACAGAAGTGTTTAAAAGGATTGATGTGGTTCGATATATTAAACTTTGCCACCATCATCAAAAAACCAACTCAGACAATGTCATTTGGAACAATGGTATTCACCTCCAGTAAAGTTCCAAACAATCTGTGTCAAAGGTCACTGAAAAATGTAACGTTGAATAATGAGGATAGCTATAATTGCAAGTAATATTACATATACTATATTAAAGAAGTTATATTACTGCGAAGTAGGAATCCGTGATGTTAATAATAACCTAATGAACACGCATATTAGAAACCTAACTTATTTAATTCATTTCCAGTATAAATTAAATAGATAAATGAATGGCTGGATGAATAAATAGATATGCATTATCTCCAGTGTTGCTTAAAAACGTTCTGAGTTTACTGAGTCCAACTGGATCATGTGAACCATGTAGGGTATTACAGTAATTCAACACTGGTTATTTTGCTGTGTAGCAAAGATCAGACCATATAATGCTTAGAAATATAAAGAAAAATAGCTATATGAGGTGACCTACAGGTATGACTTTCATCAAAGCTGCCTAAATTATAGATAGATAGATAGATAGATAGATAGATAGATAGATAGATAGATAGATAGATATATAGATAGATAGATAGATCGATAGATCGATAGATAGATAGATAGATAGATCGATAGATAGATAGATAGAATACTTTATTGATCCAAAAAGGAAATTACATTGTAACAGCAGCAAGTTAACATATCATACAACAAGTAAGCAACAAGCAAGAATTGCAATGTAGTAAAGGAAAAATAAATAAATAAATAAATAAATAAAAGATACACTGTTTACAATTTAAGGTACAGTGATGAGGTAAAAATGATGTCAAATAATATGGATTATGCGACATGACATAGATTTGCAAAATTGCATTAAGAAAACTACAAAAACATCCTTTGAGGTGATAAGAACAGTTTGACATGTTTTGTTATTAGGAACAGCACCATGATTGGCAAAAAACAAATAAAGTCTAATACCAAGAACACCTCATACAAACCTGTATGCATGATGGTGGAGCTGTGATGATGTGGGTTTATTTTACAGCACCTGGGACATTTGCAGTCATTAAGGCAACAATGAACTCCACTTTGTCTTGAGACAAATGTGAGGCAATCCGTCCAGCAGTTTAAGCTGGGCTGAAATTTGGTCATGCAACAGGACAATGATTGTGAAAACAAAAACAAATAGGCATCTGAATGAGAATTTAAAAATTCAAACGTTATCCCCAGATGCTGTGACGAGACCTTAAACTAATCAACGATCTGCAGCAATGTATAACAGAACAGTGGGCCAACATTTCTCGAAAAACAATCTTAGAATATCAGCATTTTACAAATTTACTTGATTATTCTGATATTCTAAGATTGTTTTCATGAAATTCTGTTGGTTATATATGTTAAATGGATGGAATAATATTTCCTCATATGATTTCTAAATGGTAATTAAAATGCATTAGGTTTTTATTTTAAATTACACAGTATATATAAGTTGGTCACACAATATTTATTTATTCATTCATTCATTCATTTTCTATACCGCTTAATCCTGTGTTCAGGGTCGTGGGGACCTGGAGCCTATCCCAGGAGACTTCGGGCACTAGGCGGGGTACACCCTGGACAGGGTGCCAGTCCATCGCAGGGCACACACACATACGCACACTCACACACCCAATCACACACTACGGGCAATTTAGGAACGCCAATTAGCCTAACCTGCATATCTTTGGACTGTGGGAGGAAACCAGAGTACCCGGAGGAAACCCACCAAGCACAGGGAGAACATGCAAACTCCATGCACACAGAGACGAGAATCGAGCCTGGCTGGGGAATCGAACACAGACCCTAGAGGTGCAAGGCGACAGTGCTAATATTTATTTAAGCCCTGATAAATAAAAACATACTTTCTTCCCTGATTTCAAAGTGAAAGAATTTCACCAATTTTGAAAAGATTTTCTCCAACATTTTTATAACCAGTATGGAATGACTGACATGTAAAATATTACTGTCATAATTCTTTTTACCAAAATATGTGTTACATACATATTCCTTAATATCCAAATATCAGTGATTTACTTCATCAGAAGTATTTACTAGGAAGGAAATAGCCATGAGGTATATTGTGGTTAATGATAAAATATCCTTGCGGCTCCAACTGTGCCTGAGGTGCAGTGGTTAATGGGGATAGAGCCATGTTTACACACAGTGAGATTATTAATGAGTACAATGGGATTACCAAATTAACCCATCCAAGCAAGTGTTTATGATACGGAGATAACACTCATTATCCTGTAATCTGCTCAAATTTGAGCCTGATTAATTATTCCTCCCGTTCTCTCGCTTATCGCCACCTCCACAACACCCCACCAAAACAATCAAATCTGAAATGTTCTTTTGATCACATAGTATATTTTACACAACGCTATAACACTCCAGCTCATTAACCATTTAGCAAAAGCATTTTAAAGAAAGATTTCAGTGTCCTGAGCTTTGCTGCCCATTATTTAAAAAAAGGAAAGAAAGAGGATTTCATTCATCTCTCATTCTTCTGTGTCACTTGTTCATCAACTAAATAGGGCTGATTCTCCTTAAGTGTGGGAAATCTGCTCTCCTAATTAGCAGGCACACACTGGGCAGTGTGCCGGGCAGAGAGCGAGAGAGAGAGAGAGAGAGAGAGAGAGAGAGTATGTTAGCACCTGGGATAGTGGACTGCAAGATTGTGGGTGGGATTCTGTTTACATCAACAGGATTAAGCCCAGTGGGTATATGTCTAGGATTAAGATCTGTTTAGGCTACTTGATAACGACCACAATGGCTAATAATCAGTGTTTTTCTCTAATTGCTCCCATGTCTGCCAAATCAGTACTGACTTATCCAGAACTACTTAGAACAAGACACGGTGATTTGTGCATGTTTTATTAAATTTTTTTCACATCACTCTCACTATCTTCACTATATTCACTATCATATTGCACAAATTGTTTGTGCAATATGATAGGGAAGCCTTAGTGTTATAGATTATCCACTGTCTATATAATGACTGTTAGAGAAACAACAACAATAACGACAACAACAACTATATTGTATTGGCTTTCTTTCTTTTTTCTTCTTTTCATGCATACATTAATCTTTATGGTGAGTAAAGGAAAAAAGAAGCACATTTTGTGTCACTGAGAGAGAAAAGTTAGTTTTCTGCTAGAAAATGCTTAGTTAATAAAAATTAATATATGGATGATATAAATTTGCAGATTATTATTATTATTATTATTATTATTATTATTATTATTATTAAAGCTGAATCCATTTGAGAACCATAAGGTGCAGTTTGCGTTTCGACCACGAGGTGGCGAACAAGCAATTGCAGAAAACATCGCCGGGACTGGTTGCTTTTACTACTAGTATGATTTTACGATGTTTTCCCATAATATTCGTTGAACCTCTTCACTATACATATATATTAACAAAATATTTAGATGAATACATTTCAAATATACAAATAAAAACCAACAAAAACATCACCCACAGTTTAGTTTAGCTTTGGTTTGCAGAAACAGCACGTGGTGTGCACTTTAAAACGGCCCTGTGATTCAGTGTTACGCTTGGAAATCTAATGGCGGTGACTCAGGCTTGGCTCTCAGCCTTTGCCTCTTATTCCCCGGTGGGCAGTAGCTCACTCAGCACAGGGAAAGGGACTCTCCCCTCCTCCAGCTCTGTGTGGATGCTTTGGGAAGGGCCTCAGACCACACAGCCTTCCTGCTGTCCTACGCCAGTCATTATCTCACCAGCTAAAGGTCACGTATGAACAGGAATAGGATGAGGATGAGTGGTATTTTTAGTCAAATTCCCCTCCTGATCCTGCGAAGAATGCTGGCATTTGATGAGATGTGTCACATCCTTGTTTCTTGCTTTCTGCAAGTGATGAGCCTATATATAATAAAAAAAAATAGAGTTAATAAAAATTGCACGATACATTTCTTCTTATGGTAAACAGTCACATTACTAGGTGGTGTTAGAGTAGTCCCATAATTATTAATGCTTGGTCCCACATGAATTATTCATATAAACACCCCCAGTGTTATATACTTTCTATGTCTACAGTATAATGGATGACAGACAGGAAATTGTGAATAAAGTCATCCACCCTTGTATCCAGGAGCTTAAAGGAGATCCCCAGCATCCTCCCATCCTATCCGCTAGCCTGTCTGGTTGCATTCAGATAAACATAGCAGGACTGACCAGACCATGTGCATTCTCTACTGCTTGTAGTGCTGGTTAATGATCGATCTGGTGACAAATGCCTGACAGATACTCTACCACACACAGTGTGATGGCCATCCTGCTATCCTGCAGGTCACAAGGGTTATCAGCGCCAGCTAAACAATGAGAAGTGGAAGAGGCAGGCTCAGACCAGCTCTGGCACCGACACACTCCATGCCTGCAAACCAAAACAACCTGTGGAAACAGCAATGGCATCGTTCTGCTCATCACTCATCAGCCCTGATAAGAAGAGCAGGACTGTCACCACTCTTTCATTTACCCACACCATCAATGGACTGAGACAGTGACCTGTGACCTCTTGGGTTCTTACCTATTACTCACTACTGGCCAATCAGCAATCTCCAGTAATGTAGCTGAAACAGAGCCCTCAGTAAAGGAGGAATGCAAATAAATGAACGTTTGGTCAGTAGGTTAGAAACAAGTTTTGTGAAGCAGGCACTCAATGATCACTAATCGTTGGTCTCTACAGACAAACTGTTGCCAAGAAAATGCAAATAAAAAGCATTCCAAAAATAAGTCATGAATATTAACTACATTTTAAATCTGTTATTTAAATCTGGAAAATTAAGTGTATTTAAATATTTAAATTTGCACATTTACTTACCCTGACAGCTTTATACATATTTAGAAATCCTCCAGACGTTACAGATGTTTGTAGGCTCTATGGCAAGGAACATTCAAGATGTTCGAAAAGCCTGTAGCCTTACACCTTACTTCATTACATTTATTTTTTTCTTTTAATTTGTCACCTGTCTGTGCATACAATCAGTACATACATACATACATACATACATACATACATACATACATACATACATACATACATACATACATACATACATACATACATACGTACATACAGTACATATATGCTTACTTTCATATGGTGGACTCACTCCTCTGTCTTATTACTACAAACCTTTCTTATAAATAATGAATACTTAAAATAATATGCTTTAAGTAAGAAAAAAAATGCTGGAATGTGATTATATATAATCACATACTATAGTGATTATTTTTTTTACAGATTAAACAAGCATTATGAAATAATTTCTACAGTATATGCAACATTATGATGTGTTAAATGTGCACAATAACTGAATTAACATTACAAAAACAAAAGTAAAAAAAACTGAAAAAACAACAAAAAGGGGACTGGTAAAAAAAAATTAATTGATTTTTCATTTACATAACATAACTAAATATATGATAACATAACCACATAAAGTAAGATAACAACTTTGCATAACTCATTTAAGCAACAGTTAAGCTCCTCCCCTAGTTAGCTGGCTTTCACCAGTGCTACTAAACATAAAAGAAACTTAAAAAAAAAACTTTTGCAACAAAATGCTGACTTTGGAGGTATTCTTATAATTAGCTTACCACTAATTTAGCTGCAGACAAGGAAAAGAATAACTACTAATAGAAACAATAGTTTTGTTGTATGGTATTTATTCAGTTTTTTCTGCAGCATTTAAAATTACTGAAGTCTCACTGAATTAAATAGTCTTTGTTGAAGATTTAACCATACACATGTACAGATTAAGTGGGAACTAATCTTTACATGGCAATGAAGACATAATAATAATAATAATAATAATAATAATAATAATAATAATAATAATAATAATAATAATGATTATTATTATTATTATTATTATTATTATTATTATTATTATTATTATTATGTTATTCACTTACAGAACAAACAATTATTTTCTCCCCAGTTGTAAAAAAGATTCGTCAAGTTAATTTTGGTTATTTCATTCTGAAATGTGATTAAGACCTTATGTTGTTGTTGTTATTCTTTCAGCTGCTCCTGTCGAGGGCTTGTCACAGCGGACCATCCAATCCGCACAACAGCTTGGCACAGGTTTTACACTGGGTGCCCTTCCTCACGCAACTCTCCCATTTTCATCCGGGCTTGGGACCCGGGACTACATCCAGTGAGGAATTGGCTATGAATTAAACCCAGGCCTTCCTCATGGTAGAAAAGAGACCTACCACTGAACCACCAATGCCCCACAATTATGTCCTTATGTAGCTTTTACATATTTGTGTATTTTACTAGAATAAGTTGAAATTGTAAATGTACATATTCCTCTTTCATGAACATGAATATAATGTATTCAATATAGAATTAAAATATATTAATATATAAGGTATTCAATATATGATAAAATATAATGTGTTCGGATATAATCAATAGGTGGATATTGACTTAAGTTAGACATTTACACATACCACTATATGTCTTCTCTATCACCACCAGTATAGTTTCATTTGCACCTTCTGGTTTGTTTTCAAATTGAAAATATATATTAAAAAATGTATATGTGCATTGTGAATACTATAAAAAAATAAAAAATAGCATGAATGAATGGTTTACATTAGCATTTAAGTGGTCACCACTAGAGATTTGTGGGTATTATGTTCAAATTGTTGTGTGTCACCTACACACAACAATTTTTAACAAATTTCATTTGGATGTAATTCTGCCCAAATAATGAACTAGGTGCCTAATTTAAACCCAACCAAGTCGGCAGTTATCAAGTACTTCCGCATGTTCGTATTTATTTTGTCTTCGTTTATGCAACGTGCTTCAAATCTGATCACTTGCTTGCACCCGTATGAAAATAAAAAACCTCCCACACATGTTCTGCAGAATCTCAGTTCGAATGCACAACAGTACTCTCTTTGCCAAGACTAAAACAAAAACAAATAAATGTATACTATGTATTTATTTCATATCCATCTGTTCCAACCTTAATTTTTGTATATTCAATTACAACCAGTGTATACAGTGTATACAATATTTATACATATACACCAATCAACTGTAACCTTAAAAACCACTGACAGGTGGATTGAATAACACTTGCACCTGTCAAGGAGTTGGATATATTAGGCCAGTAAACAGTCAGTTTTCAAAGTTGATGTGTTGAAAGCAGGAAAAATTGGCATTTGTAAGGATCTGTGAAACTTTGACAATGGGTAAATTATGACGGCTCGACAACTTGGTATGCCAGAATTGACATTCTCTTTCAGCAGAATAATACACCATGCCACACATTGCAAAAACTTTTCAGGAATTGTTTAGAGAACATAAAAAAGTGTTCATGGTGTTGACTTGGCCTCCATTTTTAAAGATTGTTGCCTGATTGGAGTACATTATGCAGTTATATAAATGTATACAGATTTGCATATTTAAAAAAAAAAGTCCATTATACACATGTGTGTCTTACAGCTATAGCCAAATGTCCTTATAAAGTCTAAAGTATTATATATTTTGCATTCATTCGGGGACCATTAGGACCCCTTCAAAATATAAAAACATGCCCTACAACTTCTATCTACTATACAGTAACACATGTAAGGACACACACACACACACACACACACACACACACACACACAGAATATATACAAATGGATGTAACACACACTTTTAGATATTAGATAACTTTGCCATACACTCCAACTTTGACTTTGATGCCACTCCTCCACTTCTCTGTTTTAGTTCTTGAATGTTTTATCGGCTACTGACACACACATACACAAACACACACACAACCCTCTGCTAAACAGTCATACATAAGGCAAGCTACTGAAGATTAAACCCAGCCCTCAGACTTGGTTAGGCATGTTATGCTCCCACACTCCAGTGTTCACACACTGATGGGCTGTCTCCCCTGGACAGGGTCATGTGGGTCGAGCAGGCAGGAGAGTGGAGCACTGACACATTACTGCTGGAGGGAGTGTTCAGCATGTCTTTGAGCTCGCTGGCAATGACATAAGGCTTAAAGCTCAGGCAGGATCAGACAGTAAATCACTGAGCATCTACAGAGTATGACGTGAGCATGTCTGGACTCACTCACCCGAAGACGTATGGAAATGTAGGGGGAGATTCCAGCGCTGTGTAACCAACATTGAGGTGTGGTGCTTTTCCTGGAGTTCCCCCTGTATCATTCCGAACGTCAGGACGTGACTTGGCTCAGCTCTAGAGTACTAGTACAGTCTCAGAATGATGTGTAAATAAGGCTTTGCATAACATGTTTTGTAAGGATTAAAATATCTTTATTGTAAATGCAAACAAATGTGTTTGAAAAATAAGATTATTTTGCAAGCATACTTTTGATGTTTTTTTCTACTTGCATAACACATTTATAATTGTGATTGGTGTAAATCATGACAGACAGAAAAGTATTAGTTCAAAAGCATATGCAACTTCTGCATTCATTGTTTTTTGTTGCCCCCATTGTTTTTTATGGTTAAAAATCACTGCCTAAACACTCACTTTCACAATGAGACATAAATCCCATGTCCAGGTCATGCATGCCAACTGTGACAGTGTTACATATTATCTCTCTGCATCAACTGCTTTCATCAGGACTCCTGATTGTTTCTCCTTTTTTAATTGCATTCCTTGTCACTGTAAAAGTGGACTTGGAGAGGTTCTGCTTTTTAGCTCTAGTGAATGCTGCATTCTAATGCTTTCATCGAGCACAATGAGTGCAACAAGACGACAGATAAAGTGTGGAGCTGAAAGCAACTAAATTAACACAACCAGCGAGTCAATGCGCCCTTCTTCCACATCAACGATGTAGGAGAATTTGCAATGAGGCTGCACTGTTCTAGAGACAAAAACATGGATTCTTAACAAGCACTGGTCTGGAGGAACGTGCTCAGTCGAAGGGTAATGGCCCTTATCGAGATGACGAGAGCATTCGAGCTGAGGACTCTGACCAGCAGTGACCGACTGGAGCTTATTTGGCTGAATGTTCCCTCAACAGAGGGCAATAAGTAGTTGCAACTGATGTATTAGCTTGTTTAATGAGGCGTGACAAAAGGGGGAAAGTTGGAGGTCAGACATTCTCAAAGGTCTTTTCAATGCCTTCATAGTGACAACTGTTGCACAGGCGAACTACAGAGAGGCCGCAGAGTAGGCAGATACATTTCAAAAATGCATCCTGTAACTTTTCAAGGCTAATGTGTTTCAGACTTATGATTTTGAATAAAGCCAGCTCAGTCTCTTTAAGCTGTAACTCTGTGGTGTACACTGCCAACAAGAGACAAGACCTTTTTTAAATACCTCCCTGCTGGATCTCACAGTACTACTCTCCCACGGTTTGATGTGGAAAAGCCATGGCTTTGAAGTGATATTTACTCTCTTATTCATTGCAAAAAAGAAAAAAAAGGCTTAGGGGAAAAAAGAAACACCTGCCAGACAGTAAACAGCTCCCAAGCACAACTTCTCTTTAACTCGGATACTCATGATGTCATCGCAACCCCATGGTGCACTGCAGGATCTAAGCAGCAGGTTGGCGTTGGGTAGGGCAGTCAGAGCAGTCCAGTCTCGGTCTAAACCTAGCCAACGCCTGTCTGCTTTTCTAGCTTACAACAACTTGACTGTGCCATTACCTCTATTTCATTCAAGGATACACAGCCAAGCTGTTAGTGATGCCCCCCAAAAAAAGGTAAAGCTTACAGAGAGCTAAATGACAAAATGACAAGTAAATGATGCGAGAGAATTTACAGTATTGCAGCTAAGGCACTGCACAGTCCCTCCTTTTATTGAATTAGCTTGAATGGCTAGTCTCATTGGTCTTAATTCCTTGATTAGTTTTGGATTGCTTTCTTTTGGTCCAAACTATGTTGTATCTAGATTGATAAATGAAACACATTGCTCGTAGTATAGAGAGCAAAGAAACAGAAACCAATTACAAAGGATAGCTTATTAAATTATATATAAGACATCTGGACATTGGTAAGTAAAACCAATTTCCTCAAGATTGAGGTGTAATGAAACATATGGAAAAACTACACTGAAGCCTTCACCAAGTTTTTCAGGGTTGTAGCAAAGCTCTGCAAGGTTGAAAATGAGCTAGGTCTTTCAGCAAAAAAAATGCTTGTACTTGCAAAACACATACCTTTTGATCACCTGTTTTACACTTCTACAAGGTCACCATATGAGTCATAATAAAAGTAAGCAAGTCTTTTTATTTCTTTGAAAAAACATCAAACAAAAAAGTAGTGTCTCTATTTTTTCACCTAAAAAAATAGCAAAGAAACTGTAATAAATCCTGAGCAAATAAAATTTATGTAATCACAGTTAAATACACTAGAATATTTACTAATTGAAAGTAATATGCAAAATTAATGAATTGCAAAAATGCTTGGCAGCTTTCAGATTTTTGAAGTACATATGCTGTATTTTTTGTCTATATGCCTAATATGTGAGGACTGGATAGTCATGGTTGGAGTAAAACACTTTACTTTCTACTTTGCTCATCTCAGTTTTAATCAAACTACAGAGAGAATAGCATGCTGGGAAATACTTTACCCCTGTAGCCAGCTGGGTTAACATCAACGATGGGAAATCTGGAACTTCGCTCCAGGCTCCTTTACGTCTCCCCAAACTCCTACTGTGGTTAATATCAGAACAGAGACTGGGCAGGCCTTCAATAAGAGGTCAGTGTCTCTGCTACACACTCCCAGACTGCATTAAAATGGTTTAATACTTACTGTTAGGGTCATGTTGCTGAGGTGAAGTTCTCAGAGGGGATGTGTGTTTGGAACTCTGTGAACTTTGATTAAAACACCCCCTCATGTGTATAAGCGCTGATGCCTCTCAGATGGAGTGAGGGGCCGGATGCTCTTATTACTCACCATCAGCCTTCACAGCTCTCACAATAGTCCACAGTGTTCCTGGTCCTGTTTATGAACACAACCGCGTGAGGTGACGTGTGCTTGGGGTTGTGCAGCATGCTGCCTATTAGCATTAGCTTGTGGCTCTGGATAAAACCAGAGTTTATTGGCTGTATTGAATGGATTTAAGAATTCTAACCACTGTTGGGTAAGATCATGCCTGGAATAAATAGATTACTTATAAATTGCACAGAAAGGATCCCTTATATGCGTAATTTCATATTGGGCACTTTGCATTTAGCTGTTATATTTTCCTTTGACTGTCCCAATGCTGGACAGATGTTTTTCATTCATTTGAGCTCCAAATTAATCAATTTGATTCTACAGCTTGGACCAATAGTTTTGTTTGAGCTTTTAAATGAGTTGTTGATGCATTTTATAAATTAAGTAAGCAACTGTACATATGTAAGGAGTCTCAGCTGTCAGGACTTTAGTGCAAGGGGTGGATCGGTTTAAAGCTGTGAAAATGTAAATGATAAAAGGAATTAACTTTTTACTTGGCTGTTCTTAGTTTTATTAGGTACTGTACTGTTTAGAAATATGCACACTTTTAATACAATCATTTTCATAGTAGTCAAAATTGGAACCAATAAAAAAACTACCTAAATAAGGCATACAATTTGACATATCTAATGACTAAAGTCATGTATTCACTCTACTTGTAAATTCGGAGGAAATGTAGCATTTGCAAAAAAAAAAAAGTACTGTTTTGAGGCAGTTTTAAGTCCTGAATCATTAGAAAAGACTTTGTTGATGGAGTGTATATCCTCCCTACCGAGCTGCTCCTCTCCCTCTACCCCTGCTGTTTGGGATTCACTCTGAGTGCACCTCCCTCTCAGCTGTGGAGCAGGCAGTGGTGTGAGAGCCCTCATGTGTAGCCACAGGTGAGGAACCCCTTCAGGCAAAACTACACAAACACACAGTACTCTCCCCATTCGGCCCCCTGTCAACACAGACCTGCTGGCCATGTATGTTAATGTTACTTAACTAATAGCCTTGAGGGTCTTAGCTTGGCCTCACCACATGACCCTGGTGTCACATTGCTTCCATCCTTCCTGACACAAATTCTCATCTGTGTGCTGCGTTCATCTTTATCTCTCGCACTGGTAAAAGAATAGGCTATGTTGTCCATTTTATTGAAGATGGATGTGATTCTTTAGTTTTTGTCCCTGTCAGTGTCTTCACAACATGAATGCCAGTGGTTTGTTAGTGTGCATGTGTATGTGTGCGTGAATAAAGCCATGGGATGTAGTCAGACACTGCCATACATACGACACTTCCCTGCTGCTCTCTTCCTCCAGTCTGAAGTTATTTCAGAGCTTATTGACATCTTACCCAGCTGTGCCACCTGCTAAATACCGACCCCGAGCCACAAGTTACAAGTCCAAATCCTGGTCATTAGAACCTTAATTGATTGTAATGTGGCCTTTGAGAAGGACTAGCAGCTCTACACATGCGAGTGCTCCTGTGGTCCCTTTACAGTTGTCTGTATTGCACACCAGCGGGGTCTGAGGTTTGGCCACAATCGACCCTCTCAGACAGGATCATTAAAGCAGGGAATGGCGTCAAGCCTTTCATACAGCCTGCTTCTGTGGACCAGCTTGAGCCTAGGACAGTGGCCACTCTGCCGACCCGGCAGGAGAGCCCCATCCTGGGCTGGGTATTGTTGGTCTCTCCCCTTGACTCGCTGCCTGCTGGTCTGGATGCAATAGTTTGGTTTGTATGCCAAGGCCTTGGACTAAAGCTTGCCTCACAGGGGTGCTGGGTCAATATTGGTTTTGAGAGCATGTGGAAAAATGTCAAAATGTTAAGTTGCATTCAGTTCCCTCAGTGATGTTTGTTTCTGTAGTGAAAGGCCTAGTGGGCCATTAGTGTAAACAGCACTTTGTCTTATAGCTTTGTCGACTGTGGGAGGTGGCAGCACAAAACAGAGATTAAAATCTGTCCTAAAAATGGCAAAACTGCAGGATTCACTGAGATGTGAAATGACAAAAAGGTACGATAAAGGAAACATATCATGATCATCTGTTTAACCAAAGAGCAAGATGACCACTTTTGTTAGAATCAACCTATCATTTAAGGAATGGGTTTTTAATGGACAGAAAAATATATGCAGTTTTCATGATTTTCATGAGTTTTCACAATTATAAATTGAGTTGAGATTAGATTAAGGTAAGGTTTAAGATTAAACTATGTCTAGATAATACAGTAACAACACGCTTTTTATAGTTTTTATAGAAGTTAAATTACTTCCTTTAGCAAGCTTTGGTCTTTGGGTGAAGGCAATGTGTGAAGTAACATTAAAATGGAAACCTTGGATTTCCAAAACAATATATGCTGCAAATAACCAGCAGACCCATTTATTACCATGAAAATGAGTCAATCATTCAACTTTCTAGTGGAAATGGAGGCCATTGTGAGAAAGCATCTGTTTTACTGCTGTACACCCCCACCAGCACTGCGGCCTGTCCTTTCCCCATGCAGGCCTGAGGGAATACTCAACTCTCCCTTCAATGACTTCAATTAACATCTAGCAGTAAAACCGCTCTCCACCCTCCTTCCCTCTCACTCAGGCCGCTTTCACCAACTTCTACTTTTATCTGTCTGCTTCACTGCTTTATTGCTGAGGTCGCTTTTGTGTTGCACCTATAAGACATTTCCTCTAAAGAAAGGGAAGGAGGTGCGTTTTGATGAGCCAGGGAGTGAAATTTCTACTGTAGGTCAGGAAAACCCTAAAGATGATGTCTGGGACATTTATCGTGAATATCTTTTTGGTTTCTAGAGTTACATTATACAAAATAAAATAATAATGATTGCATTATCTAGTTCATTCATAGTCATGTTTATCATTAACAAAAACACTCAAAACCTTTATCCACTGTTTTCATTACAGTGGATTTCTGTTTGACAGAAATCAGTCCTATAGCATGATACTATGTTACAGTAAGGTATTACTTATGACGCTATGCTATCATCATAGATTAATTATAAGCTAAGTTAAATTGTAACCTCTTTCAACACATCTTTTTTATTAGTGAAAGTACAGTATAACACCTGCAACAACATGTATGTATATGATAAGACTGTTTTATATATAGGCATTGTATTTTACTTTAAGGAAAACTGCATCATGGACTAAAAGTAAATATTAGCTCGGCACAAACGGGCTGTAAATGTATCCATCCTCAAGGTAATCTAACACAGGCCGTGTTTAAGACAAAAACCATAAAAGAAATTCCTTTGCTTTTACAGTCACCTGTCTCCAGACACGCGTACACCCACGACAGGTTCTGGCATTAAGAATAAACAAAAGGTGGCTTAAACAATGATAACATTCACTGATTCAGCTGCATGCCTCATGGTCTGCTAATGGCTTACTTAGCATGCCGTCACACCATGTGTAATTGTCATGGCCTCATCTACACATTGTTGTTATTTGTTTCACCTAGTTTAGAGTGAGCCTGCCAAAGATTAGGCTTCCCACACTTAGGGCGTGAAGCCATACACCTACAGTCGACACCTCTCTATAAACCAAACAGTGAAACGATGCTGTGATGTTTGCTCAGTCCTGCCACTTCACAAGCAAATAACATTTACATGGGCAACAGCTCAGCTGAGGTCATCCCAGTAGAGTATGCTTTGCTCTCTCAGTGTGTGTGTGAGCTAAAAGGACACACACTGCAGAACTTTGTACACTGTATATGAAAAAAACCTATGAAGTGTGTCTCTTCAATCACAGGTAAAGTTTGGGAAAATATGCCACCTGGGATGAAAATACAAAAGAATAACACTGGTTAATAAGGCATTTAAGTAAGGAATAAAACACTATAGGACATGCTGATATAGGATAATAATCAAAGCTTGGTCTACACTAAAGTTAATTAGGTTCATAAGACCTGGGATTTTTTATTCGTCCTAAAACACAGAAATTTCCTAATTATTTCAGCTTTTATATTCATCAACGATGGCAGATGTTAGTAGCATTCATTGAATTGGTTAAAAAAAAACAGCAGCCTTTAGTAAGACAGTGTCTTTATATCAAACAAGAGTCTTCTGTTCTGGATGATTCCCATGATAGAAACTGTTTAAAAATTGCTGACACTGCAGTAATAAAAATTGCTTTTTGTCAAAAGTTTTACTATATCCCAGATTATATGTTTTTCTGCATTAAATAATAATAAAGCTATAACTATGGAAATAAAAGCAGAAGTAGAACCAGAGCATTAATATATGTATGTAATTTGCAGTTATAACTGTGTCAATGCTGCTGTTGTAGACATTGGAAAATCTTCACTTCAGTTCTTGAGGATTTTTCATGTATTTAAATGTTTTGGTGTCTGTGATGTCTAATACCCTACTGCAGACATTTTGGCTGAACTATTCTGCGTATTAAGTTGGTGTAAAGAACACATATGTTAAAGTCACTGTGGTTAGCAGCAACAGTTTAAGTCTTAGTTCACTCTTGAATGTGGCTAGGCTGGACCTGACATGTCTCTGTCCTTCTACGTAAGAAGACTTTAACCTGAAGCAATGTGTGGTCACCGTTTTAAAGGCGAGAACACCCAGACACTTGTCAGACTGGATTTTGAGTCACGTCATTCATGTGGAGATCAAAGAGTAAAACCAGTATTTGGGACTGAATGACAAACATATGGCATACACAGTCAAATAACTATGGATGTAGTCTGTTTGCACAGGTTAAGAAAAAGAAAATATTTCAGAATGGGCTTGACGCATGTTCCAGGATCTTCTTTTGAACTAAGCAAACTAGTGAACCATACTAAAGTAAAGAAAGGCAGCACTCAAGTGAAACAGTCTTCTACTGTTCAACTATTGAATGGTGACAAAAAGTACAGTCCTAGGTGGACAGGTCCTCATAAGGGTCTCCTTTTTTCACACAGAAGGAGTCTAGGAACAAACACACAAGCTAGTCACCAAACCCTGTCCCCACGGGCCATGGTGGAAAGTGAGCGCACCTGTGAATGAAGGGTGTCTGGTCACACAGTTCTCTCCCTCGAGAGCAACTGAGGATCAATTCAGCCTATATGGATCTGTACTCTGCTCTTCAACAAGCAGCCCTCCTCTCTGGCCCGCTCCATCCTGACTCATTTCTATGTTGTTATTATCAACTGCCTGCAATGTAATCTGACCACTTTCATGGCAAACACAAAAACAACATGAATCACAAGGCCTGCAGGCCATTGTGGGAGCCATTTCCCATGAACCATGCACAAAAAGGTGAGAGAGGAGGCCAGCAGAAACTAGGACCAAGGTCTTCTACTACAGGTGCACAGACAACAAGCTTTGCAACATAGCCCTGTTATATAAAGCAACTTATGTCAGGCATCTCTGATTTATTTATTTATTTATTTATTTTACTTTTATAGAACATTTTTAGCTTTGCCTGATATGTTGTACAATTCTAGTCTAAGGCTACAGTCAACACAGGTTCACCAAAATTGCACAGATAAAAATCTAGTTTTTTTTTTCTTCCAATGTTCAACTGGGCTGATGGGCTGATGTTAAAATGTACAGTTTATCTAATCCTACACCCACTATAGCTTAGAGTCCTTTTTTTGGAACCTGTTTTGGCTGTTATAACCCATCCACCTTACGTTTTGATGTGTTGTATATTATGAGATTCTTTTCTCTCTACCATGTTTGTAAAGAGTGTGACTGAGCTACTGTACCTGTCATGTTAACTCTAATCAGTCCCACCATTCCTTGTTGACCCTTATCATCAACAAGGCATTTCTGCTGACAACATTCTTGCTAAACTATATTGGCTAAAATTTCATTATGTGCATAGTCTTTTTATGTCAAAAAAATATATATTTTATTTATTTAGCCATTTTACTACTATTTGCAATCTAATTGCATAATAGTTTTTGCACCCTACGTTGTGCTTCCCTTCACTGCATGGTCATTTCTTTGGGGAACATTTGTTTAATAATCAATATGTGTAGAGGTTGTGGGTTGTGAGTACATATACTTGTATGAGTACAAAACCTCTCCATCAGTTTTTCAAAAATGCCAGAGATAGCCTGCTAACAAAATGGCTGGCAAAGCAACTGAAATAAAACTAAATGGAATAACAACCATGATAAATCCATATGCAAAAGAAAAAGGTTGAGGAAAGACTTTAGACTCAATATAAGCCGTGATTTAAGTCTGGACAAAGGCCAGTGTTTTAGGGATTCCTGTAATGTACGTAGATTGTTGTCATTTAAAGTGTATAGTGTGACTTTAGTTTTGACAGGTCTTTTTATATTTGAAAAATCAAAAAATGCATCAAAGGATCTGGGGAAAAATACTGTATGTGGTCCAAGAATTAAAAACAGTTTGGTTAAAAAGAAGTTGTTATCAAAGGGACATAATAATTTACGATTAATAAGGAACCCCTGAACACATACAGTACACATTTCTAGGGCTGGCTCCATTTAGTGAAAGTGAACTTGCTTATGTAAAAGCAGTGTGCTCTGTGATCTGAGGGGGGCAGTGTTGGTTCTGCACTAAGTAACCAGGACAGCAAAGCAATAAGAACTTCTTCTTTTTCAAAACAATCAAATGTCTGTTATGACATTTATTAATGTACATATTGTCCTGAAAATGGAAAATGTTTTACAGTGAATGCTTTGACGATGAGATATTAAATACACAACAGGGAAGCTACACTTGTTTGGTAGTATGTAATAAGTGCTATATTAAAATGTATTAAATACAACAACAGGTAAAACTTTTATATTTGTCAATTAACTTAATTAATGCTAAATTACGACACTGCTGCTGTAATATAAGACTGAATGGTTCATGTATATATACTGTGTAGTGTAGAAGTATGTGGTTTGCCCCCAGGTGCACTCTGGTTGACACAGACAAAATTAACAATGAAACCACTCAGATGGGAATAAAGGAAGGAGGAAAAGTTTCCACACTTTGGCTCTGTTTTGTTTCTCTCGTCCCATTCTCTCTTTTCTGAATGGTGCCACGATGGGCTGATGTAAAGCTGTGTGCCATGAAGGGGGGGGGGGGAATAAGGAGGAAGCAAACAAGAGAGGAGGAGGGGGGGAAACGAGAAGAGAAGAAAGAGTAAATGAACACACTTGACTTCTGTAACTCACCTGTCAGTGAGAGGTTTTGTTTTGTATTCATTAGGCAAGCAGGTTGCTGGCCCCTCCCTGGTCCTGTGCGAATTTCCCAGGTAAGGCTGTGTAAAGGAGCATAGCAGAGAGAGAGAGGGGAGGAGAGTTCCCACCACCTTCTCCTGCTGTTCTCACAGCAGCTCATTGGTTGGATCTTGCCTCATCAATGTAACATGACACTCCTTGGCAGTGTAGGCAGGTGTCTGGAGCCTGAAGACATGAGGAACAACACGCACGGGTGTGGGTGTTTGCATGTGTACACATGTGTGCATGTCTGTGTGTGCACGTGTGCGCGTATTGGTAGAAGTGCATAAAAAAATTATCTTTATTATTTTTTAAATAAACACATTAGACTGTATAAGCCTTTTTTCCGTTGAGGTGACGTTCTAACAGATGAGTTTAGATTTAATTTGTATCTGTGCCACCTGGCATGACGGATCTCTTAAATCCTCGCCCCTTTGCTAAAAGACAATTTTAACTGAAGTGAAAAATAAACACACTAAGCCGTAAGGACACATAATATATTATTGATTAGCTTGCCAGAGGCAAAAACCGGCTTCAATGAGCTGTTGGAAGTGTGACTGTTTTTTAACTTTGCTTGACGACTCACTGAGCTCTGAGGTTGCCATCATTCTGCCCGAGGACATCAGATACCGCACGACTGGCTTCCTGCTCTGGGTTTCGACTAGATTCCCATGTCTGGCACACTCACAAAGCAGCACCTGGGGATTACAACCACTAATGTTGCTCAATTACTAAATGAATGTTGTATTTAACCCTTTAGTTCAAACCTTGAAACTGGATATTTGTCTCTATATTTAATATAAGGAATGAATGTTCTATCCCAGTTTACCCAGTCTACCCATATCTTTAGGTGCTATATTACTAATTCAATTAGACAGGAAACTTTATGTAAACTTCATTTTTAAAAATCTTTTTACATGTCGGTACAGGGACGTTATTTTAATTGCGGGAACTGAAAAAAGTATAATGTTACTACAGTTATTCGAGTTGCTTAGACTTGAATTAACATTGATAACAAGCACAGACACATAAAGTCTCCCTTTCACACAGACAGATTCATTAAAACAGGGAGGGGTTGTGAGCACTTGTTGTAGTATAGTGTTTGTTGGAGTCCAAAGAGCTCTAGCAGCATTCAGTGTCACCCATGGTGTCCCCGCCACACCCATGTGACTATACACCCCACACACAGCACAATGCACAGGGTTATTAACGTAATGATGGGGAGCAGACGGCGAGTGCATTCAGCCTCCGGATAATAACTCCATAACATGAGCTCAGTTGGGACACGGGCATTGTTGTATGAGTGGATTAGAAATGGTTAGATGTATTATCATTGAGCAGTAAGCACTTCAGTTTGTCCTTGATCACAAGTGCATGCTGGGTGTAGGTCCACTGAATAGCTACATTTTACACGAGTGTTGGTGTCTGTATTGAATGTTTTGCATATTCATGTATGTATCAGAAGAACATTTTTGTTAAATACATGGAGGTATTATACCTTTACCCTTGGTTTGCATAGTAATATTCTACTAGAATGTGTGTAATGTGTGTAAGGGGAGGCATGTTTTTTTCTGATTTCCTGCTTCCTTGGTCAAGACGATCTACTGACTTTCAAACCGACCATCAGAATGGGGAAGAAAGGTGATTTAAGTGACTTTGAACATAGTGTGATTACTGGTTAGACAGGCTGGCTTGAGTATTTTCTTATATTGCTAATCTACTGGGTTTTTCATGTATCACAATCTCTAGGGTTTGCAGAGTATAGTCTAAAAAAAAAGAAGAAAATATCCACTGAGCAGCAGTTTTCTGGGTGAAAATACCTTGTTGATGACAGAAGCCAGATGAGAATGGCCAAAGTAATTCGAACTGATAGATAGGCAGCGGTAACTCTAATAACGTTGCGTTACAACTTAAGTATGCCAAAGCAGATGGGCTACAGCGGCAGAAGACCACACTAGGTGCCTCTCAGCTAAGAACAGGAAACTGAGGCTACTATTCTTATGGCTCACCAAAATTGGACAATAGAACATCAAAAAAAGGTTTCCTGGTCTAATTAGTCTCAATTTCTGAATCAACATTCGGAGTGTAGAGTTTTTTGTGTAAACAAACTTGAAAGCATGGTACCATCCTGTCTTGAATCAATGGTTCAGGCTGCTGGTGGTGTAATTGTATGGAGAAATTTTAACTGTGCAATGGTAATTAGATATTCTTTGGTATATGGTGGAACAGAAGATTCACATCATGTATGTGTAGCCGACAAACCTTCAGCAACTAGCAAGCTTTACCTAATAAAATATAGGGATTTTTTTTTTCTTTTTTGATAACTGACAATGTTTAAGGACTATCTTTTTGTTCATGATAGCATTAATTAGCTGCATGAATAAGCATGAAAGTGGCAGGTCCTCAAAAGGATTATAAGGTGTGGGTGTATGTTTTCATATCTTGGCAAGTACCAAATAACCTCACAGGGATAGAAATATCTGACAGTTTGTGAGGACATTTTGCTGGTCACCATCAGTAAAATATTATTTTATTACGGGTCAGATGTTACATTTAAGTGTAAAAATATTATTAATTAGCTACATTAATAATTATTATGAATAAAATGTCCTTAAAATAATAAGTGTAATGTGTGTGTGGGTGTGTGTGTATGTGTGTGTGCGTGTGGCCGCCCCAGGCTTCCTCATCAGATTGTTAAAGTGTGTCAGTGTGGAAGGGAGGCGGCAGGCCCTGTGTGCTTCTCAGAGCAGACGTACATTTGCGTAGAAGTGTGCGCGCGTGTGCGCATAAGTGTATGTGTGTGTGTACAAGCGCTCATGCTGCTGACGGGACCTGTCACTATCAGGCCCACACATCTCTGGCACTGGCTGTGTTGACACTCTGCCTGAGGGGGAAGGATCCGGCAGAGGTTGAGGAGAGCAGTGGTTTCCCACGCCTGTTGCTCGCCTGCCTCAGCCATGCCTCTGCATTCCTGGGCTGCCAGGGCTCCGTAAATGTTTGGACAGCCTTGAGCAAATAACACACCTTGAAAGGCAGAAGTACGGGCTGTCTTTGGTTCTCTCTTTCACACACATATGCACATGCGTCCTTGTTCCTGCACACAACCCTCCCCACTCTTTACCCACCATCTCACCACAAGTTCTGCCTCTTGCCTTCTTTAAACTGTGTCAGTTAAAAGATATGACATGCAAGCATGAGAATGGCACATGGGTGCATGTACACAGGCCACATATTCACACACACACACACACACACACACACACACACACACACACACACACACATACATGTCTTTATCTCTTTGTGAGGACCATGATCCTAGAGCTCTTTGTGAGGACCAGCATTTCCACTTAAGCTACAATGGTGCAACAAACAAATTTATCATCTGGTGGCAGTAGAGAGTCAGAAAGTCACTTGACATTTCAGAAAACTCAAAGTAAAAAACAATATTTAATTTCTATACTTGTGAGGACCAGCCCTGTTGCTAGGCAGATTTGGCGTTTTTTTTAAACATCTTTTTTACCATTTCTCACAGAGTACCCAAACAATAAACATTGTACTTCTAGTATTTAGAAGTCCTTTATCCATGTCTCACCTTTTTTTACCCCAGTTATCCTAAACCAACTTTAATGTATTACTACAGTATATCTTGAAAAATTTTATTATTTAAAAAAAAGATTTTTAATGCTGTAATCAGAATTAAATCATAAAGGCTTGAAATAATTCACTTTTTAAATTCATTATAAAAGGAAATTTACTTCATGATATTGTTTTTGTTGTTTTTTTTTAGATGAACTGTTTATTTATTTACATGGAGTGGCTGTGGCTCAGGGTCAGTGGTTAGGGTCACTCTTGATTAAAACCATAACAGAAGTTTGTTCCAGAGCTGCTTTATTCCGGCATCACAGACCTAAACTTCCCATAGCTTTGTCAGCAATTGTTAAAGCAACAATGCAGCGGTAACACAGTCCAGTACACACAAAGAAACTTAACATATTCATCAGGCATTCACCCAATCCACCTAGTCAGTATAAAACATACTGACGTAAAGGATTAGGTGAATGCCTGATCATAACATTTTACTGTAAGTTACGCCCGTTTCTTTTTCTGAGATAAGATACCATATACTTGATTCTTCACATCCTTCCATGTGTGACTACCAAGTACAGGTTCTGCTTCAAGTGATTTGAGACGCAACTCTTTACCAGGAACTCGTCGCAAAGTATTGTACTGGCCCAGCTGTCGCCACACTGCTGCTTTTTCTGCCGAACTTCAAACTCTTCGTTGGTATTTGGTTCAGGAAGTTGTAGATCTATAGGTGAAATCACAAATTAGTTTAGATAATAACTGAAGTTTTGCTTTAAATTGTTAATGAAAGATTGGAAGATTGGCCTTACCCGTTATCGCCGGCTTTTTGGTCTTTGAGTAAAGATATCTGGTTCTTCTGTAATTAAAGAACATATCACATTAGTATGAACAACAATTCATACCGACAGATACCATAATATTTAATATAGTGGTGCTTCTACAATTAATCTAAAGTCATATTCATACCATCTGAATCTTGAGCTGACTGGAACACCCCCTTCAGACCTCATTCTATTGGAAGATCTGTCAAGAGAAGAAAAACAATATGAGTAACAATATTGTTAATATGAGATATTACATAGTCTGAAGTTACTAAATAATACAGAAATTAAGAAGCAGGACTGAATACTACAGATCGAAAAAAGAGAGGAGGAAGGTGTGTTCATAGGTAGAAAGAGAAAAGGAAAGGCAAGAGTTAGTAGGATAGTAGGGACTTTGAATGTTGGAAATATGACAGGGAAAACAAGAGTTGGTTGATATGATGCAGACAAGGAAGGTGGATATACTGCGTGTCCAGGAGACCAGGTGGAAAGGTAGAATGGCCAGAAGCTTAGGAGCATTGTTCGTTCAAGTTGTTTTACCATGGTGTAGATAGGAAAAGAAATTGAGTAGGAGTTATTCTGAAAGAGGAGTTTGTAGGGAATGTTCTAGTGGTGAAGAGAGTATCAGATACGGTGATGAGTCTAAAGCTGTATATTGAAGGGGTGATGTTCAATGGCTATGCCCCACAGGATGTGAGTTAGAAGAGAATGAGAAATTCTGGAGTGAGTTAGATGAAGTGATGCAGAGCATCCCAAGAGGTGAGAGAGTGGTGATTGGTGCAGACTTCAATGCACATGTTGGGGAAGGGAACAGAGGTGATGAAAATGTGATGGGCAGGTTTGGTCTTCAGGACAGGAATGTAGAAGGACAGATGGTGGTGGACTTTGCAAAGAGGATGGAAATGGCAGTTGTAAATACTTTCTTCTAGAAGAGGCAGGAACATAGGGTGACATATAAGAGTGGAGGCAGAAGCACTCAGGTGGACTACATCTTGTGTCGACGTTGTAATCTGAAGGAGATCAGTGACTGCAAAGTGTTGGTAGGGGAGAGTGTAGCCAGACAACACAGAATGGTGGTGTGTAAAATAACCCTGGTGGTGAGGAAGGTGAAGAGGACAAAGGCAGAGCGCAGAGGACAAAGTGGTGGAAGCTGAGAAAGGAAGAATGTTGTGTAGTCTTCAGGGAGGAGTTAAAGACAGGCTCTGGGTTTTCAGGAGGTGCTGCCAGTTGACTGGACAACTACAGCCAATGTGATCAGGGAGACAGGTAGGAGGGTACTTGGTGTATCATCAGGTAAGGAAAAGTGGATAAGGAGACTTGGTGGTGGAATGAGGAAGTCCAGGAGTGTATACAGGGAAAGAGGCTAGCTAAGAAGAAGTGGGACACTGAGAGGACTGAAGAGAGTAGACAGGAGAACAGGGAGATGCAGCGTAAGGTGAAGGTAGAGGTGGCACAGGCCAAGAAAAGACCATATGAGTACTTGTATGCTGGGCTAGGCAGTAAGGACGGAGAGAGATAGAGATGGGAAGGACGTGCAGCAGGTTAGAGTGATTATAGGTAGAGTTGGAAATGTACTGATAGGTGCCATGAGGGTAATGGGTAGATGAATAAAAGTTGGTGAATGAAGAAAATTAAAGAGAACGAAGAGTAGAAGACGTAACTGTTGTGGAGCAGGAAGTAGCAAAAAATCAATAAGCGTGAGGTGAGGAGGACGTTAAAGAAAATGAAGAGTGAAAAGGCTGTTGGACCTGATGACATACCTGTGGAGGTATGGAAGTGCTTAGGAGAGGTGGCAGTAGAGTTTCTGACTAGACTGTTTAACAAGATCTTGGAGAGTGAGAGGATTCCAGAGGAATGGAGGAGAAGTGTATTGGTGCCGATTTTTTAAGAACAAAGGAGATGTGCAGAGCTGTGGCAATTACAGAGGTATAAAGCTAATGAGCCATACAATGAAGCTGTGGGAAAGAGTAGTGGAAGCTAGGTTAAGGGCAGAGGTGAGAATTTGTGAGCAGCAATATGGTTTTATGCCTAGAAAGAGTACATCAGATGCAGTATTTGCTTTGAGGATGCTGATGGAGAAGTACAGAGAAGGTAATAAAGAGTTGCATTGTGTCTTTGTAGATTTAGAGAAAGCGTACGACAGGGTGCCGAGAGAGGAGCTGTGGTGTTGTATGAGGAAGTCTGGAGTGGCAGAGAAGAATGTTAGAGTGGTGCAGGACATGTATGAGAGTTGTAAGACAGTGGTGAGATGTGCTGTAGGTGTGACAGAAGAGTTCAAGGTGGAGGTGGGTCTGCATCAAGGATCGGCTCTAAGCCCCTTCTTGTTTGCTCTGGTGATGGACAGGATGACAGATGAAGTTAGACAGGACCTCCATGGACTATGATATTTGCAGATGACATTGTGCTTTGTAACGAGAGCAAGGAACAGGTGGAGGAAAATCTAGAAAGGTAGCGGTACACTCTGGAAAGCAGAGGAATGAAGGTTAGCCTCAGCAAGACGGAATACATGTGTGTGAATGAGAGGGACCCGAGAGGAACAGTGAGGCTACAGGGAGCAGAGGTAAAGAAGGTGCAGGATTTTAAGTACTTAGAGTCAACGATCCAGAGCAACAGAGAGTGTTCAAAGACGGTGAAGAGGCGGGTACAAGCAGGTTGGAATGGGTGGAGAAAAGTGTCAGGTGTGTTATGTGATAAAAAAATATCAGCGAGAATGAAAGGAAAGGTGTACAGGACAGTGGAGAGACCAGCAATGGCACTGAAGAAAAGACAGGAGGCAGAGTTGGAGGTAGCAGAGCTGAAGATGTTGAGGTTCTCTTTGGGAGTGACAAGGATGGATAGGATCAAGAATGAGTTCATCAGATGTTTCGGATCAGATGTTAGATGTTTCGGAGATAAAGTCAGAGAGGCCAGATTGAGGTGGTTTGGACATGTTCAGAGGAGAGATGGTGAATATATCGGTAGAAGGATGCTGAGGTTGGAACTGCCAGGCAGGAGGTCTAGAGGAAGATCAAAGAGGAGATTTATGGATGCAGTGAGAGAGGACATGAAGTTAGTTGGTGTGAGAGAAGAGGATGCAGAGGATCCTTTCCTGAAAGTGAACAGCCGAAAAACAAAGAAGATACCATAATATTTAAAAAAAGGAGTTTACCAGTTTTCTCCATCTTTAGTAGCTTTTGTGATGGCTGTAGAACTGATGGTCTTTGAGTCAAGATTTGTGTTTCTTCTGTAACAAAAGAACAAGTCATGTCAGTATCAACAATTCATAGACAGATACCATAATATTTAATATAATAGTGCTGCTACAATTAATCTAAAGTTGTAGCGCGGCCACATAAAAGGGCATTTCAAATAGCGAGCTACTAATTAAGGAGCAAATGCTGTTCACCTGCACAAAGACATGCGCCTGATATGGTTTTAGATGTCCCATGACAAGTGTTTGAGTTTATAGGGGTTAAGCTCTCGCAATCATGCGCAATCGCAGCGCGAGAGAACCCGGAAGCGGAGTCGGGTCACGTGATCCGGCTTAAAAACGGAACCGGCAAGCAAGTCGGGACGGAGAGATGAAGATACGCAGCGCTGTTGTTTGTTTGAGAGAGCGATTGTTGGCAATATCTGAAGGATTACTTTTCCCCGGCTCGATTAATCTTTCAGGACAACTACAATTCATCTCTCGTTCCGTTTCTCGAGCTCCCGGATTCAACATCTTTACCGGTGAGGCCGAGCCATCTCTCCCGTATACCATTTCACACACTGCAATAACACTGACTCTGGACTATCATACTTACACCCACACACGCATACACTACATTCTTTGTTTATATTTGTATATATTTTGTATATATTGGTTTTGGTGCACCTTGTTTGTTGGTTTATTTTGTATAATTCACTTTGGTTTTATTTAATACTAGTTTTTGTGTCGCGTCTTTATTTGTCCCGCCTTGATTGCGCAATACCGGAAGTGTCATGTAAAACCCGTATTTTGATTCTCGACCCCGTAGCATTGTAACTAGGGATAAAAACAAATCCAAATGTTACAAAGTTACATATTCATACCTTCTGAATCTTGAGCCGACTCCAACATCCCCTTAGACCTCTTTCTTTTGGAAGATCCTTCAAGAGAAAAACAACAACAGAGAACATTGTTAATGCAAGACATTACATAGTCTGAAGTTATTAAATAATACAGGAATTAAGAAGCAGGACTGAACACTACAGGACTGTCCACCACACAGTATCAGAAGGAAATAAAAAAATTAAAAAAACCTGGGAGAAAAGGTGTTTACCGGTTTTCTCTGTCTTTTTGAGCTTTTGTGGTGGTTGTAGAGCTGATGGTCTTTGAGTTGAGATATCTGGTTCCTCTGTAACAAAAAAATATCGCCTGAGTGTCAACAACAATTTAAACATACAAATACCATAATATTTAAAACAGGGTGGGGCAAATCTCCCACAATTTGAAGGAGCACTGTGGTGGTATAGAGATGGGGTAGGTTGCATTCAGTAGTTTGGACTTTACCGTTTTCAGTACTCATCTTGAGTTGGAATGTTGAACATTGGGGCTTTGTTGTTCAAGCTTATTATGAGAACAACCATTCTGTGATAGCAATGCAGAGTTGTTATCACAGCGTTTTGCACACGCTTCATACTAGGTCAAAATGCGTTTGTACCAGATTGGATTCACTGAAAAGAAAATCATCTGGCAGACCTAGGACTGTTAGAACACCAAAAAATGTGTTCTAATGGTTCTAGTTCTTGCGTTTCTTCCACAGAATAGTTGTTCTCATATGCTTGAGCAAAAAAGCCCCAATGTTCAACAGGGTTGTCTGTACGTCACTATCTCGCCTTGCCCCTTCTGCAACACCTCGATGTTGTGATAGTAATTGCCTCCAACATTTGGCACCATGATATTTAAACATCTGGCACCGCTTTTTTGATTTTGGTGGAAGACACATTGCACGGGTCACTTTTTTTTCGTTGCCATGTCTCCGGTGTAGATGGCGTGACATTTTTCTTTGTGGTTTTTTTTACAGTACACACAATAGTGTCGCTTGTCCCACTGTCTTTTTGGTCCCTTAGAACAGATTTTAACTGTAACATGTGACTTACCCACAGCATCAGTAATGTCATCGGGTTTCCGGTCTCTGCTGTCTGTGTTGCGGGGATGTTTTTCCACCTCAGGTAGGTTTTTGGTTGGAGTAGCTCTGTGTCTTTTGCGGCGGCATTTCTTTGTAGTATCTTGAGGAGAACTGTCCTCATCTGCTGAGGAAGGGGTGTTTGACGACCCAATCACATCAATTTCCAGATCAAGACTGGATTCAGAAGCAAAGTCATCTGAAGAGCGTGTATCCTGTAACAAAAACAAAACATTTAGACTCTCTGTTCAAACCTTACGCTTACAGTCAATGACTCAAAATTGCAAATTAGCCTGCAGTTAAAAGCTCCTAAAACAGCAGTGCATAAAAAGTTAATGTTGAACCCTGGCCACACTCACTCAAAACTTAGCAATAAATACTAAGTGAATCTACATGGAGAAGATGTACAGTGCATCTCGAAAAATTTTAATTCATGAAAGTAAATTTTCTTTTGTAATTTTTAAGGCTTCGTTTTTATTTCAAGGATTACATCTTACTGCATGAAAATGGAAGAAAAAAAATCACTCACTCACTCACTGTCTATACCGATTTATCCTGTATTCAGTGTCGCGGGGGTTCTGGAGCCTATCCCAGGAGACTGAGGGCATGAGTCAGGGTACACCCTGGTCAGGGTGCCAATCCAACGCAGGGCACACACACATTCACACACTATGGGCAATTTGGGAACACCAATTAGCCTAATCTGCATGTCTTTGGACTGTGGGAGGAAACAGGAGTACCCGAAGAAACCCACCAAGCACGGGGAGAACATGCAAACTCACTAAATTACGGTGTTGTTGTCCATCTTCTGGACAATTAAGTCAGCTGTCTTCCCCATAAACATATTGAACTGAGACGGATCCATAGGATTTATACTGTATGAATAATAACTTAATCAAACCTTAAGATTTTTGTTGGTCAACATTCTAATAATTTGATACTGGATTTCTATTTTACATGCACTGTAAGCTGGAATCATCATAATTAAAAAATTTATTTCATATTACATGTTATTAATCTAGAATGTGAATTTTTAAATAACAAAGGAAAATAACTTCACAATATTTTATATTTTTTTCAAGTACACTGTACACACTAAATAAAAGTAAAATAAACTGCTACACTGCTAGAACCAAAAATCAAATGAACAAGTCTACTGTACTTACCACGTGCTCTTTCTCTTCTCTCTTTTTCTTCATCATCTGTAAAAACCAGGAGATTAAAATCCAATATTACAGAGCAAGGCAAGTTTATTTGTATAGCACATTTCATACACAATGGTAATTCAAAGTGCTTTACATAAAAGAGAATAATATAATATAATATATAATAAATAATTATGAAAAGAGAGCAAGAGAAACTGAATCTCCCAGTACAGTTTACTGGAACATCACCAGTACAATAACTCATCACCAGTACAGTAACTCATCACCAGTACAGTTTACTGGAACACCACCAGTATAATAACTCATCACCAGTATAATAACTCATCACCAGTATAATAACTCATCACCAGTATAATAAATCTCCTCAACAAAGACTAAACAATACAGGAAACTATAGAAAAACTCAGCCTGAAAAGTAGATATTTAAACCCACTTCATTAATCTAAACTAAATAAATGGCCTCATTAATGAGATGCTGAGCTTAACGTGAGATTTCAGAACTAATTATTCAGATAAATATTAAATGTCATTTCACTTTGGGTAAAATAATATTTCATTAAGCAGATTATTCCACACTGCTCCACCAAACTCGTATAAAACAGTGTAAGTGTAAAGGCCATGTGACCCGTAACTCCAGCTGTTGTTAAAGTTTGACTCAGACTGGAGTCAGAAGTCTAGAGGTCCAGAGTTACAGTAACTAATTAAATACAGTTTAATGTACTGAAGCTCATCTTACCTGCAGCAGCTGTACAGTTCGCCCCTCCTCCTCCTCCTCCTCCTCCCTGTCTCTGCTCTCGGACATCTCGCGCTCGTGTCTCCGTGCGCACCGCTCGTGGTGTTCGCGCAGGCGCAGTAGCCGCTGTAACCATCGCTCGCGCTGCATGATTAGGGCCGCGCACTGAGGGTCACGTGGTCACTGAGAACCTGCTGGAGCTTTTTGGTGGCGGGAAAAGTTGCGAAATGTTTTCTACGTCACGAAGTTTTTTCTTTCTTTATTGATTTTCCCCCCTAAAACCAGTAAAGTGGAAATTTCCATTACCTTTAGAGCCATTATTAGATGTGGAGAAAAGTGCGCATGCGCAGGTGCTTAATTGGTCCCACCCCTCCCCCACTCAGTGGCCTCTCAGACACACAGCCAGTTTAGAACAAATTCAATAAGCAGCCAGAACATTACACTTAATCTCACTGATTTTTAATGATGATTATTGGTTTGCATTATATTTTTAATTGTTATATTAAAAACATATTGTTATATTACATTATTTGTGCAAAATCATTTAAGAAGAAAGCATGTAATAAATTAAATGTAGTTAATATTTAAGATGTTCTGATGCCATGGTTTTAATATTTTGGATATCACCTCTTTAGTGACCTAACACAAGATACCAGGTCAGGAAGAGCAGATACTGAAATAAACCTGATAAAGTTTGGTGCAGTTCTACTAGACAGCTTGTTAAGCTGCTTCCCCTCCCCCACCTTTAGTGTTGCTCTGTCCTCAGCAGCACAAGGCCTGGACACTTTAACACACACACACACAGGCAGTGTGGCATTTATACTACCTGAACACTAGCATTCAAATCAGTTAATATTAAATGTATATAACTTATATTACATAACTATGGTTTGAAATTTTATCTAACTAATTGCTACAACATTTCCACAAGGCAGAACTTATATTCAAGTTAATTTGAGTAAATGTGGAGTAGTTTATCTTTATAAGTTTAGGTTCTTCCTCTCCCCATATTGTTCTCCCCTGTTCTCTATCTCACTGTAAAGTTTTAAAACTGTGTAGTGTGAATAAGCGAGTCGCCCGGTTGTGCTTCAATAAGCTTTTCTGTCTCCAGGAGAGACTCGGTCACACACACAAACACACTGTCAGAAATGTCTCTGTTAATAAACAGCAAAAGACAGAGTAATATGTTTGACCAGACGCCTGTGTCATCATCATCTGTTACTACAAAGAACATAAACCATTGTAAAATGTTCTGGTGAGATCCTGAAGAACAAAAGAGTGGACGTTAGATACAGTATGTGTCCAGAGACGAACCAGGAGGTGTTGGCTCGAGTTAGGGGGACAGAGAGAGAGAGAGAGAGAGAGAGAGAGAGAGATGATTAGAGAATGAGAAGATGAGGTATGAACCTTTGAGAGCAGATGCAGGAGGAGACAGGAAGATACAGTAGCAGCAGGGAAAATTTAACACATTAATATCAGAGAGCAGGAGAGTAGAACTAACTTCTTTTATATAAAATAATTTCCTTACACTCGCCGTCTCTCTCACCATGAATATTTCTGATGCTGCTTACAATCTGCTGTATCCCTACAATCTAGTGTATTCACATAGACTGATGTACATTTTATTCCGCTTTATTTGTATTGTGCTTTTAACAATGGACATTGTCTCAAAGCAGCTTTACATAATTATGAAAATTCAGAATAAAAATAAAGTCTACAATTTAAATGAATATTTATCCCTAATGAACAAGCCTGAGGCGACAGTGGCAAAGAAAAACTGACATGGAAAGAGGAAGATACCTTAAGTGTTTATCTAAAGCTTATTAAAGATTACTGTTATTGTACTCAGCTGGCAGAACAAAATCATTTTGATTGATTCAGAAAGTAACAGATTTTAATTTAATAAAATAAATAAAAATAAAAAGTGAACTATTGGCAGAATATAATCCTCATCAAATATGGTGCTTCAATGCTTGTAACATACAACATATCTACAGACAAACTTAGTCAACACAGTTTCATACTGACAAAATGGTGACCAACTTTAAGATATTTCAAATGGCGTCTGTATACCTTGTAGTTGGAGCTTTCTAGCCATTAAATAGGATCACTGATACAGTTCATTTCAGTTTTCCTCTGCTAATTAATTTTCATAGACAGTGACATTCCTGTAGAATCTGAAACCCCTAATTAGCACAACCGGTTCTCTGGACCAAGTGTGTGATCACAGAGGCAGATTTACTAAGTTGTCTGATATATATTTGCTGAGTCCATAATCCGTCCATACTCAAGGAATCACATTCAGGAGGGATCAAAATGATCATGGCTAATTTCTTGGAACAGGATCCTGAACGTGTGACACAAGTGCTGAACTGGACTCCATATGAACTTCTCCACATCTCCTGTTATCCAGCCTGACTTCCAGCCTCCTAACACACAGTATGACTGCAGATCAATCCCTGCTATCCGTTATCACCCAGATGAGGATGGGTTCCCTGTTCAGTCTGGTTCCTCTCAAGGTTTTTTCCAATTGCCAACTCTGGGAGTTTTTCCTTGCCACCATCACTGTCGCCCTCGGCTTGTTCATCAGGCACAGTCTGATCACTATGATCTATACACATTTTTACTTGCTTATACACATTTTTTTAATTTTCTTTGAATTTTGTGAAGCTGCTTTGAGACACTGATCATTGTTAAAAGTGCTATATAAATAAAACTGAATTGAAAGTGCAGCTTGTCACCAGGAAGGCCAATGCCTGTGACATGGAGGCAGTCAGCCTGCAGCACTGCTGAGGCATTATTGAAGACCAAGTTGGGCATTGTACAACACGCAGGCCACATCCGGCCATCTGGCTCTCCCTGAACGGCCCACATAAAGTCATTGGTTAATTAAAAGTCAGGGTAAAAATTAGCAGTATTATGTGCATGCATTACACTCCTTTTTTTTGAAGGTACTGCTAAATTAACAGTTTTTCTCGTTACCTTACGTATTCACAATTTGATTGTGTTGGACTTTAAAAAATGTTGGACTTGAAATGGATGCAAGATAAGATGACTGAAATTGAAGAGAAGATGATTTTTGGATTGTATTATACATCAGGAACTTAAGACGGAGGTTTTGGTATTTGGTCCTGGTGCCAAGGGTAGCGTTCCACCTCTGGATTTAGGAGCCTTGGAGCAGTATGTTAAACCCACAGCATCAAATTTGGGTGTTATTTTTGACCATGGCCTTAAACTTGATAAACAGATCAGTGCTGTGGTTCGGTCCTGTTTCTTTCAACTAAGACAATTGGCAAAACTTAAGCCTATTTTGTCCTTTAAGCATTTTGAAATAGCCATCCTCGCCTTTAGCACCACTAGTATCGATTACTGTAATGCTTTGTATTTCGGGGTTTCCCAGGCAGCATTACATCGACTACAGCAGATCCAAAACTCTGCTGCTCGATTCTTAACGTCTACCCATGAAGGAGAACATATCTCTCCAGTTATGGCTTCCCTCCATTGGCTCCCGGTACAGTACCGAATTAACTTGAAAATTATTTTGGTCACGTTTAAATGTTTACATTGCCTTGCCCCGCCCTACCTCTCGGATCTGCTTCAGCCCTATGCCCCACCCCGGTCTCTCAGATCATCAGATAAACTTTTGCTGGCTGTTCCTAAAACCAAATGCAAGCTTAGGGGTGATCGGGCGTTCTCTGTAGCGGCACCAAAATTGTGGAATGACCTACCCTTGACTATTCGTGAGGCCACATCACTCAGGGTGTTTAAGTCTCATCTTAAAACTCACAGATTTTCTCTGGCGTTTAAACCAACATGTGATGTTGATTTTATATATGCCGTTTGATTATATATGTGTGTGATGTGATTTAAATTATGTCTTTTTATATTATTTTATTATTTATGTGAAGCACTTTGGGGCATTCCTGTTGTTAAAGTGCTGTACAAATAAAGTTGAGTTGAGTTGAGGAGGTGTTATGTAAGTCAGTGCCACGTGATTGAGGATGTGACTAAAATAGTTAACTTCATTAGGACAAGAGCATGGAAACAGACAGTTTGTTGCACTTTGGGTGGAGCATGACAATGAATATAGTGACATAGGTTACCAAATTGCTTGGCAAGGTGCCTAAGAGAGTATGGAATCTCTGCAAAAAAACTTTTGACATGACTTTTGTAAGAAACAAGACCAGGATACCAGAGAGCTCTCAGATGCAGACTGGATGGCAGACATGGTTTTTGCTGTTGATGTGACTGCACTAAATACCAAGCTGCAAGGCAATGGCCTTATTGAGAAAGTTGAAGTTTCTCTCAAGCCAGTTAGAGGGCAACATTCTTGCCCACATGCCCACACTGAATGCAGTCACACCATCAGCTGATCACTTTCGCAGGTACTCATTTATGTTAGCAACACTGCATGGTGAATGTTCAAGACAAGTTGAAGACTTTAAAACAGTTGAGAGTGAAATGCACATGATTTCCTCTCCCTTCACTAGCAGTGTGGATAATGCAATCAGTGATGTCATCAAACTCCAGTCTGACAGACTACTAGCAGAGCAAAGTCAGTATCACAGCTGGATTTCTATTCTTCTCTCAAAGAGGAGAGCTTTCCAAACTTAAGGATGTATGCTCAGAGGATGTTGGTTCTTTTTGGATCTACCTATATATGGCCACAGCCTCTATATGTGAACAAACATTCTCAGTGATGTTCGACAAATCCAGATACAGATCCTCTCTAAGTGATGATCACTTGAATGCTGTCCTTCACATGTCCATATCTCAGATATTCAACCTGACTTCATAGCACTTGTTCAAGCCCAAAACAGACTAGATTAAAGCTGGGTGCATTTATTGCTTTTTTGTGTTAAGATGCTCACCTTTAGAATACTTGATATTTTGTGTAAAGTTAATTGATGCTAGTTTTGCACATTTTTAAAACTGTTTTTGTGAATGTTCATTAAATATTGGGTAGGTGTATTGGTTCAGCTCTCGACAATTGTCAAAATTTCCTACAGTATATGAAAAATTAATTGCCCACCCCTGAACTAGACTAACAGATCCACAATATTTATACTGTATGAATAGTAATTTAATCAAGGTCAAAATAAAATATTCCAATTTGAAACAAAGGATTTTTCATTTTCATTCACTTTAAGCCTTAAGAATTAGAATTAAAACAAAAAAGCTTGAAATATTTCACTTCACATATAAAAAGTTTAGAATATACAGAATAAGAGTTGGACTTTTTAGATCAAATTACAAAGAAATCTACTTTTTCATGATATTCAACTTTTTTTTAAAGATTATGTATTATCAAGCACTGTATTATCAAGTGGTTATTCAAGCTCTGTATTCTTGTTAAATGCTGCTTTGATCCACCACTGGGCACTGAAGTGAGAATCAGGCCATGCTACTGTATATACACACACACTAATACAGGTGTGGTGTTGAGTGTGTGGGTGCAGGTATAGAGGGGGATGGGTCTGGGAAGTTTACCTTTTGTGTAATACTGATGGTGAAATACTGCACATTTCTAGTGACCTCACATGGGCCATGAACACAGGCAGCATTATTAAGAAGTCTCATCAATGCCTGAAGCAGCTTCGCCTCAGTGCTGCTGTGCTGACTTCTTTTACCGATATGTGGTGTAGAGAGTCCTGACATCCTCCATAACTGTCTGCCAAGGCAATTGCTACTGTATATGTCTGATAAGAAGGGGCTGCACAGATTGGTTAAATCTGCTCAAAAGATGACCAATAGCAGCCTTCCATCTTCAGGGAACATTTATATCAGCAGATGTTGAATGACATAAAATTAACCTGAATCTGAAGTATTATCTATTGCAATGCGATCATATTCACTGATTTGATGCTTAAAATGTCATCCAATATTATGCTAATGTTACAAAACATTCATATATGTACTTAAAATTATTAATTAGCAACCATTTTTAAACCATTAAATACACACTGGGTAAAATACAGCAATTCAGAGCTTGTTGAAAAGACACGAACACTGCTGTATTTAAACAAACACAAATAATAGTAATAATTAGTTAAAATTATCTGCTTCATATCTGTTGCAAAAAAATATTAATGAGGTATGTGCCATTTTTAGTAATAGTAGTAATTCTAATATTTGTAGTAACTGTATATGTAGTTATAGTGGTATCAGTACTTGCATGAGTAATAGCAATAGTCAATTAAATGTTTTCTTGCTTAGTAATTGTAATCAAAATATTAATAAAATTTTATTTGTATAGCACTGTTAACAATTGACATTGTCTCAAAGCAGATTATATATAAGAAAAAGATATTATTCATGAAGCTTAAATTTTTTGCTCTTTTCCCATTTTAAATGAACTATCAGCCTAAGGCTGTGGCCTTGTTACTGTGCAAGCTCTCAGCCATGTTGTCACATGACTAAAATAGCGAATCACAAAATTCTGGAACCTTAGCCAATTAGAAAATTGGAAGATTAGAAGATTTTTCCGCATGCAGTACCAGAGTTTGTCCTGTAGGGGCGCTAGCAAACACACACTTTTCTGACTTTTCTATCTCTGTGTGGACATTTTCTAAGACTTAGTGCAGATCATTCAGTAGGGTCAAAGGAGTCTACCCTAGCAAGCTTTTTGTGTGGACCGGCCAAAATGTCCTCACAAAGGAAAATGTCCTCACAACAAAGGTTGCCCGTCAGGGGTCGGTCCTCACAAGTATATAAAGACAAGCACACACACACACACACACACACACACACACACACACACACACACACACACACAAAATAGTTGCTATTTTACAACTTATGATTACAAAATGTAGTCTGGTCGAGTCTAATCTAGTCTTCAATGTGATTTAAAATAAACAAGCTGAAATATGATATGTATGTTATATTAAAAATTAAGAAATTTTAGACAGTATTTTAGACCCATGGTTTCCATAGTAGTGAACTACCTCCACCTTACCTTAGATAAACAAGTATTAGAATAAACTTTTCATGACCTAGACCTAGAAAGATTATTTACATTTCAATGTGGAAAGTTCAATACACTGAATACAAACAGCTTAAGAACCATGACAGAAGTGCTTAACAGCACACACGATCAAACCTAAAAAAATATCTGTGATTGTTTTTATGTTACAGTGGTGGAGATAACAATCTGTCATGTATAAAATTTGTTTTATTTATTACACTTATTCTAGTTATGCTCTATTTGTTATTGTTATTATCATGGATGGGGAATTGGTATTCATTACAACATTCTTTTTAATAGCAGTTGGGGAAATAGTGGTGCAGTGGGTACCCCTGCCAACCCATAGCTCCCAGGTCCAGGATTTGGTCTTGACCATGACCATTTGGGGAGCGTTTTCCATGTTCTCTTTATGTGAATGTGAGGTTTTCTTCACATCCTCCTGTTTCCTTCCACTGTGCAAAAATATACAGGCAGACTGGCTACACTAAATTACATGTGAGTGGTGCCATCCATGACATCCCATCCAGGGGAAATTCTCCTGCCTTGACACCACTGTTACCGGCATAGAATCCTCCGTGGATCAGAATAAAGCAGTTACTTAAAGAGAGTGGCATTATAATTTAAAAATCATAGTTACAATTGCAGTTAAATAAACCCTGAATGCTAAGGTGCAGTACCAGAAGTTGTACACTGTAAAAAATAAATAGTACATTTTACGGTAAAAAAACGGCAGCTGTGGTTTTACAGATTAAATTTTTTTTTTTTTACGGTTTATAACTGTCTAATTAACATGTTTATGTTGTTATAAAAACAGTTTATTCCCGCCAAATTCCAGGGTTTACATTGTAACAAAAACGGATCATAACCATGTTTTTTACAGCTCAGAACTGTCTAATTTAAAGATTTATGTTGTAATAATAACGGTTTATTTCCATCTTTTTTACAGCTCAGTACTCACACCCATACAACTTTATCCTATATATTGGGTGTGGGGGGGTGACTAGTACCTGGAGGAAACCCACCAAGCATGGGGAGAACATGCACACAGAGATGGGAATCGAGCCTGGCCGGGAATTGAACCCGGACCCTGGTGGTGGAAGGCGACAGTGCTAACCACTACACTACCATGCTTGCTACACAACTGCTGTCGTTGTTGTTGGACTATTTGTTTTATTATGAATCACCACAGTGAATTCATTCAGCAACTCTGTGAAAGCATCATTTTATCACACTAGCTGGGAGCTAAAAGAGATAGAAGTTACATTGCTAAGCAGTTGGATTTTACTGTTAAGAAACTATTAAGACTACTTTTATACTAATTGATGAATACAAACCTAAATCAAATCATCAAAACCCATCAAAAGTTATTCAAGACTCGGACATCAGCATGGTCCCATGTATTTTTTAATAAAGACAGCAAAACAATATTTAAATTCTCAAAATCAAATATACAAATGTCAGGGTGGACATTTTTTTGGGCAGACAATCTAAGTATGGCGGTGGCGGCGGGCAAAGTGGCGCGTGCTAGCGGCTGTCCTTGCCACAGTGATCAAAGGGTGGAATACCATTCACAAATTTGCAGTCCTTGGTTAATGTAAATTAGACGGCTATAAACCGTAGAAAATTTTTTTAATATCCGTAAAATATACAGTATAATGAATGCAATCCCGTACAAACAATAGTGTTGCTACCGTATTTTTTACGGTAAATTTCTGGCAACCACAGCTGCCAGTTTTTTTTACCGTAAAATTTACGGTTTATTTATAAACCGTAGAAAAAATTCATTCATTCATTCATCCAGGTCGCGGGGGGACCTGGAGCCTATCCCAGGAGACTTCGGGCACTAGGCTGGGTACACCCTGGACAGGGTGCCAATCCATCGCAGGGCACACACACATACACACACCCAATCACACACTACGGGCAATTTAGGAACGCCAATTAGCCTAACCTGCATATCTTTGGACTGTGGGAGGAAACCGGAGTACCCGGAGGAAACCCACCAGCTGCCAGTTTTTTACCATCAAATTTTAAAGTTTATTTTTTACAGAGCAGATATTTTTCTGATTTTTAAACTCTATCAACAAAGGTTTAGTAAAATATAAACTGATGCTCCATGATATTAGTAACAAATACCTTCTCTGAGAGTTTCCATTTAAATTTTACTGCAATAAACCATATTTTCATATGTTTTTAACTGTTACATTTAAGGTCTTACTCTGTAAAACTAATTAAAAGTTTTTCAATGTAAATTCTACGGTTATCCCAAGTTTTGTGAAATATGGTTTTATTCTGTAGCATTTATACGGTATTTTACTGTTAGAATTACGAAAATTTTTTACAGTGTATTTAAGAAAAAGTAGTTTCTTGCATTTTGCACATTTTTATATTATTATCATTATTATTATACAGTGGTGTGAAAAACTATTTGCCCCCTTCCTGATTTCTTATTCTTTTGCATGTTTGTCACACTTAAATGTTTCTGCTCATCAAAAACCGTTAACTATTATTCAAAGATAACATAATTGAACACAAAATGCAGTTTTTAAATGAAGGTTTACGTTATTAACGGAGAAAAAAACCTCCAAATCTACATGGCCCTGTGTGAAAAAGTGATTGCCCCCCCTTGTTAAAAAATAACTTAACTGTGGTTTATCACACCTGAGTTCAATTTCTGTAGTCACCCCCAGGCCTGATTACTGCCACACCTGTTTCAATCAAGAAATCACTTAAATAGGAGCTACCTGACACAGAGAAGTAGACCAAAAGCACCTCAAAAGCTAGACATCATGCCAAGATCCAAAGAAATTCAGGAACAAATGAGAATAAAAGTAATTGAGATCTATCAGTCTGGTAAAGGTTATAAAGCCATTTCTAAAGCTTTGGGACTCCAGCGAACCACAGTGAGAACCATTATCCACAAATGGCAAAAACATGGAACAGTGGTGAACCTTCCCAGGAGTTGCCGGCCGACCAAAATTACCCCAAGAGCGCAGAGACAACTCATCCGAGAGGCCACAAAAGACCCCAGGACAACATCTAAAGAACTGAAGACCTCACTTGCCTCAATTAAGGTCAGTGTTCACGACTCCACCATAAGAAAGAGACTGGGCAAAAACGGCCTGCATGGCAGATTTCCAAGGCGCAAACCACTTTTAAGCGAAAAGAACATTAAGGCTCGTCTCAATTTTGCTAAAAAACATCTCAATGATTGCCAAGACTTTGGGAAAATACCTTGTGGACCGACGAGACAAAAGTTTAACTTTTTGGAAGGTGCGTGTCCCGTTACATCTGGCGTAAAAGTAACACAGCATTTCAGAAAAAGAACATCATACCAACAGTAAAATATGGTGGTGGTAGTGTGATGGTCTGTGGTTGTTTTGCTGCTTCAGGACCTGGAAGGCTTGCTGTGATAGATGGAACCATGAATTCTACTGTCCACCAAAAAATCCTGAAGGAGAATGTCCGGCCATCTGTTCGTCAACTCAAGCTGAAGCGATCTTGGGTGCTGCAGCAGGACAATGACCCAAAACACAGCAGCAAATTCACCTCTGAATGGCTGAAGAAAAACAAAATGAAGACTTTGGAGTGGCCTAGTCAAAGTCCTGACCTGAATCCTATTGAGATATTGTGGCATGACCTTAAAAAGTCGGTTAATGCTAGAAAACCCTCGAATAAAGCTGAATTACAACAATTCTGCAAAGATGAGTGGGCCAAAATTCCTCCAGAGCGCTGTAAAAGACTCGTTGCAAGTTATCGCAAACGCTTGATAGCAGTTATTGCTGCTAAGGGTGGCCCAACCAGTTATTAGGTTCAGGGGGCAATTACTTTTTCACACAGGGCCATGTAGGTTTGGATTTTTTTTCTCCCTAAATAATAAAACCCCTCATTTAAAAACTGCATTTTGTGTTTACTTGTGTTATCTTTGACTAATAGTTAAATGTGTTTGATGATCAGAAACATTTTGTGTGACAAACATGCAAAAGAATAAGAAATCAGGAGGGGGGCAAATAGTTTTTCACACCACTGTATGTTGAGAACTCATTCACCATGAACATTGTTGTGTGGCAATAAAAGATTCTTGAACCTTCAGGAAGTACCAAATAAGGAAATTGACTAATGATTGGATCAACATATACTGTTTTCTGTGATTAGGCGCTGTGGCCCTGAGGAGTGGCTTTTGAAAGGAGAAAGCCATATCATCTGGAGTCCGCTAGATCGAACCCCAGGTTACCGTTACCTCTCACAGCCGGAGGCCTAGAGAGAGCTTATTGGCCGAGCTCTCTCAGGGGGGAGGGATGAGAGGTACTTAGCGCTCCCACATTAATGACGGCTCTACAAGCCAATCAGGGGCTTGTAGCAGGCGAAGTGAGCGCAGGCGAAGTGAGCGGATAGCGCGAAGTGAGCGGATAGCGCTGCTCCTCCTAGTGTGTTACGCCACCCCCAACGATGCGTGAGTGAGCAGTTCGAAAAAAATGGTCGGTCACACCACATGGATCGGAGGAGACACGTGGGTCGGTCTGCGGCCCTCCCGACTGAGCGGCGGTGGAAGCTTTATGTGGGAGCCTCCAGCGACTGGGAGGAATTGGACACGATTAAAAAAAGGGCAAAAAAAAAAGGAGAAAGCCAGAAACAGAAAAGAAAAGATGAAGCACAAAGGAACACAGCCAATGTATATTTATATGCATACTATTAGATGTGTTAACACAAGCTTCCCATAAGAGAGATGATTTTGTATATACACTGCCATAGCCATAACATTACACTGCAAAACATTAAGCCCAGTATTGTGTAGGTCCCCCTTGTGCGACTGGGGCAGCTCGGAGCATGGCTCCACAAGACCTCTGATGGTGTGCTGTTGTGTTCCCATCGGTGCTGTGGATTGTGGGATGAGGCCTCTAGGAATCAGTGCATCCCAGTAGCACTCGATCAGCTTGAGATCTGGGAAGTTTGGAGCCTGGATCTTAGGCTCTTTGCCAGCCAGGCCCCATGCACGGGGAGAACATGTAAACTCCATGTACAGAGGCGGGAATTGAACCCCAACATAGAATGTAAGGCGATAGTGCTAATAACTAAGCCACCGCGCCAGTTATTCCTTAAGCTGGTTGTAATTCCAAACCACTTACCAAAGCATAGTATCAAGGATAATAATAATAATAATAATAATAATAATAATAATAATAATAAAAGCAATGTTAATACAACATTTTATAACAAGATTTATTAATAAAAACCTGGAAATATTGTGTAGATGGGAAAAATTAGTAGTGAGGACAATTAGAAAACTTTTTAACTAGTAGGCCTACTAGTAATTTGTAAATCTAATAAATAAAAACGACGGTAAACATTTGCCTAATGTACTGAATGTTTGAACAATGGTAGCCTATTACTTTCATTAAATAATTCATAGGGTAGATGGCATTCACACTGGAAGGGTGCATGAATACGTGTGCCTGCAGTTTTGAATGGAGTTTAGCCGCTGGGCAGTAAGCCGTCTGAGTTATTCGAGAAGGTGGATGCAGATTTACATTAGCACAGCAGAGCGCACCGGCATGACGACGGACGCACAAGACCTGAAGAGAGCGTGCTGAGCACGTGGCCGCGCGCGCGTCTGGCTTAGTGGCGCGCGCGCATTGCAAAACGTGCGCGAGCCAGTAAGAAAGTAGTCAGGTAACAGCTGGGATGACACAGGACGAAACTCTGCTCCTGAGGCAAAACCTGTTCTGAAAACAGTACTCTGTTGCCCTGGTTATACACATTTATCTTGTACAGCAATTAAGAAACACATGCAGTGTTTTGCAGTGTGTGAAACGTGCATCTGTTTGAGAATGCAGTTAAACAACTGGATTCTTTTGGGGAACATCGTTGATTTTAATTTTGATTTGTTTCTACAGCTACCACGCTAAAGTGGTGTTGGTTAAAAATTCATAATTAATTTTAACAACAACAATTATTATTATTATTATTATTATTATTATTACACTTTAATTGCAGGGCAACACCAAGTAAAACCACAGCTCTGTTTTTAATGCACAGTGGCTTCGGGTTGCATATTTCTGTAATTGGCCTTTTATGCTCAACAGTTGTGCAGCTGTGTTCACATTCGCCTGTCTGCCCCCCCCCCCCCCCCGTTTCTCACGGTGCCTTCGCCAGCACCACTCCAGCACATGGGCCTCAGCCAAGAAGATTCAGGTCTGGGCTTATGTGTATATGTGTGTGTGTGTGTGTGTGTGTGTGTGTGTTTTTTATGTGAGCATCAGTGCCTTGGGTACACACTGAAAGAAGAAGTGGCTTTGCTAAAAAAATTTTCTCCCATGCAAGCTTCTCTTAAATGTGGAGCCGAGGCGAGAGCAGATTTCACACCATTTAACTCCCTCTATTATTTCTTTCTTTATTTAATGGATTATTAATACCAGTATGTGGAGGAATTGAAACTGCTGATTCCCACACTAATTCAGAACCACACATTTAAGAAATATAATCTGGTTAAGTACACCCGCTACAATTTGAAAATAATATGTTTCATAGCATAATATGCTGTATTTACGTTATTCCATCGAAACTAATGAATATGTATTTTTAACCTTAAGCATCTGGCTGCGTTATGCTATATTTTAATAGTGAGTAGTCATGAGCAACTCTAACATTATATACAAAATACATTACAATAATCTCCATTTAGTGACACTATTTAGAGCGCATGTGTTGTGATTTACATTCAGTGATTTCTAACGAGCTGTCAAAGTAGTTGGTTGGAATAAGACAAAGTGCAGAGGGTTTCTAGGACTAGGCATGATGCAGAGAATGTGTAGACAGGCTGAGCCAGGGAGAGGTCAGGGTGTTCTCCTGAGGCCACCTGGAGATTCAGACCAGGATCAGCTGTCCTCCTGGAAACCCAAGTCCAGCTGCTGCCTATTACTGCTGGAATGCATTCGAGGACTGGATACCAGGGAGTGTGATAGCACATTAATAATGTGGCAGTGACCACCAGCCTTGGCCACTTGTGGGTTATTAACATTGCTCGCAGGGTCCTTCCCATGACACCACCACATGCACAAACACACAGCCACCATCACCACCACACCTCTTATCGGCAGCTGCTTCTGAACCCCAGGCTTCCCAGATTTTGGCAGCAGCTTGCAGACAGTTACAGAAGGTGTCAATAGAATACATTTATCATGGAAAGGGTGGAGAAGAGCATGCATCCTAAAATTACTCCTCTTTTTATAGATGATTTTAGATGACATGGCTGCCTGGCTGCATTGCTGTGTTGAAAGTAAATCTGCAATGCTCATGGCTATCAGAAGTGGCAGTTCTAAGGTCACAGATATAAAATACAGCCATCTACACTGTGTAATATCGTTTAATAAAACTCCGCCCTGGTTGACCGCATGTTAAGCTTTTTAATTAGTATACAAGCTTCACTTGTGTAAAAGGTTAAAAGGTTTGTTTTAAACCAAAGCTTGTTTATATTGATTTACAGTTTTCCTGTTTACCAACAGTACCATTTGACTACATGGTAGTGATACCACTGGGAAATATAATGTACTGAGCAGTGAATTGTACATTATTCAGGGGTGATTAAAAAAATTATCCATGTATTACTGTACAAGAAACACTGCCTGTACGTTTTTTATAAAAGTGAAAGGGAAAAAAACTCTGGTATTACTTCAATAATGCTAGTTGTGATCAGGCCCCATTTCACTGGACAGAAGCCAAAGGGCTTGGTTAATCCCATATGTGCAACAAGCTCCTAACAATGTCTAACAAGCACTGATCACTGCAGATTCATGTATGGAGAAAAGCCCCTGAGTACCTTGTACCACAGAGCACCTGGGCAGGCATATGCCATTTAGCCTAATGATAGATTTAACAAAAATATATATATAATCCAGTGGCCTCTTAAAAACATTTGAAACTTGCTTCCTAATTGGACAGGATGAACAATTAAAATGCCCAGTGCCATAATTGGGTTCTTTCTTTGATGCTTCTATAGATCCCATTCAGTGTAGCCATCAAGTCAGACAAAAGCCTGTGCATTCACTGACCCAAAACATTCCTCTAATTACTGCAGTATGGTAAAGTACAGCTGGTTTCCCCCCTCTTCCATGAGCAATTCTACACACTACATGCACGCAAATTAGTTGCCTTTCCAAGAACTTCTTTCTAGTAACACAGGAAGCTTCCCTGTGAACTATCTGTATTAGTGGAGAATACACGAGTTGATGGTCTCCATTTTCCATAAAAGTGCAAAGTTCTCCCGCAAATTTGGGAATCTCTTATAAAACAGTTAGACAGGATTTTGGTCATTTACTAGCATATTAAACATAGATGGAGTTTCCTAACAGAAATTCAAATGAACAATTCAATAGGCCATGTTGTATTTTGCACCTACAAGATTGCCCATAACTCCACACACATGATTGCACACACACATACATGCATGCATATTTGCGCCGAGAGAAGAGAGTAGCCCCACGTGCATCAGCAGTGTGGTGTCTGTGAATAGGAGAGCTCAGTTGAAAAGCATTTGTAGGCAGACAAGTGGAGCAAATGTGCTGGTGTGTGAAGGAGGCCGAGAGGCCTGGCTGAATGTGGCTCTGCCAAGCCTCTCTCAGAGGCCACACTCGGCCCTTTCAGAACCGTCCCAGTCGCCTCTAATCTCTGACCCCATCAATAAGATGTATTCAGACTCCATCAAACAGCCCGGCTGCTGTGCAGGCGGGTAGTAACCGCTGGGGGAGAACCATGGGAAACACTCCTTTAATTGTCCCCCGACCTTTTTAAAGAATATTAAGCTGCATTAGTTGTCTATGAGCCTTTCTTTCCTGGCCTTTCTTCTGGTGAGGGCTACAGCAGCCCACTCAGCCAACAGGCCATTAAACGTGACAGGTCTTTGTGGAGAGAGGGGAAACACACGGCAGAAATGAGGCTGGGCTCTAGTGTCTGAGAAGATCAACGTGGGGCTCTGTTTTACATCAACACACTGAGGATACATTGATCAGTTGGTGTTATAGCCTTCTTGGATCCTGTAGCCTATACCAGCACATACTCCGAGTTAGCATCCTAGAACAAGCGAAAGAGGAACCTTATAGATGCTTGAATGCAAATCTTGCTATGCCATCAATTCCCTCTGGGAAGCAATTTCCCTCTGGGATAAATAAAGTTTTTTGAATCTTGAATCATCATGTACACCTCATATACCTTATATTCAACACTGATGATGGTGGAGCAGTGGGGCTTGTTGAATAAATGTTCTAGCAGACAAAATTTTTCTTGTCTTGTCTGTAAAAGTCCAGACTAGTATAATATCAAAATAATTTACATTTTTCATCAGAACTACAGGCACATCTTTCAGTTTCCAACTTTTGAATGATACCAACTTTTGAATGAGTGTTTTCCATGAGTCTTTGGCCTAAAACCTCAAAAGAAGATCAAAATATTTGCCCTCAGCACCTTCCAGTTATAAAGTGGTCAGAAACCATTAACATTTCCTTGGAAACTTGTCTTTTGTTTCCTCTGTCTGACCAAGAAAATTATCTCTTAAACTTGCTCATAAACAAGCTATACAACTAGTAATATTAGTGATTTTCACATTCATTATTTATTTACCTTAACAAAAATGACAGGTCAATTTTCTAGATTTTACCATGTCTTTATGTTCACTGATCTTTATGAATATAAACCTAAATCCTATTAAAAAGTGGAGAGAAAGATAGAGAGTAAAGAAGTAAACTTATCCATCGCCATGATCTGCCTTTTGATATGATGTTATGTGCTGAACATGGGTTTGCAGACCACTTTCCATGGAGGAAATTGAGATTTACAAGATTTATTCAACTAGACTATGTAAAACAAACTAAAACAGCACCTTAAAATACTGATTCACTAATGTATATTCTTGATTAGGGCTTGGATGGTTAAGTAATAGTGAACCAGAAGTAACTGCGCAAACTAATAATAACAATACAGATATATGAAGGATTTGGCACTTTATTCATGTCATGAGAATGCTTTACTCTCAGCTTAACCCACTTAGTCAACTGTTGCATTCTTAGTAAATTATGCATCACCTCCTTTTCACAGATAATGTGTTAAAAAGGTCTGCCATGACCTTGTGACACCAGGCTCAGAATTTGGACATAAAGCTCTTATAGAACCTAAAAATGGCATATGTTCATTTGAATAGATGACCCATTTATCATTGGCCATTAAGCAGTAAATAGGCAGGTTCTGGAGGAGGACAGGGCACATGGGTAACGCTGCAGCTCCTGGTGCTTATCTCAATAGTTGTGACAAAACAACAGAGCATGGATTCATCACCCTGTCATCCCTTAGTTCATTGCTGATGGAAAGAGTGAAGAAAAAAAGGAAGAGACAGAGTGAGAGATGCTGGAGATGGGCAGAAAGGGGGAAGGGCACAGACATGAGCTTTTGCTACGATGGGCGGGATGATGTTTTAGCAGCGGCACAAAGGCGTTGCTGTGCAATCATCTTGGTGTAAAATCAGCGCTCTGTGCTGGCCACAATGGGGCACAAAAGCAGGGGGCTGGTGGCCCGGTTGGGAGTGTGCAGACACAGCTGTGAGCAGAGCCTTCACCGTCCGGCTCAATATGGGCCCTCCTCACATCTGTAGCGGTCCCGGCACAGCTTCCGCCAGGCTGCCACACAATGAGGGCCCTCAGCGAATCCTTTGTTGGGACTTTCAGGGCCTCTTTTAGCAGAAATCTTAAATATTTCATTAGGCCCCCTTCCTTCGCTGTCTTTCTGTGGTCCCATTACATAAAACGAAGCTGAGCTCTACTCCTAAACCCATCCCCCTGAGGGGCAACAAAAGATTCCTCCAAATCTGTTTGAGTTCTGATGCACTCCTGGTGCTTGCCAAACACTGAGATGTTTAAGTTTCAAACTGTGCATGGAAAGAAAAGGAGCAAAACTTACTCTCATTGTAATCTCTATTTACCTCAGCTATTTACAGCATGGCTGTTCCAGTTTCAGCAAACATTACTTGAATTACAAAAGTCTATTCTGAAAACCAAAGAACTAGTTTATTACTGTTATCAGAGGAATAAATGAATACTCCTACATAATCCTCTATATGAAATCCTTGCTTTTAAGAATTCCTTGCTATAATGAGCTCTGTCAGTTTGAAAAGTCTGAAAAGGGTTTGCCTTCATATTTAAAACTGTGAGAATTTGTTTGGTGAAAAAAGAGGAGCAAGGATCTGGATCCTTCCAGCTCTCTTTCAACTTACCGCTCAATTATTATGTTTTTATTTTTTTCCCACATGTGTGGGAGCTACTCTGTACGGACGGGAATGTGAAAGGGTGACTAGGGGGAAGTAATGTGTGCCCAAGGACAAAACAAGAAAGGCCCAAGCACAGGACTCTGCCTGTCAGCTTGATAAATATAATGTGTCACCAATTAAAAACTCATTGCCATTCTCTAATTCATCCAGCGCCTTGTTAACCGCGGCCTGGCAGGGAGGCTCCCACTCAGCCTCAGCCCCTGCACACCAGCACCTTCTATAATAGAGGCCTTGCTTTTCCCATCCTCTAAAACCACATCCCTTCCCTTTGGCATGTAAATAAGACATTCATTCAGCACCACTTTCTCCATCCAAGGAAAAAATACCATCAGTGTCTTTGATTTGAAGCTTTTTTTTTCTTATGAAAACAAAGAATTCTATAGTTTCAGATTTTTTTATTCAAAATACCCTTTCTTGCCTTTCTTTTGGACCTTTCTCATGGTAATGCTGTTGACACAACTTTGGGCATCCAGGGTATACAACACATATGAACCCTAGCAGGAGTCCATTACAGGAACGCCATTTAGCAAGCTGTTTCTGTGAGAAAGTCAAACGTTTAAGAGGCTTTTTGTACTGGCGGGGAATCAGCGCTTCATAGGAGCAGCAGGAGGCCTTTTCTGAGCGTTTTGCCGAAACTAACGGCTGCCCAGGTCTCTAATATTTGCTAATAAAAGTTAAAATGTTAAAATACAACAAAAAAAGTCTGAGGTCTGAAGATTCTTATTTTTTGTGTACAGCATCTGTTCTATGATACGTGCATTTTGATCGTTTAGATGTATTAGAGGTCTGTAATATACAACGTAAAGAAAGTTCTAGAGAACTAATGACAACAAAAATATAGCAAAGGCATATACATTTTTTTGTGGTCTCATTAAAGGCAAGGCAAAGTGAGAAGCAAACACTTTATTATCCGTTGTACGACTTGTCAAATAATAGTCTAATTGTCATCTCAAATATGCTAGCTGAAATGATTTCTTCTTTGAATTCCATATGTCACTAGTCTGCCTAAGCGGATTACAAAGGGGCGGGGCCCCATCATGGTCATGGATACGCGTGTTTGCATTCAACGCTGCAGTCCATGCCAAAACACCGCATAAAGCCAGAGGAAGCACACGCACTATGCACTGCAACAATCTCTATTCTCTATTCATGTTTCATCAAAGAGTCCATCCATGGATTATGCACAACTGTATTTCACATCCGCTCAGACTCAGTGCGGCCCCTGCCACACAGCACACAGGGGCCAGCTGTGTTTGTGTGTCTCTGGAGAAAGACAGAGTGAAGAGGGAAAATCTGTGGAACACCCAAGTCTCTGGCTGCATAATACCCATCTGTGTATGTCCTCTCAAGTCCCTTTGGTACAGTTGTTAAGGAATGCCAAATATTCCATTTTAAAAGAGCCTAAATGAGGGTTTCCTGGCCATTTTATGTATATCAAAGGCTATCTGTGAGAGTGGGCGCAGTAAGGAGCGAAGTATTAAGCAGTGTGCCGTCCACCCCCTTCCCTTCACAATCTCCCCCTCGCCACCCAGATCACTCAAAGCCCAAGCTCATTACTACTGTCACGCGGGGTCTGCTGAGACTTGGCACAGTCTCGTGCACTTAATTGAATTAGACATACCCGCTTGTTTAGGCATTGTGTGGTGGCATGAGAATGCTGCAGCCTTTTTCCATGATAAAAACGAGAGGCCTCGGCAACACTTGTCGGGAGATCTGAGAGCCGTACTCCTGAGGGAGACAAGGAGTCTGTCAGGGGGAGATGGCATCTAGGGTGCCAAGGCAAAGGAGCATCTCCTGATTACAGGCCTGGAGCGTTGCCCAGAAGATAACACTACAAGCAATTCAGTTGTGTCCCGTGTCTTTGCTCTGTGATTTCACATGAATCAATGGTAAGATCTGACCCCTAGATTAGGATTTTTCACAAATTGTTTTGTGGAATGGACACAACAGTTAATTCAAATTCTTAATGACAATGCCCTATAGGATGAAAAATCTGTACTTCTCTTTTCACAAGAAAATTAGATTTCTGAAAATACAGTATATATAGGTGTAAGTTTCCTTTTTTTCTGCAAAATTAGCTATAGTCTAAACACTAGCTCTGCCCTGTGACTCATGACTTTAAGTCTTTTTTCATCAGGAGTCCTTATGCTATCCTTGACGGCAACATTCAGCACATACGTACGGTGATGTTCTGTTTTGCTTTAAAACTTTGGAATAATAAAAAACAGCTCATGTGATTGGCCTCTGCAGTTCTGCATTTCTTAGCAGGCAGCTAAGATGCACTGCCTGTATGCTGTCACTACATCACATCACCTCACTAACCCCAGAGGGTCAGAGTCAGATTGACACCGTAACCCCAGGGCCTGATCTGCCTCTATCATCTATAGCTGTGCACCCAGCTGTCAGTAATAGAGGCCAAACTTTTATTCATTTCAAGATCAGTGGATGGGAAAGGATAATCTCTGAATAATTGGAGCCTATGGACCCTGGAGAATCTTATTCCTTTTCTTAACTTCCCCTCTATCCCCCCTCCATCATTTCCAAAAGAGCGCCCTTGTTACCCTAATGAACAACCAGATGGGCAATTACAATTTTGCAACGAGTGTCGAGAGAGTTGAAAGTCCACCTCCACCGACACCCACCTCCCTCCCCCCGTCTCCCTTTCTTTAGTGCACTGGCTGTCAGTCAGACACTGAAGGACTGGATACAGCTCTAATGATTCCTCTTCTGCCACCAGCGCTCTCACTAAGACTACAAACCCAAGAAGAGTGAAGACACCAGGCAACCAGACATCCTTCCGTCTTGCCCCGACACCTTTTTTTTTCTATCTGTCTGCCTTTGACATGAATTAAGTGCAGACACAATTAAGACTGAGACATTCACATTCCTCTATATAATTATTCAGGTTTCAGACATTCTTGGCGTTTTTCCCATTGTAACCTCTGAACTATAAAAGTTAAAATATGCTTTAGACAATATGCAAGTGAAATCCTTAATGAACAGCGTTTTAGCAAGCGTTAGCAAGCTTTTCTTTTTATTCAATCTGTGTAACAGAAATATGTGCGCAAAAAGTGTACAGTATTTCTTTTTCAGACTGGAAACAATCATACAGTTCACAAAAACATAGAAATGTTAAGGATTAAATTATCCGTAAATTAATTTGTTTATAAATGCCTTTTAAAACTATTGCAATGAATAAGGTAATTTCCTAAGACCAATGTGACTACAAATTTGTGACTTGCACCTTTCCTATTACTTTTTACTAACCAATGTAAAGTGATTACTGAATCCTGTTCAGTAAAAAAAAAATCATGTTTAAAAAAAAAAAAACTTTTATTAAGACTTTAGTCAGACTTTTATCGGGAATAATAAGCTTTATTAAAACAGTGCGGCATTTTCAAGAGAACCTAAATTTTTTCATCAGCTAGCTTAAACAAAGATGCTAAATAAGAGACATGGAGTGATCCCATAGTGTGCTACATGCTGCTGCACTTGTGTTGGAGAGACGCTCCTTCACCCGGCACATGCTACACACAATGCCATAGAAAAATCAGCACCACAGGTGATGGAGCTTATGTAATCAGTCATCTCACTGTCAGATTAGCATGTGCCCCTTGTGAGGGTAACCTGAGGGGAGCTGTGGAGAAGAAGGAAGAGTTTCTGAAGTTTGACAGGTACATTTTTAGTTTAGTTTAGTTTGTTTAATTGTTAAATACAACTATTAAAAATTATTTTATCTTTATTCAAACTGTTTCTAAACTACGAGGGGTGTTCAAATCAAACTAAATAACAGAACACAGTTATGAGAGTAAAAACTACCTTTATTTCTCTATATAATTCCCTGACACACTGTTGCACTTATCCCAGTGTTTCACTAGTGCTCAGATACCATCGAGTCATTATAGATGGTGAGAGGTCAGGACTGTACAGGGCATGCGGCAATAACTCCCAGACAAGTTCCTGTAATGTGCAAGTGTGGTTGGTGAATGATAGTTTGTACAGTTCCCACAGACAGATGCATCACTTCTGCAAACTGGCGACAAGTTATCCATCGGTTTTTAAATTCATCACAAGCCCTAGTTTGCCATGAATTCCCCTTGTACAAATATTCCTAATAGTTTTATTATTATTATTATTATTATTATTATTATTAAGAAGAAGAAGAAGAAAATGCGTTGCTACTGGTGGGGTTAATTGCTATTTAATAAACAATATTTACGTTTAATTGTAAAATGTAATCTTGTATTATTATTATTATTATTATTATTATTATTATTATTAATTTCTCTACACAGAAAGAATATAAATATTGACCAGTTCAAACCTATAACATCTTCCTACAAGTACTTCCATTTGTTTATACTGTGGTTCAAAAATGCTTCTCTTTATATTAGTTTTTTATTTATGAATACTGGAAAAACAGCTGACTGTTTATTCATTCATTTATTGAATGAATTCAGCTGATTTCTTTACTTTCTCATTTTTAATTATTTTAAAAATAATCAAATATTACCAAGGTACAGTGTCACTGGGAATACTGGCATCACTTTAAATAGAAAAGTGACCAAAGATATGTGTCTGTTTCTCAGGTACCTCTGGTCTGTGGTTCAATAACATGGTAATGACGTAAGCTTAAAGCACTGGTGACCTTTTCTCTACACAGGATAAATCTTGCGCGTTTGAAGCCTGACATTGGTGATTTTAATAACAGCAGACAGTGCATGTGACCCAAGAAAAATACACATGCAAACTGCCATGTACGACCAAATCTCTAGCCCAAGAGTCAAGCAAAATATTTTCTCTGCTCAATCGCAAGGGCCCATTGCTTCCTGCTCTGAGGCATCAGCCAACAAGTTAAATGTACCCATTTTCCACATCACAGCTTCCACCCTGCACTGCAGCTTTGTAAAAACATGCTTTTAAAAAAGAGAAAACAGAAAACATGAAGTATTCTCATGGGGAGCTTGCTTTTGGTTACTTCAGTAGGTATGCAATAATATGTTTTACATAGTGATGAAACATGCTCTCAATGTAACATATGTCCACTCTGTGGTAGAAATATTGTCCAGATTATTTGTAACATCGAATTATAATAAAAAGCGACAAAGCTGAATAGTTCTTGTACAACCATCTGATTCATGAAACACATTTTATTCTATCCTTATAAATGTCATAATTTTATTTTAATTTAATGAATCAGTGATTTTTAAAATTCTGCATTTTCTAAGGAACTGGTGCAAAATATGTCTAAAAAGTGAATTCAATTAATTTAATGTATTTGAAATCAAACTATAATTTTAAAAACATTTTAAAATATTAAATAATAAGACAGGAAAAGTTTAACATCACTATATCCTTTCAACAGCTGTCAGGTTTTATTCTTACTTACTGCTTTTTTCTCTGTCCCGCAACCTATCTCCTTGTTAGTGCCAATGAACAGATTGCTTAAGTGGCCAAATATTATAAATCAGTGATGCTTCTGTAAACAAAGGGCAAATGAATAAAAAGCTATTAAAATGACATGTGAATTGGCCAACAAACTGTTTAATTTGTGTCACTGGTGTGAAGGGGCCTGTGGCTCTCAGAGCAGAAATTTACATCTGATTGGAGTTTAATGAGCCGTGGAGGGCTGGCCGCCTGGTCTCCATAGTGACCAATCTTTCCTCAAGATTTTCAACAGGCCAAAATGTTCTTTTTTGTTCATCTGAAATGTGTCATGTGAGCCAAATGGGGCCGGAGCTTGTATGTATCAATTTGTTTCTGTTGCGGGGCCTGCAATAGCCTGGCAATGAATATATGGGCTAGTGAGTCGAGCCACACAATGGCCACAGCTGATGCAGTTGCCACAGAGATACACCCACACAAAAGACTGGAATGATGACATATGGTCAGAACCTGCCTGCTCCAGAGACCCCCAATAGGCTAGACTGCATTGGCTGACAAAAACCTTGAGCAGCCCATTTATCCATGCCCACTCATTTCATGCTAAAATAAACTTTTTTATAAAGTTTCCACAACCCATGCACAAGGAGTAAAAGAGCCCCCAAAGAGCCACCATGTAAAGTGGGGGGATTTAATCATTAAGTGATTAACAAAGGCTTTTTAACCACCTGCTTCTACATTAATACACACATTTGGCCTCACGTTCATTAAAAAAGAGAACTAAATATACAGCCTCCTATTTAATTATATGCCCTATACAAATGAACTACGTATAAGAGAACATCTTTGTCACAGCTGTGAGAAACATGAAACTTTCGAGATTCTTGATACTTAACTCTGTTGTCCTCAGCGTGCAGTCCTCGCGAGCTACTCTGGTTGATAAGCTGCATTCTTAAGCTGGTCTTTCCCATGGAATGATAAGACAATTGGTCTGAGACTATTTACTGCTGCGAGTGCCAAGTGCTGAGATACTTCAGATACTTGGAGTGGCACCATATACCCATTGGAGGCTTTGCAGAAACCTTATACTTTAATGGTCATTGACAGAAGGTGACAGTTTTTACAAAGAGGCTGTTGAAAAAGAGCTAGCACTTTATAGCTAAAAAAACAAAACAAAACATATAACTAAATATTAAAACATGGTTTTGTTTATTCATGTCTCATTCTTTTCATAACTTTTCCTGGCATAACCTGTTATGCTTATCGAGTTTCTATATATATTTTACATTTAGAGTTAACCATTACACAAAAAGGTAAGAGATATTTAAAACTGACAACAGCAAATAAAAGAGAAAAACTCACATTTGTTGCCTGGTGAATCAACTGATTATTGGATAGAAGGCAAGAAAATGCATATAAGTGTTTAGAGACCTTCTAAGTGGATTTAGTGGCTAGGTTTGAAAGAGACATCTCATGAGCCAGGCCTGTGGCTTATTCATTGAAGAAAAATGAGGTGATGTCATCGCTGACTTTTGTCTACCGAGAGACTAGAAAAGCGATGCTGAATACGGATAAGTGGTTCATTCTAAAGACCCACTTTTCACAGCAGACCAAACATCGTGGCCTTATTTTCCGTGAAGGTTTGAATAGTTTGAAGCAATTAGGTCCTGATCAAGTGACAGAAAATGCCTGTTTTTTTTTTTTTTTGCAGTAGTAGTAGTTTGATAAATTCTTTTGTAAAACTGCAGGTTTAAAAAAAATTATTCCTATGGTTTTTGTAAAGAATCTAATACTTTGATAAAAGTGAATAGACAGGATGAGCCACAAAAGACCGATACTGTGAATTAAATATATTATATTTATTAATTATTTTTCATTAAAGTTTATGTTATTTATTAAGTGAAATGTGTAATCTTAAAAATATTAAATGACTTAAAGAATATTAAATGACTTTAATTCCTTAGCCACTATTTTCTTTTCTAACTTTAATGACAGTGTTTAATCTGCCGGAAATATAACAGAAAACGAAGAAATAGAATAAAGAAGAAAGTATTTTTCTAACTTTTAGGATAGGTTACCGTTCCCAGTGTAACAATGAATCCTGCCATCTGCAGTGTGAATGGTGACAAGAATTAATATGCTTATTTTTAAATAGGAGCCTATAAATAATGTGGTGGTGTGAATGAGGAACATTGGATATAATGAAGATGTAATTAATTTGTTCTCATATTGTAAATATTTAACTTATTTTGTTTTATTTCCCTCCTAAAATAAATCAAAATTACCATGTGATTTACACACACACACACACACAAACACGCACACACAAACACACACATACACAAACACACACACATGCACACACACACACAATTGTATAGCTTGATTCTTTGTTCCCAGGTGTTTCCTTGGGTGGGAAGTAAGTCTAAAGCCCTCGAGGTTTCATGGTGTGAAGTGTCGAGTGGATTCTTCCAAGAACGCTTTCCTTAAGCATTCTGTTCATTCTGCCGAGGTGACAGACCTTTCCTAAATAAGGCTTGTTAACCTTGTGCCATCGTTTTAGCAATCAAGACTGCTGTCCACTGCATGGTCGCCTCCATTCACTGTTTTTGAATGCTCGACTCCTGACCGCTTTAAATGAGGAGGGTCGTAGACCCCTAGATGACCTACAGTCCCTATTTGAAACACCTCAGTGGTCACAAACAGTTCTGCCAGTAAACATCGCAATACCCCTAGCATCTAATGTATGAATCCATCATAAAATGTCAAGCTAGACAATAGGCTGTGCATACACACCTGCAAAATGAGTCTATGTCACAGACATATTTACAAATACATATATATACAGCAGGAGCTGGTTAAGCTAAAAATATTCTGGAGGAAATAAGACATTCCTGCATGATAGGCTAAGCACTACAAAGGGACCGCTGAACAATAAACTTTCCCCAATAGGAATTATCAGAGACAATATAGGAAGAGTGCAATAGTGAAGTATTGTTACTGCTCTCCAGACTGTTGTGTCTATTGCTGGGGATCTGGCTATGGAAGCTCGTTTATGGCAAATGGCCACATCAAAAGAATGGGGATGTTAGATGTGATGAACAGATATAGGAGAGCTGTATTTGTGAGCAATGACAAATGTGCTTATATCAATGGACGGAAGCCCTAGATTATCCCAGCAGGCCTGAGAGAGTGTGTGGGCACAGATGAGCAGGTTGATCAGGTCTGCCTCATTTACAGGAACTCTGTGACTCAGGTATTTATAGATAAACTTATATAACCTCAGAGCCTAGACAGCACAGAGATATTCTAAAAATAGAAGAATAAAGTAAATTAATGTGCTATAAATATCAGGGTTGTGATAAACATATAAAAAAATTTATTTAGATAAGATTAGTTTAGATTAGATTAGACTTCATTGTCATTGTGCAAAGTACATGTACAATGTAGTTATCATCTACCCAGAAGTGCATAAATGACCTATTCACAATAAAAAAACAAATGTGGTAAAATAAGGCGGATAAAATAATAATAATTCTCTGTGATCTTCTGTTCGATCATGTGGAATAGGAAAAATGTAAAAATTAAACATTATTCTCAATTAAAGAAAAAACAACATGGACTAAATTATGTAAAAAAAATTAAATGTGATCGAATGTTAACATGTAAAATTCATGTGACATTTCTGTACAGTTTTGACATCAATATCAGTATTAGGTATTAGGTTTTAGTAAAAATTATGTGACAAGAACTTAGTTTTTTCCTTTCGGGTCAAGTGATGCAGAGTTGGAACAGGGAAAAGACGAGGTTGTACTGACGGTTTGATTGACAGCAGCACAATAAAGCATTTGGCCTGAGTGATTTGTCAATGGACAGAGATGGACACAAAGAGGTATCGATTGGCTGAAGTGAAAAGGGGAGAGGACAATGATAGTAGCGGTGGGATAGGTAGAGTGATCAATAAGACGTTCTGCTCCAGGGATCCCCTTTAGTGTGTATACAGTCAGACATGGACCACAGAGCAGCTATTGTACACTGCTGACAATCAGTGTGGGAGAGTGCATGTGAGCACACACACACACACACACACTAGTCTTGCTATCCTATCTAGTAACTAACATTTGGGTTATACTTTTTTAAACAGATGTCCTTGTGTCAACCAGCTAAATGGGGACCCTTCTTTAAATCCCTCCCAAACACAAAACACAAATCTATAAATTCAACCACAATAGTTTCCACATTATGCTTTAGCAAATTTGTATTTTATTTATTTATTTATGTTTTGCTCTTTGCAGCACACATTTTTAAGTAAATTAAATATGGGTACTGATAGTAAATTTGTGAAGGAGCTAAGAAATTTAACAGTTTAAATTTAAGTTTAACAGTTACTGTAGCTAGCACGATAACAATTCTGTTTAATTCAATATAAAATGTCTTTTTCCAAAGATATACTATTATTAAAATACATTTTACTTTAGAGCAACTTACATTTACTTTACTATGCTCAACATCTGAGCAGATGAGGGCATCGGTTCTGGGAATTGATCCCGTGAGTTTTCATTGAGTATAAAAAATTTTTTTCCAAATAACTAAGTTGGGGGGGGGGGTAGTTTTTATGAGAAATTAATTTCCTGTAAACAAAATTATTTTGTCTCTTTATTATTTTAGCCACTTCAAATGAATGAAGTAGTTCATACATATTTATAACAGGCTGACCTTAAACGAGATCTCATGATTTCCATACATATGTAAATAGAAATGACAAATGTTTTTTTGGAATTGATGTCAGTAAAATATAAAGTATTTTTTTAATATATATTTTTACATTTTAAAGTTTAAATAAATGTGTCTTCACCATTTTTATCTGTTTTTAAAATATTTATATATTCACTTTCTTGGTGGGAAATATCACTGACACAACTTCACTGACCTTGATTTGCAACAAAGAAAAAAAATGAAATAATCCCAAAAGACAAAAAAATTATTGTAAAAAAAAAATTATAACATTTTAATATCTTGCATTTCCCAGTATTTCAATGAGTTCCCTATAATGTGTTAAATACAATAACAACATTAAATTCTAATCTGTTCTCTAGTTTCTAATTTAAAACCTCCAACAAGAAATCATAATTAACAGTGTAAATCTAACTTAAAATCAATAAAAATCAATTAATCCTTATTGTTTTGTAGGCCTTTGGCAGATGTATCACTGTTAAGACATGATTTATAATCTGTATTTTCTGCACATGTGCTAAAGTGAAATTGAAATCCTATGCACACTCTTAAGAAGTGGTGTAAGTTTGACAAGATTTGGACAGATGAAGTGGGAGAGGTATGTTTGTATGTGCTAATCTTATCTGTTGCCCTGACCCTACATTGATTGCCGTCTGTCACTAGCTCTAGTACTGCTAATAGCCCAACAGGAGGATTTTATGTTACAGGTGATCAATCGTGATGATGCTGAAGCTTTGGGATACAAGTGTGATTCATTAAAATGAGCTGCTTAGGGTGTTTGCACTCAGTTAGGAAGCTCTATCAGCACTTATTATGAGTGATAAAGAGTGGAAGATTTGGATTAAAGATAACTACTCATTAGCACTATTCCCAAGATGGAGATAGATGGATGTGACCGCAAAATATACACAAATTATATATAATTTGCATAAACACTATATATTTACACAAGTACAGCTATAAAGAAAGAGTGCTACTTGAATAGTGATATTTCTATACCTGTAGAAGAGCAATTGAAGCAGTTCCCAATGTTTCTAGGAAAACACGATTTTCAAGTAAGTGTGTGTGTGTGTGTGGGGGGGGGGTGTGTGTGTGGGGGTGTGTGTGTGTGTTCGTGTGTTCGTTTGTCTGTGCTCTCCTCACACCCAGGAATTCATCAGGTGTCTTTGTTTGAAGTAACGTTGTTCTATTATTGACACTTGGCCCTGCTGTTTCTTGCATGAGAATCAAAGCAATAAAATCATCAAGTGGGAAGCACTCTGATCCAAACTTACCGTAGGAAGTAAAAGACAAATGGGAAGAGTTTACCTTCCCACTGCATAAAAATGAGAAGCAAGAGGGCATAAAAAGAAAAAGACAAGCATTCATGGCCTGACTGTTTGCAATATGGCTGCTTCAGTGAGACAGGAGAGTCATTTAGGGCCACATATTGGGACATTGCCTGATAAAGAGAGGAAGAAAAACAAGTTGATCTTTTGACATAGGGAGGGAAGGAACAGAGAGAAGCAAGAAAGCAATGGCACCTTTTCAAAAGCTGGTAACATCTGGTGAGGGGATTTGTGCCTCGGTCTCTGTCTCTCTCTCACTCTACAAACATACACATATACACACACGTACACACGCTCATGCACCCTAGCAACCCAGTGTTTGAGTAGATACCAGGACATCCTGAATAGGGACAATGAGCCGCACGTCTGAACCACAGGTAATATAAATCACAAAGAATCCCATATTTTTCTTATACACAAGGGCAAAAAACATGGCCATTTGAGTGTGACATATTAGTATAAATATCTATATTTATACATGACTTGAGTATTAAAAACGTAATACATGAATACTTTTTTATTATTCAGACCTTCAAAGTACGAATTCGTAGGGTCTCCCATTAAGCCAATGATTTTACATATTGTATCATTTCAATCTGAGTTCATGCAGTTTTGCATCCAAACAAGTTCATAAAATATAGAAAAAGCAAACTAGAGCCTTAACGATATGTTATTGCATTCTACAGAACATAGTTAATTGTTTAGTACTCATAATTGCCAGATACCAACAAAAAACAAACAAACAAACAAATATCAATTAAAAAAGGTGGATTGACATCTAAGAAAACACATCAGATATCACAAAACCTAAAACTAGATTTAGAAAAATAATGCATTTCTGAAACAGGAAATAGTTATATTTAAAAGGATCTTACTTTTTTTGTCTCTTTTAGAATTTATTTTATTATATTTATACTTTTGACTTTATTATATCTATATATTTACAACTGAAGTGATTTGTGTGTAATAACTTTTAACTGTGGGGTGCTTCAAACATTTTTTTTTTTTAATTAGTAGAGTTTAAAGAAAACAATATCAGATGCTTATTGGCTGATACTCAAGGGGGCAGTGGTGGTTCAGGCAGTTGAAGCTCTGGGTTGTTGAGGGAAAGGTCAGGGGATCAAGCCCTGCCACTGCCGGGTCATCACTGTTTGGTCCTTAGACAAGACCCTTAACCCTATGTCCCATACAATGTAGACATTGCATGCAGACTTGTTCCCAAGTCTGGTAAGCCCAAAGGAAAAAATGGATCTGTATTAAAAAATAAATGGTAATCTAGTTAACATCACAGCTAACCATATGGGTTAGCCACTTGTATTGTGGAATGGCTCTTTTACCTCTACCGCCTAACTGCAGCTCTGGCTCCTGAATATTTAAAATTTCTAAAGTTTCTAAATACTGTCAGCACAACTGAATGTATATTATTGTCATATTCATCAAACCATTCAGTGGACAATTGTGTCTAATAGTGGATGTGAATTATGTAATTTATCCTATTAAGTGATAAAGGTTAACAGCCAGATACACACTCTATAGAATGTATAGAGAAGCATTTTTTTTTGTTTCCAGGCCAGGGATAAACTAGGCAACCAAATAGAAGCATTAATTAATTTAGGGTATTGTGAGAGTCCTTTTTGTTTGTATCCTGTATCTAGGGTGTTGACGTCTAATAGAGTAAAGATAGTAAGGCTGATCACACAGACACAGTGTCACATGCACACACAAGGCGATGTGAGTCAGAGCTGTAAGCAGTTGCTCTCAGGTGTCTATCTGGGGCATGTCAAGGCTTGTGGTAAGACAGTGGCTGATTCACCATCCTTTCAGGGGCTCATTTCCCACTCCTACAGAGTGTGCCCTTCCGCTGAACCCGATGCTGATGTCGTGCCAGTGCAACAAACACTGAGAAATCTACACGCAGGGAGTGTGCCACTACTGGTAGATTTTTTGGGGGTATTTTGCTCCCAGGAACACATGTCTACTTAACCTCGTTTAATGTATGTTACAGACTTTTCTCTAGGTTTCTCTATTCTTTTTTGAGGTTTCTTGTGGCAGATTTCTTAGTTCTGTGTATTGCAGACTAGGGAAATGCCACTGAAAAGACTGATATCACAAAGCTTGCACAGATGGAAATCACTGTACACTCATAACGTGAGCGCCTACAGATTGTGCCCTCTCCTTGACGTTTCAGTTACCAACTGAAAATGATTGCATTTTTCATCAGCTTTAGCAACTAGCATATTTCATTTCAAATGTGTTTGACGTCTGAATCAAGTAGAAAAATACAGCATGACAGCTGACCAGTAAAGTCCACCTGATCATGTGCTTGTGAGAAGAGGAAATATACTTAAATGATATATGATTATAAATTTGAGGCCAATTTCCTTCAAGGCCAACAGGGTGGCATTAGTATAAATGTATGGGAGCGCATATCTGTCAGTATACGCATGTCTGTCTGTGTTAGTCCCAGTGTGTGTGTGTGTGTGTGTGTGTGTGTGTGTTTGGGGTGGGGGGGCAGTCATCCATACTTTCACCCATGGAATCTGCGCCATTTGCAGAGGCTTAAAGTGATCTGGCCCGTGTCCTGAAATGCGAGAAGATTCTGAAAAGCAAAACCTTGTCTCAGAAATAAATCCTAATAGCAAGTGATGAGGATGTCCAAGCCAAGCGGCTCCTTGGTTTGTGATATCTGATCAGAGTAGGCAGTGAATCTTTCCCTTGTGAGCACGTAGGTCAACTCCAGCTCTAAGAGCTGGCTTCTATTAATACCATGGGCTGTCCCATAAAACACAGTGTCAACGCAACATTTTTGGGCCAATACGCCACTTAAATAAATGTGAGGTATAAGAGAAGTGTGACATGGGAAACTAATTCAAAGTGCATACCCAAACTTTGTTTCTGCTATCCTTTGGCTCATCACTGGGGCTCATGTATTTTATACAATAAATTGTCAATAGCCCTTGTTTTCCAAGCAGACTGCACTAGAGAATAGTTATGTATGGATGTGACTTAATACCAACATCTGAGTCTCACATAACTACTTTAGCAGCAGGTGCAAAAAGAGTGTCATACACTCCTGCTACTTTTCTGGAACATGGACCTTTTGCCCCCATCTTTCTTCACCTCCAGCTTACATACCTAAGCATGCAAAGCACTTCCTGCTTTCCTCTGAATGTGAAAGTGCCCCTGGACAAATATAGACAGAGAACCATGAGAAAATTAACGTGTGGCTTGGACAACACATAGATCGGGACTTTTCCAACAACTGGTTTGGTCTCTTTTGCTGAGAGATGAGAGTGTATTTGTGTATACAACATTGTGCTTTGCACAAAGACCTCAGCTTTTTTTGTTGTTAAATACATGTTCAAAGATCAAGTGGCCCTACAAAAGTAGAACCCTAAGAAAAGTTCTCAAAGAGAAGGCATATATTAAGTCAACATTAATTTTAGTGGCAATATCCATTTCTCAATAAATCCCCCAAGGAGTATTCTACAATTTTTTTTTACATTCTGAAAATAAAAATAAGATCATTTGGTGTCCAGACAACCACAATAGCAAAAATGCCATAATTTCAAGGCTCATCTTAGACCGCGTCACAATTCTTACTTGCATGTAAACGAACTGTTGGTCGTAAAAACATAAATAGCAGGGTATGTTGCCTTGTCCTGTGCATCTTTTTCCCGCGCGCACCTTAAATGAATTGGCCAGTGTATGTTTGTGACCCTCAGTACAAAGCCACATCCCCTGGGACATCCGATTGAACTCATCACAACGCAGAAAATTTCCCGCGCTCGCTCTCTTCCCGCCTTCTTTTTTATGCATGCTGTTGTCTTTAGCTGGAAAAGAAACAGCCCCAAATGAATTGCCCATCAATCAAGAATAGCGCGCGTGTGTGCGTGTGCGCGCGCATTCGTGTGTGTGGGTGTGTGTGTATGAAGCAGACTGGCCACTGGCTCCATACGCGCGCTGCTCGCGCCTCTCCACCTCCACGCGACCCGCCTGCGCTGCCAGCGGGGATTTACCGACTGGCACTGTGCCTGGCCGCGAGCTCTCCGGTTCACTCCGTTCTCACGACCTCGGCACCGCAGCGGCCTCCACTCTACACTCTGCTAACTCATACACTGAGAGGCAGGCAGAAGCCCACACACTGTCAAACAGCGTTCAACTTTTAAACAAATGTACGTTTTTTTTTCTTTCTGATGCAATCAGCCGGGAATTTCTTCATTCCAAGGCACTGGAGGACTCGAAATCATTGCGCAGTGGCTATCATAAGAATAGCATAATCCTAAGAATAATAATAATCCTGATGGATTAAAGTGCCTTACCACTAAGTCGCTATGGGAAGGTCGCATTTCTACGAATAACTATGCTTGTGGTAATATAAAGTGTGAGACGATTTGCTAAGTGGGAACTCGAATGACAGCTGGGTGCTAAGATGTAACACGAGCTGCAGACGGAAGAGCACGAGGCAGTGAGCGCATACATACACACACGCGCGCGCTCGCGCGCACACACACACTCGCATATCCGCCGGGGGAAGATAGGCTTGCTGCCAGGGATAACACACACGACCGACCGATGGCTAAAATTTATAACCCTCGTGAGGCAAGTTACAAATGTCTGAGACGATTTAAAACGAGTGTTTCTGACAACAGCGACCACCGCCTATGATACAAACATTAAATTATGGGTCTGTGTCAAAACCTGGGTCTGCATTCACATACAGCATGATGTTAGTTTTATCTTAGGTAGCGCACTAGTTTGATACTGTACCTAAAAAGTGATAAAGTAGAACAGTATTGCACGAAGCAATCTCTCTCTCTCACACACACACACACACACACAATCTATAGTGAAAGAAAGTTTTACTGTTGACATTAAAGAAAAAACATAAAAAGAGCGCGTATACGAAAATGATCTATATATATATATATATATATATATATATATATATATATATATATATATATATATATATATATAATTTTCATAGTACGTGTTTTAGAAATATAGAACTAGAAAACAGATCGTTTTGAGAACTGTTACATTATCGGGGCCTAATCGATTGAACCAGATCTTTGATTCTAGCACTGTTTCCGTTTGCGCACCTACGCATTCTAGAATATAGCCATTAGACCAAACGAGAAAATTCCTCCATATTGCCTTTTCAGCTGGACAAAATGTTACGTACATTACCCCCTACCGTGCACTTGACTACTACTCTGACCAATGAATAGGCTTGGGCATTCTTACAGGTCCCTCTGCATAAAGGATGAGACCCCTTTGAAGTTTTTAATTACCTTTAGAGAAAAAAACAAGGGGAAAATACACGACCCTCTTTTGTTGATACACTTCTTATAATTTCGTTTAGCCTAATGAAAATGCAAACTATGCTTAAGTAACCGAACAGCCACACTTTTAAAGTAAAATGTAAAACAAAATGGGTCTAGGTAATAAGCAAAGCAAGCGATGTGCCTAATTCACCAAATATAGTTGACTAACATGAGTTAAGTCTCAAAAGTGCAACAGAGAAAGAAGTTTTGTTTTGAAGGTTTATTCAACGTCAAACATTCAAAATGAAAACATGACTGGAACACTTTGGCATCTTTTACAAACTTTATACAAAACTAAATTATTTAATAAAAAGTACTTCTGAGTGTTTTTCTATAGAATTAACAGCATGTGAAAAATCCAAATATTGGAAACAGTTTAACATGAACAACATGTTCAACAAAATTATAAAACGGTCCCATAAAACGGAACTCAACATGTTATTATTTTTGAGGCACAGAAGTCTACCAGGGGCGCCACACCGGCTCACTGCTCTCCGGCCCCGCGCTCACACCAACCGGACTCGCGGCTTGCGACACGCCCGCGAACGAGGTCATGCCCTGCACCGGGGACATCGCTGGCGGGGCTGAGCTCGCGTGCACAGGGCTCGCGCTGACAGCAACCGGAACTCCGGCGTTAGCGTAGAGAGGGATGACCGGGGTCGTAGCGGAGGCAAACGCTGGGTTAGGGATGAGAAAAGCGAACTGTCCGTCAGTGGCTGGCACAAGCTGGAATCCGCCGAACACTTTAGACGGGACCGCATCTGACTGGCTCAGTTTGGAGCTCACTGCCGAAGAGGGAAGCTGTACGTTCAGAGGCTGCGCTAGGTGAGGATGCTGAGATGGTGCAGCTGGCGGGTAATTCAAGGCCATCATCTGTCCCAAACATCCGGACAGGTGGTTCAGAAGCCGCGAGCGCACCTCCGTGTTCACGCCTTCACACGTGGACAAAAAGCGCGTCACCTCGTTCATGCACTCGCTGAATCCTGCGCGGTATTTGCTCAAGACTGCGGTATCAGTTGACATGGCTGCTGGAGGGAAAAGAGAATCCTTGAGTTAGACCGACATATTGAAACGTTATGCTTGAAGAAAAAAAAAATCTGTAAAGTAAGGTGGGATGTGAGGTTTCTTTAAACTTACCAGTCATCTGAACTCGCTGCAAATTCCTCAAGTGCTTCACTGTCATCTCGAGAATATCAGCTTTCTCCAATTTAGAGTGTCTCGAACTCTGTAAATAAAAAAGAAATCACAACCGTAATAAGTAAATGTTTCAACAGTGTTGTTAGATAATGCAAAATGTAGTGAATGACATGAAAAAAGATTTGTTGCTAAACAGAAACGTACATCTTTTTTAAGAGCATCAAGAATAAGGGTCTTGAGTTGGCCTAGGCTTTCGTTGATTCTTGCTCTGCGGCGCTTCTCCATGATTGGCTTTGAAGACTGGAAATGAGAAACCATAACCATAAGTTTGCATGACAACACATCATAATAACAGCTTAGAAAGTAAACAGAGGAATAGATGTAACTATAGCAAACAAAACTATAGCAAACAAATGCATATATTAATAAATGTAGAAATTGTTCATGAATGTTTGCTTAGGTCTTCTTAGAATACATCCCATGATTAGGCGTGTAAACCTACTCCCTTGACGTGTGTATATATATATATATATTTTTTTTTTTAACAATACAGTTAAACAGTATTTCAGGTTAATTTACCTTTCTATGCTCACTAGCATTCTTTGGTTTGTCCGGGGTGTGTGTTCCGTTTGCAGGAGCACCAGCAATCGGAGACGCTGTCTGTTTCTCCATAGTATCGGCTGGCATTCTTGAAACTTTTGTCACAGCAAAAATGTTGGTATATTCCGTTGCAAGTGTTAAAAAAACAGAGCAGAATCGGGATGCTAAACGTGACCGAGCTCTTGTGATGGTCACAGGGGGCAGAGAGAAAGAGAGAGTGAGAGAGAGAGAGATGGCAAGCACAAGTCCCAGCTGCTATCACTTAAAAGTCGAGCTGTCATATGAGTACGCGCAAGGCAAGTCGAGTCTCCCTCTGCCACACGCCGGCGGTATTTATAGATAGCTCGCGTGCTCCCGGTTCGTGTGAAACCCTCTCTGCATTCTTTCCCACACTCGCCTCAGCCAATGGGCGCGCGGACTCACCCATTGGGCGCGGGTAGACCGCTGATTGGACAACACCCCCGCGGGCTGTCAGTCACGCGCTGCTCAATCAGCCCTGCAGGGACAAACAACAAAGCGGCGAGTGCAGTCTCTCTTAACTGTGAAGTGATAAGGGGAATCGGGGAAACGCCGCGGCCGCTTTCTAGCTTCCCCTTTTCTTATATTCTGACTACATTTCTTCAGTACATGATTCAGATAAAGTAAACTTTTTATGTTACCAATTCCCGTACTTTATAGCACTCTTTATGTGTCTTGATAACAAATATTTTTGATTAATTATAGCCTATGAAATGTATCAGCCAATTCTCAAGTGCAACATAAGACACATTTTCATGTGTTTATGTAATTTAAATAATAATAATAATAATAATAATAATAATAATAACTTGAATACATTAATCAATGTTGTTTCGATCTTTGATTCGGAATATCCATTGCTCTAACTTTAACTGTTTTTCAAGTGTCAAAACGTAAATATGCGTACACTTAGACAAATTATATGAATTTGGAATCATATAAAAATCTACATATGTCTAAATGCATGTGTGTTTGTATATAAATAACATTTATACATTTAAACAATATCAAATAAACACATGAAGTTAACTTTGGTGCTGCTGTTGTGCTGAGGGAGGAAACAGCTGTAGAGGCACGCGAGGCGGTTCGCAGCAGCACGCAGAAAACCAATGGCATGCAGCCGCTTTATGCAAATCAGACTTACTTACATCTGATTGGCTAGAGGAAGTTTTACGCGACAGCCATTACAACCGAACGGGAGCCAAAGCGCTCGCGCGCGGGGGGGAGGGGCGCCACAGCTGTCCGCGTGCCAGTGCGTCTGTGCGCCTGCTCGCTGCGCTTCTGATTCCGCGGAGCACGTGCCGCCTCAGAGTTTGTCGTTCGGGCTCTGAGGGAGTTTGCCAAACGCTGGTTTGCTTGCTTTTTTACCCCGAGGGAACGTATTCAAATATGATATGATAAGTTTGCCCAAATGTCATTTTCATAAATGTTCATGACACATGCAGAACTGGAATGCATGGGCATGCTTTATTATCTTAATTTTCTACAATAACCTAATGTCTGTCGATTTAAAAATATTTCATTAAAATATATTTTTTAATTATATTGCATTTGGGTGTTTATACGCTTATATTGTTTGGATGTTTATCATTTGATGTTATGGATGTTTGCTTATGTCTCTTACATAAGGAGTACTATTTTATCCAATAAATACAACAAACCGTAAATCCTATTGAGATCTAAATAATTCCTTAGTTTCGGGCGCCATCTGTCGACGACTGTCGGTAATTATTTTCTTAAATGCAATATGTCTTTTTCATCCACTAAGCGGCGCACCGAAACGATCAATCCGTTTTAAATGAGTTAAATTTATCTGTGCTAAACACACACACATACACACACACCATTTGGTTTGAGCATTATGATGGCACATATTTATTGAGTTTAGATCATGCTTTCCTGTCTGATAAACAAACATCTGTCATTTGATTATGCACATTACGCTGTGCTTATTCAGGACATTTATACATTGTTGCAGTCTTCTAATTTTCCCGAATGCACGCAAGCTAGAATAATATGCTTTTTTAATTCTTGCTTTTCCTGCACAGGTATCAGAATAAAAACTATAATTTGCATGAAATTGAATATTAATAGGATTTATTGGGAAATGAGAAGAAAATTGTTAATATACATATTTTCTATGTAGCATTTGTGAGTGTTAAATAAAACAACTATACATTTTATTTTCACTTGCCAAAACGTTATCTCCTATACAAATTCAACTGATGTACTTTTACTAATAAACATTAGGTAAGATTTAAGGAGGAATAAAGGAGCTTGACTTTACCTAAATGGATGTCTGAACAGTAGAGCCTATGTGGTTATTTACTAAATAAATAATGGTCATTAATGAATGGAAACTTTTTTTTTTAACGTGAGTTTGAATTCCTAATAAGCCAACCTAGCTAAGTCTGAGTCTCCAATCTATTGTCTCTGTCAAAAAAAAGAAAAGCCTGAGGCAATGAGAGTTTATTAAGTCTATCTTGAGCCTGCTCTCTTGGAGCTTGCTGGACATTGTGTGATGGCTCTTGTCCTGGCCACCTGAGCATTGCTGTGGCATGCTGAAAACTTGTTTGCTTATAGGAGACTTGAGGTCTTAGAGGCCAGCTGTGTGTACAGCCACTCATGTTTCCCCTGTTTGCACTGGGATTGAATGCAATGATGCAGCACTTAAGTTCTGCATGCTGTTAAAGCTATATCTCAGATTTGGAACATTATTTAAATAAACAAACATACAAACAAACAAACATGATTGAATTACAAAGTATATATTTTCCAAACCTAATTTAATAAAGATGGTCAGAATTCTTACATAGTTTTTTTTTTTAAAGAGAAAGAAGGTTGTAATCATACCTGGAAAGGTACTATTGAGAAATTAATACAACAAATCAGTTGTTTTATTATAGCTAAAAAAGCCTCAGTTCACTATCTAACCTCAACTCCACAGATGTGTTGGATCAAAGCATACTCAGCAGATCCTTTCCAGTCAAAGCTGCCTTATTTGTACATATATAATGAGTAACAGCTTCTGTCCAAATTCTTGCAGAATGCAGAAGGCAGTCAATTAGATCTGCATTAGAGGCTGTTGCTGTGCCAGGCTCTTTACATGCCATCCAATCACACAGCTCCTACTTGTGATGACTTGATAAATCCCTCATACAATACTCTTACATTTTTAACTATAGACTCAGGCCACTGGTTACTGTTACGACAAAGTTCTGAATGCCCATAGTACAGATTCAAACTGCATCATTACCTAACAAATGTAGGAAATCTGGGAAAATGCAAACAGTAGGAATTATAAATAGATGTCTTTTTATTCCAGTAAAAAGAATAATGTTTATTATACCATTGGAAACAATGTAATATTGCCAGATGTTGATGAACAGTATGGTATGGTCATAATGTCCAATTTTTAAAATATTTTATGTATAAAATAAAAGTTTATTTTAAAGGAGATTGAAGGATTAATTGCTGCATGGGAGAGAATCACTGGCAAAAGATCTAAGAGTTTCCTTTGGCATGGAAAGACACCTTAAAATGTTGTTGCTAAGGATTTCTTTAACCCAAACGTTGTTGCATTAAAATACCCCCATTACATCTACATGCCAGCTTTGCAATGCTTTATTTACCTTTCATCTTAGATTTATTACTTTCACTGTGGGGGGCTTCATAACAGAGGTGAGAGCCTGCGTTAATTAATTAAAATATGGATATACTGCTTAAGGAGTTCACGGGGGCTATATTCAATCTTCAGGACTTCAAAGTTAAATGTTAACACTGGCAGTGTGTGAGAGTGTGGTATTTCTTGGAATTTTCAGTTCATTCTTCCTTAATCTTATTACTTCTTTATTGTTCTTATACCTGAAAAAAAAAACATAGAGTAATTTTGTTTGCTTCGCTTTTCAATCAGTTTGTTGTCATAGTGCCATCTGTGGACCAGCATGTCCATTGTGATATAGCGAACTCACTATGGTCCTCTCAATCTGGGTGAGAGAGAGAGAGTAAAACAAAAAACTAAGCATGTGTGTGTGTGTGTGTGTGAGAGAGAGAGAGAGAGGTTTGATTCATGGCTTTCTTCTTCTTTTTTTAAGTGGGCTGTTGATGAGGTTAGCCTAATCAGATTAAGTCAACTCACATTGGTTGCCGCAGTTTGTTTTGCTTTGAAAGCCCCAGTGACATGTCCAAATACTTTTTCTTTATCTTTTTTCGCGGGGGCACTTTTCATTATGCCCCTCCCCAGATGAAAAAAATCTTTTGAGACCCCATTCCAAAGAAGTCCTTTATAAACCCTAGTTCCAGAATGATATAGGTTATTTGGAATGGGTCACTTCACCGCAATGCCATGCACGAATGCTTTATCGTTGTGCACTGACACATCTGACCAATTTTACTGGTGTCTGTGTAGAAGGGAAGAACGTGGCGCATTAAGCAAAACACAAAACACAAAACATCAAATTGAATTCAGAAAATGACTGGAACCCTTAATTTGATTCTTAGATAAGTGTTTGCAAAAGATTACTACAACACTAATGCAATGATAAAACAATGATCTGCCATTAGACGCTTCATGGTAGCTTGTAAGTGGGAACTATAACAATCACATTTTTCATTAGGAGGCCCAAATGAGTTAAATAAGGCTTTCAACAAATTAGAAGCTGTTTAAATAAAAGCTGTCAAGAAATTTTACTGCAGTAACTGCAGAAACAATGATTATTATCTAGAATAAATATGATAGATTGCAATGGAAAGTGAGATAGCTTGGAATAGAAAAAGTATAGAGAAATCAGGCAAGTTAAAATATAGATAATGTGTCAACCTTTTTTTACATGATTAAAGCTCAAATGATCATGCCAAAATCATGCTAAGTATCATGATAATCATGATAATCATGATAAGAAAAATAAAAACGGTATTAAAAAGTAAAAAGGCAATGTTTTTAAATTATGAAATGTATTGAATTTTATTATTAAAAACTGTCAGAAGTATTTTTTTTATATTAGTATACTACTGTTTTGCCTGAGGAAAAAAACCTGTCTAACTTTATAGGCATGATAAAATGGTATTTATATTATATTTATATTTATTAATCAGAAGTTTAATATCCCGTAAATATGCAAAGTTTCCTATTAGCAAGAATATATATATATATGCTGCATAGCCAATTATGTTAGCTACTGAAACTAGTCTAATCTGGCATTAAAACAAACACAAAAAAAAACATGTTTGCTTACTTAAATATAGGCAGTTAAAATAGGATACTCATCTTTATGGTACATATAGCTATATCATTACATTCACTGCACCCAAAGATTATGAATTTTTTATAATATTTTAGAAGAACTCTAAATATAGTACACGTACAACACAAATAAAGTATAACAGGAATAAAATACTAGTATAAAAGTATAGCAAAACTATATATATACCATTGTATAGTACCACCGTTGTTTGTTATTGGTACAATGCTGAATAAACTATACAAAACAATTTGTAAGAATGTTAAGAATCTTTAATGTCTGACTTTTCTCTACAATAGTATTTCAGGTCTCTGACTAAAGTTAATCTTAATCTAAAGTTCTTAGATTATTTTAGCAAGTTTACAGGAAACTGATTGGTTTAAAGGAAACCAATTAGATTCCACAACAGGAAAACTTTCAATGGCTTAAACGATACTTTTTATATAATGCTGTTAAAGGTTAATTTTCAAAAATATTGGTGTACAGTTATGTACACTTAGTTATGTACGTGTAAACACATCCCATAAACAATACTATGAATAATACACCTTTTATTCTTTTTCAATTAATCCTCACATTTACCGAATACTTTCATTTGTAATTCATTTCAAACTTATTCTATAGGCATTAATAATAATTTCTGTGAAAGAGAGATTTACTTTTTCCAGTCATAACATAGCACCGCCTAGGCATTAAGTATTCTTAAAATAGCTTCTATAATGCATCAATAGAGATTAACTATGCTTTCTTAAACATGTGCACTAAACCCATTTCATCTCCAACCTTTAGTTTTCTGGTCCTACGTCCATTTAAACATGCAATATTAAAAGTAGTGAGATTAAGTACGGATCTAGCACCTGTAAGACCTCTGATGTTTTTTTACCAGCAGCTTCCAGTCATTTAATTCCCTGAACTAATAACAGGCCTTCAGAGACAATAAGCACAATAAGTACAGAAGAGCTCTTTTCATGTGGTTTAAGGGGCTTTGCTCTAGACAGGGCAGTGGCACGCTAGCTGAATGGGGCACTATAGGGATATTGCAAGTTAGTAGATCTCAGGGCTCATCCCTGCAATTAAACTACTGTAAACCAGCAGTGATAAAGACTTCATGTATTCCAAGCAGTGGTGCGCTAATACACTTTTTCCATATCAATACGTAGAGAAAAATTTGCACTGACACATATGCCACTTATTAGCCACTGGGGGACAAGACACCCCAGTTCCAGTACAAGCGTGTGATTAAAAAGTCTCAGGAAAGCAAGTAAAAAATCACCCAAGTATGCATAATAAGAAATTATTTAACATATTAAGCTTTATAATGACATAGTCATGTTGATGACAATGCAAATAATCTCATAATATGTTGTTGTTGTTGTTGTTGTTGTTATCAATAATATTATAACATATTATTTATATTTTGGACATTTTCTACTCCATCTGTTCTCTAAGTAACATGGGAAAACAACATCTGTGGAAAATTATTATAATCTATATAATCTGCATCTGATGTCAAGGTTCATTTTGCCTGAATGAATATATTCTTCATCATCAATAACAACAACTCAATATCTGTCAGTCGGCAAAGTAATTATGTAAATTAGAATTTTTGCTTTCAGATGTGCAGCATAAACAGCATCAAAAAGTGTTTGGCAATTTGGAAAACAGAGTATCGTTTGTAATGTGTAGTGGATTGTTATGGAAAAGAGGCATCACCAATTATTTGTGGATCAGAAAAATCACTTTTACTCAATCAAACAAATGTGAATGGCACGTTTAAAACGTCAAAAAACAAATCACAGACTCAATTGTTACTGCCAGCATTTTCAATACTATCATCAATTCAAATTATTAAAATTAGAAACCTTGCATTGTGAACTTAACAAATCAAATTATAAAACGTATAAGGGAGGTTTTTTATTGTGTTAAAACATGCATTCTTTTCAGAAAAAAGCACACATCTCTAGGCAAGGACAAAGTGGTAAATGCTCAAAACCAACATTATGCTTAGGACCCATTTCAGAATTCTTCTCTCTGATAGCCATGCTGAAGCTTCCATTGATCTTTTTGTTCCGTTTGGCTGGTTGGAGAAAACGGTCCGCATCGGTCCTTGAGCTCACAAAACGGCTCTTTTTGTGAAGACGCAAAATCAATGCAAATTAATCCTTTATGCATTTCCCTGTGAATAATTAAGCGTCTTTCCACTTTTGTTTGGGTTTACTTACCAAAGCAAAAATCAGAAAGGTAGAGAATGTGGCTATTTATGAGCTGGCTGGAGGAGAGAGTTGACCCCTCTCTCCACCCACAAAGAGGCCTTTATGCAACACCACATTGTCTGGGCTGAGTTCGTTCCTCTCTGACTGACCAGCACTGCGGGACACCCACCGTGTTCAGTCTGTGCCAGCGCACAGCCAAGACTATTTACCCGCATGAAAAGCCTGCAAAATAAACCACAAAATCCATGGCTGTGACCCATTCTTAACAAGCCCTCTTGGGGACAGGAAGACACACATGGTAGCACTGAGTCAATTTTGCTCAAAGTTCATCCAATCACTGACAAATCACTCAAGAGTTGCTCTCTCTTCCACAACAGAAAGGTTAGAAATAAACACATTGATATTGGTTAAATGTTCACCAAAAAAAGTATAATCTTTCTTAAATAATTTTAATAAACTACAACAAAAGTGTTAAAAACATTGAAATTCTTATGAATTCCTATTGTAATGAACAAAAATGAATGAGTAAATCTTAGTTGACACTCTGATAAAAGCTGTACAGTTTAAAATTTTTATGGTTGAAATATAAAAGTATCTTTTGTAATTCAAATCTTTGAGAGTAATGGGATTAAATTCCAGATTAAACTCAAGATCTGTTAAAGTTTTATATGTCAAATATCACTTTTTCATATATACAGGTCCTTCTCAAAAAATGAGCATATTGTGATAAAGTTCATTATTTTCTGTAATGTACTGATAAACATTAGACTTTCATATATTTTAGATTCATTACACACAACTGAAGTAGTTCAAGCCTTTTATTGTTTTAATATTGATGATTGTGGTATACAGCTCATGAAAACCCAAAATTCCTATCTAAAAAAATTAGCATATTTCATCCGACCAATAAAAGAAAAATGTTTTTAATACAAAAAAAGTCATCCTTCAAATAATTATGTTCAGTTATGCACTCAATACTTGGTCGGGAATCCTTTTGCAGATTCTTGTGTCTTGTGTCTCTCAACTTTCTCTTCACAATATCCCACAGATTCTCTATGGGGTTCAGGTCAGGAGAGTTGGCAGGCCAATTGAGCACAGTAATACCATGGTCAGTAAACCATTTACCAGTGGTTTTGGCACTGAGAGCAGGTGCCAGGTCGTGTTGAAAAATGAAATCTTCATCTCCATGAAGCTTTTCAGGAGATGGAAGCATGAAGTGCTCCAAAATACTGCATGAAGTACTCCTGATAGCTAGCTGCATTGACCCTGCCCTTGATAAAACACAGTGGACCAACACCAGCAGCTGACATGGCACCCCAGACCATCACTGACTGTGGGTACTTGACACTGGACTTCAGGCATTTGGGCATTTCCCTCTCCCCAGTCTTCCTCCAGACTCTGGCACCTTGATTTCCGAATGACATGCAAAATTTGCAACCTGTAGCCCATTTCCTGCACACGCCTGTACACGGTGGCTCTGGATGTTTCTACTCCAGACTCAGTCCACTGCTTCCGCAGGTCCCCAAGGTCTGGAATCGGTCCTTCTCCACAATCTTCCTCAGGGCCCGGTCACCTCTTCTCGTTGTGCAGCGTTTCTGCCAAACTTTTTCCTTCCCACAGACTTCCCACTGAGGTGCCTTGATACAGCACTCTGGGAACAGCCTATTCGTTCAGAAATTTCTTTCTGTGTCTTACCCTCTTGCTTGAGGGTGTCAATGATGGCCTTCTGGACAGCAGTCAGGTCGGCAGTCTTACCCATGATTGCGGTTTTGAGTAATGAACCAGGCTGGGAGTTTTTAAAAGCCTCAGGAATCTTTTGCAGGTGTTTAGAGTTAATTAGTTGATTCAGATGATTAGGTTAATAGCTCGTTTAGAGAACCTTTTCATGATATGCAAATTTTTTGAGATAGGGATTTTGGGTTTTCATGAGTTGTATGCCACAATCATCAATATTAAAACAATAAAAGGCTTGAACTACTTCAGTTTGTGTGTAATGAATCTAAAATATATGAAAGTCTAATGTTTATCAGTACATTACAGAAAATAATGAACTTTATCACAATATGCAAATTTTATGAGAAGGACATATACACTACCGTTCAAAAGTTTTAGATCACTTTCTAACTCCATGATGGTTCCTGATTTTTATTTCTTTCTACATTGTAAAGGAATGCTGAAGGCGTCCAAAAAGTGCATCAATCTCCTTTGAACAGTTGATATTGAGATGTTTCTGCTACTTCTGCTCTGTAAAGACTTCATAACGCCTCTAATCTGAGGTGCTGTTAATTGGTCATTTTTCAGGCTGATACTCTAAATGAACTTCTCGTCTGCAGCAGAGGTAGGTTTTGGTCTCGCCCTCCTGGGACGGCCTTCATGAGACCCAGTTTCATTATGGTGCTTGACGGATTTTGCAAATGCACTTGACAATACTGTTCTTGCAAGAACAATTACAGAAAGGCTGACCTCTGTGTCTTAAAATAACAACTAACTGTTGTTTATGTTGTTGTTACGTAATTACCTAATCCCATATGTTTATAGTTTTGAAAGAGCCCATATATATACTGTATATATGGAGAGAGAGAAAGAGAGAGAGAGAGAGAGAGAGAGAGAGAAATTACATACTGTGCAAAATGTAAAGAGTAGTACATGTTACTCTTATAATTTTATAATTAAATTATAATTTTTATTCATAATTGGTATATTTTTTTAAAAAGTGTCCTTAAAGATAGATTTAAGTTCAGTTTATAAGAATCCTGTCATGCAACTGAGAAAAAAAAGTTGTCTATAAAAAAAAATAAATCCTGTTCAGTTTATCATTTAAATCTTTTTAAAAATAAATTTTTGGTGTTTTCTTGCTTTCACATTTTTTCCCTATCATTCAAATGGTGCAAACACATTATTTGATGATTTTCCTGAGACAGCAGAGAAATCAATGATCTGTGCTAGAGTCTGGTCTCTAGGACTGGATGTCTGCACCACTGCCTTATGCATTACACAAATGACTGCCACTTGCCACTTGAGCAACAGTAAACAAAGTGTAAAAGACTACACACTCGGGTGTCCAGGCTTTTTTTATCGACACACTCTTAATGTGGAACTTTTTAAAAAGAGGAAATCCAGATTACTTGAACTGACATTGCAAATTGCCATGAGGCGTTTACTAACTGGATGCAATTACAGTCCAAGTGTTTTAGATATTACATTTTAAGTATTTACTGATTTTATGCTATCCAACAGATGCTGAATATTTTAAAGGTTCTTAATAGATGGATAAATGGTTATAGAAAAAAACGTTCTTGAGGTATAAAATAATTTCTGAAGTAGCATTATTTATATTCATTTTATTGCTTAAACAAATTTTAACCATTACAGGCACATATTTAACCATTTCTTAGTTTGAACATTGTTGATTTTTTTGGCATTTTGTGCCTGTAAACAACATGTTGCATCTGAAATATATGCCATAAATTCTATTCTATTTCTAACACTGTTTTTATTCATCTACTTGTCAGATACCATCTGGTGCTAGATTTTTCTTTTCCTTGTCTTGTCAGTGGAAGTAAGCAGTTTGTAGAGCAATGTCTTGGTCTCTTATCTTATTTTGGGCCAAACATTGCTGAGGAGGCAATTTGCGTCCCACAGAACACCATGTATCAATGGGCATCTAAAATCAACGAAACAAAAGCCTGGGATGGATGAGAGAGACAAACACACTGATTAGCTGCCCCTCCCTCAGCCTTATCCTTCACCAGCGAGGAGCTTCAGGGGAATCCTTGCTTCATCTCTGTTTACACTGTTAATATGGAAGTGCTGTAAAACCAAAAGAGAAGGGTGGAGAAACAAAGGGGTAACAACTCAATGTCTCTTCAATTAATAACAATAAACCGATTATTATGACAATGTGACAAGCCCATGTCGTCATTTGTGCCTTGGGTTTTTACAGCACTGGCTTGTCAGCACTTTGCCTTTATTGCTGACACACTGTGACATGTTAGACCCCCACCACCAGCTCTACATTTACTTTTGCATTTTATGTCAAAAAACTTCACTTTCTGTGTCTCTTTAAATGAGTTCTGCTGTCTTTGCCCAGTTCAGGACCCCTACTGACATTGTGTCCTCCAGCCTCTTGCTCTCCTGCCCAGCTAAGAATCAGTCGAGCTAGGGCTCAGGCTCATTAGTGGACCCACCAGGAGGCTAGTGGGCCTTGATCTGTGGACTATGAGTCACGTTGTGACACTATTTTCAGACTGGAGCCGGCCGACTGGCCACGGCTGCACAGATTCACAGCATAACGAAGACTATCCATGCCTTCAAGAAAACCAGTCCTGTCACTTTACTGTCCCAGTGGCTTCGTATGAATCACCAACATCTACAGATGAAAGGACATGAGTTGCTTTAAGGGATTAACTCACTAAGAGGCTTACTAGTTTTGGGAGTTTGTTTCTACTTGGTGTTACGACTGTCGTTTATATTGTTTGTATTTGTTGCTTGATAGTCCTTCTTCATATGATTTATTGTGTCATACAATACTCATTCTCCAATTTCTTTTTCTACACTTAGAAAATACCTGTTTAAAACAACTAAAGCATTAATCATTTTATATCCTGATCTTACTTGATCATCAATAATTTTAGATCTGCACTTGTTGTAGTGTTGATTCTCTTGTGATCTTTATTATTAGATTTGATTTCTCGCAGACAACATGGAGGATTAGGAGTAGGGATGGAGATAAATCAGGCAGCATACAATAGTTGTAAAGCCATTGCTTTTAACTATTTAAACGCTTTGTAGTTTCTCACTTTCTCAGATCCTCAAATGTCTGACTAGTGTTTGACTACATATCGCAGAAGTAAAATCATTATTTGAATTTTGATTGATTGAAAACAACAAGTAAATAATTGCATTTTAGCTGGTTTATGATTACAGATGTACAAACTGGGTACTGAGTCTGTAATGTTGGTCGTAGTCTATTTCATGTGAGCATTAATGGTAGGTTTAAATGAAGCACCTGATATGACCAGTTTCAGACCATTAGGCTGGAAAATAAGCATGAATTGAAGACCAATTTTGTTACTGATAAGCTATTTAAATTCTTCAGTTACTGCCAAGTCTGTGCTTCAGCCTTAATTGCACTTTTATGCAATAACTATATTTAACTTAATTTTGAAAGTTTGCTAAAAACAAAAATAGACAAGTATGGAAAACACGTATATATTATAGACTAAACCTCAACAGGTGTCTTTAGCTAAAAAAAGAGGGCTTGTAAAAAAGTTACTGTTTAATGAGCAGACCCTAACTGCTATATTTTGCTTACTCCTCACTAACTGCGTGATGACAGATTTGAGTTGAAAGTAACAGCGGGGTGGAGACAATGGTCCTTTGAGAACAGGCCTTCAGGCACACTACTCTGCTGGAAGGCCAAGCATGGCCTCAGGTGAGGATACCCCCATGGCACACCACTGGGCCAAGTGACTACTCTCATTTCAGTAGCCTTGTATACCTTAACTTAATATCGAACCTATAAAAATAAGTTTCCACAAGGTATCTAATTAATTAAATTGAGCTGGCGATATGTTCAATAATAATAGATAAGTGAAAAATAATGATATGATGAGTATGAATATCTTGTTTTCTACATCTAACCTGAAGCCATCTGTCAGTTTTCCAGGTTAGGGGAGGGAATATGCATGGATAAGTATATTCAGTATTATAGCCCATTATAATCAAAATCCTAATGAGGGGGAACATGCTGACTGAGCTCATCTGAGCAAACCCATCAAAGAGCCTTTAGTCACATTCACCTCTAGGCAAACTACCTCTGCTCCACAGGTGACAAAATGATCCATCAAAGAGGTGTAAGACATTCCTTACACACAAACCACTGAACGTAAAAGGAAATATTTCATTCTGATGCAATCATGTCTAAATGTAAGTCTACAAATATGACTATGTTTTTTTTTATTTCACATTTCTAAAGTATATCCAGCTTAAATGTGACTAGAGAGGGTCTTCCTTCCTTCCTTCGTGGCACATCACAGCTCAAGAGAATCCCCACTGGTTCAAAAGACCTAAAGAAGCCTGCAGGGTGATGGATACTTCGCGCTGACTTTACTAGATTAAGGGTAATAATCTTTAAATAACGAGACTTTAAATTTCCCCTTTAGCACATAGAGTTCACATCAGCCAGATATCCTCTGAACATCATCCTCTAAACTCAAGCTACCCATTATGGGATGAGGTGGTATTTCTCTACTGGTGTTTAGTGTGACAGTCAGGAGGAGCTTTTTATTTAAAATGGTTCCTTCTTAGTTACTTATCTTCTTATTTAGACTTCCTTATTATTCTGTGGCGGCCTAAATGTACATGCTCATATATAATATTGTGACATGATGAACTAGGATTCTCCTTACAAATATTTTTTTTTATTCTTATTGTGGGATTTAACTGCACAGTAGTGTTGGGCACAGCAGGTCCTCTGCCTTGTATCGGCTCCACTCCTAATTACACTCGGTCAGTAGTCTGACAAAGGCTAAACCATCATCGGTCATCATTTCCACACTTCAAACATACCTTAGTGAGGCTTTAGGGGTATGATCTTTCATTTGATCTCATCTAATGAAAACTATTCAATCACACTGCATTATGATGTGTATAGTACTGATGTGTGTGTAATCCAACAAAATGTTAGCATACACCCAACCGCTCTTTAAGGTAATAAGCAGCAAGATTGAATTGCTCTCTAGCTGAGCTCAAAGAAATGCAAACGGAAGGGGAACAAGCCTTAAAATAGAGGAGAAGTCATCACTGCCAGCATGTGCACATTTAATTAAAAGGAAGAGACAGTATGACTACTGTGGCACCATGGCCCTGTTGCCAGTATATTAAATTAAAAGGGTAAAAGACCTGGTTACCTTCCTGGGAATGAATGCAAACCAATAATATGGTACTGGTCTCCTGCTGCACTAACGATTTGGGAGATTTTTGTGCTAGGGCAGCACATCAGGACACAACATGACCTGTAGACCTGTGGTCTCTCTCTCGTGCACAAACACCCGGTTCTGATTGACATTTATGACTGTCTAGTTTGTTGTGTGGTTAACTGTTAAAAAGACAGTAGGAAGCATTCTTTTTAAAGTGAAATCTTTAATTAGCACATAGTCCTATTTCACGTAAAAACTGCACAGCAAACTGCATGTGAAATTAGACTTCTGATGGTTTAAATTTTTTTTTACATTGATTGAACATTGGCAAGCAATGGAAAGCATGAGAAAGAATTGACTTCGGTGTGACCCAGGGCACCAGGATGCTGTGAGCAAAATTCACACCAGCTAAACAGCAAACACAGGCCGTGAGAACCAAGTTCTCAATGCGCAGGACAAATTCTTCACCTGCAAACCATACCTAAAGTGACAAGCAGCCGTCAGTTGGAAGACAAGCACAACATTCCATTTAGAACATTTGACCCATCAACGGGATTTACTGTGAATATGTGAAGAGGGAAACCAGCACATAATGGAAAAAACACTTCAGAAAAAAAAAACACAAAAAGAATGAAAATTACTGGTTGATAATTACTGAAATGAAAAACATAACATCTGACCAGGCATGGAAACACAAAGACATTCCATTCAGTAGTTTCCCAATGCCTTCACACCAGGAGAACCACCCAAAACAATCAGCGATGAGTCCAGGCTGCTGTGTCTCATGCAGCACAGACGACTGGAAATGCTAGGAATGCTAGACTCCAACCCAATAGGAGACCATGTTCCACTTATTGGCTACTGGTGTGCACATCCCCAGGGATAACAACCAAGATGAGTTCCCACACAATGGGAAACAAGACATTTATGACACTGATGCTATGAAAAAGTAAAACCTGACTTGCTCCTGGGGCACGGATCTTCTGTGTCCCCCATCTGGCATCTTAAAACTGTGTTGGTCATGCAGACATCCTCACATTTGGAACAGTGGATATGAAAAGTGACCCCAGCCAGTCTGTCCCATTTGGGTTGATCTAAATGGTAGGTTATTAACTTTTGTCAGGATTGTTCCGTTAGTAAATTCCTGTAATGATTGCCATTATTGTTCAGTGAGGAAGACATGTGAATCAGCAGAATTCTACATTCCACTCCTCTTAAGTTTTCCTGACTGCGTATTGCAATATCTTGAATATAAATTCAAAAACTGATAGTTCTAGTACAGGGATGAGGTATGCATTCCTAAAAATGTAGCATTGCATTTAGTGACCGGTATTCCTCAAAAGTAAAGATAACTATGTTGATGTCTTCATTAGTTTTGCCCATACATTAAACTGCATGGAACTTTTTGATTTATACTGCGAGGCAGTTTCAAGTCAAACAGGGACTTGTGATGAAATTTCATGTACAGTATAATGATGAGATTTTTGCCACACTAAAACATTTAAATGGTGCAAATGTTTTAAAAAGGCTTTATATCTGTGCCTGGCTGCGGTGGCTTGGACTGCACGGCAGTTGCAGGCTGAAGCTTGAAAATCAACAAATAACTTGTCACAAGCTTAAGACGCATCTGTCCTTGAGAACTGTACACACAATCATTAATAAACACCACTTGCATATTACATTGCTGTAATGATCAGGGGTTTGAGCCCTACCACTGCTGTGTTACAACTTGGCTCTTTGAGAGTTGAAGAGTTGGCTCTTTGAGCAAGACACTTAACCCTGTGCCCCATACATGCCAAACCACTGCAAACAGTACCAGTATCAAGCAGAAAATGCAAGGTTTGAAGTGGGAAGGGCAACCAATATAAATATCTGTGCCAAATCTTGCAGATCAAATGATCTGATGTGAAGACCCCTAGGATAAAAGGGACAAAATAAAAGCAATTTTAAAAAGTAGTGGTAGTAATAATAATAACAATAATAATAATAATAATAATAATAATAATAATATTATTGTTGTTGTTGTTGATGATGTTGTTAACTTTCATCTCTATATACATTTCATCAACCATAATGTTGCCTAATACATTAAAGAAGTACAAAAAAAAGTGCATATACTACTAAAGAGCTTTTTTTTCCCTGCTTGCAACATAATTGAATCAAAATAAATCAATTCCAGGAAAATATCTTAAAAATATTTTCGAATGGAATTCTTTTTAAACAACCAACCAATTTAATTCTTTTTTTATTTAAATTTATTTTCATTAATTTTATCAACCTAAGATCAAAAATGTATGTATTTATTATACATTATATTTATTTATGTTTGTTTGTTTGTTCATTCATGTATGTCATGAAGTCATTATATGTCTTTATAATAAAGATCATGCTCTTTTCTAAGGTCACCCCTTAACTTTAGCTATTTTAAGCCTATGACCAAACCCAATTGGTTTTTAAAACCTTTCATGTATATTTAATTTAATTCAGCCCAACTCAAGGCCTAAACCCGTCTGATCTTCTTAACACCCCTGCGCTTTGATGGCTCTATCAGCAGTTCACTCAATGCTTTGTGCAAGATCGCCACCTCCTGGTGACAAATGCTTATTCCCTCCTAATGTCTCAGCTCAAAAGCTTTTCCCTATTATCCTTTCCTCATTTTGTTTATGAGACAACTTTTAATACACATTACACATGACACTCCTAATTAGTGCAATACCAGCACTTTTGCATCAGCTGAATCTGTTCCCTTCGTTGTGGTCGCTTTTGTGCTCCCCAGCCGACGTGCTGCTATTTGAACCTCGTATTATAACCTGCTTCCTAATTAGAACCATCTTCCACTTCTGTTTTCTGCTTCCTCGATAAAGATAGGAGGGAGGGACCATTTAACAAGTGTGCTTTATTATTCATTTTGTATGGAAGTTTACCCACATCTGCCCTGCTCCCTAACCCCTGTAACAGTGAGGGTCAACCTTAGGGTTACAGGGTCACCACTTGACCATTGTGAGATAGAGCCAACATGAACCGTAGCCCATCACCGCTTGTCTCGGCAGGGGTAAGGTGGTTCAGGTTCAGGAATGAGAACTAAACAAGGGCTGTTCTTTGACATGCTTCACTATGCAGGAGACTGAAAGGATTGTTCAGGTTTACTAATTAGAAGGAAAACGAATGGTCGCAAGGGCTTTGTGCGGCTTTTCTAAGTTATCAATGATGGCATACAAAATGGGAAAACATGCAGAGGCTGAGAATTTGCAGGTGTGCATGGATGCGTGATGAAAAGTGGATGAAAGCCATAGTAAAACTAGCTGATGTAGCCGGCTGGGAGAGGGCCGACAGAGAATAGATTGGGTCGGCAACATCACAACAGCGATGACAAAAAAAAAAGGAGCAGCTCTGGCTGAGTCTAGCACTGTGCTGGATGATTATCCTAAAACTGCAATGTCTCCCCTCCTCCCCTTCTCTCTGGCACTCTCTCCCCTTCCATTCCTCTCCTTGCTTCTGTCATCAGTAAAGGCCCTGTCTTCTCTAATTAACCTGATTCCCAGAATCCACTGCCCTGTGACCACCCTCACTGCTGAAAAATGGGCAGCATAGGTGAGAGAAGCTTGTCTGAGCCAAAGAAGCACCAAAAGGAATGCATTATTCTAATGGCATTGAAAAGGAGAACAGGGAAATAAGCATAATGGTCATGCACCCCTCCCACACATTCACTCACATGCACTCTCTCTCCCCCTGCTCCTCCTCCCATCCTCATCCCAATCCTGATTAACCTCCTCTCTCACTCCCCCTTTTCCCTTACACACACACACACACACACGCACGCGCGCACGCGCACACACACACACACACACACACACACAAACAATGTGCCTTGGATGCCCTGACAGATGGGGCCAGGGGCTTTTTTTTGCTGAGGTTTTTCTATGCAAACGGGAGCCGGGTTTAGTGCACCACTGTCAGACCTTTGAATTGATCCCTGCCACTATAGAAGCTTCTCTCTGCCAGTGTGTCACAATAGCAACAAGTGTGGGGAGCTGGGAGCAAGCTTGTGTAGGCATTGCGCTCTCACTCATGAATGATGGTCCAGCAAATGGCCTTTCATTGGCGTTCATTTCAGCCCATACCTCATTCTCTCTCATGTTCTTCATCCATTGCAATACTGTGTTTACTTAGTTTATTTTCACCAAATTCGTGTTGTTGTTAATAATAATAATAATAATAATATTATTATTATTATTATTATTATTATTTAATATATTATTATTTCTTTTTATATAATATATTATTATTATTAGTAGTAGTATTTAATAACATATTATTATTATTATTATTATTATTATTATTATTAAATGGTTACAAATCCATGTTTTAGGAAGTTAGAATTGGATCTTTTATCGCATTGCTTTTTGAAATCTTTATCTTTATCATTTATCTTTATTATTGCTTACATGAAGATTATAATGGTCATCATATTCCAACAAAATAATTAAAACTAACAGAAACAATTTAAGGTAGGATTTGAAATTAATTAATTTTAATTTAATTGCTTTATTTTTAGGTTTGCTTTTAGAAAAAAAAAAGGTTCCTCTATGTTTTTTTTTTTACATTTAGAACAAATACATTTAGGAAATTTTCTTTAAAAATGGAAATCTCAGAAACTGTAACTTATTAAAACTTTTAGAGTGATTTCTTAGTATTTGTGTTAAAGCATATTATTAATTATAAAATGTATAAAAATATAAATCTAGGCCAAAGAACATGTCTTCCTGGTTTACACAGTTAATTCTGCCCACGTAACAACCTAAAGGTTCTGGCCTTATAAATCAAAAGTTACTTAAGAACTGGCTTTCCCCTCAAACTCCGTCATGAAAAGATGTGGCTGGAACGCCCACACTGACCCCAGATCTGACCTGTGACACCAGAGACAGTACTAAGAACAATTCTTCCTCAGGCAGACAACAGTGCCATCACACTCCTGCCTCCTTCCATCAGTGTCAGCCAGGCCAGTCAGGTTAATGTTTCACCAGCCCCTGCAATCTCACCGCTTATTTCAGGGACAGGCGACGGGAGGCATGGTTGCTCACTGAGAAAATGGAAGGTAATCGTTTTACAAACAAACAGAGCAGAGAAACAATGTCGAGGGGACAGAGGAGACTGTTCTCTTTTTGTACATTCAACATATCTATTTATCATAGCTCATTAACTCGTGTTCAGTAACAATGGTATATGGTGAGCTAAATCATGTGTATCATACAGATCTATCTTGCATTTATATAAGCTTGTGTCTTAGTGTTTGTTTACTCTGAACGAATTTTCAATGCAATAAATTTTCCTGGTCACAGTGGGCATGCAGACTATACCAAGTATTGCAGACCCCAAGAACACACAATTCTGGATTAGCGCTAACCACTAATCAACATGGCACCTAGATTGGTTATTATTAGTTATTATAATTTTTTTGCTAATTTGCAGCACTTCTCTTGTTTCTCTGTTGAACACTCTTCAGAAAACTTTCAATTCAATTCAATTTTATTTACATAGCGCTTTTAACAATGGTCATTGTCTCAAAGCAGCTTCACAAAAATGAAAGAAAAACATTTTTAGAAAAGAAAATATTTGGAAGTGTGTATGTGTGAGAAAAATGTGTGTGTGACCATACTGAGTTTTATCAGTAATCTCCCAGAGTTACCAACTTCAATTAGATCACCGTCTGACCCCACAGAACTCGATCAGGCGACTGAATATTTAGAGTCGACATTTCGTTGTACCTTAGATAATGTAGCTCCAGCTAAAAGAAAAATTATTAGAGATAAGAAACTCGCTCCCTGGTATAATGATCACACGCGCACTTTAAAACAGACCGCTCGGAAAGAGTGTAAATGGCGTCAAACTAAATTGTTAGTATTTCAAATAGCATGGAAAGAGAGCATCCTGAACTATAGGAAAGCTCTTAGTGTAGCTAGATCAACGTATCTCTCCACTATTATAGAAGAAAATAAAAATAATCCTAGATTTTTATTTAATACCGTAGCCAAATTAACCAGATGTAAGACCACTACAGAAATCTCCACAACAACATCATGCAATAGTGAGGACTTCATGAACTTTTTTAATAATAAAATTGTAAATATCAGGCATTAGTGGCTCTAACCCTAACCCTAACCCTTTGAAACCGAACAATGTAATTGATGCAGATGTTAACCTAGCCATGTCAGATCGGAACCTAGAATACTCCCCTTGAAGAGAATGAACTAATTTCACTCATCTCTTCTGCAAATTCATCAACCTGTATATTAGATTCTATACCGACACATTTTCTTAAACAGATAGTACCAGTAATAACAGAACCGCTGTTGAGAATAATTAATTCCTCACTCAGCATTGGTTATGTTCCAAAATCTTTTAAATTAGCAGTTATCAAACCAATAATTAAGAAACCTGACCTCGACCCCTGTCAGCTGTCCAATTACAGGCCAATATCAAACCTCCCCTTTATCTCTAAGATTCTGGAAAAGATAGTAGCAGAGCAGCTACTGTATGCTCATATCTACATAGAAATACTGTAGCATACATGAACTGTATCAGTCAGGATTTAGGCCTCATCACAGCACAGAAACAGCACTCGTTAAAGTAGTAAATTACCTCCTATTGGTCTCTGATCAGGGTTGTGTAACTATGCTTGTGTTACTCGCCCTCAGTGCAGCTTTTGACACCATTGATCATGCTATTCTTCTTCACAGATTAGAAAATGTAGTAGGAATTAAGGGTACAGCCCTCTCCTGGCTCAGATCCTATTTGACTGATCGTTATCAGTATGTAGACTTAAATGGTGATTATTCTGCATGTTCTCCAGTGGAGTTTGGCGTTCCGCAGGGTTCAGTTTTAGGCCCACTGCTTTTTTCCCTTTACATGCTTCCTCTGGGTAACATAATCCGTAAGCATGGTATTAGTTGGCGGCGCGGTGGTGTAGTGGTTAGCACTGTCGCCTTGCACCTCCAGGGTCTGAGTTCGATTCCCCGGCCAGGCTCGATTCCCGTCTCTGTGTGCATGGAGTTGGAATGTTCTCCCCGTGCTTGGTGGGTTTCCTCCGGGTACTCTGGTTTCCTTCCACTTTGGATTCCAAAGATATGCAGGTTAGGCTAATTGGCGTTCCCAAATTGCCCGTAGTGTGTGATTGGGTGTGTGAGTGTGTGTATGTGTGTGTACACATTCACATTCCATACAAACTTAAATAATTATTTTGATTGTGTAAAGCTGTTTTGAGACAATGTCAATTGTTAAAAGCGCTATACAAATAAAATTGCATTGAATTGAATAGATAATAATGAGATGAATGAATGAATGATGAATGTGCTCTGATGAGCAAGCCAAGGGTGACGGCAACAGTGGCAAGGAAAAACTCCCTGAAATGGCATTTGGAAGAAAAGACAACACTTTCCAAAGACAACACTTGCTTCTGAACAACAATTAAGTAATTCTCCTTAAAGTATTCAAGAATGAAGTTTCTAGTAAGGAATGTCATAGAAGACCCATTTTTAGATTCCTTAAAAAAAAATTTGGGACTGAATGGGTCTTTAGGTAATTTTGTTAGTTACAACTGAGAAATAATTTCCCACAATAATATCTATCTATCTATCTATCTATCTATCTATCTATCTATCTATCTATCTATCTATCTATCTATATATGTGTGTGTGTGTGTGTGTGTGTGTGTGTGTGTGTGTGTGTGTGTGTGTGTGTGTGTGTGTGTGTGTGTGTGTGTGTGTGTGTGTGTGAAAGTAAAGAACACAGGAGCAGGTTCTCTGTGTTAGATGCCCTGATTCTGGGTTGCCTGAACTGAGGAATTCCTTTTGGATGCCCAGAGTGATGCCTTCTGACAAAAGCCCCAGAGGATGGTTCATTTGGATTCTACTGTACTCACCGCCCAGCATGTTAGCGTACACAAGAGGGCTTAAGTCACGTTAATGAAAGGCATTGATGGCCAAGGGCTACATGCTAATTCTTGCATATACATAAATGGCTGCGCATAGCAATGGCCAGTACATTACCATGTGTTAGAATGCATGAGTTGGATGGATGGGAGGGTTGTGGTGTGTATTGTCAAAGAGCTAGGTCCACAGAGAGGGAGTGCACAGTGGAGAAAACAGGGAGCTGACAAGAGACTTGAATGAGAATCAATTAATTTTCATTTAGTGCAACAATCAGAGGGCAGGCATTAGCATGTGTGAGGTTCATTTGATGGTGGCAGGAGGCCGAAGCGAGGAGGAGAGAGGCCCACACTAAGCTAATGACAGGGCCAGGCCTGCCCGGCCTCCCCTGCATTAACACCCTAGTGTTTTCCACGACAGCCACAAAACCCACTTTGGCAGATGATTAACCATTAGAAGGGTTTGTAGAAAAGACATTCAGGATTCCCTTCATCACTGCCGGGTGGGAGATGCTGGAAAAATTAAGCAGGTAGTGAATATTGTGAAGGATTAGTTGCTGGTATGCTTTGTCTGGGATGCTTCAGGGTTTTAACACACACACACACACACACACACACACACACACACACACACACACACACAGACAGGCAGAATAATCTGAATATTGTTGTAGAAAGGCCAAAATGACTGGGCCAGATCTTAACCCTAATCCTAATTTCGCTGTACTTTGCATAATGACAATAAAGCCTTATTATAATTGGGTGAGGAACTTCCACATACCTTAAAAAAAAAAGGAGAAATAATAATTTTTGCATATTTTTATGTTTGCATAAACATGCCTTTAAATTAAAATATGTTTATTATCATATATGTCTTATTATATATTTAGAAATTTTTTTATTTAACTGTATTTCAATTAGTTTCCTGTAAAGGGTTACATCGCTTGTCACATCTTAAATACTAACAGATGAATGGTTTAAACTTATGTGATCTAAAAAAAAAGAAAAATCAATACTTTCTCTCTCCCACATATAAGGGTGAGTCAAATTAAACATTGTATGAAAAGTTTAATATAAAGTAGAGAAACAATTCATTACCTTTCTTGTTGCAGATGTAAAAACCTACAACTGTGTTCTAAATGGCCCGCAAATCTGCTTTCTGGTATTACACCTTTCTGACATCTATTTGCAATAAACTATCTGTCTACCTCTTGTACAAATCTTTTGCTTGTGGACTTTTGGAGTTGCCTCACAGTACAGGACAGCATCCAAAAAATAAATAGTATAATCACATTTACAATATTGACGCACCCAATTTTTATTAAAAATATATATATAATCAAGGAACCAAACATTAACAGACATGATAGGAAAAGGTAATGGGAATGGCAGTTTGTTTTGTGTGTTTTCTTTTGGTTAAGGGTGTTCTCCACGTGCAGAGGTGGTCCCAGACAGCTGAAATGGGCTGGAAAGTAATGAAGAAGAAAAGAGCGTTAGAATGTGTGTGGTTACAGCAGCAGACTGGGTCATGTCTGAGTCACCCCAGACACAAAACAGCTAAAGAGTATAAGTGCGCAGACAATCCCATGTTGGGCAAAGCTGTCTGCCAGCTGTTTTAGATACCTGTCAATTAAAGAGGAGTGTATTTTATCCCACACAGATGCTGGGACAGCTTTATAGGGCCGTCAAAGAGAGCAAAATGGACGGCCTTGCTCACTTTCACCAGTAAACCACTGCCATATAAAGCTTCTGTTTTTTTCATGGAAACAGTCCAACTGTTTATAATTCATGTTTATAATAACTGTGATATGGGAAAAGACATTCACTTCCATGTAAAGTCAAAATGCAACATGGCTTACTCAGCGATGTCATGTTTTCTCACACACTTCTCTAGATATCATATGGCCTGACAAGATTTTAAAAGCCTTCAAAGAAATTTAGATTTACTGTAGTCCTTCATGACTATGACGAATATAGGACTGCCCTTAGGTCTGGTCCACTGTCCCAGGATACAGCAAAATGACATCAGATGGCTTAATTGTGTTCAGACCAACTGACCATCACTCAAGAGAACAACTGAAATGGAAAAAAGAGAAAAAGGTAGTAAAAAGGAAATGTGACAAAGGAAGAATAGGTTAGCAGAAAGGGACACTAAAAGTCCTACTGTGCAAAAGGGAATGAGAGGAAAGGTGGGAGTGGCTCCTCTTTGATTGGGGTCCACACAAGTTAAAGAAATGGCAGAACTTTTCAATACTGTACAATGCTGTTCCGCAGCATTAAGTGGTATTGAAAGCAGGGACCGAGACAAAGCTGTCCATTGTTTTAGGAGATGGCAGCAGCAATATCCCCGGTAGGTCCCTTCTTTTAGCCCATATGCTTTAGCCACAGTACAGCCTGCTTCTGCTCCAAAACCGCCTGCTCAGCATCTGGACATATGAGGCCAGCAGTGTGCACTTCCTTCCCCAGCCAGGCTTCCTGCTGGGTCGAGCCGTACTCATGGCAAGTACAAAGGAATAGGGATTAGAGAAGGCTTGACTGTTACATTCACATTCATTGCAGTTTATAACTATATGTGTATTCTTTCACTGTGTGAAAATTAACTATGGTACTTCAACAATCTATAATTATAATGGCAAATCATTTGGTCTATAATGTGAATCTTATTCTATGCTCATTAGAAAATTGTAAAGGTTCCACTGTCCTAAAACTAACTATAGTTTTGTCTCAGACCTCAGACCCTCAATACATCTTGATTTTGCAGAAGAGCATTGTACAGAATTTAAGATTTCATGTGAAACAATGGTTTAAAATGCATAATATGAATAAAATACTTTTACAGAGGAAGTATTTTAGACAACTAACTTTCTCTCATCTTTACCTATCTATTTTTTTTTCTGCAGTTAATGTGTATGCTCTGTCAGTGAACACTGCAAGGATTTGATGGTGATTATGTGTTGGGGACTGTGTATATGGACTGGACCTGCTTTATCTTTCATCTGTTAAAATTTTTTTTTGAGAATTGTGGGGATAGAATATGAAACATGGTGTTGCTAGGAAGAAGAAGAAGGAGAAGAAGAGAAAGAATCGCTCCTTAACAAGTGTTTCTCCTCATTCTCTTGCTTAGATGGGGAGCTGTAACCAACCATAGCGAAAGGCAGTGTCTGATCCAGGAAGAAAGCTCAAAGCCTCTCAGGTCAGGGGTCACTAACTCCACCATTGTTCTTGAAAGGGCAAGCACACTCCAGCTTTTCTCCAGCTTTCAAAGGCATGGGCTGGGGGAGGAAAGATAGGCCTGGAACAACTGGGTCAGAATCAGAGGCTTTGTGACCAGAGAGGAAGAAAGAATCAGCGCAAAAAGGTTAAATGAAGAGCGAAAGGGCCCTTCTGTCCAATTAAGGAGGGATGAATGCTCCCTGTGCCCTTACCAGGTCAGAGTTCACTGCAGCCTTTGGCCGTGGCACACTCACTTTCTTTGTGACTTAGATGAAATGAACCTCCACTGTGTTTATCTAAGTCACTCACCACCCAATAGTAAAGAAATAAATATTCAGAGCTTGAAACCTGCCACTTAGCAGAATTATTTAATGCAATTATATAGGCATTATATAGGCAAGTTGTCTATGGCATGGCCTTTTGCAATCAGCCCCCTAAATGAGATAACTAAGAACAAAGTCTTAAAAATACATTTTTCATTTTGACCAAAACCTACATTGGGTTTTGACACTGACACTACTGAGAAACAGAGCAGCAAATTTTCTTATTACAATGTCATCAAATAAAAAAGTTCAAAGGCTGCTCAAAGACTGCCTTGCAAATCAAAGTGAAAGTGCTAGTCTGGCAACAAAAATGCAGAGAGCCTTGATGAGTATGGCCTCCTCCTGTCCTTCCCTCCCCTTTACGGCCAAACAGACCTGCACTCGGGGGTTAATACCTGTACAGAACAAAAGGTCTGTCTGAGTGGCACAGTGAGTGTCCCAGGTCTGGCTTGGGTGGATTAGGCAACCAGAGCTATTTCCTCTCTGCCTGGGTATCAAAGGATTAGCTCCACAAATTAATCATCTACTTGTTAGGTTAACAAGCAAGGTGCAATCACATTACTCTGTCTGATCTGACTTTCCTCAACAATTTTCTCAGATCTTAAAGTACTGGCACTTTTGTTATAAAGTTTAGTGGCTGTCTGAGTAGTCTGTGTGTTACTACAGAAGATTGTCTTGGTCAATGGAAATGAAGCAGGTGGCGGAAGAGCTTTAAGACACGTGATGGATTTAATCAGTATCTGGATCAAGGCAATGGATTGGAGTTGGATTTTCTTAGACTCGATAAGTCTTTTAGTGGACTTCATTAAGAAATATAGGATTAGACTAAGAGGTGAGGTGCAGCTCAGTTCTCCACTGCATATCCTTAGAAAATCTTGCATTAATATTCGACATGCATAAATCTCACACTTGAGACACTTCAGTGGCATTGAATAGCTATTATAAATTCTGTCTGGGAGGTTGTAGACTTCCATTTTGCTTTCAAGTTTAGAAAAGTTCTTTACATCTTTGATCTTGCAGCTTTATGCCAGTCTTTGCCAAGTTGAAATAATCCACGCCAAGTCTTGCCCCAAAGCTAGACTCAAAAGATGCTTTTCTCTTGTTAAGAAAACTTTCAGAGTCACACATCAGTGTCCTTCAGTATAGAAACCAAGAGCTTTTAACCATGAAGACTTGAAGGTCTTAAAAAAAGTTCATACATCAACCCTGTGACTCCCAGGCCCCAACCTAGGGTTGTCATGCTGACGAGGTGAGGACGGACGATGGGGGTGGTGGTACAGAGCACAGACTCTCAGTGGGATTCCTCTCCACAGGTGCTCTCCATCCCTCAAGAGTTGCTCTAAGCCTGTTGGACACACAACCGGGCACAGTGAGTGGACCCAGGTGGATTGGTCTAGGATGTTTCAGGATGTCTTATAGGCCCTTATTATGGGCCGGATGACCTTAAATCAGGGCTCAGGGGGCCTGGCCTGCAATGGCTGCCTGCAGGAAACTGATTACACTTTGACCCTGGGTCACACTCTCATAGTGCCACATTGGTAGAGATACATAAAGCAGCCTGGAAGCAGTCAGCACAGTTGAATATCAGCATGGGCTAGAGCTTGGCAGCACGAGGCCCTCTACTGAGTAATGTCATCAGTGTCATGCATGTTGTGGGAGTTTCTCAAGCTCTGTCAATTTCTTTCTCACGCTCCCTTACTCCTGTGTATAATTCACCAAAGACCAGCCGCTATTAGAAAGCTTGGCTGGTTTGTGAGATTCCCTTTGAAGTCTCTAGCATTCTGCCAATTAAACTTGGTCTCGCTTGAAAAAAGATGCAACAAGTGCCGACGTTACTGTAGTGTTTTTTTTTTTTTGCCATTCAAGGCATGGGGCATAGGGGAGGGCCTCATCAGAGGTGGTAAACTAACAATTTGCCTTCCAACACTTAAAAAGATCAAAAAGGTTCTTAGAGCTCCTTGGCATCTCCCAAGTCGCAGCATGGAAGCAGCAGCACTCACAAACGGCTGATTAGCACAGCAGCATCTATCATTGTGGCCTGTTTTAAGCGTTGGTACAAACTGACACCAGGCTGCGTGGAGCTCACAGGGGATCTCTTCGTGTAACCACAGAGGTGTCAGCCATACTGAAAAGCCTCTCTGTCATTCCTGGGCAATGGGGTGCCAGGCGGCTGAACCATCACTCAGGCATGCGGCCTCCTTCTCAACAGCAGTTTATCTTGTGCTGGTATGGCCTGGGGCTTTCAGGGCACAGGAGGTCCTTCAACAGCCTCTTCAGTCATCCAGCTCCACTCACCCCATGCTAGAAGCACAGCACATTACCCAGAGATTACTGAACACCCCATGACCCCTTTGGCATTCACGGAAGCATACTCGGCCGTTGAGTCGCACCTTCTCTTGCCCCGTCTCTCTCTTTCTCCCTATTATCATTTCTCATCCATCCCCCCGGTGCTCCCTCCTGTACGCACCACCAGCAAGGCTCGCCCTTCTTTCTGTTTCCCACTCTTGGGCAGGAGAGGAGGAGGTTGAAGAGCCAGGGGCTTTTCATCTGGAACAATCTGCCAGAGAGCTGGAGAATGAGCGGGCACTCAATTAAGGGCTGCCCATTGAGGCGGTGGAGTGAGATTGAATACGGGCCCCTCCAAAGGAATGAAGTCCCATGAATAGATTGTGGGGCTTCATGAAATATTAAAGAGTGAACGGATTTCCCACAATATTTGTACACCACCCTTTGTGGGGATTTCTCCCTCCATTGAGCCTGAAACTGTTAACACATCCGCTCAGAAATGAGGCCCAGACACTATGCTAAAGAGCTTCAGGGGCCCAGCATCAAACACCATCTCTCTCCCTCTCCCTGAGTCTCTCCCCATCTCTCGTGATGTGGCATTGCTCATGCTTAGCTTCCATCACAGTAAGCCAAGGCGTGATCTATTCATAGAGGGGATTACAGAACTTTTAATGACCACCTGCCCTTTCTGCTGGTCTGCATTGAGCGTATGTGGGACTGGCCACCAAGCTCCCTGCTCCCGTAATGCTTTACTCACTGCACACATATGGGCCATGCTTTGGTCCAGGGCAACAAGTGCCCTTTAGCATTACAGTCACAATGACTTGTTGTTGTTATTGTAACACTCTTGAGTACTGTATTAATGGTCCCTAACTATAGTAATGCACAGTCCTTCACCCACTTTCAGTCTCTCTTTTCTTGCCACCCTTCCCCTTTTCTTCCCTCCTTCTTTCACAGCAGATCAAGCTGTGTAGTGAGCTCAGACACTGGGGATAAGGAGCTGGTTAAATCTGCCATTAGCATTAGAATGCCTGCATATTCCTGCAGTGAACCAACATTAGTTAATGTCAGAATTGAAGTGCTGAGAACAGGCCAAGAAGCAGCTTTTCTCTCCAAGTAAAGTGTTCTTGGGTGCAGAGGTTGCACTTCTTGATTTGGGACGGCGTGTGTGGCCTGGCCGTAATGAACATTTTTGCGTTCCTTCAAAGTGTGAGTTTATGGGAAATAAAGCAAAGAATGTTAGGACACTCTGTGCCTCCTAAGATAATAAACGATGTTTAAACCTTTTTTGAACATCATTTCTTATTTCTAGAACAATAAATTTGACTTGTTTTGGCTTTAGAATGTAGAAGAGAAGTGTGTAGTGAATAACCTATAGTGTTTCTCAGTTAAACATTAGTCTCTACTAGTTAGAAATTGTTAGTCTTTTTTAATGGCCATTTATTCAACAGGTCTGGGTGCAGAAAATATATTCTTGATAAAGCATGCATATACGGGACATGTATGCCCACAAAGCACTTTTATTAGTCATTCTGAATAAGGATGTCTGCTAAGTGCTGCAAATGTAAATGTATATGATATAACCCATTCATTAGAACATTTTGTTCTTAACTACTGTATGCTTTCCTATGTCTGTAAAACGCACATCCACTGGTCACTTTATAGTACCATTTCACAGGAGCCATCATAATGATCTCATGTCCAATGCATTTTGCTAAAGATAACGAACATTTCTATGCTTCTACTTTTACAACGCACTGTAAAATGTAGTATTCAACCAAGGTACTCTGGTGAATATACTGTAGAAAACAAGTTATGCACTGTACCCCCAGCTAGTGACTGATACAACAAATACAATTTTGGTTTCAAGCAAATGATCCGGAGGTTGAGAGCATTTGTGATGTAAATGATATGTGATGTAAGAATTCAATAATAACTATAATCACATAATAGTTGTATTGAATTGTAGCAACATTTAAAAACCCCACTGTGTAGAGTTTATACAAAACTGAGAATAGTGAGCAGCATGCCTCTCTGAACTAGGCTGACAGGATATGGGGTCCCACAAGGGTCAGTTTTAGGACCTCTGTTGTTCTCAATATATATGCTTCCCTTGGGTAACATCATTAGAAGACATGGGATTAGTTTCCATTGTTATGCTGATGATACCCAATTATATATCTCAACAAAACCAGACGAAATACCTAAGTTGTCTAGATTAACTGAGTGTGTCCAGGACATAAAAGATTGGATGACCAATAACTTTCTTTTATTAAATTCAGATAAGACAGAGATATTACTTATTGACCCAAAAACCAGCACACAACAGCTTTCACAATTCAGCCTGCGCTTAGAAGGATGTACTGTTACTACCAGCTCAGCAGTAAAAGACCTGGGCGTAATATTAGACAGTAACTTGTCTTTTGAAAATCACATTTCAAATATCACAAAAATATTAGAAGACTAAAAAAAAGACTAAGAAGAAGACTAAAAAACTTAGAAATATTGCCAAACTTAGGAACATCTTATCTGTATCTGATGCAGAAAGGCTAGTTCATGCATTCATGACCTCCAGACTGGACTATTGTAATGCATTACTAGGTGGTTGTCCTGCATCCTCAATAAACAAGCTTCAGTTAGTCCAAAATGCACCCGCCAGGGTTCTCACTAGATCCAGAAAATATGATCATATAACCCCAATATTATCATTCCTGCACTGGCTACCTGTTCAGTTTAGAATAAATTACAAAATAGTATTACTTACATACAAGGCCTTAAATGGTTTAGCTCCCACATACCTAACCAGTCTTCTGATACGCTACAATCCACCACGCACCTTAAGATCACAAAGCTCCGGACTTTCAAAATCTACAAAAGAGGGTAGGGCATATTTAGCTCCAAAGCTTTGGAATATTTCATATTTAGCTCCAAAGCTTTGGAATAGCCTTTCAGACAGTGTTCAGGGAGCAGACACGGTTTTCCAGTTCAAAAGTAGACTCAAGACGCATCTTTTTAATCTGGCATACACATAACTCATCCCATAATCTCATACTCCAGTACACCTATCCCGACTGGCAACTACGCTAATTCTCCCCATCTGTTCTGTATTTCTCTACCCATCCCGAGGCATCGGGAGATTGTGCCAGCTTCAGTAGACAAAGGCTGACCCTGCAAGGTTCCTGAGGCATCCAGAGAAGGACCAGCTCCAGCTGGATTCAGCTTTATGATGGTTGGAGCTACACATGCTGCTCCTGTGCTTCCAGTGATCCAGACTTCATCTGCCCTCTGCGCCTACTGCCTCGTCCCTATGCTGAACTGGACTTCATGTCAATTTAAATAATTTCTGTCATATAAAATTTTCACCTGCACAACACACAACATGTTATATCATTTCTATCTGTTATCACCCAAATGAGGATGGGTTCCCTGTTGAGTCTGGTTCCTCTCAAGGTTTCTTCCTATTACCATCTCAGGGAGTTTTTCCTTGCCACCGTCGCCGTTACCTTTGGCTTGCTCATCAGAGGCATTTCATTCATTCGTCTCATTATTATCTACACATTTTTCTCACACATACACACTTCCAATTATTTTCTTTTATAAAATTATTATTATTATTTATTTTGTAAATTTTCTTCCATTTTTGTGAAGCTGCTTTGAGACAATGACCATTGTTAAAAGCACTATATGAATAAAATTGAATTGAACAGGAAAAAAGATAATGATAAATCTATCTATCTATCTATCTATCTATCTATCTATCTATCTATCTATCTATCTATCTATCTATCTATCTATCTATCTATCTATCTATCTATCTGTCTGTCTGTCTGTCTGTCTGTCTGTCTATCTATCCATTCATCCATCTGGAAAGGGATTGTTTTTTCATTGTTTTTAAATCCACTTGCAGATATGTATGTTGTCTTTTAAAGCACAAAATATATATAAAAAAAAAGTTTGCCTTGGGGCATAGTGAATTCTGTAAGGAGAAGCATTGTATCACAAATAATAGGCTCTAAGCTAGCTTAGATTCAGATCAGTGGCAAATGCCAGCTTAAAACGATTGATCCAGACTGGATACAGACACTGTTTTACACGTTGCATCCTCCATCCATCATTAAGCCTTAAGGAGGCTCAGTGGCTTGGTGTGTGCTTCCAGTTTAATGATTGACTTTTTAGCTCAGCCCTCAGATATTTCAGAATAGTGCATTAAAAAATGGTTTATCCATAAATAGTGATATGTGAGTCCATGTTTATTGTGCTGATTTCTATACTTTTGACATCAACATCATGACCTAAAAAGCTTTAAGAAAAAAAGTAAAATTACTATTAAAAATTGCTATTTTTGCAACAACTAATCTGTGAATAGTGATTTATTGTCTTGACTTAGTGTCCATCCTGTCCTAAGCATAAATACTGTGTCTCTATATTGGTCCTGACCTTCTGGGGAACAGCTGCAGTGAGTTGATTGAGCCTCCCAGCATATCTCATGTCCAGCTCACTAGGGGCAGACTCAGCACTGCAGCCAGTGAGTGTAACTGCTGCCAGGGGGCCATAACGAAGTGCGGTCCCCTCAGTCTGGCCTCCATATGCTGGAGACCTGGAGACAGCCTGGGAGCTCTGGCAGGACAGCAAGGGGGCAGGGGCCCACTGAACACCCTGCATTGTGACAGAGAGCACAGGAGCCGAGCCGGGCCCAGCAGGAGATAGGAGGCTTTTTCTATAGAGAAGCCAACCAAAGTGTTTTTCTCACAACCTGCTTTCTCTTCCCTCTCTCTGGCTCGCCCTCTTCCCTCATTCAACCCTGTCCTCTCGTTCTTTCTTCTGCTCCTTGCTGGCAGATTGATACACTAGCTGAAATGTGCTCTTTTTGTCATTCTTTGTGAATTGACTTTTTTATTATGAAACTTCTCCCACCACCCCACCCTTTCCCTCTCTATTCTTTGGCAAATTAAATCGAACCATGCCTCCCGCTTCTCAATCATTTTGTGGCACATCAAAGTTGCTTGTGCATGGATGGGAAGAACTTCCACGACCAGACATTTTTTCCTATTTTTCAGTGTACAATACAATACAAAGGTACAATGTATCTTTGCTGTCTCATATACTGTTGTCTGTACTCATAGCAATTCTAATAAAGTGGCCTCTTAATGGGCAGTGTGTGCATTCCAAAGGCATGAAGATGTGTATTGTCTTATTGTTTTTGTGCCATGAGAGACTTTTGAGAATAACAGAGATGGAATGTGAGGATTATGGGTCATTTGGACCAACACTTGTTTATCCGCCACCCAAGAAACTGAGGCAAGAGGTAGATTAGAACAAAAGTGGTGGGAAAATGCACAAATAGTTCCGGGTAGAAAGGTTTAAGAACTGAATGCTGAGGTCCCATGTTGACTGCATCCATCCTGCATATATCTCTGTAAGTAAAAGTATGAAGAATGTTGTGCTCATTACAAGTTTACCAACTAATACAACATTTCTACTTATTTAACTTTAAAGCACAAAACTGCTTTTGTGAAATCACAACTCTAGTCATTTATGACATTTTCTGTCAAGTATCTCTTTTGCCATCATGTATATTGATGTATATTGATGTTCCTTGTGGCGGCACAATGGCTTAGTGGTTAGCACTGTTGTGTGAATGAGCACGTGAGTGTGTGTGTGTGTGTGTGTGTGTTTGTGTGTGTGTGTGCCCTGCGATGGATTGGCACCCGATCCATGGTGTGCCACGCATCGTGCCCTACGTCTCTTGGGATAGGCTCCAGGCCCCCCCACTACCCCGGATAAAGCAATATAGACTAATAGTGAGTGAGACTGATGTTCCATGTTCCTGAAGCGTAATGATTATAGAGCACATCCATACATATCACATTCTTTTCAGATTGTATTATGAATAAAATTGTCTTAAATCTAAATAAATACATTTTGATGATTTTTACGTTCTAATATTCAAAATTCAAATTCTAGTCATTTAAAATGACGATGATGTCATTTCAATTATTTACTAATAGACTCATGGAGCAGACAAGAAGAAAACAGATGTCTTGAATTAATTGTTTATTTTATAATTATTTATTTTAAAATCAGCGGTGGGAATGTTCCCATTGGTTAAAAATATGTATATATGCTGCCATCTATTGGTCATCTGAAATATTAGATACATTAGGCTACTAATTTGAAGAAATTTTTTTAGCATCTAGGGTGTGCCCTGCCTTGTGCTGTGAGTTCCCTGAACAGGATAAACAGTGCAGATGAGTGATAAAAGAATGGATGCGTTATATATTATTTAAAAATGTTTCATTTTGCCACAATCCTTATCATCATTTTCATCGTCATTCTGGTTTAGGGTGGGTTCAGGGTTTTCTGGAGCCCTGACTGTGAGGCAGAAACATAATTCATATGCTATACGAGTAGGGCTGAGCAATAAATTGAAAATCAATCAAACATTAATCTACATCTAGAACCGAAGTAATCTTGCCTATGCTAATGATTTTTTTTCTTTCTTAAATTTTTTTTAATACTTCTCATATTTCTCAAAAATCTCATAATTCTTTCCTCGCTGCATGTATTCATGTACTGTCCACTTAAAAACATACTACAACATGTGTAGTCCAACAACATCTATGTGTAGTACAACATTATTCTGCTCTGTCCAGTCTGCAACATGGAGGAGAATGCTTACATGCTTTAATGGTTGAGTATATTTACAATACAAACCTGTGGCAAAATGAGCCAATGAGGGCAAAAGAAAACAATTAATCAGTTAATCTATTATAAAAATAATTATTATTAATCATAACTAAGGTCACTTTCATATGTACAGCTTTATGCTGTGTACATATGCCATGGGTACAATCCATCACAGGGCATACATATACACTCACTTACAGTACAGTATATGCTTATTCACAATTAGCCTAATCTACATGTCTATGGATGGTGGGAGGAAACCGGAGTACGCAGGGACAACCCACCAATGCACACACACCTGATGCTGGAATCGAACTCACACCCTGGAGGTGCAAGGTGACAGTGGTAAGCACTACTACACCACCTCCATAAACAAGGGGAAATCAGTCTGTCATCAGTCAGTCAACAAACATGCATGAAACTGGAGACTGAAGAAACCAGAGGAAACCCATAGATATACAGAAAGAATATGATAAACCCAGCATGTATAGCAACATTATTATTATTATTATTTATTATTATTATCTTTTGTTCATTATTTCTGCTTGACTTGTATTTCTCTTTGATTGCCTGTTTGAGAAATCAACTCATTCTAACTTTTTATGCACATAGCCTCCATGATCTACATAAAAAAAAAAATAAAAAAAAGCAAAACTTTGAGATATGGATCTTTTAAACAAGCACAAGGTGTCCATTGAGGCATAGGATAAGTCTTAGTGCTAGATTTTAGTTTACACAGAGCAGGCAAGCATGCAGACAAGTCAAAACTGAGTAGGAAAAGATTCTTGACAGTGTTGTCATTTCCTCTCTTTCTTTCTGCTTTTCAAGACAACGTTTGGCATTTTGCCCTCAGTTGACGTCTCACCTCGCTCCTGTGCCTTTTTCTCTTTCAGTGTCAAATATGATATAAAACCAGGGTTCATCTGTTGTATGCTGCCAAGTTTAGGAGAAATTTCATCCATCTGTCAAGAACACTGCATTACCAAGTCGGACTGCAGTGAGTGGAAACTTAACGCCTGGAGTGTTATGTTGTAAACAAGGATGATGGATGTGTTGCTCTATTCCTTAGCTCAGTGAAAAGAATCAGCTGCAAAAAAAATTATAAACTACCGGGGGATTTTGCCACTATTAGTGACCTATGTTTTAAATGGCAATACAATCATTCATTAATCATTTTTGATAATAAAAATTATTAAATACTATATAATTTTCACAGGTGGCGGCGCGGTGGTGTAGTGGTTAGCACTGTCGCCTTGCACCTCCAGGGTCCGGGTTCGATTCCCGGCCAGGCTCGATTCCCATCTCTGTGTGCATGGAGTTTGCATGTTCTCCCCGTGCTTGGTGGGTTTCCTCCGGGTACTCCGGTTTCCTCCCACAGTCCAAAGACATGCAGGTTAGGCTAATTGGCGTTCCCAAATTGACCATAGTGTGTGTGTGTGTGTTTGTGTGTGCTCTGTGATGTATTGGCACGCTGTCCAGGGTATACCCTGCCTCGTTCCCTGAGTCTCCTGGGATAGACTTCAGGTCCCCGCGACCCTGAACACAGGATAAAGCGGTATAGAAGATGAATGAATGAATTAATAATTTTCACAGGCTAATATGGTATTTCGCTTGCAGATATTTTACTCATATTTAGTAATTTATAGGATAAGTAAACCAAATCACAAGTAACACACACAATGGCTCACACTAACAACATCTATCTATCTGAAACAGTACTATTGTATAATCTACACACAAAGCATTTTAAATGCATATATGGATGTACACTGCCTGAAAACACTCTCTCTCTCTCGCTCTCTCTCTCACACACACACACACACACGAACGCACACACACTCTCTAATTTTTCATTTGACCTTTGTTCAACTTTTGATTTTGGCACTCAAGCTGCTGGCTAATTCATATTTGAGAATGATTCCTGAACCAATCTGGTTATCTTGGAATTGCCATGCTGAAATATGTATCATAGAAGAAAAACTATGAAAAAACTATGAAAGATATGATAACCTAGTCATTCAGTACATTTTTTATTTTATTGCCACATAACATTGCTGAGTCTAGACCTGACAAACTGAAGCAACTACATTATTGAGAGAAATTTCATCACTATATTTCAAGTTTTTAATAACCGTTTATGAAAGTTCTTAACCCAATTCCAGAAATTTCAGCCTGGCAATGATTTGACACTTCAAAAAAATTTGGATTATAGATAATAATATATTTTTTGAGACAACAGGATATATTTTCCATTATATTTAATCTTTTTTCTTATTTAATGTTTTCCATATGTAATCTTTATTGATTAAGAAATGAGAAGCGTAACACTGCATTAGTTAGGTTTGAAAGGGTTCGATTCCCAGCCAGTGCCCAAACCCCCCAGCCACTGGATGCAGTGCCGGTCCCAAGCCCGGATAAAATGGGAGGGTTGCGTCAGGCAGGGCATCCAGTGTAAAACCTGTGCCGAGTTGTAGTGTGGACTGGATATTCCGCTGTGGCGACCCCTTGCCGGGAGCAGCCGAAAGACCAACAACAAAATAATTATTGTTAGTCGGACAGTATTAATCGCTGCAGTAATTTTTCACTTAAAGTAATTGTTTTATTATTATTATTATTATTATTATTATCAGTGTATTTATTGTGAATAGACGTGCTCAATAAAGTAATTACCGGTACCATCCACAAGAGGGCATTGTGTGTAAACAGATTATCAAGTTTACAGACATTTCAAATGCTTGCTCGACCAGTAGAGGGCAGTAGAGCATTATTATTTAATTGCTCAGCTTATCCGTTCCTTCATGTTCTAGTTAATATGCTAATTCCATTAAAGTACCTTATTGTCCCCAAAACGTTTGTGGTCTTAGCATGTAGATTGCATATACAGTGTGCCACTGTATAATTACTTTTTTGCCTATCCGCATGGCTACTTTATCAGATGCTTAGCACCAGTGACCATTATTAGCAAATTATGACTGAAGTTGTCAGATTTGACTTACAGTATCATCTGAGTGGAAAGTCTGAATTCGGAATGACATAATTTTCAATCTCAGCACATTCAAACTCTCAAAAAATTACATTAAATGCTGGACACCTTCCCAGCTTTTCAAGTTGAGGGAGTATTAGAGCTGCTGTCCAATATAGCTGATGTAGTGTTTGCTATGAATCACTGAGGGGGAAAAGAAAGAATAGAAAGGAAAAAGTTTCCATATATAAGTCACTTTGGATATGATTTGAATGGTGTGGTTGAGTAGTTAATAGCCATTTTATATAGCCAGGTAGTTAGCTAATGTACTGTGCTAATAAATAGGCTTAGTCATGTGTCCAAATCAATATATAGTAAAAGGCTTTAAAAGTGTCTCCAAGCAACTCTGCTGATTCAACAAGAAACAGTGAATGAGTCACGCTAAATATATAAGTTGAAACTTACTTTCATAAATATTTTATTGCAGTCATAACTATAACAGCTGCTAAAGCCTCTTAAAAGGACTAAGAAAACATTTATATTTATTATTATAATACATATTTTTGTATCTAATTGTTGTACCTTGTTTATCGACATTTATTTTAGGATGTGATCATATATGATATCTTACATAACATAACTGCATGATATGCAGTTAAAAAAATCATCGCTATACTTTACAATACTTTTTAATTAAAAAGAAAGTGCATAAACCCCCAGCTACTGCTGTGGCTCTGTAGTGATGCTGAGATCGATGTTAGGAATCATTAATAAGAGATCAGCTTAGATGGAATCTTTAATGGAATGAAAAGAAATGAAGAAATGAATAATGTGGTAATAATAATGAAGTTATGTTGTGAATTTATTTTGATGCTGTTTGTTAGTGCCTTTATGAACTAAGAAAAATCAAGCTTATTTAAGGTTTACTTGACCTGCAGTCTTTTTACAGATTGCATACTCTAGCAGTTGAATTTTGCATAAAGTGTTTCTGAGGAGAAGATCACACAAAAAAAATCAAGATGATGAGGTCATAAATAACTAATTAATCAGTATTCGTACAGTTGAGCATTGGTTGGAGTATTACAGAGCTGAAAGAGTACAGTCTTGGTGGTTTGGGGTTTAATTATAAGGGACAAGTAAAAAATAATGCTATGGTTCTTAACGGTTTCAAATGGTTTAATAATAACCCCGGTCTGTGTTAATGTACATGTGTAAAACCTCAGTTATTAAAACTCATGAAAGACTTAGCAGAACATCTTCTGTTTTATTAAATTAAGGTCAGATGGTGGGAAGAAGTTAGAAGTGGTGCCAAGTACATGCAGAGACCCATATTTTACAACATTACTTGCTGATATTTAAAGTTTATTAAAGGTATATAAAGTTTAATAAACCACATTATGACATATGATTACTTTAGAGAATGAGGTGATATACCTGAATGAAGGGGAAAACCTGAATGTCATAACAGCTATGGTAATGAAAGGTCCTGAAGCTTATCCAAAAATATTATTATTATTACTATTAATACACCCCAGTCCATCACAGGGCACACACTCACTCACAGACTATGAGCAATTTCCACAGACCCAAGGTGAGAATTGAACCCGGAGGTGTAAGGTGACAAAACTGTGCTAACCACTACGCCACTGTGCGGCTGTGTTAATAATAATAATAATAATAATAATAATAATAATAATAATAATATGAAACTAAGGGGTTCATCACTGCTGCTCAAAATCATTGTATTAACAAACACAATCTGATAAAGATGGCACCAACCCAATGTGTAGGATATGCAACAAAGAAGAAAAAAAACCATCTAGTCTCTGGCTGCCAAGAATTGGCCAAAACATAATACAGGCATAACTAGGCAGCAGTAGACCTACATTATGCAATTTGTAAGCACTATAACATTGAAGTCACAGATAAATATTATGAACCAAATATTATGAGCCAAAACTAAATGATGAAGCTACTATGCTCTGGGACAATCAAATTCATACTAATAAAGGAATCAAGACCAACAGACCAGATATACGTAGTAGTGAAGCATGAGAAGAAGAGAACTTGTCTGCTCATCAACATGTCTGTCCCCACAGAAGATAGAAACAGGTCCTTGAAAACTACAGAAAAACAGATATAAAGATCTAGAAATCGAAATCGAAAGAATGTGCGGCATGAAAACCACAACAATATCATTCATTCATTCATTCATTCATCTTCTATACCGCTTAATCCTGTGTTCAGGGTTGCGGGGGACCTGGAGCCTATCCCAGGAGACTTCGGGCACTAGGCGGGGTACACCCTGGACAGGGTGCCAATCCATCGCAGGGCACACACACATACACACACTCACACACCCAATCACACACTACGGGCAATTTGGGAACACCAATTAGCCTAACCTGCATATCTTTGGACTGTGGGAGGAAACCGGAGTACCCAGAGGAAACCCACCAAGCACGGGGAGAACATGCAAACTCCATGCACACAGAGACGGGAATCGAGCCTGGCACAACAATATCAATTCAATTCAATTTTATTTATATACTGTTTTTAACAATTGTCATTGTCTCAAAGCAGCTTCACGAAAGGAAAAGAAAAAGTGTGTCTAAGTGAGAAAAAAATGTGTTTAGATAATAATGAGATCTTGAGATTGTCCCTGATGAGCAAGCCGAGGGCAACAGTGGAAAGGAAAAATCCCTGAGATGGCTATAGGAAGAAACCTTGAGAAGAACCAGACTCAACAGGCAACCCATCCTCATTTGAGTGATAACATAATTTATATAACGACATCTTGTGTTAGGCTGCTGGAAGTTATAACAACAGCATAACAAAAGTTGCCCTAGTTATCATGGAGTCCAATTCAGCACAGGGACGAGTCAGCAATGTTTATAGGTACATTGTATTTCACAAAGAATTGAAGCCTTTTCTTCAGAATCAGAATCTTTTCTGAGAGCAAAGATTGGTAATAATCCTGGTCTATGTTTGTTAGTCAGATTTGTTCTTAATCCGACAAAGTGAGTCTTAAATGCCTTTAACATGAATATACAATGTAAAGCATACCAATCCACTACACTAAATATCTGTCCCCTTTCGGCACACTGCCATCATTTGACCAAAACCCATAACTGCCTAAGGAAATAAATCTCACACACTGAGATGTCACACAGTGTTGTCTCTGCACCTTTAAATTGCGAGGGGACACCATTTTGTCTCTGACTGAATTTCCCCATAATAAATAATGGAAACTCTGATGATTTGTTCCACAGCCCAAAAGTATTCCTATATAAATTATATACAAATAATAATCAAAAAGTTAAACTAATTAACCTGCACTTTATCTTTAAAAAGAATCGTAGCAGGTGTGAGGGAGACGAGAGAGAAATGAGAGTAGGAGGAAGGGAAGGGGATTTATTGTGTAGGAAAATTTCACACACACAGACATACTGTACATGCACAAAATCATACAGCAAGAGAGAGAGAGAGAGAGAGAGAGAGAGAGAGAGAACCATTGGCTCAAATCATTGGCAGAAAAAAACCTTTATGTACTGCTCATAGTGCAAAACCTCGCTCATTCATCAAGAATATGAGCTCATTTCTCCTGAACCTCTACACGCACAAACATACAATATACCGGACACTGGATATTTTATACATTCACTTACAGTACACACTGTAAATATTGTAAATATTGTATATCATTATAAATATTTTTATCTGGTGCACTGCAGTGTCTATTTTTTGTACAATACCCGTGAGTTAGTTCCGCGATTTGTTTGCATTTATGAATCTTTGTGGAACCGTGGTCCGCCTGCGGAAATTCGTAACTCGAGACGGAGACTACGTGTGTATATGTACTGTGTGGTGGCCAGTGAGTGAATGTACTGTACTCTTGTTTAAAATTATGCTGTTATGTGTAATAAAAAAAAAGTGTCCTACAGTATAATGTGTGTTTTTTTTTTTAATTATTATTATTATTATTAGTATTTTAGGGATGTTAGATCTGTATAAACAAGTCATCTTTGTCACGAACCTGCACAATCTACCCAGCACATCCAGTTCTTAACTCCATCCAGGGTTTTCCGTGCTCCCGGGGCTGATTACCTGAGCACACCTGTCCCTAATTTGGCAACACATTGGTGGCTTTAAATAGAAGCCGAATATTTCACTCCTTGCCGATGTATCTAACTTGCGTGCCCTTTGTTCCGTTTCCCAAACAAGCTTCCCTAGTGCTTCAACTCTGTGTTCGACCTCGCCCGTTTTCTGGATTCTGTTTCGTGCCTAGCCCTTTGGAATATCCTTCAGTGTTTGTGCCTACGTGTATGACCTCGCAAGCTTTTTGGACTTTTGGATAACGGACTTACGATTTGGATTCTTTCGCCCCCGCTGCTGGAACTCTGGATACCGAACCTCGCCTGGTAAAAACGACTCTTCTCGTCCTTCTTCTCTCTTCCTCCGCAACCCGGCTTTTCAGCCGGCGACACGAGCACTTCCGTGTTCGCGGATCTCAGGAGAGCGCTCACGCTGCGCGCCAGCCTCCGTCTTCACCAAGGGAATCAAACCACTGCCCTTCGCCTTGTGTCCACTGCATGCTCAGCGTTGTAAGAACCAAGAACGCTTGCAAAGACCCACGACTACTTCGGCGCTCTACTTCCGGGATCGCGGAGATTCCCCGCGTCATAGCCCCGCCTCCTCTCTCGTCACTAGGGCTTCCCCAGGCTCAGTCACTAAGCACACACACACACACACACACACACACCACCCCCCTTCTCCACTCATACTGCACTAACACATCTAGCGCTGCACTCTAAGAACATCTGTTAAGGAACAGTCTGCTATTGGGTTCACTCCTATCCCAGCCCCTGACAGTATACATCGGCCATGACGAACCCAGCAGACTTAGAGCATTTAAAGCAAGCGCTCTTACAACAAGGAGCGCTGCTGGCCTCTCACCAACAAAGCATCCAGGAGGTGACCCAGACTCTCTCTTCCATCACCACTCAACTTCAACAACTCTCAGCTAACCCTCCTCCGACCCCGATGCCAACTCCACGTCTTGAACCTCGACTTCCAAACCCACAACCATATAACGGTGAGCCCGGAACCTGCCGCTCCTTCCTTTCCCAATGCTCGCTATTATTGGAGCTCCAGACGTCCCTTTTCCCTACTGAGCGCTCCAGAGTGGCTTACGTGATCACGCTCCTCACCGACCGAGCTCGCGAATGGGGAACTGCGGTTTGGGATGCTAACGATCCATGCTGTTCCTCTTTTAAATCATTCACGGAGGAGATGAGAAGGGTGTTTGACCGCTCCCACTCTGGCAGAGAGGCAGCCAGACATCTTCTGGAGCTCCGTCAAGGTTCTCGTTCAGCCTACGATTATGCCATTGAGTTCCGTACACTGGCGGCTTCTGCTAACTGGGACACCCAAGCACTTTATGATGCCTTCCTTCATGGTCTATCTGAGGAGGTTAAGGACCACCTGATCAGTCAGGAACTCCCCAGTGATTTAAATGGCCTCATGGACCTAGCAGGGCGAGTGGATGGCCGTCTAGCACAGAGATGCCGTCATCGAACCTCTCAGCCTACTTCTGGGCCCAGACCCTCGGTTTCACTCCCACCTACTTCCAACTCTGTCTCGTCGCCAAGACCCATGTCGGACCCAGAACCCATGCAAGTGGGCAGGACCCGGATCTCGCCAGAGGAACGTCAACGAAGAATCCAATCTGGTTCCTGTCTTTATTGTGGCCAAACAGGTCATTATCGTCTCCAGTGTCCGTTAAAAGCAAAGCTCCTCCGGTGAACCTAGGGGCTCTGGAGGGGCCTGCTACTAACCATTTCCCTAGCCCACGTCCGCTCCTTCCAGCCATTATCATAGCGCAAGGCAGGTTTCACGCTATCTCAGCCCTAATCGACTCTGGATCTGATCAGAACCTGATTTTCGCCTCAAAGGTTCAGGAACTGAATCTCCCAACGCAGCCTTTGGGAGACCCATTAGCCGTTCGGGCCCTTGATGGAACCCCCCTGCCTGTCATCACCCGACGGACGGTCCCGATAACCCTACAAGTGTCTGGCAATCATACAGAGGAAACGTCCTTCCTAATCATGCAGAACGCCCATTCCCCTATAGTTCTCGGACGCCCATGGCTGACTCGTCACAACCCTCACATAGACTGGTCCAAGAACACCATTCTGGAATGGAGTCCTCTGTGCTTGTCAACCTGTCTTAAGTCAGCTCACTACTCTCCGGCCACACCCTCTGGCAATGAGGGATTTCCCGACCTCTCAGCTGTTCCTTCGGACGATTCGGACCTCAAGCAGGTCTTCAGTAAGTCGCGGGCCCCCTCTCTACCACCCCACCGGCCATATGACTGTGCTATTGACCTCTTTCTGGGCTCAACACCTCCCAGGGGGAGACTGTATTCATTGTCGTCACAGGAGAGAGAGGCCATGGATAGATATATATCAGAGTCTCTGGCTGCCGGAATCATCCGTCCTTCGTCGTCCCCTGCTGGAGCTGGGTTCTTCTTTGTGGCAAAAAAGGACAAGACGTTACGGCCGTGCATAGATTACCGAGGTTTGAACGAGATAACAGTCAAGAACCGTTACCCTCTTCCACTAATGTCGACTGCCTTCGACCTCCTCCAGGGAGCTAACATTTTCACTAAACTTGACCTCCGTAACGTGTACCACCTTGTCAGGATCAAGGAAGGGGATGAGTGGAAAACTGCTTTTAATACCCCATCGGGACACTATGAGTACCTGGTGGTGCCGTTCGGTCTTGACAACGCTCCGGCAGTGTTTCAGTCTTTGGTCAACGACGTTCTCAGGGACTTCTTGAACTCGTTCGTATTTGTTTATCTGGACGACATCCTGATTTTCTCTCGCTCCTTGGAGGAACACAGAGTGCACGTTCGTCAAGTCCTTCAAAGGCTTCTTGAGAACCAACTGTTTGTACTGTTCGTGTCGGACGACTCCCTTCCTTGGCTTCATTATCGCCCCGTCTAAGGTCCAGATGGACCCAGCTAAGGTGAAAGCAGTGACCGACTGGCCTAGACCAGCCACTCGAAAGGATCTCCAGCGCTTTCTTGGGTTCGCAAATTTTTATCGTCGGTTTATCCGAAATTACAGTTCAATGGCAGCCCCGCTCATCGCCCTCACGTCCATCAAGAACCCCTTTCTGTGGTCTGATCAAGCGGCAGAATCATTCACCAAACTCAAGGATCGCTTCACCTCAGCACCCATCCTCACCCAGCCGGATCCCACTCTTCAGTTCGTGGTGGAAGTAGACGCGTCAGACTCTGGGGTTGGGGCAGTTCTTTCCCAGAGACCACCAACCGACGACAAGCTACACCCCTGCTGCTATTTTTCTCGCCGTCTTTCGACCGCAGAGAGAAACTACGGAATCGGCGACCGGGAGCTACTCGCAATAAAACTGGCACTAGAGGAATGGAGACACTGGCTCGAGGGGACTGAGGTCCCATTTCTCATTTGGACGGACCACAAGAACCTGGAGTATCTCAGATCGGCCAAACGTCTAAATGCCCGCCAAGCAAGATGGTCATTATTCTTCTCCCATTTTAACTTCTCTCTATCCTTCCGACCAGGGAGCAAGAACACCAAGCCCGATTCCCTCTCCCGTCAGTTCACCTCAGTCACAGGTGAGGCTCCAGTTTCCACCATCCTGCCTTCACAAAGCCTCATTGGGGCCACTTCCCTTGACATAGAGTCCCTGGTTAAGCGGAGCCTAGAACAGGAGCCTGACACCCCAGAAGCACCACAGGGCAAACTCTTTGTACCACTGATGGCTCGCCCCCAAGTTCTCAAATGGAGCCATAATTCTCAATTAGCCTGTCACCCTGGTGGAACTCGCACCCTCGGTCTGTTACAGCAGCGCTATTGGTGGCCTTCGATCAGAGAGGACACCCGCCAATTTGTCGCCGCTTGCGACATCTGCGCTCGCAATAAGACAGGCAATAAACCACCGGCAGGTCTCCTCAGACCACTTCCTGTGCCCCACAGACCCTGGTCCCACATTGCCCTGGACTTCGTCACGGGGCTCCCAGATTCTGATGGCAACACCTGCATTCTAACCATCGTCGACCGCTTTTCCAAAGCCGCCCACTTTGTTCCCCTCGTTAAACTTCCCTCTGCCAAAGAGACGGCCGAATTGCTCATTCTGCATGTCTTCCGCCTTCATGGCATCCCTATGGACATCGTCTCTGATCGCGGACCCCAGTTCTCTGCCCAGTTCTGGACGGCATTCTGCAAACTTGTTGGAGCTACTCCCAGCCTGTCCTCGGGTTCCCACCCCCAGACCAATGGGCAGACCGAGAGAGCCAATCAGGATCTGGAAACAGCACTTCGTTGCATGACCTCCAAGGACCCTCGCTCCTGGAGCCGAATGCTACCGTGGGTAGAGTACGCACACAATTCCCTACCCACAGCATCTACAGGCATCTCCCCATTCCAATGTTGTCTGGGATACCAACCTCCCTTATTCCCATCCCAAGAAGAGGAGGTGGCAGTTCCCTCTGCCCAAGCTTTTGTACGACGTTGCAAGAGGACCTGGCTGCGGGCGAGAGCTAGACTTCGCCAGTCAATCACACTATTCAAACGTCAGGCCGATCGCCACCGTTCTACCGCCCCTGCCTATCGTGTTGGACAGAGGGTCATGCTCTCCACCCGCAACATCCCCGTAAAGACACTCTCCCGCAAGATCTCTCCTAGATTCATTGGCCCATTTACCATAGTCAAGATCATCAACCCTTGCACAGTCAGACTGCTCCTACCATCCACGATGCGACGCATTCACCCCTCATTCCATGTTTCTCAGATAAGACCCATAGTATCCTGTCCACTGAGATCTTTTCCTATGCCATTGATACCACCTTTCTTGGCCTTGTTTCGTTTCCTTGTGCATTTAAAGAATGACAAGAAGTGACGAAACGTAAGCGAAGAAGGAAAATGAAAAAGCATATTTAAATAGGAAAGAAACACTGAGCTTCTTAGTTAGATTCGCATACCAAATCTTGGTATAGACTGTTTGAACACTCATCAGTGTCAGTTGGATCAGTTTCTCACATTGGATCTTTGAGTGATCTGATGCCTCATACTAAATCGTGAGTGACAGCAACAGACTTTATGCATTAAAACAATATCAAGAAATGACAACGGATGACGTCAACACTGTTTTTGAAAAAAAAAAAAATTCATGTGTTACCACATTACCGCAAAAAAAAACTGTCTGAGAGGTCGTAAAAGGGAAAAAAAATACAGTTTGTAATAATTTGGAAGCTAACTAATGGTACTAAGAATATTAAACAAGCAGCACCTATATACAATGTAGAGATGTACACAGAATGTACAATGGGGCATGTGTTTCTGAAGGTGTCTTATCATCTAGGCAGAAGGCTACAGAGACATTTCAACTGTATTCTATCTAGGACATCATGACCTAGGGATGTGCTATGAAGTCCTGTAGCTAATAATGGCCCTGCTTTATGCCATGTCAGTAGCTTGAAGCTGGAACAAGCATATATGATAGTATTAGAGGTTCCAGTATCCTCCAGCAACTCTATTTCACCTTGTGTTACTTGTATTAGTGAGAGGAACAGCTGACAGCTCTCTGCCACTAGAAGAGGAAATTAGAAGGCAGAAGCAAGAACTGTAACAACAGCTTTTTGTCACTGGCTCCGGATATGGCTCTGGCATTCTTCCCTAGGTGATGATACATGCAAGGCTGTATGCTCTGAGGTCTGCACTTTGTGAAGTGCTTTCACTTCACCAGTAAAAGCTGCAGTGGAGGTGGAGAGTTTCTTAGAAGCCCTGACTGGCTCTTGGACTAAAAGTGGATTTTGCTGCACTAATTAATTTTATATTGCCTTCTGTGATTGTATTGCTAGTCAGTGTTGAAGATTTTGATCATCCCAGCATCCCATTTCACATGACATAAAATGATTCAGGTTTCCTTGTGTAACTGCAGGTTATCACATCTGTTTCTGTTTGACAGACCAATAAATTATATTAGGAGAGATTCATTCCTAACCCATCAAATTTTAAAAAATATATATTATTATTATTATTTTTAAGATTCCTATCCTTGGAGTACAGTCTTGGAAGGTATCTTGGGTTCATCCATGGGTGACAATGCATACCAAACCAATGACTCTTTGGGGGGAAATTTACTGGCGCAGTAAGCATCACCATTGATCAATCAGAGAAATCACTACTTGCAGATTGTACGTCATCCATCTGTCCTATTACCTAATGGAGCTGCGGGTTACATTGGCAGAAAGTCCAGCTCCCCCTCCCAGTTTTATCTTCAATTTTCTCAGAGCCATTTTTCATGTGTGTGACTCAGGGCTTAGTCATCAGTCCAGTAATTTAAACTATTCATACTTCTGCACTGATTGTTAGCTTCAATAGAGATTGTCAATCATATTTTTATTTTAAGTGAGATGGGAATATGTGGACCATATGGGAATGAGTATATAAATAGATGTCAGCCGATATTGCATATAGATGTCAGAGTAAAACAGGATGACTGCTGCATACAGGGCATTGTTCTAGTGGCTTTGTCCTTGTGGTTCAATTTTGCTTAAAGGGCACCTGAATGATTATTTCTTTTATAATCATTAGCTTCTAATAAGCAGATTAGGCTGCAAAGACATTTTGATTGGTGCTAATTTATGATCCTGTGCGAGCAGCCCCAGTGGACTCATTTCCTAATTGAGTGTGTATGCGTGCTGTCTGCTCGAGCACTCAGAAAATGAATCACCTTCCATAAAACCAGGCTGATATCTAAATCATGGCCATCCTGCGCACTCTGACTTTCCTCTGGGCACCTTGAAAAATGAGCGTATGCTCCTTGCAGAGTCAGGGTAAAAAACGATTTCTGAACATATTACTCAGCAAACATGGGAAAGCCATCCAGTAATTTTTTATTAAAGCAAACAACCAATTGACATGCTGCAGGTAGTGTATTCTAGGGGTGGAGACAGCAATTTCCCTATACATGGGCGGGAGTAGTGTAATAAGCAGGAAGAAAGGTGATAATGTCACCTCCTGTTGCTAGAGTTTGTCCTTGTGGGTGCTCTTTATTTGCAGTGGATCAGGTTTAAAGAGGGGAAAGTATGAGATACACGGGAATGCATACTTTTATCAGCAAGGAGATAAATTCATGATTAGTCTACTTTACTTATCAGAGGTCAATACGCAGGTTATTATGAGAGCGAGTTATGTTGGTGTTGGTGATTTAACACATGCATAGTCAATTAAGAGTCCTGAAAGTTAAAATAATTACAAGATTTTAAAAATGCAGGTCGCACAGATGGGGAGAATGGGACTGTTGGGGAGAATGCTATTACTTTTCTAAGGAATTAATGTTTTCCCAAAATTTTAGTTTTTCTAATTTGGGACTGGTGGGCCGAATCACCCTGACAATCCTGCACTAAATTTTGAAGATGAAACTTGGCATCCCTCAAGGTGAAAGCATCTTCTCTCAAACTCTTCTCCAAGAACCAAAGCACTAGTGCCAAGGGTTCCTCTGACATAAATAAAAGTAACATTGGAGTGCATTGTTGTGGAGCCAGTTGTTTTGAATCTGTTCTATAGCCTGGAAATGGTTTTCTTGACATATCCAAACCGCCTATCGACCTCTGCTTGTGTTGCATCATGTTGAAGCATTCTGGTGGCCAACTCTTTGCTAGCATTGTCTAAACAGAACATAATAATGTGAAGGCAAATTCACAATCCATGATACCAAGAAGACATATCACATGGTAAATTTCTTGCACATGCATGGCTGTGTGTTATGATATCCATTCTTTTTATTAGATCCATGATTAGATTAAATAGATTCACAAATTATTGAAAAAAACAAATACTGTATGAAGAATTTTATTATTGTAGTTATAAATGCTGAAGATGTTTATGATGTTATTTACCTGAGACCTTTATGAAGGACAATTCACAATTTTTCTTTTACATACTTCTTTCACTGTACGTCTTTAAATGTGACATGAGTAATGCACAACTGTGACATCTGTAATATATTGCTGCAATAATATGGTATAAATTGTTGCTAAAATGTGAAAAAATGTGAGACAGACACAAATAAAATAAAAAAGTTACCAGCAATGTAATGCAGGTGTGCAGGGAGTGTGTTTACGTGGGCAGTCAAGTGGAAAAGTGTTGGTTTTAGCAGAAACCAGACACACTTTATCTAGTTTATGGAGTATGTTTAAAAAAGCACAATGTAGGAAATCTGGAGGCCACATTCGGTGGCTACATAGGAGTCCACAGTGTGTCCAGATGGACTATGTTTGCTTCATTGTTTACAGTGCTGATAGACTACAGGAAAGCTTTCACCTCTAAACAAACACATGATAAAGCTATCTCCTTTTCTCTCACCATGTGCTGGAATGCAGCAACTTGCCATGTATTTTCTTGTCCCAAAGAAAAGAGAAATGCAGCATTCCAGACCAGCACACAGTCTAGCTGCAGGTGTACAATATAGCTCATAACACAGAAGAACATCTGCCCTAAACAGCAAGCAACTTCTGCAAAAGAGAGATGGGGCAAAGGTCTTCAGCAATTTGTGTCTTTTCTCATCAGGTTATTGTAATGAAACAGCCTAAACCCTGGACTATTTCATGGGTTATTCAAACCTTCATGCAAAATATATCTTTACATTGTCGACTAATACATTATTTACACTGTGTAAAATTTTCATATTGTAAACATTTCTTATAAACATAATTTATTAATCATATTGTGCACACTTCATTCCAGTACACTTGTTGTTCAATATAAAAAATGTATTCAATATTACTCAAAATGCACATACTGTATATATACACTATACAGACAAAAGTATTTGGTCAAACCTGTTAATTATTTAAATCAGCCCTCTAATCCTCAACGAAGGGCAAGCTTAATATTTCAGCATTTTCCAAGACGTTTTTGGAAAAGGCTATGCTTCCAACTTCCATCAGCTTGGTGAAGGCCCTTTTCTATTCCAACATGACTGTGCCCCAGTGACCAAAGCAAAGATTACAAACAAATAGTTTGATGAGTTCAATGTGGAAGAACTTGATTGGCTCACATCTAAATCTCATCGAGCACCTTTGGGATGAACTGGAACAGAGATTGCGAGCCAGGGATTCTCGTCCAACATCAGTGCCTGACCTTATAAATTAATACAGAATGGATGGGCAGAATGAATGAATAGGTTGAATTCCCACAGAAATGCTCCAAAAATGAAATGCGTGTGGACAGCCTTCCAAGAAGAGTGGAAGCTGTTATACAGTAGCTGAAAAAGGGTGAGCAGCTCCATATTGAATGTACTGAGTGTATGTATTTTGATGTCATTGCAGGTTTGGCCAAATACTTTTGTCCATATAATGTACTGCATATTCATGTGTACATTTTTCACACTGCATGTTTTAATATAGTAAACAATGGCTAATAATGATCTACAAAATCTATCTAGCAATAGCACAACATTTTCAATATATCAAGCAAAAAGTCTCATAGCATAGTAAGAATTATGCGGGATCAGCTGTTATACACATTTCAAGGCAAAAAGTATACTGTATATTATAGCAAGTAGAATGTTTTTAAGTATAGACAAAATAAAACTATTATTTCTCTTTAATAAAACATTATTAAGCCTACTGTATTTGTAGTCATTTTTTCAAGACAGAATTTTTCATAGGCCCTTGGCTGATGATTTAGCTTATTTTGAACAATTAATTCCAAGAAATCAGCAAAAGTATCTGCAAATACTAAAGTTAGAAATTAATAGTTATGCCTAGAAATAATAATATTGTCGTGAACTAAACCGAAGAGACCAGAAGAACCTTAGCCTTCCACAGTTAGCCCTTTGTAGCATGACTGATAAACCCAAACGCGGAGAGACACGAATAGGCAGGATAATCACGCAATTTGGTATAAGGACTCTCACACACAATGAGCAAGGGAAAGACACAATCTAGCCCGCGCCCTATAAACATACACTCAATCTGAAAGCAAACACAATAAAGTGAGTACTCACGAAATGGCGAGCGATTCCGAAGCGTCATGGGTCAAACTCAATGACTGAGCGTTGTACTATGGTTTGTTTACCTCTTTTATGCTTCCTGGCTCGCGACCGCATTACTTCCGGGTCCTAGTGCCGGTCGCGGATTGAGTGTACATGACAGTACACGACTCACGACGGTCCTCGGTTGGAGGATACCATGTGACGGTAGTCCCGAATGAGCTCGGGGTCGAAGATGAAGCGTGCTGGGACCCAAGACCGTTCCTCGGGGTCGTAGCCCTCCCAATCAACCAGGTACTGAGTACCTCTGCCCCGAGGACGCAAATCAAGGATCCGTCGCATGGTGTAGGCGGGACCGCCGTCAATGATTCGGGGAGGGGGGGGAGCAGTGCGCGTGGGTGGAACCATAGGTGAGGTGATGAAGGGTTTTAACTGTGATGTGTGGAAAACTGGGTGGATCCGGAGTGCCGCAGGCAGCTGGAGCCGGTAGGTGACAGGTGGAGCCGGTATCGACGTTCAGTGGCAGGGTTAAACCTTAAGGTGATGTGATATGGTCAGATGAATCTTGGAGAGAGCTTTCGGGATTCGGTCTGCAGGTGCAGATTTTTGGTTGATAGCCATACCTTGTCACCTACGTGGTACAATCGTCCCGGGGGGTGTCGACGGTGATGCTGGGCAACGTAGCTGGTGTTGGCACGTTGGATGGCGAGGTTGGCCTGTTTCCATAGCCGTCGACACCGCCGGACCAACTGTTGGGCCGATGGTACATCAACCTCCGGCTCTTGATGATCGAACATCGGAGGTTGGAAACCATGGCAAATCTCAAATGGACTTAGGTTGGTGGCCGAGAAGACGTGGAGGTTATGGGACAACTCAGCCCATTTGAGGTAGCGGACCCAGGAGCGTTGTCGATCCGAAACGATAACGCTCAGATAACGCTCCAGTTGTTGGTTGGTCCGTTCCGTCTGACCGTTGGCACACTGGAGGGGCACACCCAAGAGCAGTTGCCTAGAGGTCGTCCAGTCCTTCCCATCACGCTCTTCCTAGACAATCAGCTCTACGTAGCCCATGCCCTCGTCGACTCCGGCTCCGACTAGAATATGATCTGTGCCACAAAGGTCAAGGAATTACGCATTGCAACTCTCCTCTTGAACACCCCATTGTCCGTCCACGCCCTCGATGGAACGCTGCTCCCTCCGATCACCCGACGTACCGTTCCGGTAACCCTAAGAACCTCTGGGAATCACTCGGAGGAGATCTCCTTTCTCGTCATGGATAGAGCTCAGTGCCAGTTGGTGCTTGGACGTCCATGGCTTGCTCGACACAACCCGCGTGTGGACTGGAGAAACAATGCTATACTCGAATGGAGCCCTCTATGCCTGGCCTCTTGCCTGAAATCTGCTCTTCGTCCCACCATAGCCTCAGGTCCCCCTGAGGAGTTTCCCGATCTTTCCATGCTTCCACATGACTACATCGACCTCAAGGCTGTGTTCAGTAAGTCTCGGGCCATCTCTCTTCCACCTCATCGTTCGTACGATTGCGCTATTGACCTCCTGCCTGGCACTGCTCCACCTTGGGGTCATCTCTTCTCACTTTCCCAGAATGAACGGAGGGCCATGGACCAATACATTTCTGAGTCATTAGCCGCTGGCATCATTAGACCATCCTCATCACCCGCTGGGGCGGGGTTTTTCTTTGTGGCCAAAAAAAATAGTACCCTTCGTCCTTGCATCGACTACATGGGGCTGAATGACATCACCATAAAGAATCGGTACCTGCTGCCCCTGATGTCCACAGCCTTGACGTCCTGCAGGGGGCCCAATTCTTCACAAAATTGGACCTTCGCAGCGCCTATCACCTGGTCAGGATCAGAGAAGGGAACGAGTGGAAGACTGCCTTTAACACACCATCAGGGCATTATGAGTATCTGGTCATGCCGTTTGGGTTGGCTAACGTCCCGGCTGTGTTCCAAGCCCTAGTCAATGACGTCCTCAGGGATTTTATAAGCATCTGTGCCTTTGTGTATCTAGATGATATCCTCATCTTCTCGCGTTCCTTGGAGGAACACAAGATGCATGTCCGTCAGGTACTCCAGAGGCTGCTTGAGAACCAGCTGTTTGTCAAGGTAGAAAAGTGTGAGTTCCACAGCCGCACAGTCTCTTTCCTGGGCTTCATTGTCGCCCCATCTAGGATACAAATGGACCCCGCCAAGCTGAAGGCAGTCACTGACTGGCCTGCCCCAACGACACGCAAGGAACTTCAGCGCTTCCTGGGGTTTGCAAATTTTTACAGGCGATTCATCAATTATAGTTTGGTAGCCACCCCACTCATCTCCCTAACTTCAGCCAAGACCCCATTCATTTGGTCAGAGCAAGCGGCCGGGTCCTTTCAGGATCTGAAGAGGCGGTTCACCTCGGCTCGGTGTCCCAAAGGTCGCCCAAGGACAACAAGCTGAATCCGTGCTGTTTTCTCTCGCACCGTCTTTCTCCTGCCGAGGGGAACTACAGCATTGGTGACCGGGAGCTACTAGCAGTCAAACTCGCTTTGGATGAATGGAGGCACTGGCTAGAGGGCAGTGAAATCCCATTGCTGGTTTGGACGGATCATAGGAATTTGGAATATCTCCGGACAGCCAAACGCCTATACTCTCGTCAAGCACGATGGTCCCTGTTCTTCTCACGTTTTAATTTCTCCCTATCCTACCGCTCAGGATCTAAGAACACAAAGCCGGATGCCCTCTCTCACCAGTTCTCTCCAGCCAACGATCGGGCACCTGAAGCCACCGTCTTGCCTCCTCATTGCCTCGTGGGCACTACTAGAAGTTGAATCACGGGTCAAGAACGCGCTTCATCAACGGCCGGGTCCCTCACAGACACCAGAAGGCAAACTCTTCGTTCCGGAGGCGGAACGGTCCCACATTCTGGAATGGGGACATAGCTCGAGACTGGCCTGCCACCCCGACGCGGCACGCATGCTGGCCCTGGTTCGTCACGGGACTTCCCGACTCAGAGGGTAACACCTGTGTGCTCACAGTGGTGGATCGCTTTTCTAAGGCAGCCCACTTCATTCCACTATCTGGACTCCCTACAGCAAAGGAGACGGCCGAGCTCTTAATCATGCACGTTTTCCGGCTTCACGGACTCCCCACAAACATCACGTCGGATCGAGGTTCTCAGTTCACCGCCTGGTTCTGGTCTGCCTTCTGTAAGTTAATTGGCGCTACCCCCAGCTTATCTTCCGGCTATCACCCACAGACAAACGGCCAGGTGGAGCGAGCCAACCAGGACCTAGAAACGGCCCTTTGGTGCATGATCACAAAGGAACCCCATTCCTGGAACCAGATGTTACCATGGATCTAGTTCGCCCACAACTCCTTACCCACATCAGCCACAGGTCTCTCCCCCTTTCAGTGCTGCCTCGGTTATCAGCTTCCCCTGTTCCCGTCCCAGGAGGTGGAGGTCCCTTCAGCTCAAGCCGTTATTCGCTGTTGCCGAAGAACATGGCTGAAGGCAAGAGCAAGGATTCGCCGGACCATTTCAGTCTTCAAACAACAAGCCGAGCGGCGTCGCTCCAGGGCACCGTCATACCGCGTGAGTCAAAGAGTGATGCTGTCATCCCACTACATTCCCCTTAAGACGACCTCACGCAAACTGTCTCCCCGATTCATCGGCCCATTCACCAGAATCATTAACCCCTGCACCGTCAGACTTCATCTGCCTTCCACCATGCGTCGGATAAATCCTTCCTTTCACGTATCTCAGATAAAACCTCTGGCCTCATGCCCAGTGGGACCTGGTGATTGATTGACAAGGTAAAATTTTTACCAAAGACTTTATACCGGACTACTCAGGTTTAGTTTGAGATTCCCCAGTTTGACTACAAGATCTGCATCACCTAAAAGAAAGCATCTTCATTGGTTGGACCATGTCAGATTCTTTATTTTCCTTTCAAGATGAAGATGCTTCAAACCAGAAGAAGTGGAATGCAGGGACCCTTGTCCTAATCTGGCATGCAGATACCTCCAATCTGATCCTTCACAGATGACCTCACTGTCACAACAACATCAATGTCAGGATAACGATGGGTCCTTCAAGGGATGGAAAGGCTTATTACTTGGGGAAGAAAGAGTTTCCATCCAGTCAAATCCAGGATCTTATTTGAGGAAGGAAAGAGTGTCTGACAATCACTGATCTCTTTAAAAGGAATTCAAATTCCATCTGTGTTAAAGAACCTTATGAATAGCCTAGGGAAATTCTTGTACTCTGACAGAAACTGTCCAGGCAATTCCTATGAAGCTGAAAGCAGGCAATAAGCAATGGATAGATTAGGACGATTAGGACGGAAAAACAAGATTCAAGCTCCTGGAATGTGGAGAAAGAGTAGGGAGAGACACAGTAGCCAAATTGCTTGAAGTCCAGTGTGAAGATTACATAGCTGGTGATGATTTGGGGAGTCATGTCATCTGCTTGTGTCAACTGTGCTTTATGAAATCCACAGTAAACAGAGCCACCTACCAGAAGATTTTAGATCACTTCATGCTTCTATCTACTGACAATCTTTATGAGATGCAAATTTACTTTTTCAGCAGGACATAGCACCTGCCCACAGTACCAAAATTACCACTAACTGGATTGTTGACCATGCTATTACTGTGTTTGATGGCCAGCCAAATCGTGGCTCGTAACCATCCCCTGTTTTTATGGGGGAGTTTATGGAGTAATGTCAAGAGAAAGCTAAGAAACACCTGACCCAACAATGAAGATGAGCTGAAGGCTGCTATCAAAGCAACTAATTTTCAATAACGCTTTAGCCATGTCATAGGCTGATTGCTCCTTATCATGCTGCCTTGATGCAGTAATTTGTGCCAAAGGAGCCCAAACCATGTATTGAATGCATATGTGAACAAACTAATCTACAGAAGTTGATCATTTCTGCATTAAATTTCTTTTGATTGCTATTACAAAATATTCTAATATATTGAGATACTGGATTCTTGTGTTTCATAAGCTGTAAGACATAATCAAAAACATTAAATCAAAATAGGTCTGAATTCAGTAGCTACATAGATGATTTCCACATCATACTGTCAGAATAACATTAGCCATATTGCAGCTGCTTCTCTGTCTTTCAGAGCCTTATTTAACATATACAGGGTCACTGACATGCACAAAGTCAAGATGAAGAAAATTTCCTTGCTGAGCTCCAACCATAATGTAGTTCAGGTAGTCTCTGAAATATTGTGTCATGCTCAGTGAAAAATGAATAGGTGAGAGGAGATTGATGGATGATAATGTAATATGGAGACACATTATATCACTCAAAGGTTAAAAAATAATAAAATGAGAAGGGAGAAATGACAGAAAGATGAGAAAATGATGGACAGTGTCCTGTGCTCTCAACTGGTCGGATTGTAAGGTGCAAGAACTGAAAGAAAATGCAGTCAGGAGAGGGCTATGGGCTTGGATTTGAATCAAGTCTCAGACATGATTTAAAAAAAAGGGAAATTAACCAAGGTTGTGTGTGCCCTGCGATGGATTGGCACCCTGTCCAGGGTGTACCCCGCCTAGTGCCCGAAGTCTCCTGGGATAGGCTTCAGGTCCCTCGCGACCCTGAACACAGGATTAAGCGGTATAGAAAATGAATGAATGAATGAATGAATGAATGAATGAACCAAGGTTAACAAATTAAAGGAGCCATACAGACTCAATTTTGCATAAGTTAATATGATTCTTTAGGGTCCTAATGAAAAATTTGTAATATACTTTAATTAAAAATTCTCAATTGTTGTGTAAAAAAAACATTACTTTTACCTGGTAAAAAGTAGCTCTGTTCTCAGCAACCTGTTTCAGTACATGCTCCTGTAAATGTTAATGACCTCTACTGAACCCACCCCCCAGTTCTGTGGGGCGTGTCTTTACAATACAAGTGGGGTATAGCTTTGACAACAGTTAAAAATATTTAAAAAACAGTTAAAAATAATTTTACATGATGTTAGGATTATTTTATATATAAAGGAGTTATTTCTACTCTCTTGCTCTCTTCCTCATAGATCTGATATTAATGTGTTAAATCTTCCCTGCTGCTATCTTCCTGTCTCCTCTTGCATCTGTTCATTCATGCTCACCTTCCCATACTCTGTCTCTCTCTCCCCCTCTCTCTCTGTCTCCTTCCACTTATCTTCCTCTCCTTATACGGAATAAATATCAATAAAAAGAAATACTAAAGAAAATAAATTTAACTAGTAAAATAGTTGTACAAATATACAATGTACAAATGAGGGCATAATAAAAATCTTACAAAATATAGGGGATATATATATATATATATATATATATATATATATATATATATATACAGTGGTGTGAAAAACTATTTGCCCCCTTCCTGATTTCTTATTCTTTTGCATGTTTGTCACACTTAAATGTTTCTGCTAATCAAAAACCGTTAACTATTAGTCAAAGATAACATAATTGAACACAAAATGCAGTTTTTAAATGAAGGTTTACGTTATTAAGGGAGAAAAAAAACTCCAAATCTACATGGCCCTGTGTGAAAAAGTGATTGCCCCCCTTGTTAAAAAATAACTTAACTGTGGTTTATCACACCTGAGTTCAATTTCTGTAGTCACCCCCAGGCCTGATTACTGCCACACCTGTTTCAATCAGGAAATCACTTAAATAGGAGCTACCTGACACAGAGAAGTAGACCAAAAGCACCTCAAAAGCTATACATCGTGCCAAGATCCAAAGAAATTCAGGAACAAATGAGAACAAAAGTAATTGAGATCTATCAATCTGGTAAAGGTTATAAAGCCATTTCTAAAGCTTTGGGACTCCAGTGAACCACAGTGAGAGCCATTATCCACAAATGGCAAAAACATGGAACAGTGTTGAACCTTCCCAGGAGTGGCCGGCCGACCAAAACTACCCCAAGAGCGCAGAGACGACTCATCCGAGAGGCCACAAAAGACCCCAGGACAACATCTAAAGAACTGCAGGCCTCACTTGCCTCAATTAAGGTCAGTGTTCACGACTCCACCATAAGAAAGAGACTTGGCAAAAACGGCCTGCATGGCAGATTTCCAAGGCGCAAACCACTTTTAAGCAAAAAGAACATTAAGGCTCATCTCAATTTTGCTAAAAAACATCTCAATGAGTGCCAAGACTTTTGGGAAAATACCTTGTGGACCGACGAGACAAAAGTTGAACTTTTTGGAAGGTGCATGTCCCGTTACATCTGGCGTAAAAGTAACACAGCATTTCAGAAAAAGAACATCATACCAACAGTAAAATATGGTGGTGGTAGTGTGATGGTCTGGGGTTGTTTTGCTGCTTCAGGACCTGGAAGGCTTGCTGTGATAGATGGAACCATGAATTCTACTGTCTACCAAAAAATCCTGAAGGAGAATGTCCGGCCATCTGTTCGTCAACTCAAGCTGAAGCGATCTTGGGTGCTGCAGCAGGACAATGACCCAAAACACACCAGCAAATCCACCTCTGAATGGCTGAAGAAAAACAAAATGCAGACTTTAGAGTGGCCTAGTCAAAGTCCTGACCTGAATCCTATTGAGATGTTGTGGCATGACCTTAAAAAGGCGGTTCATGCTAGAAAACCCTCAAATAAAGCTCAATTACAACAATTCTGCAAAGATGAGTGGGCCAAAATTCCTCCAGAGCGCTGTAAAAGACTCGTTGCAAGTTATCGCAAACGCTTGATTGCAGTTATTGCTGCTAAGGGTGGCCCAACCAGTTATTAGGTTCAGGGGGCAATTACTTTTTCACACAGGGCCATGTAAGTTTGGATTTTTTTTCTCCCTAAATAATAAAACCCCTCATTTAAAAACTGCATTTTGTGTTTACTTGTGTTATCTTTGACTAATAGTTAAATGTGTTTGATGATCAGAAACATTTTGTGTGACAAACATGCAAAAGAATAAGAAATCAGGAGGGGGGCAAATAGTTTTTCACACCACTGTATATATATATATATATATATATATATATATATAAAAAATCATTATTATTTTTATTATAAATATATATATATATATATATATATATATATATTTCCCCTATATTTTGTAAGATTTTTATTATGCACTCATATTTAGATATATATATATAGTTATATATGTATATAAAATTTTACATGTGAATCTGGTTGTAAAACTTTTTTGACTTCCCAGACCGGGAATCGAACTCGAGTTGCTGCGCTGAGAGCGCCGTATCCTAACCACTAGACCACGGAGGATTAATGGCTGCCGCTTGGAAATGCCGGCTATTCAACCGGCGACCTTATACACACGAACCATTGTTTTTTTCGGGATCTCACCAGGACATTTACAATGGTTAACTTGTAGTAACATATGTCTATAGCACAGGCGTTTAGTTATTTAACATATTTATACCGATCTTTTGCTGTTAATAAACAGAGACCTTTCTGACAGACAACGTGTGTGTGTGTGTGTGTGTGTCTGACTGTCATATAGATGCCGGGAATAGGACATCATACACGCGAAGCATTGTGTGTGTGTGTGTGTGTGAGTCTCTCCTTATGTCAGAAAAGCTTACCGAAGCATAGCGCACTCGCCTCGTTACTAAACGAACTTTAGAAAAACTTTATAAATATGTAGTGCAAAAAAAGCATGTACCTTGAGCAGGCATCAAACCCGGGTCTCCCACGTGAAAGTGCTGAATCCTAACCACTAGACCACCACAATACTACAACAAACAGCACACCACACTCATGTAGGCGCCATTTTGCTCCAGTGTAGAAAAACAATGGCCGACGGCTCTTTTTTCACTCGGGGCGGGTCTTTGCTAAAACACCAGTGTCAATCAACTGTAGTAGGAGCGGCCTCTGTCGGTGTGACTTCACACCGACAGGCTTTTGAAAATGGGCTGATTTCAGAAGGGGCATCTTATATTATTAAATTAAAAGAAAATCGCTGGGCGGCTCTTTATCACTGTAGAGTGGTTGTGTACACACTCTCCTAACACACAATGCAGTCCAAACAGCGTGAAAAAGTCCATGTAGCACCGTAGGTGCCCTTTAAGCAATCAATCAATCGGGTATGAATTGCGTGTTTCATGTAAAAACGGTCTGTGATCATTTTTAATGTTACCTGACCATGGTTCATTGTCAGTCACAGAATATTATTAAAGATGTGGAAGTAGAAATACAAATTTAAGCCTTACTGAAATTAAAACAATAGTTCTACAAATTTCCACATGTGCCCTCTTGTCAGCTATTTCCAGTTCAAAAAAATATGTCAGAAATGTTCATAGGGTGAGACTAAAGTATGCATCTAGACTGTTATCCAGTTGGATGCAATACCAAAGGTGTTTTGTGCATGACAAGTCAGTGATTAGATATGAAGCATGCAGGACAATCATATACCACATGCATTAATGTAAATATGATAATTTATGTTAATTCATTCATATTTGGTGCCTGGCTGGTCAGGATTGCATTAGTTTTAAATTAGGTTATTAGTTTCCATCCATCCATCCATCCATCCATTTTCTTCCGCTTATCTGAGGTCGGGTTGCGGGGGCAGCAGCTTCAGCAGGGATGCCCAGACTTCCCTCTCCCTGGCCACTTCTTCCAGCTCTTCTGGGGGGAACCCAAGGCGTTCCCAGGTCAGCCGAGAGACATATGGCGCTTTTCCACTGCATAGTACGGCACAAAATGGTTCAGTTCAACTCACTTTTGGGGGGTTTTCCATTCGGAACAGTACATGGTACCTGGTCCTTTTTTTAGTACCACCTCAGCCGAGGTTCCAAGCGCGCCGAACCGTTACCAAAACGTGACATGTAAACTCTGCTGGTCAATGATTGGCTGGAGAAAATCGTCATTACTGCGTCACCGAACTTGCGACACGAGACACAACAGAACCGCTATATTTAGAACAGCCAGCGAAGGATCGGACGCACCTTTTTGTATTAACCAAAATTTTTCTTTGGTTGCCATCAGCCTCTTTTGAAACAAACTCCTTCGTCTCGCTGTTAAAAACATCCACCATGCGGTCGATATGCTCCATTGTTGTGTGTTTGTTTGTGGGGCGTTTACGAAGATGTCACGGCAGTAGAGGTGCCGCAACTAAAACGACACATGAATAATCCCGCCCACTCTAAAGCGTTACTAAACTGCAGTGGAAGCGCAAACTGAGCCGAACTGAGCCGAACCGAAGTGAGCTGTACTGAACCGTGCTGTGCTGTACTATGCAGTGGAAAAGAGGCAATAGTCCCTCCAGCGTGTCCTGGGTCTTCCCCGGGGTCTCTTTCCGGTGGGGTGTGTCCGGAACACCTCACAAGGGAGGCGTCCATGGGGCATCCTAAATAGATGCCCAAGCCACCTCATCTGGCTCCTCTCGATGCACAGGAGCAGCGGCTCTACTCTGAGCCCCTCCCGGATGACTGAGCTTCTCACCCTATCTCTAAGGGAGAGCCCAGAAAACCTGCGGAGGAAACTCATTTCCTATCTTGTTCTTTCGGTCACTACCCACAGGTCATGACCATAGGTGAGGGTAGGAACTTAGATCGACCGGTAAATTGAGAGCTTTGCCTTTTGGCTCAGCTTCTTCTTCACCACGACGGACCGATACAGAGCCCGCATCACTGCAGACGCTGCCCCGATCCGCCTGTCGATCTCCCGTTCCATTTTACCCTCACTCGTGAACAAGACCGCGAGATACTTAAACTCCTCCACTCCTCCACTGGCAGGATCTTCGAAGTACTCCCCCCACCGACCCACAACGTCCCGAGTCGAGGTCAGCAGCGCACCATCCCCACTATACACTGTGTTGACCGTGCACTGCTTTCCCCTCCTGAGACGCCAGATGGTAGACCAGAATCTCTTCGAAGCGGCCTGGAAGTCATTCTCCATGGCCTCCCCAAACTCCTCCCACACCCGGGTTTTTGCCTCAGCAACCACCGAAGCTGCATTCCGCTTGGCCTGCTGGTACCTATCAGCTGCCTCCGGAGTGCCACCAGCCAAAAAGGCCCGGTAAGACTCCTTCTTCAGCTTGATGGCATCCCTCACCGCCGGTGTCCACCAACAGGTTCTTGGGTTGCAACCGCGACAGGCACCGACCACCTTACGGCCACAGCTCCGGGCGGCCGCCTCGACAATTGAGGCGTGGAACATAGTCCATTCAGACTCAATGTCCCCCACCTCCCCCAGGACGTGGTTGAAGCTTTGCCGGAGGTGGGAGTTGAAGCTCGTCCTGACAGGGGACTCTGCCAGACATTCCCAGCAGACCCTCACAATACGTTTGGGTCTACCAGGCCTGACCGGCAGGTGGTGATCAGTTGACAGCTCCGCCCCTCTCTTCACCCGAGTGTCCAAGACATGTGGCCGCAAGTCCGACGACACGACCACAAAGTCGAACTGTGGCCTAGGGTGTCCTGGTGCCAGGTGCACATATGGACACCCTTATGCCTGAACATGGTGTTCGTTATGGACAATACGTGAAAAGCACAGAAGTCCAATAACAAAAGACCGCTCTGGTTCAGATCGGGGGGGCCGTTCATCCCAATCACGCCCTTCCAGGTCTCACTGTCATTGCCAACGTGAGCATTGAAGTCCCCCAACAGAACGATGGAGTCCCCAGGAGGGACGTTCTCTAGCGCCCCCTCCAGAGACCCCAAAAAGGGCGGGTACTCCAAACTGCTGTTCGGCGCATAAGCGCAAGCAACAGTAAGGATCCGTCCCCCCCACCCGAAGGCGGAGGGAGGCCACCCTCTTGTCCACTGAGGTGAACCCCAATGTACAGGCCCCGAGCCGGGGGGCAATAAGTATGCCCACACCTGCTTGTCGCCTCTCACCGGTGGCAATTCCAGAGTAGAAGAGAGTCCAGCTCCTTTCAAGGAGACTGGTTCCAGAGTCCAAGCTGTGCGTCGAGGTGAGTCCAACTATATCTAGCCGGAACTTCTCAACCTCACGCACTAGCTCAGGCCCCTTCCCCGCCAGAGAGGTGACATTCCACGTCCCTAGAGCCAGCTTCTGCAGCCGAGAATCAGACCGCCAAGGCCCCTGTCTTCGGCCACTGCCCAGCTCACACTGCACCCGACCTCTTTGGCCCCTCCTACAGGTGGTGAGCACAAGGGAAGGGGGACCCACGTTGCCTCTTCGGGCTGTGCCCGGCCGGCCCCATGGGTGCAGGCCCGACCACCAGGCGCTCGCCATCGGGCCCCACCTCCAGGCCTGGCTCCTGAAGGAGGCCCCGGTGACCCACGTCCGGGCGAGGGAAAATTTTTTCCAAGGGTTTTACTCATCATAAGAGGTTTTCTGAACCACTCTTTGTCTGTTCCCTCACCTAGGACCAGATGGGTGACCCTGCCGGGGGCATGAAGCCCCCGACAACATAGCTCCCAGGATCATTGGGACACGCAAACCCCTCCACCACGATAAGGTGGTGGTTCAAGGAGGGGGGTTACTAGTTTGTAATCCTATTTACAAATAGAGCTTAATTCCAGAAAATACAAAACCGTCAGGTTTTGAGCACCAGATAGATACAGTGGCATTTCGTTTTACTCCTAGTATGAGTTTCATCCTTATGTCTGTGTTGTTTCTTGTGTTTTTACACTAACAAATATATTTGGATTCACATAGTAGATTTACAGTGTTTTTTTCTGGGGGTTTTTCTAAACTATGTTCCATGGTGGAATGAGCAATTATGGAAGGCAATATTTCTCAAATAAGGTCAAGTATAGTGGGCTTTGTGTGGGTTGTATGCATATGCTACCTTGGAGAGTCAGAGCATGAGATAGCAGATAAAGCGGTAGAGTAGGCGTGTAAGGTTTAAAAGCAATAGGATCGGATTTGTGTAGCTCACCCTTGTAAGTATTCACATGAAGTATTCAGTCTGGGGTTTCATAATGTTTATCTAAATAAGAGAGAATCTTTTATAGCTTAGAGAAGCTTAATTTGCAGATTACTCATTACATTCTAGGGCCAAAGGAAAATTTCATTAGTGCCGCAGTTAATGTGGGTGAAGTATATCTTTATATTATTATTTATAATTATAATTTATTTTTAAAAAATATAATAAATGCATTGGTTACAGTATTTAAAGTAAGTAAAGCGCATTTACAGTATATCACAATACTGTTGAGTTCTCAATTCTAATGAAGCAGAAGGAAGTGATTAAATTCCTATGACAGCAGCTTTGAAAGTATATCTGGCTTAAAACCAAACCACAGTTTTATATTAAATGCAATTTGTCTAATATGTTATCATTTCTATAGGAACAGCTTGCACAGGCAATGTATGGTAGACATTTTGCATTAATGGATTAAAAATAATGCATCAAGTTGCTGCTTTGATTGAATATTTAGTGAGGACTCATTTATTTAATACTTTTGGAAGGAGTCGCCAGTGTCAGCACTTTGCAACAGTCAGAAGAAACGTACGAGGGGCATTCAAGTCAAGTCAGGACTTGTGATAAAATTTCTTGTGAATGAAGTTGTAAAACTAATTGACATTTACAGAATAACTTCAAGCACAGTATAGTGTTTTTTACGCAAATATTTTTAAGAAGTCTGTGACTAATGATCCTGGCTGAGGTGTTTCAGTTCCTGTGAATTTTTAGCGAGTATGATCCTTAAAAAAATCTACATATAATTGTTGCCAAATGGTGGGAGAGATGCATTTGTCTTGTGGAACTGTACACACAGATATTCACAAACACCACATTCTGCCTTGACCATGTTTCAATTGATTTCCACATGTTTGGGCCATTTAAAGAGTTCCTGGGAGGCCAGTGTTTTAGATGTGAGGCAGGGATTATACAGTAAATGCAGAATGTGATTATTCTAAAAATGTTTGCAATGTTATCATTACAACATGCAGTTGTTAGCTATGTTATGTTTTGATACTAAATATGTCTTGGCTGATCAACTACATTTCATTAACATTTGTTTCAAGCCATTGTGTGACTACAAATCAGACTACAAGAGCATAAAAGCCCAGCTGCCCTGAAACCTCCAATCAGATGTTTACACAGCTATCTCTGCAATTTACACTCCATGCATCAGACGTCTTCAGATTAATGATGACAAGCAACACAAATAGAAATCACAGGACAAATCATGTTCTCCACAAATGTATCAGACTTACTTCCACACCCTGTTATTTTCCAAGAATAGATGGACGGCTAGTGAAATTACAGCTTTGGAAGGGTGGAAATTGACACACTGCCGGCTGTAAGTGCACACATGGCAGCGTTTATGGAGTTCATTCATCATTATATCAACATCATCCTTTTCCTGCTGTCCCTGTCCTCACCAGATAGACATCCGCTTCATAAAAAAGAAAACCGATAGTAAAATAAGTCGTAATATATGAGTAAAGTAAGTCATATGAATGGTTATACATGGTCCTTTTATGCACAGAGAAAAGAAAATAATTTACATTAAAATGATCCTCCTAGTCCAGGGTTCCATGAATTTGATCCTCAGACACAATTGTAACCTGTTACAGCCTCCTGTGATTTTAAATATATTGCAAAGACAAAAACGTGTCACTCACTCATAGGGTTGTGTACCGAACACCGGTGCCAAGACGGCACCGGTACCTATAGAACCGGTATGTACCGGACCGAAACAGAATGCGAATTTCCGTGCCTCATTTCGGTGCCACTTAAATGCCTGAACTGTCGATTGAAATATTTGTTCTCTAGATTCATATATTTTTGTAGATTAATAGTTCATTAGATTAAATTAAAGAAATTAAAAGCGCAAATCATCCGGAAATGAGAGACCATCCGACATGCGCGTCTACCGATAGCTTAGCATGCTAAATTAAACAACTCTCGTTAAAATGCCTAAAACTAAACGGTCGAAAGTGTGGCTGTATTTCACAAGAACGGATTCCGACACCGCGACGTGCAGCAAATGTTTTACAGCAGTTGCGTGTAAAGGCGGAAACACGTCAAATCTAATGAAACATTCGAGGGCAGACGGAATAAAGTTTAAAGCATACGGAGGCACCGTGTTTTCTTGTGGACAACAGCTGGCGCTATCGGTGTGGACGACCCTCAGCCTCAGTCATACCAACTGTAGCAAAAAGGAATCACTGATTATGATGACGTCAGCAGACTTTCCGCAGGTTAGTAGTAGGATAATGTAACATTAATAGCAAAATGCAAATCTTGCATGCATGCTAACAAATAGTCAAACAATTTGTAAAAAACTAATGTAACATGGATTCTGTTTATAATTATGGCTTTCCGGCTAGTACTAGTAGTACTACAACAGTGACCCCATTTACCATTGCAAAGAAGGCTATGCATGTCCTGTGCAGGGCAATAAGTCAGGAAAGGAGTCGTATTTTGACAGAAAAGGCAAATATGGTGAAATTTCTGCAAAAGAATTGCTAAAATTTGAAGCTTACATATTCATATATACTTTAAACTTTTAATATATTGTTAAATTTTAAGCACACATTTTTTTTTCAATAAAAATTAATTCTTGAGTCATCCACTATAATTTTGTGGCTTAAAAGTATCGGTTCAGGCACCGTTTTGGCACCGGTACTGTTTTCAAAGTATCGATTTGGCACCGGTATCGAAAAAAACCCAAACGATACCCAACCCTACTCACTCATCTTCTATACCGCTTTATTCTGTATTCAGGGTCGCGGGGACCTGGAGCCTATCCCAGAAGGCTTAGGGCATGAGGCGAGGTACATCCTGGACAGGGTGCCAATCGATCACAAGGCACACACAAACACACAATCACACTGTAATTGGACCTTACTTTCTGTAATTTTAATACCCACACACACACTTTCTTTATACTACTTATCCTGTAAAGTGTCGCGTGATCCAGGGCCTATCCCTGGGAATTCATGGAACACGTACACCCCAGTCCATCACAGGGCACAGAAGGACACATTCACTCACACACTCTGTGAAATTTGGAAATGCCAATTAGCCTAATTTGTCATTGGACTGTAGGAGGAAACCAGTGCACCCAGAGGAAACACAACACCCACACGATACCCACACGATATGGCCAAACGTTTGTGGCCAACTGACCATCACACTAGAGACCTGCACACAAAATTTGATGGGTGAATGCGGGTGCGGGCGGGAAGGTCCTCATGTATGTGCGGGATGCGGGAGAATAACATTAATCGCGGGACTCCAGCAAAATGGAATTATCTTAAAATTTATTTATTTTTAAACAAATACTGTATTATTTATCTACTCAGTAGCGGTTCTATACTCAATTGCTCCCCGCCCCCCCGCTCAGCGCCACGCTACCCCCCAGCCCAGCCCCCCCCATACTGGTCAGCGCCACTTCCCCAAAAAATAAAAATAAAACTACTTAAATGTTTACCTACGGGATTTTTGCGGGCGGGAGCGGGACAGAATGTTGCGGGAGCGGGATGGAAAAATCCGTCCTGCGCAGGTCTCTACATCACACTCATATGTTTGTTAATAAAAATGTTGTAAGCAAATTTGTTCCAGCATGATAATGCACTTGCGCACAAAGTGAGGTCTATGAACACATGGTTTCCCAAAGTTTGAGTGACCTACAGATTTCCTAAAGAATTATGGAATACCTTGGAATGCTAACTGTACCCCAGGCCTCCTCATTCAATATCAGTGCTTGAGCTCACTAATACTCTTGTGCCTGAATATAGTGATGCACTTTAACTTGATTTATGAACATTAAGCAATAAACACATAAAAAATTCTGCGCTCCCTCAATCTCATACAATGTATACTGTTACACAATGTACCAGCCCTGTACATGCAACTTTATAGGTAAAAGATATTTACTACAGGCACGAACTTCAGGGCACTATAGCAGAAAGGAAAATTAAATTTTCAAGCCCTGCAAGTGATTAATTATGATGATGACTCACTCACTCACTCATTCATCGCCTGTACTGCTTTATCCTGTACAGAGTCACATGGGGCCTGGACCCTACCCCAGGAGACATAGGGCACATCCTGGATTGGGTCCAATCCTTCACAGGGCACACATACAGGTACACACACTAACATGTTCATTTACACACTACGGACAACTTGGGAATGACAATTAGGCTATTCTGCATGGCTTTGGTCTTTTGGCTTCGGAGAACATGCAAAACTCCATGCAGACATACTCAAGGCGGCCATCGAACCCGGACTCTGGAGGTGCAAACCTACAGTGCCTACAGTGGGGTTCCTTCTCGTTCTGTTGAGCACATCATGTGATGTTATAAGGTCAGGTTGCTAGCCCGACACCAAAATGTCCTTCTTTCTCACCTGGACTTTGCAAACAGTATGTGGCATGGGTTTAAAGGCTTGTCCAAGGGCCTAATAGTGGCAACCTGTCGGTGGCGGGGCTCATTATTAGGAACCTAGAATATCATTCAATTCAATTTAATTTAATTTATATAGCGCTTTTAACAATGGTCATTGAAAGAAAATCAGCCTAAGCCGCCACAGCTTTATTATTATTATTATTATTATTACAGTATGTATCCTGTGAATGGCTGATACAAGATTTTACTGCATATGCACTTGAATGTATACAACTTTCGCTGAGCATGTCATGGGCTCTACTCAACAGGAAGTCAGTTATTTAGAGTTGTTTGCAAAATGCACCTAATAGATTTTTTATATATTCCTAATGTAATCTTAAAACATTGAGGATAAAAAAAATTGCAAACAAATTTTTGATATTTCACATGGTTCAGCCATGGCGATGCCTTGAACTTATGCCTTAACTTCCTTTTAAAATTTTTTTTTTTATGTATATATATTGAATCCATTGTTCATTTGTTTTTTTAATGTCCCCTTGTTAATAATAATAATAGTTAAAACTTTTTGGAATGATTTATCTAAATTCTTTTCTTCGAAATCTAATGCACATATTGAGTTTGAATATATAGGAAATGTACTTATTTTACTAGGAAAATATTACATTCATAAATGTAAATTTTCATCAATATTGCCAAAATTATATAATTTTCTTTGTGAACTCAAATACATAATGACTACGCTCAAAAATATTAATAACAAAAAAAGTGCCAAACTTGTAAAATTGTACAACGATTTGACGAATATCACATAATTCTTCTTTTTACATTTGTACTCGTTTCGTTTATACATTGCTTGTATTATTATTGTATTATTTTTATTTTTTTACTCTACAGTACTTTTATTTAATAGTTCATTTATTTATGACTAACATATTGTCATATTGAGTGACATCATAGGGTGATGCTTTATTTTTCTAGCATCTGCGGGTTTTGAAATAAAATTCTCCCTATTATAAAATTATGTCATAAAGGTACTGATATGGGCAGCATGGTAGTGTAGTGGTTAGCACTGTCACCTTGCTTCTCCAGAGTCCAGGTTCGATTCCCGGCCAGGCTCGATTCCCGTCTCTGTGTGCATGGAGTTTGAATGTTCTCCCCGTGCTACCTCCGGGTACAGGTACTCCTGTTTCCTCCCACAGTCCAAAGCTATGCAGGTTAGGCTAATTGGCGTTCCCAAATAGCCCGTAGTGTGTGAATGAGTGCGTGTGCCCTGCAGTGGATTGGCACCCTGTCCAGGGTGTACCCTGCTTCGTGCCATAAACCTCCTGGATCCCTGTGTCCTTGAATACAGGATAAAGCGGTATAGACGATGAGTGAGGGTATTGATATGTCCCCTTTGAATGCATGTGCCCACTGTCTTCATGGTGCCCCCTAATGGTGTTGGCACAGGTGGCACATTATTATTATTATTAATATTTTTATTACTCATATTATATGTTGTGGCACTTAAAGGACCTGCCAAAATAATATGAACCATGCAGTAATTTACTACTGAGTGAAAAGTCCTCGCTTTTTGTGATTGTCCTGCAGTCCTTCCGAAGGGTGGCGTTTAGCACCGCACTTTCCTCCGCTCTCTCTCTCCCTCTCTCTCTTATCAGCAATTCAGATTGCATGCAAATAGGGAGCGTCACTCTCAAAGAGCTGAGTGTGTGTGTGTGTGTGTGTGAGAGTGAGGGGGGGAGAGGAGCTTGCTGGCGGTGAAACATTCCTCGGGAAAGAATTTTGCTCCTTCTCCTCCGGCTGCTTGAGCAGAGAGCAGCCCGAAAAGTAGGCGAGGCGGTGTGTAGAGTGACAGGAGCGCAGTTCGCACTGAACTCGGAGGAAACTGAAGGTCTGGGATTGTACGAGCGCGCAGAGTTTAGAGTCTGTAGAGTTTGAAGTTTTTTTTTTTTTTTTAAGAGATGATGATGATGAGAGGAGCGCTACGCGTGCTCGGCTGGGCGCTCGTGGCCGGGCTCGCTTTGTGTCCGCGCGTGTGTAGCGCGAGCTGCCCCGAGAAAATGCTGCAGGAGCGCGAGGAGGAAGCGAACATCGTGCTCACCGGTACCGTGGAGGAAATCCTCAACATGGACCCGGTGCACAACACCTACTCCTGCAAGGTGAGTGAGAGAGAGATGGACTCCGCAAACGCTTTCAGAGACTTCAGTCCTAATGAATGTGCAGTGTGATCAACTTCAAAGTGTAAAGTTTGAGCATCCGTGTAGCAGCGCACTGTTACTACAGTCATCCTGAATCAGAAGCACCTGGATGTGTTGCCAGATTGATCAATATCACACATGATTGGGCGGTATTTTATACTTTGTTCCGCCTTATCAAACTGTCCTTTATAGGTCTTCGTGAAACAATAAAATCAGGAAATTATTGTAAAATATCAAAATAAATAGGTTTTCCTACAGGTGCTGAAGTGCATGTGCAGACAACCATCATTTTTCAGAACACCTGTTATTTTCATAATGGTGAATGGAAATTGTATTGGCCAGCTCAGTGGTTGCAGTACTGATGGGAAGGTCCCGGGTTCAAACCCAGCACCAACCAAGGAGCCACTGTTAGGCTCATGAGCAAGGCCCTTAACCCTAAGATGTGTGATGAGGTAAAAATTTAAAGCCGCTCTGCATGAGAGCTTCTGCCAGCTGCCATAAATGTAATTTCTGTTAGTTTATAATGAATTGGACATGCTCTTTAAAAAAAATTAAATGCACAAACATGTCACACATTTGTTAAAATATGCTCACTCACTCACCATCCATATCGCTTTATCCGAGGCGGGGTGCACCCTAGACCAGATGGCAAGCCATCCTAGGGCACACGCACATACACTCACACATCAGTTAGCCTAATCTGCCTGACTGTGGACTGTGGGAGGAAACCCATCAAGCACAGTGAGAACGTGCAAACTGAGCACAGGGAACACAGACCCTGGAGGTGTGAGGCGACAGTGCTAACCATGCCGACTAAAAATATGCTTTTGTTTCAATGTCACATTCTGCTTGAATTAATATTTGAAATTTTAAATGCATGCTACCCATGCACGCTATGGTACCCTGTGCTGCTGTACAATTTTTACCTACTATTTCATACCATGTCATCTTTTTATTTTTTATGTCCCATTCATGAAAGAATGTAGGCAAAAGTCTAACCAGGCCAAAAATTAACTGTCCTTTCAGTAAACAAGCTGTACGTACAGGTCAGGTTGATTATTGCTAGTCAGGATATCAAATTACTGTACGCTTAACATTTGTTACACTGTACTGATGGACTAACTTCTACACTGGATTGAGCACTTCTTTCTGCTCTAGGGCTTGTTTTGTGTATGTTGATTAAACTATATTAAACATTTCATTCACACGGTGGTGGACGGGTTACCACTGTGGCCTCGCCTCTCCAGGGTTGAGGGTTCAGTTCCTCCGGTCTGTGTGCACAGAGTTTGTATGTTCTCCCTGTGCTTTGTGGTTTTCTCCATGTTGATAATTTATTGAAAAAGGAACCACATGCTTAGGAACTATAAGAAAGAAAACTAAATAGACAAACACCTTAGTCATATTTCCTTCAGGTTTGTTAGATACAGTAAGACAAAGTGACAACTCGGTTACAGAATGTTTACGATGTCTAGTACGTGCAATTTTAAAACATGAACTTTGATACATTTAGAAACTCCTGCAATAAAACAGTGTACATGTGCATGAAGTGATTCATATTTATTAGTATGTAATTGTTCCTTGCCATTGCCCAGAAGGGAAAATCATCTGATTAAAAGAGTCCTCGATGTTTTCTCTTGCTCTGCATCCACTAAAAAGGATGTCTAAACTCAACACCATGGTTTGAAGCAATCATTTCTTGAGACAGATGTACCATGACAGGGAATAGCTCACGGCATTTTTCTTTAAGGCAAATTACATTACAGTATTTTGATACCATAAAACAGCTAAAAAGCAGTAGTCAGCATGTTTTCCCAGTGCGCGAATACATTCAAAAGATATGCGCTATTTGCCTAAAATATTTATGCTATAGAATGCAGAGTTTGAATTAATTCAAGATTTTCTCTTAAGCTCTTACATAATTCAATCCGTTCTGTGTCTGAAGGTGAGGGTATGGCGCTACCTCAAAGGCAAGACCATGGTCAACGGAGAACTACTGCTTGATGGTGGGAACAAGGTGATGATTGGTGGTTTTGGGGACCCGGGTATCTGCGACAACCAGGTGGCCACCGGTGACACGCGCATCTTCTTCGTCAACTTGTCCCCGGAGGACATGTGGCCCGGACACAAAAATGAGCTGATGCTTAACTCCAGCCTGATGAGGATTACACTGCGCAACCTGGAGGAGGTTGAACTCTGTGTCGAAGGTGAGCCAAGTCCAAAAGCTCAGAATTAGATAATTACTGGCGTTGAATGAGAGTGTAATGACTGCTGTTGTAAGGGTAGTGCATAATTCTTGGATGAATCATATGATGAAATGATTTATAGCATTAGTGGTATGTACAGTATTTGGCTCTTTGCTAGCCACCTGAAAGCCAATCATAAATAAAATTCCGCTTGGCAGAAAAGTCAACTCATTGACTTTATCTTGGTGAACTTTTACCTGTGAATTCATAAGCTTGTGAACCAATAGCAAGCAAGCGACTGTTTGGTGGACGATAGTGGAGGTGATTATTATTAATTAATAAACATATAAAACATATCCCTATTTTTTATTACTGTTACTTGGCACACATCTACATGTGTTTTCTGCCTGCCTAGGATTTCTTGTTGTTTCTTGCAGGAACATCAGTGGTACAGTCATAGTGTCTGAGATCTTTTTGGGCATTGCTGCTGATTATAACAGTTAGTTTGTGAAACCATTGGGATATCATGTGCTCGTTGTCATGTCATTGACCATGCAGGTCTCTAAGGAGGGTGTATGTTTACTGACAAAGCAGCCCCAGGGCTTCTGATGACCCTGAGTGAAAGTCAATCATGTGTTTCCTCCACGACAGTCAGGAGAGAACTGCTAAAAATCTTAATATTGAACTCCAAGCTTTGAAGCTTGCACTGGAGCTGAGATCTCTCTCTCACTCTCTCTCTCTCTCTCTCTCTCTCTCTCTCTCTCTCTCTCACTGTCACTTTTTCTGCAATGCTTAGTTCATAAACGTCTTAGCATTAAGGTTAGAGCTTGGCCACCAGTGTCATCTGAAGAGGGCCTCAGCTATAAGAGCTTAAACAGGTGGAAATGGATCTCAGAAGTAAAATAATAAATGAGACGTGGCAATGGCTTTAAATAATTTTTCAACATTATTCTCTTGTGGACTGGAAAAAATGAAATGGTCTGTATACGCTAGTTTAGACACAGTTAAATAATCACACAAAGTGGCCAGGTCAGAAGACAATTAACTTTTAAGTGAAGAGCGTTATTGCAGATGCTATGAGTCATGAGTTTGTCTATTGCTGTTGAACTTATCTTCTATAAATTTATACTTAATAATGAAAAAATAACCTTAGATAGAGAATGTGAATAGTATGTATTTCTCAGTATTTCTCATCCATAAAATCATTCTCTATGGCTTGTCCTTTACTCGTAGAACATACAGTACATGGCTTTGCTAGTGTAGGTTGTTTTTACTTATTACAGCTGTCAAGTAGTGTAAATGTGGTTCTGTTAAACTGTTATTGTTGTATCAACCATCTGTTTCAGGTTTGTTACAAAGCCTTAAATCACTCAGAGTTGATTTTATCCCATTTGTATGGGATGGCTGGCATAAAGAATGTTCTCATCCATCATTTGTTTAATAAAAAGCCTAGCTCTTAACCAAGGTGAAGTGTCTTTATGCCCCTTTGTCAGTAGGATATATCCAGCAATTGTACGCAGAGCATGACTGCAAAAGTGAGGGAGTGCGTGTAAAGGGAATAAACCTTGAAAACAAGACTACACTTGCAGGCCTGTGTCATGTATCCGCTCCTCACTCCTCACTTCTGACAGTTCAGATAGCACTAAGTAATGAAAGGATTCCTGGCGGGACTCGGGAACAGCGTTGTCAAAATCAAACAACAAAGGGCTCTGTTAATGGAGAAAAGGTGGAAAAAGCATAAAGGACAAAGGCGAAGTAAGACGCTGAAGGAATGCTGGGTACAGGTGTTGACTGGAATGCTGACGATATTTTACTTGGCACTTCGTACCGTGGGAGTGTGACCGAAGACCACAGGAGAGGCCTAGAGGCATTGTGTTCTCACTTTCACTTCTGTAGCTTCCCCATGGCCACAGGCTGCTTGCAAAGGTTCTTGGCTAATGCTTTTATTAGTGCGAAGTGCATTGCACTAAAAACCTTACTAGATGACCTTTATAAACTTTCCCACTCCCTCCTGAATAATGTACAGTGTACCCATTTGTTGGTTTGCTTTAAAGGAAAATGCACTCTGAAACACACTATCTACATTTTTATTAAAATAAGTGCAAATTTGTTGATTGGTACAATCTTTTGTTATTCCCATAAGAAAAAAAGTTTGTGGTTGGGTGCTAGTCTGCATTGCAAGTGCATTTATAATTTTCAAACTTTCAAACATTAGAAATATGGTGCCGGGTTTTTTGGTACAGGGCAAAAGTGCAAAAAGTCACCTTTTCCAGAAATGATGAATGTCATATTAATGAGAACAGGGCTTGACATTGACACCCGCCCACCCGCCAAATGCGGATAAAATTTGGCTGTGGCGGGTAATAACTTGAGTCTCACTAGCCACTTTGGCGGGTAGTTTATTCTTTGGTATGACAATATATTTTTGTTGTAGTATTCTCTAAAGTCATCCGATATAATAGACGCATTGCAACGTAATATTACGCGCATAAAATGTGCGTGAATGTAATGAGGGCATTTAATACCTCTCTCTACACACACACACACTTTTACTTCCTGTTTACATTACATTTACATTTAGATCTTATCCAGAGCGACTTACATTTTTTATCTCATTACACATCTGAGCAGTTGAGGGCCTTGCTCAATGGCCCAACAGTGACAACTTGGTGGTTGTGGGGTTTGAACCTGGGATCTTCCGAACCGTAGTCCAATGCCTTAACCACTGAGCTACCCCTGGCCCCAGTTTGGTGTGTGTGTATCATTTCCTTAAAGGGCTATTGCTTCTCAACAGGATGAGAATGTTTTCCCCTTTCGCATAAGTTATTTACTGATTATATATAAAAAAGTAATCACTATTAAAATCTATTTAGATTTCATATTGAATGATAGAAAATTCATCAATTGATTGAATTACCTCACACTATAAAGAGACAACACAACAAGATACGTAGACCAGAGTCCATTGTCCTAACTCAGAATTCAGATATAATACATAATGAATAATAATACCTGATAATAGTACACATAATAACACTAAAATGATAAATGTTCTGAGTTGCTGTATTTTTTATATCAGAATGAGTTCAGTTGTACTGAATCTGTTATTTTTCAATTTCATGTGGTAAGAGGCTTGAATTTAAGTTCAATAAGCAGAATATACTGTTCATGTTTGCATGTTTTTATATTGGGAGCTATCTTAACAGTACTGAATACTTGACTACTACTATAGTGATACAGTGTATGCTGTCATTTATAAGTAAACCTAGATATAACAAACATTATAGTATCATGGTGAAGAAAAAAAATGCGATTTTCTGGTAACAAAATTGTGGCTAATAAAAAGGCTGAATGGCGAGTGACTCTGGAAATCCACTAGTTGGCCAGTGAGCAAAAAAGTTAATGTCAAACCCTGAATGAGAAATCCAACACAGAAATACAGGTAGTAGCGACCCGATGGCTCTGAGTTACGGCAGACACTTGGCTAGTTAGCAGTCTCAGAGGCGACAACCATGGGTGTTGACAACGGTGTTACTGTAGCCTGTTGAATCTTTGGAACCTGATCTGTTTGAGCAGAGTGTACAGATGAGGAGATGAGCGATGTAGACTCACTTCGTCAGGCTCTTAATTTAGACATGAGGAAAGGACTAAATCCCGCTGGTACCACTGTCTGAAAGCAGTTGAATTGTATTGTGCAGGAACACGAAATCCAAAGTGAAACAATGATGACAGGAGTTTTAAAACCAATGACTTTAAAATTTTATTACAAACAGAACAAATCTTATACATTATATAAGATTGTGAGATTAAGGGCTGGATTTTTCCTTTCTGTTCATATATTGCTTTATGTGACTGGCCTTATCCCTAGGTGGTCTGTTGTAATGTCTGTCATGCATACGGACGTTCCGGGTTGTGTGTACAGTATCTGTAGTAGGCTTGCCTCTGAGCGAGCCTCCTGTGCTTCAGCTCTGTTGAAGCACTTCCTTTTGTTCTGGCTGTTTGTGCAAGGAGGAGGTTAGGAATGTCTCTATTCCTTACTGCACAAAGGTCGACCCCTCAGCTGGCCTGCCATTAGACTCAAATGGGTAATGATTAATACTGTATGTAAGAAATCATTGATGTGAAGGAGTTTTCTCACTAACGGCCTGTGTATGAAAGTCATGATGTTAAGCTTTTCCTAGCTAGTAACTTTTCCTTTCTGCTGTTTCACCTGAAGGGACAGCTCTTCCGATTATATTCTCAGCATGGGGAGTCATTGCTAGGAATGCAAAGTTATACCTACAGCCAATATCTTGTTAATAGAATCAGATTGAAAGTTGTGTAGGCCTGACAGACCCGACAAAACATCACCTTGTTAAATAATCTTGCTCGTCATTAAAAACAAGGGAAATATTCTTTTGTTGTGAATTTGACCTAGCTATCATCAGCTATTACTGCTCAGCACTTCTTTGCATACTTCGCAGCCTTACTAAAACACTCACTGGTGGTAGACACACTAATGTTTTTGATTAGTGAATAGTATTTTGTAGTCACAGATACTGTACAGGCAATAGTGTCACGTTATACAGTTCTGCAGATTGATATGACAGCGTTGAATGTCATACCATCTCCTTTGAGAAAAGACGCTTTGTACTTGGTTTTCAGTAAAAGATGCTCACTCTTTTCTATAGTCACTCTCAAAAAGAAAATTAAACCTATAACACACTAACAAATCAGACAGAGATAAAGGGCAGTAAAAGATAGATAGTATTTAAGATACAGATATTATTTGCCATGTGTCCTATTAATGATTTGGGCTGAGTGGACATTGGTGGTGCAGTGGTAGGTTTTTCATCTACCTTGTGGAGGCCCTGGGTTCGATTCCCAGCCCAAACTACAGCCACTGGATGCAGCGCTGGTTCCAAACCCAGATAAAATGACTGGGTTGCCTCAAGCATAAAACCTTCTCCAAGTTGTGTGCGGATCAGATGCATTTCTGTTGCATCACTGAATTGCTTTGTGTGATGACCATCTCCCAGAGCACAGAGTTTGCTTTTTTAAATATTCATGCAAATATTTTCCAAAATAGGTGTCCCATGTGCAGCAATACTTGATGGAAATGCTCAATATCTCAAACGATGTTTTTTCTATGAGTAATACATTAGGACTAGCAGGAAGCAAATAATACAAAGTGCCAGAGACTGAGACTGTAGTCGGTAGTGATTAGTAATCCTCTTGGCCTTCCCCTTAGCATGGTTCATCACTGGAATGATCCGCATGGATTGTAAAGTAATTGGTTGGGACGTGAGGTGCTAGATTGGTGCTATGTAGTGTATGTGTGTGTATACCTGGCAGAGGAACAATAATTAAAGTTTAGAGGAGAAAGGCAATGGACTGGAATGCACCTGTTTGCCAGCTTTCTCTAATCTCCTGTGGTCTGATTTTTTTTTTAAAGATTATAATTAAAATCCTGAAGGTGGTGTGCTTGGTTGGAATTATGATGAAGCACTTGTAATAAAAGGCCATGAAAGGTAAAGGAATAACTGTAAGAAGCTCTTTCCACCTTTCTTTTTATTTATAGCTACTTATTCTATATACCAGACAAGTTTATTTTAGTTTACAATAAATTTGGAGAATTTTGTACCAACTCATGGTTAGTTATGAATACATGAGTATGTGTTTGACTTTGATGTATTCAGTGTTTCAGGGATTCAATTCATCTTCGTCTTTGAGAATGTGTGCTACCATCAGCTTTATTGTTGGTATTGTCTATCAGACCACAAAGGACTCTATAATGCCATTAAACCATTAAAACAAAAAAAGTTTTTTATGTTCAAATGGGTACATCCTCATTGAGTTTTGTATTTTTAAAACCTTTAATACAGTATTGAGACCTGCCATGATTTGGAATGCGGTCAAGTTCCGCTCACGAGGAGGAAGTACTTATATGGATTCTCTGTTTTCATGGCTTAAATGTGAAGTGAACCGGAAAAGCCCTCAGATTCCAGACACAAAAGCCTAAACAGAGACCAAAGTGCTGAGCTTTGTGGGATGCGGCTTCCCCGAGATCTGTGACTGCATTCCAACTTAGACTTAATGCTAAGAGTCACAGCTGCTATGCCCAGTGTGGCTAATCAGAGACCGTTCAAGGATGTACTCCAAGAATATAGTATTCTGTGGGTACTTGTTTTTGATGTAAATCTTGAATTTGCAAGCTTGAATGAGTTGAACTACAGCTATTTAAATTATTATTAATTCCAAGAGTAATCTCGATAATGTTTTTAATGAAATCAAAATGTATGTTGTCATTTGAAACCTTATTTCCAATTGTGATCGTTTTTGTATTGGCTTGAAAAGGGTTCAGGTTCAGTTTTATAATATTCAGGCAATATTCGGATGCAGTTCTTGGTGACACTATTTCTGTTTCGAATTCAATTCCACATAGTCAAAATTTTTAAATCATCCCAAAAACCAATTATGTCATGGAAGGAAATGCAAAGGACGACTTCTATTTGATATAATTCAGCTACAGAATTTTACTTGTAAACAATACAAATTCAGACTTTGTAATTCAGATTGTAGTGTCACACACAGAGAACCAAATAAACATTTTAACAGCATGTAGCCTTGTAACTGATTGTAAATAATTAGCATTTTACATATTGGGGCCATAAACTTTCAATTCCAGACAAGGTACAAAGAGGTCAAAAGGTTAATGGGGAATATACAATCCATTTTACAGTTTGTTGGTTCAATTAGCCAGTGCTGGTGATTGGAGTGGTGTTGGGAAAGAGCATGTTTAGTCTGAGAAATGGCTGCAGGTGTCAAGCACACGCAAAAGTACAAGTGCACAATAACAGGATCGAGATTGTAAACAGGAATGCTGTTGTATAGGAAGCTAAGGGGGATTGGTGTTGGTAAATGTTCAACATAACCTTCTGAATTTCTCTTGTGCGTACTTGAGGCGTGTAGAGGTAGAGCGGAGGCGTAGAGCATGCATATCTTACCGGACTTTTTGTTAATAAATATCCTGAGTCGATTCCTAGAAACCAACAAAACTTTTTAAAATGCTCTGCCTAATGAGGCGTCTGATGCTATTTAATAAGAATGTAACAGGATCGAATAGAGTATTTGCCTAGGGACACCCAAGCACCTAACTATTCTGTAACTGACATCCCTCTTTAACTCCACACCTTAAAGTGCCTTGCCTCTTTTAAAAGCTCATTCGAAATCAGCATGTTATAGCAAGCAGTTTCAAATGTGTACGGTATGAGAAGCTTTAGATGGAAAAGTCTTAACATCTACATGGCTGTTTTTTTTAGCTGTTTTATCACTTGGGATATAATATTTGTGTTTTTCTTGTTAACTGCATGTCAGTGCATCGTATCTGCTGGACGTGAGCTTTTCCAGATTGTCCTATCTGCAGGATATTGATGATGTTTGTCGGTTGGGAGCCGGAGACGGTTGTGGAAGGATGCTAGCTCCTTCCCATGATCTTTCACTCCTGCTTTCATGTCTGGATGTTTTTCTTTGGTCCTTGATATTTCATGGTGTCAGCACTCAGGACTCCAGCCAATGTGCTGTCAAGGGAACATTCAGCTGGACTCAGTGTGTGCTTTATGTTCACTTGAATGATTTGATACAAATGGGAAAAGAGCTGTTTTAAATTGAAGTGGCATGTACTTAACTATATAAAAATGAAAACACATTAGATCACACCTGTATTTTTAGTGGCGCTCTGCCACATTACAGGGTCTCTGCTTCGATCTGGAGCTCAGGTTACTGCCTGGGCGGTGTTTTGCATGTCCTCTGTGTGTCTCTGTGGGTTTCTCCAGTCCCCAGTTTCCTCCCATCTGGTGGTAGGAAAATTGGTTTGTAAATGAGTTTGGTAAAGTGGGCGTACATGGTGTAAGAGAACATCATGATTTCGTCCAGGATCAAACAGTTCCTAAAGAGCAATAAATTACCAAACGTAGTTATAATGGTTTTAGTACTATGAAGACTAGAAATTTAATAGCCTTAAGCACATTTTGAAGAAGAGCATCCACTTCCTGCTTTGTGCCTGAGTCTCTATGTACTTACTGTTTTTTGAGCTTACTGGTGCTTACTGGTGTTTACACAGTCATCTGATTTGGACAAGTTGTTGTCTTCCAATTTGCCTCTAATCCCCCAAATGTCCAAACATGCATGCATATCAGAGTTTATACTGAATATCCAGTCTGTATGATTTGAACCCATGATTATGTCAGTGAATCAAATCTTAGGCTCCTAGTTGAAAAATGTGTCCCTCATATTCCCACGGTCCTTGTCGCCAATCTTGGCTATGCATACCTGTAATTACCCTGGAATCTAGGTGGTAAAGCCATCTGTATAAGAAGCACCAGGTGTAGCAATAATAGTTATATTGCACACCTGATTTACTTACTGAGTTATCCCTATACAGTACCTGCTTACGTAGATAAACTAAAGCAGGTATAGATGTATCTTATCTAACCAGGTATAGATGTATCGTTTATACAAGCAGGTCTATGTGTATCGTTTATACACTACTGTGCAAAAGTCTTGAGCGACCCTTCATTTCTTCATATTAATAAAATTATATAGATTCCATGAAAGAAATGGAAAGAAATGTTTTACTATGACAGCCTGCAAAGTGCCTAAAGATTTAAGATTTAAAAATTGGTTGCTTTTGTAACAACCTCACCAGCAACCTCATTTCCCCTCTCGTCTGTTCCAACTATTCAGCATTCAGCATCACTAATATACTAAACATCGGGTTGATTATCTGTCATCATCTGCACCTGCTTCTCACTGGTTCATACCTTAAATCGAATGTTTTTGTATGCTTTAGTTCATTGTGTGGTTTAACTGAGACTGGAACTGGTACAGGGACTGGACTGAAAATGAGAGCCAAAAACTTGCCAAAAACAAGAGCCAAAAAAAAAAAAAAAACCTTCAAGAAGCCTGGAGAACTATTTCTTAAGACTACTTTAAAATACAAGAACATCTGGTTCTTTGAAAGCAAAATGTGAATAAATAAACAGTGACTCAAGCACATTAATGTACATTACGCTGTTTTACAATATGGTGTTCTTGCTTCTGGAACACGTTAATTATTGTGATCAAGAATGCCTACTGACAGAAAGAGACTATTGGATTGACAGAAGACCGACCACAGGCACTCCTGCAGAAGTGTCTTACTTAACATTATATGCTTCACCCAAACCATACAGCTTTGAAACACCTTTGAAAAATAGGATTGTGTTTGTCAGATTTACTGTCAGATTGTGCCTTACTCCAAAAAGCTGACTTTTAAGGAAATAAAGAAAATTCCCAGTAGATACACATTTTCCCATAGATACTACAGTTTGCTGCAGTCATCCTGCTGGAAAGTGTACAAATGATATCACACCCCATGTCCAGTGTACAGGATGTCTGAGGCTCAGACGCGTTGCAGCTTGACCTTACAGTACGTGCTGCAGTAGTGGAAGTCGTTTCTTAGATCAACCTTTTGTAGACCTCTCAGAAGTGCGTGGAACCTCAGTCTGAAGGGAAAAGCCTCCCCCGTGGAAATACAACCCGGTCAAAAGTTTTAGAACACTTGCAGATTTCTTTGCTTTTGTTTAGTGATTTATTTTCTATATTCTACAACAATACTGGGGATTTCAAAACTATAAAATAACACATATGGAATTAGGTAATTGCGTAACAACAACAAAAACTACAGTTAATTGTTATTTTAAGACACAGAGGTCGGCCTTTCTGTAATAGTTCTTGCAAGAACAGTATTGTCAAGTGCATTTGCAAAATCCGTCAAGCACCATAATGAAACTGTCTCTCATGAAGGCCGTACCAGGAGGACGAGACCAAAACCTACCTCTGCTGCAAATGAGAAGTTCATTTAGAGTTATCAGCCTGAAAAATTACCAATTAACAGCACCTCAGATTAGAGGCGTTATGAAGTCTTTACAGAGCAGAAGTAGCAGAAACATCTCAATATCAACTGTTCAAAGGAGATTAATGCACTATTTGGTTTCCTTTACAATGTAGAAAGAAATAACAATCAGGAACCATCATGGAGTTAGAAAGTGATCTAAAACTTTTGAACGGTAGTGTAGATTTGTTTGGCTTAAATGAAGTCAAGCAGAAATCTTGTTGTTTTACCTAACAATGGCAAGGAAGTGTTGGATTGTAGAGGTAAACATAGATATCTGGCATGTCAGACCCAGGCGCACACACACACACACACACACACACACACACACACACACACACACACACACGCACATGCACATACAGTACACACACATACAGTACACACACATACAGTACACACACATACAGTACACACACATACGGTACACACACACTAGAATCATGCAAATTTGTTTTTACGACTTTAAGAGAATAAAGAAAGAAGTCTTGCTTGCTGTCTCAAACAGTCAGTTTGTGGCAAACACGTCTTTGTAGAGGAAAGCCCTCATTTCTGCCCTGTTATTATGAAACCAAACATATGGCACTTACAACTATAGACTTCCAAGAGTCTTTGTGTAGAAGTTGTCCAGAACTAGATGTTTCTTGCCTGCTGTTTGCAATTTAGCACACTTAACAACTTGTTTGTACTTTTATTTCTACACAATTATCCAAAAGTGTTCCGCAACACTGAAAATAAAAGATAACCAGTAAAGCTAGGCGATATTAAGCAATACGTCAAAATATATTTATTATAACTGTCAAATCCACTGCCAGATTTCTAACTGAAGAGCCTAATGAGAAACCCACCGACTCTGTGATGACTGAACGCAGGAGCCAAGAGGGCAATAGTATAAAGAGATAGAAAATGAGAGTAAGGGAACCCAGCCAGCATTGCGGTTTGAGTTTGTGCATGCTTGCGCAGGGATGAAGTCACTGCGAGCAAATCCTCCTGCTTGTCCCTTCAACCGGTTCCCTGGGTATGAATGTTCCCTGGCTTTTCTTACGTGGTCTCGGAACAGCTGAAAGGAAGAGGGGCTTAAAGGGTAGATATTCCTTTGTGTACTTCTCTTGCCACCAAAGACAGGATGGAATTCTGAACTGTTTTTATAGACATGGATAACATAGCATGCATGTAGACCTGAATACAGAACACACACACACACACACACACACACACACACACACACACACACACACACACACAAACATAAACACAGAATAAATTTTACTGAAATTGTATCTCCTCAATTATTTGAGAAGCTATAGATAGTTTTGAATACAGTAGCTTCCTTGACCCAACAGTGCCAATACTTTAATCTTTTGTGATGTCACAGAGGATTGAGCACATGCTATGCACATAGGGTACTAAGTAGGATGTACAGCACCATTATTATAAGTGATGTGTTCTAGTCAAACGGGACCTTTAATTTTGTGAATGATAGAATTCAATTACAAATGTAAATACAAACTTTATTTTCATATATAATCCTCAGCTACACTAATGCACTTATTCCAACACTTCTCTACTGTTTGGACACTATCATAGCAGAAAGTTTTCTCAGTACATCAGAGCCATTATCGGACTGCCCGGTTCATGTCTGAAACGCTGGACTCCTAGGAACTCCTTTAAACCTGTGGACATGGCTTGGATTGAGTTCAGGACTGTATGTGGGATCCCGGCTGAGTATTTGTGAATGATTGTGTGTACACTTCCCACAGACAGATGCGTCTCTTCTGCAGGTTGAGAACAAGTTATCAGTTGATTTCAAGGATCAGGCGTTCCACTCCCTGAATGTTCACAGGAATAACTGAAGTGTGCTCCGAGCAACTCCGGGCAGGAACGTCATTCACAGATTTATGGCCTTCTTTAAAATTTTTGCACTATTCAAATGTTTTACCGCAGCTAGCTATCACAGTATATCTTCATGCATGAGAAATTTCATCACAAGTCCTGGTTTGACTTGATGCATCAGGATGAATCTTTGTGAATGTGTTTGACCAATCAAATAGTCTGTTTTTAGCAGTTAGCATGCATGGCACAGATCTACAGTATGATTAAATTTAATAATGGGTAGAAAAGCTGTATGTGGTAGATTGTGCTAAATTTGATGTGCTAAAAAAGCCATTAAAAACTATTCATTTGTTGAATTATGAGATTCGATTCTGTGAGTCTCCTTGAATACCAACATAATTTGGACTTTGTTAAAACAGTTTATGCCCAAGTGGACCTCATGCTTGTTCTAATGGATATTGTAAATTTGTACTTTCCATGAACTGCTGTTGTAATCATAATAAAGGTCCTATTCTCCTCCCAGGACTCCTACGCAATATATATAGTCATACTTAACATCTTTTCAATACACTTAGCACTAAGTACATTTACTCATCTACTGTACAGCTGTGTACTGTAATGCTTTATAATCACATATCAAGTAACACCCAGAAGAGGACACGTACCTTTTTGAGTCCGATTTCCACTCTAGGTCATCTCAAGGATTTTTTTCTGACTTGCTTATCAGTCATACAAATCTACATCTGGATTTCTGTAAAACTGCTTTGTGGCTGCGGTTAAAAATAATATAAAATTTTTTTTTATAAGAACTAAATTATATTATATTAATTTCCAGATAAGAGTGTTATCATGAGGTTATTACAGTTTGTAAATTATTACCAATCATGCAGAATTCTATAAAAAACGAATATCCTGTATATGTGCATATTAGAGATGGGTAAAAAAAAAATAGTTTCAGTTACGTATGAAATGTATCGTGATTCTTTTGTGTGGCAACATTTTTTTTTTCATTATTTGTTTTTTTTTTAAATATATGTTTGCATTTGAGGTGGTAAATTGTTGCAGTTCCTTCATGATCCTATAGGTGTTGTTTAGAATTGCAACTACTGTAAATGTATATATATTGAATCGGGATATTTATAAAATCGTGATACTTACAAAATGACAATACAAATCAAATCGGCAACTAGGTATTGTGATAATATTGTATCGAATGGTGCCTGGTGATTCCCATCCCTGCTTATACACACACACACACACACACACACTTTTTCCTCTAACATCTCTTATCAGCAAGGCATGTCCACCTTCAAAACCTTTGCTGATTCAATGTTTTTTTTTTTCCCATTCTGGATTAACTCTAAAGGCTGTTGTTTGGGAAATTCCTCTGAGTTCAGGAGTTTCTCGGTTAAAGTCACAGAGAGAAATGTTTTTTTATCTGATGTTTGATGTGAAAATTAACCGACGCAATCAGTTCCAGCATCCACGTTTTCATTTTCTTTAGTTTTCCAGACAAAGCATATCTTATTTCTGTAATTCATCTACAAAAGCATTTCTTCTGGATGTGTTTAGTGGTTTCCCTGCTTTGCTGTTCACTGTTTTGGAAGATCTGCATTGCCAGGGCAATCTGTGCAATTAAACCATTAAGTAGGATTTGCGCGTGGATGTAGGGTGAGTGCCAGTGCATTCTCGATCCTTGTGGAATTCCCCCGTGCTTCTGTGAGCGTACAGTAGGGTCATGTACAGTGTTTGGTCCAGACTGATGTTATCAGCAGTGAGTATGTTTGTAGTCCTGCACCTGTGTATGAACATGTATGTATGAGGGTGTCTGTGTGTATGAGTGTGTACCTGAGGTAGTAGATATGGCTGAGTGGGTTAGGTCCAGGGCAGGTAAGTGCATGCTTCAACTTTTATAAATTCCATGTCCTACAATGGCAACTCTCATAAGAGAGAAGAAAAAAAATACTTTTGTCTTTGTTCCAGCTCCTTTTATTAAGAGAACGGGGTGTTCATTTGATAAACGAAAAAGCAATTCTTTCGTTTCATTGTCAAGCATAATATGGCATCAGCAGAACGATCTTACCTTACTGCCTCCCACAGGCTATTCTGTCTCTAGTTCCGTCCTCTGCCTGCACAGCTTTCCGTTTCACACGGTTTGTTTTCAAGGGCCTGAAGAAATGTGCTTAGTCACAATGTGAGATTGACAGGCTAGCGGAGGGACCACCAGCTGACCTCATTAGGGAGGGGTCCAAGGGGGTTTGATGGCAGGCCAAAAGGGACAGGTGTCAACCAAGCACCTCTTCCACTGACGAAACTAACATTAGCATGATCGTGCAGACATGGAACAACATTTAACTTTATCTTTCATAAATGCAAAATGTGTTATGCTTAGGGATTATTGGGTACATGGTGTTATAAAGTTATTCCCTAGAGATGTTAGCGGTTATCTGATTTCACATGCAGGACAATGAGTAGGTTTTACTACCAGTGAACATGTTAAAAGCAAAAGATCAAGACCATCATTCTGTTATGTAATTGTTCAATCCAATGTAATAGTAGTAGAAAGAGAAAATGTTTGGTTCAGACAGCTGTATGAAGTTGCTGCACCAGTTAGCGATCTTCGAAATGACAAACACAATGGTGCTGACAGCAGAAATGAGCATGAAAGTTAAAGCTTTGAAACCTGAACTCTGTTTGAGCAGAGTGTACAGATATCCTCACACTGGACATGGCTCTTAAAGTACTAAAGCGCAGCTGCACCAGGATGGATGAGTTCTCTCTGACCATCCCATTAGTGGGCATTTAAATGGCATTGTTGGTAATGTAAAGTTGTTCAAGGCGCATTTATCCTACAAGATAACGTTAATTAGAGGAACATACGGCCTACCAGTTTGTGAATGTTACCGAACACATCACATGAGGAATTAAGTTGCATTTTGGGTGAATTGATTGATGTATCTATTTTTTAGATTCATGGTTCAACAAGCTCCATTTTGATGCCGTGTTTATTATTGTATCATGTCCGGTTGCTGAGATATGGCCAGTGCGAGTTTGTTAATGACGAGGACCATGGAAAAAAAGCAAACAAAAAAACATTGAAATCTTATTTTTAGAATATATAAATGAGAATTATGTGATGTTATAAGAAAGAGGGAACCCTTTTAAGTGCTTTAAGACAATATTTAGGATGAAACCTTTTCAGTTTGAAGGATCAGAAAGATAAGGTACTCATCCGACGATTTTTGCCAAAATTGATTTGATTCATTTCTCGAACTGCTGTTGCACAAAACTAACCTGTGCGACTTAATACCCGACCTGATATGACGGGGTCACATATATATATAGTGTGTATGCAGTTTCACCCACTACATTCTGTCCTTTTCTCCTTCCTGTATTTCTTTGTCACTTGGCCATGTCTGCACAGGAATGCTGCTGGAATCTTGATCAGGACCTATTTACATGAAGACAATGAAGCAAGTTCAAGCGATCCTTCCTTTCGCACCCTCATCTTTCCCTCCATCCCTCCCCATGTTTTCATGCTTTTGAGCTATAATCTCTGCCAAAAGCATTGGTGACCTTTTTTTTGAGAAGCGAACAATCGACCCTGTCTTGAATGACAACCTGTTTTCTACAGTAGAGTGCTCGGGAATGGGGCCCGGACTTCATATCTGCTCCGGAGGACCAGCCGGCTCTCAATGCTCACACATAATCAACTCCTCCTCAGTCGCTCCCCTCGTCTGCTCATGCAGCCTTTCAGATCAGGCCTGCCGTGGCCCACTCCATCTGTCCCCATCTATTGAAATGAAGAATGATCTCTCCTAATCAGGCTGTCCTACGCACCCCTGACTGAACGCCACCCCGTAGGAACACACGGCTTCTCTTGTGACGGTGGGAGACTAGTTTATACTTGCTTGATTATTAGCAGTCAGTCACAGGTGTTGTGGTTTGGATTCGCTTACTTTAGCCATGCTGTGTTACCTCACGTGAGAAACGAAATAATATATTCTCTGGAAATCCAGATTTATTTCACGGTCACTTGGGTTGATACATTTGAGAATAAAATCCCAGTCAAATCAGGCTTTTTATTTAACCGTGAATGTAATCGTTTTCCAGCCTTGAGGCTTTAATTTTTCCTTTTGCTTAATATCATGCGATCGGGAGTAAATCGGGAGTTATAGAGGGATTTTTCATCGCAGTACCTACACTGCAGTCAGGCAGGCAGCTCACTTCTTTTTTTTTTTTTTTTTTTTTCTACCAAGTGTTGTTTTGTTCATAATTGAAAAAGAAGAAGAAGATCATCCTGCTCCTGGACCAGAGAAGACAATTTCATTTTGCTTGTTGGGTTCCTGCGACATGTTTGTGTAGTGTGATGGAGTGCCATCCCAGAGCATACAACCAATTTTGTTCCCTTTACTCCTGGACATAAATGGATTTGGATTTAAACTCTGATGCATTGCTTTTGCCCCAGTGGGCCACTGGAACGCAATTTTAAGTAGAATTTAATGTCTACACGTATTACGTTTCTGTGAATTGCTTTGATTTAACCACAGGACTGTAGCAAGTTCCGCGATTCTGAACACTTGACTCTCTCATGAAAATGGAGAAAGAAAGCAGTCATTCAGAACATACATTCAGAGTATGAAGGATGGCACAACAAAAAGTACCAGTATTTTACCACTGGAGCTTCAAATGCACTAAAAGAAGGAGGTCTTATGGGATTTGAGGACCGTGGTGCCTGAGAATCGATTTACTGTTGCATTCTGTTCATCACAGCATACCAACAAGCTTGGGAGGCTGAAGGAGTTTAAGTACAGGAGCACGATCATTTCCTGCTCTTTGTGCCACTGCTCCATCACCCTGTGCTGCTCTGCTGGGGCAATGCTTGTTCTCAATAGAAATGTTTAGTGTGACTATAGACGTTTTAAAGCCATACGCATACTTTATTCAAAATAGAATACAGTAGGTTAGCCCTGGCCTCAAGGCTTGAACATAACTCACGTTAATAATTCTCCAGGCCACGGCACCTGAGTCACATGGTTGCTGATTTACTGTAATCGCAGAGATTTCGCTTTTCGGCACTCCCTTTGATTGTACAAATTTTGATTTGTTTTATCGCATGAGAAGATCTGTTTGACTTACCAAAGTCTATAAGCACTACAGTACCAAAGACACCAAAAGGTCCTTCAAACAAACTGAAATTCCTTCACCCTACCAAACTGATTTGCACCAGCATCTAATAAGATGGGCCTCATCTCTTTCTTTTTTTTTTTCTCCCTCCATTCAGAGAGCACTTTAGACTAATAAAGCCTGGCTTAACCCTATGAAGAGAGTGGGGCTGTAACTGTCGGTATGCACAAACAACCAGGCTTTTGATGTAAGACTGCACAGTTTCTCAATGTTTGTTGTACGGACGCGCGCGAAGAACTACACAGGAGCCGAGCGCTTAGCCTATGCTTGTCCCCCCCATGTCAGGCCTTCAGCTGACTTTGTCCCCAGCTTCATGTGGGAATGCAATTAACATGCCTCACATGCGGTTCATTGTTTGTGTTTGATTAACCCTCATTTGAGAGATTCTGTGAAGTCGAGCTTGTCTGTGCAGTCATCGGAGCGATCCCAAGAAGGGTGGTAAAAAAAAAAGCGAACACAAAATTGGCCCGAGTTTCATTTCAGGTACCTACTGTAAGTCTCAGGGTAATTGTTTGTGCCAAATAAGGCCCATTTTCGTAGTGGATTTCAGTGCCGCTCTGAGGCCTATAATCTTGATAAGGTGTTAACAATGGAATATAACAGCGGTGACAAGGAGTATAAAACCTGTTCATGCAGATTGTTAAAAATGGAATGTTTTGAATCTACCTGCTATTTGCTCATTCCTCTAAGGCATTTAAACATGATTAAATGATTAAAACCACATTTCTTTAAACGTATTTGTCCCGCTAGTTGTTTCACTTCCAGCTGCCTTTTATTCCTTGTGATTTTTTTCGGGAAACTGGACACAAAAGCTCCCAAATGACACTCTCCCTCCCCCCTTTTAACTGCTTAAGAAAGACCTTGTGCAACATATGAGCAAACAAGTCTTTTATACCCCTAGCTGGAGGTTTGGTCCCATGGTTTCCTGGATGGTTACTGGCTTCCTGCTGAACGTCTGCGTAAAGCTAGTTTAAGGTGCTCGATCTTTCACCTTATGTGTAATCAGCCCTAACAGAAATGGGCTTCACTTGGCCGAACGATACAGTGTTTAAAAAAATCAGACATGCAATTAGAGACGTAGGCGACTTTTATTGGGAGCATCCAGACAACTCATTCATTGCTCGGTTCTGAATCGCAAGATACAAAGAAAAGAAGATGAAATGGGATAGAGAGAGAAAGAGGGTGAAAGAGCCAGGAAATGCCTTTGAAATCTCCTCATATATTTATCTGTCCATCTTCAAAGCCTAGCGTGTATTATGTCTCACCTCCTCTAAGCTGCAGATAACTGCACAAAGAGACGGCATCGGTTCCTTAAACATGACAAGCAGGCTTTTAGACGAGACTATTTAGAAAATACTCATGCAAGCGATGTCAGACATTGACAGATGGGCCAGACCCTCCTCTGCCTTTTACTGTCCGAGCCTTCCTTTTTAAAAGAGACTCGTCAAAGCCTGCTATGACACCGACTCTGAAAGTGCCCTTATCAGTTTGCAGTAATCTGATTACTCTGACATCTGCGGGACAAAAGGAACCGTTCCTGTAAAATGGTACTTCCAGAAACCTGACAGATCCTTAGAATAAGAAGCAAATGCAGTTCTTATAAGAGCGCATGAATTTAACATGATATGCTTAACATATGATTAACTAAAATACATTAGCGAAATCCCTTCAACTCGTTTACTCTAAAATGTATAAGAAACAAGATTTTGTAGGAATTTGTGCATGCACAAGAAGTAGAACTCGTCAAAAAGCCTGCAGCTGAGAAATCATACGTTGCTGACAATGACAAATCGAAGAGAACGTTTGAAATTAAGCTGGCTTTGTTTTTGATGCTCTGCCACATTGAGCTCCTTTTACTGTACGTCAGCAGTATTCCATTGCTGAGTTTGGGTTGTTTCCTGGCTGTGTCCCCTATCTTGAACAAATCCTGGCCTTCTTAAGATGGAGTTGTGTTTGTTTGCGACTTTTTCCCCTGCTCCATTACCATTTAGTCTGACCCCTGAGTTCACCTTTTGACCCCCCCCTCTAACTCCACCCTGCTATTGTTTTTGCCCTATAGTACCACACGGGAGGGAATGTTCCTTTGAAATAAACACCCTGTAATGTCTTGTCAAAACTTGGGTCTCCTCTCACCCCCCACTCTCACTCAAGGTTTGTCTATGGATCACATGTTAACTGCAAGACAGATGGTCATTGGACTGTTGCTATTTAAAGTAGCCCAGTGTATAACAGCGGCAGTTAGTGAGGAAACAAACAATCCACAGTGTTAAGGCTTTGGCTATTTCGGGCAGTTCTACATAACACATATGTAGGAGAAGTTTAGAAAGTTGCATCAAACTGTACACAGGCTTGCAAGAAATAAATATTGTTGCACTGTTTTTTATATGGAAGGAACTTCTGAAAGATGCCATCATCAGTGATCAAAGATCCATTAAGAACAAATCTCTTATTCTTTGCGATTTGTTGCTCTTTAATTGCCGCTAAAGGAAAGCCAACAAAGTATTTATGATGTAATGATAGCTAAACTGGCGTTGCTCAAAAATGTACAAAAATTACATGCATTATTTTTCATTACTCACTCATCCGGCTGGAGCCTATCCGAGGAGACATAGGGCATGATTCAGGGTGCCAATCCATCGCAGGAAACACACGCAAACTACATACAATATCAATTAACCTGGCAATTTGCATGGGAAAGTTTCTGGAGGAGACCTCATCAAGCACAAGGAGAACATCCATGCACACAGACCTGAGACGGGAATCAAACCCAGTCCTTGGAGGCGCAAGGTGACGGTGCTAACCACTAAGTCACTGTGCCACCTTGGTACAGTACATACATTTTTTATCATAAAACTATAATGTCTGTTTACTTCTTGCATGTCTCACCAAAAGTCATGGTGTTTATACTATTTCATATGGCAGATTAATTTTTGTCTTTTACTTACAGTACTGTATATGCCTCAGGGTTAGATAAATCATAATCCGTGTATTAAGCAGCCCACTGGGCAAATAAAAGCTCCAGTGTGCTTGCCAAATTGGTTGCCTGGAAACCAAACTGATTATGGGTAAATAGCGGTAAGTAACATTATGTGATAATATATTGTAAATTTATTAGGTAAAGTCAATTAATACAGGCAAAAGAAATGATAATGTGACTGATCGCATTCGGATCCTTGATGAAAAGTTAGAAAATTATTGGCCAACGTTTTAGCTATGAGTTTTGATTTTCTCTTTTTGATATTCAGGCTAGCTGCATTATTTAACATTATTGTTTTTATCCATAGTTTGACTGTACGCTTTGTGAGCAGGAGAGTTATTAGTGAGTTTTGCACCGCACTTTAATTTGCTCATTTTTGTCAGTGTGTCTACATAGTGCATGCATGTTCCTTATTAATAAAAGTTATTAATCTGTCATGTGTGCAAGATAATTCATTAGAAAATTAGCAAAACTCATTCTAGCGACAGAGTGATCATCCTTCAGTGATATGCAGAGTGCAGAAAGTGGCCGGATTCAGAACCATTAGCCTGCACTGTAGTTTGATTACTAGGAGACGCATTTATTTGTCATATGTACTTTATAGTATACCTACATTTTCACTGATTAAATAAACAAATCAATAAATAAAAATGATTAGCCAAACAAAAAAAATATGCTCGTCCTGCTCTGTGACTCGAACAGCTCTGTGATCAGTCCTAGAAACTTTCTAAAGGTTTAAATGAATTTCCTGTGATGCTGTGCTGCAGGGGATTTGTGTGTGTGTGTTTGTGTGTGCATGCTGGGTTCGTGTGTGAGCATTAATTGGTACCTGCATCACAAAAGGCTTTGCAAAATGTTATGGTGTGGACACAGGTGTGTCAAGGCACGGCTGATGAAAAAAGAAGGAAGACAAAAGAGGGTGATTTAAAGGAGAATGTCTGGGCCCTGAAAGAACGCCAGCGGTAAAATGCCTCAATGTGGTTAAGGGTGTGTATCTGGGATCCTCTACCCCCCTCTTGCTCTTAGCCTCTTAGCTTGGTGTCCCCTCCCCATATCTTTTTCTATTGAGTCGTGGGATTTATACAAAAGTATACTCCTGTCCTGTCCTGTGGATACGTGAATGGTCTTTGAGGGGAGAAACGTTAAGAATTTGATGTACAAAAAGAACAAAGATGGAAATAATGTGGTTAAATTATATTTCCTCAGCATCATTCAGTACATTTACATGATGTTGTGTTATTCTGACTAAATAATGACTTTTAAAATAAATACTATAAAAACATGTATAATATGTGCTAAAGTGTACTTCTTGAAGTTGGAATGTAGATATAATGCGGTTGCAAGTTTCCATCTCCTCAGTCGGACACAGAAATCATTAATACAGTGAGGTTTTCTGTCAGGAGATGAACTTCTAGAGGAGCTTCCAGCAGGAGTCTCAAATTTCAGCACATTACTGTATAACTTAAGGTTTGCCAAAACAGGATTATCTAAGCATGGAGGCCTTTACAGTTTCTTGCTAACATGATAAACTGGTATCTTTTGTCTTTCACTCATTCATCTATATATATCATTTATACCACTTTATCCTGTATACTGGGGGTGCTTGGAGCCTATCCCAGATGACTTAGGGCACTAGGTCGCGTACGGGGTGGAGGTGGACAAAGTGTTAATCTATTGAAGGGCACACGTCTTGTCTTGTCTTTGGACTGTCGGAGGAATCCTGCCAAGGTTGCACACAGAACTCAAGGTGGGAATCGAACCCAGACCCTGCAGGTGCAAGGCCACAGTGCTAACAACTAAACCACCATGCCACAATTTTATTATCTTTAAAAGAGAAAAGAAATATATATATACTCAGCAAAAAACGAAATGTCCCTTTTTCAGGACTGTGTATTTCAACAATAATGTTGTAAAAATCCAAATAACTTTACAGATCTTCATTGTAAAGGGTTTAAACAATGTTTTCCATGCATGTTCAATTAACCCTAATCAATTAATTTACATGCACCAGTGGAATGGTCGTTAAGACCTTAACAGCTTACAGAAAGTAGGCATTCAAGGTCACAGTTCTAAAAACGCAGGACACTAAAGAGACTTGTCTACAGATTGTGAAAAACACCCAAAGAAAGATGCCCAGGGTCCCTGCTCATCTGCGTGAACGTGCATTAGGCATGCTGCAGGGAGGCATGAGGACTGCTGATGTGGCTAGGGCAATAAATCGCCATGTCCGCACTGTGAGACGCCTAAGACGGCGCTACAGGGAGACAGGAAGGACAGCTGATCATCCTCGCAGTGGAAGACCACGTGTAACAACACCTGGGATGGGTACATCTGAATATCATACCTGCGTGACGGGTACAGGATGGCCACAACTGCCCGAGGAACACGCACTCCTTCCATCAGTGCTTAGACTGTCCGCAAGAACTGACAAATCTGGTCCAGTCCATGAGGAGGAGATGCACTGCAGTACTTCAAGCAGCTGGTCGCCACCACATACTGACTGGTACTTTTGATTTTGAGCCTCCCTTCATTCAGGGACACATTGTGAAACATTTTTAGTTTATGTCTTATGGTGTTGACTCTTACAAATATTTACACAAGTTTACTGAAAGTATGAAAGTAAAAAAAGTTGAAAGCCAGAGGACGTTTCTTTTTTTGCTGAGTATATATTGGTGAGAGAACAGCTATTTTTAATGTACGGATGACAGGAAGTAACTTGTTTCATGGACATTCCATAACATGAAACGTTATGATAAGCAGATAAAAAGTGTGCTGTTTTGTACAAAATGTACAGCCTTGTTAACGTTGAAAAATTGCCGTTGTGTAAAAGTAATAAAACACTTTGACACATACTATTACTGGGACGTAATCGACTTCAGTGTGGTAACACTAACTCGCCACCCAGTTGTTGATTCCTTACAGTAGGCATGAGCCTCTTACATGACTTGTCTTACAGATGAAGGGCAGTGAGAATGAGTCAGTGGACCAGACAAGACCTTTATCCATAAGTTACTCACAATATTCTTTAAAAATGTTTAATCTGCAGTGTTGGTATGTATCTGTTTCATCGTGTATGGTCACATTTTATGTTCCAATATGTCCTCATTTTGTTAGATTGCCCCTTGTCCCATTCCAGGTAAATGGAAAATCCAAACAGGCGCTTACACACCTATGAGTGTGAGCCTGTGGTTTAGCTTGCTTGTTATTTTCTTCTTCGTTTGTACTTTACCGGAGGGCACTACTCTCATTAACAGCACCACAGCAGCATGAGAAGTTTATATATCGCAGAACCAGGTACAAGGTTTTGCACCTAATAAGGATGTCTTTGACATTCCCATGCAGTTCCTGGTTATGCTCTGTGCTTTGCCTGACTGTTGTGAAACCACTCAGGATGGTGGGATTTAGCAAATCACTGCTTACTGCTGCGCAAACAAATAGCTCTGGGTTTTGTCTGGATGATTTTTGTCTTTTAATTACGTGCAATGGTACGATTGCGGTAACAAAAACAGGTAACGCAGGTCACTTTCTAAAGGGACAGCAGGGAATTTGTTAATGACCTACACATGCTCACGTCCCGCCATTCCTTCGCACTGACCTTGTTAGCGCTGACTAATAGGAAAGGATTTTTTTTCTTTAGACCCTTCAAGTCTGCTGTGTTTGCCCAATGCAGCTGCTTCTGATACGAGGCTGTGATTGAAGGTCAAAAAACAGATAGCAGAGTGACTCGGTGATTCTGTGTTTATACACTGGATTAGTCACTCCCTGGAGCGACACACAGATGAACTCTGATTAGGGAAATTGTCTATGAGCAAGGCTCTATTATTAAGATCCTGTTATTACCCTTTCATCAGTCTGAGATGACACAGAGAACCTACTGTTTATTAGAAATGTAAAAAAGGGACTCTAGTTGTTTCTCAGCCACTGATACAGAGATGGCTTAACGATATGACCATATCTGATGTGTTCTTTAAGATCTCTTATTTATCACACATTTTATCATTCTCTACTGTATGTCCTGTGAAGATGTCATTAATTGGCCATGGGAGTCATTAGGTACTGTAGAGTTTTCAGTCTTACAGATTAAGATTTGTATTTATTTATAGCTATATTTTATGGTGTGGAGGGTGGTACAATGTCATAGTGGTTACTTCTGTGGCCTCATACTTCCAGAGCCACAGGAAGGGTTCGATTCAGGGTTCGATTCCTGCCTTTGGGTTTGTGCACATGGAGTTTGCATGTTCTCCTTATGCGTGGTAGGTTGACTCTGGTATCTTCCAACTCTTCCAAATGCAACCAGAGTAAGCTGACTTTTGTTTCCGCTTGCCTGTAGAGTGTATTCTCTAATGGATTGGTGCTCCATCCAGCGTGTACCCCACCTTGTTGAGATAGGCTCCAGGCCTTCCGCTGCCCTGTACATGATAAGCAGTATAGAGCGATGAGAATTAATGTTGTTGGTCATCCATAGAACAAGTTAGTTGCAGCTATCACTTTAGTTATAGCCGCTTAAAACCAGCAATTGGCTCTTCCACCTCTTATTTTACTCTCGCTTATTTTTACGGAGAGAGAAAAACATGGAAATTATATTACTTAATAAATAAACGTTACAAAGAAATTGGACCAAACAAAATCTGTTTTGCCATAATTGTCGTCTATCTGTTTTGCCATAATGGAAAACTCCACACAGTTGAGAGTCATTATTAACAAAATATCACAAAATATATACTGATGTAGTGGTTAGCACTATGGCCTCGCACCTCCAGGGTTTAGGGTTTGATTCCTGTCTCGGAGTCTGTGTGTGGCGTTTGCATGTTCTCCCTGTGCTTCTCCTCATGCATTTGGGATGTTCTCCTTAATTAACATCGTTCATATATGTGAAGAGGTATATGCGTGTGTTCATGTGTCGGTGAAAGTCCAAAGCACAGACCAGGTCAAGCACGTTAAATGGGCCATAGAGAGCGAGCTTCTTATCTGGGAGCTTGCCATAATTTGTCCTTATCAAAGCATCCTGGATAGTGTTTTTCTTTGATTTCTGGCCTCCATCTCCTCTTATGGTCATACAGCCCTGTAGGTCTCCATCTGGTATAAATCACAGCTTCCCCTACCGGTCTCTTAGATCCAGCCAGCATTCGCCAGACTGGTAGATAGCTGTGTTAATATGCAGCAGACTCCTTTCACATATGGTCTGAGTTGATAAAGCATGTCTTCTGTACCACTGTGGGTTTTGCCTTCGTAACACACCAGTCTGGAGCACCTGTCTCATTATTTGTTTCTCCTCACGGATTTAATTAAAACGTTATGTCAATTGGTGGCGATTGGAAAGATGGCTGCCGTTTTTATTTCTTACTGACCACCACAATCATTTGTACTTCCTCGTATTAGAGGTGCATTATGCCATAAGGAATATTCTACGCTTTTATTTTTGAATGCAAAACATGTAGTGATAAAATCGTTAAAATGACTCACTGCCATGGGGCAAGTGTTGTTATGCACCACAGAGCGTTAAAGTGCCAGTTAAGGGGGTGGAAAGTAATGAAAAGCTTACAGGAACCCTGATGAAGAACACAATTTGCTCTGTAAATAAACGTATGCAATTTAGTTATTTCATCTCACGGGAAATTTAATGAAGAGTAATGCAACGGTAAAGACTCGGACTGGCCTGGGATCACTTAGAAAGAAATCTACATATCTCGTGGGTCTGCCTCGTGCTCTGCAATCTCTCCTTTCTGTTTTGCCTTGTTTTCGCATCATTTAAGCGCTAAACTAATTCTTCATTTCAAAGGAAAAAATACGCAGTTACATCTTCTTTAAATAAATAATAAAAAAAGATTAACTGTTCTACTTTCTAAGTATATAGTTACACAATGCATTCTCCAAGCTATGGAAATAAACAGGGTGCTTTCAATCTGTGCAATCAGTGTGTGTTTTTCTTCCCTTATTGCTGTGTAATTATGAGAACAGAACATTTCCCTCGGATACTCATTTAGGCAACATCATTGTCATCGTAAGGCCTCATTACCATAAGACAAGGCAACATTATGCTAATGATATTTGATATTAGGAGCAATTGAAGCTTTGGGGATGGTGTTATGGAGCCTGAGACTGCGGGGGAGATGAGCTCAGGCTGGCATTTTAAATATGATGGTATTTGGGAAGTTTTTTTTTGCTTGGCTGCAGTGACAGTGCACTATATTAGATGGTATATTAGATGATATATGAGATAATATTAAATGAGAGGGGTAAAAATTTATATCTGTCTATAGCTGATATTTGTCTTGGGAATGAAATTACTAGGATCAGGCAAAGCATTTCATTATAAAAGTCTCATGATTGTAATCATAAAGTATGGGGGGAAACTACAGTATAGAATAATTGTTAGCATTTATTTGAACAAAAAAATACTTTGGTGTCATTTGTACTGAGCGGACAACATAGTTAACTATATGTATTCATACAGTAGTACTGTGAAAAAGTATTTGCCCCTTCCTGATTTTTTTTTTTTTTTGTATATTTGTCAGACTTTAAAAGATTCAATTCAATTCAATTCAATTATATAGCGCTTTTAACAGTGGGCATTGTCTCAAAGCAGCTTCACAAAATTAAAAGAAGAAGATTATGGAAATGTGTAGGAGAGAGAAGTAAGATAACATGAGTAAATAAAAAAATGCCTTTTTTCCAATGGTAATAAACTTCCAGATAAATGTAAATGATGACTCAATTCTGCAAAGAAGAGTGGGCCAAAATTCCTCCACTGTGATGTGAAAGACTCACTTGATTGCAGTTTATGCTGCCAAGGGTGGCACAACCAGTTTTAGGGGCAGATTTAGGGGCAATTACTTCTTCACAGGTAGTTTTGGACAGCATTTTTCCCATAATAACTGAAATAATTTAAAAACTGAATTTTGTATTTACTTGGGTTATGTGTGACATACAGTATGTGCAAAAAATGTAAACAATTCAGGAAGGGGGCAAATACTTTTTTATGTCACAGTATTCTATCTACTTGTATGTTTGGTCTTTTAAAGCCATTTTATGTCATTTTAATTCTCCTTGTTCTCCATCATCATCATCATCATCATCATCATCATCATCACAAAAGTGATTAACATACTCCTTCTCTATCACTGCAGATGAAATGTTATGGATGTGTCAGCAACATGGGTTACAAATGTGGCATAATCGTTACTAATAAACCACATAAAGCTACAGAATCTACACAAAAATACAAAACAAGCCACCTTAATCTGGCCACCTTAAATTATTTGATCTGAATGCCAAAAAATAAAATGATCTCATCACATTAGTGAATGTACTAAACTTAATACTGACAAATAGTGTGAGCTTCCTTCTTCATACTATCATCCACATCAGTTCAGTGTACGATTCATTTTAGCTCTATAAAGTTCATTTTAATTTTAACACTGGTCTGTTCTGAAAGCCCGAAGGAAACAAAATCTCCTTCTATTTAGGTCAGTATTGCTCATTGTAGCATGTGTTATGCATGTAAGTATGAATAAGTGATGACTTTTTAATAGCTGCATGTGCCTGGCGGAATGTGCTCCTCTTCAGCATTAAACAACGGAAGGAAGAAGGAAACGCCAAACCAAATCACTCCATCTTTCAAACCTGCGGGCAATACGAGATACGTCTTTTAATCGTTCAACACTTTGGTGAAAGCTTAATATAAACCAGCCTGCTATCACAAACAATTTTTAAAATAGTTCACACTACATTAATGTAACGCAAATGGTCTTGAGACTAATTTGTGGAAATGGTGGCACTTAGAAGGAGAATCGTAATTATCATAACTACTTCTAGATAACGTTTTTGAGTCATTTGTCACAGTCTAATGCAACTGGATTGAAGCATTTATTATACCTGTTTCATTAAGAATTTAACAAACAAGACTCTGGTGGGGTTTTTATTTCTCTTTTTTCTGCGGCTGGTTATGTCCTCAAGCTGAAGGCTTGATACTGCAGATTGTTTAGCAGCTACCAAGCAATTCCATGTAGCTGCATCTCATAAATAATATACCCCACAGCAGGCTATAGATTTCCTCCATAAAGTTAATGTCCCCTTTAATAGCCTTGTAATTGGTGGTCATTACGTTTGTCCATTATTAAAACAAGGCTTGTAGGCAGCGCGACTGAATGAAATCATAAAGTTTGTTTTACAGATACAGCACACTACAGTTTCTATTCTCTTTCTTATTATTATTTATACTTCACCACTCGGATCTTTCCCCATTGCGGTTTGTTTGCCGCTCAGATTCTCACAACTCTTGAAAAAGGAGATGGCTATACTTTTCTGACCTTAATTACATCTCAGTGGCCACTTGCCTTGGAGGAGAAGAAAGATTCCCACAAACATGCAGTGCTGGACAATAAGTTATTACGTATGTATCGCTGCTGGTTAGCCCCCCGGCCAGAAGTGTGTAAAGACCTTGGGTCAAGCTCAGCAGGGGTGGCCTTGCAAAGTATCCCATTGGGAAGCTTTACTACTAACGCTCTTCATTCAACCATGCATTGCCTAAAGCAGACAGTGTCTGCAGTTACTTTCTTTATTATGGAGTTGGCTGGCATGCAGGAAATTGCAGGTTTCCTGAGAAAGAACAAAAAAAAAAAAAAGTTTGGACACACTGGAGTTGTGTGAATGTACTATTGAGAGGATGGGAACTGGGTAGAGTGTATCATTAGATAAAAGGAACATTATCAGGTGATCCTCTTCTCTGGTTTCAGTCTGGAAAATGTCAGAGCAACTCAAGAACACTTTCCTTAAAACCAATTCCTGTGCCTGCCAAAGACCTAATCTTGATGCAAGTACTGTAAAACTTTCTAAATAAGAAATCTGAAGGCGTTGTGCATTTTGAGGTTTAGGGTCTTGGGCAGTAGTAACAGGTGTCCCAGCGTTGCCTGACTCTTTCTTCATGCACTGTTTAACACAATGCCGGCCTTATTTATGGAATACCTGTGTCAGACTGGTTCTGTAGGAACAATGTGCTCCTTTCTCACTCTTCTACCTCCCTACGCTCTTATGCCCGCCAGTAATTCCTGCCCTCTATTTTTTTCTTTTTTTGCAACAGTGAAATTGCAACACAATAGTAAGCTCATGTTTGTTAAACATTGGCATGTTCAGTTGTTAGGCCAGTGTGTCATTTTGAATCAGTATTGATAGCCTTTGGAAAAAAAGGAGTCAAATATAAGGAATTCTTGCCTTCCATCATTCAGGTTGGATCATATTGTAATTTTAAATCCTCACCTAACAATAGGGGTCTTGTTTCTCTGGGATGTGTTTTTCATTTCGGCCTCCTACGTTACTAAAGAGGTGGAATGTGTGGTGGTTGGGTATTTATGGGGCATGTGGTGCTCATGGTAACAGTAGCTGAGACTTTTTAACCACCCTACAGGCAACTCCCACATAGTGCTGGAACTTAGACCCTTGTTGTAATTAAGCCGAATGCTTTGAGCAGACGATCTCTAGTTAATCATTTCACATCGTCACTTTTAACTGAAGTTGAAAGACATGGTAAGCCATCTGTTTTAGTACATATTCCATGCCAGGCCCGCCATGTACTGTACGCTGCTTTTCGTGTATAGTAGCAGTGTTAGTTGAAAATAGAATAAATCTTGCTGATTTGAAATCCAGACTGATTTGCCAAAAGACTTTTGAGTGTGATTGATGGCGAGTCACTGCACCTACAGGTTCCGCAAGAAATCAATTAAGGCAAGGTCATAACCTTTCAGCAGGGGTTTGGCAGAGGTAGTAGCACAGAGGGTTCTCCAAGAGAGATCTGGATCATCCATCTGCTTGTGATTTCAACAGGTTAACCCTGGCACTTTGCGGTTAATTATGTCCCTTCATGCTTTCCTGCCTTGTCTCTGGCGTTCCTGAATAAACATTTAGCCATTTCCGCAGCTTTGAAAATATCCCAAACAGAACCCGCATACTGCAAATATTATGAAAGCTAAATTGAACGTAAGGTCACAAAGCTAGTCTGGATTCAACAAAGGTTTAGAATAAGCACAACGTAGATAAGACAATGGCGAAAAAAGGAAACTTTATGGTGACTCTGGATAATAGGATTTTAATTACTGCACTGTGCATTAATCAAGTCCAGCAGATACAGAAGCTTGGTATGATATTGTGAATAAGAGTCTTGATATGAGCATAAGATGGTATTTATGATTACACTAACAGGTTGCAAGAACATTAGGATATCTAGATGAAACCTAAGGCAGGGACAAACTCCAAGGAAACTTTATCGGAAACCCAAAATTAAGCTCATTGTATTTGGGATAATAGTAGGATTTTAATTGTTAACTTTACATTAGAAAAGAAAAAAAAAGTTACCCAGTCTTAGATATGTTGATATGATATGAAACGTTTGGTATGATGTTGTGGATAGGAGTCCTGGAATGAGCATGAGATGGGCTGTTTGATTACAGCAGCAGTTCTTAGGAAATCCATGCCCTCAGGACATGCAAATGAGAAGTCAGGTGTATTAAAGGATTATATTAAACCATTGGCATGATGAGTAATCGGTAGCGCTAGGATCTGGTGAGTCAGTGTAGAGATTAGCAGTGAACCTGGATCTTTGTTTGGGTTCACCTATAAATCTCTCCTGACAGCTGACTGAGAGCTCTGTCTGCCCTGGCTCACCACTACACTGCTCTGAATAATTGAAAACTGAGATCTCTGGAGGAGAGCTGTCCCAGGCTGACCCATTTTCAATAGCCACGTGACCCCTAGCTTTAACGGCTGGGTAACACAGAGACTGTTCTGTGTGTCTCGAAGTGCTCGTGTGAGATCTATGTGTATGTATGAGCGCGTCTGGGTGTAAGCGGGAAGTCTTGTCCATTGATTTTTAATGGAATATGGAAATATTCCTTTAAAACCTAAAGTGCTTTTTTAATACAGTATTGCTAGCCTATAAAGGGTTGGGTTGGCAAGTCTGGGGTGTCGAGCAATCAGAGCGATTTTGGTGTCTCTTCTGTCTTCCTGTTCCTCTCTCAGCTCCTCAACTTGCTCCTGCATCTTACTCCAGTAACTCCAGAACTTACTCCAGAACTTCCTGGTTCCAGCAGCTTACAGTTTTTTTAATTTCCATTGGGATATGAGTGAGGGAGTGAAAGACAATGTGTGTGTGAATGTTAAAATTAGCTTTTGATCTTTTCGGTAAATAGAGATTTCATCTCTATTTTCTCTCATTTATTCTTTTTTCCACTCAGCTTGTCTCAGCTGAGGTGAGTAAGTATGACCTAAATAATTACACCAGGTGTCTTTTCGAGATACGAAGATATGAAGTGTTACTGACTTTGTTTTGGCTGTTGAAACATCAAGGCGAGCAAACACGCTAACATTCACACTCAATGTGACCATGTGGGTGACTTGTTTCTCTTCCATGAAGCAGTTTGGCTTTAATGATGAATTACTGGCTGTTTTTTTTTTGTGTCCTGTTTTCCTGAGGCCTTTTTTTGCCATATTATTTTCAGAAATCCTCTAACATTGTGTATATCGTTATTCTTAGATTACTATCATCTTGTTTTGAGAAGAGGAAATTGGTAGGTTCAACTCGAAGAGTTGTTTGTAGGGAATATGACTTCACAAGGGCCAGCATGGTGCCCCAGTGAGTAGCTTCACATTTTCATGGCTCCTAGGTCCCTGTTTGTTTTTGAGTGGCTTCTTTTCAAATTTCTTCTCATCTCGCGAAATCATCCTGCAAATGGATTGTGCCTGAGTGTTAATGTGTGTGATTGTGTGTATACGTGGCCTCGAATAATGCAATGATGTCCCCTGCAGGGTGTATTTCCTCCTTTTGGATTCATTACGATCCTGGTCATGATAGGATGAATGAACACTTATCCATCTACTGATTATGCTAATGCACAACGGTGCCCTGAACATCACATTCTTTCATACAGTATAGTCTGCTTCACTCCTAGCCCATGAGTTTTAGTGGTTTTTGATGGTCTGTAATAGTTGCATTTGAATTCTGGGCTAAATGAACAAAAATATGATATATTATATATTTTAAGCTGATTAATATTAAGTTTGCTTGTCCAGATTTATAATCTATAATAGTAGTATGTTGAACTTTGTGATATGGGCAAAATAATATGTTCCTACTCATTTTGTTTACATTAACCATTGCAATATGAAATAAGTATTTTAATTCAATTCAATTCAATTCAATTTTATTTATATAGCGCTTTTAACAATGGTCATTGTCTCAAAGCAGCTTCACAAAAATTTAAGAAATTTAACAAAAAAAAAAAAAAAAAACATTTTATATACAGTGGTATGAAAAACTATTTGCCCCCCTCCTGATTTCTTATTCTTTTGCATGTTTGTCACACAAAATGTTTCTGATCATCAAACACATTTAACTATTAGTCAAAGATAACACAAGTAAACACAAAATGCAGTTTTTAAATGAGGGGTTTTATTATTTAGGGAGAAAAAAAATCCAAACCTACATGGCCCTGTGTGAAAAAGTAATTGCCCCCTGAACCTAATAACTGGTTGGGCCACCCTTAGCAGCAATAACTGCAATCAAGCGTTTGCGATAACTTGCAACGAGTCTTTTACAGCGCTCTGGAGGAATTTTGGCCCACTCATCTTTGCAGAATTGTTGTAATTCAGCTTTATTTGAGGGTTTTCTAGCATGAACCGCCTTTTTAAGGTCATGCCACAACATCTCAATAGGATTCAGGTCAGGACTTTGACTAGGCCACTCCAAAGTCTTCATTTTGTTTTTCTTCAGCCATTCAGGGGTGGATTTGCTGGTGTGTTTTGGGTCATTGTCCTGCTGCAGCAACCAAGATCGCTTCAGCTTGAGTTGACGAACAGATGGCCGGACATTCTCCTTCAGGATTTTTTGGTAGACAGTAGAATTCATGGTTCCATCTATCACAGCAAGCCTTCCAGGTCCTGAAGCAGCAAAACAACCCCAGACCATCACACTACCACCACCATATTTTACTGTTGGTATGATGTTCTTTTTCTGAAATGCTGTGTTACTTTTACGCCAGATGTAACGGGACACGCACCTTCCAAAAAGTTCAACTTTTGTCTTGTCGGTCCACAAGATATTTTCCCAAAAGTCTTGGCAATCATTGAGATGTTTTTTAGCAAAATTGAGACGAGCCTTAATGTTCTTTTTGCTTAAAAGTGGTTTGCGCCTTGGAAATCTGCCATGCAGGCCGTTTTTGCCCAGTCTCTTTCTTATGGTGGAGTCGTGAACACTGACCTTAATTGAGGCAAGTGAGGCCTGCAGTTCTTTAGATGTTGTCCTGGGGTCTTTTGTGGCCTCTCGGATGAGTCGTCTCTGCGCTCTTGGGGTAATTTTGGTCGGCCAGCCACTCCTGGGAAGGTTCACCACTGTTCCATGTTTTTGCCATTTGTGGATAATGGCTCTCACTGTGGTTCGCTGGAGTCCCAAAGCTTTAGCAATGGCTTTATAACCTTTACCAGACTGATAGATCTCAATTACTTTTGTTCTCATTTGTTCCTGAATTTCTTTGGATCTTGGCATGATGTCTAGCTTTTGAGGTGCTTTTGGTCTACTTCTCTGTGTCAGGTAGCTCCTATTTAAGTGATTTCTTGATTGAAACAGGTGTGGCAGTAATCAGGCCTGGGGGTGACTACAGAAATTGAACTCAGGTGTGATAAACCACAGTTAAGTTATTTTTTAACAAGGGGGGCAATCACTTTTTCACACAGGGCCATGTAGATTTGGAGTTTTTATTCTCCCTTAATAACATAAACCTTCATTTAAAAACTGCATTTTGTGTTCAATTATGTTATCTTTGACTAATAGTTAATGGTTTTTGATGATCAGAAACATTTAAGTGTGACAAACATGCAAAAGAATAAGAAATCAGGAAGGGGGCAAATAGTTTTTCACACCACTGTATATATATATATATATATATATATATATATATATATATATATATATATATATATATATATATAGAATAATTATATATAAAGTAATAAATAAATAAATAAAATTATAATAGAAAATAAATAAATAAAAACAAATAATAATAATAATTATAGAAAAGAAAATAATTGGAAGTGTGGATGTGTGAGAGAAATGTGCAGATAATAATGAGATGAATGAATGAAATGTCTCTGATGAGCAAGCCAAGGGTGACGGCGACGGTGGCAAGGAAAAACTCCCTGAGATGGCATTAGGAAGAAACCTTGAGAGGAACCAGACTCAACAGGGAACCCATCCTCATTTGGGCGATAACAGATAGAAATGATATAACATCTTGTGTGTTGTGCAGGTGAAAATTCAATATGACAGAAATTATTTAAATTGTCATGAAGACCAGTTCAGCATAGGGACGAGTCAGTAGGTGCAGAGGGCAGATGAGGTCTGGATCACTGGAAGCACAGGAGCAGCATGTGTAGCTCCAACCATCATAAAGCTGAATCCAGTTGGAGCTGTGTAACATTAAAATGTTAAAATGTGTAACATTTATATTTTTTGATTATGTGAATATTCTTATCAGCTGAAATCACCAGGAATTGTACAAAGGGCTTTCAAGTCAAACCCAGACTTTTGATTGCACGGAATAACAGAACGCAGTTGTCAATTGTAGTTAAAACCCTACATTTTTTTCTCTCTTATAATCCCCTTCTACACTAACGCACTTATCCCAGCATTTCACTAGCACTTGGATTCCATCTAAGTTTTCTAAGTATGCCAGAGCCATGATCGAACTGCCTCCTTCACATCTAAAACGCTAGCCTCACAGGAACCCTTTTAATGGCTCAAACATAAGGAAATAGCCTGGAGCAAGGTCAAGACTGTACTGGTAGCAATAACTGATGTGGCAATAACTACAAGGAGAGTTCTTGTAATGTGCAGTTGGTGTTTGTGATTGTCTGCCTAGTTTCCACTGCAAGTTAGCAACAAGTTTTCTGTCAAAAGGGGATAGAAATGGTGTTGGTACTGTATTCCTGTAGTTTTTATTGTTAGAAAAACTAATTACAAAGATAAGACTGTAAAGATAAAGCTCTACAGTAGTTGTCTGTTTTATTCATCAGGAGTAAGCTTTTTCAATCTAAGCTTTTCTCGCTTATTAATGCTTCTATACCACTTTTTTAAAAGCCATCCTGAACTCTAATGTGGTTTTACACTACATGTAGTTATACCATTCATACTGTTGTTCACAATAACACAAATGAAGGTTTGAACAGTACAGAAACATCAAGGTGTGTTTCCATAGCGTAACATCGTCCTCACATTGAAGTATAACACCTGATTGCATTGTGGCATCGAAGAATCGGCTGTGATTGCATTGAATTAGTTTCTAGTTTTCACATGTGCATTTGACTGTTTGACCTTGTCTGATCTAAATAAAGAAAAACACTACTTGCACATACATGCTATCACATAACAGCACACAATACAAAGGTATTGTGTGTGTTCCACATTTGTAGTGTTTCTCAGTGAGACATGGCCTGAGGGTCTTTATAGAAAGAGTGCTTAAAATAAAGCTCACACAGACTGCTGCATGGGTGTGTGTTTGCATAATGATGATTTTTTTTTTGTCTTTTGTCTGATAGGATCTCTGCAGATGTGATTTAGGAAAACAGGTGTCTATTAACGACCTTTCTGTACTTATCCTTCAAGCATATGAAACCCACTATCGTGTGAATGTGTTGCAAAGATGACAATTACCAAGCAATTAAAACGATTAAAAACCAAACAATTAAAATGGAAATTATAACTAAAGTGTAAACCTAACTGTGGATAGAAATTGTAGGCACTTGAAGCAATCAACCGTCAAATGAAGCAATCAAGTGACCTCAGATAATCAGCTTGCAGCTAATAGATGTGTTAATTGAGCAGCTTATTTATCTCTGCCGATTGACTTTCTTGAAGTAAAAATCCACTCTGAGTGACACAATCTACAATGCTAACCAATATTCTTACAACATGGTTTGTGGCATGGTAGTGATGCCAGCAGGATTTATCCTTGCTTCTCCAAAGAGAGTGTTGCAGCAGCGCTTACTAGAGCAACTTACATCTATACATCCCAGCAGTTTCGGTCCTGACAGTGGCAACTTGGTGGTAGCAGGGCTTGAACCTGGGACTTCATAATCAGTAGGCTAACACCTTAACCACTGAGCTACCCCTGCAACTAATCCCTCACTTTGTCCAGCTGTCTCACCCCTCATTTGTACTCTCTGCTCAAACAAACTAGGCTACAAAGATTCAACTTTCATGCTAATATCATCATCATCATCATCATCATCATCATCGCCATCATGCTAGCTGGGCTGAATCTCTGTTGTAATTGTGTCGTATAGCTACACTGCATTGTAAATCTTTAAGTCCAACACATTTTTTAATCAGCTATATCTTTGATTTCTCCATATTATGGCATCACAGCCATACTACTGTATATCCAGCAGTAAAGCACAACCTTGAGTATTTAATGTTGTTTTGAGGATGAATGGACTGGGAAGCTTTAAAGAACAGGGGAACTGTGGAGAGAGAGCGATCTATAGGTGGCGGTGATTCAACCTACAGAACCCCACCTAAAGATGCTATACTGAGAGGAAACGTGTCGAGAAGAAAGAGTGTGTGGTGGTGCCAGATAAAGCACACAAAGAGTTCAAGACACAGAACAAGTCAAGACAAGATCAGGGAAGGAAGCATTAGATGTTATTTTTATGGAAGGCTGGTCTGGAAAATCGGCTTTAAGAGGCCAGGAAGATGAGGGACAATGAGACCTACAGTTGATGGTAATGTAGCCTACTGGCTTCCCACTGCCAATAAACAGCAAAGTAGAATAAGGATAATAAGAATAAGACTTCGAATATGATGTTTTTATACAACTGTTGAAAACACCATTTAATATGAACAGATTATGGTTTGTTTCTTTATTTGACTCGTTATTTTGCTCAACACATATCATTATGCGACTGGCAGTGCTAACTGCGTGTGGTAGACCTGGAGCCTATCCCAGGAGACTTCGGGCACTAGGCGGGGTACACCCTGGACAGGGTGCCAATCCATCGCAGGGCACACACACACATACACACACTCACACACACAATCACAATTTTAGGAACGCCAATTAGCCTAACCTGCATATCTTTGGACTGTGGGAGGAAACTGGAGTACCCGGAGGAAACCCACCAAGCACGGGGAGAGAACTTGCAAACTCCATGCACACAGAGACGGGAATCGAGCCTGGCTGGGGAATCGAACCCAGACCCTGGAGGTGCAAGGCGACAGTGCTAACCACTACACCACCGCGCCGCCTGCCTGGAATGATTACGCCTTTAAAGCATCGCGGTCCTGCTGAAGTGGTATCCGTCGAACCCGTACCCATGGATGTAACGATGGATCATGATTATACATAGCATTCCTGAGCCTTCATTATTAGACCTGACAAATGTGTTAAAATAGAAGAACTTTCTAATGAAGTGGAGGAGCTGAAAAAACAGCTGCAAGAGCTACACGTTCAGCTTGACTGTACATTTACAGAACACAGTACAGGGTAGTATTTACAATGTGTTATCTATATATACACTACTCTTAGTCTACCTCATAAGACTCTTGTCTGTTACAGGGCTGCTCTCTATCACTTTATCATACTTGCAAGGTCTATTTGACCTATACAGTATGTCTGCATTTGCACTACATTTACATTTAGGCATTTGGCAGATGCTCTTATCCAGAGTGACTTACATTTTTATCTCATTATAGTTGAGGGTTAAGGGCCTTGCTCAAGGGCCCAACAGTGGCAACTTGGTGGTTGTGGGGTTTGAACCTGGGATCTTCCGAACCGTAGTCCAACACCTTAACCACTGAGCTACCCCTGACCCCACTACTCTGTCTGGTTTGCACTCTCTGCCATGTGCCCTTACTTGTATATTGTATTTATTATATATATATATATATAATTGTATTTATTCATATTTATATTTTTAAAATTCTACTTTATGTATATAATGCTATCTGTTATCCACCAAGGGTCTGAGAGTAACGCAATTTAATTTCTCTGTATGTCCTGTACATGTGGCAGAATTGACAATAAAGTTGACTTTGACTTTAATAAGTTCTTATATAGTATATATATATATATATATATATATATATATATATATATATATATATATATATATTCTTATATAATATCCGTGGGAGATCCTGGATACAGCGGGTGTAGAACGTAGGCATTGCTAAACCGGAACTGACTGAGCCCTATTGAAAAGAATGCGGAAGTCTGCGTGCAAGTAGTCCATTTCACCCATCATTATTATGACCCAACAGGATCAGGGACGTGGATAAATGACGCACAAATCGACGTTATATAGTGGATATCTGTACTATGGTCGTCAACTCCTGAAGTAAAACTGAAATTTTACAATGTTTCATACTCTTGTGACTTTTGACACTTCTGACTTAATTAGAATTTCTTTTTTATTGCAAAAATGGACCTCACAAATTGTTCACTTGTACTGTGCAACTTTCCTCCCAAAACCTAACGTTTGAAAGTTAAACTGCCGATTATTCCGTTTGTCAAAGTAGGGAGGCTGTGTGAGGGCTGCGGCTACCCAAATCATTTTCATTATCTTGGCTGTTAAAAGCAAAACACTGTTTTGATTTAGGGCTTCCTGAGTCCAGAGGCTGAACTGCACTCAGCATTACTCATTTTTGCGTTCTCGTGTTTCGCCCAATCCCAGAGAGAAAAAAAGCATCTTTTTACAAGGACATGGATTATTTTTTGTTATATTTAAGCTTGCTATGCTTCATTAAAAATTCCGAATCATTTTACACACATGCTGTTTTATAATAGACTCTTATGCTATACACGTTCGGCCCAGCTGGCTGTAAATGTTACATAAGGTCTAAAAGTAGAGGCTTGATGCAGGCAGTCTGCCAGCTTTTTTCATTTCAAGCTGGAAAAATACATTTCATTCCTTTTAACGCTTTACATCGACGAGTTAAACTTTCACATAGGCGAAGAGAGAGCAAATGACCATAGCTTTATAATGTTTAGTGTGTGTGTGTGTTGACACAGTAGAGGATGAGGAGGAAATTAGAGGTGTTGGACCTTGAGCAGGAACAGCTGGAAACAAAGATGTACACATGGCCCTCAGACAACCTGATGGATCTCAGCAGCAGATCCCTCCACATGTCTCTCATTTATTTATTTTCCTTTTCTATTTTCATTGCTCCGTAGCCGAGAGTCAGGCAGCAGCTGTGACTGACTGCAATACCACAAGACATGGAGACAAAACCTCAACAGCAAGATTAGTGTATCCATTATGGTTGTGTGGTTTTCAGACATCGTTATTTTTTTCGGTTCCATTTTCATCCACAACTAAACAAGACAAGAAAAAAATTGTTTAATGTTGGCATGTTCAAGTTTTGTGCAGTCTGTGCTATTTTATAACAGCCATAACAAGAGAATTATTTGACTGCTAGTCCTAAAAACACCAATAATTAATGATGATTTTTGATGATGTTTGTCGGCACGCTGGCTTAGTGGCTAGTGTCCCACTGCATCTCCAGGGTCCGCGTTTGATTCCCACCTCAGGGTCTGTGTGCATGGAGTTCGCATGCTCTCATGTGCTTGGATGGGTTTCCTACGGGTACTTTAGTTTCCTCCCACAGTATAAAGATATGCAGATTAGGTTTATTGGCATTCTCAAATTGCTTGTAGTGTTTGAATGTTGACCGGAGGGCCCACCATGGTTGTAAAAAAGAAATAAATACAATGGTAATCACCATTGGCCTCCACGATCCCCAGTTGGACTACAGAGGTTTCTTGATGGATGGATGGATTTGTATGTTTGTGTTGCTTGGGGCTCAACCTTACAGGAATCACAAATTTAATATTTTTGGCGTCTTTCATTTGACTAGGAAAGATGCCATAGCTGTAGTCACATGTGGGCGTGCATATGTGTGGGTGTATTTTTTTTTTATATATACACTACACCATATAAAGTCAGCTTTCTTCAAAAGAAAGAAATTCTTCAAAAGAGTGTCATGTCACACATAAATTGTCTGAACATTGCTCATCGTACTGTGAGGGTTGCCATATGATGTGAACGGTGCTAAAAACCCATACACTCTGACAAAAACAGGCCAAAGGATTAACATCTGTACTAGAACTCATACTCTAACTATACTATACAATACCATACAGTATATATAAGTTTCACTAACATTATTCTTATGTTTCATACTCCAGATGATAAAAAGTAGCACTATTATTATTCAATTATTTCACACGAAAAAGGTCATTACATTGTTCTTCAGAACAATAGAGAAATAAAAAAGCCCTCGTCTGCTTAATGGAAAAAGAAAAAGAATAAAACAATTATATTTTAACAACTTTGTTATTTATTTATTTATTTTTTAAAACATTGGACATCTTGAATTGCTTTAATTTAGGACCCTTTACATTAAGAATTTTGTGTACTCAGTAACTATGTATAAGTAGTAATGAAGAGCAAAATTATATTTGTCCTTTAAAAAAAATCATTCATTTTATTTTTGCTGATCATATTAACGATTCAAACCATGAACCATGAGTTTGGTACTATTAAGAAACATCTTCCGGATGCACTGGAACACATCATTCACTCCAGTATGATCAGCTGTTTTGAAGACTGAGAGGTCATGATCATATCTGGCCGGAGGGTTGTTGTTACAATGTGCTGGGGGAACTTCAACTGTTTCCCCAGATCCACCTGCAGCTGCCAGTCAGATGCTATGTGGAGTAGGCCTGTTGTCATCTGTTGTTGTGCCCTGAGTTTTCCTCCAGCTTTAACAAAGGAGATTGCCTTCTTCGGAGCATGTTTGTTTTTGCTGGAGCTGATGGCTGAGGCTAGACTCTCAGCGACTGCCTTGAGCACCTGGTCATGGCGCCACCGATAGCGACCATCTGCCAGGGCCTTCATGCAGCCACTGAGGAGATGTTCCAAAGAGCCTCTGCCGGAGCACAGGGGGCAGGAGGGTGTCTCACTTTTCCCCCACACATGGAGGTTCGCTGGGCTTGGTAGGGCACCAGGAAGCGGACCCGCTGGAAGTCTGGCTGCAAGATGTTTGCCCAGGTAATCCTTTGCTGCAGTACACTCTCTCACCTCGTCCACGCTCCCTGTTGCCGTAGTCCCACTGTCCTACTCACTCGCTCTTCCTTCACACCTGCCCTAACTTCTTCCTGGATCAGGTGGTGTCTTTCCTTTCCTCGGGTCTGGCTGATGAGGGTCTTTGGGAAATAGCCCAAACCTGCTCTGCCAGTTGCCACTGTGCCCAGCAGTGCCTTCTGTCTTAGGCGTGACTCTGCTAGCTCCACTGCTTCCCCAGCCCTCCACTTCCTTCCCGTCCTCACCTCAATACCAGCTGCTGACACATTGCAGTCTTTTGAGTCCCTGTACTGTAGGGCTTCCCAAGTGCGTGCCACCATAAACTCTTCTTTGAGGCCACTAAGAGGCAGCTGCAGAATGTTACTTGTTCCATACAGAGCAGCGCTGGTGAGGCTTCGAGGAAGGCCCAGCCACTTTTGAAGAAAGCTGCTGATCCTCCTCTCTAGGGTCTCAACTGCTGTCATTGGGACTGTATAAATCAGCAGGGGCCACAGAATGCGGGGTAGTACTGAATGCTGGTACTGTAGATCCAGGCTTTGAACCTACCAGGCAAGCCAGACTTGTCTACCTTGGTGAGCCAGGTGCAGAGCTCTAAACTGGCCTTCTGGATGGCTGCTGAATCCTTCAGGCTGGAGTTTCCCTAAGCTCTTGATGGGTTGCTCTGTGATGGTTGGGATGACAATTCCTGGGATGGAAAAACGGAACTTGTCGATCACCTTCCCCCTCTTCAGCACCATGGACCTTGATTTGGAGGGCTTAAAACTCATCCTTGCCCATCTGATGATTCTTTCGAGCCCTTGTAAGATCCACCTGCACCCTGGTACCGATGTTGTTGTTACTGTGAGGTCATCCATATCGGCTCTGATGGGGGGTTGTCGCACACCAGACTTAGTCAGAGGCCCTCTGCACTCCACCTCGGCTGGCTTAACCACCATATTCATGGCTAGGGAAAAGAGGATAACAGAGACGGTGCAGCCTGTAATTATCTCTTTCCCTATACAATGCCAGTGTGATGTTTCGGACCCAGAAGTGACTCTTATCCTGAAGTTATTATAATGATCCATAATCAGGTCCTTGATCTTTCTGGGAACATGGTGTACGTGCAGAGCAAGCTCTATCAACTTGTGTGGTATGGACCCATAGGCGTTCGCCAGGTCCAACCACAAGACAGCTAGATCTCATGGGCCTCACAGCCAGTGACTCCTAGGAATAGAATAGGTGACAACCAAGAACAGTTTGTAAATTAGATATTACGTATTAGGGCATCGATATAAGCCTGTCGAAACGAAATCCCACAGTTGATAGCTAGCCAGTAGCCTTTTTTAGTCTACTACTACATGTACATACTGTAGGTCTAGGTTGTTTCTTACAACCAACAAGTGTGAACAAGTGTGTCTACATTTTCAGTAGAGAAGAGTCCATCTAAAAAAGGAATTTGATGGACTAAAATCGTCCATCATGCTATCATATAAAGATTATTACCTCTCTACCTGACAGTGCATTGGTTTCTCAATCTAAGTCAATCATTCAGTTTTTGTGTAAAGCGCCTGAGTGCATGAAGAAAGATGTATTGAGACTTTCCCCCCATCCTATGCAGTCAGTATTCATTAAGAGTAGACCTGTTCCTGCAGCATAACTGAGATTTAGACCCAGCCAGAGGATACAGTATAGCCCTCTCCATCTTTTACTGACAAGAGAGAGAGAGAGAGAGAGAGAGAGATGCAGTTGCCTGCTGGACCCTGCATGCTTATTGCATTAAGTGCAATCAATAAATTCCCTTTTTGTGTGCTGCCATACCCTGCCTCCGAATCTCAATAAGGTTGAGTGCTTTTCTTCTAATGAAGATTGCTGATTACTTTTAGTGCATTTACAACATGGACTACTGCATTGCAGGTTTTCATTGCAGGGCTAACGATTTACTTTTTTAGATGAGTACCTCTAAAAATTAGCCTTGTACATATCTTTTCCCATGGTGATTTTAGCAGAAAGCTGGTTTGTGATTGTAGAATAAATGTTGCTTTAGATATGCAGTATTTTCTCGAGTAAATGGCTAGTGAGTGCCAAAAGACATCCTGAGATGGTGACACTGATAGACCATCTTTGCCAGCATGTAATCAACTAGTGCTACAGTACATCACTGTCATTTTTTAAGGGAGGGATTTTTAACCTCTTTGGGCTTTAGCAATTTTACTATCACATATGATAGCTAATGAGCAGCGAGACTTGGGGGGAACACATGCTTCCTACAAGTGAAACTAAATCTTTTGAACAGTTCATGAAGTTTGAATAATATGTAGCCTTTTGATTTCATTCAATTAAATGTATTGGCATGGTCGTCTTTGATTTGATTCTATTCAATAGCACTATTTATTGTCTGATTTGGCTCGCGCAGCTATATTTCTCATAAAGAGCAATAATCTATTTTTACTGACAAAAAAAATAAAAAATAATTCTACGCCATTACTGTAGGTGGCGGTTGTTCACTAACTTTTTTTATAATGAGTATTTATATAAAGGATGGAAATTGTATTTTCTACAGAAGACCTACTGACTCATCCCTATGCTGAACTGGTCTTCATGTCAATTTAAATAATTTCTGTCATATTGAATTTTCACCTGCACAACACACAAGATGTTATATCATTTCTATCTGTTATCGCCCAAATGAGGATGGGTTCCCTGTTGAGTCTGGTTCCTCTCAAGGTTTCTTCCTAATGCCATCTCAGGGAGTTTTTCCTTGCCACTGTCGCCGTCACCCTTGGCTTGCTCATCAGAGAAATTTCATTCATTCGTCTCATTATTATTATCTGCACATTTTTCTCACACATCCACACTTCCAATTATTTTCTTTTCTATAATTATTATTATTATTATTATTTGTTTTTATTTATTTATTTTCTATTATTATTATTATTATTATTATTATTATTTTTTTTTTAAATTTCTTTAATTTTTGTGAAGCTGCTTTGAGACAATGACCATTGTTAAAAGCGCTATATAAATAAAGTTGAATTGAATTGAATAGAATTTTAAGAAATTTAAACATTTCTTTTTAAGGAATTTAGAAAGTGCTATCTGCCCTCTTTGGGATAAAAAGATGAGAGATTGTAGGATTTTTAAAGAATTTATTTGCAAATTAGGGTGGAAAATAAGCATTTGGTTAATAACAAAATTTCATCTCAATACTTTGTTATATACCCTTTATTGACAATGACAGAGGTCAAATGTTTTCTGTAAGTCTTCACAAGGTTTTCACACACTGTTGCTGGATTTTGGCCCGTTCCTCCATGCAGATCTCCTCTGGAGCAGTGATGTTTTGGGGCTACATGGATTTTCTATGGGGTTGAGATCTGGAGACTGGCTAGGCCACTCCAGGACCTTGAAATGCTTCTTACGAAGCCACTCCTTCGTTGCCCGGGCGGTGTGTTTGGGATCATTGTCATGCTGAAAGACCCAGGCACATTTCATCTTCAATGCCCTTGCTGATGGAAGGAGGTTTTCACTCAAAATCTCACGATACATGGCCCCATTCATTCTTTCCTTTACACGGATCATTCGTCCTGGTCCCTTTGTAGAAAAACAGCCCCAAAGCATGATGTTTCCACCCCCATGCTTCACAGTCGGTATGGTGTTATTTGGATGCAACTCGGCATTCTTTCTCCTCCAAACACGTTAAGTTGAGTTTTTACCAAAAAGTTCTATTTTGGTTTCAACTGACCATATGCCATTCTCCCAATCCTCTTCTGAATCATCCAAATGCTCTTTAGCAAACTTGAGATGGGCCTGGACATGTACTGGCTTAAGCAGGGGAACACGTCTGGCACTGCAGGATTTGAGTCCCTGGCGGCGCAGTGTGTTACTTATGGTAGCCTTTGTTACTTTGGTCCCAGCTCTCTGCAGGTCATTCACTAGATCCATCCGTGTGGTTCTGGGATTTTTGATCACAGTTCTTATGATCTTTTTGACCCCACGGCATGAGATCTTGCATGGTGCCCCAGTTTGAGGGAAATTATCAGTGGTCTTGTATGTCTTACATTTTCTAATAATTGCTCCCACAGTTGATTTCTTCACACCAAGTTGCTTACCTATTGCACATTCAGTCTTCCCTGCCTGGTGCAGGTCTACAATTTTGTTTCTGGTGTCCTTTGACAGCTCTTTGGTCTTGGCCATAGTGGAGTTTGGAGTGTGACTGTTTGAGGTTGTGGACAGGTGTCTTTTATACTGATAACGAGTTCAAACAGATGCCATTAATATAGGAAACGAGTGGGGACAGAGGAGTCAAAGAAGAAGGTACAGGTCTGTGAGAACCAGAAATCTTGCTTGTTTATAGGTGACCAAATACTTATTTTACAGAGGAATTTACCAATTAATTCATTAAATATCCTACAATGTGATTTTCTGGATTTTTTTCTCTTATTTTGTCTCTCATAGTTTCATTTTCATGATGAAAATTGCAGACCTTTTAAGTGGGAGACCTTGCACAATTGGTGGCTTGCCTCACTGCAAGCTCTCGGATGCCTGTGATTGGTTAGAATTTAAGCTCTCTTGAAATCTGGCCACAGATCGCTGGGACATTGTTGGGATTTGGGCTTCTGATCTCATTTTCATCAGCACCATTCTCCTGTCCTGAGTGTTGCAGTACATGTTTTGTGTGGATTTCCTCTGGGTTTTCTAGTTTCCTCCCCTAAGTAGCCTGGCAAAGCTAACTTCTTCCCATGTGGGAATATGTGTGCATTGTACCCTGTCATGGACCACCTTCTGGTTAAGGGTGCGTTTGTTTATGTTCTGGGGATAGACTCTGGAACGGGGAGATCAGAACAAGTTCGATTGTGTCAGCAGTGTTTTCAAGTCAGTGATGTATAACAGCCTTTGCAACTTCACAGGATCATGATCTCTATGTAGCAAACAGAAAGCAAGAAGAATCTGAAAGATGTCATTTTTTTCTGGAAAAGGACACTTCCACCTAAACCCCCCTCCCTGTTCCTATCGGAGAGTGCGGGTTTTCAGCACTGCATAGAAGTCTTTTGTCTGCGTGATATGGCAACCCTCAGAAGAGTGAGTTTGATTGAGCAGAAATACAATTTATCATGTTTTATTCTTTTCAAGAAACCTGAGTGCTCTTTGTATGCTCTGCATATCGTACTGTGTATGACTGCGTATGTGACAAATAACATTTTTCTTAAAAAAAAAAACACATATACACGCACACATGTGACTACAAGTATGTTTTTTTTCCCTGGTCAAATTAAAGATGCCAAGAACAATAGTTTGTGTGTGTGTGTGTCAGGTTGAAGTACCGAGATTGAATCATATCAGCAAGTGCCTCTCCTGCATGTCACATGTGATATCGAGGTGAGATCAGGTGTAGAAGAGACATATTTTGTCTAGAATCTTGTCTAGTCCCAGTGTCAGTTATCTTGTCATCATGGCTCCGGCTGCGTGATAACGGTAGACCCTTTTACCTTCTCACTTTTCTCTCTCTCTCTCGCTTCTCTTTAAGACGTGCTTAAGAATGTGAACCTTTATAATCTGGCTCCTTTAAACAGAGGACAAGAGGGGTGAAAATGAGACCTGGGTTGAAAACTTCAACCCACACACTTTGGCATGGAGGCCCAAGCACCTGAGTGTATTATGAACTTCTTCAAGCTCTGGGCCTCAGGTCATATCGTGCTTTACAAAGGGTCAGCTTTGATGCTTTAGAAACTCAAGTGCAGAACTGACATGCTGGATCGATTTTCTCTTCAGCTTCAAAACCGTGACTCGCTTTAATTCAACTGCATTCCACAGTCATCTTGTTTATAAAATTGTTAAAAAAAAAATTTAACCTGCATGTACACTGCCTCGTCAGAAATGTCACTGTTTGGATTTAAATATGAAAATACTTAAGAGCCTTTGATTGTATGATGACTGCAGTGATTAATAGTTTTTAATTCTTGTTTCTTCAACAATCATGTCGGGAGAGACATCCTGCAGTTGTGGAAAATATGTTATTGTCTTTCAGAAGGGTCAAATTTATTAAAATATTATTAAAAAATATTAAGGATATTGCTTCAGTTATTGGAATTTGGTTAAAAATGTTCTATTGCATTAAAACATTCTAAAACATTGGATTCCTCTCCACTTTTGTGAATGAGCCTAATGTGAGAACACTTAAACGCGTAAAAGATTGACAGTAAAAATCACAGCTACTGTATGATTACCAGTGAAAGTAAGAGCAGTTGCACATGTACACTGTATAAAACACTCACAGGTTTGGGACTAAACAGCTGTGTGACCATAAAAGTACTTATCAATGAGAATAATCAGTAAAAAGGGTTCAGTTTGCTTGGGGGTATAAAGATTGGACATTGGAGTAATGGAAAAAGGTCATGCGGTGTGATGAGTTCAGATTGACCCTATTCCGGAGCAATGAGTGTGTCAGGGTTAGGAGTCAAAGCACACAGAGTGATGAACTCATTATCCATAGTGCCCACAGTACAAGCCTCGGGAGGCAGTGTTATGATTTGGGATAACAAATCAGGTCTAAGCTGAGCAACATTATGGCTACGTTTACACTGCCAGGTAAATGTGACCCAATTCAGATTTTTTGCTCATATGTGACACATATCGGATATGTTCTATGTCTGTGTAAACAGGAAAAAAACGCATGCATTCCGATATTTCGAGATCGGTTTCAGGCCTCCTTCATACAGTATGTGGAAATAAATGGGATATAAATCAGATATGTGCTAACGTGATTGTCGTGTAAACAGACAGATTGGATTTCCTGAGTCGTTGTGTTCTGTACGTCATTAAAACTGCGACTTCTTCGCGGTTTAATGACGTAATATTATTCTCCGGTGGAAGCGCGTGTTGAAATACAACATCGCAGGTGACATGGAAAAGGAAAAGAACAACGCCCCCCCCCCCCTCCAACACACACGCCTTGTGTTAATGCTTATTTGGGCTAAATAACATTAAATCAGTATTTGATGAATAAAGCATATGTGCAGGCTGCAATTATGCCGTTTTTTTTTCTCCTCCTCCGTTTTAAAACCATGGTGCGCGAACTTTGCATATATAGCAGAGATAGCGTTAAGCATATTTCACCTTCATCTTTCTTGGCTAGTGTGTAGTGCAAGAACCTAACCTTTAAGTATGCGCGATGTTTCAGATGGTATGGCGAGTGTAAACACGTGAATCGGATATGAGTCATAGTTAAAAGAACGTGTAAACAGACGGTCAAAAAAAATCAGATATAGGCAACAAATCGGAATTAAGCATCGAGACCTGCAGTGTAAATGTAGCCTTAGTGGCCAACAGTCAAATGATCAGTCAAATGATTGTCAACAGTCAAATGATCTGAAATTACTGAATTACAAGGTTATCACATCTGTGGAGTTTTTCTATCCTGATAGCATTGGCATATTCCAGGATAAGTCAAGTCAAGTCAAGTAGGCTTTTATTGTTATTTCAACCATATACTGTACGGTTCAGTACACAGTGAAACGAAACAGCGTTCCTGCTGGACCAATGTGTAACATACAGAAACATAAATGAACAAAAGCTAACTAGGACACCTAACTAGCTAACTAGGACACCTAACTAGCTAACTAAGACACGTAACTAGCTAAGACACCTAATTAACTGACTAGCTGAGACAAAACAGAATACTGTGGTAATGTGATAATGAGTTGAGGTAGTGAGATGTAAAAAATAAACAGTTCCTGTAATTAGCAACGGAGATCAGTCCTTGTGCAAATAGCAGGTAATAAACAATGTGCAAAAAGCAATTTCAGCATGATGTGTGAGATTTCTGGAATTTTGTTGATGAGTGTATTTGCGCGTGTGTGTTTGTATCTGTTTTGAAGGATTCATGGGGCTCAAATTGTGAAAGAGTGGTTCTGAGAGCACGAGGAATCATATTCAGAGTCCAGACCTTAAATCTATTAAACATTTTAGGATATGATAGAGAAGAGTTCAGCTCTTCTGTTCTTAATACAGAATTGCAATTAAAAATCAGCTCCAAATTAGTTCAATAAATGTTCAGACATTGCATAAAGTTGTCTAAACAATGTTACAATGAAAGCATGTTATACCCAAAGCTAGAAGTGTGCCAGTAATCGCCAGGAAGTGTATAAAGCTAATTTACTCCAATTTTTTCCCCTTCTAAATTCAGTAACTATTACACAACATAATACACAAAGTACTTCAGGGATTGATGTTTTGTCAGAAAGGTTGTCGGTTCAAATCCCAGCACCTTAAAGACTATGGTCTTTAGTGCTCCTATCTCAGTTTTTGAATGTTTGGCATCAGCCAACTGAATGAAAGTAATCAAACCAGGTTGGGCATCTTTAGTACGCTCCGGTTAAATATGTAGGTGTCTGCACTGTCTGATGAATTACAGTATATAGCTCTCACATTTGTCCGGTCTTGCTGTAAATATTTCAGTATGCTTCAAAGGGCTGATAGATGGCGGCTGAACAGAGGAAGAGATTTGGCACGATATTTATGCGGCATTGCTGAACGGAGACAAAATGGCTGCTTTTGTCAATTCTTTGTAATCGGATGTTCTGCGGAAGGGGCGAGATCACTGATGGAAGTTTTGCAAATGCAACTAAAATATACAGTATGACACTCCAGCAGGCATTTATTGTGTGATTTGAAATGGATACAGCAGGATGACATTGACATTGTGATAAAATAACATCATGATACACATTACTATGTATGTTCCTTTGGATTTTATATATATATATATATATATATATATATATACATATATTCTGTATATGACAGGATTCTATTAGACATTTGGCACAAAATTATAAATTGTAATATTATATTCTTAGCATCTCACCACTTCAGACGCACCTCTGTGCGTCATATTTTGCATCTAATCAAACAACCCTGCCTAATTAACTATTCCACTATTGTAACAGATTTGTTTTTTGTCTCCCTCTCTTTCATGTTCCATCTCTGGCCCGTGTGAACTGCACTTTCAGGTAAGACTGACTTTCATCAGCATGTAATAAAGAGCACTTGTTCATTCTGCTCTCGCTGCTCACACACACACACACACACACACACTTCACCCTTCACATTTCCATCTTCACTGAACACCTTTCTCACGTCCTTCCTCACTCTTCCTTCCAGGGCTCACCTTGTCGTAGTCTCAGTCTATAGCCCACACGGAAACATATGTAAAACATAAACAACGTGTCCCTATTATTAGGTTTCCCCTTCGTGCCTGCCCGTGTGCGCTAAATTATACCCCTAAATCAGGGTACACACTCAGTAATCCTCTTTGAAGTGTACTGATAACTGCTGTTTCCTTCCCATTCTCTGTGAACTCCCTTCCTACATCCTGGCACCATTTTAAGCTTCAGTGTTTGTGTGTGTCTGTGTATTCATCATCAGATGAAAACGTATTATGACGTATGTTAACCAAGGAAGAGAAAGTATCTTTGTGATTTAAAAAACCGAGGGTTGTTTGTGTTATGTGCCTGTCACGCCTAACAAAAAGTCATTTAAATATGGCAGAACAAAATGGCGCTGTAATTTGTGGATTAGATAGATAGATTAATTTACTTTATTAATCCCGTGAGGGAAATTATTCTGTTTTGAATTGGATAAGCTCATTCACTTTGTGCCCCCTCTGGATACAATAAATTCAATATAGTACTTTTAATCAGTCTGAGGTGCTAACAACAGGAATAAACGAGTAAACCTATTTAGCTTTTTCAGACAGACGTCCTGTGTCCTTTAAAGGAGCATCCTTTGTCATTCATATTAAAAACTGTTCAGTCAAAACAAGTTTGTCGTCCCCCATAAAGCGGATGTGACGGAGTCGCTCTTTCATCTTCCCTTCCTTCGGCCCTCCCACTTAGCCTCAACGGCATTCTTACCTTCATTCATCCTGGCCTAAATGGGTCTTTTATTAGACGCTGTCCTCTGGGAGAGGGTACTTGTCCTGGCCCGGTGCGGAGTGTGTTCACCAAGCAGCTCGGCACAGCGCCAGACGTTCATAATTTAGCTTAATGAAGAGTCTCACCCTTTAGCTTAGCAGAATGAAAACAGCATCTGACATCATCTTTCTATCTCTTAGCCTGGTTTATTGGTGTTCCTCTGTGCTCAGTCACTACAGAACTATCATCTGACCATGCATATTTGATTTTGTAAGGTCACAAAGGTTAGATGTGCATTTTTTTTGTCTTTTGTACTAGTCAGCTTTTATTCATGGCTTTAGAGCTAACTCAGCGCTAGCGGGCCACTTCATTAGAGCTGAGAGCTACAGTGTCAGGTCCAAACGTTGCCAACTTTGTATCAGCTAATGGGATTTTTATGCCTCTGCAGCTCACAGTGCTTTGGAGAAGTTTTAACTGTTGCTATTCTTCGACCTATTAGAGAGTGGAGCCTGGGAAAATGTACCTGGGGTAGTGACTGTGGCATGTGGTGCAAAATTCAATTCAATTCAATTCAGTTTTATTTGTATAGCGCTTTTAACAATTGTCATTGTCTCAAAACAGCTTTACACAATCAAAAGAATTATTTAAGTTTGTATGGAATGTGAATGTGTATGAATCAAAATGTTCAGATATTCCCTGGTGAGCAACCCCGAGGGCGACAGTGGCAAGGAAAAACTCCCTGAGACGGTAATAGGAAGAAACCTTGAGAGGAACCAGACTCCAACAGGGAACCCATCCTCATCTGGGTGAAACAGATAGCAGGAAATGATCTGCATTTATACAGTGTTAGGTTCAGCTATAATAGTTGATGTTAATTGATGTTATAATAGTTGATGTAAAACGGAGTCCAGTAGTTATTCGAGACTCAGATAGACTTGTAGAAAGTTCCAGTCCTGAACTATCGAATTGTCAAGTCCTCAGAGAAACAGCTGACCACACCAGTCGAGGCCAGAACCAAAATGGCTTATCCAGAATAGAAATTAAGTTTTCACTAATTAAAGTGTCCTATCAACTACTTCCCCCCTTTTTTCGCCATTTGGATGCCAAAAAAAACTAGAACAAAAGAAAAGTCTACTTTTACATAGATTGATTTATACACTAATATATCCACATTTATTCATACAGTAAGTTTACCTGTTCATTTATTTTGTAAATGTGTATTAAACATTCTTTTTTCCTACTGTAGGTTGTACTACTTACTGTTATGTTTAAATAACTAATTATATAGCAAATTATATATGAATATACAGGTCCTTCTCAAAAAATTTGCATATTGTGATAAAGTTCATTATTTTCTGTAATGTACTGATAAACATTAGACTTTCATATATTTTAGATTCATTACACACAAACTGAAGTAGTTCAAGCCTTTTATTGTTTTAATATTGATGATTGTGGCATACAGCTCATGAAAACCCAAAATCCCCATCTCAAAAAATGAGCATATTTCATCCGACCAATAAAAGAAAAGTGTTTTTAATACAAAAAAAGTCAACCTTCAAATAATTATGTTCAGTTATGCACTCAATACTTGGTCAGGAATCCTTTTGCAGATTCTTGTGTCTTGTGTCTCTCAACTTTCTCTTCACAATATCCTACAGATTCTCTATGGGGTTCAGGTCAGGAGAGTTGGCAGGCCAATTCAGCACAGTAATACCATGGTCAGTAAACCATTTACCAGTGGTTTTGGCACTGTGAGCAGGTGCCAGGTCGTGCTGAAAAATGAAATCTTCATCTCCATAAAGCTTTTCAGCAGATGGAAGCATGAAGTTCTCCAAAATCTCCTGATAGCTAGCTGCATTGACCCTGCCCTTGATAAAACAGTGGACCAACACCAGCAGCTGACGTGGCACCCCAGACCATCACTGACCGTGGATACTTGACACTGGACTTCAGGCATTTTGGCATTTCCCTCTCCCCAGTCTTCCTCCAGACTCTGGCACCTTGATTTCCGAATGACATGCAAAATTTGCAACTTGTAGCCCATTTCCTGCACACGCCTGTACACGGTGGCTCTGGATGTTTCTACTCCAGACTCAGTCCACTGCTTCCGCAGGTCCCCCAAGGTCTGGAATCGGTCCTTCTCCACAATCTTCCTCAGGGCCCGGTCACCTCTTCTCGTTGTGCAGCGTTTTGTGCCACACTTTTTCCTTCCCACAGACTTCCCACTGAGGTGCCTTGATACAGCACTCTGGGAACAGCCTATTCGTTCAGAAATTTCTTTCTGTGTCTTACCCTCTTGCTTGAGGGTGTTAATGATGGCCTTCTGGACAGCAGTCAGGTCGGCAGTCTTACCCATGATTGCGGTTTTGAGTAATGAACCAGGCTGGGAATTTTTAAAAGCCTCAGGAATCGTTTGCAGGTGTTTAGAGTTAATTAGTTGATTCAGATGATTAGGTTAATAGCTCGTTTAGAGAACCTTTTCATGATATGCAAATTTTTTGAGATAGGGATTTTGGGTTTTCATGAGCTGTACGCCACAATCATCAATATTAAAACAATAAAAGGCTTGAACTACTTCAGTTGTGTGTAATGAATCTAAAATATATGAAAGTCTAATGTTTATCAGTACATTACAGAAAATAATGAACTTTATCACAATATGCTAATTTTTTGAGAAGGACCTGTATATATTGCTTTTAAAAATTAATAATTTTTTTTATTTTATTTATGTTTTACTCTGAATGTGAGATATCTGAAATGGGAATGAACACAACATACCTATAAAAAGAGATATCTTAGCAAGTAAAATATTTTATATTTCAACTCGGATTTCTTGCTATTTGTCTCATATTCAGGTGGCATGTGGCACAGTAGTTAGCACCATGGCCTTGCACCTTCAGGGCTGAGGGTTTGATTTCTAGTTCTGAGTTTGTATCTTCTCACTGTACTTGATGAGCTCCCTTCGGGTACTCCGACTTCCTCCCACTGTCCAAAGACCTGCAGATTTGGCTAACTGACTTTTCCAGGATAAGCTCTAGTATCTCCTGAACTTAGGGTAGTGTAGAGTTTCAGAATCTCCTGAGCTTGGGTTTGTGTAGAGTTTTGCATGCTCTCGCTAAGTCTGCGTGGGTTTCCTTCCGGTTCTTCATTTTCAATGGGGCACTGGTGGCTCAAATGCATGCTCAAATACAAAGGTCAGGGAGTCAAGCCTCAGCCCCACCAAGCTGACTCTGTCGAGCTCTTGATCAAGGACCTTAAACCTATTTGCTTAAGGGGTGTTGTATCCTGGCTGACCTTGCTCTCTTACCCAGACCTCTTAACTGGTACTGTATATGTATGTGAAAAAAAAATTATTTATCTGTGCTGTAAGGTACATGTGAATGCAACCTGAAACTACTCCTAGTTTTAACTTGTGTCCAAGTGTATATATGGTATATGCATTGTAGCTTGTGATAGACTTTATATCATAATTGCATTAAAATGTTGAGTCTTACTTGGGTTAGGCCACCTTTCCTCTTCTGTTACTTAAGTACCTTCCATATATTTTTGGCTCAACACATCCTGAGATAATGAAAGTTAGCTTTGTCTTCCTGTCAGGAGTGTAAAAGGAATCTTTATCTTATCTATTTGTTACTACGGAGCTTCTATACATGTTTGTAGGCAAAGTGTGTGATTGACAGGATGAGTTGATTGTAGGTGTATGCTGAGCAGCATCTCTGAGTGACAGTGAGAAGCGAGGAAATAAGAGATAGGGAAAGACCGGGATGGAAAGTTGGGTACAACTTTTGTTGGTAGTTTATCGGGGACACAGGCTTCATACTCTATCGGGTAAAGAGATTAACAACATGCCATCTGTGGAAGAATTCCAGACTTCACAGAGATGCACAGATGCACACAGAGACGGGAATCGAACCCGGACCCTGGCGGTGCAAGGCGACAGTGCTAACCACTACACCACCGCGCCGCCACTGTTATGTAACTTGTGTTGTTAATTATTTATATAACATGTGCTTTTCAAAGCGGCACGGTGGTGTAGTGGTTAGCACTGTTGCCTTGCACCTCCGGGGTCTGGGTTCGATTCCCCGGCCAGGCTCAATTCTCGTCTCTGTGTGCATGGAGTTTGCATGTTCTCCCCGTGCTTGGTGGGTTTCCTCCGGGTACTCCGGTTTCCTCCCAAAGTCCAAAGATATGCAGGTTAGGCTAATTGGTGTTCCCAAATTGACCGTAGTGTGTGAGTGTGCGTATAAGTATGTGCCCTGCAATGAATTGGCACCCTGTCCAGGGTGTAACCCGCCTTATGCCCTAAGCCTCCTGGGATAGGCTCCAGGTCCCCGTGACCCTGATTAGAGGATAAAGCGGTACAGAAGATGAATGAATCTTTACCCTGACTTTTGCTCTCAGAATCTTATACTCCACACTCCAATCTAGTAGGGGGCAGTATTGCACAAACCGCTCAAAGTCAAAAGAAGATGTGATTTTTCGCAAAATAAATAATATTTTGCATTTACTGTGTATTTCCTGCAAATGCTGTCCTTCATTTAAGGAATTTGTCAATTTTAGATAATTTAACTTTTGTAAGTTGACATAAATAGTAAAGTATCAACTGATTCTGGATCAAAAACGGACCCATTGATTGACCCCTGAACTGAATTGGCCAGCAAGAGATCAGCTAAACTGCATAACTGATTTAATTGCACAGCTCTATTAAATTAAATATATTCGTGCTTCCAAAATCCCTCTTTGTTAAATTATATGACAATTAATTATGATGATGTTGAGTTTATTTTTAAGACTTGCACACAAGTGCAAATTAAATGCAAATTTAATCTCTTCCATTCCTACAAAATCACTGTGGTTGTGATTTGCATGGGACCTCACCACAGTTCTGAATACCCGATCATCTTACTATCCAGTATGTTTGGCTTTACTGCACAAATTACATTCATTTCGTGCAGTTGTGCATCGTACATGATTCTGAATGATTCTTACCCATAATGCTTTCTTTAAAAGTTATAACAATATACGGTATGTGGCCCTTCCGTTTTACCGGTCAGAGGTGGAGAGCGAACATTATATGCCTTTCTGGTATTCTTTCATTGAAAAAAAACAGTTCTTTTATTCTCAGCTTCTCAGCACAAGGTGGTCTGCAATTAGTTTAAAGCCACGTGAAGGACATGCTCAAAGACAAAATACCTGTCAGTAGAGAGGGAAAAAAAAGCTTGTGTTTGTGTGGGATGGTTGGGTAAGCGGGCAGGGACCTGTGCTCACATGTCCAATACCGTCCTGTGTTAACCTGCTTCGCATTCCTCCCCAAGGAGTCGAGCACTCCCCTTCCTGAGGAGCCAAATAATCTGTAGCTTAGAGCAATATCTTTCCACTTCTCACATTTAATAGCCTTGTGACATGAGATTTGGCACTTTTACTTTATTGTAGATCCTCATTAACTCTTGGAAAAGAACAAAAGCCTGTGAGTTTGTACTCTTTCACCCTTTTCTGGTTTTGTTCTCCTTTTAGGTTTTGCTCTCAACATCCTCGCTTTTTCTTCACACACATTTCATGCGCGCACATGCACACACACTGGTTTGCATGAGGGACATGACATTTATTTTGCATCTTTCTGCAAGTACTCTTTTTTCTCCTCTTCTCACAATGGATAAACCAGATGTAAGACTCACACTCCCATTATGGAGTCTCTTATTTCGTTCAGCTTTGAGTCAGAGCTCTGCTGGATCATAAAAGATGGCACATCTGTTTAAAATTCAACATTGCACAACTGCACAACAGATATCGGGTATATATATACTGTATATACCCGATAACCCCAAAAGCAGTTTCTCATTGTGAATATCCTTCTCATCTGTTCCCATTGTTTTTTTTAAGCTTATTCTTGGCTTTCGATCTATTTTGTCACTTCTGTCTCGATTCACAAATCAAAGTTAGCACTGATCATTTGTTAACATCAAACAGCTGCTTTTCAGGGATGACTCATGGCATAATCATTTTACAACCATTGAGCATATAACACCTATTATGGAAACGACACCATAGTAATCACCTGACAACTGAACAACAGTCATCTAACAGGGAGATAAATCTGATAAAGTTTGCACATATGGCAAACAAACAAAAAATCGCACCTTTAAGTCTGTTATTAAATTTTGGGGACTCTAGAATGGGGACTCACAGGTCCCTTTATTATAACACGGGCTCATTCATGTGAATATTTGCTCATGCAGCACAATGAACAAAAATCATGCATATCTCACATATGTATGTAGTGAGCAGCACCCAAATATTCACTCTTTGCAACTGTGGTGAGCAGAAAAGTATCTCAGAATGCGCAACATGTCAGATATCATGGTGGATGGGCCACAAAGGCAGAAGGTTCTTAGTTCTTAGTGCTACACTCCCCTTTACTACCTTGATCTGTGTGGCTGATTGTGTTTAACTCCGTGTAGCAACCATCAAGTTTTCCCAGAAGCCCCAGTCCCTATGGAAACATAGGTGGCCATTGTTCGCCTAACAAACCAGAGTTGGAGAACATCCCGGAATTCGGGAGCAGGCTGACTGTGCACTGCAGGGGTCGACCCTCTTTCCATTTCTCTTTCTCTCTCTCTCCCTCTCTTTCTCTTTCCCCTCTTTTTCAGTACTGCTACCCTTACTTATTCAACACCACTATTAATTAAATTAGGGCTGCTTTAAAAAATGGTGGGTGTGAAGACTTCATTTGTTTTAATAGGGAAAGCAGAAATTCCCGGGAGCAGCGATTCAGCAGGGAGGATGAGATGTTTCCACTGAGATGGATCAATAGTTTCAGAGTTTGCTCTGGCAAGCAAGAGAAACATGTAAAGAGAAGGAGAAAGAGGAAGACAGAGAGTGAGAAAGATTTACATTTGGAAGGATTTCTGGAATTTATTTCTTCACCTTGGGGCTAAGAGTATAATGGAAAATTGAATGCCATGATAGTATAAGCATGAAATACTTCCTTTGTTATGAAGTTTTTAAGTCGTTTTTTCCTGGACAAGCCATCTAACTAACAGACCCTGTTAGCATGCTGTGCAGCCAAAATTAGTTATTCAATTCAATTCAATTTTATTTGTATAGCGCTTTTAACAGTTGACATTGTCTCAAAACAGCTTTACACAATCAGAAGAATTATTTAAGTTTGTATGGAATGTGAATGTGTATGAGTCAAAATGGTGAGATAGTCCATGGTGAGCAAGCCCGAGGGCGACAGTGTCAAGGAAAAACTCCCTGAGATGGTAATAGAAAGAAACCTTGAGAGGAACCAGACTCAACAGGGAACCCATCAAAGTATAACATTTGCAAACTACTTTTTTGGTGGTAAACTGGAGACTCTATGCTGGAATTGACTATAAACTTGGGTTTGAGCATAAATTATTACATTATTAGGTTTGTACAGGATTTCTAGAACCCTGCTTAATCTTCATGACCATCTCTGATCAGATTTGGTACTTCAGAGGACACCAACCCTTTTCAGTTCAAAAGCCTTCGACCCTACATTCTTCATCAACCGCTGAAGCTGGCACTTGAGGGTGATGCTATCAGATTGGTCTGAGATGAAAGAGAGAGAGTAAAAGAAGTTTGGAACAAACAGGCAGCAATACGTTGGAAAATTGTCAATGACGCATAAACCTGAAAAATTTGTGCCTACTGAGACTACAATGCTTTCTGTGAACAAGTACTCTCAAGTATATACAACTACTACAGTGTGAAAGTTGTTACATTGGTTGTATAGCAAAATGCTTGTTATTGCAATTAAAACAGTGTGCCTACTATACTGTAGCAACATCTACTGTAGTATCAACACCAGCAGATACAGTACAGTATGAGTGGGACGTCGCCAAATAAAATAGCAGAGCAAATATTGTTTTATTCCACTGAGTGTCTAGAGCAGAACTTTGCAGCTCCAGTCCTGGTCCTGCATGACCGGAGTTAAAGATCCAGGATCTAGAGCATCTATTTAATCTGTTGGATAAGTTCCCTCTGCCATGTCGTTGCAAGATTTATAGCAGTAGCTCAGTAAAAGATACAAAGTGTTGAGCAGAGCAGAATACAACCTTGAATTTGTTCCAACAGACGCTAAGGACTTCTTGAACCATTTTATAGTAGTTTATCTCAAATACAGATTACGCGATTACGATGTGCATGTACGATGGAAGCCAGACTCAAATTAAAGCTGCCCAGTCACAATAAAATAGGAGACAACCCTAAATCTATGGGTGACCACTTTGCACAAGAAATTCACATTTCATCTTTAGGATCTTATCACCATAAAGACCATAAAATGAATTAACTGCTAGGATCGCATAACTCTGCAAGCAAAAAGCCTACCTTCAGGGTGAAAAGAGGTATAAAGCAAGGCAAGTAGAATGAGTCCCAGCCTAGTCTCTAGCACCTACAATGGCCACATACAGTCTGAAGAGTTACAATCTTTCAAAGAAATGAACATGTGTTCACGCTTGTTCAGTCATGGAAGTTATATCACATGTCGGGCAGACATTGTCATGTGCATCCCAGGGTGTCTGGAATCAAGCTTAAAAGCAGAGGTGATAAAGTTGGTTTTGCTAGGAATTGCCAGGTAATAACTGTATGCAGACAAAAGTAAAAATAATTGAGAGAATGGAGTGAGGTGAAAAGATGGCAGACACTGCTTGTTCTTTTAACATCATTCAACCGTGAAAAAAACATGTTAGTTTTATACAGCGTATAGCCAATTGTGTTAATATCCTAGGACCTAGACAATGTTTGTTGGACTTATGAACAAATTTGAGTTATGAACGAGCTCTCGGAAAGGAAGTTGGGGACTATAAAACTTACATTTGGTTTAGTGCATTGAAAATATCTTTCAAAAAGGGTTTTATTATTCTAAATACATGTAGCTCTATTTTTGATTATGGGTTTGGGACCCTTAAAGCATTTGCGGCTCCTGTTTGGTGTAAATGGATGTTAGGGCTTTTTGTGGTTTTTCTAATTAGTTAATTTAGACACTTTGTCTCAGTCTTTTTTTTTAGAGCTAATTAATTCTTTGTCATTTCCATCACTGTGTGCCTCCCTAGACATACTGGACAATTTTACATGCAGATGTAGTATTTGATCTTGCTTTGTAATGATGCTTACTGAGGAACTGCCTGTGCATCTATTTCTCCTCCACCAGAAGTTGCTTCAGTTAAGCACTTAAAGTTAAGGTCTGAACCTGTTTCTTGCTATTATAGATTTGATACTTCTATAAAGACTTAAATGGAACTTTGCAATGACTATAGTCTTTCTGTAGTAGGTACTTTTAACCTTGATTATTTTTAACACTCTTAGCATTCTCTCCACATTTTCATGAGGTAACCAGTTGGACGTCTTTCTGGCGGTCTTGAAGTTGTTCCCATATACTTAGAGCACTTCTTGGCAGCTTTTCCTTCACTCTCTGTTGCAAGCCATTACAAAACTGAGTTCAGGTCAGCGGTTCTAAAGCCCGGGCCGTATTAGGTATAAATAGGCTTTACTAAATACATTTGCCTTAATAGCACATTTATTCTTAACAGATTATGGCACATTTTGTGCATTTAAAGTTGGGGCCAGATATAAAATATCTGCTAAAAGAATAAACTGTAGTCAGTCTCACTTCCAAAACTTTATAAACAGGACACGATCAAAATCAGGATCAGGATCATGCAGCTCAGGATCTTGTCAATCATATTATCTGTCAGTTCAGAAGGCTTTGCTTTTCATTCTGACCTTCACACTTTCATGTGTTGTGGAGACAGGACTTTTTTGGATGCCCCAAAAAAAACAAAAAAAAAACTGAAATTTTTAGTATTCCGTATCTTTACACACTATGATGTACAGAGGCAGTGTGTGGCATGATGTGTGTAGAGTAGACTAATATCACACATACAGTCGTGGCCAAACATACAGTTTGAGAACGACACAAATATTCGTTTACACAAAGTTTGCTGCTAAAATGCTTTTAGATCTTTGTTTCAGTTGTTTCTGTGATGTACTGAAACGTAATTACAAGCAGTTCATATGTTTCAAAGGCTTTTATCGACAATTACAAGACATGCAAAGAGTCAGTATTTGCAGTGTTGGCCCTTCTTTTTCAGGACCTCTGCAATTCGACTGGGCTCTCAATCAACTTCTGGCCCAAATCCTGACTGATAGAAACCCATTCTTTCATAATCACTTCTTGGAGTTTGTCAGAATTAGTGGGTTTTTGTTCGTCCACCCGCCTCTTGCGGATTGACCACAAGTTGTCATTGGGATGAAATTCTGGGGAGTTTCCAGGCCATGGACCCAAAATTTCAACGTTTTGGTCCCCGAGCCACTTAGTTCTCACTTTTGCCTTATGACACGGTGCTCCATCGTGCTGGAAAATGCATTGTTCTTCACCAAACTGTTGTTGGATTGTTGGAAGAAGTTGCTGTTGGAGGGTGTTTTGGTACCATTCTTTATTCATGGCTGTGGTGTTGGGCAAAATTGTGAGTGAACCCACTCCCTTGGATGAGAAGCAACCCCACACATGAATGGTCTCAGGATGCTTTATTGTTGGCATGACACAGGACTGATGGTAGCGCTCACCTTTTCTTCTCCGGACAAGCCTTTTTCCAGATGCCCCAAACAATCGGAAAGCGGCTTCATCGGAGAATATGACTTTGTCCCAGTCCTCAGCAGTCCATTCACCATACTTTCTGCAGAAGATCAATCTGTCCCTGATGTTTTTTTTTGGAGAGAAGTGGCTTCTTTGATGCCATCTTCCAAAAGTCTTCGCCTCACTGTGCATGCAGATGCTCTCACACCTGCCTGCTGCCATTCCTCAGCAAGCTCTGCACTGGTGGCACTCCGATCCCGCAGCTGAATCCTCTTTAGGAGACGATACTGGTGCTTACTGGACTTTCTTGGACGGCCTGAAGTCTTCTTAACAAGAATTTAACCTCTTTCCTTGAAGTTCTTGATGATCCTATAAATTGTTGATTTAGTAGCCACAATATCCTTGCCTGTGAAGTAGGGCTGGGCCGATAAACGATATCCATATCGAATCGCGATTTATTTGATTTTAAAAACGATGAAAAGCTATAGACATTTTTGCTCGATATGGATTCATCTAAGAGCCAATCACACAGCAGAACAACACGACAACAACCAATCAGCGTGCAGCTTGCGCGTGCCCGTGCAGGTCAAAGTTAATTTCCTACCGCACTTTGCGAAGCAAACTTGACACCAGGACGACAAAAAAAAAAAAAAAAAAAAAAAGAGTGGAAGCAGCGACGAAAGTGAATCTAACCTCGAGTTATTATCCAAAGATGTTGAAATTGTCGACAAAAAAGGTAGCACGAACTCCGTTATATGAACGCGTCACCCACACGACCACATAGAGCATGAACATGTGACCCGATGCTACTCCGTCAACTAGCAGCGCTAGCAGTGGGGCTGTACCAAAGCAGATATCGCTCGTGTCGTCTTTCGTGGCCATTACACCTTATGAAAGCTGTTCCAAAAGGAGCAAGGATATAACCAGGGCCGTTTCTAACTTTCTAGCGAAAGATATGATGCCCCTAAGCACACGAGGCTGAAGTTAGCTCCTTATTCGCAGCTTCCGGTTTGTTTGGCTCCTTATTGTGCAGCGTCTCATTCCGCGGCTGAAGTTTAGCTCCTTATTCGTCTCGTTACTAACGGGAGTGTTCACGCTGGCGAAAGCTGCGCAGTTTATCAATAAAAGCAGCTTCCGATTCGTTTGGCTCCTTATTGCGCAGCGTCTCACTCTGCGGCTGAAGTTTAGCTCCTTATTCGCAGCTTCCGGTTTGTTTGGCTCCTTATTGCGCAGCGTCTCATTTTACGGCTCGAAGTATAGCCTCGTGTTCACGTTGCCGAATGCTGCGCAGTTTATCAATAAAACATTATTTTCGTGGCTTAAACCATTCTGGCTGAGCAAATATGAACTATACAACACCTAGCAGGTACCCAACTATATAGTAAAAGTGAAATTGTCCTGGCCCAGATTGATAGCTGCATAATTCATTCCATGTTTGTTGTCACTGCATGTTTAAGCCATTACTGTATGTGAGTTTATTGGGGCAGCGTGAAATAGCATTCATTTAACTCTGAATTGTGGGATAAAAACAGCCCTAGTGTGTGTGGTCTAAATGTTGTCTCATTATTGTTTAAAAATCTCAAAACATTAATATATCACAAGATACTTTTTATCATCACAAACAAGTATTTTTTTTTAAATAAAAATCTTTGCATTGTAAATATTCTGAGCATGTGCCTATAGTATGTAATTTTTAAGGCCAAATCTGTCATCTGTTTTTGTTAATAAACTATACTTTAAAATGTAATTTAATGAACCCTTTAATTTTTGTGGCTTCAGTTTAAGTTGTTCAACATTGATGTTCAATAAATAATCATAGATAGTAGATAGTGTGTGTTGCCTTCAATTAATCAATCAAGTAATGCAGCCTTCATTCAAAAATCTCTCACTTGTGAGCATATTTACTGTACAAAACTTGTCAGTGAACTATGAGGGCAAAAAAAAAAAAATCGTTTATTAATCGAAATCGAGTTAAAATGTTCAATTAATCGAGATTTTGATTTTAGGCCAAATCGCCCAGCCCTACTGTGAAGCCATTTTTATGCAATGCAATGATGGCTGCACGCATTTCTTTGCAGGTCACCATGGTTAACAATGGAAGAACAATGATTTCAAGCATCACCCTCCTTTTAACATGTCAAGTCTGCCATTCTAACCCAATCAGCCGGACATAATGATCTTCAGCCTTGTGCTCGTCAACGTTCTCACCTGAGCTAACAAGACGATTACTGCAATGATCTCAGCAGGTCCTTTAATGACAGCAATGAAATGCAGTGGAAAGGGTTTTTGGAATTAAGTTAATTTTCATGGCAAAGAAGGACGATGCAATTCATCTGATCACTCTTCATAACATTCTGGAGTATATGCAAATTGCTATTATAAAAACTTAAGCAGCAACTTTTCCAATTTCCAATATTTATGTTATTATCAAAACTTTTGGCCATGACTGTACAGTTGCTGCTGTGGGGAACTCATCTATTCAACTCAGTGGGGAAAACAGTGAGGCAGATGGTAAATTTAGTATAAACAGGGAGTCATTTCCCGGACATATATTTCAGTTATTACAGCGGAACCACCAGGTCAGCTACATGAATGTCTTTAAGAATTGGTACCTCTTTTAATGGTGATGATACACGGATTTATTATTGTGCACATTTATGTTGTTATGGCTTCCATAAGAAATAAGTAACCCAAAGTAACACAAAACGTTTATAATGAAGGTTTGTTTGGTGCTTTATAAAAACCTGTTTTTTTAGGAATCAATTCATACCTAGTAAACCACTATGGAAACCTGCCATCCAGACCCCAATTTTCAAAATACACACACAAAATTTTAAAACCTTCTCTCTATCTGTGTAACATATTGTATCTGGTGTAATACTGTATATTGTATCGGGTGGTCCCTGGTAATTCGCATCCCGAGTTTATAGTAATCTAAACTGGGTTTTGTTGGAGTTAGTTAAAGGCTTCAGTGATGTGCTATCTCCACTCCAGCTGTCCTATAGCATTTTCTTTGCTTTAGTTTTACTCAGGTTAATAAATCAACCAGAATAAGAAAACAAATCACATGTGACCGCCATCAGTTTAGCGCCTGTCCTAGTGACAATGTTAATTACATTTTCTTGCTCAAGCCTATTTGAGCTCACATCATGGCAGGCTAATACATTTCTAATTAGACGCTCGGTTCATTCATATCCACAAAATAGACTCATCATTAATTGTTGTTTGCATAGGCTTTGCCAGCAATACAATTCCCAGTAATGGTTTAGTTTTATGAGCAAATTGCCTTTTCTCTTCATTTCTAATCACAAAGCTGCCTTGATTTATTCATTTGGTCAGTGCCAAAAAAAAAAAAAAAGCAGGATAGATGAATATAGCGGCTTTAACATTCTAAAGGGCCATTAGTTTTGAAGTGCTCTTTTGTGTATGGTACATTAAAACAAATCAGGAACAAAAGTAATCGAGTGTGACTCAAGGGGATGGATGTAGTTTGGTTTGAACTGATAATGATGTACAAGCCCTTAACAAGTATATCTCTTTTATTGCGTCCTTAATGCATACTGTATAACAATCTGGAAAAAGCCCCCGTATACCACATCCTAGAGAAGAAGAATGTTACATTTCCAACATTATCATGTGTGCTGTGGGCCCTAGTGGGCTTTGAATCCATGTAATTGCATAACCAGACCGATGGAAATGTGCATCAGGGTTAAAGTTATTGCACCCTTCTGAGCTTTAAGGTCACGCTGGACGTTGGGGGCAGGACTGCTGAACTGCAAGCCTCTGTTTGGCCATTACTTACTCTTTTACGCTTCTTTGCATGCATGTCATTTCTCCACTCGATTCACTTCAAGTGTTCTCCCATTACGTCTAAAGGTTTGGCCTCAGTGTGTGCATTTTTTTGTGCCTCTACATGAGCTTTAATGTTACAGTGCCTGAGTATGAGGTTAAATGAATTTGTAAGGAACACATTTACATATTCCCATTGCTCACTGTGTGATCATGATTTCTGCTTTTGTTATATGAAGTGGAAGTCAGAAGAGACTCGCGGAGGTTGTAACATCAGTGTTGTGTTTATTCTCACCACTGGAGAAAACCCTGATCTCAAACAGACGTGCTCGGGTTTTACTGCTCTCAGGACAAATATCCAGAACATTATTATCTAAACTCACTCAGATCCATCTTAACTCTAATGTACACATATTTATGGAATCTTTAACACATATTTAATCAAAGTCTTTATTTGAAATTACTGGTAAGTGAAGTTAAGGGCGATTTGTGTGGCCATCTGAGACCTAGTCAATTCATCCTTTTAATCCGATACCAGCTGACAAAATGGAATGAAACAGGATGAAATCTTTTTATGTAATTTTCTCCCCTTTCACTTTCGTTAGTCCCCACGCTCGAAATAGAATGTAGTCTTACTGAATATGGTGACTTGGCTGCAGGCATGTCTACAGGAAGGGCGCTGCAGGCAATCACAGCCGTGATATAATCACACTCTGTCTTATGCAAAACTGCTTTTATAAAAGAGCTCTATAAACACGAAATTTATTTTAAGTAAGTTATATTTCTGTCATGAAATGGCCAAATCATCTGCCGTAAACAAAGTAGGCTCAGTTTCTAGCACATTGGCTTCTCTTCTTCGTTTTCAACGTAACACTACTGTTGTAATGCCCATATTGAAGTGACATTTTATGTGGTTATAGATAAGCGGAATAATACTTATAGTGAAACCTGTCAGTTATAGGAAATAAAACACTCTTGGAACATGACTCGACCAGTCAAATCAGTGGACCTGAACTATCCATCCCTCCGTTCATCGCCTATACCGCATATCTTGTGTGGGATCACAGGGGGCTTGGAGTCTGTCCCAGGAAACTTACAGTACCAGGCAGGATACACATTGGATGGGGTGCCAATCCTTGACAGTCCATACACACACACAATCTTAGACTACTTGTCATTTGGAATGGCAGTCAGCCTAAACGGCATGTCTTTGGACTGTAGGAGGAGACTCGAGTACCCCCAAGAAACTTACCAAAGACAGGGAGAACATGCAAACCACATGGACACAGACCTGAGGAAATGAGAAACGTGCACTGATAGACCAGGATATATTGCACGGTGAAAAAGCAGACAAGCACAAACCTCATGTTGCATCCTCTCTTATGAAGTGAGGGATGCGAAGACTTGTCTGATTTGTATTCTGACTTCCATCTGGCTTGAGTGCTGATTTAATTTCCTTCTTTATGCTCGTCAAGGAGATGCACTTAAAACTATTGCTTCCAAGGTGACCTCTGTCGAAGTATCATGGCATACCTCCAGGGATTTGAATCTCAAAGCTTTTTTCCCTAGTGAATTTATGGCTCTGAAAGGTAATGATGTCACTCGACAGTGGACACTTTCTTGAGCAGGGGAACGAAGAGCCGGCTGGCTTGTTTAGGAATGAGGAGGTCTGACTTACACAATTATGCCACGCAGCATGTTGGGAAAAGGCGGCGTCACTTCATTAACCTAAAAGCAACTTTACACCGTGTTCATGGAGAAGTATAAACAAGGGTTTATTTTGAACAAACTAGAGGTCATGGCAACATAATAAAGATTGATTGCAAGTGTGGAAGGAGGAGCCAACAACCCTAATCAGCACTGATGAATAGCCCAGCTGTGTAATTAGACCGAACTGGAGGAGGAGATTTGTTCATTCATTATTTCTTTTCCATATCACTTATTGTGTGTAGGGTCGCAATGATCCTGGAGGCTATTGCAGGGAGTCCGGCGCACAAGGCAGTGGACACCCTGGGCGTCATGGGGTGCCAACTTGGGGGAGGAGATCTCCTGCTGAATTTGTATAGACACATTCTTAGCTTAAGAATATAAAAGCCGTGTAATACTACACCATCAGTTAATACTACAAGGGGGGAGTGGGTAGTAGTTCCAAGGTCCCAGGTTCAAACTTGAGCTACGGTTTCCTCCTTGTGTCTACATGAGTTTCTACTGGGTTCTCCGGGTTCAGCTCTCCAGTCGTGCCCAGCGTTTCTGAGATAAATGGGATACATTTGTTAAGGATAAATTGTTCTATGTTTCTTACCTGAGTCTACAGGAATGATTGACATTTTTTAAAAAAGAGAGACAAAACCATGTACACTTTCTAAAACTATTCAGTTTGACCATTTTACTGAGACATTTTTAAGTTACTCTTCAGGAAGCAATTGATAAAGCTGTAGAGGTTTGCTAACATCATTTTTAACGTAAATCAATTTTATCCTGCTCTCTGATGATTGTCCTCATTCCGCTGCTGAAATTCATGATTCTGCGATTATATTGAACTTGGCTTCGTGTTTGCTGGAGACATCTTTGATACACAGTAGAAATGAAACAGTTGGTTGTAAATCGAACATGTACTGTAGTAAACATGTCAGTGCTTGTGAAAAGAGTAGTATCTAAATCTACAAGGCAAGCCAGGTACTGTACTTTCATCCTTGTACGCAGATCAGCCGTCATTAGTCTACACGTACATGAGAGAGAGAGAGAGAGAGAGAGATTCTCTGCGTCTGTGTGATAAATACGGCCCAGGTTGTGCTGATTCAGGCTGATAGTGATTCATGACCCACTCCATCTACAGAACAAAATTTATACGCTTTTTGATTGGGAGTCATAAAAGCCATTTGACAGAAACAAGAATCTTTCACTCCTACTAGACGAGTCAATTTGCAAGGGATGAGGCAGCCGCTGTTAAGTTGATCCACCATCATTAAGTTTGATACTGATATACGATCAGCGCATAATAAAAATCTTGCAAGGAGAAAATGGAAGCTGTAATGTCATTGCAGACACCTACAGTACATTCGACTTCCTTTTTTTATGCAGCTTATTAAACTCTAAATGCATTATGTCTGAAACTTTTATAACGCAAGGCACTACAGCTGCAGATGGGAACAGTTTGACAGCAAAATGAGAGTTTTTTATTTTTTTCCAAATAAAGCAGAATAAAGAATATTCTGTGCACACTTTGAGTCACAAGGGTGTTAGAAAGAACAATATTTTGTTCAAATAGTTTTTGTTATATTTGTGTGAATTGTGTGTAATCTTTCAAAATGCTATAAATCCACCTTCTACGGTTTTATCATGGTTGGCGGTCATTTAAGGATGCAATTTATTATCAACTGGATGTGCACGCGACTTCATTCGCTTGGAATTTACTTGCACACTCATAAGCACGTTTTTTAAAATGCACACCATCTGTTGAATTGTGGAATGAACTAAAATTGTTACATGGCGCTGTGAAGTGCGCAGAATGAAGGTGGGAGATCGCGTTCACTAAGTGGATTGCACTTACAGTATACAGTAAGCGCATATTAAATGTACAGCGCCTCCTATTGAATTTATTTAATGACATTATTTTTTACGTGATGTGTGGATAAACAGACAGACAGACAGATAAAAAGTCCAAAAACCATCTTGATATGTTCTATTACTCATCTAACATTTTTTCCCCATTTACCTCCCATTTTTTTCTTCAATGTACAGAAACGGCAACTTTACAGTTTTATTATACTGTATGTATGGATAATATTCTGGTCAAGTGGTGAAAAAACATCTTTATTACTATTATTATTACACTTATAAAAACCGTGTAACTATTTTTCACAATTTAATCAAACATAAATCCAACAATTATTAAAATGTCATGAATTCCTCTGTAGTATCTTTTCAAAAATGAATAGAAATGACTATGTAACATCTATAATATCTTTAGAGCTGGAAACTGAGATCTATTGTAGCTATATACCTGTAGAATAAAGAAAAAAAATATTTTAGAAATAAATGAATTCAGGTAATTTCACTCATATATAACTTATTTTCACTCACAAATATGTTTATGAAGGAAGTTGGTATGTACATAGTATATCATAATCTGTAAAACAAGTCTTTTCTTGGATTTATGAAATGAAGCAATTGCTTAACGCCTCTAACAATCTTTTTTTTCTTGAGTTTTAACATTTTATTATCAAAGTGAGATATGATGTTTATATTTTGTGTTTTGGGAAGTGCAGTATGTTAAATTAGGATTTTTAATCAAATCTCACTAAAAATGGAGATGTGCAATGAGAGATGATGAATGCCATGTACAGTAGATAGAACACCCTATGAGAAACCTGACTCCAAATATAACCCGGACTTGATGTAGTGTATGGTGAGCAGGTTGGGCTTTCCTGACACTCAAACATGGCTCACGGTCCCTAGAGAACATGAGACATATGGGATCAGTCACTCCCACTCTACAAGATCCTGACTCTGGGCAGTAAGGGTACTGTTGTTCCACTTTATCCAGCCACTCTTGCTGGATGGTAAACAATCCCATCAGTCAAAAAGACACTGAGAGGAGTGTAGCCCCTGAAAGCCCCTGAAAGCCTGTCAATAACCGGCCTGTTTGACTCCCTGTAGCCAGGCCTCCACGCTGAACCTGGTGTTGAAGTGTGATATAAGCAATGTTTTAAAGATCCCATCTGGAACTTGTTTCAGCATTACGTCTGGGTTTGGCCCAGACATCTCAAGGAAGCCGGCATAGAAAATGAATAATTTTTTGGCTAAAATGGCAAACTTTTTGCTAGTTTAGTGGTTAACACTGTCACCTTGCACCTCCAGGGTCCGGGTTCGATTCCCACTTCAAGTCTGTGTGTGAGTAAGAGTGAGAACTTTTCTCTATGTGAAATTACTAGTTATCTTGCTGCTTCAGTAGGCATTATTGCTGGCCAGATATTACATCCTTATCTGGAGTTTTATTCGCGTCTAATTTTCTCCCTGGATGCCTTTTATTAGGTGAATTTCCTAATTAAAGTTTTATTATTTTTTCCCTCAAAAAATTTGGCTTTGATTTGAACTTGACTGCTGTGATCGTGATTATTAATAACGTGGGAATTTCATGAACAATTAATCCATTAAATCCTGTTGATCTTGTAACAGTTATAGAGTAGTATCAGTTTATTTCCATAGTTTAGTTCTGTGCACTGTGGCATGGTTATATAGTGATTAGCTCTGTGGCCTCTTACCTCCAAGGGTCAAGAGTTCAAGTCCTGCCTTCAGGTCTGTGTGTGTGAGTGTGAAGTTTGCATGTTCTCCCAATGCGTTGTGTGCAAGTGTGTGCCCCTAATTTCCTCGACCCCCCTGGGATAGGCTCCAGGCCTCCCACGACCCTGTACAGGATAAGCGATATAGAGAACGGCTGAGTGAGTGAGATCCTACTTTGAGTTTGCACTTTATTCCAGCATGCACTCCAGTGAAGGTTAGATACACTCTAAGGAAACGGGAATCCTTTACATATCTTGCGTATAATTACTGGCATGGACAGCATGAATGCAAATGATTCTGAACACAGACGTTTACTGACAACTTGAGTTGAAAGGGCTGTTCAAAGACAAGTTACTTTAGCTCTTTTTCCTTCAAGTCTCTTTGGCGCTATTGTCTTGGGAAGTTCATGAAGGCCAGGTGAAAGTGAAAGAGAAAAGAAATGTGATGAGGGACAAAGGGTATAAACAAGTGGGGGGTGGGGGGACGTGAACATCTTCTGGTGCTGATTGAAATGGAGAATAAAAGGATCTTCTGGAAAATAAATTCCTCACAGCTGGAGTCTGATGGAGTTTTTAAAACCTTCCAATCCCATGCGAATGTCTGTATGGGTGTGAAAATACTGTGTTTCATTCTTTGCTGGCTGTGTTCACTAGCTCGGCCCTATTGAAATCCGAAATCGAAACTATTAAAGCTTGCAGGAAAATGATCTCTACACTCCCTGACACTACAGCTTAAATTCTGGTAGTGATGCCACTGCAGTGGATTTGAGTTCTCTTCTTTTCTCCTCCTATGTTGTTTGGAGTTCGAGGCTCGTTTCGGTGCCGGCGATCGGACTCATAAAGCTACAGAGCTACAGAAAGCCTCCTGCCATGCCAATAAGCACTTTTGTTCTCTTTATTAATGCACCACTGGGCCTCTTCCCAAGGCCTGAGCTACTTTTAGACCCTGCTGCATTCACTGCCTGAACCCTTCAGCGACATTGACAAATTTTGATGGATGTCGTATTTTTGTTGCTAATCAAGACAAAAGCTTATTCAAATGAAATATTTAAGTGTTGCTTCATATATAAGTGTTTGCAATTTGCACACAGTTTTTTTACACAGATGTAAGGTCACCCGAGTGCAGCAGGCAGAAGGCAGTCAGTCTATCTGGTGCCTCGGAGGTCAGGGTGATTCTCAGACAGACTTTCATTCAGCAGCTGTGCTTATTAAATGCTACTACTCCTACAGGATAGCTCCCAGGATATCTTATACACTGGCTTCCCTCCCACACCACAAACATCTTAACACAGTGAAGAGTTTACTTGGTGAAATTCTGAATGTAAGAATTTTCATGAAGTGAGCAGTCAAACCTCTGATGTAGTTTTGGAGCAAGTTCTGGTATGAATCAACATATATTACCCCTATTTTTTTCAAAAAATTATTACGGTGTAACAGTATCAATTTTGGGCGGCAGTAGCGTGTCATTTAGTTCCTCTCATTTTCATTAACTACTGTATACAGTGGTGTGAAAAACTATTTGCCCCCTTCCTGATTTCTTATTCTTTTGCATGTTTGTCACACTTAAATGTTTCTGCTCATCAAAAACCGTTAACTATTAGTCAAAGATAACATAATTGAACACAAAATACAGTTTTTAAATGAAGGTTTACATTATTAAGGGAGAAAAAAAACTCCAAATCTACATGGCCCTGTGTGAAAAAGTGATTGCCCCCCTTGTTAAAAAATAACTTAACTGTGGTTTATCACACCTGAGTTCAATTTCTGTAGTCACCCCCAGGCCTGATTACTGTCACACCTGTTTCAATCAAGAAATCACTTAAATAGGAGCTACCTGACACAGAGAAGTAGACCAAAAGCACCTCAAAAGCTAGACATCATGCCAAGATCCAAAGAAATTCAGGAACAAATGAGAACAAAAGTAATTGAGATCTATCAGTCTGGTAAAGGTTATAAAGCCATTTCTAAAGCTTTGGGACTCCAGCGAACCACAGTGAGAGCCATTATCCACAAATGGCAAAAACATGGAACAGTGGTGAACCTTCACAGGAGTGGCCGGCCGACCAAAATTACCCCAAGAGCGCAGAGACAACTCATCCGAGAGGCCACAAAAGACCCCAGGACAACATCTAAAGAACTGCAGGCCTCACTTGCCTCAATTAAGGTCAGTGTTCACGACTCCACCATAAGAAAGAGACTGGGCAAAAACGGCCTGCATGGCAGATTTCCAAGGCGCAAACCACTTTTAAGCAAAAAGAACATTAAGGCTCGTCTCAATTTAGCTAAAAAACATCTCAATGATTGCCAAGACTTTTGGGAAAATACCTTGTGGACCGACGAGACAAAAGTTGAACTTTTTGGAAGGTGCGTGTCCCGTTACATCTGGCGTAAAAGTAACACAGCATTTCAGAAAAAGAACATCATACCAACAGTAAAATATGGTGGTGGTAGTGTGATGGTCTGGGGTTGTTTTGCTGCTTCAGGACCTGGAAGGCTTGCTGTGATAGATGGAACCATGAATTCTACTGTATACCAAAAAATCCTGAAGGAGAATGTCCGGCCATCTGTTCGTCAACTCAAGCTGAAGCGATCTTGGGTGCTGCAGCAGGACAATGACCCAAAACACACCAGCAAATCCACCTCTGAATGGCTGAAGAAAAACAAAATGAAGACTTTAGAGTGGCCTAGTCAAAGTCCTGACCTGAATCCTATTGAGATGTTGTGGCATGACCTTAAAAAGGCGGTTCATGCTAGAAAACCCTCAAATAAAGCTGAATTACAACAATTCTGCAAAGATGAGTGGGCCAAAATTCCTCCAGAGCGCTGTAAAAGACTCGTTGCAAGTTATCGCAAACGCTTGATTGCAGTTATTGCTGCTAAGGGTGGCCCAACCAGTTGTTAGGTTCAGGGGGCAATTACTTTTTCACACAGGGCCATGTAGGTTTGGATTTTTTTTCCTCCCTAAATAATAAAACCCCTCATTTAAAATCTGCATTTTGTGTTTACTTGTGTTATCTTTGACTAATAGTTAAATGTGTTTGATGATCAGAAACATTTTGTGTGACAAACATGCAAAAGAATAAGAAATCAGGAGGGGGGCAAATAGTTTTTCACACCACTGTACATCCTTAGATTCTTGTCAAAGATCACTGGAAAATATGTAGGATTCATCAAGCAGAGCTCCTGGATCGTGCAGATGCTTGCATTCTGTCCCCTTTCACCATCAGACAACTTTCCAGATGATTCAACAACCATCTCTGTCTGGGATGGAAGACATGGCCACAATTGTCCAATGATAAAGCATGGTTAAGAATTCATGAATAAAATTTTAATTGTGTTTGAAGAAGCATATGATATGATATGACAGGTAGAGATCTAGAGTTTGCTTTTTCATTGGATCTGAAGCATAACTGTGTTTGTTGGGATAAACCCAAAACCACATCATAATTGGGGTTCCAGCGTGGCGTATTTGATATACACCAGAGTTCGAAAGACGTGGTTGTACCTGCTCAAATATACCACATTAGGGAGAGAAACACTCGAAGTGTGAAAAAACCCAATCAAAACATGTAGAACAGTGCATGACAACATTTCCATTGAAGTTCTTGAGGCTTTTGTTATACCGCACTTTATGCAAGACAATTTAACATTCTAGCATAATAGAGATCATATAGATGAATAGAGCTGTCAAGTAGTGTAGTTGTTCAATTATTTGTGCTATCATCAGATAATAAGTAGTTTGAATGCTTCACTCCATGTATGGGATTCTAACAGATCAGATTTGGACCGGCTTTCTGGGTGGGAACGATCTTCTTAGTCCTAGTGCCAGGTCAAGTGAGGGAGGTTTTTCTTATTTATATTAAAACATAGAGAATTAAGGAGATCCTTCCAAATACACAGTGATGAAGTATGTACTATTTACAGGGAGTACAATGTTAAAATAAATATTCTTGAACCACGCCTCATTTCTTAATATTAATGAAATTAAATTATGTAAATTAAATTAAAGAAATTGGAAGAAATGTTTTACTATCCCTGGCTGCAAAGTGTCTAAAAATGTAAAAATTTTCTTTATGTAAAAACCTCAGCAGCAACCTCATTTCCCCTCTCATCTGTTCCAACCAATCAGAGTTCAGCATCACCAGTATACTAATCACCGGCCTAATCATCTGCACATGTTTCTCACAGGTTTATGTCTTTAATTAGATTTTTTTATGCTTGAATGATTCATAGGTCATGACTAAAAATGAGAAAAATGAGAACCAAAAGTCCTTCAGGAATAGCCCTTAAAATGCAAGGACGTTTGGGGCTTTGGAAGCAAAATGTGAAGAATTAAGAGTGACTTAAAGCGTTTGCACAATTCTGTGTATGTATGTTACCCATCATGCTCCCAAGTTGTTGGATGTTTTAGATCTAGACAATTAAGTGGCAGTCTACTCCAGCACCACAGGACAACGCAACTTTAACAGTCATGATAATCATTTGAGATGAACCACACCCGAGCTTGGTTCATTAAATCCATGACCACATATTGATTAGTTTGGTTTACATTATATTTATATATTTTTATCTCCTTGGATTAATTAAAAACACCCACAATACATCACAACATTTACCGTTCATTCCCAAGTCGCGGAAATGTACTGAAATACAGTAAAATGAGTGCTTTGATCTACAAATGCAGTATAATCTAATTGTGTAATAAACAGTGTAACAGTGTAATGGTCAGATTTACTAGATCAGAAAGGTGATGCGAAGCAGCTGGACATAAAAATTGCTCGGATATATAGTCCCAGTGCGAAATGTTTCGGCTAACTATATCTGTGTGAGTTAATGAACAATGAGAGACATAAAATGTGGGTGAAAGTATTGAAGGTGATGGATACACGGCTAATAGCCGTCTGGAACGAACACTAAATTAATCTGCAATGCTGTGCGTCACGCCCTGCAGTGGCATCGAGTCAGTCTAAAAGTGATACAGAGAGAGGGACAGGTCAGCTCCAGACTCTGAGTCAGAGCTCTTAATAATAGATAGAGCAGACCTGCAACTCCCTGCTTTATTATGCCGAGGTGAATGCACCCGCTCGGCTCGTTCGTGTTTTATAGATGAGACGTCCGCGATCAGTCTCCTGTAGTGCGCATCAGAATAGAAGAAGGTACAATGACCATGTGAACGTGTGTATGTTTATGTGTGCCAGGTGTTCCTTTCATGTGTGATGACAGCACACAATTCAATATTAGATGAATTCAGAAGAGGCTATAAAAACATTTTTTGTCTTCAAACTAGTTTTCACAAAGCACCAAAGCACGTTGTGGATCTGTGGTTAGTTTTTTTTCTTTTTTTCTTTTCTTTTCTTTTCTTTTTTAATGAACCATGCACTTTACTTTACTAGGGTTCTTTTTTCACTACAGTATTGGGTTTCACAAAGTCTATTGAGAACATCTTATGAAAAAGCTACCACAGGTGTCTGTTAATAAAAGCTTTAAGCTGTAATAGTTTAACTTTCTCATGGGTCTCTCGCTTATGTCCCTTGATGTCTTTTGTTTCATTGTGATTCCAGTTACCAGCCTTGTTCATCAATCTTTCAGTAAAGTTGTATGTGAATGTTTCCGTAGGCCAAACCAGACTAGAGGTTTCCACTGGATTGATGCAAATCGCTCGTGAATTCAATATGTTCACTTGATAACAGCTTTTACATTTAAAGGCAAAAGTCCATAAACATCTACATCTGTAAGCCTACAGAGAGCAGAAAATGACAAAAATGATGACTGAATTGAGAAGAGGCACCTCCACAATGTGGCCTGTTTAAAGGCTCTCAAGTTCATTTGTACCCTACTAGATAAATGAGGCTCATTTCCATTACTCCCATTCATCCATATCAGCTTTTCAAACTACAAATGATGCTTGACCAAACATAACCTTTCCTAACCAAAGCGTTGCTTATCTTCTCTCTTTTTCTCTCTTTGCTTACTGAAGAGCATAGAATGATCGCTGCAGGTAAGAGCCGCTTTTACTAACATTCTTGTGATGTGTTGCTTTTGCTTTGCTCTTATATCTGCTGCTTTGCTTCTTTTGGATGACCTCTTTCTAACCCAGGGGTGAACAAACTACTGTCGGGACTTTTAGAAATACAAATAAAAGTTTCCTAGGTTGAACACTAGGGGAAGCTTCCTTTTGTCTCCAATCAAATGGTTACTATGTAATAGAGATGGCAATTATTTGGCAATTCATGTACCGGCACACTGACCCCAAATGTTATTGTAAAATAGTTCATGTTCATTTTTAATTTCAATATGTTTATATTTGATGGGGTAAATGTTGCTGTTCCTCTATATTCCTGCAGGTGGCGCTCAAAACTACTCACACATCACAACATCCTGTGTGGTGGAAAATAATTAATTGTATTTACTAAGGCGGCATGGTGGTGTAGTGGTTAGCACTGTCGCCTTGCACCTCCAGGGTCTGGGTTTGATTCCCTGGCCAGGCTCGATTCCCGTCTCTGTGTGCATGGAGTTTGCATGTTCTCCCCGTGCTTGGTGGGTTTCCTCCGGGTACTCCGGTTTCCTCCCACAGTCCAAAGATATGCAGGTTAGGCTAATTGGCGTTCCTAAATTGCCAATAGTGTGTGATTGGGTGTGTGAGTGTGTGTATGTGTGTGTGCCCTGCGATGGATTGGCACCCTGTCCAGGGTGTACCCCGCCTAGTGCCCGAAGTCTCCTGGGATAGGCTTCAGGCCCCCGCGACCCTGAACACAGGATTAAGCGGTATAGAAAATGAATGAATGAATGAATGTATTTACTAAGATTCTAACAAAATCTGAAAAGAAAAATTTGTGATACAAAATCGCAATACAAACCGAATCGGCACCCAGGTTTCGTGATAATACTGTACCAGGTGGTCCCTGGTTATTCCCATCCCTACAGCGTGATGTCATCAAGCCCCACAATAATAGGAAAGAAGGAATTTTAGGAATGTTGTTAAATGTATATATTTTTCACAGAGGTCAGAAGGTTTAATTTGTTAGGAATCAGTTGCTATGATAAAGGAATATAATGTTAAGAGGAACCTGGATTAAAAGATTGTTTATTACAGAGGTGTTACAGAAAATTAACTGTGCGAAAGTCTTAGGCACCTGTGTGTTTTTAGTGCAAACATTGTTACAGTATAGGTTTTTTGTTGTTTTTTTCATTTATGATTTTATTATTGAGTCAGAATAAAAATATTCCTGATTTTCAAACATCAGTTTTTTTTATCCTTAAATTAAAAGTTACAGAAAAAATGTGTATGCAAGAAAAGAAAGCAGAATGTTATATATGTGACCATACAAAAAGGAAACAAATGTGAAAGTCAAAGTCTTCAGAAGACCTGCTGGTGGTTCTGCTGGATGCTTAGTAAAACTTAGTAGCTAAGTTTCTTATAATTGTACCCGACACTAAAGGGTCACCAACACATACTGTAGTCACACCAAATGCTGACAATGTTAATTAATTACTCTTTACTGGGCTTTATTATTTATTTTTTTATGCATTGCTACTCTACAGCATTTACTTGCAGGTGCAAGACTTTTTCAAAGTACTCTATTACTGTTCTAACATTTCTTAAATTCACTCAAGATTTTAAATGTCCTCCTCCCTGCATTCTTCCTTACACATTTGCTTCTAGCTCCGTTGTCCTATTTCAGTAAGTATACAGTATTCCAGTCCTCTCAGGGAAAGGGCTTTAAGGGAGGGGCTCTTTTTGAGGTGGCCGGGAGCGGAGAGAGAATCTGAAAAGGCGTGAAGAATGAGAAGTGCCTCTCTTTTAAGTGCCTTAATAACTGTGCCGCCGTCTAATTGAAACTGGCCGTAATGAGTGTGCGAAAGATCAATGCTCGCTCCAAACACACAATCTGTGGCTAGGACCCCTGGAGTGCTGGAGAAAGACTGAGGGCCCTCGCTCACTCGTCCTGTGCTAATGCTCTCAGCTTTAGCAAACAGGAAGGGTTTTCTTCTTCTTCTTCTTCTTCTTCTATTTTTCTGTCTCCCAGGGGGATAGAATGAGAAGAATGAATGAGTGTGCGCTGCATCTGAAAGTCAGAGTGCTGAGAAAGAGCGAAAAAGTGTGAAAAAGAAAAGGACCTCTTTAACTCAAGACAATCGGGCACAACCGTCCCTAGCTCACTTTATGCTAGAAAAGTCTGCGTCGAATTTACTAGCATGAGCCTCGCCAGCGGTGGGACGTTTAATGTTTTCATTAGGGAAAGCTTGCGGATGGAAAAAGTTCTGACATTGTACTTGCTTCTGCAAGCTGAGCATCCGAGTTGCTCATTCATATGTGTGAGGCTGAGCGGTGATGCTTTTAGCAAGCGCGGTTCCCTGGAGGGCTTATTAACCTCGGCATCATTTTACCATCCCTCTTCCCTCCATGATAAAAACACAAACACACCACAAGCCATCTGTGGAGAATAGCCACGTCTCCAGCTCCTGAACATCCACTTTAATCCGCTGGGGTCAGGAGTCACAGGTGATGTTGGTTTGCTCAGTCAGACATTTCACCACAAATCCCTCACACACTAATGATGATGGATGGTGGCGAATTAATCACGTCGCATTAGTGAGGAAGCAGCAAAGAGGCTGGTAAAGATGAAAAATCTCTGCAACTTTCCCGCATTAGCATACTACACAAATCAACTGAAAGGGATGCTGAGTGAGCTCTGGTGCGTGGGCCGCAGATGGTGGAGCACCTACAGTATAGTTCTTTAGTTTGGTTCATACTCTACTTCCACTTCCTGTTTATTAAGAGGATTTTCGACAGAAGCACGTCCATAGCTAGCTGTAGTTAGATCTTTATCAAGCTCTTTGAGATGATATGAGGAAGAGACCTGAAGAGGAACCTGAGTCAGAAGTTACCCCCCAGATTATTCATCATTACAGATATACTGTAGATGGGTAACAACAGTACAGTGTGTTCAATCTGAAAATATTGCGAATAGGAGTGCTGGGACATTCTTTATGATTACAGCAGCAGCAGTGTTTAGCTGCAAATCGACAATAGCTGTCTCAAATTAGCACTGCTTATACAGTATTTCTGTATTTCTAATAAACAAACCATTTTGCTCAGCTGTTCTTATTATGATTTGCCATGGTGGATCACCGGGTGTGCATATTTCATTCTGCACAGGTTTTATCCGGCATGACCCTCATGATGCAACACTGCCCAGTTTATTAGGGTTGGGACTGGCACCGAAAGTACCTTAACTTACTGGGGTTTGTTTCCTGAACGGGAATCAAGCATTAGTCACGGCAGTAAAAGTGCTGAATGCTAGCCACTAGACTACCAAGGAACCAACCAACCAGCCAACCAAATAAATAAATAAATAAATAAATAAATAAATAAGTAAAAATCCAAATGATTAAATAGTAACAATGCATTTTATTGCAGAGACAGAACCAAAGATGTAATGTTTTTAAATACACTTACATGTCTACACTCTTATTTAGTGATAAGAATGCTATTACTGAGTTTAGTACTACAGTACCTGATACTGATACTTTAGTACTACTGCATCTCCAAGCCCAGGAGTTTCTGACTATGCACTAATGCACTGAGGTGACCGAAGTGGTGTTTGCAGACCCCAGTTTGGAGACCCCAGTCAGTGGTGCTGGAGACCTGTGTGCTACAGCACCTGAGCCTAAATCAGCCATAGTGACAGACAGCCCCACTACTGTCTATAACCATGGCTGATGCTTTCCATGCTCTCGTTTGTTCTGCAAGCCAATCAGACATAACAAACAATGATTGTTTGGAGCAATTAAAATGCTCATCAGAATTACAAAATAGGATGTTCATTCCAGGCATGCTATTTCTTATGATTTGTGTTTTCACTTGGTGTATAACCATGATTGTGTGTTATTTCTAGACTTGGCTATGTCCCCTGAGCATGTTCAAGCAGACAGTCTCCCTCCCTAGGCGCGTGAAGGACATTGTTAATGAATACTTTTAATCAGGCATGCTGTGTTTAAAAAAAAAAAAAAACATGCTTTGAAGCTGCCAAAATTGCACACGTATTTGAAGTACGTGACTAACTGAAGTATCATACGACATCATAACGTGCCTCCACTGGCTCATCAGGCCGTAGTGTATTCCTTAAAGTACAGAGGAATGTGTTATTTTAAACTGAAATATGTAGACTAATCATTCGTAAACATACTTAAACACCGCTTGAAAGTTGTCAGGAAACAGTAAGTACTGTATATAAACCATTGCTCTTATTTAAAAATTGAGGAATTTATGCAAACTGAAGACCCAGACATCCTCTTTCTAGCGCAAATACCTAGACAGCTAGGGAACCAGATTGAACTTATCCCAGGAATGTTTCGAATTTGACACAGGTTCAGTTTTCTATTAATCTGCAGGTATGACCGTTGAGTTTATTTTATGACATCACACTCTGATCTCATTCCCAGTACTCTCAAAAAACCAAAGTAATACTTCCTTGCTTTCCAGACTCCCAGGCCAGTTTCCTTTCAAAGTAGTGAACTTTTCCTGTTTGCTCCATTTCCTTGGCAAGTATTTGGGGTGTAACAGTATGCAAAAGTCATAGTTCTGATTTGTTATTAATTTAACTTGTAAACATATAAACTTGTGCAAACTTGTAGACAGTGGCAACCTAGCAATAATTTCTTGAATCCACAAGAAGTGCACATAAAGACACACACCTTTCCTTCTATAAAACCAAAAACAAAACCGTACATACTGTACATTTAGTTAATTAAATGCTTAATCTATAGCAGTGCAAATAATGGGTCTTTTAAATAAGGGATATTTAATGGATATTCACTCGAATGTGGCCCCTGAATATTCTGTAGTAACTCACTATGTGTAAGTGATTGGACTACATGCGATGCTGGAACTGATCTCCGTTTCCTGCTCATTTACAGTATGTCCAACACGATCCTAATGAGAAGTTGCTCGACTGACTGAAGGGGTACGGCGTTAAAGGGCTTGATGGCTGTCTGGCACCTACAGTATTTTAACGCCCCGACTCTGGGGCATCCTGGCGTGTTTGAAGCTTCATATACTGAGTAATACATTGTACATGGTTTCATTCAGATTGCTTCGACCTAGCGAGATTTATCTCAGAATATTTGAGGCCTCTTTTAACTGAATTAGTCTGTATTTCTAAACATTATTTTCACTTTTTCATGCTAATGATGGCATTGTTACTATTTTTACACATCTTGGCGAACCATTGTTTCTTGACACAGTAAATGGGGCATGTGACGTAAAATACCACTTCAACTGACGTCAACTTACAGTATTCCCAGAACTCCAAATGTCCTGTTTACGAAGTGACATCAAATCAACGTGGCTGTGAATAGCATCAGAAACAAACAAAAGAAAGTAAAATGTCTTACCTTTAAATAAGAGGGAGAATTTGCAAGATGCGTACCATTTTTTTAAAAAAAAGGAAAACATATGTAAAGAATAACAGAATGGCATCACCATCATCATAATGGATTGACATCCTGTCCAGTTTCTTGGGATAGGAGATCACGCATTAAACAGAACACATTAAAATATTTGAAAATAAAATTACAATCCTACCAACAACTAATTGAAAGTTCTTACTTCATGACCTTATGTGTGCAACCTACAGTATAAAAGCATCTTTGAAACATCAGCCTTATGCATTTCCATCAACGTCCTCCACTTCAACCATAGAACCACGGTTACATATTTAACTTAAAATTGTTCAAGGGTTTATGGAAACAGTATATGGTGCAAGACAAGCTTAGTTTTTAATAGAGAAATCTGAAAGTTGTGCCTTGTTAATATTTAAAGTGGAAAATAGTTGTAGGCTGAAGGGTATTTAGAGCCCTGATTTCATACACAATTGTGTACAGTGTGTGGGAGAGGCGAGGTCATGGTAGTCTGGAGTAAAGTCGGTGTTGGTGTTCCCCTTGGTGGCGATTAGTTTTGTGTGGTGTGATGTGCACCATAAACCAGCAGCCCAGCACACAGCGTAGTGAATCTCCCACAGGCCCCAGCGCTTGAGGCGAGCTGGGAATGTGGCGCTGCGAGCATACTGCGTACACTAATTGGCTGTTTGCTTTCTGAGGCAGTGTGAGCGAAAAGCCCAGGAGATACCAACCCATGTACTGTTGAGCAACTGCTTGTGTATGTAATGTAAGAGTAGGAGTGTGCATCGGTAAATTCAGCCAGGAAATGTTTTTTTTTTTTTAAAAGACTTGGTGTTTAGATAAGCCAATACCTTTAAGCCAATACATTAAATACTGTTATATTAAAAATGGTTTTATATGATAAATACTGGATTTTATTATATATATATATATATATATATATATATATATATATATATATATATATATATATATATATATAATTTATTTATTTATTTATTTATTTTTTTGGCATTAAAATAACATGCTTAACAGTGATTTTTATTACAGGTGAACTTATTTCAAAGAATATCAATAAGAAAAATAATAATGAAAAAACTATAGACATTTCCTGTGCAAATGTAAAGTATTTGAGCAATGGTGCTGATTTCACTGTTTTTTCTGTGCAAAACAGTGAAATCAGCCCATTCTTAACCCATACAGTTCCCAAGATAAAAGCACTTATAGAGTCTGTGATTCCAAAGAGTGTGTATGAGTAGAGAGGGCGTGGTTTAGCCAGGTTGCCATAGCAACGGCCCTGTCTGCATGGCTGATTCACACTTGACAGGATTGCTTCCGTTAACTTGAATAGGAATGTGAATTCTAAGCCAGATATCTTGGAAACTGTTAGAGATACAGTTTCGATTATTTGATTGTTTAAGGGGAAATATTTTATTTTGCTTTGTGTGAAGTTTGGTGCGTGTACTCTGAAAATTGTGGTCATAGAAATGATTTCTGTCATATTTTATGAGAAAAAAAATTAACAGTAAAAATGAGTGGTCCCAAACAATTATTCAGAACTCCCAAACAGTTTAAGCAATCTTCTTTCCATTTTTTGTTTTTGATCTGGCTGAATGTTTTAATATACATTTTGTAGGGGTGTGTGCACAATCGAGGGAAAATCTGTGAGAGATACAGTAGGAGGTCCCCATGTATTTAAATGGGGGTGGTTGGGGCTATATCCAAAACAAATCCTCATACAGTAACTCATTGTGAAGCTTTATGCAAAATTGAGGGAGATACGGCTGTCTGGTCAAAATGTGAAAGACGGAAAATTGAGGAAAACCTTCTGTCGATTACTTGGAAAAGTAATATTAAGTGGTTCCATCTGACTCACATTAAATGACAACATCTTTGGGATATAAAAGGGCATTAACAATAGTTAAGGGCCCTAAGTACTATTGCATGCTGTTGAGATGTTTATTGTCTTAAAAGACCGTATTCACATTAAATACTGCATATAAACCCGCAATGTGCTGCAAATCCCTAACTAGTGTTATTAAGATTTTGCCTTAAAAATTAGCTCAGATTCTTTCAACAAAATTAGATACTTCTTAACGTTTCTTTATTTGCTAACATTTACTAATAAACATTCATTTCACTTATCCATATTGCTGTTAGATTTGACAAATCTAGATTACTGTGAAATTGTAGAGTAGGCCTACAGTATGTGAAAAAAAAAATTTGTTTAAATATATAGTATGTATTTATGTGTGTGTGTATATGTATATATATATATATATATATATATATATATATATATATATATATATATATATATATATATATATATATACAGTATATATGGATCAGAGAGTGTACGTAGGTGTTTGAATCTCCATTCAGAGCACTGGACTGTTAATAATACTGAATAATCAGTTGAAGTAATTATATGTTCTGTCCTTCCTATACATCCTGTCATCGTTCGTATGCAACCAAACACCTGGCAAGAGTCACTCATTCAACACTCGTTATATAAACCCGTATATAAAAGAATACACAAGTGAAAATTCCTCACCAGAGGCATGGTGCAAACAACTAGGTATAAGCCACACTGTTATTCAGAAAGCTATTCACCTTTTCCCTGACAGATACAGTATAATCCCCATCCCTCTTGCCTCGACTGCCTCTGGCACTGTCATTTTGCTTCTTCATTAGTTCTGCGTAGCCAGCATCTTATTCCTTATTTGGATAAGTAATGAAATAAGGCTCTCGTTCAACAACCTTGCGTCTGTCTCTCTACACCATGTTTGGTATCTTCGACGGCTGTTTGCTTTAGGTTGCTGTGGTTTACTGGACTGGAGCGTAGCCATGGCTCATCTCAGAGCTCCTTTCTATGCCCACACCTTGCCCTGTGTTTCCATAATTCGACATGAGGGAAAGGGGAAAGTTGTGGTAGTGTCAATGCTCAGTTCTTAGTAAGCAAGGCATAAAATCACGCGGATACAGGTTGTGAGTGTCAGTTGATGTTCACATTAAATATCAACATGTGATTTCAGTAACCTTCACCATGGCATGCTTGTTGACAGGGTTGTTTAAGCATTTCCAAAAATGTAGATCTCCATACATGGTGTGAAAAACAAAATAAAAGTAAACGTTCGGTAAGCAGCAGTTTTATGGTGGGTAATGAAGCGGTCAGTGAAGAATGGCCAAACTGGTTGGTAACGGAATTGCTCTAGTAGCTTAAATAACCACTTGTTACACACATGATGTGCAGAAAAGCGTCTCAGAATACATTACATATCACATTAGCTTCTGATTCTGTCAGCCAGGAACTGAACACCGACTGAACAAAACACTTTCCTAATAACTTTCAGGAAAGTGTACATCAACAGAATTTGTCATAACACATCAGCTTTATAGTTGCAAATAGTGCTGACGGAAAGATTTTAGACCTTTTTATGTTTTCCACATTTTGTGATAAAGTAGAAACAGGTGTTTAGAAGTTTTTGATATTTTTTTAAAAATAAAGACTGAAATATTCCATTCACATACAGTAAGTATTCAGATCCATCACTTAATACTTGTTTAAAGTACCTTTTATAGCAACGACAACTTCAAGTCTGCTTGTGAATGATGCTACAGGCTTTGCACATACAGGCTTTCTTTTGGAAGTTTATTCCAATTCTTCCTGGCAGAATCGTTCAAGCTCAACCAAGCTGTATGGGCAGCGTTCATGCACAGATATTTTTTAGGTCTTTCCAGAGATGCTCGATTTGGTTCAGGTCTCGACTCTGGCTCGGCCACTCCAGGACTCAGAGAGTTACTCTGAAGCCACTCCATGTTTCGGGTCATTGACTTGTTAAAATGTAAACGGTCACCCCAGCCTGAGATCCTGAGCACTCTGGAATTTTTTTTACGCAGGATTGCTCTTTATTTTTTCTGCATTAGTTTTTCCCTCTATTCTGACTATTCTCCCAGCCCCAGTTGCAAAAACCTTCCTCGCAGCATGATGCTGCCTTTAGTCCTGTTTGACTTAATAAGGTGATGTGCCTGAATCAGTGCCTGATTTTCCTCCACACATGCCATGGAGAATTGAATCAGAACAGAGTATTTTTTTTTATGGTCTGAGGGCCCTTCAGGTGCTTTTTGGCAAATTCCCCGCAAGCTGTCTTGTGATTTCTTTAGTGAGGAATGACTCCTGTCTGACCACTGTACCATAAAGGATTGCTGGAGTGCTGCATTGGTGGTAAGTCTCTTCCATCTCCACAAATTAACTCTGGATCTCATTTATAGTGACCCTTGCGTTTTTGGTTTTCTGACTGACCAAGGCAGTTCATCTCCAATTGTCAGATCTGGGAAGACTGTTAGTTATGCCAAATCTCTTCCATTTTTTCCATTCCGTTTGTACTCTCACATACACTATTTATGGTGACAACTTGGCAGGTGTGTGCTTTTTCTAATTATGTTAAATAAATTCAGTTAGCCACACATGATCTCCAGTCAAGTTGTAAAAGGACCGTAGATACTGGATGCATATCTCAAACATTAACATTTAACAAATGTTAAATTAAAATCTCTCAAATGGAACCAGCCCTGCACGCAGTGGCTGGGTAGTATGGGGTGTGGCAACCAACCAGCAGGGCTCGAATCCAGATCCTCAGATATGAAAATGAACAACCTATAGCCTTAGCCGCCTGAGCCACCGCTCCCACATCTTACATTTAATATATTCTTGTAAACATAGTTCCCCTTGAAGCTCAAGCACACAACTTTGGTTTTATCCAAACTACCATGTAGAAACTTTTTATAATGAAAAAAAAAAAACGTAGTTAAACTTAGTCATGTAATTAATTTGCGTAAAAAAAAAAGTAACATTAAAATTTCTAGATTAATCACGTGTTAACGCGTTCATATTGACAGCCCTAATTTTAAGACAGGTTTAAAATTTTGTCTATTCTATATCTGTCCCTAAGAATCTAAATGAGTTTCAAGTAATCTCAAATTTTAGTACAGAGAAAAAATATCAGCTGATTGAGACAGGAGTGAGTACTCCTTCAGTACAAAGCCATGACTGTTTTATTTTGTTAGAAAGAGTGGGATGGTGACAACAAAATTTGTGAGCATTGTCAGTAAAAAAAAAAAAAAAAAAGGAATGAGATGAGTAGCACATTCCTGGACATCGGAATTCCACAGTGGTGTAGTTAGGACTTCAGTGGGAATGAGGATTTAGTGCAGGGCCTGCTGCAGCCTGTTTCCTTCGTCATACACACGTACAGATAAGCCCATGCACAGTGTGTAACCACCACATATCTTCATTTCCAGTAAAGAACACCTGTTTACAAAGTTACTCAAAGCGAGCTACTCAAAGAGGATATTGTAATAAAATAGCTGAACTGAGTAATGCATTTATAATAAATTACAGATGTACGGGAAACACAGGCTGTGAGCCTGAACTCACATTAACTTGTTTGTCTGCCTGGCAGGTAATGAAGAAGTCTGAAGAAGGAGTCTGTAGTCTGTCTACAAGTACACATAGTGACAAAGGCATGTGGTGTGGAGGTTGGTTCTCCTGAGATGACACACTGCCATCTAGTGGTCATTAACGGTTGTGCATATTTGTGCACCACATTTGGTTGGCCTGTTAATGATCGATAAAGGTTCTCTTTATAGCTCACACACTTGAAATGGGTTCAGGTCAGGTCAGGTCAGCGTTTGGCGTACCTCAGACACAACATTAGATGTTATTTGAAAGGAAAAAAAAAGAGAGAGAAGAGGTTTCTCTTGTGTGAACTTGCCACTGCCTAACCTCCAAAGAAAGGAATGTTATTAAGTTCTTAGTAAAGTGTAAACATGGGTTAAAGAGGTGCATTGTACAGTAAGTTTAGAGGATGAATAGGGACTTTTCAGAGAGTTACTATTGCAATTGATGTGAAATATACGAAATCAATGCTGTTCCAGTGTGTCGAGGCAAAATGTGTGTGTGTGTGTGTGTGTGTGTGTATGGAGATAACTACACTAGAGGTGTCCAGACAAGGTGTGCATTTGTCCTCTGATCTCATCCGGACTCAAAGTGTAGCTCAAACCTGCCTGAGGTTTCGGCTCCTCATGTTTGCCCAGTCTTGTCTGTTTTCTTATGTCTTTTACACTTGTGTATGACAACATGCTGAAGTGTGTCTGCTAGAATTCAGTGCCAGATGTTCCTAAAGCCAGACACACTACCAAGACAACAATGTTGAGCTTCATAATGTTTTGATCAACAATCCATCACTAGAGGCTGCAATCTTCCTGTGAATATTTTTACCTCAGCAAATGGTGTAATTAGCATGCGCTAACACGAGTTATATTAGAGAATATCAGAGGAAGCACAGAAAACTTGCCAGTATCTCAGCTCGAATTTCTCTATACACTGACATTGATTTATAGGAGGGGCGTTCAAATCAAGCTGGGACTTTATGTTTACAGAAGACTTTAAGCATGGTACAACAGTGAGCCTCTTATCCAGAGTAAAGCATTAAATAGTGCAAACGTTTTAAAGAAAACTGTATGTCTGTTCATGTAAGTAATGAACGTGGCCGAGGTGGCTCGGAGCGAACTGAAGTAATTCCTGTAAAAATGCAGTGAGTGGAATGCTTGAGGCCTGGTTTGATCATCTATTTTTGCAGGACAATGCATGATGTCATACTGCCCACTGCACCACTTGCACATCACAGGAACTCGACTGGGAGTCATTGCCACATCCCTCGTACATTCCTGACCGACTTCAAGCGATTTCCGCATGTCTGGGAAATTAAAGGAGTTCCTGGGAGGCCAGCGTTTTACACATGATGCATGCAGTCTGATCATGACTCTGAGAAAACCTTGATGGTATCCAAATGTTAGTGAATCATTGGGTGTATTAGTGTAGCAGGGGATTATATAGAGAAATAAAGGTAGTTTTTGCTACCTGCACAATCAAAAGTCCCAGTTTGACTTGAATGCTCCTTGTTGGATTAGTTCTTATCAAGCATAAGCTAACTTAAGCATATATATATATATATATATATATATATATATATATATATATATCGGCGGCGCGGTGGTGTAGTGGGTTCGATTCCCCGGCCAGGCTCGATTCCCGTCTCTGTGTGCATGGTTTCCTCCGCGTACTCCGGTTTCCTCCCACAGTCCAAAGATATGCAGGTTAGGCTAATTGGCGTTCCTAAATTGCCCGTAGTGTGTGATTGGGTGTGTGAGTGTGTGTATGTGTGTGTGCCCTGCGATGGATTGGCACCCTGTCCAGGGTGTACCCCGCCTAGTGCCCGAAGTCTCCTGGGATAGGCTCCAGGTCCCCCGCGACCCTGAACACAGGATTAAGCAGTATAGAAAATGAATGAATGAATGAATATATATATATTAAGCGTTAACATTAACACATATTCTTGATCTTCAACACAGCAACAAGCAGAAAGTGGAGTTTATTGTTTGCCATTAATTATACATTCATATGTTAAGCTAAAACACTTACACTTTCATTATATTAAAAGCGTGGAATTTTGTTTGGCAGCTCTAATGAAAGCCATGCTAGTTGCCTCACTCACCGGTTTTATTGGAGAAATTGAGGCTGGCTGAAAGATTCCTGAAATTATACCTCAGCGGTTGATGTGAGTGCTTTTCCTAGTCAGCAGGTGGTAATTATAGTTACCTCCATGATGTAAATGCCACCTAATCATTTTCACTGTCTGTCTGTTCATTCATTTTATTCTGGTAACCGTCACAGGTGATCCCAATCATATCCCAGCAACGCGATACTGGGGTCGGGGGACGTCAAGCTATTGTGGGGAAACATGCACGTGCAGTTATATTGTACACACATCTACAATTAAGCATAGCTGGAGAGAAAACGCATGGCTGCAACAGATATATAAATGTTTTTCAAAAAGATTGCTTTATGAGACCTGACTGCAGAAACGTCACTTTCGGTGTTATTATTCCTATTACTAGTTTAAAGAAAAAAAATATCCTGAGCTTTTCAGAACTGTTATGGTGTGTAGCAAGACAGAACAGTCAATACTAGCCTGAAATGAATTGGGCTAGTTAAGAGGAGTGTATTTTTTTCCCCTCATGATATTCATCAAGTTAATGATCCTTGTAATGAGGCCAGCTCTCTGTATTTACCCGGTGCGGCTTCAGAACCTTCTAAAGTGTCGTTGGAAAGTCAATCCAGCAGGTGGGGTGCATGTATCAACAAGAGATTTCTGCTCGGAGTACTTACCGAACACAAACGGAGGCCCTCCGAGGACGAGTAAACTTTTTAGATCATGATCTGTAAACCATGCCCACATACACACAAATAGATACGCACACACCTACGTACTGTTAAACCACCCACATGAAGGAGACATGCATTGCCGGTGAAGAGAAGGGAAATAAAAAAAAAAATATATATATAATCACCCGGCTTAATCCAGTGAGTGGGTTATTGATTGTGTATTTTATTTATTGTCCGTGTGAAATCCCAGTGTGTACAGTGGTATTAAGAGATAAGGTGCTTTGTGCCAGATGAGTGATACCCAAAGGTCTGGATTCTTCACAGGGGGTGAGCTAGGTCATACTAACATGATCTGTTTTTTTATTTAACATGGACAGGATGAGGCCACTGCTAAGTGGGGGGTCCCATCTGGTGGCTGGTGGGCAGACGCTCATGATTAATGGATTATAATGCACCACATATCATCCACATTTTCACCCCTGTCTACTGTCCTACCTCTGTGCTGCGTCTGACCCTCGCCCCCCCCCCCCCCCTCATTTTTGGCTCCTTTGTTACATTGCATGAGGTACACTCTGGGGGGAACCGGGTCATCGGGGCAGAGGTCTCCATTAGCCAGAGATGATGAGCTTCATGCTGCAGGCAGGCGTAAGGGGAATTGCACTAATAGCCTCAGACACATGCAGACGCCCACCCTGACTTCATCCACCCTTCCCCCTTCTGACAATGAACAGACTCTTCAAACCACAAACCTGCTGCCCCTTCCTGGTCCTGTAACAAAACCCTTGGTAACAGCAGTGCTAGGGAGATTAGGTCAGAACTTCATTAGCCCTTGAGTATTGGCTCATTAGCCATTTACAGCGCTATTCAATACTTACCAGCTTTGGCACAAATGAATAGAAACCGCGCACCATTTTACCGCCAGCCTTTGTCATAACGGTGCAACTGAGTGAAAGACAGCACTTAGTGCCTTCAAGAGCGTTTAAAAATCTGACGAGAGAAAAAAAAAAAAACGACACCAAATCACGCTGAGCTGCTACACCCATGAGAAGCTTTTCGCTTTTTTTCTACTTTACCATCCCAATCATGTCACTGACGCTGATTAATTCAGATGTTGACACGTTTTGGGTTGTCATGCTGAGTTACCCGACGATGCAGAGAACACCCTCCTTTTTGTCAGTGCAGAGAATAAATGGAGAACATATGGTAGATTCATGATTGTTCATGAGCATGGAATGGCTTTGCACTAATGGAATCATTTTCATAAATTTCATAGCACAAGCACCAGAATGACATTAGTAACATTAAACAGATACTGTACTAGATATACTTCTTGGACTGGATTTTTTAAAAAGAATAATAGGGTTTTTCGGGTTGACTGATTTAAATAATCGACGATTAAAGACTTTGGGGATTTGGGTGGTGCAAGGTTTTTTTTTATTTAAATTTTTAACAGGCTGATTCATATTTAAGCATATTGGTGTACATTGGATTCTACAGGACGTAACAAAGATTCAGATATACAATAGCTCCAGTCCTGGGCACATTAGATGTGTTTACATGGACACTACTGTTCCACTAAAAAGAGACCAATCGGAATAAAAAAAAAATCATGTGAACACCTCAGCTGGAACTTTCTGATCCAGTCTGATCTAATCGGAATTAAAGGGGTGGTTGTTGGAATAAACAATATTCTCATGTAACATTAGGTGACGTGATAGGTTTCCAGGAGGGAATATGTGCTTCTATTCCTGATTGGTAAACTCAGTGAGAACAACTTTCTCCCACCTGTCTTTACTGCAGACTTTGATTCAATGGGTGTCAGGCTGAGTAAGGGGCCTTGAATGGCTACCATCACACATAGTAAAGCATCTAACCAATCATACGTGAGACTGATGAGACTGCTTTTGCTCATACCAATGATACCGCAGAAAGTGGGTTTTTTTTTCTGAAAAGATGTGAAGCCTAACATAACCTCAAAGCCAGAGACAAACTTCTCCTTCTTCTTCTTTTATATTGAAGAACCACTAAACACTTTTTTTTCACTTTTTTGTTATATTCTGATTAAATGCTTTGAACAATCCATGCAAGCATTGTTTATGTAAACAGTTAAGTTGGAATCTCTAATCGGAATGAATTCAGTTACAGTATATTGAAGAAATGTAAATGTCTATTGATAGGGATTATGAATTGCCATAATTCACGCGCACAACTGTTTAGTGGGCAATTAGAGCTGTGGTTAATATTTATTCCAAAATAAAGAATTAAATCCAAGCGCAACTTCGTTTTGCTGATTTAGCTAATTTAGAAGATTTCTTAGCTAGTATATTTTTAATGCCGTTTAAATGAAGCTATGCTGGGGCAAATCATTTGGTTAGGGATTTATTTTGTATTTCTGTGTACTTTATGAATTGTTCCTTGAAGCAAATCAGTGCTCATTTCAAATCTGATTATTGCTCACTAATTGACATAAACTCTTTCCAGCTGAACCTGAACAAAAGATTTCCACTGTTAATTCCAATTGCCAAATTCTTTAATAGAATAAAGTATAACTAGATGACATTATCAGATGCTCTTTATAATTATGCACGCTCTAGGCTAAATGATTGTATGCTCAGCATGTGCTGCTCGTTTGAGGAAATTCGAGGAAAGCCCATTAAAGTGCCATTACTTTATATTTCACACTTGGTGTAAAAGGAGAGGAGACAGAGCGAAAAGGTTGGCGGTTTTGTCCTTTAAGGAGCAGTGTGTTTTGGGCGAGAGGTGGAGTGTGTGGTGTGTGTGTCAGGGACTGATTGAGGTAATTGGGGCTGTTAGCTGGGCTGTCACGTAGCTGTATAATTGGTGTACAAAAGTTTCTATCCTATGAATTATCTGGGGACCAAAGAGAAGGGGAGGAAGATTGCTGCTCATCAACACAACGCATTAAACATTTAACATAACGTATAAAGATTGGTCGCCTTCATTATAAGTGCCGAGCGTGTCTCGTTTGCTCATTTTCTCAGAAAGGAGGATGCTGTAATGACAGAGATCTGTGCTCATCGCAAGACCTCACATCAACCTTTTCTCTCTTTCTGTCTGTTCCCATTTTCATAACTCTAATATTCGATAGAAGCTTGTAAGGCTTCTATTTATCCGAACCCTGCGGAGAACGTGGTTGTTAGTGCAGAAACTGCAGAATCTCAGATGCATAAAAAAAAAGCAGGAGTGTTGCTCGAATGATTGATCATCTGTCACTGCATTGGACAGGCTTATAAATATTGTCTTAGTCAAAACTTGTTTTCATGTAACAGTATTTATAGAGACATACCGCACTGCGTTTGTGTTTGTGTATATTTTAACATGTTTATATCAGCAAATGAATATTATAATTCATGCATGTATTAAAAAAAAAGACTCATAGGCTTTCTAAACTACATTTTCACATTAATATAACCCATTTTTCTTAATCGTAGCTAATCATAATGAGTTGCCCAACCACCTTGAAGGTGACATTCATCATACTTAAGCAGTATGACACAACGTGTCTGTTGAATGCTTGCTTCTGGTTGGTCAGAAGATGTTTGCTGGGCTACTATAATAGAATCATAAACAGTAGTGCCAGCTGAAAGGAAAAAATCATGTGCTTATATGAGAGTGAGTCAAAAATGATCTGAAACATAATCTCTTCACATATTCTCCTTGCTTTTCAATATACTTTGTCTTACTGCGAGTGACGAATGCACCGCTGTCTTCACTTCTTCATCAGAAGTAATTCTGCGTCCTCAAGAGGCTGACCAGGGGACCAAACAGGTTAAAGTCCTATGAAGCACGATCAGGACTATAGGAAGTTTTTGCAGAGTTTTGACTGTGTGGGCAAAAGTGTGCAGACGTGCATTGTCGTGCAAGATCACCGCGCCCTTGGATAGAAGTCCTCTGCGTTTAATTCGACGTTTAGGCTTCAGCTCTTCAATAAGCATCTCGCTGTAACGAGCACTGTTGATGGTTGAAACGTTTTTCTGATAATGTCCCAGTACTGGTTGGTGAGAATCCCAGAAAACTGTAAGCAAAAATTGTCATCAATTAATACAGTGCGGTCAACAAAAGTCTTGTAATGTAACAGGAGTGTGGATGATTTTTGACTCACCCTCGTATTAATGCGCTCGGTTTGTGATATAACTCAAATTGTCGATATGGTTTAGTTTTCAGTAAGGAGATTTGTATTTAGTTCTTTCGGAAAGAGCCTCCAAGGATAGCCTTTTGTAACAGCCTGAGGTAAAATCTGAAAATCTGAAACATGACAGGCTGATGTAAGGAAAAAACTGTTATACTGTTGTTATACTGTTTATAGTATCATATAGGAATGCTTACCTACTGTACATATATTGGACACCTTTAATGAACAAAGCCTTAATTTGTAAATGGTTGGACTTGCATAAAATGGAAGGTAGGAAAAAAACTCAAGCCCTTGGAAATGTAAAATATATGTAAATGTAGGAAATTAAAAATATGAAAAAAGAAAGATGTAAATCTTTATGGCTCAATATTTAAAAATCTTTCAAGAGGTCAGATAAAGACCGTCAACCATGTTGTTGTTGGTCTTTCGGCTGCTCCCGGCAAGGGGTCGCCATAGCGGAATATCCAGTCCGCACTACAACTTGGCACAGGTTTTACGCCGGATACCCTTCCTGACGCAACCCTCCCGTTTTATCCAGGCTTGGGACCGGCACTGCATCCAGTGGCTGGGGTTTGGGCACTGGCTGGGATTCGAACCCGGGCCTTCTGCATGGCAGGCGAAACACCTACAGTATCACTGAGCCACCAGTGCCCCTAAAGACCGTCAACCATAATTTAGCAAAAGCCTTTATACCAGTTCGCTCCAGACAGCTGTGACTGGTCATTCTTTCCATCCTGTTATACGTGTCAGCATCATCCTCAGCCTGCTAAAGAACTGACTGACTCTAAGCTGATGTGACATTGTGTTAATCGAGTAAAGCCTAATTGCAGAAGCATATTATGTCTTTGATCATTGCAAACATGCTACACAGGTCAGAATATGACTATTTATTGTACATTTTGGTGCAGGGCAAGAACTGTAAGCGAGTGGTATAACCACCAAATACGGACTATAAAAAGAGCTAACTACTGTAAGCCCTTAATGTTGTACTTGCCATTATAATTCATCAGAAAGGAACAGTAGGTTTTAAGTGAAACGTTGACACACGTGTTTGAGTTAATGTGATACAATGAAACGAACGATGGCGAACGTGAGAGTGTGAATATAAACCCGATGTGAGTCCATGCTACGGCGACCGTGTTCGGTAAACCTTATTAAGGTCTTTTGTTTTGTGATTATGGATAATGGATGTCTTCTGCTTTAGCTGTCATAATGATGGAAAACATTGAATTATTAAACAGTTATTTTAAAATTCCTTATACCACAGTGCTGTTGGATGTGTAAATCTGATTGGTCAGAAGGCACTGATTAATATTTTATACCAACGCCGCTCAGGCCGGGCCCGCTTTGAGGTTTATATCTACTTTATGTGTTAATTTTAATTCCTTGTTATTTCTATACTGTCAGCTTACACAGAAAGTTACTTTTAAACTTTACTTTAAAAGCTGTACTGTAAGTCTTTAGGTTGGAGGGTTTTGCTTTTTTTCTCTCTTCTAATATAAGAGATAAACAGACGCTGGTGAGGGAACGGCTATAGCTGTATTATACATTATAATGAATAACAGAAACTAAGTTGTTTCATGGACATTCAGTAACATTGAATAAAACTATGAATGGATGGATAAAATGTATGAAATGTTGCTCATTAACTAAGAATAATGCACTAGTTGTTACCATATTCATGTAGTATAAAGGGACTAAACTACTTTAAAACGTTCTATTGTTGGAGAATAATCAGCTTTAAGGGTCGCAGTGTTCAGATGTGAATCACAACACCCTGTTGTTAATTATTTTTTATAATTATATAATCCAATTGTTCCCTTTATGTACATTATGCATTATTTTTTAAATGAGAAAAAAAATGGGGTCATTCTCATCCTTAGGTTTGTAGTTCTGCATTTCGTCCTGCAGAAAACGTCAAGAATCATTATTCACTTCCAACTTACTGTATTAATCCATAAATCCTGCAATCACTCCTTCAAATGGCTTCAATTTGAGGAAATCCAAGTGTTCTTACTGCCATATTGATCATACTTGAAGGCTTGATCTGAGAGCGTGCCCTGCCTTGTCTATAGCCTCTGGTCAAATTTTAAGCTTTGATCACTCATCATATCAGGGCTTCCCATACTGTCTTCTTTTGAAATATGTCTCTGTCCTGCAGGATTTTAACTCGCACTATTCATGCTCTCTCTTTGCTATACAGTAGTTCATTGTTTAACTGTTTCTACTGTCATCTCATGGTATTGTCAGCGAAAGTGCAGCTTAAATCCAACTGAGTAGACCAACTCTTTGACCAATGGACCAAAAATGCCCATATGACCATGGAAAAAAAAGAGGGAAATGGCAAATGAAAGATTGCGGATAAGTGAAACAAAAGGCCTCAACAGGCAGACCGAAAGCAAACCAGGTCGAACCTCGCTTCCACAGTCCATCACCTCCATTATGTATGAATGGCCCGATGAAAATTGATTTCCTACTGAATTATTCGAAGCCCTCAGCTTCATACAAGACAATAAGCTCTGCCAAAGTGCTGAGTTCCTCAGCAGGATGAGTTCATTTGTCCATTTTGATATTTTCTTTCATTCCTGCTCTATATTTCTTGCTTTCCAGTGTCCACCTCTGTCACTCGCTCGAACTAACAATTAGAGGTTTAATCGATAGGAGTGAAAACGATATGTGAGGGATGTGGGAGGGGTGGAAAGATAAAATATAATGGATGGAGTAGGTCTTTTATTGTCGGAGGAAGGGAGGAGGGAAGAAATGGGTTTGGCGTGTGAGTAGCGGAGGGTCGCGTCAGACAGGTTTTGCTCAAACTGTGCTTTACCTGAAGAAACGTGACCGAGAAAAAAGATCTGATAGATGGAGAGACAGTAAGAGCCTGCTGCTCGTTCGACGTGCAGGATGGAATTAATTCAATGTCCTTGTTGCTGTTAGCCCTCACGGCAGCTGCATCAGCCTTGCAACACCTTTCAGTCCGATGCCTCCTCCCAATGGACAAACGCTGTCCCAGCAGGACTTCCTCACACCATGTCTGTGCTCTGTCAGGATAACACCCCATCTCTTTCTCCTCGTGTAATGTGGTGAGCATGTTGGATGATTGATTTTGGCTTGTCCAGACCCATTTCAAGATGTATCCTCAATGGGTCTCAACAGTTTGTGCTCAGCCTGTACAACTGGAGAAGGACTGTCCCCTATGGGCTTTTATTATGATATGTACACATAGAGGCTCTAACAAGGGACAAAGCAGCTGTGGCTGATGACTATATAAGTAAATTTTTCATCGGGTACACCCTGATACTCTATTTTGCACAGAATATCCAAACATGATCCTTTCCACTTTGTGCCTTTTCCCCTTTATTCACATCATTCTCTCCTTGTTCCACCCTCTGCAGCCCCTACCAATGCTTTTACCATTCCATTTTCTCATCTTCTTTCTTGATAATTTAACAAGATACTATTACTCTCTCTTCCATCTCCTCGCTGGCTAGTCAGATTTCATCCCCAGAGTCGGTAGATATTTTTCTCTTTTTTTTCCCCTCCTCACTATTTATCCATATGCCATTCCTCTTCCTCCAGCTGTCCCTATTTTGCACCTCCTGATCATCTGATCTACTTACACACAACTTTTGCACTCTTTCCTCCATGTATAACCCTCCTCACTCTGTCAGTTTATCACTTAATTCACATCACAAACAGAAAAGCAGTCACGTCCGTGTGCCAACACAGTCACTGAAGCACATGATGGCTGTTCGGTTGCATGTCTAAACCCATGAAATTTAACAGGCGAAATCTAAGATCCAATCTGATGTGAGGATTTCGCCCAGCTGTCTAAAATGTGTTCACTTCAGCCACCTCCTCTTGTGTTCTGTCTTTGCTTTCATTCTTTATCCATCTGATTTGGGATTCAAGAATGTAATCCTCCCAATCACATTCATTTGTTTTCTTCTCCCCAGACGTAATCATCATTAATCACCTCATCATTTGCTAAACCTGCTTGGTTATTACAAAATGGAATGCAGAATGGAGTAAAATGGAAGCCCCATTTGAAGGAGACGGATGCAGTTTTATATGAGATTTTTGGGTACTTCTCGACACCGATACTTTCAATACGGAAACGATTAACTAATTTAATATTAAATCATTATTTTGCCCTGTTGCCATGTTGACTGCTCCATGCGCTCTGGGAATGGATTCATCGTGATGAATTTTATGTTAATGATGTTATGGTGTGCGAATGGGGCATTCAAATCAAACCATGACATTTGATGAATTTTTTTTATGAATGATGGAGTAAAATCGATTGACATTCACAGACTTCAAGCACAGTACAGTGATGAGATCCTGAGCCGTAGTAAAACATTTCATTGGTGTGGATGGTTTAAAAGAACTCTGTATTTCATGAATGAGGTAATTGCAGTCAATTCTAGGAACATTCAGCCAGTAAAATGTCTGATCTTGCCGAAGATACTGTGAAAACGTTCTACCTTGGTGGTGTCTAAGCACTAGTGAAACGCTGCGTAAGTGCATTAGTGTTTCGTTATTCTGTACAATCAAAAGTCCCGGTTTGACTTGAATGCCCCTTGTCGTATGGGATGTTGGTACATACAGTACAGTACAGGTACCTGAAACCAGTATCAGTATTAATGCACTGCTACATTTTATGATCTAATACATTCTGACATTTTGAATCCAAAACGTCCCAGTCTGTCTGGAAGCAACAGATAATCAGACTATATCTTGGAGTCATACATTGGAGTCAAAAAGGCGCACGCAGCTCTAAATGACAAAGCTGAGGCATTTGAGCTTACTATAATTAATAGATCAACAATCCATTACGCTATGTAATAAACGTGGTGATCTCATCCAGCGCCGGCCGAAAAATGCAAATCCTTTTGTTAGTCAATTGATGAAATACATCTCTGCGTTCTTTTATCTACAGTAATAAAAATAGTGTGCTTAAGATGCAAAGCTCTGTAAAGAATTGTATTACTTACGCTCTCTGGAGAGCCATATCATATAGCTGTAGCTTGTTGGAAGGAGAGAAGGAGAGACACATGACCACACAAGGTCTCATGAGAGTACTAGGAGAGATGTGAGACTGGGGTCAGATGACCAAACTTGATGAAATTGTCAGAGGAATATTGCTACAGAAAAAAAGGACCAAAGGAGGGAAAAAAAAAAGTAGGGCAGAAAGGTTGTGTTTGAAGCTTGTGAATGTCTAAGGAGTTTGGCTTGAGGGACATGAAATGAACAAATAATAATAAAAACAAGATGATCAAATTACGGCTCTGGGGTTGATGTTGTGATCCACTGAGCTGCTCCTGGGCCCTTGAGCAAAGCTTTTATTGCATTAAGTGTGCATGTGTCTCTGCCAGATAAGTAAATGTAAAGACAAGACAATATTTCATATTGAAGGAAAAAAAAAACAGCGTATTTTAACTGAAAAGATGTTTACAGGTATTGAGGGCACCATATAGGATTCACTTTACTGACCTTAAACTTCATGGGCTACTATAAGAAAAGCAAAGCTCCAATTCCATTCCAGTTAAACAGTCTTTTTATTATCTCTCTGTATACCATCCATGTGCGCACAGAGCTGTGAAAGAGCTGCAAATGGGAAAGCCTAGATTGAGCTGCTGCCACAGCGCCTGTACTGAGCCAATCTGATTTCTGATCGTACTGTAGCTGTGAAAGGAGCTCAGACATACAGTATATGGAGAGCAACAAATTGAAGGTGCAGAGTCAGTAGTGTTGTTAGGAGAAGGAGGCAGCACTGTCCTCACTTCCAGCTTGATATCTGCAGGACGAGATGGAGCCAGCTGGGAAGTGTCAATTCTGACCGGGCTTGGGGTTGTGGAGTCCATGCACGTCTGCTGCTGCTTCTACGGTTGCTGCTGATGCTGCTGCTGCTGCTCTGTGATGCAGAACCGGTGCTAGAGGTTGTGGAGGTTAACAGTTTAACATCATTCCACCGAAGGCTGCAGTCAGTGTAATAGTTACACATGGGAGCCAGTGTCTGTACAGTGTATTAAGACAGTTTATGTACTGTTTCTTTTACAACCTATATAGACTGAATCCAGTGGGGGAATATCATGGGGCAGAAATAGGCTGGTATATGTAAGGTTCAATTAATTCTTTGGTGGTGCACGAATCAGGAAATTTACCCATGTATAACAATGGAAAACTAGCACTACCGCAAACAATTTCAGGCATTTCATTTTTTGTCAGGTTAAGACTGATTTATGCTTCTGCATACTGTAATGCCTATGTACTGTAGATAGGTCACTGGTGGTAGGTGTCTCATCTGCCATGCAGAAGGCCTAGGTTTGATTCCCATTCCAATGCCCAAACCCCAGACCCTAGATGCAGTGCCAGTTCCAAGCCATGATAAAATGGTTGCGTTAGGAAGGGCATCCAACATTTTCCATTGTTTGTAGTACACCAAAAAAAAAAGAAGAAAAAACCCAAGCTGTGTGGCCGTGTAACTGCAGAGCCAAAAAGACACACCAGCGTACAAGTATCAATGTTCAAAACGCCATAGGCGCCTTGCATACAGTGTAGGACTTGACTCAGAAGCTGTGTGCAACCGATCAGACACAAACAGCTTGTTCTCCCCATGCTTGGTGGGTTTCCTCCGGGTTCTCTAGTTTGCTTCCAACAGACCAAAAACATGCAGATTTAGCGAATTGGCATTTCCAAATTGCCCTTAGTGTGTGAGTGTTGACCTACAATGGTCCATTGGCCTCCACGGTCCCTAGTTGGATGGATGGATGGATGGATGGATGGATGTCCATATCCTTGACTTGCTCGGGTCACTTTTGTTTCAAACTCTTGTAGGTTGCAAACACATACTGTAAGGGTGATGAATTACAAATGAGCAAATGAGAGCTTACATATACCTCTTTCATCAAAAGTGCCGATAACTCGGGAGTTCATTTCACATTGTTGTAATTCTGTCCGAGACTAATTTGTGGAGCTACTGAGAATAATGTATCACATAAATAATGCGTGTGACCTCGATGTCCTGCTTGTGTCTGTCTCACCACAGTTAGCAGAGAGTCTTTGCCTAAACTGTGCACACAGTGTTATTTTTGTCCTGTCTCTTCATTTGCTTCATTTATCAGTGTCTGAGTGAATTATAGATGAGCCAGCCGTCATGTTCGTCCAGGGCACTTATCACTACTGAGCGTCATTCTCAAGCCTCTGCTTTTTTCTTCTTCTTCTTTTTTTTAACTCCCTTTGACAGGCATCTTGGTTTCTGTGCACTTTTGGATTTTTTTCCCCAAATGATCGAATAGCCACTCTCGTCAATGCCGAGAGAGAAAGATGAAGAGCGGTTTGCAACCGAATAATAACCGTGGTCTGTCATCTCAACAGGCAGCTTCACTTAACTTGCAGTCCCCCCGTCCCTCGTCCCCCATAAGTGACCGTGAATAGTTTGTTGAAAATAGGTGTTGCTTTCTCTTAGTTGTCACACGCTAGGGAGTGTAATGTTCTAACTGAAGGCCTGCGCTGTTTTCCCTTTCAATGTAGTAAAATTACAGACACAGATTGCAGTTAGTCATTTACTGCCAGGCAGAAAAGCAACATCGCTTGGCCTTAGGTCGCTGAATTGGATTCATCACCCTCTATCTGAAGCAAAGGGGTAGCCAACTTTGGTAGTGAAAAAGAGAAAGCTCTTTTATATTGCGTCTGGGTCTTGTGGGATTTGAAGACCCGGTTAGCGGTAACAGATGACTGAATGTGGGAGCCAGACAGCTCAGGCTGATAAGGTCTTTCTCCATAAAAAAAAAAAAAAAAGCATGCCGCAAAACCAGAAATATCACGGGTTCGTTTCAAAAACTATTCTAGCAGCACGCCGTCCTGTGAGTGCTATCGTTTCACTCTGCAGAGAGGTATTCTCTAGAAACGGGCAGAAACCTCACGGTATCAAGAATAAGCCTTTCTTCTGAGGTGATATTGCTTTTCCCAGGCATATTTAAGCAGCTGAGAGGTTTTTTTTTTCTTTTGAGAAAGTAGAAAGAGTAGACATTCTCTTTCAAAATTAGAGAAATCTGTTGCTGTCCTCCCAGGTTACTGGCTCTGGTTCTTCTCTAGGCACTAACATCTTGTTTGAGCTGATGGAACGAGGCTGTTTCCATGCATCTGTGGTACACCTGTGACAACACAACACAAGCCATCGCACTCCGGCTGTGCCTGCGCCAGCATGCATATTTCCTCCCCCCCCCCAGTAATTGTTGCGAAACCAATGGCCTTTACCATTTCCCAGTCTTCGTTCTCAATTTACCCGAACCCTTTGCCTGATTACGGCTATACAGCTGCGTGAGACTTTGCCCAAATTTGATGAGCGTCTTTGAAACACGTCTGATTGATGCGAAAGACTTGAAAAGACTTCTTTATGCGATGCAGCTTGCAAAGCTCTTCATCTGAAATCTAAAAAAGAAAAAAAAAAGTTTGAAGTTCCATTCTATTAAAAGCCTGGTGACAATGTGTGCCAATTAAGATTGCCTTTTGCCCTCTATCCTAGAGGATCTGCCAGGGCAGAGAATGAGTTATGCAAGCGAACAGCACAGAGGGAAAATGAAAGCTTTAGAGAGGGAGAGAAAGAGTTCATTACTGTAAATGTAAATGAAATGTTCCCCGCATATAATAGCTTGTCACTGTCAGCGTTGATAAAAGAAGAGGCTTAGTTGAGTGTGGCTTCTCGCATTTTGTTATGTGTGTGTGTGTGTGTGTATAGGGAGGATGTTTGAATGAGAGAGAGAGAGAGAGAGATGACTATACACTGCAAAGTAATAGAAAAAAACATCTTCCTGTGTTGAAGTAGCACTCCCAATAATCACTATACTGTTTCATCTCTTGATTTCTATTTCTATTTTTTTTTTTCATTTAAGCTGTAGGTGGAATAGTTTCTGTTAGGCCTTTACCGAATGTTTGCTGCTACGTATGAAATAGGTTTCTGTATTCTCACCCACCTAACCTCTTAACCTTGCTTTTATTTTTCGCTGAGCTTAACTGCTTCAAGTGAATTCGTGTAATGCTGTTGATACTAGTGGTATAAAATCAAATGTTCATTTCACTAAATTAGATCTGGAAATAAATTGACCACAGGTCAGCAGCAGACAAACCAGGATCCCAGGCACCCGAAACAAGCAGACTTTGTTTTATATTCGGCATGGTCGGCACTGTCGCCTGGCACCACCAGGGTTGAGGGTTCGATTTCCACCTCAGGTATGTCTGCTTGGGCGGTTTACTTTGGGTGATCACATTCATTTATCTTCTATATCGTTTATCCTGTGTACAGGATTGGGGGGCTGGAGCCTCACCGAGCTCAGGAGACTTGGGCACAAGGTGGGGTACACTGAGTTCCAATCTATCGCAGAGCAATCACACTTGTCCTTACAAGCAAATTGGAAATGGCAGTTAAATCTAATCTGCATGTCTTTGGACTGTGGGAGGAAAACCAAGCACAGAGAGAACTTGCAAACCCCACACACAAACCCTACATGGGAATCGACCCTCGACCATGTATGCGCTGGTCACAGTGATAACTATTACTGTAGGCCACCGTGCCGCCTCCAATGAAATTGTGTGTGTGTGCACCTGCGATGAATTGGCACCTTGTGCAGGGTGTTGAACTACGCCCGACCAGAGAACACCAAAACTCGGCACCATGCCGGAGTTGTTTATCTTCTTCAAGTCATTATACGGTGTGACACTTGACCCTTTCCTGCAAGCAAATTCAACGCAACACAGTACGACCTGTCTACTCTGACTATCGATTTATTTTTTCTAGTCAGACTACATCTCATTGTGATCTCCTCAGCCGGATTGTGATGCTTGTCCCGTTCTCTAGACGCAAGCATGCCACCTGAATTCACACCGCTCCTGTCTGACATGGATGCCAGATATAATGAAGCCAGCTGTCAAGCATGGCGTGTCTACACACTCTCTCTTCGAACTCTCAGCGTGGCTGTTCAGTCAGCAGCAGTGAGCTGAAATTGCAGCCCAGACCCCTCCACCCTTTCACCAAGGGCTATTAAAGAAAGCAGCTCTTAATAGAATCAAAATATAGAATGAAAAAACAGCAGGGGTGATGGTGTGTGAAGAGTGTTAAACGCTGCAATCATTACAGTTGTTAGGGAGAGATGGACGGAGGGAGCGAGGCATGGAGGCATGGAAAGCAGCATTCTAATGAATGAGAAGTTGGCGAAGCTGGATTGTTCTTTATTGATATCCAGCGCTTGGCGCTCTTACAGCTGCACTCCGGCCCATTGCCGCTGGCAGCCGTGCCATGCTACACCCTGAACAGGTGGCTCCCGGGCACTGGGATAATGAAGCAGTCCATCTAGGACAGAGGTTCCAGCTGTGGATCTTTCTCCTCTCCACCCCCCCAGTTTAGAGGCAGGTGCGCACCTGCAGGGCATTTTGGAGGAAGTAGTGGATGCAGAATGCCTTTTCGATTCCTCTCAATTTAAGTCCACAGGGAGGTCCATCTGTCTCAAAGTGCCTGTGCTGAGTGCAAGTGAGTATCCTTTACCAAAATCGATAGGGTGCTTGTCCTAAATGCGAACTGGGTGATGGTTGAATGGTGGCTCATTGGTGACAGGGCAAAATTCCAAGATCTCACTTGGAGGTGAAACAGCCTTTGATCAGACAAGTGTTTGAGCCAGAACAGAGGATTTACGACTAATCTGCTCTGACAAGCGTGAAAGTGGATAAGGAACAGGTTGACAATTTTTGCCTAAAGATCTTATTGAATATATTAACTGCAATGATCCCAGAAGGTTGTGTCTCGCTCGGTGTCTCAAATAAACAGCTCCGAAACTAATAGGACCAGTATGATATCCGGATGATACAGTACATTAATCCAGAGATGTAGCTTTTGTACATATTTATAGAAAACAGATATCAGTTTGGATTATACAGAAGGCATTAAAGGCAATTTGTGGAACAAAAAGCTATATGTGACCCATTTGACTTTTGGAATAGTCCATGGCCCAGTTCACTGAGTAAGCAGAAATTAAATGCATTAACCTTACATGACCTGAACACTTTTAAGTGAATCATAAATCGTTACACATAGACCGACATGCAACTGCTGACATATCCGTCTGCTTGAATGAACCATGGCGGCGCGGTGGTGTAGTGGTTAGCACTGTCGCCTTGCACCTCCAGGGTCCGGGTTCGATTCCCGGCCAGGCTCGATTCCCCTGTCTGTGTGCATGGAGTTTGCATGTTCTCCCCGTGCTTGGTGGGTTTCCTCCGGGTACTCTGGTTTCCTCCCACAGTCCAAAGATATGCAGGTTAGGCTAATTGGCGTTCCCAAATTGCCCGTAGTGTGTGAGTGTGTGTACTGTATGTGTGTGTGTCCTGTGATGGATTGGCACCCTGTCCAGGGTGTACCCTGATTCGTGCCCTAAGCCTCCTGTGATAGGCTCCAGGTCCCCACGACCCTGAATACAGGATAAAGCGGTATAGAAGATGAGTGAGTGATGCTGAGTAATAACAACAAGTCAAAAATAATCAGATTCAAAGTAAAGAATAACATGCAATATACAATGGATCATGCAAAATACGAACATGCTAACGAACAACACGTCATACCTTTTAACTGTTAAAGGTCCCATATTATACTATTTTTATAACAAGTTAACATACAGTAGGCCTCAGTGATCTGAGATACACATCAGACAATTTCACCGTCTATATACAGTAAATGAGCTATTGCCTAGCGCCGCCCTACCATCAGAGATGACCAGACCTGGGCGTTGCTGTGCATCAAGCCATGAGCGGGTACTGTATCTTCTTATTCGAGGTAAAACCAGATTGGCTTGTTTAAATACAGCCATATAAAAATGAAAATACCAGACAGAAATGGCTTGTGTTTGCACACACACATCTAAATGTTTATAAAGGACTAAAAAGGGAATTTAGCATAAACGGTCACCTTTGTAGTTACTCTGTACAGTGTGTAATGTTCTGGATTGTGTACGATACATGTTTAGTTCATGTCACTTCTTCTGTTATAGCAGTTGTAAACTTGCTTCCGGTATTCTATTATTTCTTGATATTGCATGAAAAACGCTACTAGGTACATGATTAGAAACATGAAAACGCAAGCAGCCTTATTTCTACAGAACGTTAACATTGGAGACTCCTTCCATCCATTCAATCTCCTGACAGAGAACAAAGAAACTATTACACAGTGTGTTTTTATACAGCAACTAAAACCGTTTGTTATTATCCTTAGATTATGTGGCACAGCTTCCTCACAGGTCCCTGTGTACGAGCTGTTACTATAGAAACGATAGATACTGTCGTGTGTAAGAACTAGCACTTTGATATGAACCCGTGATTTCTCTCTTCCAGCCAGAACTACAGCACCATTACAGCTGCTGTTGCACTGTAGGAAATGCATGCACATACTGCGGTATAAATGCATGCACATACTGCGGTATATGTTTAAATTACCAATTAAATATTAATTAAATAAGAAGATATACAGTCAAGATAACTACGCTTTTGCAGTTCCCGAGGATTAGAATCATTAATGCAGAAAACAAAACGATTTCCATCAGAGAACACTTTCCTGGATCCGTTATCGATGCGCGACGAGTTATACGAAGACGGCAGCTTATATCTTATTATTACTGTATACTGTATGCACATAAACACAGCAGCAACAACTTCATTCACTTTATTAATCTCTGTCTCTTTCTCTCTCTCATGCCAAAGAAAAAGTATTTTTTGGATATCCAACAACACTTCCTTGCTTGCCAGTTTTTAAAGTGCTGTTGGTGAGGCCGAACTGGCCAACTAAGTTGTCAGAATTTGGTGTGAACATGGAGGTACAAAATATAAAAAAATAAAAAAATCAGCAACACCCACGCACAAATCTGAGGGTTGAGATATTATCATTAATTCTGTCCCCAAGCATTATTAAAAAAAATCATAAATTGATGCTTATTGACTGCGGTCCAGACAGCATCTGCGTTCTCACATTTAGTTACACTGATGTCATTAAACCAACAAACAGAGAGAGAGAGAGAGATAGTGAGGGAGGGAGAAAGAGAGCAAGAAAGGGGGAGAAAGGAAAAATCCCCATCCTTTTCCTCCAGCGTCTTCTCACTCTGGTTCTTTTCCTCACTCCTCATGTGAGCTGCGTGACAAAGCAGTGAAGTAAGGAGTTTCCAGCTGGAGCAACGTCTGGCTGGAGGTACGCTGAGCTAATTCTTGCGGAGATTATGCTGCTCCCCTCCCTTCCTCTCTCCATCATCTCCTCCTTCCCTGTCTTTGTCTGTCATATTTGTCAGCCTGAGCAGGGTTGGCGTAATGAGTTGAGTAGTTAGGAAATCTGCTCGTAATCAAAGTGGCCTAATTTATTTGATGACGGGCTGTGTGTGGAGAACGATCATCAGGCCAACTGCAGTGCTGTAGAGCTGCAAAGAAGAGGTTTTTTCTTTTTCTTTTTTCTTTTCTAACTCTTTGGATTTCGCTGGGAGAATAAATGATGCGTCCTTGCTCATGTTCAAAGGGACGGCATGATGTATGATGAGGGGACAGTGAAAGAAGATTTACGAATCAATAAGATTCTATTCTTTTTAAAAGAAATGCATTCAAATCTCTTAAATTTACTGCTGTACTACATGAGCCACTATGAGGTGACAACCCTACCCAGCTGTTAAATCTAATTACAGCGCCATTGAATTCTGGAATCTGATTGGCCAGATTCGAGAATGGCACTCGGTTCATTTTTTTTTTCCAACGGCAGCTCCGACAGCGGTCCTGACTACATGGCAAATTTCAGGTTTATTATAACGCACTCAATCTAACAGGTTCCCGTGTCCATAGCAACAGCTCATTCATAGGCACAATGAATTGAAAATGTGCTATTAACAAAAAGACAAGCACCTAATCTGAGACCTGATATAGCCTTCTGTAAGATGATGTTCAGGAGTCGCCAGTGTCGGCATTTCGTAAGACTTCTGTCGTGGGAAAATATCAACCCCAAGGTCTTTTTTTTTTTAATTCTAAAAAGAATGGAAACCTAGTGCCCTATGTAGGATGTAAAAGCCCCTGTTCCACTCACCAAGTAGTGCACTGTGATCAGGGGTTAGAGAGGGATTTCCGATTCAGCCTTGTGTTAGAAGCTAGTTAGCCGTGTACAAAACAGCACAGACAGTTTAGAGGCAATTTGGAACGACTTTGGAACATTATCAGATGTGTTTTCGTGCTTCCGTGACTGGTTTTGAGTGTGAGTTTTGGCAGGCAGCTGCTCTCTCGTCTCTCCAGTACTGCAGACCGTATCGAACTACTTTCACCCATGCAGGGAAATGACACTTAATAATAGTAATACAGTACATATAGTTAGATGTTAACCGTCCCAGTGATGTTATGCTCTACAGTATATCAGCACTCCTGGAATGCCTCTCCTCCAATCAGATTACTCGATAAGAGCTAACTGAAAATAAACAACTTTAATGTAATTCTCATCTCATTTTATTCTTTGTATGTTTGTCATGAGAGATATTATAAAAAAAAAAAAAAAGAGCGGTCAGCATGGGCAGCTCTTTTCTGGCCCTGAAAAAAAACATGTAAACAGAGCCTTAAAGGTCATGTTTTACTATTTCCTTAACAAGTTAACACGTGTCTCGGAGGTTCCCCAGAGTACGTGTGTGTGTGTGGGGGGTGTGTGTGTGGGTGTGTGTGTGTGTGTGTGTGAGTGTAATGCATTGCAATAATGCCTTGCTGTCATATTTTAAAGCTCTATTTATTTTACTTCTTCACCAAATGCACCGTTTCAGTGTTTATGTAAATAATACCGCTGGGCGACGCCCACCAGAGAACAGCCAGGTTCCACTTATATGAAGTCGTAACAGGGGGAGAAAGGTACATTTCTTGTTTAAACCCTATTTAACAAAAATGGAAAAGGCATTTTTTTTTCTTCCTAATTTTCTGACACACACACACTAGAAACCTATTTGCATGTCTAAAAAGTGAATGTTGCATCACAGGTTGCTTTTAAAATGAAGACTCTCTAACCAAAATATCGCATGGACGATGATGGGGATTTTCAGCAGTTTGAAATATACAGTGTAAAGAATTTGGGGTGCAAACAGAATACTTTGCATTTTACTGATGCCTTAAGTATATTCGAATAGATCGGTCTTGCTTATTTAATACTGTGTTTTCTGAATAATAAGTATTAACTGGGAAAAAAATATTTGTATTGTTGATAAGTAGCCTCATGCTTACTGTGCATTTTTTATTTTTTATTTTTTGCTATGTTAATATCACAACGCAGCTTTCTGTGATCAAGATCGATTTGTATTTCTAACACATCTAAGAGCCGATGCGTTTTTTAGACTGTGTTCTGTTTGATCACAGAAATCCATTCTTCTCAACACCCCCCTCCTTAAACCCCCCCCCCCCGCCTCCTTTCCCCCCCTTTCAGTTTTGATCTGGATGTGGACTGATATGTGTCGTCCCTTTCCTGTCACCCCTGGAAACAGGGACGCGCGTCGTGCCAGGGACACCTCGAGATGAGTGCGAAGAACCGGAGAGGGGCGATCTCTTGTGTTGTGTGTCTGCGGTGCTCGAGCAGGAAGCAGGCAGCCTCTTCACTAACACTGTAATGAAAGTTGCCAGCTGAGAGCGTGCTGAGAGAGATGTTAACCTTCTGAGATAGCACGCGCATTAAAGATGCATTACAGACAGCTTTGAAGTTAAATGAGAGGGCTGATTTGTGTCCTGAAGGAGCGCGGATACGAGGGCGCCCTCTCGCGGATGAGCATTTCGACGATTTCTTTGATTTTTTTCCCCCCCTTTCATGTCTTTAAATGTCACAATATGGCCATTTGTCTTCGCTGAGCGCGTTCCTAAGTTTGCACGTCAGCTTGAACAGAGATGGATGGTCCAGGCGGTGTTTTTTTGGGCTCCAGCTGGTGTGTGATCTCACAGGCCTGTTGCTAGAGGCTTGGCCCGGCTCGTGTTGTGTGGTAGGTACAGCGGAAGCTCGTCTCTGCCCCGAGGGATTCTTGAGTCGATGAAAAGGCCATGTCCGAAGAGATAAATGACCTCAGATGCAAAACAGAGCAGGATCCTCAAAGATTGTGTGCATGTGTGTGTGTGTGTGTGTGTGTGTGTGTGTGTGTGTGTGCACTCTTGTGAGCGCGCTTGAAAAGCCGTGTGGTTGGGGGTGGAGTGGGGGAGGAAAAGTCAGCATAAATAATTGATGGAATATACTGGCATATTGGTGCGGATGAACCGTCGCCGTGGTGTCAGTCTGCACTGATGGGTGTGTGTGTATTTTATTATATATACAGTATATAATCTTTCATATGACCTCATTATTTAGCTTATAAAATATACATTCACACAGCATCTCGTGCAATCATTTTATGGATCAGAAGCACATTTTCTCCTGATCAGTTGCCAGTGCTGATAAATATTCATATTTCTTCTACTTCTTTCGTTTTTTCTTCTTTTTCCCAGCATGACACAACCATGTGGCCGAGTGTCACGAGTACATGAATCACTGAAATCTTTGGAATCTAATTAAAGATGTTTTTTTTTCCCTCTGCTGATTTGGTTTTTCGTGTCGCTTTTATCTCTAATTTGAAATAGCTAATTATTATTATTCATTATTGGATTTCATCAAACCACCTGAAAGCTGGGTCTGAGCCGAGCAACACACACACACACACACACACATTGATCTTCCTTTTAGTCTTGGGCACTTTGTAATCCTCGCCTTTAAATCAGCCGAACCCTGAAAAGACTTGACATTTGTTTGGCCCAGTTGCTTCTTTGTCTTTTGCCTGTTGACCTCCCCCCTGTTAAAAAAAAACACTCCTAAGTATTCCCAACAGCTTTTATTGTCGGCCTTTTTTTTTTCTCTCCTCCCTCTTTCCCCCTCCCTCCTCTTTGTTAGAGGTCCGTGCGCTCCCCCACTCGCTGCCTTCTCCTCCAGTCGAAGCTGGGAAAGCGTTGTGAGCGCTCTCATCGGGCAAACTTGGAATATCCAACCCTCAAACGGACCGCTGAAGTCTTTTCCGGCGGCGTGTCCTCTTATCTTTTTGGTTATTTTTTTAAAACTCCAGACGGATAGCTCCTGCGTGTCTGACTGGTCGTAGCTCTCTGCCGCTCTCCTCTCTCACTGCGCTTGAGCCGTGCCGGTCGAACGGTGCGCACGCTGATGCCGGGGGGATCTGTGATCTGAACAGTGTCTCCCGCAGCCTGATGGTGAGCGTTCCATTTCGGGAAGAAGCCTGGAATCGGGAGCAGGGGATCGTAAAAGAGCGCAGGATTATAGGAGCTGGAGTGTAACAGGGAGTGCGAACAAAATCTAAACCAAGGAGCATGTTCTACAATTGAGGAAAAAGCAGTCGATTAATAAAAGAGAAAATCGAGTCAACATGGAACACTGAGAGCGCTTCTTCTTTTTCTTCAGCACCACCAGGCGTGTCAGGGTTTCCGCCTTCAGGACCAACTGTGCTCCTTGCTCTGAGTGGTGGTGGGTGTGTGCATTGGAGTGTCAGTGCATGTTTATATATGTGTGTGTGTGTGTGTGTGTTTGTGTGTGTGGAGCGATGGCTGAAGCCCACAGCTGCCAGTGTCCAGCTGGTAACTAACACGTGCTACAAGAAATCAACCTGGCACTAAGACGGTCAGTCAGGCGACAACGCGGATCAGGACACGGAAAGGAGTATGTGTTACACGGTTTGCTCCCTCGGATAAATCAGGGAGAAACTTTACCGATTGCTGATCACTGATTCGGCGAGTCCCGTCCGCAAGCATGTGGATGTAAAGTCCAAAGCGTGCAGATGTTGACACGTGCCAAAGTGTAACGTCCCCGGCATGGAGAGCTCGCGCAAAGTTCACCGGCCGTAGGAACATGACCCGCTTCCTGCCCCTGTCCCGTTCTGGATATTATCAGGACCCGGAATGCGTCGCGCGGAGCCTGTTTTCTGCTCTCTGCTTTGTTTTTCACGTGAGCAGATTCCGTGCATTCTCCAGGAGCAGTGTTTGAGGTTTTGATTTTTCTGCCCCCTGAGGTGTCCTTTACATTCTCAGAGTGGCGTACTTGGGGGGAAGCGTGGACTGGAGTATGACCAGCTGTCACTACCCGACGCCGCGGCCGGAGCGGGACCGCATGTACCAGCACAAAGTCTCTCTGGTGGTGCGCTACTTTATGATCCCCTGTAACATCTGCCTCATTCTGCTGGCTACATCCACGCTGGGCTTCGCTGTGCTTCTCTTCCTCAACAACTGTAGGTTACTCATAAAATCTGTGTGTGTGTGTGTGTGACAGTATGATAGATTTTTGTATTGTGAAACTCCCTGTAGGTCACTCGCTGAATGAAATCTGTCATTTCGTGTTGTTGTGTGTGTGTGTGTGTGTGTGTGGGTGGGTGGGTGCTTGAGCGGGTGGGGGGGTTGTGTAGTTTGTGTAATGGACCTTTTATAAGAGTGCTGTTCAAAGGAAGAGCTGTCATGATGGATGGATGGCTCAATAAGGATCGATGGCAGTCGAAAAGTAATCCCTAATGCCTAAAATTCGATCTAGCAACTGACATCTGGGATGATTGAGGATGACACAGATAAACTGGCCTCATCTTCTAAAGTGCCTCAGTTCTTCTGTCTAAACAGGCGGTCCGGTGGCATTCGGTCTCGCTGCAAGCCGGTGGCATTTACTCTACACGGCGGGATAAAGCGGGAAGATTAAATGCTTTCGGTGGCGGAGAGCCTGGCATTAGTGTCAGCGCTCATGTATCCGCTCGAACGGATAGCCCGAGACTTTGCTTCTCCCCTGCCGTTCCCCTTGCGTTCCCCGGCATCTCTGTAATGACATGCTCTCACGGTGTGGACAAATTCCTAACAGTCCTGACTCATAATTGCATCATTCGTATTGTGGTTGATTACAATACATTAACATTCGCATCTGATCTCTCTTTTTTTTTTTCTTTTCTTTTTTTTCTCTTTCTCTTCCTTACTCGAAGAAAAACACCCGTAATACGTGCTTGTTCAAGTGAAAAACGACAGAAAGGAAAGAAAATAGAGGGCTGTTGAGTACCGCGCTCTCGCTCAGTGGCCCGTTAACATCCTCCAGCTATTCAATCGTCTCGACTCAGATGTAGAAGCAGGATGCCGCTACGTTAGATCTCGATTAAATCAAAGACCTTAAAAGAGCTCTCCTCTTTCTGCTCCTTTCGCTCGGTAACGGTGCTCGAACCTGAAGTTCATTTATAGCCCGGCCGTCTTAGAGAACCAATTTCGCACTGACAGATTGCGTTAGATTTAAATACAAACTCCGAAACGTTTCGTTCCCATCTTCGAGGTTCGAGCCGAGAGAAAAAGAACGATGAGGAGGGGGGGGGGGGGGGTATAGTGGGGTGGAGAGTTTGATTACCATGGAGAGGCGCGGTGCAGCATGTGAAAGCTTGCCGGACAGGGACGCAGACCCGGAGTCAGTCATTTCCATTTCATTTAGCCGGCAGAGGGAATGGAGAGTGCTCAGGACTAGGAACAGGCGGCAATCATAGAGCTGGAGCGGCCGTTGAGGACGCACACACACACACCCACATGGACACACACTCACGTGGAAGAAATACGAATGTGAATTTAAATGAAGGAAAAGCGAACGAGCCTCCGTAGTAGATGAAGAGAACAGCGTCTCATCTCAAGCTATGAGAGATTTACATATGAGTCATGTTGGGAATATTAATATTCTCAATCCCATGCTGCCCCCTGGACATTTCAGTATATGCGTGTGTGTGTCTACTGTACTGTATGTGTGCTCTTTTAGTTGCTCATGCCCATGCTTACAGATGAACATCTGTAACCGACACTTCATTATTTGTAGCTTGATGCACAATCCCCATTCCTTTTATTTTTCCCTCCATCAGTTTGTACCTCTTCCTCTCCCCTTGCTCGTCTCTCTCTCTCTCTTTCTCTTTTTATCTCTCCTCTCCAATTCCGGCCTCCTTCCCTGCTCACTCTTAGAGGTTGACAAGCAATTTGAAGCGAGCATAAAATTAAACTCGATTCCGCCACTCCAATTCTAAGGAATGCACAATCCTCGTGTGTGCGTGCACTTGCCTGTGTATTTGTATGTGCGTGTGTGTGTGTGTGTGTGTGTGTGTGTGTTAGGCTGCCTGCATAACTGATGAGGGTTTTTATGCATGAGTTACCGCTGCCTGTAAGGAGCAGGGCACCAGGGATGCTCTTGTACTAAAAAGATTCATGTACTGCATTGTTAGAAAGCGAGTTCCAGAGTTTCTAGATGTTCCTATCGATTTTCTTAAACACAAGTGCACCGTGTGAACACGTAGCCAGGGATAAAACTTTCCTCCATGGGTGGCAGGTCTTTCAGTTTTATAGTAGCCAAGCTTCAGAATGCACTCCCACAGAGCCTCTGTGAAATTTCCCTGTTTTTTATTTATTTATTTATTTTTTTATTTCCCATATCATGGCTTAAACTCATTTTATTTTTCTCTCACTGCTACGTATCACCTGCTTATTTGACAGGTCTGTTTTTCACTACATACTATCTTTATTTATTTCATCTCTCAGTGCACCTTCATAACATCATTCATTCCTGAGCTGCATGGATGATTCAGAGATTTTGTCTTACTACAGCATGGCTTGGCAGCAGCTGTGCGAAATGTCTACGTGGTGCTGTAAATAGAGGCTGGGGGTGCCAATACTTTCCCCGAAATTCCAGAGAATATCGTGTGCGGATTTTCAAATGCGGGAAATCAAACGGAGCCATGGATGGAACCTCAAATGATGTTCTAGTTTAACCGTCATGTCTGTCTTTCTTTCTTTCTTTCTTTCTTTCTTCCTTTACTTTTTTTTTTTATCTTTAAACAAACTTAACAAACCAATAAGTGCAAGGTTAAGATTATCCAATAAATATATCTTGAAATATATTCTGTAGATTACTGTGTAAATTACTGTGTACTGTATAAATAGGGCCGGGACTCGATTAAAAAAAATCTAATTAATTAATTAGAGGCTTTGTAATTAATTAATTTAAATTAATCGCATTTTAATCGCATATAAATATTTGACGTGAGAAGTAAGTTTTTTCATTTGGATTTTTAGTATACCATTGAATAATGACTGAATACATAAGCTTAAGCAACAAAATATCGTTTATTTTTGTTCAACCAAGTCCAACAGACCAGTGCAATATAGCCATTAAGTGTAGCAATAGAATATTTAGAAATATAGTAGCCTACATATCAGAAATTTAGGTAGACCTTCTATAAACTGTTTTTTTAAGTAAACCACAATACTTTCAAGTACATTCAGAACATTGGAAACCCTGACTATTAAACCCTGACGCTTCCATCCTTTCGTTTTTTATAACAAAATTTCCCATCCACAGGGCCAACCAAAGCGTTCTCATCAGCTTCTTTGTCCATGTTCACTGTGGTTTGTTTTTGTCTGAACGCTAGTTGGTGCTCCAGTATAATCGGTCCGCCGAAACTCATCCAGTGAGAAACGTTCCGCGGTGCAAAAATAAGTGCGATTAAAATGTGTTTAAAATTTTTTATGCGTTATTTTTGTGTAATTAATTAATCTAAATTAACACGTTAAAGTCCCGGCCCTAATAATAAAAATAAAATGTAAGACTCTGGATGAGGGTGTCTGCCAAATGCTGTAATGTAAACTATACTTACATATTGAGTTATTGTCAAGTAAAAAGAATCTCAGCTGGTTTGATTGTGAAAACATTCTGGCGATGTTAATTTGGCAACGTTTTAGACATTGGGACAATGTCTCATTTGGTATTGGACAAGATTGCTTTTGAAATTGAGAATTACTTTGACGAAATGATGTCTGAACAATGTTGAGTACATGACGATGGGATAACACTGAACGAACACCCTAATACCATGTTGCAAAAACAAAATGCATCATTTCAAGTTGCATGCAAAAAAAAAGTAATGGTAGCAAACAATGTTGCAAAAACGATATCAGACTGATGGCCTATGTAGGATTTAAAATCTGATCAATGTAGCGAGAGTGCTGCGTGCTTACTGTACCATTGGACCACAAGGGAACATGTTGTCGATGCTAGTAAATGCACTTATATAGCAAAGAGCACCACAAACACCACGTTACAGTGCTGTTATTTGAGAGCTACTGTAAGATGCACTTCCTAGTCATAATTCCGAAAGAAAATTAAACAGAAAAGTTAAATGCGTGACATGAGATATACACACTGTGTGGGAAGCTGTTGAGTTTGTCCCCGTCCTCGTCTCCGATCCTGATTCTAAACCCTGTTAGATTAAGGGACCATGGATGTGGACACATTGTGTGAATGGATGTTAATTGCCATACTGTAAATGCTCCGTAATTTTTGTTGTTGTTGTTGTTTTGAGGTTGTATTTGCAATTTTGCTTTGGATCGTTCATCTCAACTGCAGTTACTGTAATGAAAGTATTCCTTTTCTCTGTGCTAGTGGTAGCCTTAGAATCCTTAAATCTGTAAATCTTAACAATGAAAGTCAAAACGTAAGTCAAAAAGTTTGGACACAAGTTTATTTTTGTAAAAAGATTTATTTTTGTATACTCTAGAACAATACTGAAGATTTAAGATCTATGAAATAACACATCTGGTATTAAGTAATTATGTGACTGTTAATGTTGGTGTTGTTGTAGTTACATAATTACTTTATTCCAGATGTGTTATTTACAGTAGGAGATGGGTTTGGCAAATGCACTTACTGTAACCATACTGTTCTGATGAAACTGGCTCTCATGAAGACATCCCAGGAAAGCAGCCTCAAAAAATGTACAAATTAACTAACAGCACCTCAGAGCATACTGTAAGTAACAGACACATCGCGTTCAAAGCAGCGTCCTGTTGCATATTTTGGACACATCACTGGAAGCATTGCTTTACAATGTAGTAAGAGATAAAAATCTGGAAAGACCATGGAATTACAGTAGAAGAGGTGTCCAAAACTTTTGACTGGTAGTGTAGATTGTAAAGGTTTTTCAGGTGAAAGATACATATTAAAGGTACAAGAGATAAGAGTACCGGTACAGCAGCAGCAAGAAAAAAGTACAATTTAGTACCTTTTTTCTTTTCTGATAGTGTAAGAATGTAAAGTCTTAAATCTCTGAGAGAGAAAAAAAAGAGGACTTTTGAAAGGAGAAGGAAATGTCGGTTGAAGACAAGATTTGTAGACTTCAGACAGAAACATTAATCAGGACGATTCTGGGATGATTTCAAGGTCTGTGCGTATGATTTTTAGGCGGTAAGGACAACCAAATTCAGTAGAAATAGCAAGAATAAAAGCACAATATAATACTTTATCTTTCTTTTATCTTCTTCCAAAGTCTTGTTTTATTATGCCATATATTATAGTTCAACATCCTGTTTTGTTTTTGTTTTTTTTCCTTGTGTGTAATGAAATCTCACTCTAGTCTACCTGTTATGAAACTTGAATACATGAAATCACATTTTTGGCAATACAGTCATACATTCCCGCACGTCTGTTTCCAAATCCAAACCACTGCCATGACCACCTGTGACTTCTCGAGGAAGTAAATGACAGCTCGTGATCTCTGCTCCTTTATTCTCAGCCGGTTTAGTCTCCTTGCTTCTCATTATCTTGCTCCAAGATTGCACGCGGTGTTAGCCAACTCCACGATGACTTTGCCAACCCTTTAGGATGTGTTGATATCTTTCACTTAACTAATGCACTAATCTGTCTTTTTCTTTTTATCTTTTCCAGACAAACCTCCCACCCCACCGCACATCCCACCTCCTGATGGTAAGTCCTCAGTGGGATCCTGTATGATTTGCTTTAGTGTTTTCACCTAGGATGATAATGATCTCAGCTTCAGCCCTCATGCTCTTCATAATGTTTAGCATGTCACATAGACATAGGAATCTAAAGGATTAAAAATAAATAAATGAATAAAAAAACAGACTGCTTTGATTTTGGATTTATGGCTTATTTGATTTGACTCAGTTGATTAGTCCCGGGTCTCAGAAACAGGCTAGCTTTGGGCAGTAACATCCATGACTAGTGTACCTTAGAGACACAGGTTCACTTGCGCCTATTTCCAATAATATAAATCTCCATCCTTAGTGAAATATTGTTTCTTGCTACTGCCATGCACAGAAAGTCATTAATTAAACAGCAACAAATTACTGGCAAATACTGGCTCCCTCTCCAAACCCTCTAAATGGAGGAAACAGCTGGTTTCTGTTGATGAATATTTATGTGTGGCACTAGATGAAATGGGGATTAGATTTGAATCCCCCGCCGCCGGCTGTGGAGATGGATCATGTTAAGATCAGACGTTGCTGACTTCATCGTGCCTGTCGGGCAAAGCCAGAAATGGGAAGTTTGAGCCTTAATAAACAACAAACACAAGCTATTAATGATCCGAAGTGCAGACCGGGCCACTGACATTTCCTGCTGGAGAGTGAATAGTGAATAGGAATTGTCCTGAAATTGGCCAATCATCTGCTTGGTAGGATGTTGTCTGTTCTTTCAAGGGAAAGGAAAAGCTTGTGGAGAAATTCCCTCATACAGTACGGTGCGAAAGGCTTGAGTCACCCCTCATTTCTGTACAGTATATTTTGCTTTCAAAAAAACAGACTTGTATTTTTAATGTAGTTTTGAGGAATAGTTCTCCGGGCTTCCTGAAGGACTTTTTTTTTTTGTCTCTCATTTTCAGTCCAGTCCCTGTACCTGACCAGTTTCAGATTTTTTTTTCTTAAGTAACACAGTGACCTACAGTATGAATCATCCAGGCATAAAAAGTATCTAATTTGGGGCACGAACCAGTGAGAAACAGGTGCAGATGATGAAAGATGATCAGGCCGGTGATTAGTCTACTGGTGATGCTGAATGCTGAGTGGTTGGAACAGACGAGAGGGGAAAATGAGGTTGCTTCTGTGGTTGTTAAATAAATAACCTGTTTTTACATTGTATCTTTAGGCACTTTGCAGCCTGTCACAGTAAAGCATCTGTTCCATTTCCTTAACTTTAATCTACATCATTCAATTTCATTTAATTTCATTACATTTTAGTACAAAATTTGTTGTATATATTTAATTTTAGGACTTTATTATTTAGTCAATCTAAAAACATTTTCAAACATCAGTTTTCTATCACAAAATTAAAGAAAAAAAGAAAGCAGCATATTATACTGTGTAAGAAGCAATAATCAAAGTCCTCAAAAGAACTGTGGGTGATTCTGCTGGATGCTTAGTAAAACTTAGTAGATTAAACTCACAAATGAGAATGAAGGGTCCTCAAAGAGTTGTTACAGCAAATACTCACTTCAGTGTTTCAGTGTCGTGATTTATTTATTATTATTATTATTATTATTTTTATAAGGCATTCTTGTAAGACATTCAACCATGTGGTTGCTTATATAATATGCTGCTTTCTTTTCTGTCATGCACATATTTTCTGTACCTTTAATTTATTATTATTATTATTATTATTATTATTATTATTATTATTATTATTATTATTATTATTAGCATCATAACAACAACAACAATAATTAATTAAATTATTATTAAATAAATTATGTAATAATAATTAATTAATTAATTAATTAATTAATGTAATTTAATTATTATTAAAACATTTTATTACAATATAAAGTGAACCACATTTTGAACCCTATTTTTAACCGGAAGTCCCATTTCTCCCTTGTGTTCACGGACGTTTCTCCTCCTTGGCCTGATAATAAGTGGCCGAGAAGGAAAATTGGATCAATGAATGAAGCACATCAACTCATTCCTCCCCTGATGCTTTCCTAACTGTGAACTATTGATCACAGTGCTCATTATGGATGTATGGAAATTACATGTTTTTTTTTCCTCCCTCCAGAAGGCACAGTTTGTTTTCTGCCTTAGTCGATCATTTAAAAGCTGCAGCTAGCACTTAATTACATTTCCAATAGTTGTGAAAGCCTTATGTCGTTTACGCGGCACATAAAGCCTCTCCCTTTTTCTCTCTACCGTCTCTCTTCCTAGCCTCGGGCTACAGCCGTCCGGAGGACATTATGCACTGAAGGAGAGCAGTTAGCCAATTAGATGTATCCCTGATTCAAACCTCGTATCATTAAATATTAGTGTCATTTGTTGCAAGGCTGCCCAGAGAAGCTGTCAAACGAATGAGACTTGAACAATCCAGTGATCTAGTGAACATGCCCTTCGTTCCAAGGACGTCTGTGCAGTTTTAATTCAAGAGTCCCGAAGTTAAACATCGATGTTGCTGCAATATTATTTGAACGAGATTCCATGCTACGTTAACAGCGCTTGTTTTCTTTCTCCGACTCCTGATAACGCAGGGAGTTTATGGTATGTTGAGCTGCAATTAAAAGCCAAGTCCTGTCCAATACACGGCATTTAATCACTAGCTAAAACCCACCAAAGTAACAAAGCATCCTTTAATTAGTGTGGCCGCATGACTGGAAGACTGAGACGCCTCTGTCCACTGTCATTATGCCTTTCGGAGATAAGCGGCACTAGCTACAGTGAGATTCACAGACAGAGAGCTGCCAGATTCTTGGAGTTTGAGCCTCGATAAAGGTCATCCATGAAAAACAAAAAACAAACTTGGCAGCACGAAGCCCTGTTAATTATATTTGTTTTGTGTCACTAAGCTGGCGTTTAGAAAAAAAAAACTTATTAAAGATAAAAACAAATGTTGGTTTGCAATTAGCACCTCAGACTAATGTAACTCTTGTTTGGAACGTGTCAGAATTAAGACTTGGCCCAAATCTTTGGAATATTCCGAGCTGAGGTGTCATTGGCTTCGACTGAACACACTGCCGGCGCTCGCGTCTCATTTGCAGATTGTAAAAGAGCCATGAAGAACGATCAGTTGGACTGCTGTTGTCGGGTAGCTTTTTTTCCCCTTTGATGCTAGTCCATTATAGCATTTTGCTTTCTGAATGCCGCCACCTGTCAGGTCGAGTGCAGTCTGGACTTGGCACGTTTGTACAATCTGTCCACCTGGACACATTTTTGCTTACCAGCATTTGTTCGAGTAAAGATTCAAGGGTAAATTTTCCAAACGTGATCGAAGTTCATAATTTAGCCTTTACCAACTGCTGCGTGTGTTATACTAAACTCTCATTAGCAAACCACAGTAGTGGCATCATTTATAGCCTGGGAAGAGAGCCAGTCTCCATGTTGTTCTTTCCTTTTTATTTAAGCAATATTACACGAGAGAGAGTGCTGTTGTATTGAATATACTGTAGTTCAGGTGCCGAAGATATCACAACCGTGCTGATATTCAGTATAACATCATGACCTCGAATATTCCTCTGCTACTGGGAACTAGTGTTAAGATGGCAATGGGATTAAAGTAGTTTTTAATTCTTACCCTTAATATGTACAATGTGACCATGGAGTTGGTTGACAAGTCTTGGAAATTGTACAATATTTATTTAATATTTCCAATTATTCAGGTTATTAGTTGCGTTAAAAGAAATGCTGGTGCGCTAAGGTGTATAGTCCGTTGTTCAGTAGTGCCCTTGTTCAGGGATTAGACAGGGATTTGGTATTCAGACTTGTGTTAGAAGCTAATTAGCTTTGTAGCTCCCGTTAGTCGTGAACATGGCCAGTTCAGAGGTAATTTTGACACTAAGGAAACAAAGTGTTGTTTAAGATGATGTCATAATATTTCGAATATTGGTTTTGTCAGGCAGGTGCTCTCTCTCCTCTTCATCCATGCTGGGGACTGACAAATAATGTAATTAACGATCGCTAGAACACGTGTAACATGCGAAATGTGTAGTTAGACGTCCCAGTGCTGTAATGCTCTGTTTTCAGCGCTCGTGAAATGCCCCTCATCTAATCAGATTACTCAGTCGAAACTAACTTTTGTGTATGATCGGTTTTAATCATGCTTCCACTGTATGCAAAACTCCACCTTATTACAAGTTAATGAAATCTGCATAGTGGAGTTGTTACATAGCCTGTGGCAACAGGCCACCCTACATTGTCACAACTGCCTTTAAATTAGGCCACATTGTGAAGCAAAGACAGGGACTTGGTAACTCAAGTCCTCCTCCAGCTTCCCGCTGTCTGCCACACATCTCTGCTCGCTGTAATGAGTGCGTTCGCTCAGAAATCAGCCTCCCATTTGGCATTTGTCACAGTTAGTGTCCCCCTCCTCAGGGGCTACATTGTACCTGCCACCATAATGGATGTTTGAATTGAAAAGTGACTTGATCTTGGACTAGGAGGTGTTTGCGCAGGCTTGAGCTGCGCTCTTAATAGAACACTGTTCAGAGAACCTGCCAAACTTTTCCCCCTTCACAAAGGTTCTAACACTTATTCGTCAAAAAAACAAATGCAATAAAATTATATATATATATATATATATATATATATATAGCCTAATTTATTCATCGATTGCTGCCTTCTTGATGACATGAGACATGCAAAATTAATTATTCCTGCTGGCTTATCTTAATTAAATCTTTTTTCTATCATTGATTTTTCAGAAAAAAGAGCCACAAATCAGACTTGTTCTTTTTTTATTTTATTTTGTGGATTGGAACCTGGCACATGTCAGGATGCCGTAGGTTCACCATGTTGATAGAAAGCTTCAGGTTGGTGTTTTGAGATTGAAGTTCTGAAGTTTTATCTACAAAAAAGATCTATTTTTGTTAACTTTTGTAGAGTCAATGTACTAAAAAAAAAGTAAAAGCATCATCCAGGTCAGTGAAAAGGGTAGAGAGTTAGTGGAATGTATTGCCTGCTTTGACCAGAGCGCAAGTCCATTTCAGGGGGAAAAAATAAATATTGGTTACTGACATTTGAAAAAGAGAGATTTTTGAAATTATGGGTCATAACCTACATAAGAAGACACAGGCACAGATCTGCCACCGAGCCAGAGTATAGAAACGAATCCAGTTGACATTCACGCCTGTGCATTTTTGACATGGCCTGACTCTTGCCTGGGCATCAAGGGACTATCTCAAGCCTGTGTCGGCTATTCAAAAAGAAAATTCCTTCATCCGTTCTTCCTTTGTTGCTAGACAGGCGTTTGTCCCTGGCTTTAGAAACTCTTCTCACAGATCTCATGGGGTCCCGTTTCACATCGCCTGTGGAAACTGTAATCAGGTGGTTTTTTTTTTTAGTGTTTCAGCTGTTTTGAGTCACAGCTCCAACCGCTGGCTGACTGATGTATCAAAGCAGTCGAAGGTACACTGAAGGAGGGGAGGAGAGAGAGAGAGAGGGCTTCTGGGATGTTGTGTTAAATTTAATTACTGTAATTACAATGCATGACAGTCATTCGTTCCACAAGATGATGAAATGTTGAGTGCTATTTCTGTAAGCTGCTGGAACACTTCAGGCAAAGGGTCTAAGGGTCATTCGGCATGCTCTAGGCTAATGAGGGCGGCTCGGGAGCCTGGAGGTCACTCTACAGTACAGTATGTGCAACTCGAGTAGAGATCTTTTATAGGATAATATTTTAGTTCGTCTAGTTTCTAGACGAAGGCAATTAAGTTTTGTGTTCTCGAGACTGATTACCGCGATATTGATGAGCACAAGACTTCATTTTTCCAGGCCTTGATTTATGCATGGAATAATGGATCTCCTAAGACAGTGATAATTACTTAACAGACATTATTTATTTACATATTCAGAATATTTATAGATTTTTTTCATTATTTACTCATTAACAGTCTGTATTACTAAATTTATCCAATTCTGAAGTTCAAACCAGACATTAGTATGAGGATGGTGATTTTAGTGACTTTGATTATGCCCTGATTGTACAGTAAGTTCTAGACAGGCTGGTTTACAGTAAGTATTTCTCAAATTGCTGATTCACTGGAATTTTCATGCACAACTATATCGAGGGTTGCTCTGAAAAATAGAAATTGTCCAGTTAGCGGCGGATCTCTGGGTGAAAATGCCTTATTGATGCTGTAGGTCAGAGGAGAATGACCAGACTGGTGCAAGGTAATAGAAAGGCAACAGTAACTCGAATAACATCTCATTGCATCCGAGGTATGCCGAAGATCATGTCTGAATGCACAAAAAGTCAAACCCTGAAGCAGATTGGCTACAGCGGGAGAAGACCACACTAGAAGGCCACTCCTGTTAGCTAAGAACAGGCTACAATACTCATGGGCTCACCACAACTGGACAATAGAAGATTGGAAAAATGTTGCCTGGTCTGACAAGCCTCGATTTCACAATAGATTTGTTTCTATACTCTGTCTCAGTGGTACAGTAGGTCCGTCCATGACAGTGTCCATCCCTTTATGACTGCAGGGTTATGTGCCATGTCACAAAGAGAAATGGTTTCTTGAACACGACAATGAGCTCACTGTACTCAAATTGCTTCCACAGTCACCAGATCTCAATCCGATAGAGCACCTTTGGGATGTTGTTGAACACTAGATTCTCATCCAGGCAAATCTGCAGCAACTGTGTGATGCTACAGTATCACATCAATATGGACTAAAACCTCTCTAAGGATTGTTTCCAGGACCTCGTTGAATCTGTGCCAAGAAGAATTAATACGGTTCTAAATTTAAAATCAGGTCCGATCCAGTACTAGCAACGTATACGTAATGAAGTGGCTGATGATGGTATACAGTATGTGCGCTCATTTTTAAAATATAATATATTAATCAACTCCCCCGTACCCTATACAGTTCCCCCGGCAATTTGGCCACTTGCCTGTTTCCACCCACCAGCCAGCTCTTCTTACTGCACAAAAACTCCCAACTGGAGAGGGTGAAGGCTAACACATGCTTCCTTCAAGATCCGTGAAGCCAGTTGAGCACATTTTTACAGGCAGTGTAACCAAACTTTTCCACATGCATCATGACCTCACAGAAAGCCCTGAATTCCGGTGTCATTGTGACTGACAGGGGAAAGAGTATGCCACACACAGATGGTCGCTTAAATCATTTCAAATGGGTTTTAAACCATCTAGTTTAGATTAGACCCTGGATTTGGGTACAGTGGATTCATTCCACCCCTGATATTCTTAAATTGCTGAAAAATTCTATTGTTCTTTCAACAGACATACGTACAGTAGCACCAGCCTAGAGATTTTTTTTTTTTTATGTTTTGCCCCATGCAGCAGCAGACTACTCCTTTATACAGTGGTGTACAGTATATACTGTATGTACTGTTTTCTGCTAAATGGGAATCTTGTTACTGTGAGTCTCTAGAGAGTGACGTCTCCTCGATACTCTGATTTGGGATTATTGGTATCGAGTAAGGTTACTGTAAGCTGAAACCGCTTTGAAATTCTATTTGAAATGCTCCAGCAGAAGCAGAAACAGAAACAGAAGCAGAAGCGAGCGCAGCGGCTCTGGCTTGGCTAGCAATGGCATGATAAAGTGGGCCTGGAAGAGGAGAGAAGGAAACAATAAATCTTAACCTTAAATCGTTCAAACCCTGCATCCTTTTTGCTCACTCCCTCTATTCTGCATTCTAACACAAACAGACAAGGTGCATGGCGGAGTTGTATGGTGCCTCCTCTCTATTACTCTACAGCCTGCTGGGAGCAATGCAGAAGAGTAATAAAGAGTTAGTAGGGCCTGGCAGAGATCTCAGTACGTGTGTGTATGTGTGTTTATATATCTTTTTTTTTTTTCTTTTAAAGACGCTCCCCTCTCCTCATCCAATTTATATTGTTTCCCTGACTTTCCTTGTTTGACATGTCTGCAACATGCTGCTGCACACACTTATGACAAGGTGCTTAGGTAGCTTGATGAGGCTGAAAGCCAACTTTTGCACATTTTGTCATGTTGAGACTAAGGGTCCAGGCCAAATGTTGCATAAAGAGATCACAGCAGACACCAGGTTGCGATGCATGAGCAGAGATATGAGAAACGGATGTCTAGACTATTCTGGTCATATTAACTGTTCATCAAAGAGCTTACTGCATGCTGATTGGCTGACTCACTTCAATCAGCATTAATGGGCATCGGAAGGATTTGTGCTTCAAACCTTAAAGGAGAGCAAGGCATATGAAAACATTTTGCATGTTGAGGGCTTGGAAGGAACTGGATGTGTTCTTTTTTTCCCCCCATTTGCTGATACACCTTGGGTTCTCTAATTGAAGGAGAATGCAGGCTGTTTTGTATGCAGACGCTAAAATGCGCCTCAAGAGAAACCCCATATCTAGACCATTTGCATAATGAAAGTGATTGCACGAGTCAGGGGAAGAGGAGACAAACAGCTGGAAAGGTGGAAATTTGGAAAGGAGTAAGAACTTACCCCGCTAAATGTACATTTCCATTCCAGAAGGGCGAGAGAGAGAGAGAGAGAGAGAGAAAGGGAGCGATCGGAAGTTTGGAGAATGGGGTTAGAAGATGCTACCGTACTTCTGCAGCAATTAGCGTGCATCAGACAAGAAAGCCAGATACCACTGACCATAATAGCTTTATTGTCAAGCTTTTGATAGATGTTAGATTTTAGACTAATATCGCATTCAGCTTTCAGCACTCCGAAAGAAAAAAAGGTGAAGCATCGCACTTTGTAAATGTCAGGCATCAGGAAGTAACAGAAGAGCAGTTACTCAGTTATAAAAGTTAATGTTAGTCTTCGGCCTATACGATGCTGTGTAGAAGTCTTAGGCCCCATATTTTGTTATATATAGTATGTTTAGCTTGTCTACATTATTAATAATAAAAATGAATAAATAACCAACATTACAGTTACATATTACACTACAGACCAGTTTTCAGATGGAAACAAAAGAAACTTAACGTAGGCTCCTGGGTTTTGCATGAAAACAGCAAGTGTGATAAAGTTACTGGAAGAGCTTTGGCATATTCTCCAACATGCTCAGTAAAACCTATAAGTTGTTTTATGACAACTCTTTATCTAACACTGCTGGTTTATTTTAAGCAAGGAGTTTTCACACCAAATCTTGTCTGTGTTTATTTTATTACTCTTTAGTGATCTTTATGGAAGTTTCTTTCGTGTAAAAATATTTTCAATTCATCTTCGCTTATGGCATTTTTAAATATGTGCTCAAGACTTTGCATAATGTAACAGTACAGCTCAGTACTGTGCTGTAAGTCAAACAGCATTTACAGAATATACGTTCTTCTGGTAAATGCACCTCAATTTTGTTTTAAGACAGACTTGAAAAAACCTGACCTACTGTATTCCTTCAAGCCCAGTTTAAAAGGCCTGGAAATACTCTAGGTTTTACAAGATCCTTTTATTCCTACATACTGTAATGATTAAGGGGATGTTTTTTTTTCTTTCTTGTATTTGTACTTAATGTCTCTTTAGGGGCTCTGTACAGTTTAAACCTGCGCTGCACACATGGATAGTACTATTTGTGAAAGTTAGTGTTTAAAAGGTTAAAAAAATATTTCAAGGTTTACAAACCTATTTGAGTTAGAAATTTATTCTGCTATGGTCCACCATCTGGACTCCATATTGTATGTAATGCTTTAAATAAGCAGACCTTCAGTAAGAGGTGGCAACGATGGCTTCCAGCTGTTGTCTAATGTGCGTTGGGCCCCAAGTTTCCACGAATTAGCGAACGAGGACTTCTTTTTTAAAGTCGTATTCTCCATGTGGCAGTCAAATCCGCGTGAACTGCACAAACCCACACTTTTCCTAAACCTCACCGCTAAGCCACTCTCAGCTCTCGTAAATGGGGGATGCATGGAGGAGATGGTGATATGATTCATTCAGTGTACTAGGGTGTTTTTCCTAATCATGGAAACCTGTATAAGACAGTTCATCAGTCAGTGTCCTCCTGAGAGAAGATCTGTCGTGAGAAAGATCTATTTCAGAATTTCATAGGTGTTTGGGATTTCATTCCATGCTTGGATTGTCCCATCCTAGCATTGGTTTAATCGTTTCTCACTCCCATTCTTTTCTTCCCCACTTTTTATTGCATGTTCTTTCTCTGCCTCGTCCTACAGCTTCTTTCATCATCCTCATAATCATACGCTGCTTGCATCCTTTTGCCCATTTTTTTTAGCTCTTCTTCTTCTGTTGACCAAGCGCATGTGAGCTCTGGACAGGTCCATCTTGGGAGATCTGGAGTATGTAACATTAGTGTGTGTGTGTGTGAGCGAATGTGTGTATGGGTCAGTCTGAGGCGGGTGTATCTGTAAGCGCCTTTTTAACGTGATAATACATCAAAACATTCATCCATTCATTCACACATTCGCACATTTTCTGCATTTGCATATTCGTCCAGCCAAGACGTGCTTGCTTTTTTTTATTTAGATTTTGCAACGAATGTGGATAACAAGCAGAGTTGAAGTTTATCAGTATGCATCAGGCAATCCTGAATCAGCCTACATTGTCAGCCCTGGCAAGTTGTTGAGTATCTGAAATACTCAGGTGATATATTTGACGTCGCAGTGTTAAAAAGCAGCTGAAATAGTAGTAGCAGTGGGGGGTTTTTCACGCCTTTATGATGAAGTATTTTCTTTTCTCGTCTCAAACATACAGACCCCAGACTATGAGGTTTGATGTTTAAAGATGGAAAAGCATGTTGTTCTAAGGGCTTGGTTTTATTAGATAAAGAATTGGATTTGTTTGTCTGGTTAATGTTATGGTTGATCAGATTAAGATCTGGGGAATTTGGAGCCTGGGTCAACAACCTTCAACTCTTTACCTCCTGTAAGTCCCATACTGTATGTGGCACATTGTAATGCTCTGGGTGTTCTGATACCTTTCTTTCTATGTGCATTGGCTTTTCTGTGGGATTGGACTGGACAGGCTGACCTTTGGTCTTCGCGGGCATAAATGGGCCATGGGTGCCCATGATCTTGTCACAATTTAACTGGTGATTGATCATCAGTGTTATCCAATATACTTGGCGGTGTTATCAAAGTTCTGGTTATTATTCTGGTTGATCCCTGGTTCTGGCTTGCACTCCTGCACATTACAGGTAAGATACAGTAAATAACCTCCAGACTAATGCTATACATGTGCTCAATTAATGTGCAATGAAAATGTTCAAATGGACAGCAAATGCTCTCATGGTATGTTGGGGAAATTCACCATAACGTCTATCGTCCTTCTGCACACGCGTTCCATATGGCGCGGATCATGCTGTATTCGTGCATCGAATTTTGAAGCAGTGCTCTTTGAAGCAGAGTATTCTCCTGATGACAGAAACAGAAACATCCCACTGTGGTGGCAGGACTTTTTTTTTTTCTATATTCATTAAGATGCTTTGCAGGCAGTTTGCTGAAGGGAACAATTATTAGCATATTAGAATTTCAGGAGATACTAAAATACTTCCTATTAACACTGTTGGATACTCCATTTCAGGCACATTCAGGTAATTGGACACTTATGCATTCCTAATTAAATATTCTAATGTATTCTATTCCGTTCTCATCTCTTTGGCATATTTTCTATTGTAAATTATAACCTGCCCTGTTTTATCTTTTACCACATGGAACCGTGTTTCATACCTGCCATGCTGTAATAAATGTCCCATCTAGGGAAGCAAATTTCTATTTTTGAAGCACAATTTCCTCTGCTGGTCATGTTGGGTATTTTTTTTTTCTTTATTTACAGCCCACAGAAGCTACCTTTTCATTAACTCCAGTGTGTAATGCCCCTTCTGTGTCATGCTAGAGCCGTTTAAAGTCTACAAATTCACATAATCAAAGCAATTTGCTCTGGTAATTTCCTCCATAATGGCTCTCCTTTTTATCTTTTTTTTATTTACTTTTCTCTGCATTTCTTCATCGGGTCATCCTACTGTTTTTTTTTTTTTTGTTTCTTCTCAACAGCCATTGAGATACTAGTACTTGTTAGTTTTATATTGTTAAAGAAGAACTATTAGTTGATTTCATGTACTGTACAGGGTGATGCAGTCAAAAAATGGCTCGGCATATTCTCTAATACTGTAATTCTCGCTATGATGAAGCAATTTTAAGCAAAAAAATATGCTACGTACCTTGACGTTAAGGGTGGGCGATATAACTAAAATCTTCTATCAAGGTAGAAGCAATTTTCTACCTCGATAACGATATATATCACAATATAGCAATTTGTATCTGAAAACGCATAAATCAAAATTCAAACACAAAGAAACTGTTTTACATAATGTCATTTTATTTAAACTGGGAATTGCTGAGGTTTGCCGCATTATTTTACTTTGACCATATTCGATTGGATGTGTAACAGACCTAATTTGATTTAGTTATATTGTGCTAATGTTAGATGCACAGGCACTCGTGAGGTGCATATGTGTGTGAGGTTTTTATCCCCCTCGGGGCTTGCCATAGAAGGGCAAAAGGCGCATGCGCACTTCCTGCTCTGGAGTGTCGCATGTGTTGGAGTTTCAGTTTGTTTTTGTGAATAAAGGAGAGTAAACAGTTGATAAGGATTTTGTGTGCTCTCGTTTTTATTGTTTTTACACCTGATTGAACCAAATATCTGCGCGGCCCAGTGGACAGCGCAGCGCGACTATCTAGATTACCTGGTTTATTCGCGTCTGCCCACGCCGGCTCAATCGGGTGCCCTGTTTCGTCCCACCTTAGATGTGTTTGGCTTCCCATAGAAGTGAATGTGTACTGTCATGTGCAACGTCACGTGATCTCAACCGCGATTAAGACGATAGATCAAGATCTCTATCAGTTGACAAATTTCTATCGGTTAACCGTGTATACCGGTGTATCGCCCAACCCTACTTGACTTATGTATTGCACATATCGATCAGTCGCACTACATTACAAATTTGCAGTGATCCCGTCGTTTTCAGTTTCTATACCACGTTCTGAATAACTCTTTTAACACCATATTTCTCTCTAAATTTACACTGACGTTGCTTAAACGAATTGGTGACCCAATATGTTCATACTATAAAGACGCGCCACTCATTACTGTACACTGATTGAAGGGGTACGGCGTTAAATGGTGCTACCTTATCGGTCCGACTCAGAGGCATCCAGGCGTGCACGAAACTCCATATCCTGAGGAGCACATTGTATGTTGCTTGGTTCAGGTTTCTTTGTTCTAGCGAAAGTTATTACAGAATATTAGCGGCCTCTTTTGTGTGAATCACCCTGTATAATCTTCAGTCATGTTGGGTCTGATTTAGTTTCCCAGTGAAAGCAAAGATCTGCGAATCGCAGGTAGTCTGCAGATTCAGGTCGATTTTTGGTTATTATGATTTTTTCGATTCAGTAGCAGTAATGCTTACTGTCTGGTTATTTAATTTCTTATACAATTTAAAGTATTAAAAACTACCAGCGGTGTCTAATAAGCATTGAAATGGTGTAATGTTTAAATATCACGTCTCCTTTTGCTGCACTCCAATCCAGTAGGTGGTGGTATTACACCAAGCACATCATAAAACCAAAAGAAGAAGAAAACAAAATGCGAAATGCGGAAGATAAAAGTAGTTTCTATTTTCTGTAAAAGCTTGTTTAGTTTAGCTAGATAATTAAAAAATGTGTGAATAGATTCTTGATCGAAAAAATGGTCATTAAATCACACAGATTAAATCACACAGCTCTATTGCACAGAGAAACCTGTTTTAAACTCCCCCCATTGAACATTAAAAAGCAAACATGAAAGAATTGGGGTTCCTTCTATTCATATTTGTATCTGTTTCTTATTTGTATCTAAACATATGGAGTACATTGATCACTTAAACATTCAAACCATTAACATTAAAACGACCTACGTTTGGGTTCTCTTTGAGCCACCTACTGTAGGCGGCTCTGGCCCATTGGGGATACTGTACACTTCGCAGGACCTTTCCGGGTGTCTCTGGCAGCAGGACATAGGCAGCGGATCCTTTGCGTGCTAAGGGTTGCAGGGTGTGGCCTCCATGGGTTGGCCTTGTTTGTCTGCAGCATCCCATGCGTGCTTGATTAGAGTTGGAGTTAGAAGGCCAGATCGGCGGCCTTGACATTTTTTTGGGCAATTTGTGATGCGTTGTCTTTTATGTGGGATAAGACTGGGTGGGCTGGCATTTTTTCCCAGCGGGCATGGGTGAGCCTTGGGTGCCCATAATCATGTCACCATTTTACTGTTAGTATTATCAGTGTTGTTCAGCTGACCAGTCAGTAGTCATATTGGCCGGATGTTGAAAGGAAAGTCAAGTGGACATTCTTGGGATGTCGAAGAGTTTTCTCAGATCTACCAGTGTTCATGCATATAAATTTCTGTGTGTGTGTGTTTGTGTGTGTGTGCGGGTTGGAGGTAGAGAACTCCAAAGATGGTAGTGTACTGTATGCTTCTATATTCATCCCTTTGACATTGAGGTACGACTGGGGGGTAATGTTAATATGCTGGTGTGTGCGTGTGTATATGTGTTATGTGAAACCTTTCTGGAGAAGGGGCTTCTGTACTAGAGTGACCATATGCTCAAGCGGTTCATATCGTAAAGCAGGAAGTGACGCCTTTTTAATAAGAACCTTGTCACCTGCCAGGATTCTTGTCACCAGGTTCCCATCAGGTGTGTGTGTACCTTTATTTGACCAACAGCTGATTTAAAGCTTTATATTTATTCAGTATCTACTTTAAATATAACACCTCAGATTTGAAACGAAGTGCCTGAAGGTTGTTTTTGTTCATTTTGTGCACTCCAAAGAAGCAGTCTTCCTCATTAGTCTATTTTAGCAGGAATAGTTGAAGATAATAATTACGGGAGTCTCGACATAGGCATTCTACGCTGGCGATCATTCATGTGTGAGAAGGAATAATTAAGGGCTGATGTGAGAAGTGAGAAAGTGGCATGAATGGCAGATTATTTAACCCACGAGGTCAACAGTTTTGTGCTGAGTAACAGGACGCAAAAGAGCGTTTCACTGACAATCACAGCGTACATAGTTCAAATGCTTGTTAGACAGCAAGGCTTCCTGCAACATATTTTTAGATTGCTCAGATCTCTCCAGGCTTGAACATTTTTTTCTGTTTGCTTGTCTTGAAAGTACTGTGTTGTCAGATCTTCGGTGCAGCAAGCTGTTTGTATCTGCTATCCCAACTGCCTGCCTGTATTTAAAAAAAAAACTTTTTTTTTTACTCTTATTAGTGAATTTTCCATGTCACAATAATGACTTAAAACTTTTTTTAATCAGATTTGAAGCTGCTGTCTGGTTACTTCACTGGTTTGGAACTTAAAAAGGTAGTGATGATAAGCATCCGGTCAATAGAAACGAATTGGAAATCCATATTATTCGTGCATGCATTTTAATTCCTTTCAGTAATTGATACTGTACAGTGCTGTGATTTATTTATTTTTTACACTGATTTTTTAAATTTATATTTGTCACACTTAAATGATTCAGATCATCATCCCAGGCTGATAAAATGTGATTTTATTTTTTGGCGTAAAAAAGTTCTCCAAACCTGCTTGCTGTACAGTATGTGAAAAAGTAATTGCCCCCTAAACCCAATAACTGGATTTGCCACCTGGTAGCAAGAACTGCAGTTACTGTAGTCTTTCACATCACTGTGGAGGAATTTTGGCCCACTCTTCAATGCAGAATTGTTGGCGGATTTTCAAGCATGAACAGCCTGTTTAAAGATCTCAATCGGATTTAAGTCCGGGCTTTGATTAGGCCACTCCAGATTTTTTCGAGCTACTACGAAATGGACTTGCTGGTGTGTTTAATTACTTTTTCACAGAGGGCCAGGTGATAAATGAAATCAATGCAAAGGATTGGCACCCCGTGCAGGTGAGTGAGAGAGTGAGCGAATGAAATCATAATATGTAAAAAAAAAAAAAAAAAAATCAAGATAAATACTTTTTCACATCACTGTACTTTCAGTAATATTTTATTACTTATTTATCAGGATGAATCCAAGATGTTCACGATGTAGGTCAAAGGATGGTTAGATACAGTTCAATAGGATTAATCCATATTCAGATACCTGGTCAAAACCAAGAAATAACACATCTGGGGGGGGAAAAACCCAGAAAAAAAGAAAGAAGGCAGCTTGGTCTGAACTGTGATGGCACATTCTATGCTCTACTATAACACTACAAAGAATCAGCAGGATGCATGTAAACAACAAGTACCACAGAATAGGTGAGCACAGTTGGGTAACAAATCATTTACAGGACCGGGGTGAAGGCTGGACTAAAAAAAAACTTGAAAGCAGTGCTCGTCACGTTGTGAACCGTCCCAGTCCCTGTTCATCTCAGTCGGGTAAAAACTATTTGTAGTAGTTTCGTGTCACGAAGGCTGTGTTTCTTCAAACAGCGCGTTGATCATTTTCGATCGCTCGGGCTCGCGTGCTTTCAGACTACAGCGATAACTCTTCACGTTCCACACATTGATAGTTACTGTATATTGGCCTGGCTGCTTCCTGTTGCTGACAGAAGGCCTGAGCGGTAAAGCAAAGTGAGACTTGTTGGCCTGGCTAGGACGAGCAAATGCTCCGGCTGTAGAAGCATGCCTGTGCATTATCGCGCTGTTGGCATTCTGCAAGTGCAAACTGAAACGGGTGTCATCTTTGGTATTTTCTTCAGCTGTGTAAACCCCGTATTCTTCAGATGCCGTGAATTCCTCTAGCTAGCGTCTCTAATAATACAAAATCATTTTCTAGTGGTTGCGGCTAGAGTAAAATAAAAAGCCACAATGAATGGCTTTATCAATAGAGAGCGCTGTACTGTGAGGGAGAACGTTTATTATTTGGGACACGGATCCATAAGAGGGGGTGAAAGACAGACGCTTTAAAGACAGGAAGTGTAGCATTTGTATGCATTCGTCTGTATCACAACAATGAAGAAAAGAAGCATATTTGGGTCAGATATGATGAATGTGCACATATGCACGCTTACACAGGCACGTCTGCTCACTCAGCACGCCTCAGTCCCAGTTGGCATAATTTCATTATTTCTTAAATTCACTGCCACTCGCATGCTCAGATCGAGTTCCCACACCTGCAACGCTGAGTGTTTTATTTATTTATTTATTTATTTATTTTATTTTTATTTATTTTTTGTTCCACTTTCGGAAGATTTAATGTTAAGCAGCGTGTCAGATTTGCGGCTGATGATTATGCATGTCCGTATCGGTCGTTCTCTTCCATTCCAGCTAGTCTCCGAGCACAGATGAGGCCCAGCTGGAGCCAGGAAAGGAGCAGGAACGCGTCGCTATGGCAACGCGCATCGCTCAAACATTCATGCACAATTCATGCCGACCTTTTGCTCTTCAGCGTCAGCCCCCTTGTGGCCTCTATGCAGCCATTGCACAGCCCTTCAGACCAACACAAGGTTCAGGGACCTCTTACAGGTGGATCCTCTCATCCAGACCAATCCATAAACTCCCTCAAGCACCTTTTAATGAACGCCAGAATGCCTCGGTGGTAATAGACCCAATGGCTGTGGAGGAGCAGAGGAGGGAGGGTGGAAGCTGGAGAGCAGGATCTGCCTGGGAGAGATGGATGGATAGATGGGTTTCGGTGATGACCTCATTTTTAAAAAAGGGAGGGTGAGTAATCGAGGAGGGTGAGAGGTGTGTATATACGGCACCTTTCTGTCACTATGGATATTGAATTGAGGAGAGGAATGTCAAATGGAAATGTGTTCAGAACCAGCAGCCACCTAACAGCTGTTCCCGTTTCTGAATTTACAACCGGACTGGAAATGTGTTTCTTTTTCCTTTAACACGTCACTTCGGGTGATACTGTTCCGTATGTGTATGGTATACTGCATGAAACGCTTCTAAATGTCTTTTATCCAGTAAAATACATTATTCACTTGTGATAATCCTGCTCTTATTCATATGGCTGCTCATGCTTACATATTGTCTCATTATAATTCATAACACCTCAGTTTGGATAGTCTCAGTTGCAACCCATTTAGATCTTCTCACGCATTAACATTTATTCAAAGTGAGGTTTGAGTCACCGTTCGCTTTACTAGAGTTTCAGTCCGATTATTCAATGAAAAGGGATAAAATATCATGTTCAAGTGCACTTAATGGAGAACACGTCACATTCCTGCATATGACATTTGGTACTTGGAAAGCCATTAACTCACTGTTTTGAATTTTTTGCAAGGGTAAGGACGGAATGGAATTTGTTTCTGATTTTTCTTTGACTATATCCTATTTGCGATTTCCTTTAAAGTGCTGGCTTAATCGGACTGCGGTAGGTCTAATTCTTTACAATTATTTCATTGCACCAGGGCAGAGAGGGTGGTAGTGCTGAGACGAACGATGCAGAGGGCACATTTGTGACTCAAGATAGATAAATTTTTACACAGGCGAAGCGGAGAAAAAGCAGCGTCCATTTACAAAATTGGCTCTTTTTTTCTGTCATTATATTCCTATTGTGTCTACAGCCAAACCTTGGCCTCTGAGACTTCTGTCTGATTGCTGCAGATCTTGAGACTCCCCTGGACGTGAGGGTTAGACGAGGCACGATCGAGGGAGAAGCGAGAAAAAATGCTTCTTGTTCACTTTGGCAGTGTGGGTGCTGAAGATGTATTGAGATGTATTGAATAGAAAAGTTGGATTCAGTTATCGCTTCTTTCAGCTGGCGGTTCTTTCCGCTGGGATAATAATCTTCTTTGTAGGGGTTGATGGCATCATGGATGTGCTCGAAGTGTAAGGACAGCTTTGGGGAAGCAATATCGTTCCCCTCGTCTTCTGGAGCAGCTGTAGCTTGCAGAGTGTGTGTTACCAGTTCCAGTGGCTGCGGATACCATTACGCAAAATCCCGAGGCTGCAGTCACTTAGTCGAGTTATGCTAGTGCACAAAGACCTGCGGGCATCGGTTGCTCTCGCAGGCGAGTGTCTTTCCAACCGCGTAATGGGATGACACACTTTTACAAAAATGTAAGAGTGTACAATGTTCTCAGTGAAAGTACTGGACTGAAAGAGTCAATACAACACCTTAGGGGTTTTCCAATGCTTTTTCTCATAACTTTATTCTGAATAGAGGAAAGATGTCACTGAAAGTGAAAACTTTATTGAGATGGAACAGATAAGGATGCACAATAAAAGAAAGGCTTCCAGGACATCTGGTTCATTCTGGAGATCTGTATCATCAAGAGCCTATTCAGGAGTTCTGTGGTTTTAATTAGGCTGCTACTTTGTTTAATGGACCCATGTTTTACCAGCAGGAGGGTTCGAGACTTGAGATGAAATTTCGTGTGAATGAAGGCAAAAAAAAATATATTTCACTTTTAAAGAAGACGCGTAGCCTCGACGATCCTGGCCGAGGTGACTCGGAGCTCACAGCAGTTGTTCTGGGGGACGTTTACAGTAGCAAGTGGAATGCCTGATCTTGACAGATAACTTGTCACCAACTTGTGACCTAACATCGTAGGCCTCAGGTTGCCCATATTTTGTCCCTCAATGCACAAGATGAAATACCCCCCAGATAATGCATTTTTCGTACCTCAAACTGTCTTTATTTCACTCCTCCTCCAAATGTGCTGTTTCAGTGTCAATGTAAATGAGCCACGTCCAACCAGAGAAAGTCAGAGCTGAGCAACAAGCTGGGGGAGGGTATGTTCTTATGTATAAGAGATAAATCCAAGTCCGATCCCTAAAAAAAAGCACTAAAAGCAGGGAAGAATTTTTGTTACCTGGTTTTGTGTGTGCATGTTTGCTGATAGGATAAAAAAATGCAAGCATGAAAAAATTATAGCTATAACCCCTTGAACAGGATTAAAAAATAATACGAGTTTGAGGAACTGCTGAAAAACTAAATCTAAACAGCTTCTGGTTTAGGCCACCCTTACTCTGTGCAAATTCAAGTACAGACAATTGGAGCACAGATACATGCTCTTGAAAAAGCGATGTTCTTGAGAACCTCTGAAGAAGGCTGGACTCTCTTCAGCATTATCAATTCAATGGCTTTAGGAGACTTTTATCATTGATGTGCTTGGGACGTTGAGGAGCTTTTGGAATAATTGGAGATCAGTGACTGTTTGCTGCTTCTTATACAGTAGCTGCCCTCCGAACAGACTGCTTGAGCCTGTTAGAAACGCTTCTGTTTATCCTGCCAGACCCTGTGGGTGTCTGTCTATCTCTGTCCAGTGCCTCCACACCTATTCATACATCAATCGTCTCTATATCCTATTCTTTACCTGTCCTTTGAGTCTATCTCTCTGAGAGTTTAAAGGAAATAGGTACATGGTAATGTAATGTTCCAGGTCTCTAGTCATGCACCTTTTTGTTCCACTTCATTTCACTCCTGGTCTTTGCTTTATTTTCAAAGCCCTGTGGCGAAGGAAAGGCAGAATGAAAATTCCATCATGTTTCTTATGTAAAGTGCTTAATGAGGGCATCTGCTAATTATGCTGTACACGTTTTATTTGGGGCGTCAATTTAGCATGAATTGATGGCTCAGCTGGCAAGGAAATTGCATGTATTTCTAAGTGATGACAAGCATTAAACTTTTTTTTTTTTTTTTTTAAATAAAGACAGACCTGTTTGTGTTGGCCTTTCTCTACGTTTCTATCTGTCTTTCTTTCTGTTTCATCTCGCTTCCCATCAGAGGGCTCTAAATGGATAGTGTAACTGGCTAGGAGGGGGTGTAGCGCTCCATCTGTTCCATACACGGTGGAAACCTGTCTGGGAATTCGGGCACTTCTGTGCACAGCTGCTACTGCGGCTTGGCCGGTTGAAATGATGGTATGCCAAGGCAGGAGTGATGAGTACAAGAGTTCGATGTGGCCGGAGGATAAGGGATGCTTCCTTACCACAGTAATTGGGTTTAACGTGTCCTACTGGGGTTCGGACATGGACAGGCATTTGTCTGATGCCAAGCTCTGATCACGGTGAGATTCTTCAAGGCTTGGCTTGCGCCTGCTCACCCTACTATTCACTGTCGGTGTTTTCTCACCTCACTTACGCTGAATCGTGATTTTTTTTCCCCCTCTATTTCTCCACTCCATATTGCATATACTCAGCATCTATGATGATGTCATTAGTAGAAGGTCTGTTTCCTGTCAGATGCTACTCTAGCATCTCGGTGTCATCGGGTCCGTTACTTGTAAGACCCGGATTGTGGATTAGTTCCCCAGCCAACGCCTGCCTGCCTGTCTCAGGGCTTTCACTCGGGCTGTAACTGGCCTTTCTCAAACCATACAGAGACAGCTTTATTGACAGAAGTATAAATTTAACCACACACACACACACACACCCTTTCCTCAGGGCATAAATTCCTGTTCATTTGTGCCTGGTCATGTGGTCTCCGTTTGAAAAGAAATAACCAGTGCATCTAAAAGAAATGTAATTCAATATGCCTAGTCACAAACTGCCATGGGGAGGAAGTGCACAGGTGCCCATGGATTGTTGCTCACCAATTGAGTGCTTAGTGCGTCCCTATGAATAGCTCTGGATAGATCTAATGGGAAACTACAACGGCGATAAGGGTGTGTGTGGTGTTTTTTTTTTTTTTTTTTTTTAAGAGCCATGTGCACTGCTTCTTCTTAACTGTCTTTCTCTGTGTGCCATTGCTTAACAAGAACCAGATTCAGAGCTCCAGATTTGCGATGCCACATCAAAAGGTACCGCCATAGGCGCAACATATGCTAGGGACTCTGTGAACTTGTTCTTGACTGTGACTGGGTTTGTCTTCACTCCTTTTTTTGTCATCCATTAAAGTGGCACTCGTCTTCTATACCATTTATCCTGTACAGAATTCACAGAATTAGGGCAGGAGATCGGATATTTGGGAATGTCGAAGAAACTAATCTGCATGATTTTGGACTGTGGGAGAAAAGCAGAAAAAAACCTTTGGAAACCCACAAAACATGGGAAGAACATGCAAACTACACGCATACAGACCCTGAAGGCGCGAGGCCACTGTGCCGCTGTACGATGTGGCATGTGCTATTTAAAATGTTAGTTTAGACCTATTCATCATCTTGTTAGCTTCTCAGGGTGATCAGCTTTTGGAGGCAGAATTATTTAAGGAAACTGAAGTACAATACATTATTAGTGTATTTAGAGAAAGCTGCAACGTTGACATTGGGAATAATGGAATAATCATGTGACCGCAACTGTAATGGCCAAAAAATGTATGAAAGTGAATGTTCAATGTACTGTAGGTGATGCAACGGATTTTAAAAATCATTCAGCTCATCCATACTGTAAGTCTGTGATTGGGGTAAAAGTCGTAAGGTTTGACATTCGACAAGATGGTTAAAAAAATTAACCAGTAATTTTGTAACCTAGACAGGAAATATAACAAATTGGCTAGTGTGAGGTAATTGGCAAGCCAGATAAACAGTTGTGTGATCCATCCATCTGTTGTTTATAGTTATCCTGTCTAGGGTTGTGGGAAATCTGGAGCCTATACTAGGGAACTCAAGGTAGAATACACCCTGGATGGGGTGCCAAACCAATGCTGCGCTTAAGCACACGCAAGCGTAATCGCACACTATGGGCAATCTGGAAACAACAATCAGCCCACATTGCCAAATGTCTTTGGACTGCGGAAGGAAACCCACTTAGCACGGGGCGAGCATACAAACTCTACGCACACAGTTGGGAGGCGAGATTTCAGCCCCCAACCCAAGAGGTGCAAGGCAGCAGTGCTAACCACCAAGCCACAAGTTGAGATGTCATGAGTGGTTGGATTGTGCTAGCTGATGACATAAGCAATGACATTAAAGCTTGATCATTAAAGAATCTTTGTCTTATAATAGACATGATTTCCGAGTCTGTTGTAGAAGATTGCAGTGGGATCATCTTCTACAGTGTGATGAGGAATAATCTTGAAAGGTTGCTGTAAACACACAGTAAAGTCTTTAGCTACAGTAGTTCTTCTGAAAACATTCTTTGCCCTATTTTCTGAAATAGGAAACCACTGTACAGTAAATTCCAGCCAATCGCATGCAAGCACCTGGCCCACATGATTCAGTTCTGCGGAGATCCAGCATTTCCTTGACAAGTAGCATTTTAGAGTAAAAACTTGTTAATTGCTGCTGGTTGACAGATCTCTACAGCCGTCTCATTTCTGCAGCTTTACCACCCACCACCAGCAGAAAGTTTTAATTTAGCAACCAGAAGCTTCCACACTGCAATGAAATACATTTACATTGGGATGCAAATGAACTAAACTGACAAAAGACATAGTTTGGGAGGTGAAATCGAGTATTTCTTTTCCGCCCTGCTCAGTTTATTCCTCAGGTGTATTCATTTGGTTCTTTTGCCGGGGTTAGAGTAATTTTACACCGCCGACAGGAAACGATAACGAGTCACAAGACAATAAAGAAAATCCACAGAGCAGAAAGAGCTCCATTTTTATGCTGATTAATTTAGGGCAAGCTATGGGAATGTGCTTGCTCGATGAGGCATGGGCGTATTTCATGTTACTTAAAATGTATGCATTGTTCAACTGCTTCCTTTCTGAAATATCGCATGTACAGTACGCTCGACAATGTTGATCTGCTTGTAGCGATTTGACCGACGGATAGTGAGGATCGCCTTGATTTCTCGAAAATAAACCGATCATATGCTTTTTAGGGTCATTAAGAAGAAAAAAGGAAGAGAGAGAGAAACAAGGCAGTGTTTGACAGCAGCTAAAATGAGCCCTCTCATTCTGAAATACTGGTCACCGTTTAATGGGCTTTATTTTGTGCTTACTTGCTCTTTGGTTGGGCAGCAGAGAGGGAGCAGGTTGCATTTTATAATGACAGCCGGCTCTTTTCTTGCTCCTTGGCTCGTTCTCGTTCTGTGACCGTGCTGGCTGCGTGAGGAGCGAGCCGGAGAAAAAGAGAAAATGAAGTGATTTGTGGAGGCATTGATCGGCAGCGGAGGTATTGATCAGGGTGCCGAGAGGGATGGAAGTGGGTGGGCTAAAGCTCTTTGTCTGGCAGAGATGGACACTAGTTGTCCTGGCTGCAGGGGGCGTGTGGCCTTGTCGCCGTGGTTTGATGGCGGCATTGATATTACTGGCAGGGATGACAGCAGGAAATCATTATGACCACCCCGCCGACCACTTCTCTCCTGCACCGTATCCACTCAGTTTTAGCATTGAAGAAACGGGGTTGTACACTTGACTAAAACTTTAACTCACCTCTAAGGTGAAGGCTTTGAGTCCTGCCTTCAGACCAGCATGCATGGCTGGTCTCCCTGTGCTTGATGGGTTTCCTCTGGATACTTCAGTTTCCAGGCCAGTGACATTTCCAGAAGGTTAAGGTGTGTCAGATTGGCATACCGTCCAGGGTGCACCCCACCATTTGCCCTGAGTTCCCTGGGATGGGCTTTAGCATACACAGTCCTCTTAAAAATGGGGCTACAAACTAGTCTGGGTACCTTTGCATCGTCAAAAGGGAAGGAAGCACTGTAGTTCTCATGTTCCAATGACAAGAACAGATGTATAAAAACATACGTTTACTGTATAGACTTGAAGCACATTTTGTAGATCACCCTGAAGGTTCAACTGAAATTATCAAAAAAACAAAAACATGGTCTACGTAAATGTCTAGAAAATCTTCTGTGGAATGCAAAAACCTTTATTCTTCACTAGTTCAGTGTTGGAACTTAAAGGAAACATAAAAGTCTCTGGCAGTGCCTACCATTTTTCAAACCCTTTAGTACAAAATATAGATAAGGAATTACAGTAAGGAATTCCAGAATCATTCCTGGTTGGCAATCCAGGTCAATTGTGGAAAGTTCAGCCACCGGAGCTTCAAAGCAATGGGATAAAACGAAGGTGTTTAAAAATTAGTCTTAACGAGATCACACCTTCTTTTGGTCTTAGTGATGACAGAACAATGCTAAATTATTGTTGACGGTTTGGAGATAATAATATTAATGCAGACCATTTGGTCTAATGACATATCTAGAATATTTAGCATATTTGTGGATCGGGAGCTCTTACAGTATTCCTAAGCGTACTACAGAGTGCCATCTGGACATCTTGGTTTCTCTCCAAGAGGCAACCTACTGTAGACGGGGCGAGTTCCAATACTGTGTAGGCCTGCTCCCTTCCCCCTTTTCACCATGAGCTACTATTATTTGGAGCACCACTTTGGAATGGAAGCCAGTAAGCACAAAATTAAAAAAAAAAAAAAAAAAACCTTTTCTTGTTGTCCTTTCTGTTTTTTTGCTCTTTATCGTTTCCCAATGTTCGTCTTTAAACCATCCAGTGGGGAAAAAAGAAAAGAGGTGATGAAAGAGAGAGCGAAAGGGTGGTAGGAGGGAAAGGAGGAACTGAGTGTGAAAAAAAAAAAAAAGAATGGAAAAAAATGAACTGCACCCTGTGATGATTAGGATGGACCACAGGGCACAGTGGAGGGGAAGTGAGCTCGGCACGGAGTGGGGGGTGGCAAATGTGGTGCGGAGGAAACGAGGGAGAACATGAAAGAACGTTCAGAGTGGAAGAGATGGAGCGAGTAAGCGAGAAGCAAGTTCTCTCTCTCTCTCTCGCTCTCTCTCATTTTCTGTTTCTCCACCTCTGTCTCTTTGGATGGTTTGAATAATTGAATCTCGCATGGTGACAGGGCCATGGTGGCTCGTCCGTGCCTGGTCTATTTGTAATCTTTTCATTGCTCGGCTGCTCATCTTTGTGCGAGAAATGCAGGGTGACAATACGCCCCTGATAGTAGATTTCTGAAAATATTCTGCTCTTTAGCTGTCCATTAGAAAAACTTCGCCTCTGTGTAACCAGGGACTTGGAGTTCATACCGTATGCTCTCGCATTTGTCCGTGGCTTTTATTAGACTGCTGGTTGTGGTTTTGGTTAAACCAAGCAGTTACAATGTCTTCCTACACTACTGGGTCGCGTTCATCTTTCGCGGTGTACTGTACATCCGAGGATAAGGCATGGCTGACTCGCCTCCGATTCACCCGCCTCTACTTTCTGGAGCTTCTTTTCATTAGAAACTGCCCTGGCCTGTCCTGTGTAGGAGGAGGGTTTTTCTTTTTTTGCGTTCCCATTTTTTTTTCATGCTGAAGCTCTAAATAAGTTGGGGTGTCTCTAAGCCGGGTCAGAGCCTGAAGCAGACGTGGAGGAGCAATAAGAGAGAGAGAAAGAGATAGAGAGACAGAGAGAAAGAGAGAATCGTCTGAACCTTTATATATGTGGAAATGAGAAAATAGAAGGTGCCTGCAGAAACCTCTACTCTATCTATAACTCCAGTCGAATCAAATAACCGGCCTCTTTTTTTTTTTTCCTATTCTATTCGTTTATTTTACTTTTTAGTAACAAGCAATGAAATTTTATAGAATAGAAGACGAGGAAAAACAAGTCAGCGGGCAAGAAAAGATGAGCTGTAAAGCTGAGTCCTCGATATTGGATTGCGGTAAGCTCCAGCATGCGTGCAGATGTGCCTTGGTGCTCAGGTGTATATCATTGAGCCCGAGTCTTAGTGTATAGCTGCAGCATAGTCAGTAAGAAGAGGTGTGTAAGAAATCTCTGCCTGGTGCATCAGCTGTTAGATTTTTTTCCCCCCCAGCTGTTTGTGTTTGGGAACAAGTGGCTGTGACCTCTCGAGTCCTCCTTTACTTATGCATGAAGAGGAGATGTTCGCCAGAAGTCACAAATTAGATTTCCTTAGTTAGATGTCATCGTTCCTATAGTAACAACTGATTCACAGGTCATGAGTTCACATGCAGGTAAGACTTGTTTGATTATCTTTTTTTTTTTGGTCATGAGCCACCCGGCACATCAGGCTCCCAGACATGTCTGTCGTTTCTGCGGCAGGTACTTAAGGGGTCAGGTTGCCAGCTTGACACCAAATTGTTATTCACACACTACAGACAATTTAGGAACGCCAATTAGTCTTTGGACTGTGGGAAGAAATCGGAGTACCTGGAGGAAACCCACCAAGCAATGGAGCACATAAACTGCATGCACACAGATCCGTAGTGGGAATCGAACCTTTACCCTGAAGTACAGTACAGGCTGGATTAAATACAAATCTATGGTTAATAATAGTAATAATGATAGCATTTCGCCGGCGTCAGATCTTTGTAACGTCTTTTGACTTTCAAGATTCTCAAGACTTAGTCTTAACTTAGTCATGTTTCTTTTGATTTTTTATTTTATTTTATAATTTTTTTTTGCGTTATTAACATATAGAAAGGTAGGTGGGGAAGTGTTTAAAGCTGGAAATTATATAAATGCATTATGTGTAATTCATTAAGTAAATAAAAACTGTATTAATTGACTAACTGCTGTGGAATAAGAACACTAAAACATTTTACCATGAAAAAAAATCATAGACCGACTTGTAATAATCGCAACTCTACTTGCTGTTGGGCTTCATCACAAAACCCCATCATTGATTAATTTCCTAAATCATCATGGCTCTGTCACGGTTAGTTCCCCCTCTTCCTTTGGTGAAACTTCTAGTTCTTTGTACGTTAAAGTTCGAAAAAGTTTTCAGTGACAATACTACAGTAGCTACATGCTTAAGCAGTCCCCCTCTCCAAACCGCAAGTGCCGATCGTCAAACTCACAACCGGTTGAATTCCCATGTCTACTCTTAGGCTGTTGCCATAGCAACCCATTCCCCACAACCAATCCTGTCGCACCGCATGGTCGGGAAATGAGCACGAAGCACAGAATGTATAGGAGTGAGATCACTGCTGAGATGGATCGGATGGATATTTTAGAGGAACTCTATATACGACACATCATGCATTGTGATGCCTGGCCCCGCACATTACCGCTAGAATAAATATACCATTACGATGCCGTGCTTTACAAGCATGTGACAGATAAACCAATGGCAGATATTATTTATATTACAAACATCAAAAGAGACTGGTGTTTAAATTATACAATAGATTTATATATGTATGGCATTTAAATGATGGATCAGGCTGACAAATGCATCATCTTTTATGCTTCACAGTCAAATATTCTAGGCTTTCATTGCATATGCAGGTATTGGATTTTCATTTATTCATCTTTTCCCCCTCTTTTCCCCCTCTTGAAGAAAGTACAGTGGTTTCTAAAGGTGTGTGTGTGTGTGTGTGTGTGTGTGTGTGTGTGTGTGTGTGTGTGTGTGTGTGTGTGTGTAAACCCTCCACTCCCCTCCATCACCCCACTTAACATGCAGCGGTGCCAACCAGTGGCATTATGCGTTCTGCATTGCTTGATCTTGAATATGCACGAATGCAGAGTAGTTGCTCTCGTCCTCCGTCGGCCTTCCATCTTGCTCATCTCTCTCTCTCTCTCCCTGCCTGTGTGTCTCTCTCTCTCTCTCTCCTGCTCTCTTTTCTGTTCATGCAAGCATAGCTCTTGAAGTGGTCTTGAAGCCTTTCATGGGACGTGCCTGCAGGAGAACTGGCACCTTATACCCGAGCTTCTTTCGACTCCATCGGTTCCTATTGCTCGGTCTGTCTACTCCCTGCATACAGTACCTCAGACTGATTTAAGGAGAGCGAAGAACTCGAGGGAACATCGTGGAATGGGTGGATGTTCCTATTCTGTCCATTAAGGAGTGTGCATGAACAATTTTGTCTTTTGAGGCAGGACACAACCTGTGGTTTGGGGGATTTAAAGAAGTGCAATCTGAGAGTTTTTTTTTTTTTTTAATTGTGAAGCATCTTTACAAATGCAGGGCTCTTTTAGCCTGGATTAAGTATGTACTGTAAGTGTGCACTCGTGTACCCGAGCGTGTATGCTATGTGTTGATTTTCGGCCTGTGTTACACCTGTGAATTTCAAGCAGCCTTTCTGGGTGGCAGGCGCTGTGTTCAAAACAACAGTGGGCGCCTATGCATGTCAGACTGACAGCACCAAGTTCTGACAGCCCGAGCTGCCTTAAAAACAAACACTCACACACACACGCACTAGTCCACCGAGCCGAGTGTGTGTAAGGCTCCATGCTGTTCTCTCTATAACAAAGCATTGTGGGTGTATGGGATAGGTGTCAGTCAAGCATCCGTGCGACTTCTACCTCCAAAAAATAAAAAATAAATAAAAAAGCGTGAAGCGATAACACAGACGTGAACACCCACCTGTCAATACTAGGCGAAAAGAAAAGGGGTGGATGCTGAGTTCTGTGTGTGTGTGTGTGTGTGTGTGTGTGGTCAAAATGTTTGGAGTCAGTGATCAGGAACAGCCTGTGCTCAAGCCCTTCCAGCTTCTACCTATCCTGAGAGTTGTTGATAAGAGAAGTAAAAAAAGAGAGAGAGAATGAGAAAGGAAGAGAGAAAGACAGAAGCGAGGGTGAGGAACGAGGAGATAAACAGCAAAACAAGTGTAAGAGGAACAGACAGAGACTCTTGTATGGTTATTGGTGTGGGCCTTATGCAGCTCTTTGTCTATTTGGAGCCGTACAACGTGGCAGGACTGAAATTCATTGAAACTTCGCACAGCTTAACCGAGATCGAGTCGTTGCCATGGCAACACGCGCAACTCCAAATGGAATCTGCTGATCACTAGTGTAGCTATGATTCATCATGAGGTCATTCTTAGAGAAAGATGAGATGTCTGTAGACCTTGATTCCATTGTGTCGCAAGTCGAACCTTACAGCAGTCACGAGTAAGAATATTACGACTTGAGACATTCCTATTGTAATAACCTAGTCTAAAAATATCACAGTTTCATAGTATCATCGAGCATCGGAAAGCGACACCGTTTAAAAACTGAAGGAAACGGGTGAAGGAGACCATAACAGAAAAAAAAGAAAGATATTTTTTGAAAGCCACTTTCCAAAGAAATCTCTTCAACTGTCAGTTCTTGTTGGGAGAAACTGCCTGGCTGTGAGGAACAACATCGCAGAGAGTCAAAACAAAAATGCTTGTTTTGTCTAGTTCTGGTCACCAATACCACGTTCTTCTAAACATAAAGCGGCAAATGTGCTATGAATGGCAGCAAAGTGAGCTGTGTGACGTGAGCACACTATAATGGAATGCGCAAAGGTTTTCAATACCGTTGTGTCCATGTTGTAGAGAGATGGAGGTTTGGATTGTAAGATGTAGTCCTACAGATGAGGTTAGAAAATCGATGGGAATTTCAAAACAATGGTGAGGTAAAGATACCGTGGAAGGTTTCTCACCTGCTACTGTATGTGGAAGGCCTGGGTTCGATTCCCACCCAACGCTCAAACCCCAGCCACTGAATGCAGTGCCGGTCCCAAGCCCGGATCAAATGATAAAACGTGTTCCAAGTAATGTGTGCAGATCGGATGGTCCGCTGTGGCAACTATATTTATTTTTGCATTATTAACATATAGAATTTGTTGTGTCGCAATTTCATTGCATAAAATAAATACATTTTATTTTCTTGGGTGTCATCATTTAAAACAATTGAATGGAATGTGGCGGCACGGTGGTGTAGTGGTTAACACGATATCCTTGCACCTCCAGGGTCTGGGTTCGATTCCCGACGAGACTCGATTTCTGTTTCCGTGTGCATGGAGAGTTTGCATGTTCTCTTGCATGGTAGGTTTCCTCCGGGTACTCTGGTTTCCTCAGACATTCCAAAGACATGTAGGTTAGGTTAATTGACATTACCAAATTGCCTGTAGTGTGTATATGTATGCGCTGTGATGGATTGGCACCCTGTTCAGGGTGTAGCCCGCCTCGTGCCCTAAGTCTCCTGGGACAGGCTCCAGGCCACCCCTGCGCGACTCTGAATACAGGATAAAGCACTATAGATGATGAGTGAGCGAGTAAATTGAATGTCATTAAAACGTCGAATTTCAGTTTGATCTCAATACTTTTGGCCCATGCTGTACACTGTGACGTCCTGCCGAAACAATTTCTCTTTGTCAACCCCAGTCACACCACTACTCATTAGCATTCAAGCACTTTGATTTTCCACTTAATAAAGTAAATTGGATTGCTTTTACCACTTTTTTTTACTGTGCTAATATACTCCAGTACTGTATTTACTTTTATATTTACTGTATTGCAAATTGAATTACAGCCTTTCCATATGAACTTAATTCACTACCGCTGCTTTTTTAAAGGTTCTCTTGTTGATTATCTACTTTATACGAATGTTTGTTTCCAGGCTGCCGTGGAAAGCTCTGCGGTTTCGGTGCAGTGTGTGAAAGAGACTCTACGGACCCCTCGAAAGGAGAGTGTGTGTGCAAGAAGATGGCGTGTCCGTCTGTGGTGGCGCCCGTGTGCGGCTCGGACTCCTCCACTTACTCCAACGAGTGCGAGCTGGAGAAGGCTCAGTGCAACACTCAGAGACGCATCAAGGTGATGCGCAAGGGCTCTTGTGGTAAGTTCCTGATATCTATCCTGGGACGCATATGCGTAGACACACATTTACACACACTCTTACACATGCCCCAGTAGAGGTATATTAATCATATTTTAAACATTAAGACGTGAGTGTCAGTTTCCACAACGATTGTGCAGAAGGGCTGCGATAAGAGAACAGCTTGGAAATTGGCTTCCTGGCGAACGTGGGAGCTTCTATCTGATATAATGAAGGACATACTGCACTTCAGATTAAGATTTTATTTATTTGTCATATGTATCTTACAGAATTTTTTTTTTTTTTTACCTATTCCAGTTCGGAAGCTAGGGTATGAGCGCAGGGCCCGCCAGTATCTGGAGCAGTCAGGGTTAAGGGCCTTGGTCAAGGGTTCAACTGTGGCAGCTTGGCGGTGCTGTGGCTTGAACCCCCAACCTTCCGATCAGTAACTGTTTGAGCTCCCACTGCCCTTAATACTTCAGTATTAAACGAATTGTTTTTTACAATTTGCAAACTATTTCCAGGAATTTGCAAATTTCCAGGACATTTACATGAATGACTTTTTAAAATAATTATTAATTGAAATTGAAGAATTTTAATGGGGAAATTTATGAGACCTGAAATTTTAACAGCATTACATTGTGTGACATGCTTAGGAATGGTTAGCACCATTGAGGCCGCCTTGCATCTTGCGCCTTGCGCCTTGCATGTTCTCAAAGTGCTTGTTGGGTTTCCTCCGGGTATTCCGGTTTCCTCCCACAGTCCAAAGTCATGCAGATTAGGCTAATTGTCCTTCCCAAATTGCCTGTAGTGTGTGAATGCGTGTGTCCTCCAGTTGGATTGGCACGCTGTCCAGGGTCCTTGTGTCCTACAGTAAGTCTCCTGGGATAGGCTCTAGACGCCCCATGACCGTGAATACAGGATAAAACGGTATAAACAGTGAGTGAGTGAGTGTTGTCAGATTTCTGGTGTATAGGAGATGTACTGTACCATATTCATTATACGTCTTTATGGGCATCACTTCACCACACCTTGGCTGTTTATTTTCCTATAACAGAATGTCCTGTTGTCCATTCATTAAATACACCAGCTACTTCCTATCACAACTTCATTGCATATCACCTTTTTTATTATATTCTGCATTTCTGAAGAGTGTGCCACAAAATAGCAACACTGTGTGCCAGTAATAATAATCAGGCATTATCCTAATCGCAATGTGCATTATCTCCACCGGGAGTTCCTCAGGCAGAAAAAAGGTCATCATACATGATGCGTGTTCAGGACTGATCATTTTAATAAAGAATGTTCTGTGTCCGTGTGTCTGACCAGTATAAGTAGCAATTACGAAGTCTGGTGGAACACAACGTCCGTATCCTTCCTGCAGCTCTAATTAGCCACCTATCATACCAAGCAGTAGGAGAAAGAGCATGATGCAATTGAAGGGCCTTTACCTGTTATCTCCCCTTTCCACGTAAACACACATACACATACAAAACACCATTCTCACTGTGCTAGCACTTGATTAACACAGTGCTTGATATGAATTCACTCTGGACGACCAGCGGGTTGCTAATGGCCAGCGGCCTCCTGGTAATTTCCTTAATGAAACGGGCAGTGTGTTCGTCACAGCAGCCCGTCTCCTCCATCACACAACTAGCACACATACACAGAAGGTGGCTCCTTTGAAGAAAGGAAAACAGCTTAGACGGGGGGGAGAAAGAGAGAGGGAGGAGAGGAAGAGAAGGCGTGTACTGTTTTAATCAGCTAGAGTGATCTTAAAAAAAAAAAAAAAATTATTGACCTTGTGGGTAAGGAAATAGATTGTGGCAGTTTGCGAGAATGACAAGGTGTACGTGTGGGTTTTGTGGCATTGCACCTGATTTAGTGATGGCCATAAAAGTCCATAAAAGGAAGAGCTCGGAGTGAGCTGAAAACGACTAAATGACAGCGAAAGAGTGCCTCTTAAATGGCTCTCGTGCTAAATCTTATAGTAATGTATGTACAGCAGCACAGACACTTATAGACATACAGCTGTTATAGACACACCCTAATTCTTATGTCTGTTATACACTGGTATCTCTCTTGTCCTGATTGAATAGGTACTGTAGACTCATTTGTCTTTATTTATGTTTTTTTTTTTTTATTAGATTGCTTTTATAAAAAAAAATCTATCAATGACAGTAAAACATAAAAGGACTCGATTTCACAGGCGCTTCATTAAATCTGTGTGATATTTAATTGAAGTAAATAATCCATTTCCATATACAGAATTGCAGGAACTCGTCACAGTTATACAGTACGATTTGAAGCCAATCAGCTCAGGCTCCCTGTAGTGAGATGTTTTTCTAAACTAACTAGACATTCATGAATTCCACATTTCCTGCATAATAAATTAATTTGTATTCCGTTTGATAAACGAGGCCTACTGCGTGTGTGCGTCAGTGGGGTTCAACGCACCATGGTGCAAGCCAGTGCTGGATGGTCAAAGGAGCAGCAGGGCAGCAGTGCAGGCAGCAGATCAATAGCCGGTTTGCCCCAAGTCTTTTCTATTTGTGTGTCCACAGAGCATCCAGAATTCTCGCTGTCACTGCCCTTTGTGCTCTATACTCAAACACTCATTTTCTCTCACACGTCAGTTTCCTTACTATTATTTTCTCTAGGCTTGTATAAGTCAATTTTTGCGGGCACTACACCCAAGCTTTGGAACAGTTTACAAGCAGACCTTGGATATGCTTCACCCATGCCTTATTTTTTTTTAAAGGTTGACACATACTTTTATTCCATAACCTTTTGTGACCAATGTATTAAACAGGAAAACTTTATAATGCCAAGGTCATGCTTTGAAGATGGTTCAGTGCATACAATATATAGTGTATAGTACTGTGTGAAAGTCTTGAGATCCTCCCTACAGTATTTCTTCATATTTTGCCTTGAAGTAGCCAGACTTCTTATATTTTTAATATAGTCTTGAGGAATAGTTCTCCAGGCTTCCTAAAGGACATTTTGTGTGAGTAACAGTGAGAAACAGGTGCAGGTGATGACATATGATCAGGCTGGTGATTAGTATACTGGTGATGCTGGACGAACGGGTTCGAACAGATGAGAGGGGAAATGAGGTTGCTGCTGAGGTTCTTATATAAACCTCTTTGCAGCATGTCAGTATAAAACATTTGTTCCCTTTTATTTAATTTATTCGCAATCAATTAATTTAATTTAATATGTAGAAATGAGGGGTGGCTCAAGACTTTTGCACATTACTGTACAGTATATATGGGTCTACAAAATAACATTAAAAACATGTTTGTGCTTTCACCTAGTCTGGCAAATTATTATCCTCAGACACACAAAGCTGTCCCTCCATTGTAAAATTCCTACGTATATACACCCTTATTTTAAAGGCTTTGAACTTACAGTACATGGTTCTGGCAAAACATGGTATATAATCGCATCCCTATCACATAACTTCTTTCTGTGGCGTGATCAGTGAAGCAAAACCTACCGGCTGGGCAAAAAGCTCGACTGACATTTGTTCTATGGGCTTTTGAAGAATGTTGAAGCCAATGATGTACCATTGCCATTTCCCCAGCAGTCATAGACTACTATAATAAATCTGGTATATAATAATGTTCCTTATGATCTTCAACAACAAAAAAAAAGTGTGGAACAAAACTTCACATTTTTCAGGCTCCAATTTGCTACCAGTGTCTCCCTGCAAAAACACAATCAAAGCATATTATCAATGCCAAACAGTTATTGGTATTAAATTGCATATTTATATATTATGATGCAACGCTCTATCAGTTTTAATACTTTTTTGCATAATTAGCAAAAACCCGGTTTTCTTCAAACTGCCCGAATGTACAGTAGTTATCTCATTTAGCAAAGAAACCCTTCATATACTGTATGTTGTTTGAAGCAGGAGAGAGCAGTAATTGGTGTGTTTTTTTCATACAGCATTTTGCAAAGTACTTTGGTGAACAGATGTTTTAAATGTGCTTTGGAAACAAACTTTATTAGCTTTTTTATTTAATTGGAAACCATAAAATACTACATTAAGGTTTCTTTATGCATCCTGGAAAGGCTATGAATGCACTTCTAACTCACGGTACTGAAAAACATCTGGTGATGCTTCTCCGTTTGTTTGTTTGTTGCATTTCTGTATAACCTATTGACATTGAATGATAAGGCGCTGTGATTAGTGGATGTGCCTCATTTTGTTCAGGGAGTTTATTAGTTACATTTGGGAAAATGAGATCGTGTTATCTCTGGCGGTTTTAATTACCATGGAGAGAGCAGAAAGAAAATATGTAATGCTTGTTTTTGTGTAGCTCATTTGGGGTTCCTCATCAGTGTCGTAAACTCTCAGACGTCTCGCAGAGAAATGGCATCAGTTCTGCCTCATTGGGAAACTGTTGACTTCTTCTCATCCAAATGAGGATATTGGACTGCATGCTGCAGTAAGCCTCTAATGGAGAAATCAATGCTTTGTCCTTCTTTTGGCAGTTTCTTAAGCGAGGAGGCGCGATTTATTTCCATAATCCTTTACCTGCAAACTGAATTCGGAGACCTAGTCAAACGCTCAACACAAACTACTCTCTCACCCACGTCTCCTTCGCTCCTCGTCATTACACACTCCTCGCGTTCTGAGGTTAAGGGCAACAGCTGCCGACGTCTGCCGTAGTCATAGTACCGGTGCAGCTCTGGCCTGTAGCTCGGGGAGGTGATTTGTCCCTGCCGATAGAAGCATCTGATTTCTCAGTTCGGTCGTGTTTGGCCTCAGGCTAAATACTTAAAATGGTCTCTGCTGCGAAGATGCTGTAAAATTCCCTTTAGTTGTTTTGAATGCACAAAGCGAGAATCTCTTCTTCTAGATGTGTCTAATGCTGACGGGTTAAGGTGCTTGGGGATGAACAGGAGTGTGATAGATGGTACATAATTTGTAACGTTGCCAATATCTAGGTGAAAGTCAATAACCATTTGCTACGGCAATACGAGAGACACTTACATTTCTATATCAGCTGGATAAAAGACACCCAATAGGAAACCCGATTCACTGAAGGGGAAAGGACACATGCATGTCTTCTTGTAATAGTGACTTGTCAAACATCATCCTAGTGACAATAGAAAACAAAAAGCAGGATAAAAAAAAAAAAGATGCAAGAGCTGTTAATTAGCAGTCACACCTGACTTTTACCTTGTTGTTGTTGCTCGACGATCACACCTTGCCATCAACACCTGTAAATGTATAGCTGTACAGAAATCACAATGGCGAAATCACAACATAATCAGTTAGCCTATGTACAGCATTACAAAAAAATCATTACAATTTAAACTTTTGTTCCGTGATTTATGTTCTATTCTGAATAAAATATTGACATTTGCCATCTCCACATCATTGCATTCAGTTTTTATTCACAATTTGTTTAGTGTCCCAACTTTTTTGGAATCCGGTTTGTATACTGTATATAGTACAGTATCTTTACTTAAAACTGTAGACAATTTATTATAACCTGGTAATGGACTAGACTGCAGACTTGAAGGCAAATATAAGTTAATGCTGTAACATTTGTATTTAGGTTAGCTTATACATTTTGCCTATGGTCGCGTGTCCTTCTGATTGCGCTATCTTCCAGGTGCCGATCAAAACTTGTTCGGGCAGTGGAAAGCCAAGCGAAGCAAGTTTACTTTTTTGCATTTTGTGTAAGATTAAGTAAAGACATACTGTAGCATCGAAGCTTTGATTGTTTTTCATATGAATTAAATTGGTAATATTTGTAATATTTTTAGGCGGCTGTAACGAATTATCTGCGTTTACATTATTTCCTAGGGGAAAATGCGTTTCGCAATACGGAATTTCACCTTAAGAACTCGCCTCCGGAACAGATTAAATTCGCATACTGAGGTACCACTTAATTCTTTCTTTAACATGCGTAAAGTGGTTTTGCCAACTGTGAATTTAACATTGTCACAACTGTTCCAAGAAAATAACATAACTTTAAGGTACTGTAAGATAATCATTTTTAAGGTTAGGTTAGAATTCCTAGCTTTTCCGATCAATCCCACCTTCTGCGTTATGATTACTAATAATAATTCAGTCTCATTTATGTTTGGTTATATGCTTTACTACGGTACAGTATACAGTATATGAAACGTGGAGCCAATTAGTGCTCCTTCCTCAACCAGAGAGCCAGTGGATGAAAATAAAGTCATAATAAGAATGGTGAGAGAGAGTTTTTTACTGATAAGGAGTTTATTAATTGGGATTGGAGCCAAAATTCCCCTCCCATTAATGTGTCACTTATCTAATGTTTTCACCATGTAGGGCTGAATAGATTTATTAAAAAAATAAAGGAACAATTGGATGGAGTGCTTACATTGCTAATACTTTCTTAGTGTACAGATTGTCAAAGGACGACTCCACCCCTCTCAATCCCATTGAAAAGTCAATCGGTTTGGGTCGATCACGTCAGACTGTTCTGATTGAGGTGTGTACATGATGCATTTTATGATTAGGCTATTATTAGGCTATCATTCTGATTATTAGTGAAATGTGATCTCCGCTGGATTGGGGTTGCTGTGGATGGCAAGCAACTGTACGTTTCTCCTGACAAATAACATTAATAAATAACATTTTGGAGAAAGTTCCAAGGATTATACAGTAGTAGCACTAATGAGAGTAATATACAGTAGTACTGAGATAAATTATGCATAAATATTAATTTAAAAATAATTTCATGACATTAAATTGTAAGGGTGCATGGATGGTAGTGCAGCTTTGTTGGGATTCTTTTTTTTTTTTTTTTTTAACACAGAAAAAAAGTCTTCCAAATATTTATTGTACACTAGGTGGTACACAGTACACTGTTCATCCATAACATTAAAACAATTAACATTAAAATCACCTAGGTTCCACTTGTTAGGTCAGGGCAGCTCTGTCCCCTCTGGGCTGCTTAGTTCCTGTATGCTGTGGTGTCTGATGTCAGGATGTTGGCAACGAATCATTGGGCGCGAGGATCTGACTTGTTTGTCTGGTGAATCCCATGGGTGCTTAATCGGCCACCTGCTCGGCTGATTGCGGTGCACTTGGTGTTCTGATGTCTTTCTATCATAGCCAGCATTGACTACATTGGCTTTTCTGTGGGATCAGAGTAGACAGGCTGGCCTTTAGTCCCCATAGGTATGGGTGGTCTTTGGGTTCCCATGATCCTGACATTCACCTGTCAGTGGTCATAATGTTGTGTTTGATCTACAATATGTACTGTACTGTATAAGAGGCTTGAACTGACAACTAACATTATGTTGGAATTATGGTAATGATGAGTTTCTACTATTAAATATTTTGGTCAATTAATCTTCAAATGTGTTATTCTTGGTTGGATTTGTCTAAAAACTGTGATTATAAACAAACCTGAAAAATTAAAAATGGTTTCATTTTTCACAGTTCCACCTGAATAGAGAATGATACCAGGGTTTAACTTACGGTACTCTATACTGTACATTTCTATTAAACATTCCCATCTACAGTAGAACACGTTACATCGCATTATTCTGCCTGAATGTTAAAGCCTTTCTAACTTAAGTAAAAGAAAAGAAAAAGAATTTCTAGGAAGTGCAGGAGCATAGATGTTCGGTACAGCTCTTGGCTCCGACACAGCCGTCCTCCGGGTGACATCAGCACGGCTGTTTCCATCTCGTGCAAATGAGCTTTTGCTCTCTCGCCCTGTTCTGTGTGAGTGTGAATGAGGAAAGGAGAAATGTGTGGCGTGGGTAAGTGTGTGTGTAAACGTGTGATGTCATATAGATGTGTCTGTGTGTGAGGGGTTTTGTGTAAGTGTGTGTGTGAGAGAGAGAGCGTGCCTTCTCAAACCCCCCCCCCCCCCCCCTTCTCTCTCGCTCTTTCTCTCACACTCACACTCTCACCTGTCTGTGTGATTTTATTCACACCCATCGTCTGCTCCTCCTCGGCTTCCCCACTCCATCTGCTGGAGGATCTCCACACGGCTCCTCAGCCTCACACATCGTCGAGTATATTTAGTCCGACTGACGTCAGCCTGTTAGATGTGATGCGGTGATGTCATATCCCGAGTCTTCCAAAGATATAATTTATACTGAGCTATCTGACAGCCAAATTAACTAATGCATGCGTTTATCACCGACTAGGTGATCTTAGTAAGTGTGTATGATTTATTCTGGTGCTGCAAATGTCTATTAGGCGTGGGCGTAATTTATATACAGTAGCAGCGGATTTATAGCCTGATATTTTCAAACAGTATTTGAAACACACAGACATCACAGACAGAAAAAACACGCAAAAAAAGCTTTTTAAATGATCACATAATCATATGTGAAAACACAAACACAGATTGAATCTCTAATTTCATGGTAATGCGCATACATATGGAAATCTTCCTAAGATAAGACCTTTCCTAAGACTTTTTCTTTAGTAAAACAAATGGAAGAATTTATGAACCACAAAAAAAAGTGACCAATCATGTGATGCTGAGCCACGCAGCTGTCTGCAAGCAGTGCAAAAATACCTAATGTTCTTAATATCCTATTAAAATGTCTATATAAATCACTCCAAACCAATTCCACATTCCCGAGGACGGCTCTTTATCTTCATTTTCTTAGCCACTTAGATTTGAGAGGCACACGGCTCTGTTTAACTGCACGCTTGATTTGGGTTTGACACTCAGGAGCATAATAACGGTCAGAGTGACCCAGCACTGCCAGTCATTTAGTGATTGCGCAACATTTAATAATACGCTTTAATAAACCCGACTTAAACAGTTTAAATCTCCCATTCTCTGGATGATTTATTTATTTTTTTCTTTTTTTAAGCACAAATTCCTGAAATGCTTTATCCCGGTCAGGGTTGTGGTGGACTGGTCCCAAAGCATATCCTAGGAATTGTGGGTGCGAGTTGACATGAACCCTGAATGGGACACCAATACTGTATATGGCACACATTAGACAAATAGATTCTTCCAGTATTGTGTACTGTATATATGTTTGTACATATACAGTATTTGTACCATATACTTTTGGCGTTCCCATGTTTACACACACATAGTGTGTTCGGCAGTTTTGCAGCATTCCCGTTCAGCTTGTCCACATTGTTTACCTGCTTGCCTATACTCGAGTTAGTGTTTGTTTGGTTTTTTTTTTAATGTGTGCGATGGAAGTCGTAGGCATTGCCGGAAGGTCAGGTGGATGGGGCATTCATTAATAAATAAAGGGCTGTTTCCTGCCTGCGCAGCCTCCTTGCCCCATAAGCCCCCTATAGGGCTGTGTCCTAGATCCGCATACGCTCGCAGACTGCCGAATCCGCTCCAGTGATAATGCGGTTCCTGAACACTATCGGCACTAACCCACTGTGCAGCTCATCCTCTGGAAAGCAGTGATACTTGTTAAACAAATCCTGTCTTTCTCCTCTTGTTTCTCTCTCTCGCGCACACACACACTCAACCGCCCTGTCTTACTCTCTCTAGCCCCTCCCCCTTCTAATCACCTCACCCAGCCGCAGTGTTTGAGAGCGATAAGGAAGATTACAGCAGGCTAGACGCATTAAAAAGTCACATTTCCCACACAATCTTCTCGAATAGCACACAAGCGCAGCCTTTTTTTTTTCTTTTTTTTTTTTTTACAACTTTTATTCATGTATTTATGCATTGGGTTCGCCTGAATAATGCATTATTATTTTTCCCCATATTCCGTTCAGACCTCAGACGCGAGGCTGACACTTGGATGATAGCGAGAGCTCGAAATAAGACGTCGGAGTAGTACAGTATAGTAGTCTATAATTAGAACAGTCATACAATTATGACACAGTATCTCTTTGGTGATAGTTTGTAAGTGGAATAAAAAGATTTATTATGTATTTACGTTTTTCATTTCCATACGTCCCTGTGTACTGTACCGTATGTGTCTGGGTTCAGTATTTTAAGTAGGAATATATTTCCGTGCTTGATGAAAAGAGATTCGTTTTATGAAGCTCTCTTTAACAAAAAAGCACCGAAGCTTGTCCTAGCTGTGGGACATAATGGATATTGAGTGGTACATTCATTTTCATATCTTCCCTGCCCCACAGTTATATAACTGATGCTTGTATGTCATTTTCCCTCCTGTTTGCTTCTGAATATTAACACTGCTGCCTCTTTGTGTTTTCTCAGTACTCCTGGTATAACATTCTATTCATATACTGAACATTTTTTTCAAACGCCACCTGTGCTTACTATATATCTATATACATTGTGATAATTCAGTCCAACACCGACTGTGTGAACAAGTATACACTCTTATTCACACTCCTTCAGACTCTCTCTCTCTCTCTCTCACACACACACACACACACACCTTTGGATGAAGAAGTCGTAATCACAGAGCAGCGTGGCCGCTGGGCTCCTGCCCCTTCTCGCTCAGGTTAATGCAAAGAGAGAAATGGTTTTCCCATCAGGCAGTGGGGCGCGAGCTCTGTCAGAGGCACTCGGCTGCTCTCGGAGAGGCAGTTCGAGGACAAAACAAGGACCCTGATAGAATTGTTTTAAGAGTGCTGCACTTGTGTACTCACAACATGTATGTTGTAGTCAGCACTAACGCGAACACTGCATATGTAAATGCATATTAAGGAAGTTGATGACTCATGTGTTGTGGTGGGAAATATGGACTATATTTAGCATTAATGAACCATAAATGATGTTATCAAATCAGTTGCATTCATGACATTAGATATTTTTTATAAGGAACATGTGCATCAAGCGCTAATTCCTTCTCAGAGTAAAATAGATTCATTTACTGTAAACCGAACACTTCTAAATAATGAAGCATGATGGGATGTGTGGTTATTAGGCTTATTGGTGTGAGGCAGCCAGAAGAAAAAATTGTCATCACGTCAAAGTTAATTATTTTCTGTAACCTTATATCCTAAAGTGTTTTATATTTTTATATATTAAAAATATTTGACAACACACACAAAGTCAGATCCATAAATCTTGGAACAAAGATAATTTTTTTGCCATTTGTCTTGTTTTTTCAACCTAACCATGGCCACCTTTATTTGCATAGACACCTCTTTGGACCTTGTGCCGAGAGTTCAAATGAACAGCTACAGTACCAAACTAACACTAAGAACCGTCTTCAGGCCTTTTATTTGCTTGACTAGTCATGAAGTAATGAGGGACCAGGCCACACATTGGTCATGGAACTGCTTGTCAGACGTTCATTCCATTATTTATGACCCCGCCCCAAAATAGGTGTACATGTATGAAAATGGTTCAAAAGCAACTTCTTGACTTGACTTACACCTTGAATGTTTCATTATTAAATCCAATGCGATTGTGGGCAAATGCCGGGAAAAAAAACTACCTTTCTTCCAAAGTTTATGGACCTGACTATATATACAGTACACACTGATCAGTCATAACATTATGACCACTGACAGGTGACCTGGACAATACTGATGTATCACGAATCGCGGAAAAAAAAGTCAATGCCGGCCTTCACGCTCCCCAGATCTCAATCCGATTGAGCAGACAGACAGACAGACAGACAGACAGATTATTATTTATTATAGCAGCTATAAAATAAATACTATGGTCACCATTGGTCCCCATGGTCCCTAGTTGGACTACAGAGGTTCCTAGATGGATGGATGGATGGATGGATGGATGGCTGCCATCCATCCATCCTGTATAAACAATTCTATCATTAGTAAATTTTTCACATCTTAACATTATCAACAAAAAGGCAACCGAAAGTATAAAACTCTTTGCCCGGCCACTAGAGACTTCATAAATGCACATTAAGTGTCACCGTATCAATGACTATATGCTTTTCTTTGTTAGATAACAACAACCCCTTATTATCACTTTTAGATTATGTGGAGCATACACCTAACCAGTCCCTATGAGAAAAAGCTGTTGCTATAGAAACAGTAAAGTACTAGCGGTGGAGAGCGTTAATACTCAATAAACATGTACAGTAACTTGAATTATATTATGTTGTGATAGGAAATTAATCAACAGCATCCGACCAATCAGACCGGAGAATTTGACTTTGCTATAATAATATATATTGTGTTACTAAATGCTGAGATAAATTGTAGTAATCCACCATTCAACGTAATTTTGCAGACTAACAAATACAAGCTTAGGATTTCAAACGTATTGGTCTTCATGGGTGTAATTTTAAGGCTAAAAGATTTCAGCTAAATATACAGTATTTAGTTAATTAAAGCAGACAATATTTAGTTTGGTCTTTCAACAATAAAATAAAGCAAGTGCTGTTTGTGTAATATTATTATTCATTAAAACTATGAATTAAATATACCGTCGTATTTTATTCAACCGTCTTTTGCTTTGATTAGGGCACATATTTGTCATGGCATCGGTTCAATAAGGTAAAGTACTGCAATGTTACAATATTTCCATCCAGAGTCACATTAATTTTTCTCCAAGATCTTGTATTGATGATAGAAGAGCTGGAAAATCTCAATGTAGAATCTTCTTAAGCCCATCCCAAAGATTCTCTAAGGTCTGGAATCCGTGGTAGCCAATCCATGTTTGAAAATCGTGTCTCATGCTGCCTGAACCACTATATCAAACCTTGAGCCCGATAAATCCTTTGTCATCTTGGAATATGCCTGTACCGTCAGGGAATAATAAATCCACTGATGGCAAACACTGCACCCATAGGCTTGTATAGTAGGCATGAAGCATGATGGGTGCATCATTTCATCTCCCTCTCTTCTTTCTCTGATGTGCACATCATACTGGAACAGGTTAAATCTGGACTCCTTAGACCATGTTACATTTTTCCAACACTCCGCAGTCCATCATTTATGCTCCCTAGCAAATTGAATACTTCTTTCTGATCAGCCTCATTGATAAGTGATTTTCTTAAGCCTACACAGCTGTTTAGTCCCAATCCATTGAGTTCTCTGTGCATTGGGCGTGCACAAATGCTTTATTAAACTAGCCATGGGTTCGAATGTTTTTTTTCTTTTCTTTTTTTTTTTTTTTTAACAATTTGATTGATTTCACCAAACATTTAAGTGATCTTCAATCACTTAAAACAGAATGTAACCATATTTTTCCTTCACCACTATATTTCTAGGTTTTAATAATGCATTTTACAGTTCTGACCCCTTTTAAGTAGTTTCAGCAATCTCCTTATCATCTTTTCTTCTTCCAATAAATTGACCCTTGTGAAACTGAGTATAATCTTTGCCATGATCACAAGATATGGGCCAGGAGTAGCTCAGTGGTTAAGGCATTGGACTACGGTTCGGAAGATCCCAGGTTCAAACCCCACAACCACCAAGTTGCCACTGTTGGGCCCTTGAGCAAGGCCCTTAACCCTCAACTGCTCAGATGTGTAATGAGATAAAAAATGTAAGTCGCTCTGGATAAGAGCGTCTGCCAAATGCCTAAATGTAAATGTAAGATATGTCTTCTGACATGGTTGTTCAAGAAGTGAGAAGCAGCTTAGTGCATCAGCTGGGGTTAAATAACTCGTTGCCAGCTGAACGATATTTATGACTGCAGTAATTATCCAATGGAAGGCTCTTAACTATTTGCTTAGTTGAATCCAGGTAGTGTATTAATTATTATTATTATAGTGTATTAATTATTATGTAGTAATTAACCCTTATCCGAGTTAATTTCTTACCAAGAATGTGAATGTTTTCTGGAAATGATAATATTTATGTGGATATGGATATGAATGTGCATGCAGGCACATGTTTGTTTGTCTGCTGTTCTGTATTTTGGCAGAGCGTGAGCTGATAGAAGGCTGCTGATTTGTCTCGAAACATATTATATTTGGAAAGCAACCATTTCCAATGAGCGGCGCTTTTAGCCACCGTACCCTATTTCATTTTCATCCTTGTGAATATGAAAGAAATTTTGTGCACTCTGCATCTGTTTATTGTGTCAGAAATGGTTACTGTGAAAGACGTCAGTGGCCTTCACGAGACCCAGCGTGTCGCTTGCTTGCTGGCAGACATCATTGACCCCTGACCTTTAGAAGCCCTAACACGGATGTGGTGCAGCAGTTGATTAGTGTCTAGCACGGGGCAGTGCTTTTGTGAACCTGGCTGTTAATTGTTCTTGATGATATGCAGGTTCTCTGTGCATATTAAACACACTCTTACTCTCACACGCGCACACACGCACACACACACACATCATCATCAATTTGGTCTGAGTCAACCGTCGGAAGGGTGCGGAGGAACTGAGCATCCTGTTTAAACAAAGATAAAGCACACAGTATATTTAAGTAGACCGTGTTTGGGAATGTAAAATGAGATCAGAGATGCGCGCTTACTGATGCTGTTTAGCCTGATATAGCCTTCTGCTGTAGGTTTAGGCAAACACAAACGCCAACACAGTATAGCAAGAGAGCATCTGGCATGTGAGCTTCACCAGCAATGCCATGTTTTATCAGTTTCTATGCCTGATTTTTCCAGCATTCACAGCTAACGGTAAAGCATACAATATAAAAGAGAACAGACAGCAGCAGTCAAATAAGCCCTTTGAAGAAACACATCAAAAGAAGGAATCGTCAAACTGAGCCGAGGATGACATAAGTCACGGGTGGCAGAACAGAGCAAAATTTGGGGATTGACGGATGTGCATCTGTGCGGGTGTACAGTACATGCGAACGAAGGTGCGGGAAGGGTCTTCCTTCTTTGTCTCGCCGTCGCCTCTATTTCTGGCTTTATGTCTCATTGCGATTGCAACAGTGTATGTGGAGACTGCGTGGGTTCGGATGGGTTTGTGTGGAAGTGTGACAGAGAGAGAGAGAGTTACAGTAGTAGTAGGAAAGTTCTGGAAGGAGAAAAAGCTAGGTCTCCCCATGCCTTCCACCTCATTAGAGGCAATATTCACGATGTCTTTATTTATTAGATTATTTACACCCTTCTGTGTGAGGTTTACAGAGAAGCAGGAAATATAATTGTGCACATTATGAACATAGTGTTATAAATGGTGCATGGTTGAGTGTGGACAGTATGCAAATTAAGTAAGATATTAAACATTAAAAAATGCTGCACATTAAACTGAAAGAAAAACAATCACAGTTTGAGGCATAAATAGTATTTTTATGTTATATTCAGGACTACATGCACAAGCACATGAGGCATTTAAAATGGATTATTGCACATAATATTTTGGATGTCCATGGGAGGCTGGATTGTCAAATAAACTGCTATTTACATTCGTGAGAAGTCTGTTATTGGCACCTGGTCTTCCTGAGTGATCATAACCCTGGATCACGCTCAACAACACAGTGCATTATGGGTATTCAGTGAATAATAGCTCAGCATAACAAAATGCACTGTAGGATTAAAAGAGTACCCAGGGATGGACAGGAGTACAATATGACACAGGAATACATAAATTTTAAAGCATTCAGTTTTTTTTTACGCAAATTAATTATATGCCCAAGTTTGACCGTAATGGCTTGCCATAATTGCAGCGCAGTTACCTGGCTGTGTGTAATAATGGCACGTTTAGCACAAATAACAAGATGGCTGAGAAAACATCACCAGGTGCCCTGAACGGCAAGCTATTATTAAAAGCTGCTAGCTTTGGATAATGCCAACATTGTGTGCTTTCAAGGAAACAATTTTTACAAGAATACATTAAATGTAAGACGTGTGAGTGGTGGCTCAGGTGGCACAGCACCCAAAGGACCTATCTGCTGGTAATATCCTAATTTTAACGAGTCATGCCTCCAGGTGCCACTGCTGCCCAGGAGGCACAAGGGATGTTACACGTAATGTTATGGCTGATCGGTGTATATACTTAATAAGGCACACACACACATACAGTACACACTCACATTATTATGTGGCTTCACAAAGGAAAGCCATCAGACGCACACATGTAGCACTCAGTCACAGCTCCTAGCCTAAATTACACTTTAATGCAGACCAACACAAACACACAATCGAGCACTGACAGAGAGGCAGAAGAGTGAATATATGCACGTCTCTATCCTCCCCTCCCTCTTTTTCCTCCTTCTGCCATGCTGTTTCCTTTCTTCTGTTTGTGCTTTCACCTCTACTTATTAGTTTTTTGCAATGCAGGGCTGAAGGGCCTCGCTATAGCAGGAGTGAATGTGCCTACATTGCATTATTCCTTCTTCTCCTTTTCGCTCATTATCAAAACTTTAACCTGCCAGAACTTTGGAATTTCACACCGGAGTTAATTAGCTGAGAGGAGCTGCCCGGAGTTCAGAGAAGCTTGAGAATAAACAGAGCTCCAGCTCCAGATGCACTTCTTCCTACCCTCATAGAGACACTTTCTCTCAGTCTAGCCTGGCAAATCAACGTCGTTTTGCCTGTAATGCCATTACATTTTTACGGCCAATTTGTCTACTTGTCCATTTTTTAGAAGCTGATTGTGGCGAACAGATCTTCAACCATCGGCAGCCTTTTAGCATTCCTTATTTAAGAGAATCTCCCTCAACTTTTTTCTCCTTTTATTATTTTTTTACGAAGGCTTAAACAAGGATGTAGGGCAAAGGTTGTTAAATGACTTGAAGTGAACAGAGATTAATTGGGTAGCAGTGTAGCCCCAAAAGTTTGCAAAATTTTTTTTAAAAGTTTTTATTTTCTATTCTTTTCTATGATATGTCTTTGATTTATTTACTAACTGACTGAATATCAACAGTATACAAGGAAAGCTAGCTAACTTAGCCAAATCCTCTCAGTTCCTCTCAAATCCTCTCATTAGCTCACTAGCTACATAGTTAGCTATATAGCAAAGACCTACTGTACTGTACATGTAGCTCCCACAGCTAGCAACTGTTGTTCATCAGGAAATTGATTGCTTTATACAGGGTTGGTGAAAAGTAATTTTAATTTAGCATTAAAAATTGGTAATAAAGTTCCATATTTCTAATCCAAATTTATTTAAAACAAATTGTACATGCACTTTATTACATGTCTCCTGATGAAGCTTAGCATTCCTCCCTTTCACTGTATGCTTGTACAGTCTATTACGAGACAGTTACAGCATCATGTTTGCACAAAATGGACAATGTTTGCACAAAATGGACTTAGTTTATAGCGTGCTGCGAACTTAGTTCCGCTCCTGAACGGTCAAGCGGTTAGCCATCTTTGTTTCCGTTGGATGTTCTGCCTCTCGCGGGCGATGCCTGTAATATCGACGCTGAAAATGTTAAATAATATTTACTGTACTATCATCTATTTAGAGATAAATTCCAGTGATACTACAGCCATTTATTATTGCTTAGTTAATTTTCACCCACCTGGTTTATTGAAACAAATTTATTTACATTTACATTTAGGCATTTGGCAGACGCCTTTATCCAGAGCGACTAACATTTTTACCTCATTACACATCTGAGCAGTTGAGGGTTAAGTGCCTTATCCTGACAGTAAAAGGATAATTAATATACAAATGTTGAATATTTTAATATTTGATCATGCAGCAACAAAAAGTAAGAAAAAAAGTAACAGTAAGAAGAGTACAGTATAAATATATAAATATTTTATATTTAACAAACTTTATTATCCATATCATGGGGGCAGGGGTAGCCCATTCGTCAAGATGTTGGATTGCTGATCAAAAGGTTCTGGGTTCGAGCCCCATCGCCATCCAGTGTTGGGCTCTTGAGCAAGGTCCTTCATTCTCACCTGTTCGGATACAATTGGTCGCCAAGCCGGAACCAAACCGTGTAAGAATTTGCCACTAAAAAGGACATCTGGTATACAGTGTGAGATGGATATCTCTCCAATACATCAAATATAGACAATTTGGAAATACCAATCAGCCAATAGTGCATGTCTTTGAATGTTGAGACCACAGGCAGAATGTGCAAACTCCACAAACAGTGACTGGACATGAGATTTGAACCCTCAGCCCTGGAGGTTCGAGGCGACAGTGCTAACCACTGAGCCACCTTGCCTCCTTGAGACCAGGCTTTGACTTGAAATTGTTTTTAATTATGAGAAGAAATTATTTTCTTCAGCACTGGCTAATTCTGTTGCTCACACTACATCCTGTTAATAAATGATAGAACTTGCAGTGGCAACATTCCTCCGAGCAAAACATTTAAGACTAGCAGCTGAGGTACTTTACTCGGAAGTGAATGTAAGATGGCATGTAAGATGGACCATTCAAAGTCTGATCACTTTGATTTAGTGGTGTCTGCTGTGTTCCTGTACTGGATGACCATTTTGATATTCATTTATAGAGAACATATAGAGAAATATCAGCCAGGTGACATGAAATAGCTCATTCATCCACCTGCTGAGTATTAAACTGAGACAAGGAGATGAGAAAATATGACTCAGAGGCATTTTATCAATAGCAGTAACTCGAAAAAGGTGTAAAGACCAACACCTGTGATCCATGGTGCTCCCCAGATGAGCTCAGCCGAATGAGCTCACGCTTTCTCATCTTTCAGATAGCTCCTACTGTCTTTTTGTTAACACCTGACAGTGCCTGATTTAGTGAGCTTGCTGGAAAGAACCGGAAGTGTTGCAAGCTGTGAGCGTTGTGTGAGAGTAGAAGAGAAGGGAAGTAGGCAGCTTTTTATAAGATGGACGAGTGCTTAAGGAAACCTGCTTTAATCGTTTGCCAGGTGAAGCCACATCCAAACGATAGCATGTGCCATATATACTGTATGTGGAACAGAATAAAAAGAATGTATGTATGCCTTGGTCTTCTGGGAGATTTGAAAACAGGAAAAAAAATCCTCCTCATCCAGACGAGTGGACTGGAGTTGATTCAGATCCACACAAAATAAAAGCAGCAAATGATGCATCATGGGATTGCAAACTGATATGAAGCTCTGATGAAAAACACGAGGCATGAACAAAGGGAGTGATAATAGGCAATATAGCAGTGTGCGTCTGGGGACGGTTGGGCCACTGGACTGTAGGAAATGAAACGGAGCCTCTCTGAAGTGCCACTCCCTGCTCGCTTCCTGTCTTCCCTTTCCTCATTGCCTCGCATGAATATTTATCGCAAAATATAATAACGATAATGATCGCACGCCTCGTCTGAAGGTAGCACATCAAATCCAAATACATATTTATTTCAGTCAAATCGCCTTCTAGCCTGGCTAAAAAAAGTTCCCTTTTCATTTATGGAGAATTAAAGTCATTCTTGAGTGGCGAGGTGTTTAATAAGATAGAGACAGACTCCTCTGGAGGAAAACACGGCTTTCTCATTTTCAGAGCTACAAAACAGCCTGATTAGGTCCTCTCTGCTATGGCGAAGAAATGCTGAAGCATAGCAATTGAGAATGCATTGTGGATGCAAAGCCTGCTTGAATCGGGTAAATTAGAGGGACTTGTTTCTACAGTCATCCAGCTGTGACTGAATTCAGAAAATGGAGATCTGTACCATCTGGTATACCTCGTACACGCAGAAAAGCTGGAGGAAGTGACTCGGCGGCGTGCCGCGTTTTAACCCGCTTTTTAATGCTTGTGTTGATGGAAGATGCTTGGTTGGACCTCCCAGCTTTATTTCCACACAAAACAGGCATTGGATGAGCAGCAGTCTGGCTCATTTCTCACAAACACAGACATATTCTCTCTGGGGGTATATTCAGAATTGGCGCCTTAACTTGGCAGATTAAGTTTTGAAGATATACAGATAGGCAGATTCACAGGGGGAAAGTCCTCCATATCCTGAATCACGCAGGTGCTTAAGTTGAATTTCTGGGAGGCAAATTCTCACAGCTCAGCTCTGTTTGAGCAGCCAATTCAGCTAGCATTTGAACATTACCATATTTCCTTTTTCTTTTCATTCAAACATTGCTGGATGTTTAAAGATCCCATATTTTGCCTTCTTTTTTCTTAAATCAAGGTAACACAGGTTTCCGTGGTCCCCCTACTATGTTGCCGAAACAGAAACCACTTCTCTTTTGAATATGACATTTCAGTGTGTACAGTATGTATAAGAGCTACAGTACCACCAGGTAGTCCGCAGAACTGAGCAATAAGCTTGGGCAAACATGTACTAGGGTATACTCTTACATGAGGTCACATTTGGGGGGTGTCCAAGTTTGAGTGGTTGGCAACTATACAGTATTTAACCCCAAGAAAAGCAGTGGGAAAAATGCATATTGTGCCTTGAACTATGTAAGTACTTGTTATGCTGTTGGTCTTTCGGCTGCTCCCGGCAAGGGGTCGCCACAGCGGAATATCCAGTCCACACTACAACTTGGCACAGGTTTTACGCCAGATGCCCTTCCTGACGCAACCCTCCCATTTTATCCAGGCTTGGGACCGGCACTGCATCCAGTGGCTGGGGGGTTTGGGCACTGGCTGGGAATCGAACCCGAGCCTTCTGCATGGCAGGCGAATCACCTACCACTGAGCCACCATACTGTATAACAAATACTTACGTATTTGCTAGAACATTTTGCTATTTTTTTATATACTGTAATAACAAACATTATTATTATTGTGGGAACATTAGAATTTTCAGTTACCTAGTGAGTAACTATTTAGGCAATTTGCAAGATAGGGTTTGTATAATGTAAGGTTTGCAGTGTATTCATACTGTATTTTAGAAGAATGTTAAATCGTAAGGTTTTTTTTTTTGTCTCCATCTGTGTTTTCAGCTCTGAAGGACCCATGCAGCGATGTGACGTGTAGCTACGGCAGCACCTGCATCCAGTCCTCTGATGGCCTCTCTGCTAAGTGCATGTGTCCTCTGAGCTGTGAAAATGTGCCCAAGGTTACAGTGTGTGGCAGCGACGGTTTGGACTACACCAGCGAGTGTGCTCTCAACATGAAGGCCTGCTCCACCAACAAGAACATTCGCCTCCAGCACATCGGCTTCTGCGGTAAGTCTGTCGACCTTCAGCTATCAACCTCATAAATTAGGAATTGTAAAAGCTTTTCGCAAGGGGAAAAAATGGTACTTTAGGCTTTAAATTTAGTTACATTAAAAAAAGACTCCTTGGTCTGAAAATGTGTTATGATGGTCTACTTTAATGGTCATTGGGTCATTGGTTTGATCTTGAGCTTGGTTTCGTTCCTCTGGGAAAATTTTTTTTTTCTGTGTATCGGGGACATCTAGTTTTTTTGATCTCCTCTAACCTCCAGGAAACCTCTAGTTTGACCCTGTATTGCCTTATAATGTGTTTGTGTAACTGTGACCGGCATCTCATCCAAAGTGTATTCCCACCTCATACTCGGTATTCCCAGGATAGCCTCCTTACATTTACATTACGGCATTTGGCAGACGCCCTTATCCAGAGCGACTTACATTTTTATCTCATTATACAGTATATCTGAGTAGTTGAGGGTTAAGGGCCTTGCTCAAGGGCGCAACAGTGGCAACTTGGTGGTTGTGGAGTTTGAACCTGGGTCCTACCGAACCGTAGTCCAACACCTTAACCACTGAGCTACCCCTGACCACTGATATTATTCAGCATTGATCAGACCAAATTAGCTACTAAAGGTAAATGATCGTTAAAAAATTACAATTGTATTACAATTGAAGGTGAAATGAAGTATCAAAACATAGACTTTATTTATTTTGGTTTCCCTGTTCTAGAGTGTGACCTGCAGTTTTGCAAGTATATTTCAACAGAGTTAAAATTGGAGAGTATGACTGTTTTGAAAACTGCATGGAAGATTTCAAATAAATCATTCTCTCCTGAGCGACAGCTCACTCCTACCTCCCCTCAATCACTGTCTGAATTTCTTCATTATTCGTTCTTTCATAAAAGTCTTTCGTGTTGAGTTGAAGCTTTTGAGTCATGATTGTAGAACGACTTTCTGTTCGTGAACGAGCCCTCAGCCACTTTGGACCATCTAATGACATCTCCCAGACATCTCCCCGAGCTCTTAGACTTGTCAGTGTACTTGCTTTTACTTCTCTCAGACGTATTAGATTTATTATATTTAATGCGTCTTACCTTGCCGGCATCTGTGGTTCAGCATGTCTTCGTTTAAGATAATTCATCCGAGCAGACTGCTGTGGCAGCGGGTCAAAGCAGCAGCAGTTACTTTAGGTCAAGACCTGTTCTCTTACTGAATAGCCCATCGTCTGGTAAAAAAAAAAAGAACCAGCAGACGTTTCTACAGGTCTCATAGGAAATACTGTATTGTGCACACTTCTTTATTGATTTATTCTGTTGCTAGTTTTTGGTGTGTTGGTCATTATCTTCGCCAATTATTTTTACATGAAGTTCACTTTTTAAAAAAAAGAAAAGAAAGAAAGAAAGGAAGATAAAAAGGTCAGCCATGTAAACACTTGAGCTGATCCTTTATTTGTTATTAGAATAAATATATTCTTTCTGCACATGTTTGTCCCACAATAAGTGATGCGTCAAGTTTCCCTGAGGGAAATTTGGCCCTTGATTCTGATCCGTAAACTCTGTGTGAAGAACTTTCTTCCACCAGTCTTTGTTTTGATTCGCATCAACTCGCATTTCACATGTAAAGAATGCATGCAACCGATCATAGACGACAATCCAAGTAACCAATCATAATGCAGAAGGTGAGATTTGTCTGAAAACTCACTCACTTCACCGTGGCCAGTTTTATTTTTTGTTTGTTAATGACTTACTACGGAGTCAAGACCAACAGAACTGAATGAAACTAAATGGAAAACAAATGGTATAAAGTAGAGCCTTGGGCTGATTTCTTAGCTCCAGCCGAGTGTGTGGCTATCATTGATAGTCATGTCATATTTTAGATGTTATGTAGGATTTTATGGATTTATTCAAGCCGGTTCACTAATCCAGAATGAAGAGAATAAAAGCCTGAATAGTTCCTATCTGGTGTTTAATTCTTTTTGAAATACAAACAAATTTCTCACTTAAATATATTTTCAAAATGAAAAGCATCTTGCCTTGAATTGAGTGATTTATTAATGCATTTATAGAACAATAAGTATTTGTTTGTGTCCTTGTAAGGTAAAAACACCAGAAATAAATATGATTCTTTTAAAGAAGATTTTAAATAGAAATTCTAGTCATGCTATCTGTATCGGGTTTCTTTATGCTTTTAGTCTAGAGTTGGGTGACATTGAGGTGTTCTCTGTGGTGTTGCAGTAAATAGAGAGCAGTCATCTCCTTAAATAATGGCCCCCTGGCAGACAGGTCATGATGATTGCTCTGGCCCCTCAAGGGCGAGTATAATCAATGTCTTAGTGATTCCATGGTGAATGCTTCACCTCATGGCCCCTGAGATGCATAACGTCCCTTGAACTAGCAGTCCTAAATCTGCCACTTGTCTCGGACATTTCTGAGCCCCAATGTCAGATATCCAAGCTATTATACACTCAAAATACACACATTGATTACATACAGTATATTCGGTAATAACTGGTAAAAATCACATGACCTGTAATCCCTGCCTTTTCTCCTTTTTGCATTTTGGTATCGAACATGGTTTCAAGTAGCCAAAGAGATTTTTTTCCCAGCCTTAATGTGACCTTGTGTACTGTAAGAAGATGCCCTCCCCAGGGTGTTCCTCCGCTCCATCCACATCTGCTTAGTTCTGCAGTTGTGGCGTGGCTCAGCAGTGGGCTAAAACAGTGGGCTTAGCAAAGGATTTAAACATAGGATGTTAGAGGAAAGGAAAAAATCCATTATTTAAGAGCTATTGGGGGATCTTTCAAATTAAGGTTAACCTTTTAAAGAAATTGTAAAATATCAGACCTTTTAAGATCACTTAGCTTTAGTGTAAGTTGTAAAGCCATTTATTTACATTCCTATTTATGTTAATGTACAAAACATCTGCAACTAGCTCTGCTAGTTTCACATAATAGTCAGCAGGTGGCGATATTCCGATTTTAAATACTACGCACCACTGTGGTTATGTACCACGTCTTGCAGAAATGTAGTGAAGTAAAAAGTACAGATATTTGCTGTATGAGGTAATGGAGTATAAGTATTCTCTAATAAAACTACTCAAGTGCAGTAATAAAGCTCTGATTGGGTCAGTGGTTAGGGCTCTGGAGTCCTAAAGGGAAGTCTACGAGCTCGAAATCGGCGACACACAAGGGCATTACAGATTGAATTTCTTATATTTTACAGGTGAGCAACAGGCCTATAATCATTAATATAGTGTACAGATAAAGTCTGGTACAGGTACAGACACACTTTGGATTATCTTATTACACACAGATCCATATCTAATGACTGTGACAAATTAAAACTAACTAAGAAACAAGAAATGCTTGTTGAGAACTGTGTGGTATACTGTCTTATACACTGCCTTACCAGCATTAAAAACTCAATTCACATCAGCCGTCTTACCTGAAGGGAGTGCTTGATCACATTTTCCTCAGGGCTCGGTGTCATGGCTGTGAGTCACTCACAGAGCAGACATAAAACCTGTTAAGATCTAGATGCAAGGTAGTGGTGTTATTAAAACTGACAGGCTTCTTTAAAATATATATAATCCATCATGATTTGCGTCCTTTCTACACGCGTTAGCAGTCAAAGTTATTCATTTGATTAGAGAGTATCGCAAAACAGTATTTGGGCTATCCAAATGGCTTTTCTCAGACCATTGCCTGTCTCCTTACAACGGATTTAGTCATTTAAATGGTGCTTTATACCATTTTCAGATACTGTATGGTTAGGAGCATATTAAATATAAGTTAGAAGCATATTGACAGAGGGGGGGACATGAATGATACTATCAAGTCATAACTTTTAGGTATCTGTACTTTTTTTTTTTTATTTATTCTGTTTTTCTTTCTCGTAAATCTAGGTTTAAACAATGTGGTTTATTATGGCTAAATTATGTAACAGATTGCTAAATGCCAGGTATTCTCTGTGTCAGATGATATGACCGAGATTCTCTAATGAGAGAGCTGCAATTAAAGACAACTACTTCCTCCTTTAGTGGAGTGTAGAATTCATGGTTGTGCAGGAAACAGAAATAAAGTGGCCTCATGGACATTTACAGGTCAACAGGTTTTGATCACATTTTGCAGTTTTTGAATGTGGGAAGCATAATTACAGTAGGCTAAATGCCGTTCCCATATTGGCCGTCACATGTGAATGAGTGTTTGCGATAGACCCCATCCAGGGTGTACCCTGCTTTGTGCCCTACTGTAGGTCTCCTGGTATAGGCTTCAGGCCTCCTGTGACTCTGTATACATTATAATGCAGCATTATCCAGTACAGTGTAAGTGATTACTATTTCTATGATTGTTACATCCACTAGAGGTGCTACTGTACACCGCAATGCAGGTTTTTGCTGTTCCGCCCTCATGACCCCGCTGACAGCCATGTTGGATTCAGGTTATTAACTGGGATGTGAGCCATTCTTTCAACAATGTGTGATTTTCATCTCCAAATTCATAGATAATGTTAAAGTAATTAACATTAATAAAACCAAAATTGTAGGATTTAAATCACATTATTCTTCACATTCGCATGTCTCGCAGCAGATTTTTCCCGATTTCAGTTGGACTGCGGCATTGTTAAGTGTAAAAATGACTGCTTTAGATGATTCATTGCCCTTAAGCATTTGTGTATCTTTACCACCTCTCGTCCTTGAATCCTGGTAACTCGCCACTGCTCGGTTGTATCCTGTCTCGACAATAAGTCCCTCTGAATAAAAGTGTCAACCATACGAGTAAATGTAAACGCAGGGTTTCAGGGTCTTCATACTTGAGGGAAATAAACAGCACTCATTGTGCCTTGGTATTTGGATGTCCATGGACGTCCATGTATAAGTTTTTTTTACCACACTCCAAGTCGTTTTGATTAAATAATACTTTTGCCTGCCTGGCTTGTTTCCTGTTAAAGTCCATCGCAAACTTGCGCCTTTTTCCTGATTCAGCCATGAAAAGGATTTCTTTTGTAAAAGGCATCCCTAAAGCCTACTTGGAAATACATATGTATGTATATTGTGCAGAAATATTGCACAATATGTTTTAATTAATTAAATTCAAACTCCAAATAAAATTGGAGTATGCATGTTCTCCCCGTTCTTGTTGGGTTTTCTCTAGGTATGCTGGTTTCTCCCAAAGATTGGTGTTTCTAAATTGCATGTAGTGAGTGTGTGTGTGTGTGCTTTGTGTGTTTTGCAATGGATCTAGGGTGTATCCTGTCTTGTGGCCCGGGTTCCCTGGAACAGGCTCCAGGCTTCTCACAACCTGTACAGGATAGGTGGTATATATATATATAAAAAAAAACTCTGTGTTTTTTGTTCTGGGTGTATGGCTTAACAAACAAAAAAAGCACTCCTCTGGATCTGGTCGGGTACAGGGACTGACTGAAAATGAGAGCCAAAAAAGTCCTTCAGGAAGCCTGGAGAACTATTCCTCAAGGCTACATTAAAAATACAAGAAAGTTTGGGTCTTTGGAAGCAAAATATGAAGAGATGATGGATGGCTCAAGATTTTTGCAGGACTTTTTTTTCTGTATGAGTTAAACTAAGTATGAAAATGTTTGGAAGATATTTGTAATTTCCATTAAGTATAAAGACTTGTATGTCGGATCTCCTGTAGAAAGACTTTTTACTAGGCTGATTATAAAAAATATCTCTCACAGCCCAAACGTCCATGATGCAGATTGTTGAACCACTTCAGTTTCAGAATGCTAGCTGGCTGTGTGTTAACTTGGATAAACAGTGGTTATAAATATTGCTCATGCAGTACACCAGTAGGACACGGCTACGCCTGGTTCATTACGCCGGGGTTGTGCTAATCGAGCAGCTGGAGCAGCCTAAAACTTGGACGCAGAGACATTGGCTAGCACATGTTCAGTTAATAAAAGGTAATGGTTTTTGCAGCAATTATGGCTAGCTCATGTAGCTTGGTGTTCCTGGAGATCACATTATGAGAAGCTCGTTGGTCAGAGTAAATGTTTTCCTCCCACATGGTCCACTCTTCATTTACACATCTCTGACCTAGCGTTGGCTTTTTATGTCCTTTTGTGCTCTTTTTCCTCATTCTGTCTCCGACTCCGCACCTCTATATGCAGGATTGTCATCTTTAATCCACAGCTTTGGAATCTGCCTGCTTCTTTGTCTTTAATTTGCTCCCTTTTTATACCCATGCTTTTTCCTTCTCGTCTATGCTCATTGTCTCTTCTTTTCTGTCTCTCTTTGTTCTTGCTTTGGTTTAATCTTTATTCCTCCAGTTCTCTGCCCATTTTCCCGTTGCTTGCCTTCTCGCTCTTTCTTCCTCCTGATGTGTATGACTTGCTCACAGCTTGGCATTGTTCTAATGTGCGACAGCCACTGTGATGTCCTTTGTCTTTTCTCCGTGTCGAAAAGTGTGGAGGCAGGCGAGACTGTCACGCTTATTTCAATAAGGCACATGGCATTTCCATTACTATTAAACGTGATGCTGGCAGGGCGTGGCTCAGCCCCACGGCCAGTGTGCCGGCGTTGATTCCCTCTCACCCGTCAGTGCTCGCACGTCACCTGTCAGTCACATATTCTTCTCAACAAAATGACACGTCACAGACAACAGACGCTGACAATTAGGACAATTAATTATAGCGATTTCACACCCACATGTGTACAGCGGATTGGTGTTGTAACATTTAGCTGGTCGTGTGGAAATACGGATCATTTAAGGGGTTTGAACCAAGACTCGGTATCGGTGACGGATAGTTTTGCGAGATTCTTTCATTCAACACCAGTCTGAGGATTATTCTATTATTCGGGGTTGCACTGGGCATGACATGGGACATGGGATTGGATCACATTGTTAAAAAAAAACCTTTAAGACAAACACTTTTAAAATTTAAAACTTTAAGCCTCCTATGCTTCTGAAAGACCTTCATTCAGAGATGCTGCTCTAAAATCAATGGTGGAGGCACGGTGGCGCAGTGGTTAGCGCTGTAGGGTCGAGGGTTTGATTTCTCGGGTCTGTGTGCAAGGAATTTGCATGTTCTCTACGTTCTTTGGTGGGTTTCCTCTGGGTACTCTAGTTTCCTTCCATAGTCCAAAGACATGTTAATGCAGGTTAGGTTAATTTAACATTCCCAAATTGCCCGTAGTGTGCCTTGCTATGGATTGGCATCCTGTCCAGGGTGTACATCACCTCGTGCCCAAAGTCTCCTGGAATAGGCTCCCTGTTCAGGATTAAAAGATGAATGAATGGTTTCTCATCATGATGATGGAAGCACAAAGCAAAATTCTGTGCTCAGTTCTAACATTTCTAAAATCCTTTATGTTGCTTTGGCAGAGCTTGTACAGTACATAGTGTGCATCTTCTCAAGGCTGTCCAGAGTGTTATTTATGGTATACAAACTGCACAAACCAGTTGAATTAGAATCATGACCAACATTATGATGAAAACAATAACGTGCTTTTCATTGTGTTTTCATTTACGGGGCTTTTGAATTGTATTATGAACTGTATTCGGTAATTATAGTTACTGAGTTACTTGGTGGGGAAGAGCGAGATCGTTCGTTTCATCGTTCCTTCACAGCAAGATGGTGCGTCCAATGGTTCATACTGTGTCTTAGAAATGTCCATGCAAGACGAAATCAGGTAAAAAATGTCCAAGAGACTATGAAAGGCCCAGCGTTCCTCATTATAATGATAGTGTTGAAGCAGATACGGCTGTCCTGTGATGCGTCTTGAGCATCACTTTGGTTTAATGTGTTCTAGAGGTACCTTTCACGTTCTCTCTCTCTCTGTGTCACTCAGATCCATGCCGAATGCACCGGAACAGCCTGAACGTATTGTGTGCGTACGACGCACAGACCCAAAAGACTAAGACCCTGTCCCCACCCTCAGCGTGTCCGCCCAGCTCCGAACAACTGTGTGCCAGCGATGGGAGGAACTACAACACAGAGTGCCTGATGGAGCGTACGGCTCTGCAGAAGGAGCGCCAGCTGAAGAAGGTTCACTCAGGCCCCTGCAAGAAGCAAGGTGAGTCGCAAAACGCCTGCAGGTTTTTTTTTCTTTCCCGAGAACACGGCCTACGGCAGCATCGGATTTATTTTCTCATGGGTTGCGGCGGGTGCAGGTTTTGGACAAATTAAGTTGGGTTAGCAGCACTGTCATGCCTGCACGATACCAATCTCCACAAATCCAATTTGGCTGTCGGGTGCTGGCAGGTGTATTGTGGCTGCGCTGGATCCGCGGCTGTGATGAAAAGATTTTCGGAGCCTCCCCGCGACACCCCGCAACCCTGCGCATAAAACAAGCACGCCGGATTCTGTGTACAGTAGGTTATTATTTGTGCGCAAAAGTTAGTCCCAGGCCCGTGTGTAACGGAGGCGTCGTGTCTGAGCTTCTGCCGTCCAACTGGCAAGTGTAAAGGAGTACTTGTGTGCGTGGGTTTGTATGAATATTTATTTGCTTGAGTATTTGTGCATCCATGTACTAAATCTTTGGATCCAATTAACTCAGAAGCTTTCTAACTGGAAGCTGATCCGGGCAAGTTTCGAAGAAGAACTCCCCGAAGAGAGCTCATTAGTATGTACAGAACGTCGCATCCTTAAAATCAGGTTGGCTAATGCAATCAAACGTAAATCAAGCTGCGGCTTGTACAATAACATAATAAGTCCTATTTTTCTTCTTCTCCAGTCCATCAAAGGATGCTGTAATTATCATGCCGTTTAGCATCACTGTGACAGCTCACCGTGACTCTGAATGGAAAATAAAAACGATTCAGATCAATCTTAATGAAATTAGATAATTGATTAAAATAATCAGGTGTGGTAATTAATTCCAGACCACTGAGTGAGTCAATTTCAGCTGTCTGATTGTGACAGAGTTAGAAGTGTAGAGAGTATCAGTGAGTCTTGATAAGCATGAAACATGTTAGCCTTACTTGCACTTGTGTGTATGTGCGTGTGCGTGTGTGTGTGTGTGTGTGATTTCCCCAGAGGAATGCCTGGAGGAGTGTAAGTTCAGCGCTGTGTGCTTGTTGGAGCACGGAAGGGCACGCTGCTCCTGCGAGCCAATCCGCTGTGACGGCACCTACACCCCTGTGTGCGGCGACGACGGCCACACGTACCCGAACGATTGCGAGAGGAGACGTGCCGAGTGTCTGACCCAAACCACCATCCGCAGCAAACAGCAAGGGCCCTGTGGTGAGTGGGAAAATACAGCTCCTGATTTAAATGGAAGTTTTATGAAGTTGTTTTGTGTGTTTTGTCTGATCGGGGAGTGTATATGTTCTTGTTGTGTCTATCCGTCTGTTTCGTACGGAGTGTATATGTTCTTGTTGTGTCTATCCGTCTGTTGTCGTATTAAACACCACTGTGCAAACAGAAAGGTACTCATTTTTCATGAGTGTTCTCATCGGCGACATGAAACCCAGAATTCATGTGTACATCATGGCCGCCACGTCATGCCGCCAGTGCCAGTCGTTCACCCCACTCCACCCTTTCATTCCTCTCTGTCCGTTTGCTTCAGATGTCCTTGTCGGCTGTCTTTAAAGTGTTTTTTTTCTGTTCCAGTGTCTCTCTGTGTCTCTGTCTGTCTTTTTCCGCGTGATGTCAGGGCTACCGCTGGACTCGCCGCTCATTGCAAGCTCAACCTTTGACCTCTCTTATGTGGACTCTGACCTGTAGGTCTCCATCCTGTGGCCTTAAAAAGGCTGGTTGGGTGATGTAACTCAATGCTAGCCATCCCTCATTCCCCCCAATCCCTTTATCCCTTCCTCTGAAATTGGACAGCATTTTTCTTTTTTTTTTTTTCAGTTCGTGAAGTTCTGATCCTGTGACCTTTATCTTGAATCCTGCATGGCAAAAAAAAAAGGCAAAAAAAAAAAAAGCATGCAGACGTTACTGTGAACCCCATTCCCCCACCCCCCCTTTCCCGGCCATTGTGGCCCTATCAAGCTTGGCATATGCTGTACTTAGTGTGCATACACTAACGACGCATAAGCTTTATCCTTTTCTAACACACAAACACACCCTGAGTTCTTGTGACAGTTGCTCTAAGAGAACCTCCATTCCTGTCTCTTTTTCTTTTTTCTCCCTCTCTCCCTGATATAACTTGGTATGTATGAGTCATTAGAATTGTTTTCGCGTCTTCTTGAGAAGATGAATAAATTATTGCGCCAACTGGTAAAGCACTTATGCATTTTTCTGTAGTTTATTCTTTCTGATGAAGTAACTGGTTCAGTCCTCTGACGGTTTTGCCAGCAGCCAGTTACAGTATGCCTTTTTTCCCCCTCTTCCTTCCTTACTAAAATTAAATGTTCATACTTTGCATACGGCTCGACAAACACCTCTTGGATTTAATTAAACATCAAAAGCAGAGTTGTGCAGCTGAGGCAGGCTGTTCAGTGTTAGTGCAAGGGAGGATGGTAGGCACTCAGAGGAGGACTGCCTTGAGCTCTGGACACCTCCAGCCAGTTTGATGTTTAATTAGAGAGCACCTCGTCGCGTGGCTTTCCTTGCCCGCCCTTTTCCTCCCTGTCTCGTTAGGTCTGTTCCTGAGCCGTAGCATGTGAGAACGTATCTCTGTTCCACTGACAGGGTGCCAGTGATGGTTGTGCTGTTTTCAACCCAATCAAACGATCTCAGCCATCAAGACCGGTTCAGTTTAACCACCAAAACGCTGCTGATCTAAAGCTTAGGACCAGTGATGTCAGGACCAGGGATACGGACAAGCCTATTTTGTTGCCATGACAACAAGTTGATCAACCTTTTTTTTTTTTTTTTTTTTTTTTCCATTTTCTTTTCCCATGACAGGCTTTAAAGTAGGTTCATATTGTACATTTTTTAACAAGATCTTAGAGCTCCCCCAAAGTGTGTGTGATAACATTCTAGCTGAAATACACCTCATACAACAAATAATTTAAATATCTCAAACTCCATTTATTTGGATTCACTCTTCTTCCAAATATGCTGTTTCATTATCTATGTAAATGATCTACAACTGAGCCACGCCCTGCCAGATACCAACTGAGACGGACCTGAGCAACATGCTGGGGTATTTTTTTGTGACCTCACATTTTGGGGAAAGTCTAATCAGCTTGTTAAAAACCTGGTCCGAATAAAAAGTTATGTATTTATTTGTTTGTACTTACACTGGAGACCCATCTGAATGTCTAAAAAATAAATCCAAAGTGATTTTTGCATAGTTTGTTTGGCTTTAAGGCCTTGTTCACACGGGCGTTAAAATCGACCGTTTGTCCGGTGAGCGCGGATGAAGCGCAGAGGGTTTTCTACACATAGGAGTCAATGACGGTGTTCACACGGGCTTTGGTGACGTGTGTTTGTCCGGCTGTGCGTTTATACGGTGTTAAAAAAACGTTGCATGCAGCTTTTTCTTGCCGTTCAAATCCCAAGGAACGCAAGGAAACCGCGTCTAGTTCGTTTTCTCCGCGTCCATTTTATGCTTCAGAGGACCGGATATATCCCATCATCCTACATGCTATACAGAGGGAAATGCGGAAAAAAGGCAAAAATAAAATGCCTAAAAAATAAACCTTGCGCGGAAATGTTCGCATTTCTTCATAAACCACAAAAAACTTCCTTTAATCCGACGTTGTGCAGTCAGAGGGTGAACCCAGTAGCGGCGGCGATTTTTTTCTCTCCCTACGTCTCCGTATTATTTTTTCAATATTTTTATATATTATATAAAATATAATAATTTAATTAGAATTTTTAAACAATAAGATTAATGTCTAATATAGCAAAATGGTCCATATTAAAAGGAGGCACATCAAATAAAATGACGAGGGCTTTCATATCCACTTCCCGACACACTGCCCCCCACAAACTAAACACACAAACTACAATTTGGGCTGCAGGCTGTCGTTAGACAGAGACAAACGAACGCCAGTGTAGAAATCAATCGAGCGGCACTACAAAACGCAACATAAACGTATAGGACGTTCTGAGCTCGTTCGTTTATCCAAAAATTTAACGCCCGTGTGAACAAGGCCTAAAGGAGACCAGTTATGCAAAATTCACTTCTTAGTCATGTTTAGACACTAAAATGGATCATGTATTCTTTTTGTCCTTTCTCCAAGTCTTAAACAAGCTGATTAGAGATTTTATATGATTTCTCCCCTATTGTGATCTCATGTAAGAAGAGCCCCTCCCCTGCTTATTGCTTAGCTCTGCTGTTCACTGAGGGGTGTGGCTCAGCAGAAGCTCATTTACATAGACACTGAAACAACATGTTTGGAAGAGGAGAGAAACAGAAGAAGTGTGAGGTATGAAAAATGCTATATCTGGGGCTTATTTCAGCAGGAGTGTTAACACACACACACACACACACACACACACACACACACACACACACACACACTGTGTGGGAAATCTGAGACCTGTATTAACGTGTTAAAAATAGTGAAATAAGGGGCTTTTAAATGGATACGGGTATTAATAAAAACACTATTTAGCATTAAAATAACATGAGTTGTGATTTTATAAAGCTGTATTACATGTAGCACTGACAGGGCTCTTTGTTAGATCCTAACCTACAGTAATCATGGTTAGTCTGTGGGTCCTTTTGGGTTCTATTAGGGCATCATTTAGGACCCATTTAAACTGTGAACACCCCAGCCTTTTTAATGAACATGACCTAAAGTCCTTCTACGTTTGCCGTTGGGGCTAGTCTGAATGCCCACTGAGATGCCTTATATGAATAATATTATATGTTTGCACTAATTCCAGCTATTTTCTATAAAGTAATATCTTGGTGGTTGCAGAATGTTTTATGAATGTTAGCCCTAGCAAACTGGCAGCCCTGTCATTTCCCACTTCCTTTACTGAATGTCCATAGAGCAAGCATGGGGCAGCATGATACCTGGCTTAATGGGCCTTCATTATAGCTTGCTGTAGTTTTTATTTTTACATGGGCGAGCTGGCAGTGCAACAAGGTGAGTAAATCTACTTAATACATAGACTGTATTTGTAGCTTGTGTACAGTAGATTCCAAATGATGCAACTTTGAAAGTAAAATATGTTACAGAGTAAATACGCTCCTTCATCTTTTTTTAAAGCTGTTTACAAGTAAACTCCTCTGTCTGATTTACGTAACGGTTCAGGTCTCAAAGCAGTGCAAAGAAAGCAACATTCTAAAAGTTGTACCAATCATATCCATGGACAAGTGAGAACTTTGTTGAAATGTTCCCAGAACCTACAGATATAGTTCTTAAAGCATTACACAAACCTTCTTTGTAGAACTTCCCAGAACATTTTTCGCTAAAACGTTACCACAACATATTTCAAAACCTTCCCAGAACATTACCCAGAAAATAGGGACTGTTCTAGGAGCCAAAAACTATAACGTTATATGACCTGCTAACCTATTACTGCTAGTGTGTGTGTGTGTGTGTGTGTGTGTGTGTGTGTGTGTGTGTGTGTGTGTGTGTGTGTGTGTGCATTTGTGTGTCTGCTGCCCACATCCAAAAGACTCACAGCAATGACAAAACTTTCTGGAGCAATGGGGAGCATCTCAGTTGACCCCTTGTCACATTCTGATCAATAGCACAGACATAGTTAGGTAGTGTTTGTCTGTGTGTGTGTGTGTGTGTGTGTGTGTGTGTGTGTGTGTGTGTGTGTGTGTGTGTGTGTGTGTGTGTGTATGTGTGTGGTGGTAGTCACAGAACCTCCACTCACTTTAAAAGCATGTCACTGTTGATCTACAAAGTAAGTTCCTGCCGTCGTCTCGCCGCTTGCCGGGAGGGCCAGTGTGGACACTGTATCTGAGTGCACGCGGGGAGAACACGCTTCTGATTTAGAACAAAATCAACATGACCCAGGAAAAGGGGAGAGGGCTTGGGGATTTGGGGCTGGCGGATGTTGTGGTGATTGTTGATCCATAAAAGCATGCAAGGTCAGGGAAAAGAGCCCGGGCTCTGGCTGTACTACACGAGAATGTGTTTTATTCTCCACTAGCAACTTGATGCGCTGCTTGGCAGAAAGGTAATATTAGAAGGCTTTTTACACTTCAGTGTCTGCGCTCTGGACACATAGATAAACTTAAAAAATTGTCACATCAAGCGCGTTCGCAAAGAGACCTGAGCATAAAAGAGCGAGGAAGAAAGAGAGAAAATGCGAGATGATGATGTGTCAGAACTGTCAGTAGACCAGAACACACCGTCTCATTCTCTTCCATTGTAATACGAGGGCAGGTCAAGCCTCTGTCTCCATCAGAGAGAGAGAGAGGGAGGGAGAGTCTTTTGTGGCCCTGATGCTTTTACACTTGGACAATATTCTCACCAGGATACATACATAGCAATCATTTTCACCCCACACGCTCACTTCGAGTGGTTTATTTTTAACACACACACACACACACACACACACACACACACATGGAGTTATTTGGACCAAAACTTCAGTCTGCTCTTCAAGCATAAGAGCTGTTCTCAAACGTAGGTGATAGCCAGGGAACCGATCTCGGATGGAAACGGTGGTCTAGAGTTCACCATGCAAAAAGACAAAAAGGAAAGAAACACATGCGAAAGGAAAATAAAAGTCTATATAAAGGATGCATATGACCTATAATGTAATGTACCAGGGTTTGACATTGGCACCCGCCCACCCGCCAAATGCGGGTAAAATTCGGCTGTGGCGGGTAATAACTTGAGTCTCACTAGCCACTTTGGCGGGTAGTTTATTCTTTGGTTTGACAATATATTTTTGTTGTAGTTTTCTCTAAAGGCATCTGATATAATAAACGCATTGCAACGTAATATTACAGTACGCGCATGAATGTAATGAGGACATTTAATACCTCTCTCTACACATGCATTGCACACACGGGTCGTTTATGAACGACGCTATGCGGTGCAATAGATTCAAAAGAACGAACGGCTGGAAGATATGATGATGAGTTACTCATTCTGTTTATTATAATATGTCCTTAGTTGCATTGTAATATTTTCATAACTGGGACTATAGCCAAAATTTGTGTATGTAGACGTATTGGGGTATTTTTATTGAAAACACAACATTTTTATTTATTTCTGATCAAATGAACGAAATGACTCAAAAAAAAAATCGTTCATTTTTAAAGAACCGAATCACTAAAATGATTCGAACTTATTTACTGATTATATATAAAAAAGTAATCACTATTAAAATCTATTTAGATTTCATGGTGAATGATAGAAAATTCATCAATTGATTGAATTACCTCACACTATAAAGAGTCAACACTACAAGATAGACCAGAGTCCATTGTCTTAACTCAGAATTGTGATATAATACATAATGAATAATAATACCTGATAATAGTACACATAACAACACTAAAATGATAAATGTTCTGAGTTGCTGTATTTTTAATATCAGAATGAGTTCAGTTGTGCTGAATGTGTTATTTTTCAATTTCATGTGGTAAGAGGCTTGAATTTAAGTTCAATAAGCAGAATATACTGTTCATGTTTGCATGTTTTTATATTGGGAGCTATCTTAACAGTACTGAATACTTGACTACTATAGTGATACAGTGTACTGTATGCTGTCAAGTAAATCTAGATATAACAAACATTAACGTATCATGGTGAAGAAAATGCGATTTTCTGGTAACAAAATTGTGGCTAATAAACAGGCTGAATGGCGAGTGACTCCGGAAATCCACTAGCCACATTGACCAGTGAGCAGAAAAGTTAATGTCATGTCAAACCCTGTAATGCACATATTGCAGTACATATTTATCTAGCATTTCTTTACACAAGAGTATATGTTGTTTAGAAATAATAGATTTATTCAGTAAATATTACTGATCTTTTAAGTGAATTACAATAGATAATATATTTTTATCCCACCACCATGTGATGTATTATTTTATTTTCCCTCAACAGCATGTACATCACAAACCACGCAATATTGTGCAAAAGTCTAGACGCAGCCCTCATTTCTTCATATTTTGCTTCTAAAGAGCCAGACTCTCTTGTATTTTTAATGTAGTCTTGAGGAATAGTTCCCCAGGCTTCCTGAAGGACTTTTCTGGTTCTTGTTTTTAGTAAGTTCCTGGCGCTCCCTTTCAGTCCAGTGTCCCTGTACCTGACCAGTTTCAGAGGAATGTTTTTTTTTTTGTTTTTTTTTTGCCTTTTGTTAAACCACACAGTGACCTATGAATCATTCAAGCATACTGTAAAAACTAACCTAAGGCATGAACCAGTGAGAAACAGGTGCAGATGATGATGGATGATCAGGCCGGTGATGCTGAATGCTGAGTGGGAGGAAACAAACGAGAGGGGAAATGAGGTTGCTGCTGTGGTTGTTGCGCAAACATTTCAATTGTAAAATCTTTACAGCCTGTGGTAGTGTAACATTTGATCAAATTTATTTAGTTTAATATACAGTAGTTCATTAAATTAATCTGAGGAAATGAGGGGTGGTGCAAGAATATTACACAGTACTGCATATAACAGCAATTTGGCCACACTTGCAATAAAAATAAAGACTGTACTTTTATTGATTCATTTGTCCAGTTTGTGTTGTAGAACATCCACTTAAAGTTCTAATATTATTTTAAAAAGCCTGCGTTTGTGTTTGTTATTGCTGCAGCTAAAATACCCCACTGATAATGAATTTTCTCCCTCAAATTACCTTTATTTTGCTCTTATATGAGGTCATATAGGAGTGAAAAATTTAATTGGCTTATTTAAACCAAAATGAAAAAAGACAAAAATGTTTGCCCAGCAGGTTCCCTTTAAATGAGGTCATGTTATAATTTACTTTATACAGTAGCAGTTATAAATAAGACCTTTTTCAGTGCCAATGGGCTTTCCCTTTCAAGACATTTAAAGTCCCTTTGAGACTCAAGACTCATCCTCAAATGTTCTCACTGGAAAACATTGCATTAATGATTACACACACACACACATGCGGTTTTGATTGATTGATTGATTGATTGATTGATTGATTGATTGATTTTTATCACTCATATATTACATCATGCTTCTGCCATAGTTCCTGCGAACGAGCTGTTACTATAGAAATCCGTCTGTACTGCTCATTAATATCATTAATAAACCCGTTACAGCCGTAACAACCATCTGATCTGCTATTACAGCAAATCAATCAATACCTGCTGAGTAATCTGGTTTGCAAATTGTACACATCAAACGCATCACCCTCGAACCTCGAAGTCCAGAATCGATTTTGTGTCCGATCTGGAGTATTCTTCTCTCATGCACTCGGATCTCTTTATTGCATTATTTATCTTGACAGTGAAGCTTTTTTTTTCTCTCTCTCTCTCTCTCTCTCTCTGACACACACACACACACATACTGAGCCTGGGCACGTTTTTCACAACTGCCTATGCAACACGTTTCTGCCTACAAGATGAGCTCATCGGTGTTCGGGAGTGTGCCAGTGTCGGTCCCACACGCTGCCGCTGTAGTGGACTGGAGCTCAGAGAGAGTGCAGCTGATAATGTGCAGCTAATTATACAGTATGAAGCCCAGGCTAGCTCCGTGTTCGGATGTGACATTGCAGGGTTTGACACTGATAGTGTGCATGCTGCTGACCCACATACACACAACGCGATGCTAGGATGCATGTCTCAGGACTAGTGACAGTAACAACCCTACATACCTGCTACTTTCTCTGTCTCTCTCTCTCTCTCTCTGTGTGTCTGTGTCTGTTGAGTAGTGACTTACAAAGACTAACAGCGTTCTCCAGAACTGAGACGTCGATCTCGATAAATAGAGAGCCGTAGGTGACAAGACATTCTGATTAATGTTGAACATTTGCATGTTTATTACACAACGTCTTCCGAATAGAAATAGCACAGCTCTGTGCGTATGCATCTCAGTGTGTGTGTATACAGTATGAAAAAGGAGATGAATCAATAATCAAGAAGTTAATAAGTTAAACGGTCATTGAGTGGGGGAGGATTCGGTGAGTTCTGGGTAATGAATCCAATTAGAGGTGCAGATCAGAGCGTAGGGGTAGTCTGATTATATATAGCTCAACCTTCAGTGTGTGTGAGAGAGAGAGAGAAAGAGAGAGAGATGGGAATCTGGGTCACCGTGGTAACTGTGAAATTCTTCATTATTGTGTGTTACATAAGTATGTACTGTAAGTAATAAAACATGACTGTAGGAAACTAATCAGCATCGGAGCGGTAAGATGTGGTCCATTCAAAGCTCTCTTCCTGTTACCACCTTTGATGTAGTCTGCTCACTATGCGTTTCATTAGATTTCTTTTTTTTTGACGTATCGCAGAATGACCTCATAAATTCACAGCTCTACAGTAGGTCTAGCCTTCGATTCCCACCCCGAGGGTTTCCTCAGGGTACCCCGGTTTCCTCCATGACATGCAGAGTGGTGTTTCTACATTCTCTGAAGTGTATGAGAGAGAGATGTGTGAGTTAATCGATCACTTGACATGCGAAAGAAAAGAAGTTTTACGCAGCACAGGCATTGGAGACTGCTTTAAAAAAACAGAAAAAACAGAAAACCAAAACGTATTGAGTATTCCGCACCCCGTATATACACACCCGTACAGTATGTGGCGTTGCGTCATACAGTAAACTCCCTGTGTTGATCGTTACTATAGAAACGGTAACGTATCAGAACATGCATATTAATATATACCTGTGATTTGCCTTTAAAGTTGAAAATACTGTCAGAGTCGACGCTCGTCAGGTTTAAGGATTCTTGATTCGCTATATTACGTTTTATTTTCTACTCCAGTCCTTTTTCTGCTTCCTATACTGTATCTCCTTCTCCCTTTTTCCTTCACTACTTAATGTCACTCTGGGTGAAGCTTGTCAGCTGTAGCCGTCCTCTTTCTCTGCTTAGCTCCTAATGTACTGTATGTCCATCACAGGTTGTCACCATTCCTTCTTTCTTTTTTTTCCTACCTCCCCTACCCATCTTTACTTGGTGATCGCTCTCCCAATCACTCGTCAGCCGAGTCAGTCTGCTTCCTGAGGGCTCCGTCTCAGACGAGTTCAAGTAAGGAGCCCGAACGAGTTTCTGGTTTGAATTCATGATGCGTCGAGAGAAAAGTTTGTATGTCCTTGCAGCCATTGCTTGGTGATAAGTGCTCTGTCAGAAAGCAAACAGCGCCTCTGGGGGGAATTCTGTCTGCGCCCGTACTAATATTTCCCTCTCTTACTTCGCGACGTGCCGACATACTAATAAATTTCTTCCTCTGAGCAGGAGGGGGAGATGAATAGAGGAGGAAGGGAACGCAGACGCGAGATACACCAGAGTCTGCAGAGACACTCCCTTCTTATCCTACGACACGCCCGTCATATCCAATCGAACGTTCATTGATCCTGATGTGAAGCACGGGCTCAAGAGATGCAGTTTCTTCTGAGATAACAGGCTGGAAATGCGTCTGTGCATGATGACGATGTGGATGGCACTACATGACAGGAGGCTTACAGGATCCCCGCTGAAGCGCACGCTGATGCAAAAAAAACATAATAGCCTGTTGGAGAGAGACCGAGCCCTTTGAGAAGCCGGGATGGGGTTTGACATTTCGCAGGTTCTTTAGCTCGAGACTGCTGGTGATGAGGAGCGACCACAGGAGATGTCGGCATTGCTAATCGTCTCAGGCTTCAGCTCTGTGGTGAAAACTAGGACTAATGGAATTCTAAGGGGGCCGTCGACGTGCCGCTATGCCTCATAGAGGTGCAGAGAGGAAATGCATCTGTGTGTATATGTAAATGATGGGGGGTGGTATAAGATGCATATGATGTGCTGTTGACTTTGCGTCAACTTCTCCTAAACGTCCGCTATGCTGCGAATCCTCGATGCTGAACCCAACATCATATCATCAACAGTGACATCATCAACAACACCCACTACACTGCTTTCCTATACACGCCATGCTCTGCATGGCTAATCTTGTCATACTTTGGGTCTATAAGGATGTCTGGAACTAATTAAACTTCCACCGAGAAAGTCGATGATGTTTTGAGATTTCGGTGCCATGCCAGTGGCATTAAGGTTGCGTTTGGATCTGTGTGTGTGTGTGAGAAAGCAGGAATGATAGAAGCTATATTTACGCTTTCCGAGCCACATCTCCTCCCTAATATCCCAAGGCCACGAGGGCTGATCATAGCAATTACCGGGATCTCGAAGTCCCTGCCACTCTCTCACACCTTCTCATTATCGGGGTTGCTTCTGCACTTGTACACGCTCCAAACGAGTGTAGGCTTCCTGTTTTTCTATATCCTCTGCTTTAAATCTTATCCTCCCAGTATGCCACTTTCCTACAGTATGAGGAAAGCCTGAAAACTTTGAATATGACTGCACCATATATGTGTGTGTGTGTGTGCACGCGTACATGTGTGTGCGTTCCCAGCGGCTGTCCCACAGTAGCATATGGCTGTCAAATTGTTACAGCTGGAGTCCTTGAGCACTAGTTCCGCGGCACAGGCCTCGGAGACGACGGGCCGCTATTTCAAAGAAGCTTCTGTTGCTTCTGAAAAGGTCCTTTTTCTTTACTGAGAGAATACGCAACCCATCTCAATTACCAAAGTCTGTTTCAACCGCTAGAACTTTCTATACTGTGTCTATCGGAACTGTGTGTAAAATAATTTTTTTTTTAGATTTTTTATTTTATTTTTTTTGCCTCATACGCTTTCGCTTTTCTGCCCTCGGCATAATAAATCTGAGAGAATTTCTCCAAGCCACGGGAGTGCAAAATAGCAAATAGAAAGAAAGGAAGGAACAAAGAATGTTGTATCTTTTTTTTTTTTTAAATAAAACATACCGACATGAGCTGCAGTTGTGTTTTAGATGCCGTGCCTTGGGATAAAACATGATTTGAATGTTTCAGAAGGTCAGGAGTGTTTACTGATGATGTGCTCGCCTTTAACGTTTGCAGCACACGACCGGAAGCACGCTTTGAATCTGTGACTTTGAATTAGTTTTTTTTGCCTTTTACGTTTATTTTTATTCAGATTTTTTTGACTTTCCAAGCTATTTGGGGGAGGGATTCCAAAATATGTTTAGTCTATTTTCATCATTACAGTAGGAGAAAACACAGATTTGGTTTAAACATGAAAAATGCAAATAGTTTATAGTATACTGTATATGGACAATTTCGCAGCAAAACGGGATAATCACCATATTCGGATGTTTGCTCATTTATTATTATTGCAAATTATTATTCATATTATTAGTCATATAATCCAATTTATTGAGAAGCTTTAAACTTCTAAATGCCATTGTGCCAATCACATTGCATCTTTCTATCATGTGATTAGTGAAGCAAAGCTACATCCTGTGCAGCACTGTGGCTGCTCCGAGTGGTCTAAACGTGTATTTGGAGAATTTTGAAGCCAACAAAAAGGACGTTTACACTCTTTGCAGTAACTGTAGAGTAATAAATGACAGGTATTCGTCACATCCATGATACATTCTGTGAAATATTATTGAATATTAGTGAATATTATGGGTTCGGATGAGGAATACTGTAGTGTAAGCATTTGGGTGAACAGAAATAACGTTAAGTTAAAGCGACTTATGTGCAAGAAACTTGACATACACATGATGTGTTGGGAAGCTGTTGGTTAAACACACCACATACTATAGTAGCAAACTTTTGTCAATCAGCGAAGTGAAACTAAACCTGGTAGAGGAGGAGGCTGATGATGCTGTAAACTGTAAAAAAGTAAATTTCAACAATCTTTGCAATTAAATAATTTTGCGTGCAAAATAACTCAACATTTTTCCCTTTGATCTTATTTTCCGCTTTCTGAGTGACGACAAAATCACAATCACAGCATGAGTTTCCTATTTTTTATTACAACCGACATTTTATTGATAGTAAATTGCATACTTCAAATGCCACATACTGTACACACCTTCTGGCTGATTTATCCATTGTGAAAAACTGTGGCAAGTGGAGTTATAGCATTTTGCAAAATAACCCAAAATTCACACTGATATAAGTAAAAAGCTTTTGATTAAATACTTTGCTATGTGTGCTTGATAAAAACCTTTGTGACTCAATGCAGATAATAATCTCTATAAGTTTGCAATACTTTTCTTTATTTATAAAAGCTTGTTTTTCTCAAAACTGCAAAATGAGGTTTTGTTGTCAAACTCTACCTATTTAGAATCTTTTATAATAACCGGCCTTGAGGATTAATCAGGCATCACAGATCAGTTTCTTAAATTTATTTCAGTTTCGCTTATTAAAAATAGAGGCGAGGAACGTTTATTCACGCACATGCTTCACTAGACTCGTTCCTTACAACGTTCTTTACAGCTCATTGATTTTAGACCAAGTGCATTCTCTAGCTTTATTTCAATTTGTTTTCATTCAGTCTGAATCCCTAGTTGTGAGTGACCAATAGTGGCAGATCATCAGAGTTTGAGATTTCTTCTGTACTATATTCTCTGCCTTTTCTTCACTGAGAACCATTTTAGGAGTAATATTAGTGAATTTTAATATTATAATCATGACAGACATTTAGATCAGTGGTGCTTTGTGTCATCTGTTCATGAGTGCAAGAACACACACCATGTCAGAGCATCTTTGATGTGTACAAATATATAATACATTCTTTCCTTATATTAATAATAATATTAATATTAATAATACTGTAATAATAAGACTAATAATAATAATGTTTTCATAAATAAATACAACATTTATTAAGTCCCTGCTATAATTGCATTAAATAAAATAGTTTCTACTATCAGTCACTCTTTGTTGTTAAGCCTGTGCTATTTAAATAAATAAGAACGGAATTGCGTTTCTTTTAAATTAGCTTCTTTCTGTGCGTCAAAGCTCAGGCACATTGTCATTGTTCCAATGCTGCTGCTTTGAAGTGACAAAAAAAATTTGCCTCTGTTCTACTGTTTACATTTTTCTATGTGCCAGTTGAAAGAATTTCATATAGTCCCCTTCAAAGTGTGGATTATTAGTTGTGTACTGGCTCTGTGGAACATCCTGCATGATACAAATGAAAGTTTTCAGCCAACCTAACTTACATTCTCGTCCATAAGCTTTTGCCCAGTGACACGGTTTTGGTTATTTTGCCTCCGTACAGTACGTCGCCACAGTGGATTTGAAGCAAAGGACTCAAGATATGGTTGAAAAGTGAAATGTAGACTTTCAGCAAATAGAGTTGCTTTTGGTAGCAGTTTATGGGGTCTGTTTATCTGTGGCACAGAGGGGAATTGAAGCAAGTAGACCATGATTAAGCTGCAAAAAAGCAAAAACAAAAAAGGTCTATCAGCGAGATGGAAAAAGTGAACAGTTTGGTGCACTCTTAAAAGGAAAGCAAAGCCCTGATGAGCTTAGCAGCACCAAAATGCATTGAAGATGACGAAAGTGGATGGCGATCATCCACTTTAGTTGTCTTTGATGCCTTTTCAGTGTTTGGTGAAGAAAAACGCCTCGTAACATTTAGCCACAGCAAAAATACTCTGAAAGAGGAACAGTAGAGTATCAGTGTCAAAGTGTACAATCAAGAGACAGCTTCATGAATGTAAATAGGCAGAGTTTACCTCAAGATGGAAACGAGCGGTAACGCTGATGGACGGAAAGACCGGATTATAGTTGGCTAGAAAGCCAGATCAGTTCTAGAATCTTTGGACGAATGAAACCAGCAGAATGATTAAAAGTAGAAAAGGAGAAAAGTATAGCGAAGGGAAGGAAGGGCTCATGATCCAAAGTATGTCTAACATCTGTCTACCCCATGTACTATCATAGCGAGATTTAGTCAAGCATCAAAGTAAAACTAAAACTGCTATAGGAGGAGACTGATGATGCTGTAAACTGTAAAAAGTTTTTGTCTTGTATATGATGTTTTTCTTGATCTTTAACAATCTTTGTAATGAAAAACGTTTCGTGTACAACAAAAGTTAAGTATGTACGGTGTGTGCATCTATAATAAATAGATTTTTTCTTATCTAGGCCAATTTATGTACAGTATTAGAATAGCAAATAATAAAACCTCTGCCTAAATCCCCAGCTATGCGTAATTGCACGGGTCCATATCGCAATTAATTGTGCAGTACTACTGTCCATCATTTTGGCGCTGACGGGAAGTATTAATGTAGCTAAATCAGTAACATTTTTGCTAAGGACTGTAAATTTCTTTGTACTGTAAATAGCCTCTGCTGTCAGGTTCTAACCGAGTCCATCAGGTTGCTCAGGTACTTTGCTCAGTGTTTTTCATTTTAACAAGAATGCATGCTCGTCTAGAACACTGAAGTGGGTCTATTGAATCCTTGCTTCTGATTGGTCAGATGGTATCGTCTGTTAATGCACTCGTTCGAAATCGTAAGACGTTATAATTTTCTAGTTCCAGCAATCCGCACAGACGTGTGCAGTGGAGTCTTTACATAAACAGATCGTAAAAAGATGCCTTACTGTTGATGTGGTGATGTTTTGGGAAGGACTCTCCAGATTCAGAGCTATAAAAACGCTCCCAGACACCCGGTCTTATTGGGAAATAACAGCACGTCTCGTCTTGTTTTGCTCCTTAAACACAGGGACCTTGCTCTGTGTGGTTTGGTATTAAAGAGTGTTTTGCAGCCTTGTGCACTTCCTTTACCCCCAGCTCTAATCTGACTACAGCACTGTACTAGAGGTTTTACAAGTCTGCTGTGGCTTTTTGGAAACGCTGAAGACGTGGGGCACGTGAGGGTCACAGCTTGTCAGGGAAAAAAAAAAAGTGCTTACCCAACCTGACGCTTTTTAGAGGAGAGAAAATAATCGGCTGCTATAGCGGGTACATGAGACAAAGGATTGTAAAGATGGCACGGGAGCCGGAGTTCTTCAAGCTGACATCTTTATTGACTGTTTTGGCTTTTATTTTCCGGCGAAGACAGAAGGACAGAAGGCTGCTTTGTGGCTGATTTATCAGGAAGGGCTTCTTGTGTGTATAATATTGAATGCGTTGATGCATCCGTAATGAATCGGGACCCTTGCAGTGAGCAGATAGGAGGACGGCATCTAATCCTGGAATAATTACAGTAATGTCAGCACTGCAGGGAGCCCGAGTGGAAAACGCACACGCATACACACACACGCGCACACGCTAATGCTCATAACAACTGTTAATATAAGATGCAGCTTGCACACACACACACACATATACTGTATATATATATATATATATATATATATATATATATATATATATATATATATATATATATATATATATATATATATATAAAAATGCACATGAATAAATGCAATAAATGCACATAAACATCCTGCAGGATGATGCAACACAAGCAATTGTGGAAACGTGTGCAAGCAGACAAGGCACCTACTTGTATGCAAACTGAACTATAAAGCATGAAACAAAGGCACAAATGCATTCACAAAACCCCATAACCTCCGTCAACGAGCAAGGTTTAAACCCGGCGTCATTGCGTTTCTTCTATCCAGCTCTTTCATCATCCAGTACAAGTATAGGAGCGTTGTTTTTCCTCCGAGCTCGCACCTCTAACATACAAATGAGCCACTTTGTTGCTCTAATACAGTCTCGTCTCCCCTGGAGAACTTCACACATCCACATGGGCTGCTGTGCCTTCGCTTTTTTTCAATCCCCTACTGAAAAAAAAATATATATATTGATTGGGAAATAACGAGCCAGTGATGAAAGGGTTTTTCAGCTCCGGAAGGCAGCATGTCATGCTGCTGGCTTATGGTTCAACTGGTCTCTCTCTCTCTCTCTCTCTCTCTCTCTGTCTTTCTCACTTTCTCTCTTTTGCCATTTCTCTCGCTCTCTTTCTCTTGTTCTCTGCTGGTAGGTCCCTGTCCTGCTAACTCCAGTTCCTAATGAACTTAGTGTGCTGCTGAACTACACGTTCTTTCAAATCTGCCTCTGAATTATTAACCGAGCTCTTCCTTTTCTGGGATGTTCGGTCTGGCTCACCCAGCGCTCTCTGTCTCTCTGTCCTGTTTTATCTCTCCATCACTCAGGAAGGCCTCATCACACAACTGCGGATGTTGACTTGAATTCTCTGTGTCTGTGTGTGTGTGTGTTTCTGTCCGCAGTAGTTAAAAAAGTATTAAAAAGCAGTACAGAAAGTAAAAAACCAAAACCAGGAAGTGGCATATGGTCTTGCACTTTTATCACCCCTTTTTTTCCCCCCCTTCCAACTCCTGTCTCTTCGCATCCAGATCTGAACGCGCCGAGCCCGTGCCTGAAGAAGACATGCGAGTTCGGGAGCTCGTGCGTGGTGAAGAACGGCGAGGCGGTGTGCGAGTGCTTGGATACGTGCCCGCAGATTTCCGACCCCGTGTGTGGAAGCGACGGGAAAACCTATTCCAGCCAGTGCCAGATGAATGCCATCAGTTGCACTCTGCAAAAACACATCCAGATACAGCACAAAGGACCTTGTGGTGAGTCAGTACACACACACACACACACACATTAGTTGTGTTTGAATCATTTTAGTGACTCGGTTCTTTGAATTTTGTTCATTAATATGAACAAATCCTTTCTTTGAGTCATTTAGTTTAGAAATAAAATAAAATGTTACATTTTCAATAAACAGACCTACAACACGTCTAAATACACATATTTTGGCTATAGTTCCAGTAATGAAAATATTTGAATGCAGCTAAGGATATATTATGATAAACAGAATGAGCAGCTCACCTCTCATATCTTCTGGTCCGAGTCGTTCGTTCTATTGTCATCATGACTCCCACTAATGTTTTATGCTAACGTATCATACATCTTTGTAGTCTTTTTGCACACACGCACGGGTGCGTTACAATAAGAATAAGAATAATAAAATAAATTCGGAGAACTACTACTACTAATAATAATAATAATTGTGAATGGAGAAAGCGCAGTCAAAGAAGTACCATCATTGAAGGAGAGAAAAAAATGAAGAATAAATACTGTACATATCAGTTTGAGCTTGACACGTTTATGAGCTGTCGCTTGCTGTCAATGGGAGCCTCAGAGAGACAACCCATTTTCAGCTTCGCAATACTTCAGACTGAAACACGACTGCCCCCTACAGGTAATGAAGGGCATTTTCACAGCTTCCCGCCCGCAGCCACGGCCAGTCACAGGATTCCTTGTCTCGAAACGTGCGTTCTTAATGGCCAGATCTGTAGATGCTATGCAGTGCAGTACACAGGAAACAGAATTGAGCGGTTCTTCTCATGAGTCTTCTAGTCTGAGTCGTTCGCTCTTTTGAATCTATTGCACTGCATAGCGTCTATGGGAGTCACGTAACAAAAGAACGAACGAATCAGAAGATTCTCAAGGTAACAGCTCAGTTCTGTTCCCTGTACATAACCTACGGAGGTTTTGCGACACCCAGTAGAAAATGAAAGAATCACTCGTTCTCGAGACTACACGTTCTTCTGAGTCACGTTAAAGATTCGCTCAAAAAGAACGAATCGTTCATGAACAACTCATCACTAACATACTGTACATGCACATGTACATACACACATACTGTACTGTACAGTATGGCAGATCTCCCTAAATCAAGTGACATCATCAAGTAGTTAAGGGCTTAAGGGAAAATGGGTCCTAAAGATTTCTTGTGTTTCGCTATTCAGTGAGTTATGAGTTCATTAATGAGCTCATTAATCACCCAAACAAGCTCCAAGCGTGAAATAATTAGAAGTAATTGGTTGCGGTGAGATGACCAGTAAAAAAAAAAAAAAAAAAAAAACATAATTTCTCATGCATAGCTAAATGACGTTCCTAATCATTACGTCATTCCCCTTGCCAAAGATCACACTCCGACATTTTCACGATGTAGAACGCCGTCGAGTAATCAGCTGATTAAACTTGTTATTAAGGTTTGAGGTATAAGAAAAATGCAAATCTAAGGGGTATTTCAGCTGGAGCATTAACACACACACACACACACACACACACACACTTTGCGGGACCTCTGAGGCTTGTTAAAGTAATAGTCAGATATACTGTAGGACCTTTAATGCTGCCTTGCTTTTAAACATGCATTTAGAGGGCACAGAGATCACGTAAAATGAAGCCTGAAATGAGAAACGAAACACCCGGCGCCCTGGCGGATCAAGCTTTCACACACAAACCGGGACCGCTAGGCCGCGCGTGTGCTTTTGGGAACAGGATCTTACACTCCACTGCCTCGCGTTTTCCTCTTTTCAGTCTTTTCTGGGCTGCACAAATAATCTGAGCGAGGACTATAATTTTTCTTGCTTATTACCTTTATTGAAAAGATGCACTTAAGTTAAAATTACAGGGCGACTTGCTTCAGAGCAATTGTTTGCGTGAGTCATGTTTTTTTTTTTTTCCCCCTTCTTTGTAGCACAAAGCTGAATGGGCTGCACGTCCTTTTTAAAGCGTTTGTTGTGCAAGTTGCCTTTGTGGAAGAGAGTTTTTGTAAATCACCAGCACGTTTTTTGAGGCATAAACACGTGCCAGAATGTGTGATCTCTTTTTCTTTTCAGGCCAGTAAATCAAAATAGTCATGTTTAACCTCTGAGTATGATCACTGTTTTTTAAAGGTCTTGTATGATTTTATTGTTATTTTCCCATTCGAGTGGTTTTGCCGATCTGGGTGCGAGTGAGTCACTGAGTGATGTTGTCACGCCGTGCGTATTTTAATTTGCCCCTCTAGTTAATACCAGTTGTGCTCGGCTGTGTGTGTGTGTATGGTGTGAGTGTGTGCATGCACGCCTGGGGTCATTTGGCAGCAGTGGAGTTTATCTGACTGTGTTCTGCCTACAGGGCACTGCTGCTCTTTATCCAAGTGCCGCTCCAATGCTATACATACGCCGTCAGCGCATAAGTGACACATAGATAGTGAGATTTCGCTCCTTATTCGCCGGAGACAAGCCCGGGCTTCATGGTCTGCAGTGGAGATTAACACACGCAACTAGGTTTGGAAGGGGCTGCTATGATTGAGCCAAAGACACGCTGAAAAGGAAAGTGTAAACGAGAAAGAGGCTTTTCTGATTTTCTGATTCTTTCAATCAGACTCCACTTTGAAATTTAAAAAAAAGAGAGAGAGAGAGAGAGAGAGAGAGTAGAATTTCTTTCCACAAAACAGACACGGATCGTTTCAAACAAGCATTCAAATCCTGACTTTTCAGCTGTTCCTCACTTTCTATTCTTGACAGTAAAATAGTAAACATGGAAGAAATAGCCCATTTTTATCAGTCGAAGAAATACCCATTGTTATTGTTTTTTTATTGATTTATTTCTGAAAAACCTCCAGGGTCCGGGTTCGGTTCCCCGGCCAGGCTCGATTCCCGTCTCTGTGTGCATGGAGTTTGCATGTTCTCCCCGTGCTTGGTGGGTTTCCTCCGGGTACTCCGGTTTCCTCCCACAGTCCAAAGATATGCAGATTAGGCTAATTGGCGTTCCTAAATTGCCCGTAGTGTGTGATTGGGTGTGTGAGTGTGTGTATGTGTGTGTGCCCTGCGATGGATTGGCACCCTGTCCAGGGTGTACCCCGCCTAGTGCCCGAAGTCTCCTGGGATAGGCTCCAGGTCCCCCGCGACCCTGAACACAGGATTAAGCGGTATAGAAGATGAATGAATGAATGAATGAATGTATTTCTGAAAAATAAATTGACCGAAAGATATGGCCCGTGTAGGCCTATCAACCTTACGCTCATTCTGTTTTCATGTCAATGAAAGAATGCATCATACCTGGTTATTTGTACAGTAGTTTCAAAAGTTTTTTTGCTTTTATTATCAGAATTTGCAAAATCTATGGCCTGCGCCATTTATGGCCATGTTTAGTAAAAGTTTTCTAACTGTGTAGAGCTAATTTGCTCAGGTCAAATTGAAATTCAGTGTACAGTGTAGAGGAGAACTGAGCCGCGGTTCATTACTTGGCCAGACGCTGATAAGCAGTCACTGGACCTCTTAGGAGCCTTGGACGCTTCATTATTATCCAATATTATACATAATGTAAACATTACATAATATTCATTGGTAATTGATGTATACAATGGATTTATTGGATTTATTTTCTACATTCTAGAACAACACTGGATTTTTTTCAAAACTCTAAAATAGCACATATGGCATTAGGTAATTAGTAGCAAGAATAGCATTTGCAAAACTCATCAAGTACCATGATGAACTGGCTCTCATGAAGACCTTTCGAGAAAAGCAAGACCGACTTTTATAAATATTTACAGTGCCGAGAAAAACTATGTGAACCTTTTGGAATTTCATGGTTTTCTGCATTAATTTGTCATCAAATGTGATCTGAATTGAATCTTAAAAATATGAGTTTGAAGGTGAGGACTAAAGGTACTTTAACTGCGACTTTTTGAGTTTGCTCCAAGAAAAATACTCTTATGTGAGCCATGCCTCGCCAAAAAGAGTTGTCAGAGGATCTTCGATGAGGAATTGTAAAAGCCTTGAAGCCACTTTGGGACTGTGGCTCCTCTACCAAGAAGTGGGCGCCCAATCAAAATGATGGCAAGAGCACAACAAAGACTCGTCAGTGAGGTAAAGGAACAACCCAGAGTGGCAGCCAAAGATTTAAAGGCATCATGGGAGCATCTGAGTCTACAGTTTGGAAAACTTTGAACAAGCAGGATGTCTATGACAGGACATCACAAAGGAAGCCACTGGTTACTAAAGAGAACATTGACACTCCACTGCGATATTGGCGAAATGTTTTATTGATTGATTGGATTTATATTAAAAGGTTTGGAAAGAACACACAGCACTACGTACATCTGGCAAAGAATTATACCGCATATCTTCATAAAAACATCATCCCAACTGTAAAGTACAGTGGAGGAAACATCATGATTTGTGCCTGCTTTGCTGCATCAGGGCCTGGTCAGAATGTCTCTACATCAGCTCAAACTCTGTTGGTGAAGTTGGGTGATGCAACAGGACAATGACCCCAAACAACAGAATGGCTTCAGAAAAACAAAATCCACCTTTCGGAGTGGCCAAGTCAGACCCCAGACCTTAACCCAATGGAGATGCTATGGAATGATTGAAGAGGGTCATATACATGAGACGTCCAAAGAACATGGAATATGACGGAGCTACAGTAAAGCAGTTCTGCCAGGAAGAACGGATCTAAATTCCCCCTGCACCATGTGCAGGTCTGATCCACAGCTACAGGATGCGCCTGGTTGTGAGGTTATTGCGGCCAAGGGGTGTCAACCAGCATTAATTCCAAGGGTTTACTTGCTTTTTTCCCTAGCCATTTTAACTATTAAATGAATGTATTCAGTAAAGACATAAAAGATCAGAACTTTATATATTCAATGTATATATACTGTATTCAACAAATTATTAATTTCACGCAAGTCTAGTGATGTGTAAATAATCCAAATAATGTTTGTAATCTCTTTAGGAATTCCAGTGTACATCTCGTAATTGAATCAAATCATATTTATTCGCAAACTATATACCGATATATACTATATCGATCAGCCGTAACATTAAAACCACTGAAGTGAATAAGAATGATTATCTCATATAGATACATGTTAAGGGGTTTTAGGCAGCATGTGAACAATCAGTTCTCGAAGTTAATGTGTTAGAAATAGGAAAAATGGGATCTAAGAAACTTTATGAAGGGCTATACTGTGAATGCTGGCTTAGATCATCTCCAAGATGGCATATGTATTGATTTTAAACAGCAATATTTGACAATATCAAGGAATCAAGAAAAAATATGAACTGAATATAATAGACTTGTGAATAATTTATATTTTAATACAAGTAAGCACTGTCATCTCGCACTGTCATTTCCAGGGAAGAGCGTTTGAATCTCACCTCCATTTTCATGTTTATGTTCATGATCATCCAGGTTTCATGTTTTCCCCATGCTTGACGGGCTTACTCTGGTGTTCTTTCCACAGTAAAAAAAAAAACATACAGTGTAAATTGATTAGTTTATCCAAATATCCCATAGTTTAGGAATAAATGTGTGAGGGCATAAACTTGTGCAATGTGATGAGATAGTAGCCCATCCATGGTTGGGTACAGTACCTTGTGTGTTGTGGATGTGGACGAATATATTCCAATAGTCCAAAAATCACTGAGAAATAAAACACAAATAGAAGAAAATGCTGATTTGCAAGGCAATACTGTACATAGATTCACTTCTCGGAAAGAATTACTTCATGTATCAGTTTGTGTATATTTCACAACTGATATGAATTGAATGGATGATACACGTACTGTACAAGTGTGGGTCGTATGCTCATTTGTTGGCATCTAACACGAGACAGGTTTGTGTACCTTTATAATATAAATATAAATAGCAGCATGGATAAAGAAAAAAAATGGAAGCAGGGTAGTAGGAGAAAAGAGAAATTTTCGAGCTCTGCATGCAATTTGAAATCCAAGCCCATGGGAGGCAGGTTCCCATTTAGCATTCTGGGAGTAATAAATAGTCTTTATTAAAGGGAGGGAAAAAAAAACAGATACACATATTGGTAACGTCAGTAAGCAGTGCTGTTGATGGCATTGACTCGCCACTAAAGCAGGCGTCAGCGGAACAGGGCAATAAAGTGGTGCCCCAAACATCTAATCCAGCCCTGGCTCGTGTGCTTTTTCTGGCCTGTTTACAGAGCCGAGCTCTTCATCGCAAGTGCGCTCTGTTATTATCTCCATTAATTATCCCTCCACATTCAGACCACAGCTTCAGCCATACACACACACACACACACACACACACACACACACACACACACACACACACACACATCAAGCAACAACCGTGCATATTCTCAGCTGGGTTCACTAGACCGTTTTTTATGGATTTGTTATTGCCGTTTTGAGTGTATGTGCGTGTGTGTGTATGCATATCATTGTAATTCCATGTCATTTTGTTTACCTGGAAAAAACAGCGCTATAACTGTTCTTATCTTTACAGCTCAGGAGCTGCTTAATAGCGATTGCGGGGAACATTTTTATATCGTGCGTAACGTCTTGCGAGCAGCAGCTGACCTTGCTTAGCAAGCTTGATGAAGTACATGCAGAAATACATTATATTTATTTATACCAAGTTGGATTATAGAGGATATGTATAGAATTATTCAGAATGATTCATCAGATGATGAAAATTAGACGTAGCTGAGGCAGAATTGTGAACAGCTGTGGAGGTGGAGTGTATGAAGAGTGGGATGGGGAGACGAGTCCTGGAATCTTAATACACTTTTCAGAAGAATTTTTATATTAACCGACAGTCGATGAGCCCCGCCCACTTTTCCCATTTCGCTATCTCGGAGTTTTACTCTGTGCTTGCTTTCTCTCAAGGTATATATGGAGTCATGAGTTCACTGAAACGTTCAGGCAAAAAACAGACTTTATTTTGAACCAGGAGTTTGTGCCGGTCAGCTCAGACATATTGAAACAATTTGAAAAAGAGTAATAATAATAATGCAAGACTAGGCATTGTTTTTCTTCAGGGTTGTCAGGTCTGCCGTATTATGAAACTCTTTTTTTTTATGTGGCTCTATTTTAGTATGCCTGCCATAGAGAGATGGAGTTTTTTAAATAATAAAAAAACAAGGCAGGGAGAATGATCACTGCACAATGGAAAGAAGGAGAGAGTGAGATGGAGACTAGAGGTAAATAAAAAAGGAGGAGAGTGATGGAGCACACTAATAGAGCAAGCGCCGTGGGATTTTCCTGGCCATTCACAACCAACTGCTGTTGTTAAAAAATATCCTGACTGAGTCTCGGCTGACCACCAAGGCTACTTAGCAGCTGGTCGCTTAAAAGCAGGGCAGCAGAGGTTGGAGGCTCCATATGGAAGGCTGGAAACTGGATTCCTGATGAAGTTAAACAGGGAGAAAAGCCTCTTAGTGGTTTAGTAACAGGTGAAGCTTGACCAGAACATGAGTGATGATACTTGAGAATGCATTATCTGTTCAGGGATGACCACAAAGGCATGGTGCTGTGGAGTCGCGAGAACTTGTGGCACTATATAGACAAACTATGTAGTAAAGGTGGTGCCCAACTTACAAACATTCGAGTTACGAACGGACCGAAGTTCCAAGAATATTCATAGATGCAAACAAATCACGGAAGTAGCTCATGTGTATTGTACAAAAAAATAGACACTGCAGTGCGCCAGATAACAATATTTATAATTTTATACAATATTTTCAGCGTGTACAGTAATTGACTGTATAAAATATCTAAGTGCAGGAGAAATGAGTCGGCCTCACCGGCTTCAATGAATCAGTCCGGGAACACAATGATAGACAATCACTGTCCTGTAAAGATTTCCTGATGGTAGTTTATAATAATTTTTTGGGAAATCCTCAATACAACAGAATTCACAGTCCAATACAGTGGAAAACAGCTCTGAGACAAAATGGCGTTCTGGATTCCCCTCACGATTTAAAGGCGCAAAGACAACACTGTGAGAGACTTGCCCATTTCCTTAGGCGTGGTTACAGTTTTTGGCCACATGATGGCAGAGATTTAGTCAAACGTGTATAAGACTCTCTTTGACGGACTTCAGAACAAATCCGACTTACGAACATGCTCCTGGAATGGAATTCGTTCGTAAGTAGGGGACTCCTTGTACCTTTATTTGTTGCATATACTTTACAGTGAGATGTTTTTCTTCACATATGAATGGCGCGCATTACACCTAAAACAGACTTGATCCGCCATCTTTCTGATCAGTAACCCAAAGCCTTAGCTTGCTAAGCTACCTTTGTCCCTACAGAGGTACAACCATGGTGTTTAGCTAAAATTGTAGTGGTGGCCGCTGATTCAAAGGACCAAATGAGTCCATATCTAGCATCGTTCAATAAGACCGATCAGATAAACCTATGACGATTACACTAATCAGTGGTCCATCTCATACTGTTTCTCATACGATTTCCAGTATAGGTCATATGGAAATTTAAACTATGTCATGAAATTATTACTATAACATGCTATAAAATACAGCATGGCGGAAAGGTTTATCTGAGGGAAAAGCTTTGGTGCTCACAGTTGCTCTTTTTTTACAAATGCCTAATAAACAGGTAGGTGCAAGCGTTGTGCAAGATTTATGCATGAGTACCTCTCTCAATTAGCACTAAATCAGCAGCTGTTGAATCCCTAATTGAATCCTCCAGGTTGTAACTGTCATTGGCCCACGCTTATTGCCTCCCGGTCGCAATCACATTTCATTTGGTTGATTAATTGAGCTCTAGGTCATCATAGCTGAGGATCCAATGTGCCACCATGCTGTGGTTTAAGAAAGTCAAGCAGCTGAGGTGATTAATGACAATGAGCAGATACCTTATAAGGTGGCTTTCCCTTTGAACAGTTTGATAGGTTCCTGTCCGCGCGGAAGGGGCAGCGGAGAGGCAAATCAATGGCACTTGGCCTAAACAGATTGAATAGAGAAGCCTGGCTGCTGAGTCTGAACCAAGATGGATCTTCTCACTGATCTTTTCGCTACTAACATCCTTCTTTTTTTCCCCACAGATAAGGCCTGCACAAACTGCTCGTTCGGCGCTATCTGTGATGAGCAGACCCGCCACTGCGTGTGCCCGAAGGAGTGTGTGGTCTCCAAGCAGCCCGTGTGTGGCAGCGATGGCACCACGTATATGAATGAGTGTGAACTGCACGTACGTGCCTGTACAGAGCAGCGAGACCTCCATGTGGTGGGGCAGGGAGACTGCAGTGAGTACTTAGAACTAAACCGCTCCGCCGCTATTCGCCTCTCATCATGCAGTCACTTACCCAACAAAACACTGATCATCATGCCCATGCCGAATGCATGATGATCAAGACACGGTATATAACACTAACGGCTCTATATTTATGCAGGTGCAAGTGTATGATTAAAAGTGACTCGTGTTCCCAGCTCTAACGTCATAAGAAGCAAACACGCCTCTGTTTATGTTGGTGCAGCGGTGCAACAAGTTCAACACAGTGCCGTTCTCTGCTTTTCTTGACTGCTTTCAACAATTTAAATGAAATATTTCACCCATCTTAATTAAATGCAAATGAATTATTATAGCGGTATCTTTAAGAATCAATAAAGTTTCTAATGAAACTTTCTAGTGAAAGGGCAAATAAATAAATTGCAATTAATCTTATACATATACGTTTTCCCTCGCTAGTTCAGTTTGTATTGTTAGTATTCCGTCATGTACATGTGGTTGTAGTCCTGTCTCCGACACCCATCGTATTACTGGTTAATTACTGCAATACAGTACGTTCAGCTGTCTCTAGACGTCCACTTTAAACGACACTCATGTCTTTAGTTACTGACTTTCGTCCTCATTCACTAACGTACCGCCAGTATACTGTACCGCTTTAACCTGTATACAGGGTTGCGGGGACCTGGAGCCTATACCAGGAGACTTGGGCCACGAGATGGGGTGCCAATCCATCCCAGGGCACACACACACACATACACACACACACACTACCGACAATTTGGGAACGCCAATTCGCCTAATCTACATGTCTTTGGATTGTGGGAGGAAACCGGAGTACCTGGAGGAAACCCTCCAAGCACGGGCAGAACATGCAAACTCTGTGCACATAGACACCGTTTGAAGGTGGGACTCGAACCTGGAGGTGCACGGTGACCACTAAGCCACTGTGCTGCTCAATATTACATCTATATGGAAATCTCATGACAACATATACTAGGAGCTGAATTGATTGCCTGTCACCTTTCAACCATCAAAAGAAGGAGAATAAATGTACACTTGCATTAAAAGCACAAAAATAGAGCCTGCCTGTTCATACCATCGTATCTTTCATTTGTGAATGCACATCTTAATAATTTGCAGTTATGTGCGGGTGCGAACATCCGGATGTCTGCTGTGGAATGAGTCTTAAGGTTGAACAGGAATGAGTGTTTGTTTATATGTCGTGTTTGTATGGTCGTGTGTGTGTGTTTTAACAGAGAACTGTGGCAGCACTGTGTGTAGCTGGGGTGCCCGCTGCGTCCAGAATAAGTGTGAGTGCCCTCAGTGTGCGGGTCAGCCCACTGCCCTGGTATGCGGCACTGACGGCATGACCTACAGCAACGAGTGTGAACTGCGCGCGGCGTCCTGTAGGCAGAAGAAGAACATAGAAGCGGCAAGACCTGGCAGCTGTGACGAAGGTACGCCGCTTATTTATACACACATCACCGTGTCCCTCAGTGTCAGTGTTTGCTGGAGTGCGTCGGTGCTCCAACAGGAACTGGGGCAGGAGCCTTCAGGGAAACTAATATATAAAGAAAGAGGGCGGACAAAAGCTGTGGCGGGGGAAAAAAAGAATCCTTATTATTGTTGACTCTTTTCACAGCTGGCCTGATGTGTTCCTGAAGCATGTCTGGATGAGCTCCTTTTTAAATCCAAGCTTGTTGCAGTCATTTAAACTGCCCTCATCAGAACAGACTGACCTTTCATACGTCAAGCGGGAGGCTTCGTCTATCTGACTATCTCTTTCTTTACGTCATACCTAACGACCCTGAGACGGGCAACCATCGCATGTTTACTCCTCTCGTCTTTCCTGCTGTCTCGTCACTCCATTGTGTTGTCTCCCTGAAGGCTGTGGAGACATTGCTTTTGGAGAAGTCAGACCTGTATAATAGGCTTTTCCCAGAGGCCGTGGTTTAGATGCTTTCTGCTTTTGCTCTCGTCATAGAGACTAAGCTACAGCTAAGAAACTGTTCTGGCTCCAGGCTGTCCATCTTTGTGTAAGAACAATAGCGGTGGGCTACTGGGATGAGAGGAGGAAGAAAGCAGTTACTTTATCTAGGAGTGCCATATTAAGTATTGACTGATGACTGTTTCAAATTCCCCTGTGTTCTGCGCTCCAGTGGTGTTACATTTTACAGATGTGTAAACATAGGTTTTAAACATAGGTACGAAATTCCTCACAATACAATACAGTAAGTCTGTTTCAGTTTAAAAAATAAGTATTTTCATAAAATCTGTCTACGAGAGGCATTCAAGTCAAACTACAGTATGACTTGGGATAAAATGTTTTGGGAATGACAGTATAATAATACTGTTTGACGATTACAATAGACTTCAAGCACAGTACGGTTCCGTAACTTGTCGCTAACTTACGGAAAAGATACATTTATCTGTTGGAACTGTTTACACCACAGTGATTTCCACATGTTTGGGTCATTAAAGGAGTTCCTGGGAGGCTAGTGTTTCAAACATGAAGTTTGATCATGAACAGGCAGTTTGATCATGACTCTAGTACACTGAGAAGACTTTCTACCTTGATGGTATCCAATCACTAGTGAAATACTGGGATGAGTGCATGAGGATAATATAGAGAAATAAAGAGAGTTTTTACTGCGTTCTTTTATTCTGCACAATCAAACATCCGGGTTTGACTTGAACAACCGTCAAAATCCATTCCGCTATAAATATTACAAATCCTTCAAAAACTATTTTAACATCCTATTCTTGAGACATCATTTTCCATGATTCATCTACTATAGATAATGCCCCGACCCTATGAAATGCTTCACATGATCATGTTGCATCAGCTGAATTTCCTGGAAATCACATGCGGCAAGAAAATGAGAATCTCTCAGCCTTTTTTTCTCTTTTCAGTTGAAGTATAACCCAAATTTTAAATTAGGCATCCCTTATGATAATAAAGTGCACCTATTATTTAGTCATTTTGGTCTCCAGTGTGTGTGTGCGTGTGTGGTGTGTGTGTGTGTGTGTGTGTGTGTGTGTGTGTGTGTGTGTGTGTGTGTGCAAACAAACAAAAAAAAAAAAAAAATTCCTGCCTCTTCCATATCATTTTCCAGATTTGTATTACTCAGGGTTTAAATGATCAAATTAGACTTTCCTTCCTAATGTGACCTCATTTAAGATACCCTTCCCTGACTCTTTGCTTAGCTTTGGTATGGGCGTGGCTTAGCAACAGGTCATTTGCATAGACACTGAAAGAGCATATTTGAAGGAGGAGAACAGCAGTGGGAGTGTGAGGTACAGAAATGCATTATCTGTGGTTTATTTCATCTGGAGCATTAATACTCACACACAATATGCGGAGTTCCAAGACCTGTGTTACCATGTTCCAGGTGTAATAACACATTGGACTCCATTGTGCTACTGTAGGTTATTGCATTTCGTGGGCTAAGAAGTATGTGTACGAAACACCCTGCAATCGTGGTGGAATCACGCTTTTTTTATTTGATGACCTGTCTGAATCCAAGCTAATGGATTCTTCCTGGATGTCAGCAGTAGAAAAGATTTTCTTATTAGAGCAAAAGTCTTCAGAAGCACAGAGGTGATTTCTCCCCAATACCCCCCCCCCCTTTATTTATGTTCATTAGTCACAGAAAAGAAATGGGAGTGCTTCCTCACTCTTTCACTTTGTGGTAATGAAAAATGACGGTGTTGCCGGCATTTGGCCACGGCGGGAAATTTATCACCTGTTTAATTTCACACTCCGCTAAGCTTAAGCTTAGCCTTTTTGTAGACACTGACAAAGTGGCAGGTGAGAGCAGTGCATCACCTCCGAGCTCCCTCCCCTTTTAAATGGAATACACGTTTGCTTAATAGGATTATGGGTGGCGAATATGGAGGTGATACACCTGAGTAGGAGGAAGCATCGGTAAGAAAGCGACAGAGCTGGAGTCGGAGATAAGATCATATACGGGAAGAGAGAACGAGGGCTGGGACGTGATCGTTCATCCAATGCAAGTCATGTCGATTAGTCTTTATGTTCAGTTTTATTTACTTCAACATCCTGTCCAATGAACAAAAAGTAAACAAAAACCTCCTTTAAAGTTATTAATGTTCGCTACGGCACGGTGGTGTAGTGGTTAGCACTGTCGCCTTGCACCTCCAGGGTCCGGGTTCGATTCCCAGCCAGGCTCGATTCCCGTCTCTGTGTGCATGGAGTTTGCATGTTCTCCCCATGCTTGGTGGGTTTCCTCCGGGTACTCCGGTTTCCTCCCACAGTCCAAAGACATGCAGATTAGGCTAATTGGCGTTCCCAAGTTGACCATAGTGTGTGAATGTGTGTGTGTGTGCCCTGCGATGGATTGGCACGCTGTCCAGGGTGTACCCTGCCTCGTGCCCTGAGTCTCCTGGGATAGGCTCCAGGTCTCCGCGACCCTAAATACAGGATAAAGCGGTATAGAAGATGAATGAATGAATGAATGAATGAATGTTGGCTACATGTGATGGAGGCGTATCTCGACTTCATCACCATGGAGGATTTCGTACTACCCCGACTCCACCACGAGCATCCTCAGCTTCTTTATTCCTGCCTGGCTTTTTATTTGCGTACTTGTTCCTCTTAATGGAAATCCCCTAGCTAAATGGACGCTCGTTAGGACGTGATGGAGTGAACGGGAAGTGGGAAGCCTTTTGAGAGCAGCGAACCCAGACAACTCGGCGTTCTAGACTCGCTAATAGAAAGGTTCGTCTGCAGCCGTCACATCAAAGTGGAAAAGCTAATTAGTGCTCTGCTTACTACTACCCTTCCAGACATTTTATTTATGCATTTTATATGTGTTTTATTTTTTTTAGTGCTAATGCATGAGGAGAATGTGCCTTTACAAGCACCCTTCCTCTGAGGCTGCTTTAAAAAATTTTTTTTTTTAGTTGGGCCGCCAGAGAACGGTTTACATGCAGTGTGGGTGGGATGCTCAAAAGTGCAAATTTTTAGAAAAGTATCAAATCACGTCAATCACTTTTTTTTTTTTTTTTTTTTTTTACATGCAAGACCTGTCGGGTCACAGATCAGGGGCGGATACGGGGAAAAAGAAACATGTAGCACGTAATGCTGCTAGTGAAGATCGTATATGAAGGTGGTCTGGGAAACACGTTTCTGAAAATCAGCCAAAAATCATGTTCCATCCCAAAGTTTCTTTCCTCTAACATATTTCTGTCTCTTCTTTAAAGAACTCTAAATATATTTCACCAAAACAGCTTAAGTTACTTTCTAACCCTGGCTTGGCTACCGGCCAGACATTCAGTGTAAAACTTTGCTAACTAAAGGTCCCTTTTCTTCACAGAGAAAAAAAAACATTGCAGGATTTTATTACATTTTTGTACAGCCACTTTGTCGACGATACCATCAGAATGTCTGTGCTGCTTCAGATGATCACAGACCAAGTTTTAAAACGTCGACATGACCAAATAAAAAGCAGTTAATAAAACGTTTCCTTACGATGAGCATTGATCAGTGATCAGATTGAAGAGACGGCGATGCGATTAGTGTTTAAATGCTGTGCACGAGAGACAAGTCTGATGAGGATGAGCCTAGTCTGATGAGGAAGATGCTGATTATTAGATTGAACATTTGACATTGTAAATGTACAATTTTTTTGTAAATGTATTATTTTATACATGGCCAAGACTGTTGACACCCCTGAATCTTTTCCAGAAAATCAAGTATTTCTCACAGACAAGTATTGCATTAACACATGTTTTTACTCTTATCGTTTTGTCCAGCCCATTTTTTGGAGTTTTGTGTAACATTATGTCAAATTAGCTTTTTTCCCTCCCTTTACACACAAAGAGAATAAACATATTTTTAGGTAGAAATGAGTAACCATTTCATCTTTTTTTTTTTTTTTTTTTTACGTCTGAGATTCAAAAAGACAACGATTTCAAATCATGGAACTATGCTTATAGAACTGCTGCATTTTAGTAGAAATAGTCAATAACGATTATCATGTAAGGGATTTTTACACATGTTGGGACAAACAAGGATTGATTTTGACTGACAAGCAAAGATTGATTCTTTAACTCTTGGGGCAGTGGTGGCTCAGTGTGTTGAGGCTCTGAGTTACAGATCGGAAGATGAATTGTTCAAGCTCTGCCAGGTTGCCGCTGTTGGGCCCCTGAGCAAGGCCCTTAACCCTGTCTGCTCCAGAGGCGCCGTAAAATGGCTGACCCTGTACTCTGACCCCTGCCTACTAACAAGAAGCTGTGCAGTAATGTACTGTATGTGTGACGAATAAAGGCTGAACTTACAGTAGAACTCCTCATACTACAGTTAAGATAAATATTGTTAAACCAGTATACAATGCTGTTAATAAATGTACAGTAGGTAATTGAGGAATGTAATTAGTGAGGGCAATCGAAGGACGGGTTGACTTTTACAGTTATTCTGTAGAGCGTGCGCCCGGGACAGCACTGGATCCTCGGGGGCATGAATGACCTCTGGAGGTGTGCCGTGCTGTATACAGTATACTGTACATTTGATGTACTTTTTTTTTTTATTCTGTAAAGTGGCTTTGCGACAATGACCATTGTTAAAAGCTCTGTATAAATAAATATATTTATTTATTTATTTATTTAAATATCTGTATAAAAATGCTCGGATCAGCGAAGCAACATTAGCACTCTAAACAGATTTCTGTCCAGAAATGATCATGTATAGTGGTCAGTGGTCCAAGCTAGGAAGCCTAAACAAATTTCCTGTATCAGTGTGCGAATAGAACCCATGACGGCTCCTGCAGTCCGGCCCTGCTGTACAACACATGCACTCTTTAATCAGAGCCAAAGTATTCACAGCTTGAACTGCTGTCAGTGTACTGGGACCATTAAAATCATCGCTTCGTTTTTTTTGTGTTTTTTGGGGGGGCAACAAATGTTTCATAACGTTCCGATTTATCGGTGCATTTCCACATTTTCGCTTGTTTGTCTTTATCTAACAAATTCTTCATAAATCTACAAAGCTGCCTAATTAGATTAGGGACATGCTAATAGCGATCACGCTCTGGTGCTGAAGCATGAGGCATGTGACGAGGGACGTGTTTGCTCGGTGTGTCTGGGTGAGCAGATTGCTAGGGCTGAGTGCTCTCGTTGTTTTTACATCTGGGATAATAAACTCAATGCTCTTCCACCCGCACTGTTTTTTTTTTCCTGCTGAATTCCGCCTCGCCATGATCTGCTCTATAATCTATTTAAAATGCTTTATGTTGAGTGGCAGTTCCACCAGCACTCTATTGATCCCCTTCACTCCGAGTGAGCTCGCCTCTTCTAACACACAAATGGGTGTTATGAACCAACCGCAGCCTCCTACAACTCGAATCTGGTGTTAAACTAATCACGGGGATGCGGACCCCGTTTAACGCGAGATAGCGGCACGTATATAGGATCCTCTAAGATTTCCCCGACAGCTGTCCACTGGCCGTAACGTTAATGCATGATGATAGAGTCAAGGGTTTAATATCTCCTCTGAGCATCCATAGTTGGATAATGAGTAGTCGTTTTCATTAAATGCAACCGAAAAAATGTGCTTTTACGAGACGCCGCAAATCAGCCTCGTTTGGAGGGCGCTCATGGGACATCCTACTTGTCCTTATGGTAATCTTCCGTTTTGATGGAGAGCGCCGACACTATGTAGATTTGCCCTTCAAGCTTTCAAGCTCTCTAAGCTCAAGCTGATGCTAATTACAGCTAATACAATCCTTTCATCGGGATATTAAACCCGTGAATCAGACCTTCCCATTGATTTCCTGTGGAGACAAAGAGAGTGCTCATATTTCCCAATTAGTCTCCGTTATTGAAGGGAAAAGTCTGCTTTGAATAGGAATTTTTAATCATTTATATTATTCACAATTTAAGATTTTAGAAAAAGGTCAGAGAGCGTTTTAAAGCGGAAAAGATGGTCCATTTAGGGTGAGATTAGGCTTTTTTTTAATTTTATTTAAAACATTAGGTCCAACAATATCACCAGCAGTAAAGCCAAAGCTACACATTTACTGTATATTCTTAACATATGTATTATTTAATGTCCAGTAACATTTTTTTATTCATTGAAATGCGTTTAGCTTTGATTACGGTAACCAATGTGGTGTCCTGGAATATAGGGGGAAAATTGCATAGATGTGATAACCTAATCATTCAGTACTGTATATTCAGGTCATCAGCTGACTACATTTTATTGCCACATAACATTGCTAAGTTAAGCTAGTTAGTTAAGCCTTTATTTGTCACATACTGTATATTGCTGTACAGTGAATTATTATTATTATTATTTTTATTATTATTATTATTAGTCTTTTTTGTTTGCCATATTCCAGCATAGCTGTGGACCAAATGCAGGATCGGCCATGAATTTGGCAGATACTGTAGGGTTAAGGGCCTTGCTCAATTGCCCAACAAAGGCAACCAGACCAAGTAAAGCAACCCCAGATGATACTTTGAGAGCATGATTCATGCACTTCCCTTCTTACCCTGATGCCCTCTGGAATACGGTCAATCTGGACTCATCAGACCACATGATCTTTTTCCAGTCCAGTCTTAATGATCCCTAGCAAATCAAAGTGTTTTCTGTCCTGATTATTGGTCCTAATGTATGTCCTATGGCCTCATAGCTGTTTAGTCCTAGTCCTGTGAGTGTGTGTAGCATTGTGCATGTGAAAATGTGCTCTTACTTTCACTATTAAATCTAGCATTCATTTCTACATTATTATTTTTTTTATTTATGATCCATCTTCACCAAGCATCTAAGTGATCTCCGGTCACTATTTTTCTCCGATTACATTTCTTCTGCGAATTCAGCACTATCCTTCTCGGTTTCAATAATGTGTTCTGGACAGGGCTGAACCCAGTTCCAGTCATTTCAAATCTCGTTATTTGTTTACTTCGTTTGATGCAGGCCAATAATTCAACCTTTTTCAAGCAGTGTTTTTTTTTCATAGCCAGGCAGTGTATTTCAGTGGAATAAACTGAATATTAAAAGATATACTTTATATACTTTAGCAGAAAAGATGAAATAGATGTACGGTATATCAACGACACTGATTTTCTGCGTAACTGAAATTCTGCATAATGATTAAAACTTAATAGATAGAGAAATATGTTTAATTCGCTAATGTCGAATTAATGCCAGGTTTCCGGATCAACGGCGTTAGTCAAAAGTGGTAACATGAATTGCTTCAGATGGTAGACCACAGACAAAAATACAAATGAGTCGTACAGTTCACTTATTCCTCAGTCACTCTTTTCCATTTCCAGACGCAGCGTGTCCTTGAATAAGTGTCATTGTGAATTGTCAGTCATGCCGACACAGACATTCAATTTCGGATCACACGGGAGGGCATTTTCTGTACCGAGTAATTTCCGTCTGCCCTGGGCTGTTGTGCTTCTGCACGGGATGCTTTAGTCTCTCCTTTCCTTATAGCCCTTTCCTCTCTGCTCATCAGCCATGGCAGCTATTTATTTGTATATTCCAGTTTGGATTGGTACGGCTCTGGGACATTTTAAATGTAATAGACGTCCTCTTGCGCTTCCATTTTTTCCTATTAAGGAGGAGAAATGTAAGTAAAGTAAACTGTAAATGACTTATTACAGTATGTTTGTTGGGTGTCTCTAGCTGTGGGTTATATATAGCAATAACACGTGAGACAGCTGCTGTTTGGGGGCAGGGCTTAAATTAAACATGACTCTCAGTGACGATTATATATACAGCATTAACTAAGGCCCTTATCATGTTGACTTTAAGCTTTTGTCATTTTTTTTAAATATCGAATTTAGCTCAAGACATTTATGGCAATTTACCACAGGGCTGTAAGTAACAGGGTTGCATTTTTAATCATAGAAGTTTGTTGGCCTTTTGGCTGCTCCAGTCGAGGGATCGCCACAGCCGACCAGCTGATCTCCAATCGAAACTTGGCACAGGATTTACGCCGAATGTAACCCGGCCTAACCCTCCCCTATTATCTGGGCTTGGGACCAGCACTGAGTCCAGTGGCTGTGGTTTGGGCATTGGGTGGGAATCAAACCTACCACTGAGCCACTAATGCCGCTATGTCATAAGGACATGAAGGACATGAAAGACTTTCCAATATATATAAATAAAACATGCCATGTTAAACCGATTCAACAACAGAAGTGTAAAATGCAACTTTCACCTGTCCTTCTACACTTTCAAACAGACCTACAGTATCATTGTAAAAGATTTAGCTTTTGTGTCTAGAATTCAGCTTTCAGCTTGATAAGCAATGACCAGTGATCAGCCAATCACTCTTGGATATAACAGATTCTGCAGTGTGTCACGTACATCACATACGTCAAAAGAACGAAAGTCATTAACATGTAAGCCATATGGCGACGCCCAAACAGACAAACAATAGGAAGCACATTAGCATGCTCCAGTTAATGTAGACAACAGGATTCCCACAAGCCAGAGGAAGTATCACCGTACACGGAGTGAGGAGGTGCAACAAGGGGTTGTTTTATGGACAACGAAAGATGGAAGACGGTCAGGCAAGGAAAAGTTCACACATTATCAGAAATCCATAACACACCTTAATGGTGTGGGTGCAGCAACTTTCTGAAAGAAGCATGTAATAACCTTTACCCTACTTGGATTTTCAATTTCAGTTGGATTTTATTTGTACAAACAAAAAAAAAGGTCTGACCAGGAATCTGAATCCGGAGACAGATCTGTAACCTTGTTCAGTTTGGGAGAAAATGTAAAAGTCATTTAAGAGTCCATGTTTTATTCTATACATATAATAAACTTTTTGTTGGGGCAAAAAAGGGAAATCGGCAGCACGGTGGTGTAGTGGTTAGCACTGTCGCCTTGCACCTCCAGGGTCTGGGTTCGATTCCTGGCCAGGCTCGATTCCCGTCTCTGTGTGCATGGAGTTTGCATGTTCTCCCCGTGCTTGGTGGGTTTCCTCCGGGTACTCCGGTTTCCTCCCACAGTCCAAAGATATGCAGATTAGGCTAATTGGCGTTCCCAAATTGACCATAGTGTGTGAATGAGTGAGTGAATGAGTGAGTGTGTGTGTGTGCTCTGAGATGGATTGGCACGCTGTCCAGGGTGTACCCTGCCTCGTGCCCAGAGTCTCCTGGGATAGGCTCCAGGCCCCCCGCGACCCTAAATACAGGATAAAGCGGTATAGAAGATGAATGAATGAATGAAAAAAGGGAAATCAGCATCAGCAGGCCAGACTTTTTTTTTTTTATCTCAAAATGGTATCAGGCAACAAAATTGCAATCGGTGCAAAAAAAAAAAGTTCAATATGACCTCAACTCACTCACTCATCTTCTATACTACTTTATTCTGTATACAGTGTCGCGGGGAGCCTGGAGCCTAAGCCCGGAGGCACGAGGCAGGGTACTGTACACCCTGGTCAGGGTGCCAATCCTTCACAGGGCACACACACATACACACACTCACTACGAGCTATATAGGAACGCCAATTAGCCTAATCTGGAGGTCTTTGGACTTTGGGAGGAAACCCACCAAGCATGGGGAGAACATGCAAACTCCATGCAGACAGAGACGGGAATCGAACCTGGACCCTGAGGTACAAGGCGACAGTGTTAACCACGGTGCTAACTGCCGTGCTAAAACGCCCCCTAAGTCTCAGTATTGTTGCTGTTAATTTATTTGGTCATTTGTTCCCTGGTTGGTTATTATCTCATGTCTTCAGCACTGCCTTGACTTCAGTCTCCACTAACAGAAAGGAATTCTGCGTACACCGCTCGGCATGTGCCGTATTTACTTCCTCAGCTGCCACCTGTTAATTCTTTGCAGCAAACTGATAAAAAAAAAGAAAGTTGGCTTAAAGTGTCAAAGAATTATTCTTTTTTCCTTCATTAGTCGGCAGTGTGTCGCATTAAGATATGCAAATGCGTGACTATGTTTGTTGGGTCTCTTGTTCTATGTCTTTTATGCTTCAATTTTGTCACTTCCTAGCTGAGCTATTGTTGTCAAGTCTTCCTTTCTGTTTTTTAAAATGGGTTAATGCTGGACGTATGACGGAAGGGCGTATCCGTGTATCCGCAGACTGCGGTTCTGGAGGCTCAGGCTCCGGGGTGGAGGCATGCGAACAAGAGCGCTGTCGGAGATTCGGAGGCTCGTGGGATGAAGACAGGGAGGATGAAGCCTGCGTGTGTGACTTCACTTGCCAGAACGTGCCTCGCAGCGAGGTGTGTTGTTTCTCAATTTGTAAGAAAGAAAAGAAAAAAAAAGAAACTTCCAAACGAATCAGATTATCAGGTTGCATTATTTTGCCTTTATTCTTCGCAGGTGTGTGGGACAGACGGGAAGAACTACAGCAACGAGTGTGAGCTGAAGAAGACTAGATGTGAGAAACAGGTCGATATTCTGTTTCAGAGCCAAGGCCCATGTGCAGGTGAGTATCCTATATGTTTTTCCCTCGCTGGTCCCTGCTTGTGATTTACCAGTGGTGAATTGCAGGGCTGTTACTGTACCACTAAACCTGAATGCCAACACTGGGTCTCCTTAAGCATCAAGACACTGGGGTACTCCAGAGAAAGAGAGAGAGAGAGAGATCAGAGCAGACTGATTCCCTCAGGCCTTCAGCAGAACTTCATATTTCACACACCTCACACTCACATTCATTCTCGTCACATTCCTCTCTTTTTTTTTTCATTCACTTTCTCCATTCTGTCTCCCCCTCACCTTACTCTCGTCCCCGTTCCCCCCTCCTTATTTTTTATCTTTGCTCCTGTTAACTTTTCTGCTCCAATGCTGCTCAGGCCTTCCAGCCAGGATCAGTCAAGCTTCTGTGGCAGCTGTGAAAAATCAATCCTTTTTGGAGAACTTTCTACTGGTGCAAAGAGCTTGTGGTTGCCTCCTCCTCCTCCTCCTCCTCCTCCTCCTCTTCCTCCCACTGGCCAAGCTCTGATCAATGGAAATCTCATTGGGCTTCTGCAGTTGACTTGACTTGGCCACATACTGACCACAAGAGCTTTGAGGCAACAAAAAGCCCTCGAGAGAACCTGGCCCATTTGGACAAATTGGAAATTAGCGCTCAGTGACACCAAGACAGCCCTAGTCAAATCGAATCCTGGAGCTGCTAGAACATATCGCTACTTCTGATTTAGAAATTACCTCCACTTGTTGGTCGCTCTAGGTCTGACCCTGTGTCTCGGCACTATGTTGGATGGGCTTCTGGTATAAATAACTTAAAGAACAAAAGTCTGTGTATATTTCGCTATCTTCCCATGAACATTCAGTCCACTTTGCGCATGGAAAAAAAAAAGGCCTGGAGCATGCAAATGTACATCGTATCAGATCAGCATCTATGTGAAGAGTTAAACAGGAACCTCAAACCTTAGAACGATTTCTATTGTCCGTGTAAACGTAGCTACTGATGCCTGTTCACAAACACATTGGGGTTTCAGGCTCGTAATAATCTTCCACCTTATTAAAGAGCTAAAATGATTGCATCATCATTGTCCACAAACAACAATATTGCACAAATCTGAAAAGATTCCAGATGTTTAAAATATTCTTTTAATGAGAGCTGCCGATTACAATTTTCTTTCAAATTTGTAGAAGGTAAGGCGGTGTAGTGGTTAACCCTGTCACCTTGCACCTACAGGGTCCGGGTTTGATTCCCATCTCTGTGTGCATGGAGTTTGCATGTTCTCCCCATCTTGTATCTTTGGAATTGTATGTTGATAATAAAACATGGACACTCTTGGTTACTGGCCAAGAGAAGAGTACCCCCTGGTATACAAGCAGAGGTGTGAGCATACCAGCACCACCCCCCCTGAGAGTAAAACCACTCTGCATCCTAGATGAGACTTCTGGAAACAGATGGACTCAAACTCACAGTCTCTAGATGATAGGACAAATCTTATTGTGTTGCAGCACTCAGGAGCTTGTGCCTGATTGGCACAGAATCCCTTATACCTGAGGCTGATTGAATGGTGACCAGGTTCAAGGCGATGCTCACTGCAATGTTCCAGAACATAAAAAACAAATAATCTGCACAGGAATATCATTTTTTTTAAATCCTTTCCAATTTACTGTTGTTTGAAACCTGAGACAAAAGTAAAGATATTTTCAATACATTAACAAACCTGAACTTGCATCACATCTCATCCATTTAGTTTTTCTCCATTTTTGGTCCTTACTAATTTTTGCTTTCGACAGTACAAGCAATACCAAGAGCACTACAAGCCAGACTTTTCTGTGTTTATGTACAGAGCACATGACATTATTCGGAACCAATCAACAACATATAGTCCGTTTAGTCTTTTTATTACCCAAGTAGACCCGGGGTGCCATTATTAATTACTAGTTCCATACTTTATCTCAGAACTTCAGTAGTGCCGTGGTGGCCGCTGTTAAAAGCACATTACTCTGTTGCCAGTTCTGATATTTTGCTCAATAGAAAAAGGTCTTATTGGGTCCACACACTACAGTAGCTCCTACCCAGTCCTGTTATAGCAGTAAAGATTGCATTGGAGGCTAGGTGAATGTAAAAGGAAGTGAGAAGAAAAAAAAATAGCAAAAAATGGCGTCAGGAGAAGAAAGTATGAAATTAAAAAGGCTCTGTGTGATAATAGGGCCAGTGCAGCAGGGAAAGGTTTAATGAAGTGTGTCTGAAGCCCATCTCGGATGCTGGCAAAAAGGCACGGCAAAAAAGGCAAAGCACATCACCATTAGAACGGCGTAATTTATAACCCAGTGGCTGTTCAACCGAACGGCAAGCCACAAACACACTAAAAAAGAAAGATCTGCTTCTTCTCTCCCCTGCCCAGACCTATTCAATTCAATGGTCTAGAGAGAACGGGAAAGACCGCGTTAAAGGGACAAAAAAAAGCCCATCTGGTTTCTACTGTACTAAACTTTAGTCAGATTCTTCTACTTTAGTGCTTTTTTGAGGCTTGAGGTATTAAATCATTTGTGGCCAGCGTTGTTCACGTATACACTTTGTGTATAAATGTGTTACTGTAGCAACAGATTAAAGGGAGTCTTTACACATGCTGGACTTTTACAGAGTGGTGGATTTGGTATGGTTTGGTGGTGGTATGACACATCAAGTCAATTGTTATTGCTTTGCATATGATGTTGAACAGAAGTGAAGTGAAGTTTCAGAAATGGAGATAAATCATCAATCGTCTGCGAAAAAAAGTATTTAGTCAACCACCAATTGTGCAAGTTCTCCCACTTAAAAAGATGAGAGAGGCCTGTAATTCCCATTATAGGTATACAGTACCTCAACTGTGAGAGACCGTTTGTTGACAATGACAGAGGTCAAACGTTTTCTGTAAGTCTTCACAAGGTTTTCACACACTGTTGCTGGTATTTTGGCCCGTTCCTCCATGCAGATCTCCATGCAGGCTGTCGTTGGGCAACACGGACTTTCAACTCCCCCCAAAGGTTTTCTATGGGGTGGCGATATGGAGACTGGCTAGGCCACTCCAGGACCTTGAAATGCTTCTTACGAAGCCACTCCTTCGTTGCCCGGGCGGTGTGTTTGGGATCATTGTCATGCTGAAAGACCCAGCCACGTTTCATCTTTAATGCCCTTGCTGATGGAAGGAGGTTTACTGTACACTCAAAATCTCACGATAGCCCCATTCATTCTTTCCTTTACCTGGATCAGTCGTCCTTTGCAGAAAAACAGCCGAAAAGCATGATGTTTCCACCCCCATGCTTCACAGTAGATATGGTGTTCTTTGGATGCAACTCAGCATTCTATTCTGAAGTTCTATTTTGGTTTCATCTAACCATATGACATTCTCCCAATCCTCTTCTGGATCATCCAAACTAGCAAACTTCAGACGGGCCTGGACATGTACTGGCTTAAGCAGGGGGACACGTCTGGCACTGCAGGATTTGAGTCCCTGGCAGCGCAGTGTGTTACTGATGGTCGCCTTTGTTAGTTTGGTCCCAGCTCTCTACAGGTCATTCACAAGGTCCCCCCGTGTGGTTCTGTGATTTTTGCTCACAGTTCTGGTGATCTTTTTGTCCTTTGACAGCTCTTTGGTCTTAGCCATAGTGCAGTTTGCAGTGTGACTGTTTGAGGTTGTGGACAGATGTCTTTTATACTTATAACAGATGCCATTAATGCAGGTAACGAGTGGAGGATAGAGGGGCATCTTAAAGAAGAAGTTACAGGGCTGTGAGAGCCAGAAATCTTGCTTGTTTGTAGGTGACCAAATACTTATTTTCCACCATAATTGGCAAAAAAAAAATTCTGGATTTTTGTTTTCTTATTTTGTCTCTCATAGTTGAGGTATACCTATGAATTACAGGCGTCTCTCATCTTTTTAAGTGGGAGAACTTGCACAATTGGTGGCTGACTAAATACTTTTTTGCTACACTGTATATACTGTATAGTACTAAGCTGCTTTAAAGACCATCCTCATGTTTTATGGAGAAATTTATGTTAAGTTATTGACTGAAAGAAATGGTCCACTTAGACAAATCGACCATATATACACACAGACATACAGTATATATGTGTGTGTGTGTGTGTGCGTATTCACTGTCCATTTCAAGAGGAACACCTGTTCACCTGCAGATTCCTGCCGCAATCTAGCCACCTAATTACGTGGCAGCAGTACAATAGACAAAATCAAGCAGAAACAGGTCAAAAGCTTTACATAGTGCTTACATCAATCATCGGAATGGGGAGAATAGGAGTTTAACCACGACATGGTTGTTATACCGTTCTGTGGAAGTTATAGAGACTCAGTTTCAGCCCATCTGGTACCAACAACCATGTTGGTAAAGTCATAGAGATCATCATTTAGTTGAGACAATGTCCACTATCAGGACAACACTGTTTTTGAAAGTTAGAATTACTTACATTGAGATAACGTTGAAAAACAACCTCAAATCAGTGAAGTTTATTTATCATTTGGAGCATTTACTGTATGCCGATTAACATCCAGTCGCCCTCATCTGTGATCTATTAAGGTAACTGTATTTAGAATTACTGTCGGAGACTGGGACGGACACAACAGCTTACCACACATACTGTACACACACATACAGTGGTGTGAAAAACTATTTGCCCCCTCCTGATTTCTTATTCTTTTGCATGTTTGTCACACAAAATGTGTCTGTTCATCAAACACATTTAACTATTAGTCAAAGATAACACAAGTAAACACAAAATGCAGTTTTTAAATGAGGGGTTTTATTATTTAGGCAGAAAAATAATCCAAACCTACATGGCCCTGTGTGAAAAAGTAATTGCCCCCTGAACCTAATAACTGGTTGGGCCACCCTTAGCAGCAATAACTGCAATCAAGCGTTTGCGATAACTTGCAACGAGTCTTTTACAGCGCTCTGGAGGAATTTTGGCCCACTCATCTTTGCAGAATTGTTGTAATTCAGCTTTATTTGAGGGTTTTCTAGCATGAACCGCCTTTTTAAGGTCATGCCACAACATCTCAATAGGATTCAGGTCAGGACTTTGACTAGGCCACTCCAAAGTCTTCATTTTGTTTTTCTTCAGCCATTCAGAGGTGGATTTGCTGGTGTGTTTTGGGTCATTGTCCTGCTGCAGCACCCAAGATCGCTTCAGCTTGAGTTGACGAACAGATGGCCGGACATTCTCCTTCAGGATTTTTTGGTAGACAGTAGGATTCATGGTTCCATCTATCACAGCAAGCCTTCCAGGTCCTGAAGCAGCAAAACAACCGCAGACCATCACACTACCGCCACCATATTTTACTGTTGGTATGATGTTCTTTTTCTGAAATGCTGTGTTACTTTTACGCCAGATGTAACGGGACACGCAACTTCCAACAAGTTCAACTTTTGTCTCGTCGGTCCACAAGGTATTTTCCCAAAAGTCTTGGCAATCATTGAGATGTTTTTTTTTAGCAAAATTGAGACGAGCCTTAATGTTCTTTTTGCTTAAAAGTTGTTTGCCTTGGAAATCTGCCATGCAGGCCATTTTTGCCCAGTCTCTTTCTTATGGTGGAGTCGTGAACACTGACCTTAATTGTGGCAAGTGAGGCCTGCAGTTCTTTAGATGTTGTCCTGAGGTCTTTTGTGGCCTCTCGGATGAGTCGTCTCTGCGCTCTTGGGGTAATTTTGGTCGGACGGCCACTCCTGGGAAGGTTCACCACTGTTCCATGTTTTTGCCATTTGTGGATAATGGCTCTCACTGTGGTTCGCTGGAGTCCCAAAGCTTTAGAAATGGCTTTATAACCTTTACCAGACTGATAGATCTCAATTACTTTTGTTCTCATTTGTTCCTGAATTTCTTTGGATCTTGGCATGATGTCTAGCTTTTGAGGTGCTTTTGGTCTACTTCTCTGTGTCAGGTAGCTCCTATTTAAGTGATTTCTTGATTGAAACAGGTGTGGCAGTGTTCAGGCCTGGGGGTGACTACAGAAATTGAACTCAGGTGTGATAAACCACAGTTAAGTTATTTTTTAACAAGGGGGGCAATCACTTTTTCACACAGGGCCATGTAGATTTGGAGTTTTTTTTCTCCCATAATAACGTAAACCTTCATTTAAAAACTGCATTTTGTGTTCAATTATGTTATCTTTGACTAATAGTTAACGGTTTTTGATGAGCAGAAACATTTAAGTGTGACAAACATGCAAAAGAATAAGAAATCAGGAAGGGGGCAAATAGTTTTTCACACCACTGTACACACACGTGTATCTCATGCAACACATCTCTTAGTGTCGTAACGTTACCTCTTATTTGGATATACGGTATTACAATGAGGTGCAGCTTAGCTGTAATATCACATCTGGCTTCACAGATCTCAGACTATAAGGACTTTTTTTTCTTGCTAGGGGTTTATTCCAAAGATCCAGTGCAAACCTGATTAGAGTAAAGGTGCTCCTAATGAAGAATGAATAAATATAAATCAGTATACCGTTTATATTTAGAAGGATTGAGATTTCTTTGTAATGTAAGGCTCATCTTTAATTTAAAAAGGTTAAGACAATTACGATAAAAAGACCGTTCTCCTTCGAGCCAATCAGCGTGGCATGGTTGCGATGAGCTAAAATCGTGTTATTTGCGTAGGCTAATGTGATTAAATGACAAAAAAAAACCACTTCATTCAGGATAAATTTCTCACCGTACTATCCAGGTCCCTCGTTTTCTCTAAAGTCATTTTTTAGGCTTTTTGAAATCGAGAACTGTCAGGGTCTGCGAGTGTAAATCAGAGCTCAGCATTGTTGTATACGTGTGTATTCCGCTATCGCCGTGAGAAAAAGAACAGCTCCCTTAGGATATGTCAAATGTCATCCACCACACATTCACCGAGCTGCCTGTTGTTTCGTTCCCGTGCCTGATAATGGCATAATTTTTTTCCCCCCATTGATTTCGAATTGTAGTCGGGAACTGTAAATAGAATTGTTATCTTGTGACCAGACGCAGACTTCTCCTGCTTCTGCTCCTCCAGCGATTCTTATTGTGTGGCTCTAAATTGCGTTTCTCTCCTGATTGCATAGTCTAATTTGTCTTTAAAAGAATGCTATGAATCATTCAACATGTTTCCCTTGCCTGTCGCTTCACCACTTCTTTTTTATTTGTGTGTGTGTGTGTGTGTGTGTGTGTGTGTGTTTTCCCCCAGCTATTGTAAACGAGCGTCAGTCTGGTATGATCACCGCGACACATTGCAGCGAGAGCGTGTACGGATGTTGTGAAGACAACAAGACTGCTGCTCTGGGGGTGCAAATGGCGGGATGTCCCAGTACGTCTGGCAAGATGCTCCTTCTTTATGTCACCTCCCTTTTCTTACAGTAACTGTCTCTTAGAGTCAAATAATATCCTTAATAGAGTTGATTTCATCAATTATTTTATTATACCTTAGAATGATGATGATGCAATAGATATAACACTATTTCTCGGCATTTACATTTACTGTTAATTATCGCATTAATATTGTTTATTATAAAATAAAAATATAAATGGGATGTTATTTTTATATAAAATATTAAAACTCTGTATTTTTATAACAATACAGATAATAATACACTCCAATACAATATATATAATTACTATTACATTTTTGAAAGCACTTCCCAAAATATGATGGTTGTTCAAGTCAAACCGGGACTTTTGATTGTGCAGAATAGCAGTAAGAACTATCTTTATTTCTCCATATAATCCCCTGCTGCACTAATGCACTTATCCCAGTGGTTCACTAGTTCTTGGATACGACCAAAAAGTTTTACTTCATGGCTGAAATGCTGGCCTCCCAGGAACTCCTTTAATGGCCCAAACATGTGGAAATGGCTTGGAGTGAGGTCAGGATTACACAGAGGATGTGGCAATAAGTCCCAGCCGAGTCCCTGTAATGTGCAAGTGATGTTTGTGAATGGTTGTGAGTACAGTGCCCACAGACACATGGATCTCTTAAAGCGTCAATCATGTTTTAGACTGTGTCTAAGAGTCTCTTTACTGTACCGGGGTTAAAATCTGTTCTATGCCGTCATTCACAAAAAAAAAGTCCCCGTTTGACTTGAACGCCATGTGTATATTGTGTAAAATTCAGTGCATATTTAAATAAATAAATAGAGATTGGGTTCATTCATTTTCTTTATTAAGTCAGACATGCACAGGCTGGTCTGTGCTTTTACTGTAACACGAGCATGTCTTTGATATGAGGAACAGAAGGAACCGCTGCACCTAATTATTTTTTAATTTGTTTACTTGTTTATTTATTGTTAGTCTTATGCTCACAGACTTGAACAGAAATGACCTCGTGTTTTGTTTTGTTGTTTTTGCCCAGGTAAATGTCACTGCAACCAGTACGGCTCATACGGAGGAACGTGCGACCCCAGCACAGGCCAGTGCTCCTGCAAGCCCGGAGTCGGGGGTCTCAAGTGTGACCGCTGTGAACCCGGGTTCTGGAACTTCCGCGGCATCGTGACGGACAAAGCGAGCGGCTGTACACGTAAGCTTCTTTTTCAACGTCTCTCGCCATTCCTTTGGAGTGGTTTAGGTTTCTTTTCTTTTTTCGTTGCCCGCTCGCACTCGTTCGTCCCGGTGTGAATTGGTATTGACCGCGAAACGTTCTGCTTAAATCACTTGAGCTCTGTCGCTGTGCAAATCCAGCCACTCGAGCGTATCTCTCCAGCCTTGACAGTGATTTTTATTGACTGAAGTGTTTGAGACGTGGCGGCTAGCAGGAAGTCTGTGCTTACGCACGGTTGACCTGTGAAGCCTGCCTTTAGAACAGCGAGAATATTAGTGCATCAGTACGGCTCAGTAGAGGTGGAAAACAAGCATCGATTTGTGCAGCATGAGATGGTTTGTATTGTCTCGTAGGCGGTTTGTGTCTCTGTGTGTGTGTGTGTGTGTGTGTGTGTTACTTTCACATTCTCACCCTAGAGGTACATGACCGTCCAATGAACTGTGCTGCCTTCATCCGGAGGCTTTTGGTGCGGTCCAAGGGTCAAAAAGCGGAGATGCCTTCCGTGTATGTGTGCATGTGTGTGCGACCGTGTGTGTGTGTGTGTGTGTGTGTGTGTAGAGTGCAATTCAATTGAGTGGCACAAGGAATCTAATAAAAACTGCTCAGCCTGTTTTATTGTTTCAACTTGTTCCTCTCTCTCTCTGTCTCAATTTCTCTGTCTCTCTTTTTAACACTCTCGCTTTGTCTCTGCTTTTCTTTCATGGTCTCTATTTTTCTCTCCTTCTTTTCTTTATCTGTCTATTTCTCTGTTTTTCTCTCTGTATCTCTCTTTCTCCCTGCCTGTCTCTCACTCTCTGTTGCTCACAATCTTTGTCTGTCTGTCTGTCTGTCTGTTTGTCCAGCGTGTAACTGTGATGCAGTGGGCTCAGTGAGGGATGACTGCGAGCAGATGACAGGCCTCTGCTCCTGTAAAACCGGAGTGAAGGGCATGAAGTGTGACGTTTGCCCCGACGGCAGCAAGATGACTGCCAACAGCTGTGACAAAGGTAAAATAAACCGCTCCCGGCGCCAGCTGCTGCTGTACACACTGTCAGCCGAGGCAATCCTGCTGGGACGCACACGAACACACAAACACACCGTCCCTCTCAGCTGTACAGTACCTGACAAGTCCTGGGCGCCTTTCTCCTCACGGGATTGAAACGAACCTAAATGTCATTTGTCTTGCTGTAACACTAAACACACACCCACGCTCTGTTGTCTTTATTAATGACGGAAAGCCACTAATTTGATTTCCGATCGCTACCTCATAGGTGTCGCATTACCTTCTCTCTGAATCCAAGCCCTCGTTTAACAAGATGTCTGTCAAATTCGAAATCAGATACGAGTGAGGCAAATTAGTCGCACCCTGATGTGAGCCCAGCGCATCAGCTCGTTTCTGTGTGTAATTAGAGTCCCACTGTCAGATATTGACAGGACTGAGGAAGTCAGGTGCTTAATGAAGCCAGTGCTGCGAGTTGGGATGCAGCCAGACGAAATCACTTACATGAAAGCAGAAAGAGAGAGCGAGAGAGTGAGGGAGAGAGAGTGAGGGAGAGAAAGCTCCTGCCTCGAACCTCCTGCTGCAGTTTGGGGCTTTTGATGCCAGAGGAGAGAGCTTATGTCCTTAATTGTCCCTATAATGTGCCCAGACAAACCTGCTAGTGTGATGTGAAACTATTAGCTTGTGGTTTAGCTCGAACAGCTTCGCTTATAAGAAGGAGCTACAGTCGTGCATACAGCATTGTGAATAATCCGCCGCAAAGGGCAAGAAGCAGAGGGCATCAACAGCAGGGGGGAGCGATCCATTTAGAATAATGGATTCATCAGAAATCAGACTTCACATTCGCAGGGGTTTATTTATTTCAGGACCTGAGGCAGTAAGCATCTAGTCGGTTGAGCATAAAAGCTGTTTTTCCCACAAATAATAATAACTAAATAAGCGCGGTGGTGTAGTGGTTAGCACCGTCGCCTTGCACCTCCAGGGTCTGGGTTCGATTCCCGTCTCTGTGTGCATGGAGTTTGCATGTTCTCCCCGTGCTTGGTGGGTTTCCTCCGGGTACTCCGGTTTCCTCCCACAGTCCAAAGATATACAGGTTAGGCTAATTGGCGTTCCCAAATTGACCGTAATGAGTGTGTGTATGTGCGTATGAGTGTGTGCCCTGCGATGGATTGGCACCCTGTCCAGGGTGTACCCCGCCGAGTTCCCGAAGTCTCCTGGCATAGGCTTCAGGTCCCCCGCGACCCTGAACACAGGATTAAGAGGTATAGAAAATGAATGAATGAATGAATGAATGAATACATAACACTTTTAATCTAAAGTGCTGGTGCTATGTAGTATATTGGATGAGGAAACCAAAGAAATGAACTCTAAATGCTAAATAATATACAACAATACAGTTCATGCTAATATCAACAGTTTGACAGCAAAATGAGATAAATCCCATTTCAGCCTTTAACTCATTTTGCCAAATTATTGTCTGCTGGCACACATGGCTGCCTGAAACACAACACTCTTGTTACAAATCACTATATATTCTTCTTTTAGAAGTGAACTATCACTGGTTTTGTTGCATTTGGGAATCATTATGCACTTCAGTATTTACAGAATTATTACATATTTTCGAAAGAAAATTAGACACAGAGATAATGTGATCACTTTGCAGGAAACCGTTGTGTTTGGTCATCTGGTTGTCTATGAGTTTGTGTTATTGGGATTAAATTGCACATCTACAGTACAACAAACATACCTCCATGCTGATATATTCATCATGAGAAAACTGCGGGAGTTATAGCGTTTTGCAAAATAATACAAAATTACATCCAAAAACTGGCATAACCAAACGTGCAAAGTTTGATATTTGTGCTTTTTAACACACTTGTGTTAACCCTCAACTGCTCAGATGTGTAATGAGATAAAAATGTAGTTCGTCATTCTTGATAAGGGCATCTGCAAACTGCCGTAATGTAAATGCATACACTAAAGGCAATTTGTAAACAATGATGATCCTATGCTGCATGTCTTTGGACTGTATGAGGTAACCAGAATACCGCGAGGAAAAGCAGATCAGGAGCAACATGCAAACCCGACACACACAAACCGAAGGCTAGATTTGACCCTCCAGCCCTGGAGGTGCGAGTCGACGGCACTAACCGCTAAACCACATGGTGCACAATTCTAACTTCTAACATCTAACTTCTGTTTGCCATCGAAAGCTTCATCAAATTTAATTCCAACTGGAACATTGAGGACATTTCGAGCTAAAGTGATTAGCCTTAGGGCTAACAGGGGCTAAGCCGGTAAGGTTTTTAGATGTCTTTAAGCAGACTGACTGCATTCACTAAACCGGCTACTTAACCAACATGATCTTTACAGGATGATAATCTTTGTAAGATAAAAAATAAAAGTAGATAAAAAACATTTCTTTCCTGAGCGAGGAATTGGGAGAATAAGCAAATTTTAGGCAGCTTTTTATTTAATTTTTAGATTCACCAGAGTGAATTCTGCACATTTTTTTTCAAAACCACCACATCTGCATACAAAAAAAAAAAAAAAAGACATATAAAAAGATAATTGATTGAAGGGTTGAAGATAATTCATGTGGAAGCCAACCTGCTCTGACAGATACAGATACAAACAAATCTAGAATCAATCCTGGATCATTCAGTTCAATAAAAATCTCCTGCTTACAGTATTTATGTATTTTTTTATTTGGACTCATTCTGTAAAAATGGACGCCTTCGGTTTGTCGCAGGTCCCCAGGCGTTATTGTCCTGCGCGGAGCTGCAGTGCCACTACGGAGCATCGTGCGTGGAGGTGAACGGGCAGGTTCACTGCGAGTGTCCTTCACCGGACTGTGACCAGACCAACAAGACCAAGGTGGCGCGTCCAGCCGTAACATCCTTTGACTTTGAGAAACACGACTACATTTGAAGTTTGCTTAAGCGATTTAACTCCGTATGTGTTCGGACAGGTCTGCGGCACGGACGGTGTGACCTACGCTGACCATTGCCAGCTGAGGACTATCGCCTGTCGACAGGATAAGGAAATCACTGTCAAGCACTTAGGCCAGTGCACAGGTGCGTCCGGGTTTACTTCTTAAATACGTCTTACAGTATAATCGTAAATGGAAGACATGCAATTAAATCCAAAGTACTCCTTTAAACACCAACCTGAATGAAATTGAATAATTATTAAGTTATGTGTGAATAGATTTGAAAACCAACCAGCGATGAAAGTCATGTTAGACAGATTTTAGTTTTTTAATAATGTGTAATAACAGTAATTGTAAATATTACCAGCACACCCACTGTTCGATGCAATATTTTAATAACTTGAGTTTGTTTTTTGTTTTTTTTTACGTAATCCCATCTCTCAGCCGGTGCTGACCTTAACATGACAACCTTTGATTGGTGAAATGTTAGCGTGACCTTGCGGAGATGAGATGTGAAAAAAAGCACACAAACAGTGGGAGCAAAAAATTGCATTAAAAAAAGCGTTCGGAAGCATCAAAATATGTATTAAAATAAAACACTGGGAAAAGAAAATGCAGTTCAGCAATCTTTTAACACACTTTTAATAAAAAAAAAAAATATATATATATATATATAGCAAATGCACCATAACACGGCATAAACGTGTATTGAATATACTTCATAGTTTTTTTTTAAATATGATAATAGGCTTTTTTTTTTCAGTTTGAAAGTTTTTGAGGCGTATACTGTACCAATTATTTGTAGCGGCAAATGGAGTTGTGATGAGCGAGAACGAGAACTTCACACAGTAATAACCTGTCTGCTGGGATACACCCTATAGCTCATGGCAGTGAAAGCAGTAGGTGTGTGTGTGGAGTTGTGTGTAGTGTGTTTGTCTATGTGTATGGTACATTGTGGAGGTGTGAGTTTGTGTATTCGGGTTGCGGCAGAGTGTTTCTGGGGCTCAGGTGACAGACGCTTCCCTGTAGATGAAGTGATGCTGCGTGGTTCCAGACTGGCGGCTCCGCGTCCCCTGATAGCGGGTGACATTTTGGCTGTTTGCTTTGCACCCCTCATGTGTGGAGGAGGGCCCGGGCACTGCGTGTGTGAGGGAAAACCTCGCCGCTGCTCTTCTTCGTTGGTTCCGTGTCTTTCTCCCTGTCTCGGCCCTTATCTCTCGTTTTATGAGGAGAAGGATTTCTGGCAGCGGGCCGAGGTCAGCGCGTCTCGTGCTGGCAGCTTGTGAAGAGCAGAATGGCAGCCTGCGTCAGAAGGAGCTCTACGGGGACCTGCTCGGAGACACAGGCACTGATGCAGGCAGCATGTGTGACGGGTAGTGCCAGCTGCTGGCTTTTGTAGCATGCTCAGACTCTAGTGGCCAAAAATCTCACACACACACACACACACACACACACACACACACACACACACACACACACACACATCACCTGAATTGCTCACCTGCAGGAGCTCCGCACTGCTGCCATCCCGGCTTTGCACGCTCTTCTTCAACTGAGGCTCCAGCTGGCCGAATACAGCCGTGATATTGTTTATGGTTCACGGCTATGCGAGAAAAACATTATTAATGTATTTATTGGTTTGAATTTACTATCCTAGCACTTTTGCAACATACAGTCTTTCAAATGTTAAATGTCAAATTCATCTCCCAGAGAATCGATTTTTTTTTTTTTTTTTGGTCTACTGGTCTTTTTTTTTTTTTTTTAATGCAACGTCATTCACTTTGAATTCCAGCTGCCATCCAGCGAAGTCGGACCGGATGTTACAGCTCGGTTTTGAATTCACACATGGTTCAGGTGCGCAGTGTAGAGCCCTCATTCTATCCATCATCCTCTCCTCTTACTTGCATTCTTTTCTTTTTGATCTAATTCCGCAATTTTACCCTTTTTTTTTCTCTAAATATAGCTTCTCTCTTTCTGTCGTTCTTTCATTCCCTCCCGCTCCATTTTTTTCCTCTCTATCTTCCTTTCATTTCATCAATCTTTCCTTCTGTGATTCCTTCCTCCCCGTCTATTCCTTCCTTCTTTTCTTCCTACATTTCCTTCCTCCTTCTGACCACTTTCCATCCTTCCTTCCTTCATTTCTCTTCCTTTCTGTCTTTATTTATGCCTTCCTTAATCCTTCCTTCCTTCCGATCTTTATCCTTCATTCCTCGCTTATCTCTTTCCTTCCTTCCTTCCTACTGTACTTTGCTTCATTGCTTCCCTCCTCCCTTCCATTTTTTCATCATCCCTCCTCCCACTATTTTTCCTTCCCTTCTTCCCTTTATCAGCTCCTTGTATTTCCCTCCGTAAATGTAAATCTACTCGACCTATCGGCAGCATCGCGTTTTTTCCCTCAGTTTTTTGGACGGAACAAAGAGAGGCTGCCGTCGTCTCCCAGCCTGAGGAGAAAGCACCAGCAGCGGCTGTTATTAATTTCATCCGTAGCATCCAGACCTCCAACTGCTGCTCAGCCCTGAGGTGGAGGTCTAAATCACGAGCTCATTTCACGTGTGACTGAGTGGGAATTAGCACAAACTCTCTTTCCCTCTTTGTTTCTGTCTGTCATTGTTTTATTTTCCCTCTTGCTTTCTGTTCGGGCCTCATTTTGCCCTGGTCTCTCACATCCCACTGAACTCATACCATCCTGAACAAATGACATCCATGTCATTAAGGCAGCTCATAAGCCTCCCTGCAAGCTACGTCTCTGTGTGCGTGTGTGTGTGTGTGCGTATGTGTGTGTGTGTGTGTGTGTGTGTGAGTTTGCTATGTGAATACGTCATGGTGCTAGTAGAATGAAGGAGTGCTCTTAGGTGCCCTATCAGCTCGCTCGAATGCTCGAGAAACTTTTGGCACAGTGAGCGTCCAAGTCTTGGCAGCTTTTTCAGCTTGCATATGGTGTCATCACCTGTGTTTTTTTGTGGCAAACTGGCAGCATATATGCCAGCATATGGCACAGGCATCTCTCTGCCTCCATGGTAGCATAGATTTTCTAGTCCTGGCCCGAGCTTTTTTTTTTTTTTTTTTTTTTATAAAGATTTTACATTTGCTGTTCATCATTTCACTGCTCTCTTATTTTTATTATAACGGGATAATAATTCTGGTTTCTTCAGGTCTGTCTTAAATCCAAATTGAGTGGCATGCATATATATATATATATATATATATATATATATATATATATATATATATATACTGTATGTGCAACACAATAGGTCTTGGGTGATGTAAATTTTCCTGCTCCGCACGCCGACCATAAAGTTTATTACCTGGAACGCAAGTACAAGGTAAGTAATCAGGGGCCAAATCGCACACAACCATCGTTCCATGCAAAAATGCATTCCAATGCTTGTGCAGTACCAATGAGCTGGGTAGAGTTGGTATCTACGTAGTATCAGTATTAGCTCTTTTCTTTCCCACATGGATAGTTCCAGTTAACCATACAACCAGTACGCCTCATAAGAAATGCATCAAATTTATTCTAATACATTCTCCCTTTGAATGATAGCAACTCGATTGAACTCAGGAAGAAAGAAGAGTCTCAGCTGGACATTGGAATACATTTTTGCATGGAACGACGGTTGTGGATTTTGGCCCTGATTACTAACATAGTACTTGCGACTTTTAATTAAAAAAACCTGAATCATCCCTTTAATCACCCTCTAATTCTCTCTCTCTCTCTCTCTCTCTCTCTCTTCAGTGTAAGGGAATAAGACCAAAAACGATCTAAATAACCGCCTTTCAAAGATAACTTCACATCTGAGACAGCTAAAGATGTCAGTGATCCCCCCCCTCTTCTAATATTGCTACGTTTCTGGCAGAAAATCAAATGGTGCGTTAAACGTGATTAAGCTACGCTTCCACTGAACTGCCAGTTTCGGGCTTCTTTTCAGCTGGTGCACAATGTGTGTGCATGTGTGTGTATGTGTGTAATAGGAGCCAGACGTCACACATCGACTTTCTGTTCGAGTGAACATGAAGTGAAAAGCTGGGCTTCTGAATGGCACGTGTCAGTGACGAGAAAACCTAACCAGTGTATACCGCAACACACACGTGCGCTGATATCCACTGCTGCGACTTGCTCTACTTTAAAGACGAGCTGACGAGAGCTGCCGCATAAATAATATTCCTGTAATCTATGGGGTTTTACACCAGGTAATTACAAAAAAATCGTGAGCTCGCAGTTTAAGAGAACATCTTTTGCATGCATGATATCCCAATCTACATTAAGTGCGGTTTGATTGTCCATGAGGGACCGGGGAAGGCAGGACACAGGCCTCTCCACTGTCACGGCCGCATGGCTCCCCCGATCCCATGCTCCTCTCAGTGTACCGTAATTCCCCTGTGCTGCACTTCTTCTGTTTATCGCTTTCATTGGAGGGTACTTGTACTTTGCACAAAGCTCTTGTGTCATTTAATGGCATCATCTCAGCAGCCCCGGCGCTCATTCTTTTAGCGTTTCTGAGCGACGGGCTGCGCGCCAGAGTCCTCCGCTAACGGAGTGTGTTGGCTTTGAAGCCGGAGTGAAACCTCAAATTTCTGCCCCATTTATATCAATCATTTATTGCTAGGCACTCAAGAAGTGTGTGATTAAAGCAAGCCTACAGGAGCGCAAACTTCTCACTATATATAATTCATATCTTCAGATACACACTCGCGCACATATTCCAATTCAGGCAGTCAACAGTGAACAAGTCCTTCATTATGTGCTGTTCAAGAGCACTCATGACGAAGATATTTGCCCTTGTTGATTTTTATATGCGAAAACATCTAGGAGTCACTCCAGTATGTTATTTACTTTTTTATTTTTTGCATTTGCAGCTTTTTGCTGTACTGTATGGTGCAGTAATTGTGCTTGTAGCCAGGTTTTTCAGAGTACTGTATGTCTAACAGACTGATGGATATAATTTAACCGCGGTATCTCACAAAGCCAGAAGGGGTGCTGTTGACTTGGGTTTAATTGCCTTACTGCGAATTTCCAAGGCGTTCTCGTGCTTCTCGTTCACTCGTGCTGTAACCAAAAAGTTTTTAAAAAAAAAAGATTTTTCGAAGTGACCAATTCTGGCATCACACAAATCAAACTGCACAAAGCCGTCAAAGATTGTTTTCGAACACCCCCTCTCAACATCAGACACACTCACCGGTAAACATTAGCATGATGAAACAGCGTGAACACAGCCTAAGGGTGCTTTCACACCTTTTATTCCATTTGCAGAGTGTGATTCAAAGCAAATTGGTACTTTTGTTACTTTCGGTTCATTTGTTATTTGGTCTGGTTTTTTTTTTGTTTTTTTTAGAACACATAATTAAACGAACTAAAAACACACTGTATTTGTATTGAGTTGTATTTGCAAATGAAACCGGACTTCATCCTTCCTTCCCTTTTTTTTTTTTTGGTTTATGCACCCATTCTTTCTTTGCTTAGTCCAACTTCTCCAAAGACATTGGACATTTCTGCAGGTCTAGAGCTCTGCCCTTTGGCTGAGTTTGCACCTGGTGTGTCACTCTACAGAACAACGTTTCACGGCTCGATCTGGGGTCGAACCCGTTCTCTCGCTGCATTCAAAGCGTGTTTGATTCCCTCGCTCATTGTGTTCCCACCTGTCCGAACGAGCTGTGCCAAAGATGAAAGCACAGCAGGGTTTGATTCAAATGGAATAAATGCTGCGTTTGTGAAAGCACCCATTATTGAAGTCACGTTCATCTTTGCGAATCAAAAAAAACTTCTGGCACGTACATTCAGGCAGAATTTACAGTTTGACTACAAAATTGAGATACCGCACACGGGCGGGTGAATGGGTTTAATCCCAGGTTCCACATGCCATGAAGATGTGAAAGACTTTTGGCCATCAGTACACACCTGTCATTACAACATCTGAGCCTCATTCGCTTAAAATCAACCATGCCACCTTCTATCTGGGTTGTGCCATTGATTTTCACCTGATGTAACAGTTGATTCATTTTCATATTTAATAACCTGGAAACAGCAGTCAGAGTTACAGTATATTGTCCTGCCATCACTTGAATAAGGCTCTTGTGCAGCTTGGATGAGTTTCAAAGCTATTCTGCAGAGAGTTCAGGTGTTTGGACTCAATGAAGCCTAAATGACTTAACTGAAACACGAAGCTTATCCCAGGTGGGACTAGGCTTATTCATAGATTTTGTTGTTGTGTTGTTGTTTTTTTTTCCTGCTCAGCTGAGTTAAATAGCAATCTTCAGGCCATTCATAACAGAGCCCAGGATTAGGAAGCTTCTATAGGGAGCCACTGTGAGCAAGATTAGAAACCAAATAGTTTAGGAAATCATAGGGGACCTGTAGAAGCATTTCCATCTTTGCTTACCCATCAATCCATTCCTGCTTTCTCTCAGAATCCATCTCTGAGCCTGGGGTCAAGCCCACCCCCCTGGCCATCACTCCACACGCCACTCCCACCGTACCCGTCAAGGTCACCCCGACACACCATGGCCTCACCACCACCCCATTCGACTACGACGAGGAGGACAACTCAAACCCATTATTGGAAGTTATTCCTCCGGCACTGGAGTCATCCACGCCTATCCCCACCCACAGCCCCACAACCACTCCTCACCATCCACCCCGCTCTCCATCACCCTCCTCCGGCTTTGAGGATTCAGGCAGTGGGGAGCCCAGTGGGGATGACGACACGGAGGGTAGCACAGTGGAGGCAAGCGGAGACGAACCAATCGGTAATAATGACCTCTCACTTCTTTTCGCTTTCTCAATGCATCTTGCAGCACAAACAACCTGGGTGGGTTTTTTTTTTTTTTTTATGTCAGGCTTGCACGGTTGAAATATGACCTAGAATAAATTTAGTTTTGATGTCCCTACTTGATTTATTTGAAACCAGCGAAATAATTTCATAGTAGATTACAGCTTACCTGTAAAAGAGAAGAAAAGAATAAAAAGAATAACAAAAGTGTTTTTGGGACACAGCCCTAGCTGTTGATAGCTGTCTCTGCATGACTGTGAACTTTTGTGCTGCACAAAAAAATGTTGACAGAGCAGCATACAGGAACCATGGCTAAACATCTGAATGCATGAAAATTACAGCTTATATCTGGGGGACTGCGTGTCGGCTCTCTCTCCAACAAAGCCCATAATCCATTTGCTATTATTCCAGTCCTCAGTGCCATTCCAGTTTTTTCTTCTTCTTTTAAAGCCCTCAATTGCTCCCTGAACCCATGTCAGCTAATTGTGTGTTTTTTACCTAACTGAACTGAGCAAATGGAGAGTGATAAGGTGTAGATATCATTCTCTTTGTTAGTCTAATAAGTTAAGTAATCTGTTAGTCGAACAATTGGAATAGAATAGTCTCATAGGGAATAAAAACGTTATATATGTTATGTATACTGGGGTCACCTAATGGCACATTCTTGCCTCCCAGATGTCCAATAGCCTAGACATTGTTAGGGTTGATGTTCTCCCCCATGTTTCAGGAGCAGAGGCTCGTATATCTGTTTGAAACGGTGGCGAATAGAAGCCCAGGGCCGTTCTCCTGCCTCGCACCAAATGTCATTTTCCACCACTCGCTCTTGCGCTGTTTCTCGCTCGTCTCTCACTGCCTCACTCATGCTCACAGAGACCTTGAACATCTCCCTGCTGACAGCTTTATGGCTTGTTCGGGTAAGAAGGAGTTGTTTTTCCTCAACCCATCAGGAGTAATCTGTGCCACGCACAGTACTGTCGAACCAGCAGCTGTAGCTACCAGGCTTGGGACAAGTAATTGTACGTGTTCTACCATAGTGGAGCCACATGACAAGCTGCAAAAGGGGGAAAAAAGAGAAAAGTAATTTATACTTTGACCTCTAACTCTACATAATTCCTACTAGCCTTCATACTTCCTCAGATGGTTCAGTGTAGATATATTGCTGTGAACTCTTTTAGAATGTTAATATCTTACAGCTGATTTTTCGCTTCATATCTGTTAGATTCTAATCATGACGTCAAACCGGCCTAGCCAGGACCCTGCACAGATAACCAGGTGTAGCAGTGCAGTAATGCATCTTCAGTCTTTCAAAATGACCATTTACTGTAAAAGGAGCTTCAGCAAGTTTCTTTTACCCATGAAGTTCAGTTTTTATGAAGGACACGGGGAGACAATTTCCTAGCAATGAACTGCTTATTAGCATGCCGTTAAAAGTTTTGTTACGGATCGCCACGTCGTGTCTTCCTGCAGGTCCCACTGTAGCAGCCACCACTCTCCCTACAGGTGAAGCACGTTCCTCCTGCGATAATACACCTTTCGGTTGCTGCCCTGATGGCAAGACCACAGCTCTCAACTCAGATGGAACTAACTGCCCATGTAAGTACCTCTGATGCGAATAATTACACCATCTCCGCATGTCACATTTAGTCAGCACCTGGTGATCTCAAATGAAGCTACATTCAGGTTGCAGATTTAGATTCCTAATTGGAAACCCAGCGGCAACAATGGCAAGAAAAACCCAAGAGGCAAACGTCTCGCTTAATCGCTCATCGTCTACACCGCTTTATACTGTATATAGGGTCGCTGGTGCACGAGACGGGGTATACGGACATACACACACTCATTCACATACAACAGGCCATTTGAGGAATGGCAGTTAACCTAATCGACATGTTTTTGGACTGTGGGAGGAAACCGGACATACCCGGAGGAAACCCACCAAGCATGGGGAGAAAATGCAAAAGGTAGGAATCGAACCTGGACAGGAATCCAACCTGGACCCTGGAGGTTCAAGATGACATTGATAATCACTAAGCCACCGTGCCGCCAAGGGGCTACCTACGGTTCTGAAAAATGGTAGTGCCAAAATGTGCAGTTCTTTGAATGACCAATTTGCTCTAAAAGCAAGTCAGTCTCCATAGAGCCCCAAAATATCTAACCATATAACAGAAATGACCATGGTACAAAAACGGTTTGGGGCTCCATAGCTAGATGGGTGTGAATTTTTATCTAACTGATTCCTAATAAAACCTAGGGGTAACATCACAGAGGGCTTGTTCATTCTTTACCCAGTTCATGGAAAGGCCGTCAAAATGAAAGAGAGGAACCAGAATTGAAAGGGAAACAATTTTCTTCTTTAAGTCATTTTTTATGGTTACAGCAACAATTCCTACTGTAGGTACGAATCCATCGGATGCGGAAATGCCTTGCAAATGCAAATCTTTAGGGTGACCATATGGAACCAACTACAACAGCCGCAGGCAGAAGTCGAGCTTTAAGGTGAATCATTCAGAACCTGCACGGAATCAGAGAAAGCATAGTCATGTACAGTAGCAGGGCCGTCTCTGCTGTGTGAACAGAAAGAAAACAAACTATTTCCACACAGCATGCTTTACTAGGCTATAGATCACATCCAAACAAAGCAACACGCTCCTCTTTCAACACCACCCTCCCCATCTGTTTTATGGATATGCCCATGGAATTACCCACAGTAGCACGCAATCAAAACTGAGCTGGCAGGTAGATGCTTTGTGTTTGTGTATGTGGAAACGTCAGGTCAAGCCTCTCGTCTTATATCTCTCAACATTGAGTCCCCCACAACCGCATGCCATGGATCAACAACATGCCACGGGGACGGAGTGCATGATAACTTGCGTGTCAGAGCGATGCGAGCGTCTGTTACCCCCTGATGATTGATAACTACATTAATAATGCCAAACCTGTCCAAGCCTGCTCCTGTATGAATATAGAGACCTGCCAGCCTGATCAGCGCTTTAACTTGGTTATGATAGATGCAGTGATGTTTAAATAATGAGATCCCACTCTGGTGGTAAGGTCAAAATAGATATCGAGTTAGGTATTAGTTTACAGAGGCTGTGTAAATGAAGTTTAACTCTGCATGGAATTAAATTTACCACACCCACTGCAACGGTAATAAAATGCAACTGTCAGGTTTAATGCAGTGCTCAGGAAATTAAAAATGATGACCTAAAATAGGATGTGGCAGGGAATTTAGCTTCTTAATTCAAGCCCGCGGGGCAATTTCTGTCACTGCCAAGCCTGTGAGAAACTCCTGTTCTCAAACGTTACAGATTCATAATCTGATTAATTCATTTGCAAAACTAATTTTCTTTTTTTTAGTGGGGGAGGGGGAAAATCCCTTCAGATAGGAGTTGGAAAAGGGGGTTATCATGTGATTTTAACCAGCTTCTGTCACTCACGCATCCCTGGGATTGAGAGACAATTACAGCTATCTTTCACGATAATCATAGTAGTGCACTTCTCAGTTTGAGGCGAGCTGAAGCCCAGCAAGCATGATTGATTTGGCCAATTTGTTCAGCTGATTACGCAGTATACAGAACACTAAATCTTTCCCAGCTCCCCTTCTCCTTCAAAAGCAATGCTTGGTTTATTTATTATTTATACTCCTCAATAGTGCGCAGTGACCGGGCCTCCCTTTTCACTTACCGCTGTCAGCTCTGCGCTGAGATATAGTTTCAATAACCCTAGCAATGACCCGAATGAAGAGGCACCTTCAAAAAAGAGCTAGGGCGTTGTAAAATCGCTTTAATTGAAAACCTTAAATCAGTAATGTGCATGTTGTATGTGTTTTTTGTCAGCCTTGCTGTCTAACCCGTTGTTTTCTATGCAGTCTTCCGTGCCTCTGTCAAGTTCTGGGACCGGACTCGGTTTGGTAAAATTCAGCCCATCTTGTCCACCTCCCCCCCTGTCCACATCGGTCATTTTTTTAAACCTCCTAAACCCCTCTCACTACAGAAGGTGTCTCACACCGAGAGCGGACCCAGCACACACCCCTGACTAACTGCAACAGTCTCATTACTAACCTGCAGACTGGCACTGTACCAACCACCATTGTGTTACTCAGCAGTAAGGTGAAGCTGTAGATGAGACCGGTTAAACTCAATCTTCTAAATATGCGTCTGTCTGCTCTCCCACACAGCCACCATGCGCTTCAACGGCTTCCTGCACCTGGACCAGGTAGACGGTCAGGAGGTCTTTTACACACCAGAGTTGGATGACCCCAAGTCAGAGCTGTTCGGAGAGACGGCTCGCAGCATCGAAAGCGCTGTAAGTAACGCTGCCCTTAAATGAAAGGAATACTCCAGTGTCTTTGTCGACATGGTAAATACTTATTTGTATATTATGAACTGCAGAAAATGTTTTGGACATATCCTACAGTATATCACTCTTTAATAAGCTGCAAAAGAAGTCATAAAACTATAATCAATAATAGAAGTCTAGAGTTCAATTATACCGTCCTAAGTTAAGAGTAAGACTTAAAGATTAGACAATTCCTAACCAAAGCTACAGTATTCTTATCCTTCTCCAACAAGCCTTCTTTACTTTTTTTTTTTATTGTTAAAACTTTCCTGCAAGCTCTTGCCCCTGAAAAATTACTACCATCTCTGAAATGATGAATTAGACGATTTAAAGCTTAATTTGCAGTTTTAGCTTGAGGATTGAATTCAATCCATTGGAGAAGCACACAGAGTATTGACTTCATTTATTTTTACTGTATTTTAAAACAGTATGCCTTCCATTTAATAGGTCCACATTTAATATAAATTGTCACAAAAGGAGCATTTTAGAAATATGATTATAGATTGAGATTTAGAGCTGTGATGTGCAAGTCAGAGGTGAAAAGAAAAGGCTTCCTGAGATGATGTAAGGGAAACAATCTTGAGAGGAACCAGAATCCAAAAAGAATCTCATAGTCTTCTCAGTGTCATTGGATAGTTGGATTATAATGCATTCCTATGGATGGATGGCTGGATGGATGGATGGATGGATGGATGGATGGATGGTTGGATGGATGGATGGGGAAAGTTCAAAGATTGCAGGAGCAAACCAAAAAGTTAAATGTGTAAGCAAAATTAATAAGCATAAATATGTTCAGCAATATGCAACTTTAGTCCTAGATATGCAGTATAGCGTTATATTATATAGTGATGTGCAAATGCTCGTGCAATACTGGAGTATTAACCCCAGAGAAAATAAATGATTAGTGTAATCTATAGTGCAAATGATGTAAAACAGCAAGTTTAGAACCATGAATATGCAGCACAGTAGCTGTGATTAACAGAGCGACCACAGTTATACGGTGCATTAATCTAATCATTCGCATCAGTACTGTATAGAAAGCAGAATGCAGCTCAGGACAACAATCACAACCATAATTGTACATTAGGAACAGGCTCCAGTGCACGCTAACATCCAGCCAGTGGTGTCAAAAGTATTCACATTCATTACTTGAGTAGAAGTATAGATACTAGAGTTTAAAAAGACTTGAAGTATCAACTCAAGCTTTGTACTCAAGTAAAAGTGTAAAAGTACTGGTTTCAAAACTACTTAACGTATAAAAGTAAAAATAACGTGAGGGGGAAAAAAGCATTAAGGATAAAAGCTTAGGCTGTGCCACGGGCCTATATACTGCACTAACACCTCATAAAAAAAAGAAAAATGTGTTGTTGTTTTTTGTTATGTTTTTTAACGGCCATAGTGATTTGGGATACTGTATATGGCAGTTGAAAAAGAATGCATTTTAGTACAATGCAAATACATTAAAGAACCATATATGTGTACTACTGAGCATTAACATGTTTCATGGAGAAGAAGATATGATAACTAGTTGACTATAAGTATTTTAGTGAAACTTCAGAGGCATGTCATCGGTAACCTTTATTGGAATGTAAATGTACTGTACATCCAATCTTAGCTGCAGGAATCTGTGAGGGCAACATACAAGAAACAACAATTAATTAGTAACAATTACCCTTGTATGGTTGTCTACAATAAACATTAGTGCTGTCAGAATGAATGATTAATCCAAGTAATTAATTTATATATATATATATATATATATATATATATATATATATATATATATATATATATATAATTCTTGTTACCTTTCTGGTGCTGTTACCTTCCTCGCTGGTGCTTGGTTGTGACATTTCGCTCGAATCTTGAGTCTCTATCACGGACATTTTTATTTATTATTTTATTCAAACGTCCTTGCTGGAGTGTGTGATGTGACGTCATGTGCAGGTGCGATGGATCACGTACCATAGGTGTCAGAATGGTATGTTTATACTTCTCATCCAACCACAATCGAATTCGCTCCATCCGGATGGCGCGATTTTTTTTTGTTTTGTTTTTTAAATGACAAGCTGAAATAAAATAGGAGTAACGAGGCTATTTTTAAAATGTAAGGAGCAGAAAGTACAGATAATTGCGTGAAAATGTAAGGAGTAGAAGTAAAAAGTCAGCTGAAAAATAATTACTCCAGTAAAGTATAGATACCCCAAATTTCTACTTAAGTAAGGTAAGGAAGTATTTGTACTTCGTTACTTGGCACCTCTGCATCCAGCACAGTAAGTAAGGAATTGTTGTACAGGGCGATCTCTTGATCTTGAGCTCTTGAAATAATGTTCAATATAAGAATATTTAAAATAAACATATAAGATGAGCATACAGTACTGTAGATTACAGCAGCTGGTCTTTCTTCGGTCTTCCTCAGTAAAGCGAAACATGACAACTCCTGTCTTTTACAGTAATGACTGTGATGATCAGGACATTGTAGTCAGAATGCTGTAGTTATTCATTCAAGCCCTAAAAAAAAAACTTGAGAGGCAAATCTTTACTGATTCAAGCTCGGGTGTTTTTGGAGCTGGAGACGAGATGTACCTACAGCATGATTCGACAGAAGCCGAACTACTCTGAACGGGTGATGTTAGTCACATGACATTTACTGCCACCTCCAAAATGTGTTCATGTAATTACTTTTTGTGCTGCCTTTAAATGTCAGTTTGTGCACCAAGACCCAGTGCAGTTTTCTACTATTTCCCAGTGGCATGCTTTTTCATCTTGGTAGAAAAATGTGCTCTCGATAAGGAATGGACACCTTTTTTTTTTTAATATATATATATTTTTTTTACTTGTCTTTCTTTTTACTTCTCCGTAGCTTAATGAATTATTCCACAAGTCTGACGTACGGAAGGATTTCCAGAGCGTCCGAGTGAAAACTCTGGCTCCCAGCAACTCCATCATGGCTATAGTAGAGGCTCACTTTGACCCAGGTAATGTAGCACGTAGCTCAGTTGTCTTATTAAAACTACAGTATAAAACTATACTGTTCCTATTGTTACAACCATGTTCCTATTATATTAAAGCAAAGAAGGTTACATTGTTTGTTTGATTCAGTTTTATTTGTATCAAATATACGTTTAAAAATGAACTGTAACAAAGCAGATTCATGAAATATTCATGTAATGAGGAAGCCAGAGAGAAAAAAATAAATCCCAAGACAAGTGAACCTGAGAGAAATGAGACTCAAATTGGAACCTCTGCTCTTCGGTGTGACACCGGATACAAATCATTAGATAGCAATATCTTTATTGTGAGCATATTGGGACATGTTCTGCATTGACTACTTCGGTGTTTACAGGTGACTCCTGTTATGCAGCTGCTTAAGGTGATTTTCTGGGTTTGCCATTTAGATTATGCAAATTACTGGTGTGTATTTTATGTCTCTGCGGTTGGCAGATTTTTCTCGAGTACGAATGCCTAAGACAAGACAGGATTTTCAATAGAGTGCGAGAAAATCCAGAATAAAGCATGCAGACTGATGAAGGAAATGCAGTTGTTGTTTTTTTCCTATCCTATTGTTTTGGTATTCTGCACAATGAAAAAAAGAATCCCGGTTTGACTTGAACGCCCCTCGTATGATGATGTAACATAAAAGCAAGAGACCTTTCGCAATGATATATAAAGGGCCAGACTTGGCCGTGAAACTTATTTTGGGAAAGCAGAAATACTTTGGTGTATTCATGAGGGAGCATCTCTAGCAGCAGGAAAGTGAGTCACAAGTACATGGGCTCCAAGCAGAATTAGAGCATCAAGGTAAAGCGTGCATCATGAACGAGAGGAGCTGCAGCAGCAGTAGTAATAGTAGTAGTCGTAGTAGTAGTAGTAAAAGGACATTGTATTGTTATTTTTTGCGTTTTTGAGCATGATCGACACGCGGTGGTGTGAAGTATCATCTCTAACTGGATAAGCTGTAAACAGCTCGATGCCGACCAATCACAGCTCAGCGTTTATATAAAACTTTAACGTTCAGCCTCAGATGTGGAAATAGATTCTTCTGGTGCGCAACTTAACCTCGCTTGGTGCGCACATGTCTGTGCTTTGAAGAGAGTTGCATGAAGCGGCTACACAATGTTTACCCAGTGTGCACGCTGTGGTTTTAATTGTTCCATCTGTTTCTATAGTGACTCATTTTTCTTCTTTTCGCTAGTAGTGTGTTATTTGTGAAGTGCCTCTTATCACACTAAGCGATGTAGGCATCTTTTCTACTCCAGGCACATCAAAAATCCGTTAGAGCCCAGTAAAAAGTGTGCCTTTGGCAAGAACTAAAAAGGCCATAAATATCTCCTGCATCAAAACGTATATATAATTCACTATATATAAAGATATATATATAAAGAAATGTGATGTGTTGTTTTAGTTGGTGTGTTTAGTGTCCAACGATAACGTTTTCCACAAGGTGATTTTTGTTCAGATTGCTAGGGATCATCAATCCCTTGTTGTTATAGTCCTGTGTGTCCCTTTCACTACTGGAGGGGGAAAAAAATCCTCCTTCATTCACCTTTTATTGGCCTCATTCAGCGTCTTTTATTCTTGCACAAGAGCCTGTCATAAAGTCTACAGTCGGCGGTAACGGGGCCATCTGTGGAAGTGTTATGACAGCCCTTCATCCCTCTGTCCCTGAAACGTACGGCACTTGGAGGACGTCCACTCCCTCGGGCCTATTACGTACTATACGGGCGCTATTACATACCGTGTGTAATATCTAATATTCCTCTATTTTGTCTTGTTTCCCTCGGGTCATGGCCTTGTTGTTGCAGACACTGGATTTACAGTAGATGACGTCAGGGATGCATTGCTGAAACAGCTTAAGACAGCTAAAGATCCTGGAATTGTAGTGAAACATCCCGAAGAGAATTATCTCCGTTTCACTAAACAGGGTAAGTGTGTTGTTTATCGCAGACGTCTGATCAAAATTTGCCATAAAAAGTGTGATAATAATTCTCTTGTCCTCTTAGGTCTGTCTGTCGTTTCCTACTTCACCACCACAGCTACCACTGTTGCTACCGCCACACCCACTATCGCTACCACTACCAGAAGCATCATCCCCCCGACCACCGCCTCCATCACAACACGCCAGCCGGCCACCACCAAACGACCCTACACCACTCGGAGAACCACCACAGACGCCCCGATCACCACCACCTCCATCACCGCCACCACCCCAGAGCCTACCACCACCACCTCCACCAGCACCACCAACATCCTGTCCTTCCAGACCCGACCCGTCGTCCAGGAAGCCAAACCCCCAGGGCCGTGCGACTCTCAACCCTGCGGCCACGGGGGCACCTGCGAGGAAGACGGTGACGATTTCACCTGTACCTGTCCTGCGGGTAGAGGCGGATCTGTGTGTGAGAAAGGTAAGACACACCATCGTTTTATTTCTATGAACAGTTTCAAGAAATGAAATAATCTCTCAGAATCACAGTATGCAGTTGATCATCGCTTGATTGCTTAATGAATTCTCTGCATGAAGAGAATAGTGCAATCAAGGAGCAAAAAAAAAAATATATATATAAAAAATTACAGTCCTGCTTTAGGCGCTTTAGAATTCGGATCTCGTTTTATTGTTCTCTCTCAGAGTAAGAAACTATCCCTCGCCGCCGCACGGATTATAATTGACGCTACTAACTGCTTTAATGAGCATTAGCTCGTAAAAAAAATGGCATGCGCCGACAAATAAATAAATAATTGACCGTTTGTATGCGGCGCCGTTATCTCTCTCTGTGATCAGTCAGTCCATTAATGAGTGATGAAAGACAACTTCATCAGCAAGCCATTCTCCCAAGACAAAGGTGCTGATGATAAATGCCAGATCAAAGAGAAACTCAGTCTGAAATATTCAAGGTTAACCCGGGAGTCCTCCCAGGAGATTATAGAGCAACTGTCATTGAAGTAATTACCGTCTTTTTTCTTTGGTTATGGATATTATAAATAGTATAACTAAATAGGCCTAGGTAAAGAGAAGCAACACTCAGGATGCTCCTTATTGAAATCTTTTTTCTCTTACTTTATCAGCAGAGAGCAGACCATTGATGTCCCGCACTCGGACTGCTTGAGACCCCGATAACCCGGTTTATCTCACCTTTACTTTCTCTCTTCCACAGTGATAAAGTATTACATCCCATCCTTCGGCGGAAAATCGTACCTGGCCTTCCAGACCATGAAAGCTTACCACACCGTGCGTATTGCCATGGAGTTCAGAGCCTCCGACACGACGGGTATACTCCTCTACAACGGCCAGAGCGGCAAGAAGGACTTCCTCTCTTTAGCTTTGGTGGATGGAAAAGTGGAACTCAGGTAGATAAGCTCACTCACTCACTCACTCACTCACTCGTTCATAGTCTATACCACTATATCCTGTATTCAGGGTCACGGGGGAGATGGGGGGGGCCTGGAGCCTATCCCAGGAGACTTAGGGCCCGAGGCAGGGGGTACACCCGGGACAGGGTGCCAATCCATCGCAAGGCACACACACACACATACACTCATTCATACACTACTATGGGCAATTTGGAATGACAATTAGCCTAATCTACTGTACATGTCCTGTGGGAGGAAACCGGAGTACCCGGAGGGAACCCACCAAGCAAGGGGAGAACCAATTGAGGTCAGTCAAAGCAACATGCAATCGAATGATCGCTAACGATGGCGCCTAGTACCAGCATGTTTTATAAGCTTATCATTTACAGGAGCCTGATAGACAAGATCTTTTTTCAGTAGGCTGTTCATTTAACAAAGCGAGAAAAATAAACTTTACTCCGTATTGACTTTGTGAGGGAAAAAAAAAGTTTCGTTTGATGTGTTTGTTTAAACCCACACACTCCAACTGGTTTATATATTTCCCAGTGGAGCAAAGCATCTCAGTGCTCCACTGCACACAATACTCTTCTTCAAATCTGTCTGGCTCTTAGAGGAACTGCTTGTACTAGGCATATTAATTCGCTTGAACGGGTGATAGACAATATAATGGAATGCAGAAATAGTGCAGCAGAAAAACAGTTACACACATGATAGTACTGCATGAATTCATTTAACGCTGAACCTCTTGAGAAAGTGAAGATACTACTGTAGTGACGTCCATATGGTGAATGAGAGCATCGGTGAAAGTGGGATAGGATGATACGGTCTGGTAATGCATACCCCTGAAAGATTCAGTGGCGGACCACAGTACATGTACGTAACTTGAGGGAGGAAACCCACCAAGCTTGGGAAGAACGTGCAAACTCCATGCACACAGACCACAAGCCGGGAATCGGACCTGGCCGGTTCTGTTTGTGAAATACTTTTGTGCCCTCTAGCTTCCCATTTTACACTATCTGGGATTCAAGCCTGGGACACTTATAGTAGTTAGCTGAAGCAGAATAAGTGGAGACATAAAGAGAACCTTAGCAGATTTACTGCACTGTCTGTCCACCTCCTCAGTGGTCTATTCTCTTTGCCTTTTGGCTACGCTGTATTGGAAAGAAATGAAACTACCTTCAGACCTGAATGAGAGAACGTGGCTTGTATCCAGAAACGTGTGCCAGATTCTGTTAGTTGAATGTGTGAAGGAAGAAACTTCCCGAGATTTAAATACTCACTTACTTTCCATAGTCTGTGTTAATGCGGTTGTATTTATGGTAATGAAGCAATATAATACAAGCAGGAGTATTAAATATAGACATTTACAGCTTTGCAGTTTAACTGCAATCTTACTCCTGTGATATTGCTTTTATCCAAACAAGAAATTATTATTATTATTATTATTATTATTATTAAGTAACTGACATTTTAGACAAAATGCGCAATAACGTTCTGCGTGTTTTTGCTCTGCTTGTGGCGATACAGTATCCCTTCTTCTATTTCACCCTCATCTGGCACGCTTTCATATTTTAAGCCAAAACTCATATTCTTGAAATTATCCTTTGCCAAGTCCACTGGTGATAAATGACACTGACACTAATGTAGTAACTGTTTCAAACTAAAACGTGGCATTTAATATACAGTAGGACTACCGGAATGATGCACACAGCGAAATGTCCCAGTAGTTATAGGAAACATAAGCATTTCACCATTAGAGCAATCAAACCAGTGGACCGGGACTAACTGCTGTTTCAATGACATTAGTTGGCACTTTCGAAATCGGTTCATTTGACTTCACCGTAAACAAAACCTAAGACTCAGCAGCATAGCCGAGCTTTTTATATGCCTGGTGGGATAAAGAATACATTTGTCCACTAGTGATAATGCAAACTTGAATTTGTTTAATTTTTATCTTTAATATTTGGGTATTTAAACGCTTCCAGTAGCATGTACTGTAAAGCCAAGTGGAAGAAGAAATGGAAAATGGAAAAAAAACATTAACAGTGGATACATGCCAAGAGACATATATATATATATATATATATATATATATATATATATATATATATATATATATATTCAGTATATAGACCATAACCAATCATGTGGATACATGCCAGGAGACATTATTGCTTATATAGACCATAAGCAGTAATGAAGCACAAATGACAAGAACAGAAAAAGCTTAACGGTGAGACGTTACAATTTAATCAGTGGTGATAAGATGGTATAAAAAGTTGTGACAGTAGTAAGGCATGCGACATGCTGAGGATTATGGGTAGTGAGGTTCTGTTCACCTGTGGTTCTAGTCAACTGAAGTGGCTTGAATATTTATATGACTGAGTTCAACAGAGTTGGTTTATTTTCACCCTGGTTAATGATTTTCAGAACCAGAATTAATCAACATTACACAATTACTATTCACAAATTATTATTATTATTTTTTTTTGTCTTTCGGCTGTTCCCTTTCAGGGGTCGCCACAGTGAATCATCTGCCTCCATCTAACCCTATCCTCTGCATCCTCTTCTCTCACACCAACTAACTTCATGTCCTCTCTCACTGCATCCATAAATCTCCTCTTTGGTCTTCCTCTAGACCTCCTGCCTGGCAGTTCCAACCTCAGCATCCTTCTACCGATATATTCACCATCTCTCCTCTGAACATGTCCAAACCAGCTCAATCTGGCCTCTCTGACTTTATCTCCAAAACATCTCACATGGGTTGTCCCTCTGATGAACTCATTCTTGATCCTATCCATCCTTGTCACTCCCAAAGAGAACCTCAACATCTTCAGCTCTGCTACCTCCAACTCTGCCTCCTGTCTTTTCTTCAGTGCCACTGTCTCTAAGCCGTAGAGCATCGCTGGTCTCACCACTGTCCTGTATACCTTACCTTTCATTCTCGCCGATACTCTTTTATTGCACAACACACCTGACACTTTTCTCCACCCATTCCAACCTGCCTGTACACGCCTCTTCACCTCCTTTGAACACTCTCCGTTGCTCTCGACCGTTGACCCTAAGTACTTAAAATCCTGCACCTTCTTTACCTCTGCTCCCTGTAGCCTCACTGTTCCTCTTGGGTCCCTCTCATTCACACACATGTATTCCGTCTTGCTGCGGATAACCTTCATTCCTCTGCTTTCCAGAGCGTACCTCCACCTCTCCAAATTTTCCTCCACCTGTTCCCTGCTCTCGCTACAAAGCACAATTACTATTCAATTACAATTACACAATTACTATTCACTAAATGAACCGGTTTAAATATTCAAATATTGGTTCTTTATCCTAGTTGCTTAAAATGATAGATTTGGGTATAATTTTCTGCTTTCCTGTACTGTATGTTTAGCGATTAAATTGAATTACGGTTTAATTTAATCTATTAAGATGCGTTGAAGTGTAAATGCAGTGACACACACACACACACACACACACGCGCACACACAAGTAGATTCCAATTCTAAACATATTTTTTACATTCCCAATAGCCAGATAATACTTTTCACATATAGTTAATTAGAAATATATACACTATATGTATAAATTGCCATCATGGAAGTACTGTACACATGTCACATTTCTAATTCTTGTTGTTCTATTATTATCCAGTGAGGTGTACCGTACTGTATATTGTAACTAACAAGCTTTTTGTCTCGTCCCCCAGGTTTAACACGGGCTCGGGAACCTGCTCGGTGGTCAGCAGCATCACAGTCAAACCTGGTCACTGGCATCACTTAGTGGTAATCCGTAACAGACGCAATGCTTCGCTCAGCGTCGATAACGAGACGCCGGTTGAGGGCCAGAGCCCAGCGGGTACAGACGGGCTCAACCTGGACACTGATCTTTTCATCGGTGGGGTGCCTGAAGAGATGCTCCAAGAGTAAGACACGTCCCTGTCTGTGCATGTGGTTTAATTTCAGGCATGTGAAGTTTCGGAGTGATGCGTTGAGCTGCGTGAAGACAAATACTGAAAAGGAAATCTGTCTTTGCACTGAGCATGTTTTTTTTTTTTTCTAGAACGTTCACCTACTGTATGGTAGCTGCAATTAAAGCTGACATTAATGTGCTGGAACCAAATTACCGTCGGTGTCTAATTACACTGTCGGCTTTTCAGTTTGTATTAGACTGTATTCATGGCAAATAATATCATTTATAAGATAAAGGTTAATAATGCATTTATCATACTTTTTTTTTTTTTTTTTTATTCATTCAGTGTAAAAGAAAGGACTTCAGTCTCTACAGGATTAATCGGCTGTATCCGCCTCCTGGACGTCAACAACATGGTGTACAACCTTCAGGAGAACGGGGGCAACGTTCTGTACGGCACAGCCGTCGGCGAGTGCGGTAACAACCCCTGTCTGCCCGACCCCTGCAGAAACGGTGGCTTCTGTCAGGTCAAAGGGGCCGAGATGTTCCACTGCAAGTGCGTTAACGGCTTCTCGGGTGCGTCCAGCATCGACCTTTTACACATCATTTTTTTTTTGTCTTTCGTTATCCTGTTTCCCATCAGCTCTGCCATGAGGTCTGCGTGATGACTACCATCTCGAATGTGAATGCAGGAACTCTGCTCCACACAGATGAAGGATGAAGCGAGGGACGCATACGTGTAATCATGCAGGATCTGTTAAGATGGATGGTTGTTTACTTTCCGTCTTTAAAGGGCGTGTGAGATATGTTTATATATAGGAAGAAGAAGAATCCTAAGGGATGACAAGAGATGACAGGCTGCTCCGCATAAACAGGCGTACTCGGTTTCTTGTTGCCTCGGTTCAGTTTATAGTTCATGAACATTAGCGGTAAGAAGCTAAATCTAAGGGTGTAAATGATATCCCAATTACATGTCCTTAAAGCGCTTCCGTTATGATTACTGGAGTGTTTAATGTGTGTTTGCTTTTTGGGTTCCCTTCTGCTTTCCGCTCGTAGAAGCCCGAGTAGTTAATTGGGCTGTTGGTGAGCATTTGAAAGCTTCCAAAGCTAATGCTGCTATTCCCTGGCCTTTGCCCTAATGTGCTCTCGGAGCGGTTCCGGTCCACTGGTTCAGCGCTAATAAGGGCCGTTGAAGAAAAGGCTGCGAAGAAAAATAGCAGATAGCGTAGCACGGAACGGAGCCCAGGTCCATGATCTACGACCTGAGAGATAAACCCTGTGATAAGCGCCACCAAGTACACGCTGCATTATTCTCTTTGTTAACTCTCTGTGTTTTTACTTATTTATTTATTTATTTATTTATCCCCCCCAACCTTCTTCAGTCTTGAGACATATCGTCTGCAGTAAATTGTTCTGTTGTTCTGCTCTGCGAATTTATTGAATGAGCGTCAGTAATTCAGATCGATATCGCGCACTCGGTTCCTGTGCCGTACGACGCGGAGGTACTGTAAGGCCGAGGTGAAGAGAAATAAAAGCCCTTTTGAAGTGAAGGGATATAGAAAAGAAAGTGGCCAGGGGGATAAATACGAGGGCTAAACTTTCATGTTTTAAAGAGCAGGGGCGTGAGATGAAGGGATTTTTGTTCATGATGAAGCTGCCAGAAGGAGTTTTCATTCCAGCATGACTGCTGCCCACAGCGTGCTCTTCTCCCAACTCTTAGAAGGAAAAAAAAAACACACACACACACAAAAATACGCCGGTAGATGTAGGCTGATGAGTCGCTGGCACAGGCCAGAACCGCCAACCGTTTTCACTTCTCCAGCCAAGTAAAAGTGCACGAGTGGGTTTCTGGCGCTGCGGAGCTTAATCTGGAATTGTAATATTTCTAAATCCTATTAGAAAATGACCTCTATTACCGTGTAAATCCTCGTCCTCGTAAATTCCAAAAAGCCAGCAATAGGATTTTGTCCTTAGCACAAGGATCGACGATTTTTTTCTTTTTCCTTCCTCCTCATTTTTCTTTTATGATTAAAATGTTGTTTTTTTTCTTCTCTACAGGTCCGACTTGTGCCGATTCGCACGACCCGTGCGAGCCGAACCCGTGCCACTCTTCCTCTCAGTGCCACGTGCTTCCAGAGGGAGGTTACAAATGCGAGTGCCCCATGGGCCGTGAGGGCAAGCACTGCAGGAAACGTACGTAGCTCCTTTTTTCCCGAAACCTCCTCATCGATTTTGGTATTGACGAAACTTCAGGCGCACATGGTTGTTTAGAAAGCGGTAGAAGAATAATTTTAGTGAGCCACTTTCAGGCTGCCTCTATAAGGGTGACTGACTGAAAGCATATAGTCGCTACAGTATGTACAATAGTGAAAAGACACACACACACACACACACACCGTGCATTTCAGAGCTGAAATATTTACTACTCTGTGCTGATCATTTTGCTCAAATGGAATTTTAGGGCATAAACGGAGGATGCATTTACACACACGCACGCACACACACACAAACTAGTCATTTAACACAGAATATCCCTTTGACCAAGCAAGTCTTCATTAGCAAGTGATTAAAATAAATTGAGGTGAACCAAAATCAATGAGTTGAACGCACCCATCACGTAAAGTGCGCTCATTTTTATCGCTTAAATCAATGAGATGAGTAATTGTATCAGTCAGACATGCGCGCGGTGATTAATGGCGATTCAGTCGGGCAAAGTGTCTGGGGAGAAAAAGGCGAGGTGAGATAAGGGAGTGTCAAGTGCAGGACTGAGTGAGTGAGTAGGTTAGACAGATAGAGAGACAGATGGTCAGGGATGTGTGACAGTGTCTGTCCACTGTTTGTAGTAAGGAGGCAGTGCGTGAACACCTGCTGAAGCATGATGAGGATGAGGATGACGATGATGGGGTTTGATACCACTGAAGTTATTCGAGTGGCAGTCCGGACTCATTTTGAAGATCTTTGGAGATGTGCATTAGTTCACTGGAACTTTACAGATGTGCATTCGTTCACTGGAACTTTACAGATGTGCATTCGTTGATCACTCAATTTGTGATTTCTCAGGATGTTAACATCACTCAAGCGCCATTCTTTAAAAATCTTTTGATTGTTATTTCCTCACCACTATGCCTGTACAGTGTATTGCATTCGCACAATTGTGACATCATATAGTATCTCGCAACAGCAAGATAATATTTCACAATTGTTACTGTACTTTCTGTCTCAACGTTATTAATTTGCTTAGATCAATCAGTTGTCGCTTAGTGCCTTATTTCCACAAATCTAACCACAACCAAACCCAGCAGTGTGTACATGAGGAACATGGAGGATTCTTCTAAGCAGGAATGGTCCAATGCGGGAGAACATATTAGACTGGACACGATGCTGTGATGTGGCTTGGTTAGGCAGAAACATGACATCAGAATAATGAGATAAAAAGACACAATTGTGTGATATTAACAAATCATAAGATAAAACCCAATATTTTCATCATACACTATGTTGCCCTACCCAGTGGTTAGCACTGTCACCTTGCACCTCCAGGGCCCGGGTTCGATTCCCGCCTCGGGCATGGAGTTTGCATGGTCCCGCCCTTTCTTGGTGTGTTTCCTCCAGGTACTCCGGTTTCCTCCCACAGCCCAAAGACATGCATGCCGTTAATTGGCGCCCCCAAATCGACCTTAGTGTGAATAAGTGTGTAAGTATGTGTGTGTGTCTCATGCCCTAAGTCTTCTAGAATAGGCTCCAGGCCGCTATACAGTACATGATGAAGCGGTATAAATGATGAGTAAGTAAAAGTCTGGTTGTTCTAGTGTGGTTTTGTTGTTTATGCTCAGCCCAGCAGGGGGTGCCCCACAATTCACCCCTAAGTTTACCTTTCTCTGAACTCCAATTGCTGATTCCTCTAAAGAGAAAAAAAGGCTTTAATTTCACCCTTGCTTAAAAACGTTCCACAGGATCTCCAGCGTTTCCATTTAAAATAGTCAGCAACTGTTTTAAACAATACCTAATTGGCATTCTTAATCTTGGCATTCCATCCTCCCACCTAAAACAAGCCTTTCTGTAATCCAATATAATTAGCAGTGAAAGCCTTTAATGTGCTGAATGCGAGGCTGCTCTAATGTCTAGCGCTTTGCTCGTGAGTGTGTGTGAATGCTGGATTGTTCAAATCGTTCGAACATAATGTACAGCACTAGCTGCAACTAAGACGCCGGAATTCTGCCTTACTTTACAGTTTCCGACAAGAAAGGAGCCTACATTCCCTCCTTCAGCGGTGACTCCTACCTGGAGCTGAAGGGCCTCCATTTATACGGTCACGATCTGAGGTAACGGCCGCGTCCCGTCACTGCACGTCTCACACGCACTGACAGTAACAACCATCTGTCACTTGAGGATTACAGCGATACAATTCGTCACCATGTTCATTACACTAATGTAATCTCTAATGGGATAATTGTATGATTTATCGACAGGCAAAAGGTCAGCATGACTGTGGTCCTGCTGGCTAATGACTCAAACGGCGTGATCTTCTACAACGGCCAGAGGACAGATGGCAAAGGCGATTTCATCTCTCTTGCGTTGAATGATGGCATCCTCGAGTTTCGATATGATCTTGGCAAAGGCCCAGCTGTCATTAGGTATGAGGAGCCAGCTTCGTCATCCAGGAAATTTCTGCGCTTATCGTCTTAGTTTTATATGAAGCGAGAGATTTCTCTTCTTTTATCTGTGACATAACTTTACTGAGTGTAAAGGGGAAAAAAAACAGGCAAGGAAAATAATCAACGGCAGATTGTAATCAATCTGAAGTTGATATTGTTCTCATAAACGCGGAAAAAACATGTGGTGTTTTATTCCTCTTCTACCACTTCAATCTTGTGCAATGTCCATGAGAGATTAATTCATTTTGAACAATGAAATTAATAATAAGCCATAAGAATGGGGAACAGGAATCTTCACACCGGAGTCTTTAATTAAATTTCACGTTTAATATCAACAATTATCCATTTGTTAACTTATAACATGCAACACCTCCACCTCCAGAGTCGAGGGTTTGATTCCCGATGGATTGGTACCCTGTCCAAGGCGTACCCCGCCTTGTGCCCTAAGCCTCCTGAAATATGCTGCTGTGAACCTGTATACAAGAAGTTGTTAATCTGACTTTGTAACTCACCCTCCATAGACATATCAGGGAAAGAGTCGTTGCTATAGAAACAATAGCATATTAGGACAAGTGTCTTGCTATAAACTTGTCATAAACCAGAATTGACTGTAAGAAATGCTGTTATCCTGTAGAAATCCACCAAGCCCTACTTTGCGAGCAATCAGATATTTTTATTTTCATGACAACAGGAGTAAACAAAAGCTCAAGCTGAACGTGTGGAACATTGTGAACCTGGAGCGAGCGAACCGTAAGGGCGAAATCACCATCAACGGCAAAGACCCGGTCAGAGGCGAGTCTCCGGTAAGCCCCCGTCTTTCACTTAAGCTTTGCCCGTGTTGACACAGCCGAGCCTAACGAGGGCAGCCTTGACCCCACATTACCTCCGAGCTGCACTTATGCGGGACACCTTCCCGACCTCTAGCGATAATTTGGATAAATCTGGGGCCATTTTTCTCTCCTTGCTCTCTGTGTGACGTTTTTGCTAATGGAAAGTTCGAGTGCATCTTGTGTAGTTGCTTTCGTAGGTCTGCCCGGCGCATGTGTGTGAAGCTTTCAAAGTGTTGAATGCCCGAGTGTCTATTGCTTATGTACTTGTATAAATGACAGGAATATTGTTATTGCTTTGATGCACCTCTTGCACGCAGTCGTGCACCCACCCACCTTTGTCCACTTGAGTTTTTGTAGGGTTTTTCTTTTTTTTTTTTTTTTGTTTTCGATCAGAACACTTTAAAACTCAAAAGAGGACTAATGATTAAAAAGAAAAAATAAGTTAGTTCGAACATTTCTTCAATTAAATCATATTTAGAGATCGGGACAACTCGTGCCTGGATCCATGAGTATACTCGTGCGGGCGGAGTATCTTTTTTTATTGCGTGTCCTACATTTTTTGTAATGGTGCTCAGTTACTGCAGCAGAAGCAGAAAATCCTATTAAAGGGAGAGCAGAGCATGATGGGGGGGAAAAGGGGGCAAAGAGAGCAGAAGGGGCTTGTTATGAGAGGCAGTCCCCAGGAGAAATATTTTGCTACAGAAGTCTCCACTGCCTCGCCAGCGTGGCTGAAAGAGCTCTAACTACACCATCGTGTCACGATGCAAATATAAACAGTGTGTGGGTGCACTGGTGCAAAACACTCAATTTTTTACTCTTTCTTTTTCTTTCTTTCTTTTTTTTTTCTCACATAATGCTCTTTTTGAAGCCGTTCGTTTTGCTTTCCATGCCTGATGTCTGATGTTTGCATGGACTTCTATTAGCACTGACATTCTGTTTCTTCTTCTCTGGTAACATTTTGTTTTCTTCCTTCCCCTCCCCTTGTGTTGTTGTTTTTTCGTGCGCTGTCTGGATATCAGAAATCACGCAAGGTAATGACTAAAGCCTGGTCACCCACTCGAAACATCCTCATACACTCCGGCAGCCCCATCAAGTAGTCCGTTGTTCATCTCAGGTCCATTCTCCATTCGACAATAGCAGGCTGAGGAGATAAGTGATGAGAGGACTGGCGATGCTTTCACACCATTCCATATGCTGGAAAGAAAGGAAGACAGAACGAGAGAGAGAGAGAGAGAGAGTGTAGTTGGGCTCGGTTTGGCTCTCGGCTCAAGCCAGCTGGTATGGGGGCGTTGAGAGAGAGAATTATCATTTGACCGCCATTATTTCGAGCCTTCCCACAACAATGAAACGTCTTCATTAGTTTGGCGTGGGAGGGCCATTAAACAGTCGCACCGTGCAGGGAGACAGTTAAATAGCATAGGAGGAGGACGGAGGGAGGGAGGGAGGGAGGATAAGAGGGAAGCTGGGAAGAGAGATTGAGCGAGAAGGAGGCTGTGCAGTTGAAAGACAAACTTTTGTTTGTTCTTTGTTCTGTTTCTCAGCTTCAGAGAAAATTCTATATAACAGCCTCATCAGGCAGTCAAAACATTCTGGCAGACAGACACATACCGAGAGAAAGCGAGACAGATCAGATTCAGGGAGGAATTTCATACATCTTTTGAAAGTTTAGGTCAGGGGATGTCAAGTGGTGGACGTAGCAATGTATTGCACCTGACTGTACAGTACCTGAAAACTTCCCGGCTGGTGTAGATTTTTGAAGATGTCCAGTCGCATGCGTTTAAAGACGAGGTAAAAGCAAGCTTGTTAGACCAGAAACTAGCCGCCACGGAAAAAATCGTGACGTTATCTTTAAAAAAGAAGCACTTTCACAGATTTATTCTTTTATTTGTGAAATGACAACATGACACAATCAAATATCTCATCTGTTCAGAGCTGGGCTAGCCTTCATAGCTCCGATATAAAACAAATAATACATTGAATTTTCATATTTATAGCCATGAACGTGTGACTAATGGCTACAAATGGTATTGTTGATAACTACTGGAATCTGTAGCCCCCATGCTGCGACATTAATTGCTTATCCGCGAGGAATTGTTATGTAACTGGGCCGTTACCAATTTTACTTGAATAGCCTCGGTCTAGGTGCGAGTGAATGGCAGATTTGTGCCAGAGCTCCTCACTAAAACGCAGCTCAGTCCACATCGAACGCAGTTGTGCTCCAACAGCACTGGCTATGTTAGCTGGCACGTTGTCTAATTTGGCCTGGGTCTTCAGGTCCACTGCCAAGCGTTTTCAAGCCTTGGCCTATTCTTATGCTTGGATAATAGCTGGACTGGGCACAGCAAACTGGCAGTGCATTCGGACCTTCAATCTTTTTTTCTTTTTTTTTCCCTCACAGCAATTAACTCGGGTTTTATCCTGAAGCAGTAATTGCCCTACATAAAATATTTTTTTTAAAAGAATATTGTACATGTGTTGCCTCCTGAAACAAATTAAAACCGGCTGTAATTGAAGGAATGTTTATACTACTGTAGTCTCACGGAATCCATTTTAAGGTTTTAAACAGTTTAAAATTTCAAAGAATACTTATATATCCATTACACTCATTAAACCCACCATCCATCCTGTATCTATCGTTTCCATTTCAGTCACTCCGATTCGCTTTGTCTCTCTCTCTTCCTCTCTTTTTCCCCCTCTCCTTCTTGTACAGTATGTAGACTCTGAGTAATTTGCTATAGAGCTGTACTAAAATCAATTACGCTTCTCATAGATATGGCTTAGGATCAAATACAGGATGAGTTGAATGAATAATTTGTTTAAAACGAACCATCGGTTTCTATTGAGGCCTGTTCAGCCAATGTAATATAAATGTAAAGTAAAGTACACCATGAAATATTATAAACAGATGCGTTTGAGAGGTGCTGTACTGTAGTAATGGCGTTGGTACTGTATGTACTGTAGATTCTCACCCTGCTTTGTTCGAACTACAGAACCAGCACACGGATCTTAACCTGAAGGAATCGCTTTATGTGGGCGGACTCCCAGATTTCCATAAAGTGCCCAGAGTGGCGGGAATTAAAGACGGATTTAAAGGAGCCATCCAAAAGGTACGGTAATGCCTCAGTCTTACTTCATATTTATTTATGAGTATGGTCAATACTATTATTGCATTAAACTGATATCTTTTTTTTTTCTTCATCCGTCCATCTCGTTTGGCTTCAGATTACTTTGATGGGCACGCCGATCCTAAAGGCCGACAACGCCCTTCACTCCAGGGACGTCTCCATGTACCCACATCACCCCTGTTCTACAGATGTGTGCGAGAACAGCGGCGAGTGCAACCCGATGCTCGAGAGCTTCGAGTGCGTGTGTCCATTCGGCTTCACGGGACCTCACTGCCAGCACGGTAAGTACAAATTCTCTAGTCTTACCTTGCTCCTAATCCTTCGCTCCTGTAAATCCGCTTTCTAATATAGAATCCGCGGTGCTTTTCCAGAGATAAGCTTAGCCGAAGCGCGGCTGTAAATAAGCTTCGCGAGCAGATAGAGCTGGCGCGAGAGGAGCTGCAGGTGTTGAAGCCTAAATTAAAATATTGTAGCGCTGAGATAAAGTCAGTAATAATTATTCGGTTTAAACAGAACGAATCCTATACAGTAAGTAGTATAATTTGCTATTACTAGTGTGGAATGCACATAGAATACAGATTGCTAATCAATATGTGCATTACTGTGGATTGATACCAGAATTCCAACTATCAGCTAAACGTCACCTTTGACCCTTGCTCATAAATTAGGCACATATTGGGATTGTGTGTGTAAATGATAAATGTTTAATCATAAAAACTGTTGTGAATTTGTTTATCAGATTTTTCGAGGCTTGAGCTAGATATGACTCACAGTGGTGGCTTTTGAAATCTTTGCTTCTTTCTTCTCAAGGCTTCTTTTCTTCTTGTTCTATTACATAAGGAATAAAACATGACACGGCTCGCTGTTTCCCAACTTCACAGTAGTAACACGTCACACCACCGATATGGTATCTGATATTTTCCTATAATAGCACGCCATGAAGTCATTTGTTATTTGTTAATCATGGCTAATTTTATTTTGAAATGATACCGAAGAATGTACTTTCCATCATAAATAATTATGTTTAAAAATGCATCTTTTAAAGGCAACCATCATCCATCCATCTTAACTGTGGTGGAAAAAAAATTCAGCTTTACAAGGACTGCTGTGTGAGTCATGCTGTTATAGGAAATGAATCAGTTCCCTCTGACCGATCAGAATGAATTCAGCGGCACTGTGCTATGAGGAAAAGTAATGCATTGACAAATATGATTTCCAGCCTATTTTATGCAACTGTGCTTAGTAGACGCTTCGGCAGATGGTGAATGTTGTCAGTATTGCAAACATCATGTCATGAGCGGAGTTCACATAAATTACAACTGTGACTACAACTACCGTGAACGCTAAGAAACATCTGGATGGAGAAAAATATCCTATCTCCACTACACACACACACACGTATTTGCCGAAGTGAAATTCTCCTGGCATATGCTCTGTTATGTGTTTAACACATCTCTACAAGATATCGGTCAAGGGTTTATTTCTTTATTTTTATTTTTTATTATTTTATCCTGTACATTTGAGAACCTTTTACGCCACCCGGTTCCGTTTGTATTCTAATCACAAGCTCAGGCTGCATTATGACAACGTCAAACACTTTAAAAACCCTAACCCCATTAACCTTGCAGTGCCTCCTTGCTGTTTATGTGAAATTAATTAAACCACACAGGCATGACATCACACTTCCACTCATAATTAATAGAAAGCTACAGTAAATATTCCTTACCACCCTCTCATCTTCTGCAGCTACCTACGAAAAAGCAGCCGGGGAGTCGGAAGCCATTGCTTTTGACGGCAGGACATTCATCGAATATCACAACGGAGTCACCAAGAGGTAAGGAGGATTTCTCGCCCGCACTAAAAACGTTCCCCTGTGCACTTTGAATAAGTTATGGCACCCTCTTTCTGTACGAGTGTGATTATGAGTTCAATCGTTGAGGCCCCTCCTGGTTTGGGCTGATTGCCCCTTCTTTACCACTCCGTCTCTGGTTTCCACTGAAGTCTCGCTAATTATTTGGCTTCTTCCAATTACGTTCCTGCCTGGAGCGACATGCTCTCAGTACTGTCCTGTGGAGCGCTGCTGTATTGCATGAACCCCCTTCGCTATTACCAGAGCTTCAAAACCTCACATCCCTATTAGAGCACATATTGAAAAAGCACCTCTCTCTAATTGCCTTCTTCTTCAATCATGAGCTAATTCCGTGTTCCAGGAATCCTGGATTAGCCCCATAGGCCTGTAGCTCGCCAGGTGTTTGGGTCAATAGGCATGTCAAAATGTTATTAATTTGCTTGTAATAAGTAGAAGCTAAGTGCATTGTGAAGCATCCTGTTAGTGGCCTAATTGCCAATGGCTGTTATATTGTGCGCCTGGAAACAGGAGTTCAGGGTTGGACAAATAAATTCACGAGCCAACCCACTGTGCAAGCTTCAGTGTGCTTGTGAAGTCTTGTGTTGGTAAATGTAATTAAACTAAGCTAAAACTTCATCGTGCTGTTATAGGGAAGTAATTACTGTAAGGTTGTTTTTTTTTTTCCCCGCACACTAGCGTCTTCTTTTTTTCCCCCCCTCAAAGCCAGCGCAACAAGTGCAAATCATGGATTTGCTTTGCAGCTGGCAGTATTAACAAAGCTGCTGTCCGTAGAATGACTGACCCAAAATGTAAAATCTGAATTAAAACATGCAGCGTTATATAATTCCACTGACAATTATGCCGAGCTAGTTAGCAGGTTAATTACATTAATAGAGACTAGCTTATTTTGTTCCGAAGAAGTTAACAGACATGTGGAAGTGGCCGGGAACCGAGGCCAGGACAGTACTGAGTATGTGGCAGTAATTCCCAGCCGATAAGTGGTTTCCATGAATGATTGTGTGTACAGGTCCCACAGACAGATGTGTCTCTGACGCAAATTGGATCTGGCGTTATACTCGCTGAATGTTCACAGCAACGTCTACAGTGGGCTCTGAGCCACCTCAGCTGGGAATGTCGTACACGGATGTACGGTCTTCTTTAAAATACCATTCAAATGTTTTACTGCAGCTGAGAGTCTCATCAACATACTGCGCTTGACGTCTTTTCTAAATGTCCCTCAAGTTTTAGGCCTCTTTTCACAAGTAATTTCATCACATGTCCCTCATACATGAATGACGAATCCAGCTAATGGCATAATTTTTGCTTAGCATGTTCTTAAATATTAAGTAGCGCTGAGTTTTATTACCATTAAAGGTCCCCAACATTTTATTACCATTAAAAGGTCCCCAACATATACAATCCTTTTTTTTTGGTCAGACATTTATATGGGTTCTTTTACCTGAGAAAAATACATTCCCTTTTTTTTTTTTTGGGTGGGACTTGAACAAGCCAATTAGACTTTCCCCCTAATGTGACCTCATATAAGGGAACCCCCTCCCCTGGATTGCTGTTCTCTGGTGTGGGGACGTGGACACAGAAACAGCATGTTCGGAGGAGGAGTAAAGCAGAGGGAGTTCGAGTTGTAAAGAAGAGGAGCTCTGAGACCTGTGTTACTTGCGAAAGTAATAGGAAAATATGGGACCTTTAAAGTGTAACGATTGGACGTATTTTACAGTAGTTTCAGCCACAGAATATGTTCAGAATTCTAAATAGGTCACAAATTAATTAATTCATTTAGTAAAAAAAAATAGCTGACCGCCATGCAACAGATGCCACAGTAACAACACCGGGGTGTGTTGTGCCACCAATAAATAAATGAACTGACTTTTTGTTTAAAGATGAAAAACAGTTTCTTATATATCATTAGGGAGAAAGATTTTTATTAGATTTTCTTATTAGTGACTGCGATATCAGCAGGCTGCTAAACTAATGTCCACAAAAACAAAAGTATTAAATACTGAACTTTCGGATACATTTGTTCTCGTCCAACCTCTTCCAACATTATAGATGACTGGTTTCTAAAACTCCCAGATGATTAACATTTAGAGTTTATGTCCATGTGTGTTTGTTTGTACACTCTGTCTACCTTCCTGTCTGTCTTCTTGTCTGTTTGTCTTACTGTCTCGTCTTATATGAATGTTCCTTGTTGTCTTCTCTTCTACACTCAAGCCAACTGACCAATGAGATCCCTGAGTAAGTAAAAAAGGTGTATTGTGGGATACATTCAGGCCAAACTAACCATGTCGTGAATACATTTCAGTAATTAACCTGATCTTTTGCCCTGCATAAATGTAAATGTAAACTTTTGCTTTTTTTTTTTTCTCCCCGTTATTATTGCCCATTATTAAATGAATATCCATGAAAAATTAGGGCTCATCTGTTTGAAATGCGTGCTTTGGATTTTTAATTCTTATTATTTGCTATAGAATTCTGTTAATCAGGTGTTTCCGTTGTCATCAGAAGCATTAGTTATTAGCGCACGCTCAGCATGCATGATGAGCATCGTGTTCGGCAAAGACACTGTAGTGTCCCTCCATGGAAAGCATGCAGAACTCAATTAGAGCAAATATATCCATATACCTGCAGCGAATGTGATTGACTGTTATGTGAATCTGAATGAGGCCCCATTTAACTGCTACTTCGATGATTGCTTCGTGTTTTTCACCCTGTGTGAACCCTTCAAACTATTTTCTATCATTTTTGAACTGCCATTTTTCTTTCTTTTTTTTTCCCCCGCTAGTGTAGAATTAGCTTTTAACTGCTTCATTAGCGAAATGCCCAATCTGTAATGGTCTACCTTTTAGTAGCACTTAGTTTATATTATTTGTTTCTTTCAGAATGTAATTAACTGGGTAATGACTGTTCTGATCCCTGGTTTTAAAATTGGCAGCTTAATTTATTTTGAATTAGGCTAAATAGCTCTCGTGGAGAATTCCTCTTCAACATTTAAGCCATGTCCGAGTGATATCTAGTAAATATGTCCTCAGCCAAGACAGAAAGTATCATATTAATCAAGTATTTCTCTTTTCCTTTTTTAAAAGAGACAATCAAAAGCCCTTAATAGAGATGTGCTGAAAGTCCAATAATGTGAGCGAGCTGCCTCAAACGTCAATACAATTAAAGGCCATGGCCGTCTAAAATGGCTTTTCCACCGCCATGATGTTTAATCCCTATCACTTCCTATATAAACGGCGAAAAAAAGTTAATGATTTCCCCGGAGGACATTAATACACTGGGACTGTTGCTGGCTGGAATACTGTAATATTGCTCTTACTGTTTCTTAGACGGCCCATCTGTCTTCATTCTCACGTGTTTGCTCTGTAACCTTGGATCGGTTTCCCAATTCTCACTGATTTCACTGACCAGTTTCTTCTCCTGCCTTTTCATAATTAGATGTTTGACCCCATTGCTTTCTTGATGGAGTGCCTTGTTTTTGATCGGCTTTGCTTGAGGAAGCCCGATATGGGTTACATAAATCATTCACTCACGATGAGCTCGCGTGCTCCCTCACTCGCTCATTTACTTCACACATTCACTCTCCCCAGTTCATTTCAGACGGTATGTATTTTTAGCTCGTGTAGACAGCTCCATTGTTCTCTTACACTTTTTTTCGACAAGTATCCAAATGTCAATCACTTTCTGGCATTCTGACATCTCATCCTATTGTACTGGGTGGATGGGAATTAAGCTATTATTAACATACCGTAGTACAGGGACAGTTGCATGTCCTTGTTGCTATTCCAGTATTCCTACAGTAACAGTCCAGTGTAGGTGTTTCTATAACTACTGTATGTCCTGATTAAAGCTTGATAACAGAGAAAAAACTTCTAGCTCTATGGCACAGGCCCTCTCTGGTCTTTGTGCTTCTTTACCCTAGTGAGGGCGCGATCAAAGGTTGTTCCCTTCGCCCTCTTACGCTTATTGCATGCCCTTTATTTTCTCCCCTGCTCCTCTAAGCCCTGAGTCTCTGGAGACCCTGTCAGATCAGAGGTGAGTCCCGCTGACCGAACTGCATGTCTTGGCATGCCGCCCTCACCCCTTTTTCCTCCACATGGGCTAAAAGCCACAGCTTGAACTTTTTATCGAGAAATGACACGCCTTACGTATATTTTCTCCTTGACATTTTTAAGCAGTACATTTTAGAGGCCTGAATTTGGCCCTGCCCCCTACAGGCACACAACCCAAATGACATAACCAGCTTTTGTCTATTAAGCTGGTTCAGCCTGTAATATAAAGTGTAATGAACATGTAGCACCACTCCATTGCACGAGGCAATTCTAAAACGTTAACGAAATCCTGAGTGCATGTTTACTGCACCGTTTATACATCGGCGGGTTGCAGTTCCGCTTTTAGCACCACTTCAGAGGACTGTCTGGAACCTCTAGACTGATTCCTAATGATATCGTGATCGTGAAAGGAACAGTTTGGAGAGGTTTCCACGGGACTTAAAGCTCTGGCTGGCAGCCCTGTGGTGGGTAAATTTGGTGGAAAGAGTCCAGTCAGCACATTATATGTGTCTCATTAGGAACGAATTCAATTACAGCAAATAATTATGCATCTTTACTCCATCACGGCCTCGTCGAACACGATTTGCATAATGAAATTTTGTCTTTTAATTAAAGGAATGCGATTCCGTCATTATTTCCAATCGTATGAGTGCTCCTCAAGACGGGAGCCTTCACGTAGCGATGCACATAGGCAGCGGTGCGATAGATGATAGACCAGTGGAAAAAAAGAATAACGGCGCACCCTGGTTTCTTCCCACTCCTCAGCTTCAGGGGTTTGATTTAATTGAAGCTGGCACAAAGCCATAATGCATCCACACACTCACACACACACACATGCAGTGTGCTCAACAAAAGTTGACAGCCTGATAGCTCCCTCCATTGGAGATGACACACAGTGGTTGACTCTGGACTCTGTTTGCTTCTGCCAGGTTAAACACTCTCGGCTAAAACCCCAAGCTGTATCGCTATCTCAATCGTTAATCTCCAAACTCGAGTGTAAACTTCCATCTGTGAGAAACGTTAGCCATGACGCATCAGCAAACAAGCAGTGATCCCACGGTTAGCTAGAACGTGCCAGTGCACGCTCTGCTCTCCTGTGTGGTGTGAAGATCCATGTCTTCTCGCCACCTGCTTTTGTTTGTGTTTCTCTGTTGTCTTTGTGTCCACTGTTTTGTTTCAATCAGTTCTACATTTGTGGTGTCTCGTTCCGTGTCACGTTTTGTCTCGTTTCCTGTTTAAGTTTTCTTTTTCGGCCTCGACCGTTAAACATCTCCTTTTGATGTTACCTGTTCGATCAAACCCACAGACCATCATATTTACGCTTAATAATAAACAAAAGAGTTGTTGTTTTAAAAAGCAAAAAAGTAAAAAAAAAAACATTGTACTGAGAGAGTGAGAGGTGTGTGAGTGTGATAAGGACCGAGTGTGAAGTGGGAGTATGAGGCGCGTGCATGTGGTGATGAACACGTCCCTGTTGACCAGAGCGACAGCCCTCGGTACCTCCTGCCTACAGCTATAAGCTTCAAACGTTCGCTCCAGAGGATAACAGGAGGAGGTGGCTCATGGCTTCCACCTTCCTACTGAAGTCTGCAATGAGTGAATAGATCAAAACCACAGATCAGAGAGCAGCTATACTATGAGCATCCCCCTCCGCGGGAAAGGAATTACTCTAGGGGACGGTGCAGGATGAAGTAAAACATCTTAAGCTGGCGCTAACCTAAAGTGTGTCACCGGTTCTATCTCCCATTCTGGCGTTCACGCTCCAAGGTCCCCCCTCCTACAGCATGCCCTAGTTTACTGATGAACCATGAAGACCCCTCGGGATTTGACTACGCAATCTGCTCTCCCACACACTCCCTCATTATCTTGCCGTCCCACATGAAAAAAACAAACACGTAGACCTATTCTATCACGTAGACCTTACGAGGACCATGTCAAGGTCCAGCCACAAGTTGTTCATGTAATTAGTACCTGACGTATCAGGCAAGATGGGTTAATGCAATTCGCTCCTCATAAACAGCACAACCTTAGAGAAGAGACTCAAACTGCAACATACCGGTTGACTTTAATGTTTCCTTCATAGTTTGAACACTAGGTGGCACTATAACGTAAAACCGATCTAAAAAAAACCTGATACTTTATACTTATCCAACAAGTAGAACTTAAGCAGTCCCTTCTTTACCTTGTTAGTTCTTGTTCCTGGTCAAATTGTGTATGTGTTCATCAGCATTGAGTTTTCCTCAATCTCAATTCACAATCATGACTCACTACCTACAGTACCTCTAAACATCTTTTCATTATCTTCTCACCAGTGACAAGAACGAAATAATATATAAAAATCAAAACATGTCATGTTTCAGCTTCAGAGATCCATTCCCAAAGGATGACCGAAACATACAGTAGGAGCAGCACAGGAGTGCTGAATCTTAGCAATAAGGACGCATCTGTTACAATGCATACATCTCTTTATCTTCTTCCCGATGTAGCGAGAAAGCCTTGCTGGTGAACAAGTTTGAGCTGAGCATCAGAACTGAGGCCACTCACGGCCTCCTCCTGTGGAGCGGGAAGGGCGTGGAGCGCTCGGACTACATCGCGCTGGCCATCGTGGACGGACGAGTCCAGATGACCTACGACCTCGGCTCTAAACCGGTAGTTTTGCGATCATCGGTGCGGGTCAACACTAATCACTGGATCCGCATTAAAGCCAGCAGGTACTGTATGCTGCAACTTGAGCATCAGAATAAGTTTAATAACTATAAATGCTATGTGTATGTGACCTGTCTCTCTCTCTTTCTCTTTCTCCCCTTTTTTTATTTATTTATTTCTCTTTCTCTCGGATTAGAGCACTGAGGGACGGATCTCTGCAAGTCGGCAATGAGGCAGCAGTGACAGGCTCCTCACCTCTGGCTGCCACTCAGCTGGATACAGATGGTGCTCTTTGGCTGGGTAAGGCACCTCTCCAGTACATCCTGCTAGGCATTTCTTCTCGCCATAGTCTTTGGCAATATATCTGAGTGCTGTTGTAGACCTTAAGCTCTTTTTCATACACATACAAGTCTGACGAGAATTCTTGTAGAGAGAAAATCGGTGTACTCCCAGAGATTTCCTGGAACTCATGGGCTCTCTGAGAGCTCTCATCAAACTCTCCAAACTCCCATCTCTTTAATCTCGCCAATCTCTGCAAAGCGCTATAGAATTATTAGACATCAGTTCTTTCCATAGACTATTCATTAGGAAAAAGTGTTCTCCTGGCACTACTAGACTCACACCTGCGCACTGCTGGGCTCTCCCAGTAAAATGAAGAAATTCTCCCTTTAAATACCTCTCCGGTGCTAGGGTCATCCTCTTCTGCCTCACTCGTGATGCTCTCACCAAGCTCTCCTCATCGTCACGGGCCTCTTATCGAGCACTCCTTTGCCTCTCCTCGTTCCCGTACGAGTGCTCCTCATTCAGGCCATACGCAGAATCCCCAAAATCGAACACTTGTCAACAATTCCTTGTCATCATCAAAGCTCTCCTCAAATCCTGTTCTAGGTCATGGAAACCTAAATTTGTGACCTACATTTTTTAAACCAAAGCAAGATTTCTTGTCATATCCTTGTACAGTGGTGTGAAAAACTATTTGCCCCCTTCCTGATTTCTTATTCTTTTGCATATTTGTCACACTTAAATGTTTCTGCTGATCAAAAACCATTAACTATTAGTCAAAGATAACATAATTGAACACAAAATGCAGTTTTTAAATGAAGATTTACGTTATTAAGGGAGAAAAAAAACTCCAAATCTACATGGCCCTGTGTGAAAAAGTGATTGCCCCCCTTGTTAAAAAATAACGTAACTGTGGTTTATCACACCTGAGTTCAATTTCTGTAGTCACCCCCAGGCCTGATTACTGCCACACCTGTTTCAATCAAGAAATCACTTAAATAGGAGCTACCTGACACAGAGAAGTAGACCAAAAGCACCTCAAAAGCTAGACATCACGCCAAGATCCAAAGAAATTCAGGAACAAATGAGAACAAAAGTAATTGAGATCTATCAGTCTGGTAAAGGTTATGAAGCCATTTCTAAAGCTTTGGGACTCCAGCGAACCACAGTGAGAGCCATTATCCACAAATGGCAAAAACATGGAACAGTGGTGAACCTTCCCAGGAGTGGCCGGCCGACCAAAATTACCCCAAGATCGCAGAGACAACTCATCCGAGAGGCCACAAAAGACCCCAGGACAACATCTAAAGAACTGCAGGCCTCACTTGCCTCAATTAAGGTCAGTGTTCACGACTCCACCATAAGAAAGAGACTGGGCAAAAACGGCCTGCATGGCAGATTTCCAAGGCGCAAACCACTTTTAAGCAAAAAAAACATTAAGGCTCGTCTCAATTTTGCTAAAAGAACATCTCAATGATTGCCAAGACTTTTGGGAAAATACCTTGTGGAACGACGAGACAAAAGTTTAACTTTTTGGAAGGTGCGTGTCACTTTACATCTGGCGTAAAAAAGTAACACAGCATTTCAGAAGAAGAACATCATACCAACAGTAAAATATGGTGGTGGTAGTGTGATGGTCTGGGGTTGTTTTGCTGCTTCAGGACCTGGAAGGCTTGCTGTGATAGATGGAACTATGAATTCTACTGTCTACCAAAAAATCCTGAAGGAGAATGTCCGGCCATCTGTTCGTCAACTCAAGCTGAAGCGATCTTGGGTGCTACAGCAGGACAATGACCCAAAACACACCAGCAAATCCACCTCTGAATGGCTGAAGAAAAACAAAATGAAGACTTTGGAGTGGCCTAGTCAAAGTCCTGACCTGAATCCTATTGAGATGTTGTGGCATGACCTTAAAAAGGCGGTTCATGCTAGAAAACCCTCAAATAAAGCTGAATTACAACAATTCTGCAAAGATGAGTGGGCCAAAATTCCTCCAGAGCGCTGTAAAAGACTCGTTGCAAGTTATCGCAAACGCTTAATTGCAGTTATTGCTGCTAAGGGTGGCCCAACCAGTTATTAGGTTCAGGGGGCAATTACTTTTTCACACAGGGCCATGTAGGTTTGGATTTTTTTTCTCCCTAAATAATAAAACAACTCATTTAAAAACTGCATTTTGTGTTTACTTGTGTTATCTTTGACTAATAGTTAAATGTGTTTGATGATCAGAAACATTTTGTGTGACAAACATGCAAAAGAATAAGAAATCAGGAGGGGGGCAAATAGTTTTTCACACCACTGTATGTATAGTATAAAAGGGGGGTTTTGCATCCATTTTGTGATTTTAGTTTCGGGGAATTGTGATAGGATCCATAATTTGATACATTACTATTGTGAGTGCAGTATTTAATTGGAGACAATAAAGATGTCTTATTGACTATTATTCATTCATTCATTCATCTTCTATACCGCTTTATCCTATGATCAGGGTCGCGGGGGATCCCAGGAGGCTTTGGGCACAAGGCAGGGTACACCCTGGACAGGGTGCCAATCCATCGCAGGGCACACACACATACACATACACACACTCACACACCACGGCAATTTGGGAACACCAATTAACCTAACCTGCATATCTTTGGACTGTGGGAGGAAACCGGAGTACCCGGAGGAAACCCACCAAGCACGGGGAGAACATGCAAACTCCATGCACACAGAGACGGGAATCGAGTCTGGCCGGAAATCGAACCCGGACCTTGGAGGTGCAAGGCGACAGTGCTAACCACTACACCACCGCGCCGCCCTTATTGACTATTATCTTATTCTAATAATTAACACATTATTGATTTACGTTTAGTCTATTTCTTACTTTCTTTTTTTCAAATGAAGACCTGAAACTTTTTTATTATTATTAATCTTTTTACTGAAGGTTCCTGAATCTGTGTATATCTTCAAGAAACTTTTGTCTCCACTTTTCAAAGTGCCGTTACAGTGTTCGACACCCAACCACGCAAGTGAATAATTTTCACCCATGATGCATACTGCGCATGAGTTCACGTGGGTCGTCTTCATATTTTTTGCAGTGATTAGTCACTGTAGATCAGGCCCTAGTGCCTTTACCTCCTTAATGCTGTTTGTTTAGGCAAAAATCGCCTTTGAGCGTTGCTGTATTCACAGCGGTCTTACGCTCGCCGCTTCCCACACACCTCTTAACAAGTGTTCTTTACCTTATGGTTTGTTAAAACATGTGCAGTGTCAAACCAACCAAGCATATTCATTTAACTCATATTAACATTTAAAGATGAAAACGCAATCTCGAGGTGAACACCAGTCATTCAAACAGAATCTTATGTGCATAGAGCGAGCATGGGTTCTGAAAGCACGTTCATACCTACTGATGTTATCATGAGATTGAGTGAAACTCATCTGAAAGTCTGCCTCGAAAAAATGCATCGCTGATTCTTCTACAGTTTTAATATTTATACAGTCTAGATACTGTTTGTTTTGAACTGTCCTTACCTGGACAATCATTGAATAATAACATGACCGTGTTATCTCCGAGTCTCACTACTTCCTCATTGTTTGCCTTTAATCGTGGACGAACGCTACTGTACCATAGAAAGGATTTCTTAGATATTACGTACATAAATGATCCTCGGTGCAGTCTGGGAAATAACCACTGTAGGCGTAAAGTATACGGGTGTGCCGTTCTTAGAGAAATAATCGATGATAGGGTGGCTCGATGTGGCCTGTCGACTGCTTTCCAATAGATCCCAAAGTGCTTCATGCCTCATTTATCAGATGGGGAAAATGTACTACACTGTACTTTTTTATTCATTTATAGTTTCGTGGAACCTTTTGTTAGATTTTCTGTTTCTGCCATCACTAGTGTTACAGCGACTGCAAACGGTTTATCCCTCAGCTTATAACGACGTAACAATCAAAGACTTAGAATAGCTTTATTACTGAGCCGTACAAACCACAGAACCTGGAGGAAATATGTCATAAATGTCTGTTTACAAAGAGTTTTATCATACCGACATCTCTACATTTTTTCTAATTATTTAAAAATCAGTTTGGTATTAGATTACTGTATGTGGAGCATCTGTCATACAAATTGGCACTGCTGTTAGAAAGGCTGTTACAGAAATGTGATCACGCTTCTATCCAGTCAGACTGGAGAGTAGAAAAATTGTGCATTTATTCCATAGTACTGTACATGTTACTGTAGAGGTTACAGTCCGTCCTGCAGACCCGTTCACACTAGAGTCAAAGACTGACAGAACTGTGAAGCGGTACAGAAAAGCTGAAAAACATTGACATATCTGAAATATTGATGTCTGCTTTTTAATTTTTAATTTTTTTTAAGTTCGAGCGCATTGAGTGGCGCCTCCCCCCCCCCCCATCTCTGTTCCAGAGCAATGGAGCAGGTGCCGCAGTCACCCCGCAGCTAGAATACATTATCCCCCAGCAAGCCGAACATCAAGAGCCTCTTCTTAAAATCCCCGCTTTCATTTCTGATTATTTATTTACTTATTCAGCTCTACGTCGCATGAAATTAACCCAGTCGATCGTCCTATTCTGTGGCTCGCGAAACAGATTAAAGGAGAAACTGGGTAAAGAAAAACAGGCAGAGGAGATGAACCGCGGGATGCACAGAGTGAAGCGGCTCATCTTTAGGCATGTTGGCGCGGCTAGAACCCGAGAAAATGCGAGTCGAGAGTTTTCAAAAGTGGAATGCATCTAGGGGAGAAGAATAGCGCTCACTCTCGCGCTGTCGCCGCGCATCCGCACAGCCGAGCCTAACGCTTTTTCATCTGCTCACCTGTTTGAGGGTTACACTCTCTTTTTTTTTATCAGCACTTCATAGCAAGTCTCCAGCAAAGGCAACCCCTCAGCATGTCATTTCATTCATATACAATCTATACTATATTATTGAACATTATTGACACACCTGACATATGGTATGCTATGGTACTGCACATGCTGGTGATCCTTTCAAGGTGAAAAAAAAAAACGGTCAAAGAGTCCAATATAATATTGTAAGTAAGGAGTAGGGATTCAAGAGATATGAGCATACAGTAGCGTTTGAATTGCTGAACAAATTTCACTTCGGCTCGATTCCCGTCTCTGTGTGCATGGAGTTTGCATGTTCTCCCCGTGCTTGGTGGGTTTCCTCCGGGTACTCCGGTTTCCTCCCACAGTCCAAAGATATGCAGGTTAGGCTAATTGGCGTTCCTAAATTGCCCGTAGTGTGTGATTGGGTGTGTGAGTGTGTGTATGTGTGTGTGCCCTGCGATGGATTGGCACCCTGTCCAGGGTGTACCCCGCCTAGTGCCCGAAGTCTCCTGGGATAGGCTCCAGGTCCCCCGCGACCCTGAACACAGGATTAAGCGGTATAGAAGATGAATGAATGAATGAATGAATTTCACTTCGTTGGTAGCTAGCTAATGAAACCAGGTGGAGTTTGTATCGATACCCAGTTGCGATCTGGTGTCAAAAGATTTTTCATTCATTTCCATTTACTGAGACCCACAAGTTTCAAAGGATCACAAAATGAATGATGATAAAAACTAAAAGTCAGTGAACAGTGGAAATCAATCTGACTTACATCTAAGCTAATAAACTCAATCTCTCAATCTCTATGAGGTAGCTTTCCCTATACCGGGTCGCGGTACAGTAAGTCTCCATGTAAGTACCCTACCAAGTGCAATAGCAAACCCCATTTACGCGGGAATCTAACCCTTAACACTGGAGGTGCGAGGCCACGGTGCTAACCACTATACCGCGGCCTACTATAGTGATAATAATAGGCAGCACTGTGGCATACAGTAGTAGTTAGCACTGTGGTCTCGCATGTCCAGGGTCAAGGGTTCGATTCCTACCTCTTGTCGGCGTGCATTGAGTTTACCTGTTCTCTCCGTGCTTGGCGTGTCTCCTCCAGATATTGATAAATCTCCCATTCGCAGAGGCATCTGTTAACAGCGTACCGCTACATGCAGAGACAGAGCAGCATTTCTTTTGTCATAGTTGATTTTTTTCTTTCAATCTATGGATATCTGTTGTCTTCTTTTTTTTTTTATGTTCTATCATTAGTGCCAATCATATAAAACAATTTTCTCAGTGCTATTCTTACTCCTAGCCACCTAGCATCATTTTGACAGAGACTATAAAGCACTTCTGTAACGTGAGCCGCTCCGGATAAGTGAGTCAGCTGAATGCTGTAACATTAGTTAGCCTTCTTATGCATAAATGTATAGACACTCAGGAGCAGTGGTATTTTATGTGATTTCTTTTTATGAATACCGTACGTCTTGTGTAAACGCTCATAACCTTCTGATCATTAGCACGGAACATTATGTCAGTTTTGTTTACGCATCCTACTGTATCTAGCGTGCTGTTTGTAGTTTCAATTTTCTCTGTGTTGACTTAGATTGATCTGCGCATTTTTCCCTTTCTTTTTTTTTCCTTTTCTTTTTTTCCCCACAAATAGGTTGCAACTGTATTTTTCTTTCAAAAAGACCAAAATCCCTGCAGCTTTTAAATAACTACCTCAAATGACTTCTAAATTGGCCCTGGCTGGCTTTTTCAATGATTGCTGTTTTAATACATCATATCCTGATTCTATAACCTTTAAAATCAGATATTTATTGTGCTTGTTTCCTATTTGTTCCTATATATTTTTTCCCTTTATGCTCATGGTATTTTTCTCTCAATTTCTCACTTTCATTTCCCCTCTCTCTCTCTCTCTCTCTCTCTCTCTCTCTCTTCATAGGTGGTCTGGAGGATATGACTGTGGCCCGCCGCCTTCCCAAGGCCTACAGTACAGGCTTTGTGGGCTGCGTGAAAGACGTGATAGTCGACGGCGTGGATTTGCATCTAGTGGAGGACGCCTTAAACAGCCCGAAAATATTACACTGTTCAGCCAAATAGCCTGGCACCAACTCCCTCCCAGCACCATGTCTACTGCTGTAATTATTTTCTATTTTTGTATACTTTTCATTGCTTTTTATATTGGAAAAAATGTCATGTTTTAATTTTGGTTTGTTTCCATATATATATATATATATATATATATATATATATATATATATATATATATATATATATATATGTATGTGGTATTATATATATATATATAATATTGTTAATTTGGATCTGCACCATCTACAGATTTTTTTTTACCCCCCAAATTGCAGTTACATGGTGTCACAAGACAAAGAAAATATGTATTATATTTGTGGTGGTGTTTGTAGAACACCAAAAAAAAAAAAAAAAAAAATCATTATTTTGCTCATTACTTGAAACAGTGAATGAGGTACAGTAGGTGCTGTTTGTCCTCTCTTGACTGCCTTCTCTGGGTGCCATAATTTCCTAAGTTGTACACCATGTACATTCCACCGAGTCGCTGCTGCAGGTAATCGCTTCGAGCATCGCGCTTCGAAATCAAAGCATGTAGGACTTTTGGCTTTATAAACAACGGACTGTCACTGTTATCTGAGCTGAACAAGTGTATGTAAGTCCCATTGGACCAGTAACAGGGGTCCAGCCCCATTGCTCTTAATATTTTAAGCTCCTTTCTAGCATAGAGCTTTAGAGCTTGTCAACGAAAAAAGAAAAAAAAAATGCATAGATCATTGATCAGAAATGTCTGAAATATCAAGCTGAGCTCTCAGCCACAGACAAGCGTCATGTTATTAATAGACCGAACAAATAATACATGAGACTGTGAACAATGAGAACATGTCTTTTCCGTCACAAGCATCCGTCTCATGCGTTGCGTGCCGTATCTAATACTAAAGAATGATCACTTGCTGCATGCGACCTTTTAAACGCCGAATTCATTTTGCCTTGGTTTCTCTTGCGCTTTCTTATTCCTTTCAGGGCAAAAATTGAGTTCGTCTGGTCGTGTTGAAATGTGTATGTTCCTTCTGATTTGAGGTGTTTTTATCTCTTCACCCTTGTTTGTTTTTTGTTTCGATTTGGGCGAGTGAAATGATGGACTTTGTTTTGTACGTATGTGTCAGTCTGATGTGCTCTACAAAGAGAGAAACCATTGCTACACTAGTCTCTGCCATAAGGAGGCACCGTAGCACAAGGAGACGGAATGGGAGCGGCAGGAAACGACGGCAGGGCGGTTGCAAGAACAATGATTGTCTTTGGAATTTTCAGTCATTCCTGAACTCCTCTGAATGCCGTATTAAACAATCCCGTCAGCACTTGCATCGGAAAAAGGGACGTCTAGACGGTCAACCCTGATGTCTAGACTCTTGCGTGTGGTCCTGGGTCAGTTGTTAGATTAAGCAAAAGTATCAAAAAACAATAACTCATAATAATAATAATAATAATAATAATAATGCATGGGGTTTGTTATATGAAAATGATTTTTGTAACATGTTTAAAGACAAATGTGATGCGATTCTTTGTACTGCTGACCTGAACATTTTAGTTTCAATACAAGTCCAAAACTAAAAGGAAAAATAAAATATATATATATATGCCTGTTCATAGTAAAGTATCATGTTATTTTGTGGAGAGAAAACTATATTCCCTTGATTTCTTGTTATACTTTCTTTTCTTTTGTTTTTTTTAAGCAGTGAGACAAACGAAATTGTTTTATATAACCCTTATCACTATGTAAATGAATAATGTGGATCTGTGGATTTTTTTTTTTTTTTTTTTTTTTTAGTATTATACACTGGAAGCAATTCTAACTTGTCTGTTCATTTCACATTTTCTGTTCCTGTGTGTTTGGGAGAAAAAAAAAATCATATATTGGTATATATGTTGATTTACAGTGAGGATTTTTATTTTTTTTATTTTAGTGTTACAAACTGAAACCCAACAGCCCAGTATTTCTGCATTAGCTGAACGTCTATCCTCTGTTAAATAGTGTCCATACTGGTTTATCATTATCGTTTCCCCTTCATGGATACTTTTTTTCTTTTTTTTGTTGATGTTATTGAAACATTGTTCAATGGCTGTGTAACAATAGGGACCTCCTGCATGCTTGGAGGGCACTGAAAGGACAGAGTGCTGGGCTCATGAAGATGGAGCGCACACATGAACATCCACCTTGTGGATGGGAACTGTCTGAGAATTGCCTTAAACCCATCTTCGCTCACCGGTGACAGAGTCGACGTCTTTAATAATCTACTCCATGCTCTCTTTTTAGCCACTGTATTAGCCACATCGCCACATCATGTAAATCAATTCATAGATATTAATATTTGTATTAATACTGTTTATGAGAATATCCCAGAATGCCTCAAAAATAGATGTTCTGGACTCTACAGATAGTAATATTTACTGTATAAATTCTATTTTCAATATCTATTTATGTCTTTGAGTGGATTCCATTACTGGCCTTTGTAAACTACTGTTTTGATTAAAATATACCTGAAGGGCAGTGCTCAGAATGAGAGTGGCATGACATTCCCATTACTAACTTTATTACTTGTGTCTTGTGTTCCCACCACCATGAAATAAAGTGTAAAACAAACCGATCTGCCCTCTTTGTTTCAATACTGATGGAAAAAAAGTCTGATTTGCTACACTGCTACATGAAATGGGAATTCCATAGCATATTCCATATGGGTTGCACTGAAAGTCATGCAAAAGTGTGAATAACTTCCTTATTAACTTACATAGCTCGGACAAATTGCACAGTGTACTGTAACTCTTCCTCTATAGTAACTCTTCTTGTTGTTCCGTCGTTGGGTTCTTGATGAACCAGGGGTCGGGGCTGCCTGACATCCACATACAGCCTACAGAATGTTTGACACGATTGGCAAGAACAATGTGTTCAGATGGAAAAAGAAGTCGAAAAGCACTGAAAACAAACCCAGTGAGATGCCGTCAACTGTGGCAAAGGGGATGCGTTCAAAGACGGCACAAATGCATTGTAATGAAGGCTATGTTTAGCAGTACTTTTGTATTAAGGAAAAATTACTCTATGCCCTTCTGTATGTCAAGGAATAAAAAAAAGTTCTTACATTTTTGCATTATTTTCACTACAGCCCTCGTTTATATTTAAATGGAAATTAACCACCATGCCGCCAACCTAGAACTATAACAGATCAAAACACATTGCACATGTCGCCTCGTACCTCCAGGGTCCGGGTTCGATTCCCACCTTGGGGTCTGTGTGCATGGAGTTTGCATGTTCCTCCTGTGCTGATGTACTACAGAGGTTCCTAGATGGATGGATAGTTGTCGGTTTGGACCACTTGTGCGACATGAACATTTGTGTACCGCACATTTAAGTGCAGTTAAATGGTGTTGAATCACAGGGGGGGAAAAGTCAAGTGATAATGGTCATGGTGTCGTGTTAGCACTGATAAACCAAAGTGCAAGAGGTAATTTTTTTATTTAACGTTTCCATCAATGTTCATGTCATAATTAAGTGAGTACTTTAACTCAGACAGAGTGGAGACTAAACTTTGGACTCAAAGTTCCAACTATATAACGTATTTGCGCTGATTTTGACACCATCTCAGCTAGTTAGTGATCTACTGTACAAGCTGACCAGCTTGACAGTTTTGTATAGCGTAATTTTCATCAAGCTTTTGAGCAGAGAGTAACATGAAGAGGTGAAAAGCTGAACAGACTAAAGGACTGAGGTGCTGTTGCATCAGTCCTGGGAAAGAGCTGAATTCTCATTGGTGATACCAATAATTGCCTGTCAAATAGCATAAAAAAATATATTAATTATAAACTTTACTATAAAAGTCATCCATGGTGGAGTTTGGCTTCAAGGATATGCAGCATCTAATATTAAAAGAAGTATTTTTAGTGATGATGATGTTTTTCCCATTAAAAAAGAATGTGTAGATCTTCTATTGTGATTTTGCATTGTGATGAACACGATTTCATTTTGAATAATATTGAATACTCAACAGTACAGCTGCCACATGCTATATCTAAGCCCTGGTTCTTACATTTTTCATTCTCTACTGGAAAATCCTACTGTAAATCCATTTCTGAATAAAGCACCAACTACCATCCTCCTAAACGTATAATCCAACATGGCTAGCTCAGGGTTGCCCGAACACGCTCAACCACCAAATCCTATCAAAGAGCCGAGTCATGTGACGGCTGATGGAAAAATCCATTTTAGTCTGCTGGATGGGAAATATGGATGAAATGATCCAACCCTGGATGAGTAGAGACCCTCTGTGTGTTTTTGGGTTCCCACTGGTGTAATAAAGGGGCCTTTTAGAGCTCATAACAAGACTTCAGCTGTCTGGGCACGTCAGCTCTTCTTTGGCTTCCATTGTTTCAGTCCAAGGGTTGGTGATTTTTTTTTTTAGTTTAGACTCCTTAGGCGGTGAAGTCACAGACACATCCTGGTGGGGGTCTGGTCTCTCCGCTGCCATGCCAAAGCATCCATTACTGTCTCGATAAAGCATGCTGATTTTTTTTTTGTATGTCAGTAAAATATCCAAATTAAGTGATATAGTAAAAAAAATATATTTTATGTAAAATTGCAGTAACTGGATAAAATTATAAGACAAATTATTCATGGTAAGATTTCTGATCTGTTCTTTAATATGAAATTAGGTCACAAACATTTTTGTAACAGATATGCAGCAAAGGGGAGTGTGATGTGACTTCATGTTTGTTGGGGGCAGAGGGAGTTTAAAAAAGCAAATAACAAAATGGAGGAATGTATTCATTTATATTGTGTGCTTCTTTGATATGAGGTCAGGGAAGGCAGGGTACATCCTGCACAGGGTGGCAATCCATTGCATGGCACACAAGCACACCACAAGAACGTTAGAAATGCCAATATGGACATACAGACCAAATAATACCACTGAATGGAAGCAATGCATAATGGAGATTAAAATATTACACATGTAGAGTACACATTCAGAACTGTTATTAACCCTAAACTAACCTAATTCCTAAACTAAGTCTGACCTAATCCTATTTCAACCCTAAACTAACACTCACCTAAGTGTAATCCATCCTTGAATTAACCCCAACTTAACTTAATTCAACCTTCATATACCCCTCGCCTTAGCCTTAAACTACTTCAACCCTAATTCAACCTTAAACCTAATCTACCCTTATCCATGAACTAGTTTGCCCATTAAATAACCCGAACTTTGACCAAACCCTAACCTATCCTGAATTTACTGTAACCCTAAACCCAAACCTTGCCCTAATTCAACCCTACTGCACCAGTCATTTTCAATACAGCTTATTCTGTGTACGGCCACAAGGCGGTGTGACACATACTCTCACCCCAATCAAACACCATTGGCGATTTGGAAATACCAATCAGGCTACAATGCACACAACCTACTTTGGATAATGGGGAAAGCCAGAGTACCTGGAGGAAATTCTATATGCATTAAAAAAAGTGAACCACTGTGCACAATCAACTGTTCCATTTATATGCAAAAGTATTGTAAAAACAAAGTTCATGTATCATTCAATGTAGAAGTCAGAAATATATATTTTTACTGTTAATTGTACTCGCTTTTCCTTTGGCATTCCTACAGTATGGTCTGTTGGCTCATCATGTTAACTTTGGCATGAGGTAGTGTAAGACATGATGTAGACATAACTGCCGAATAGTAACTGATAATATACTTGCATTGGCGCGCTCACCGAGTGCAGAGAGCAGCAGGTCAGATCATATCAGCGACACACAGACAGAGGGAGAACAATCCGGTAGAACGCCTGGTGCCCAAGACAATCGCATAATGTCATCTCATAGGCAGATTATTGTTTGGTGATGTCAGCACAGCCATGGCATCAGTACAAAGCTCACAAACTGCATTCTGTGCCCACAGCTGCCACCTCCAAATTGCACTAATGATGGATCTGGGCTGCATATCCTATTATTTTTTACTAACTGACATACTGTATTGAGTAGCAGAAATGTAGGCCTTTATTACAATCCATGAGTATTAACATTATAGGTCTACAGTATATTGATGGAAGTAATTATGCGAAATATGGTTGAACAAATGTGTCATAGCTTGTGTAAGAGTTTTAAAAAAGAAGTATATAATTTCAGCACTGTGCCTTTGACACTCAGGATAAACCAGCACCAATTTGTGCATGACTCATAGCAGTGAAAGAATATTCATTGCTATAACAGGACATTTTACATTTTACTGCCAGATATGTAAAATAAGCAAAACCAAAAAGGCTGAAATATTATTAAATCAAATACCTTAAATAAATATGTATTTTATTTTGTCTTGTTTTTGCACATTATAATTAGTTATCTTAATACTTAAAATTTTACGTCTACTCATAAGACCTGTTCCCCACAAACCTAACCCCAACCTAACCTAAATTTAATTTAAGCCTACTGTCACCCAAACCTAACCCTAACCCTAACTTAATGCTATCTCTGACCTAACCATAATATATCACCAAGTTAATCCTGAAATGATTAATCCATAATAAATCCCCCTACTGTACATAATGCTAAACTTAATTTCACTCTAACTTAATGCAAATTTTACCATAAATTAACATAAAACTAATCCTAACCCGAAATGCTGTCCTAGCCGGCCCCGAATAATTTATCCCTAAACCTCCTTCAACCTTTAAGTGACCCTAACCTACCATAATTTAACCTTCAACCTCTTACTGTATACAGTATAACCCAAATCTGACCTCAACCTTGCCTAACCATAATTCAACCCTAAACTATTAACCTAACCTGCATTCAACCATAAAGTGACCTACTGTACCACAATTCTACCTTCAACTAGCCCTCCCCTTTACTCTAAACTAACCATACATGCTTCCATTGGGTAACATCATTAGAAGACATGGGATTAGTTTCCATTGTTATGTTGATGATACCCAATTATATATCTCAACTAAACCAGACGAAATACCTAAAATGTCTAGACTAACTGAGTGTGTCCAGGACAGAAAAGATCATTTTCTTTTATTAAGTTCAGATAAGGCAGAGATATTACTTTCTGGCCCAAAAACTAGCACACAACAGCTCTCACAATTCAGCCTGCATTTAGAAGAATGTACTGTTACTAGCAGCTCGACAGTAAAAGATCTGGGCGTAATATTAGACAGTAACTTGTCCTTTGAAAATCATATTTCCAATATCACAAAAACAGCCTTTTCCCATCTTAGAAATATTGCCAAACTTAGGAGCATCTTTTTTTTTTTTTCTTCCAATTTTCTACCCAATATTAGTCGTGGCCAGTTCCTCCCCGTCACTAGGGGGCTCCCACATTAAGGGTACCACTACCACTCAGTCGGGAGGGCGAAGACTATCACGTGATTCCTCTGAACCGTGTGACGTCAGTCGACCGCATCTTTTCGAACTGCTTGCTAACGCACCATTAGGGGCGGAATAACACACTCGGAGGAATGCGCTAGCCGCTCCTTCCGCATGATCGAGCTCACAGACGCCCCTGATTGGCTGTAGAGCCATGATTAATGTGGGATCGCAAGTACCTCTCATCCCTCCCCCAATCAGCTCGGCCAATCAGCTCTCTCTGTGCCTCCGGCTGTGAGAGGAAAACAACATCACCCGGGGTTCGAACCAGCTAGGAGCATCTTATCCGTATCTAAAGCTAGTTCATGCGTTCATGACCTCCAGACTGGACTATTGTAATGCATTACTAGGTGGTTGTCCTGTATCCTCAATAAACAAGCTTCAGTTAGTCCAGTGGTTCTCAAAGTGTGGGGCGCGCCCCACTAGTGGGGAATACAGACTTGACAGGTGGGGCGCAATGAACGGGAGGAAAAACAGGAAAGTACCTATTCTAACTCATGCTTTTCTTTATTGATAATGACGAGCGTACGCTCAAAACTAAACAATCACACACAAATAAATGGATCATTAATACAAGTAAATTTAAAATAACATCAGTTGTGGGCCGGGAGAAAAAGTGGAACCATAGTGGAACAATAACGGTTTAACGTCGGGCCAACTTGAGCAGCGCTGCTCGAATCACAAACCTGCGCGAGCCACTGGGCAGTGCTGCGCGACTCTGACAGAAATAAACTGCGCCGACCATCAAAATACATTTTACCCCGCTGGGATGCGCACGTACAAACCAGGCATGGCAAGGCGGAAACAATATTAAACAGTCCTGACATTTTAAATAAATTGTTTTTAAATAAAACACAGTGGGTCACGCAGGTTTGTGATTCGAGCGGCGCTGCGCGATCCACCAGGCTGCGCAAATAAACCAGATCATCACTGCGTTGGTAGTCCAGGTAGTCGCGCTGCGCTGTATTTGCGCAGATATTCGGTTCAATCGGGTGCCGCGGTTTCGTCCCACCTTTGATGTGTTTGGCTTCACATACACTTCGACAATGGAAGAAGACGGTGCAGCAGCAGTGAGTTTGCTTACATGTGATGAGGAGACTGTAAAGAAAAAAAGGTGCCTCGTCTGTGGTGTGGAATTGGTTTGGGTATAAGAAAAGTGATGTGAATGAGATGAACGTGATTTGGAAGGTACACAAGTGCACTGTTTTAACAAGTGGTGGAAACACGTCAAACCTTTTCTATCATCTGAAATACAAATCGAATATGGCCAAAGTAAAAAAAATGCGGCAAACCTCAGCAATTCACAGTTTAAATAAAATTACATAAAAAAATGAAATTATGTAAAACAATTTCTTTGTGTTTTCATTTTTATTAATGCATTTTCAGATACAAATTGCTATATTGTGATATATATCGTTATTGAGTTAGAAAATTGCTTCTCCTGTGTTAGAAGATTTTGGTTATATTGCCCACCCCTAATGAAGCCTATCTTGAGCTTGGATTCATGGTGGTGATGGTGGGGGCAGAGGAGAGACCCGTGTGTGTTTTGTGTCTTAAACTGCTGGCAGCAGACCGCATGAGACCCAACAAATTAGGAAGACACTTAGAGACAACACACTCCAGTCACGTTAATAAACCACTGGACGTCTTTGAAAGAAAGCTGGCAGAATACAGACAGCAGGAGAATCGCATGGTAAAATCTGAATCAGTGGACAGCAAAGCACAAATGGCTTCATTCAAAGTTGCATACAGAATTGGCCAGTGCAAAAAAACTACAAACGATTGCTGAGCAGCTAATAAACATGGGGTCAATTATGCAAAGATAAGTGACAACGTAAGCCTTTTATTACAATTGCACGTGTATTTTATCTGTTTTGAACTTGGTGTTGTTTGCTCTTATTGGTTTAGAAATTGATATTTCAATAAACAGTAAACTCGGTCGATTTCGTTATTATTTTGTTGACAAGTGGGGCTTGAAAATTCGCTCACCCCCTTAAGTGGGGAATGACAGAAAAAGTTTGAGAACCACTGAGTTAGTCCAAAATGCAGCCGCCAGGTTTCTCACTAGATGCAGAAAATATGATCATAAAACCCAATAATATCATCCCTGCACTGGCTACCTGTTCAGTTTAGAATTTATTACAAAATAGTATTACAGTACGTACAGTACATACAGTACAAGGCTTTAAATGGTCTAGCTCCCACATATCTAGCCAGTCTTCTGATATGCTACAATCCACCATGCTCCTTGAGATCACAAAACTCTGAACTTCTGGTAGTACCCCCCAAAAGGGGGGGTAGGGCATTTTCATATTTAGCTTCAAAGCTTTGGAATAGCCTTTCCGGACAGTGTTCGGGGCTCAGACCCAGTTTCACAGTTTAAAAGTAGACTCAAGACACATCTCTATAATCTGGCATACATGTAACTCATCCCATAACCTCATACTCCAGTACATCTATCCTGAATGGCAACTACGCTAATTCTCTCCATCTGTTCTGTATTTTTCTACCCATCACGAAGCATCTGGAGATTGTGCCAGCTTCAGTAGACAAAGGCCGACCCTGAGAGGTTCCTGAGGCATCCAGAGAAGCACCAGCTGCAGCTGGATTCTGCTTCATGATGGTTGGAGCTACACATGCTGCTCCTGTGCTTCCAGTGATCCAGACCTCATCTGCCCTTTGACTCATCCCAGTGCTGAAGTGGATTAATTTAAAGAACTTCTGTTATATTGAACTTTGACTGCATAACACACATGATGTTATATAATTTCTACTCGTTATCACCCAAATGAGGATGGGTTCCCTGATTGAGTCTGGTTCTTCTCAAGGTTTCTTTCTATTGCCATCTCAGGGAGTTGTTCCTTACCACTGTCGCTGTCATCCTTGGCTTGCTCATCAGAGACATTTTATTCATCATTCATTCATCTCATTATTAGCTAGACACATTTTTCTCACACATACATGCAAAATTGTTCTTTCCAAAAAAAATTCTTTCATTTTTGTGAAGCTGCTTTGAGACAATGACCATTGTTAAAAGTGCAATATAAAAAAAATTTAATTGAAAAATAACCCTGACCCAGTCTACCTCTTATATAACCCATATCTGATCTGTCCCTTGCCTAACTATAGTAATTCAACCCTAAACTAACGCAACCTAAACTTAATCCAACAATACCCTAATTCAACCCTAACCTAACCCTACTGCAACCCTAAACTAAGATTAACTCAACCCTAAACTAACTCTGACCAAACCCTACTTTAAACCTAAACTAAGACTAATTCAAGTTTAAAGTAACCCTATCCTAGCCTAATTCAACCTTCACCTAGCCCTTTTCATAACCCTAAACTACCATGACCCCGACCTTATATAAACTAACCCAAACCTACCCTTAATTAAATCTTAAACTAAACCTACCCATCTCCCTGAACTAGTAAATGTTAATTAACCCTAACTTTGACTAACACTAACATAACCTAGATTAAACCCTAAACTAATGATAACCTAACCCTAATTTAACCCTAAACTAGTTCTAACCCAAGCGAATCTACTCTTAACCTAACCCCAATTTAAAATTGACTCCAACCCTGACCTTTAACCCTAACCTAACACACCAATCATACGGTATAACCCTTGACCTAACCCCAACGTGTCCCTAACTCTGACCCGACTGTTTGATGCGTTAGTAGGCAATGCAGTTGTCCAGTGGCAGAAAATAAACTTATACAGGTCCTTCTCAAAAAATTAGCATATTGTGATAAAGTTCATTATTTTCTGTAATGTACTGATAAACATTAGACTTTCATATATTTTAGATTCATTACACACAACTGAAGTAGTTCAAGCCTTTTATTGTTTTAATATTGATGATTGTGGCATACCGCTCATGAAAACCCAAAATCCCCATCTCAAAAAATTAGCATATTTCATCCGACCAATAAAAGAAAAGTGTTTTGAATACAAAAAAAGTCAACCTTCAAATAATTATGTTCAGTTATGCACTCAATACTTGGTCGGGAATCCTTTTGCAGATTCTTGTGTCTCTCAACTTTCTCTCCACAATATCCCAGAGATTCTCTATGGGGTTCAGGTCAGGAGAGTTGGCAGGCCAATTGAGCACAGTAATACCATGGTCAGTAAACCATTTACCAGTGGTTTTGGCACTGTGAGCAGGTGCCAGGTCGTGCTGAAAAATGAAATCTTCATCTCCATAAAGCTTTTCAGCAGATGGAAGCATGAAGTGCTCCAAAATCTCCTGATAGCTAGCTGCATTGACCCTGCCCTTGATAAAACACAGTGGACCAACACCAGCAGCTGACATGGCTCCCCAGACCATCACTGACTGTGGGTACTTGACACTGGACTTCAGGCATTTTGGCATTTCTCTCTCCCCAGTCTTCCTCCAGACTCTGGCACCTTGATTTCCGAATGACATGCAAAATTTGCAACCTGTAGCCCATTTCCTGCACACGCCTGTACACGGTGGCTCTGGATGTTTCTACTCCAGACTCAGTCCACTGCTTCCGCAGGTCCCCCAAGGTCTGGAATCGGTCCTTCTCCACAATCTTCCTCAGGGCCCGGTCACCTCTTCTCGTTGTGCAGCGTTTTGTGCCACACTTTTTCCTTCACACAGACTTCCCACTGAGGTGCCTTGATACAACACTCTGGGAACAGCCTATTCATTCAGAAATTTCTTTCTGTGTCTTACCCTCTTGCTTGAGGGTGTCAATGATGGCCTTCTGGACAGCAGTCAGGTCGGCAGTCTTACCCATGATTGCGGTTTTGAGTAATGAACCAGGCTGGGAGTTTTTAAAAGCCTCAGGAATCTTTTGCAGGTGTTTAGAGTTAATTAGTTGATTCAGATGATTAGGTTAATAGCTCGTTTAGAGAACCTTTTCATGATATGCTAATTTTTTGAGATAGGGATTTTGGGTTTTCATGAGTTGTATGCCACAATCATCAATATTAAAACAATTAAAGGCTTGAACTACTTCAGTTTGTGTGTAATGAATCTAAAATATATGAAAGTCTAATGTTTATCAGTACATTACAGAAAATAATGAACTTTATCACAATATGCTAATTTTTTGAGGAGGACCTGTACATCACATCTTCTTACATGCTACCTAAAACAGTATGCGATAGTATTTGACCTACAAGTCTGTGTAGTTAGGTACTGTAGTGTGCGGATTGGGACGCAGCCTCCGTGTCACAGCGCATCGCGCGCCAGAGGCGGAGAGTGCCGGTTGTCACGCGCCTGCGCTCGCACTCACTATCGGCACAGCATAGTGACGAGACGCGCGCGGGAAGACTCGCTGCAGCAGCTCGCGCTCTCTTTTCCCTTCACACCGGCCTTCAGCAGCCAGGCGGCCGCCATGACTTCCCGGAGGTAAGCGAACGTCCTGTCGGCGGGGATACAGTCGGCTGTGCTCGGGCTGATCCCGTCACGGCTGTTTACGGTGTTTCAGGCGCCTGGTTCGTCTCTCCGGCCCGGGGGGGGGCTGCAGGTTTCATGGCTCGAATTAGCGCTATTGGGGGCAGTTACTGTACTGTATGTGATCAGAAGAGCCGGAGTTTAACCGCCGTGTAGAAACACTGTAACGTTATCATTGTAGCGCGAGGAACGTTAATGGCGGAATTGTCGCTAATGTGCTGTTATTTTGTTTACAGAAATAATGTCTGTGGGAAGTGAAGCTGCAGTACTTTAGAATATAACGAATATGTAGGTTGTAACAAAGCGGTGGGAACAATAATGTATAATAAATAACATTAACATGTTTCTCTAAACAGTTTGTTTAAAGGTCGGTCGGTATATCGTGAATTTGATTGTGTTTATTTTGATAAAACGTTAAAGTAGCACGATATGAGTAAAATATAAATGAGTCACTTGTTATTAGGAATGACAAAAACTGGATGTGTATTGAAGAACTTATATTGTTAGCTCTGAAAATAGTAGTAATAATAATAATAATAATAATAATAATGATGGAACCAAACACATTTTTTTGCTTTTGTACTGTTAGTGTGTTATTATTGTAAATTGATTAAAACTGATTAAAACTGATATACCTTTACTCTATACGTTTATTAAAGCTACACGGTGTACACATTTCCTGCTGAAGTTTTCATCTTAAATATATGAACGTCGTAACTCATCGAGGATGAAAGTCCAGTTTGGTGCTTTTATCTAACTAAAACCTGGCTCACTTAAGCTCCATAATGAGGCTTTGTTTCCCGTCAGGCTGCTCTCCTCCAAGCAAGTTCTCTCCTGGTATTATTTCTGATTTGAATCTCTGTTGATTTTGTGGAGACGAGAGCGTTTTAATGGTGTTTGGTCGATGGTGTAAATACACCCAAATAAACAGGTCGGCAGGCTACTGGTAGTCGTGTGTTTGGACAGGTGTTCTGCCTTGGTCTTGAGTAAACAGTGGGACAGGAGCATGGGGACAGTTATACACTCGGCGAGGGACTAACCAGCTCTGCATCCACGCATTTTTACTGGATTTAGTAAGGACCATCTGTGGTCTGAGATGGAGTATGTGCTTTCAGAGAAAGGCGAGGCCTGCACAGAGCGACACTTTGAGTGAATGAATCGAAACGAGAAAGTAGGATGAATCGACTGTTGCTGTTGTGGAAAAGAGTTGTGTATTGGTTAAAGTCATGATGTATTATTAGGAAGTTATCACGTGTACAAGGAATATTGCACGTGTAATTATTACTACTAATAATAAATTATGAAGTAAGTCTAATGTGTCCAATATGCATTACATTATTGCAAATGATTCATTACTTATAAGCGTACTGCGATTCTGTTGATTTTGATTGGTCAGAGTTTGTCGATTATTTTTCTACTAATAGTGAAAATGTATAGGGCTGAGCATTGTTTTTGTGGGAGAAAGTCATTGTGCTTTAGTGCTTTGTGACAGTCAGAGATAAATCTGTTTGTGTAGGGGACATGGGAAAGTATGCTGCTTTATTGTCTTTTTAACTGCAAGAGAAATAAAAAGCCCCTGTGACTAATAACGTATGTGCTAACAGGACCTAGCTTATTTTCCAGACATTAAACGATGTTAAAATCTGAGTACAAACTGATGAAAAAGTAATTATTGGTGTTTGCAACTTGCTGTGGAATAAGAGGAATAAAATTGTTCAAGACATGTTTTTCTCGGAAAAGAATCAACTTTGGCATGTAAACACGTCGCACCATGATGTCAATGATTAATTTCTAGGAACAGTATGCTCGACAGTGTTTTCTTTCCTTATATAGCTCAAACCAAAACTGACTATTTTTATGTGGGACGTTCAGATCAAACTGGGAATTTTGATTGTGCAGGATAGCGTAACACAGTTATGAGAATATAATAATAATAATATCATTTTAAGTTATTTCTCTATATAATCCCCTGCTACAGTAATACACTTATCCCAGCATTTCACTCATGCTCGGATTCCATCAAGGTTGAAAAGTTTTCTTAGTAGCCTGGAGCCATGATAGCACTGCCTGGTTTATTAAACGCCGACCTTGCAGGAACGGGGATGTGGCAATAACTCCCAGGTTCTCTAATGTGCAAGTGGTGTTTGAGTGATCTGTGTATTGTTCCCACAGAAAAGAAATTTGGCGAAAAGTTATCTGTAAGTTTTCAGGGATCAGGGGTTCCACTCGTTAAATATTCACGAGAACGATTACGGTGGGCTCCAAGCCACATCGGCTGGCATTGCCATTCACTGACACACTTCTTCTTTAAGATGGTTCAGTCTTCTTTAGGATGGTTGCACTATTCAAATTCAAAACCGTTGTGTGCTTGAAGTCTTCTGTAAATTTTAATTCATCTTTTTATCATCATTTGCGAGAATTTTTATTACAAGTCCCGATTTGACTCGAACGCCCCTAGTAGTATAAGGTTTAAATGGTTTATTACTTAATCACTTAGTTCAAAACAGCGTATTATTGTCCTAAACACTATATTAGGCATACTTTTATAAATTTACTTCAAACTTTCTGAGCAGTTTGCAAGACTTATAGTCTTTACTGTATTTACTGTATGAGCTTTGACTGCATGTAGACTAATTTAGCAGATTTAGTACAGAGATCAAACTATTGTGTTTCATTTATCGTTTTTATTTTGTAGGTAATAATTACTTTTATGAGTGTTTTTTTCTCCCTATTGAACTAAGAACATTTATGCATATTTTAACGATATTTTAGATAGATCAATACAAGTGATGTCCAGAGAAAGTACACATTAAGTTTTCATTCCCCAGCCTGCGATCCTCAGTCTTAAATGCATTACTGAGAGAATCTTAAATCAATATTCATTTAGTCTGAGATGTACTTTTAGGAGGAAGGAAATAGGAGGTAGAAATATTTATCGAATCAGCCATTTAAATAATGAGGAGGGGGGGGGGGGTGTTACGTTTTCAGTGTGTTCCAGTCAGTGCTCTGACACACGGGTTAGTGTTGCCCTCGACTTCCAGGCTTTGTCCATTTCCTCGTTCCTTTCCCATCAGACAGCAGGTTATAGGTTGCTGGTTACTAGGGATCATCAAAATAATCAAAACAAGTTTCCAACTTATTTGTCCATTACAGCCGGTCCCAAAGTGTTTTATTCCATGTACTGTATACCACAGCAGTTCGCCAAAGATTTCTTATCATCAAAAACGGTTTATGTTGCACAGTTAATGTTATTGAAAGTCAATGAAACAAGACGGTTCCTGTTGTTACTTATGTTTTAGCAGCTGGAAACAGTTGTTCCCCCACTAGTCGCTCTTTTTTTTTTTTTTCTTTTTTCTTTTTACTTTTGGACGTTATAACCAAAAGAAAACAGCTTGTCACTGTGCAGAGAAATCGCAAAGCAAGTCCTCGTTCCTGTATCTGAAATGTTAGTTGCAACATGAAGTATTGAGGAGAATCCTTTTAAAAATGTGAAACATCTCCTTACAGAAAATGGTCTTGCCTGTAGTCAGAGCTGAAAGATCAACCCCTGCTGATGGGTCAAAATCGGGAACTCTACAGCCCCACAATATACGTAATTTCAGATAATGTCAGGAATAAAGAAAGACTACTCCCTGAGATCATATCACAGTAGGTAATTAGGACCTAATTTTCCCAAGCTTGTCCATTTCCTCCTCATAACAGACAGCAGCTCACGCGTTTGTCGATATCGTTATGATATTTGAATACGTATCGCCGATGACGTGTTTTGGCGCTGAGTAAAGGCTTGCCTCTCTGTCTGTATGTTATCTAGCACTATATTTATAAATACTGTAGAGAGCTCCTGTGGACTTGTTCGTGTGAAGGCAAGAGGGAACGGGACCTGTAATTCAGCACTCAGCACTTTTTTTTCGTTAGCTTGAAAGACAGGAAAGCTGCCAATCTGGAGAGAAATGATAACATCTCTGAGGTTCTCAGGAACTGACATCATGCTGGTTATGGAGCAGAGATTTAAAGGCAGCTGTCATTAAATGTGTATAAGGTGATAAATATTAGGTGAGATGTTACAATGTGGTTCATTTGGGTTTTCAATGATGTGTGTGTGTGTGGGGGGGGGGAATGTTGGGGGACACGGTGAGGAGTGGATGATTAATAGGTTGGTGATAAGCACTTATCTCTTAAAAGAAAATCTAACCAGACCCACGCAGCACGATCCCGGGGGTCTTTTCGACGTTTGTCACGGCTCTTTCCACCTCGCATGATCTTCAGTGACAATTATTCAGTGAGGAGTCATCTTTTATTATTATTTTTTTAATCGTTGAAAGCATCATTATCTGCCGTTAGGAGTTTGAATATGTTCCAGGATGTTCAGTTCATATCGCTTTATAACTATGTCCTTGGACTGTGTGTGCTGCGACGTTCAAAATCAGCAGCCTATTTTACTCCGAGTAAGACGAGCGAAGGCCTGGCATCTGGACAGGATTTGTGAGGGTATGAAAAGTCTTTCATGTAAGCCTCACTGCGTTTAGTGATGCGCATACAATCACAGTTTTAAGCAGTAGATGCACTTTAATACCAGGGCTTAATCAATACTCGTTATCTCTGGATGAATTTTTTAAATAATAATTATTATTTTTTTATGTCCTGTTAGAGCTCATGTCTCGCAGGGTAGCGCTCCACTAGCTAGAGTGGTGTGTGTGTGTGTGTGTGTGTGTGTGTGTGTGTGTGTGTGTGTGTGTGTGTGTGTGTGTGTGTGCGCCCTGCATGTAAGCACGAGGATCAGTTCTTCTAAAAATATCAGTAACAGTAGCAAAATCCAGCCAGCATGTGAGCGTCTGTGACTAATATAGACCCGGGGTGCTTTGAAGGCGAGAGGGGGCATTAAGAATATCCCCTTTTTGTCACCAGGCCTGTCTCTTTAAAGAGCTGTCTGTGTTGAACTTGAGACATTACGTAAGACACAGCTAGCTGTGGACACGTGGGACCATGTCTCCCCTGTCAAAGCTCTCTCTCTCTATCTCTTGCTCTCTCTTTTTCCTCTTTCTTTCTCTCGTGCTCTCTCTCTCTCTGGATAATTTGAAATAATTTCCCTTACTTCTGGGAAAAAAATAAACTATAATATATATAATATAATATAATAATAATAATATAATAATAATATATATAATATATATAATATATATAATATAATAAATACTGTGAAAAAAGTTACATGTGTTGCAGTTGAGGATTTAACTTTTAATGTTCTTATGTAAAATGTTTTTTTAATTAATAAAAAAAATACTTGCAGAAATATTTTTTCTTTTTATGTATTTTTACTTTTCATAGAAAACTTTTTTTTAAATTAAAAAGTTTAATTAGTTTAATTTAAAAAGTCAACCTCTCATATTCTAGATTCATTGCATGGAAAGAGAAATATTCCAAGCCTTTTCCTGTTTTAACTTCTGAAAATCCTGAAAAGTCCAGCTATAAAATAGTTTCTTAATTTATGCACTTGGTCAGGGTCCTTTAGCACGGCTCACTGCCTCAGTGCGTCATGCCATGGAGGCGGTCAGCCTGAGGCTCTATTAAAGACCAGTTTGCTTTGATAGCAGCCTTCAGCTCATCTGTGTTGTTGGGCCGGTGTTTCTTATCTTAGTCTTGACAGTTTCCCATAGATTTGTTATGGTGGTCAGGTCAGGCAAGTTGAGTAATGTCATGGTCAGCAAACCAGGTAGCTGATAGCACGTTTGGCACTGTGGGCAGGTACTACGTCCTGTGGGAAAAGGAAATTGGCCTCCCCATATGGCTTGTCAGCATTCAGAAGCATAAAGTGCTCTAAAATCTCCTGGTGTATGATTGCCTTCGACTTCACACTAGATCTCAAGCAGTTTGTTTTCTGCGCCTCTCCACTTTTTCTACAGACTCTGGGACTATGATTTACAAATGCAATATTTGCTTGATACTAGGAATGCAACAGTTGTATCCCTTTTCTTGTTGCTGTCTGTTCATGGTGGCTCTTGATCCACTCACTTCAACCTCACGCCACCCTTTGTGAATCTCTCAAGGTTGAAGTTCATTGCTTGGTCACCTTTTCCTACCATATTTTAATCCGTCTAGTCCACTTTCTATGAATATGCTTCAATATACTGTAGCACTCCGTGAACAGCCAGACCTTTCATGAATGACCTTCTTTGGCTTGTGTGTGCTGAACTAGACTGAAAGATACAAAAAAACGAGCCAGCAAGGTTTATATTGTCTGAATAGTAATTTATTAAAACTCAAAATGAAATATTCAAACATTTTTAGATACTGGATTTTTGATGAGATGCAAGTAGTCATCCGTAATCATCACAAAAATAAAACAAAAAAGGCTTATAAATCTTTCTACTGTATGTGTAATAAATTGAATTCAATTATGAAAAATTTATTTCTTTTAAAGTATCAATTCTTTTTTAGGGGTGTGGCGGGGGTACAGTGCAAAAGTTTTGGGGAGGTGTAAAGAAATGCTGTTAGAAATAAATAAATAAATGTGTGTGCATGTGTGTGTGTATGTATGTACATATATAATGTGTATGTGTGTGTGTATTAGTTGTTTTATTTTTTTATCAATTTACTGTCCACTTGCACAAAGTCAGGGATTTTGTATGATCAGGCTTGATTTATTAATACATCAGCCAGGATATCAAGCAGGTGCTAATTATCATTAATTTCATAAATAGGTTTAAATACAGTCATGAACTAAAACAGAAACAGCTACAGTATGCGGTAGGTTTAGTACTGGGTAAGGAAAAACCTATCTTGGTGAGGTTGTGGAAGTTTCATGTCACAGGTCACTAGCATGACAAGCGCAACAACAAGGAACAATGCTGCATTAGTAAGGTCTCCCAGGCACTGATTTTAAAGCAGACTTGGGTTCTAGGATGTGCTGTTGAAGCTATTAAAAGAAGCACAAAGAAACGGGCAGTGTAGAGGAAATAGACGCGGTGGTCGACCAAGAAAACTTGCTTTCTTTCCTTCAGCATCAGAAAATGTCCAGCAGTGAAATCAGCCAAGACCTTGTGGAAACCAATGAGACCATGGTACATCCAGGGACTGTCCATAGATGTCTGGTCAGAAGTGATCATCATGGAAGAATTGTGGCCCAAAAGCCAAAGCTAAGTGAATCAACCATGCAATAAACATACTGTACTGTATGAACACGGGTGAAGAAAAATGGCAGCTGGTCCTCTGGACTGACGAGTCAAAATTTCAAATATTTTGCTGTAGCAGGAGCCAGGCTGTTTGCCGAAGGATTGGAGAGTGGTACAGTAATGAGAGTCTGGAGGCAACAGTGAAACATGGTGTAGGTTCCTTGTACGTTCCCTGTACAATCCTTGAAAGGTCCTTACAAGTTCCTTGTACGTTTGACGCTTCATTTTAGGATTAATGGTGTCCTCAATGCTGAGAAATAATTGATACTTTCCAGCATGCAATACCATCAGGCAGGTGTCTGATTGGCCCCACATTTATTTTGCAGCAGGACAATGACCTCAAACATACAGCCAATGTTATTAAGAAGCATATATATTTAGCATAGAGAAGTAGGGCTGCAACTAACGATTATTTTGATAATCGATTAGTTGGTCGATTTCTTTTTCGATTAATCGGATAAAAAATGACCGCTTTAATTTGCTGTGTTGCTTAACTATATAAAACCATAAATCAGGGTATTGTTTATGTATAAAAGTAAACTTTAAAAAATGCAATAGCCACAGAGTATAATGATCTTTAATTTTGACATTTAAACCTTAGTTTATGTAAATCAGCATTCTTTTTTTAACAATAATTGCAGATGGCAAGTTAACAGTGTTGATACGGTGTATGTGTGTTTGTTTTTATATATATATATATATATATATATATATATATATATATATATATATATACACACATATATATATATATATATATATATATATACACACACATACACACACACACACACAGTAGTTTAAAAAATACACTGACATATTCAGTTGTTAAGAATGACCTCAATTTTAAATTCTCTTAAATTAATTCAACTTAAGAAGAATAATAGACTTCTAGATTATTATGATATTTTTAATGAAAGTGTCTCTTGCTACATCCTTGTCACGGTTTATACATTATTTCGATCCTCTCTGGTATTTTATCCTTTTTTGTTGTTGTCTCAATAAATAAAAAATATATATTTTTTTATACATATATAGACAATTTTGCTATACTAGACAGTCTCGTAATACGGCGACGTAGGGAGAGAAAAAAATGGCCCCTACTGGGTTCACTCTGTTTATTTTGCCCTTTTTCCGCATTTCCCTCTGTATAGCATGTAGGTTCATGGGATATATCCGGTCCTCCGTGGTGTAAACTGAACGTGAAGAAAACGCACCAAAAAACAAGGATTTGGTGTTCAAATCCTTGCGTTCGTTGGGATTTGAACACCAAAAAAAAGCTGCATGCAAGGTTTTTTATTTATTTATTTTTACCCCGTATAACCGCGCAGCCGGACAAACGCACGTCACCAAAGCCCGTGTGAACTCTCTAACTGACTCCTTTTTTTTAGTCCTGGCCAATTCCTCCCCGTCGCTAGGGGCTCCCACATGTGTAGAAAACCCTCGGCGCTTCATCCGCGCTCACCGGACACTACGAATGGCAGAAAACCGCTCGATTTTAACGCCTGATAAGAGGCGTTTAATGTAAAATGCTCCCATACCTTGGAGGACTTGGGGCGCGCGCTTTTTCCTGCAAACGCTTCTGTAACCTCCATTGCTCGAGCGACTGTGTATCTGTGTGTGTATTTGTGCATCTTGTGGTCGCGCTCCTCAGTAACGTGAGCAGCCCAAATAATCGATAACGGCATTCGTTGACAACGAATTTCATTATCGATAATTATCGATTTTATCGAGTAGTTGTTGCAGCCCTATAGAGAAGACCAAGGAGGCGTGGATATGATGGTTGGGCCCCAACAGAGGCCTAATCTCAGCCTCATCAAGTCTGTGCACGATTTTGTGAAGAGACAGACGGATTTGATGCAGCCCATATATTCACAGAAGATCTCTGGTTAATTCTCCACAATGTTTGGAACAACTCACCTACTGAGTTCTCTAAAAATGTGTGGATGTGTACCAGGAAGAATTGATGCTGTTTTGCTGTTCTAAAAATAAGCTATTAACACTTCTATATTTGAAATCATTCTTCACAGCATTTTTCACACCTGCCTAAAACGTTTTCACAATATTATACACACACACCTGTTGTGTGTGTGTGTGTGTGTGTGTGTGCAGTACAGTATATATAAAACTTGCCTATTAATGTACTTTAAAAAATTTTTCATTATGTTTTAGATTTTATATTTCACGAATTTGTTGTCCCCACCAACTATACTGATTTCTGTTTTTAACTGCAGCATGTTGTTCTTTGTTTTCTTCTTTCATTCATCTATTGCCAGAAACAAAGCCAAAGGAAAGTCAGTTCACCTTCCCTAAAATATTCCAGTCGGACAAATAATTTTACGGTTTAGGCCCACAACCCTTTGCATGAGTAAACTGTTTAATAATGGTTAACACGAGTCGATGGCCTTATGATGGCCTCAGGTACTTTTAATTTCTGCTCTTGTCTCGACCTATTTACCGTATCTCGCTGCATTCGCGGCTCATTAAAAAGTCAGTGAGTGGAAACTTGTTTTCAGGACACTATTACGAATCAGTTTATTTTCCACCTTCTGTTCTCAGTTTAGTTTTACTCAAATGTAAGTTGCATACAGCTTCTTGAATACGTTTAGATTGGTGCTACATGGCTGAGTGAGCATTTTATGTCACAAAAGGGTGTCAGGCTCGGTTTTGCCTGGCCTGTGGAAGCTCTTACTCGGGTTACCACAGAAAGTAGCTTGTGCATGGCAGGTTTCTGCTCCAGCGCTGCACGACATTGTTTGCTTTGTCTACGCGCAAACCTTGCTGCTAAACGCTGGTGTCTCTGTGCATATTACACTGGGCGGGATATTTAAAAAAAAAGAAAAAAAAGCATGCAGCAGGGTTGCAACATGTTAAGGGCGCAGATAAAAAGAAAAGGCGAGTGACGGTGTAGTGTCAGGCGTGCGGAGTGATGGACAGTTGCTCAGTGGCTGATTGTGCCGAGTGACGCTCCTATCAGGGTGGCTCAGGCTCATCCAAATCCCAGATTACACTCCCCTCCTCCTCCTCCTCCGCCTCCTCCTTCTCCTCATCGTCCTCCTCCCAGAGCAGGAGCAGCACTGCCTTCCTTCCCTCGCTCCCTCCTTGTGCAACTGGACTGTGGAGTGTGGATTAGCGAGCTGCAAGGCAAGGCTGGGGCTCCGGCCAAAATGGTGAGGTAGGAAAAAAAGTGCGCCTGTCAGTACCCTTCTCTGTGTGTCTTTTCTCACACGTGTGATGGTGAGGCAGAAATATGATGCTCCAAGCTATGTGTTGCTTGAAAGATCTTGAACAGAAGACAAGCGAAGGCATGTGATCACGCTGTTGTATAAAGAGGGGGGTTAGGGTTACATAAGGAGAAGAAGTGGTTATGGCTGGGGAATATGTGGATAGAATATCAGTATTGTGGAGATGAAAAATGATCTATTTAAACTTTTTGTTTAACATTGGACTTTTAAAAAAAAAAAAAAACAGTTTTTGTGATTTATTCAGTATTTTGTCTTTTTTTTTTACACTACATTTCTGACCTGATTGGTCAGCCGTTGTTGATAACTCGTAGGTTTTAAACGGGTTTACAGTAGTACTTGCTTTGAGGTTTGTATTAACTTACACTGGTTTTCTTGTTTTTAGACCAACAGCTAACACATGAGCTCATTTTGTAAAAGGCTTAATTGTTCATAACTTTTTTTTACGGAGTCTCCAGTGTCAAAATGAAAATTTTCAGTTTCAAAGCTATCTTTTTTTAGTTTAGGAAAGGGATAAAAACAAGCTAGTGAGGAACTGTGTGCATATCCAGTATCTAGTATAATGTAAGTGATAAACCTGGCATGTCGTCTTAAATGAAGTATATTTCTAGTTTTAGCAAGGATGCAATGATAAACCTCTTCAAGTCATGCTCGTTGGAAAATGTTCAACTTTGGCACAGTAACGGTGATCTCAGTTCGTATCACGTCACTTTGTCATTGATTAAAGTCCTTTAACAGCATGCCTTGTCGTATTTTTATTCCTTACTTCATGCTCACCCTTAGAAGTGATCATCATCACGACAACACCGAGACGTACTGTATATCTGGTGTGTGTAGTTTCTGTCCTCGAAAATCTTTTTCTCGAAAATCATCACGTCCGTGTAAACAAAGATATGCTGTAGATATTAGTCAGAATTTCTATTTATCCTCTGTAAATGCAGCACCGCTGTAGTTTCTGCTAAATCCATTTGCTTTTGTGTTATTTTTCTATTTTTCTTACAGAGAAGAAGCACAAAATCTGAAAGCAACAAGATGCCGTAACTGGCAGTTTAGATTCTCGTTACATTCTGAGTCATTTTCTCAAAGCGACGCCTGAGCAACGACTCAGCATTACGGACTCATTGTTTTATTTTTCCATTTAAGTTAGCTCAAATGTGTGCCGTACATGAAAACGGCTCAGAAATCCACAAGTGAGAGGGAAGATTCCGAGCAGTCTTGCTGCACAGTGTAAAGCTGAATGCCTCCTTTATGACCATTCATGTGTGATTCACACAGTTTGAAATGTCAGGAAAATATCATCTAAAAATGCGTGATGTGAAAGAAATGTTCTAGAGGGTTGCATCGTTTTTTTGCACATTCCAGGAAGTCAGTGTGTCAGTCATATTTTTAATAAAGTCATAGAGTTTCTAAAAAATTAAATGTAAAAAAAAAAAAGATTTGTCAGTCTAAGTGCTCCTCTATAACCTCCTGAAATATTACAGCATTTGACAATATCTCTCATTGCTGTGTCGCGCTACGTACTGTTTCAGGCACATGTTTCAAAAGATAATAAGGCAGGAAATTGCCAAATGGAAATTTCTTTTTCTCTATGTGTTCACACATGTTTCCAGGAAGTAGCTGTGCTGTGGCATGTTGCTATAAACTCTGGTTATCAATAAGAGCAGTTACTGTGAATAGAGAAAAAAAATCTACATGTATCAAAAGCTGCATGTTTTTTTTTCTTTGGAAATAAAAATAGTGAAAAATAGCTATGAGTCAACTGTTGGGGGTAAATATCTCGTTTTTATAAAGATCTGTGTCATAGAACATGTGAATGAGTGAAGAAGAGTGAATGAGTGAATTTTTCCTAATGCAAAAATACATTTACGTTTAGAGAAGGTGTTTCAAAAAAGTTTTTTTTTTTTTTTTTTTAACAAAGAAAACTTTAATGGATGGATATCTTCAAAAGACATCAGAGGCCCAGTGCTTCCCCAGACCTGCCTGACCTCTCTTACTCCTTCTCCTGCCACTGAAGATTTTTTTTTTACACGTTGCGGGTTTTACAGGTTGACATCAATGCGACTGACCTGGTGAACTGAAAGTTTTGTTTCAGGCCTTACTTTCAGATATTAGACATTAGGTATGTGAATCTCCAGTCACCACCCAATGAGATGATATTGTGATACCTAGATACAGTACCAAATCTATTAATATTGCGGTTCTGTAAGTATATCATGATTTTATAAATATCAAGATTCAGTATTGTGTATATATATTTTATATTTTTGTTATAGTTTTAAGACAAAAATGAACATGAGTAATTGATTTCTTATAGCATTATTTTTCTCACGTAAAAAAAAAACAAGCCATTATTTAAACAATACAAACTAACTTCAAATACAAGAATTTAACATTTAATTTTGAATTAAGTAAAACAAAAAGCTACATTTTACTGAGCAGTGTGTACCTCTGTCATCTATTCATATATTTTCTAATTATATAATGAATTATTATTTTAAAACCAACTTATTTTTAAGTTTCATTTTTAATCAATAATTATTATTTGTAAACCAACGTTACCAATAAAGTTTTATGCCAATATGGGAGGAGTTCAGATTGTCCCACCTGTTGGATTATAAAGAAACAGTGACGTTTAATCACCTCAGATTCACCCAAAGTCCTGAGCGTGATGAGCAGTTGTGAGCATGTGGGCGCACTCAGCTTCTAACATGCGTATTTCAAGACAAAGTAGCGCTCATGGTGTTTTGAGCCTGGTGTTAAATGAGTGGGTAAATGAGTGGGTTTGAGACTAATTCACTCTCAGAGTTTGGACAAAAGTATTGATCAAAGTGCGCAACTTTTGATAATGTACTGTAACACTATAAAATTGCTTCTCATTGGCGCCATACAGAATCGTTTACATCCAACCTGATGGCTCCTGCCTGATTAAGCTGAAAAAACGCCAATTTTGGTCACGGTCTGATTTACCCGTGCATCTCTATTATAAATGTAATAAATAATTAAAAAAATCATTTTGATGTGGTCAATGTGGCGATATGACATGAATCAGCACAAAAAAGAATCACAATTCATAGTTGAATTGATTTTTCTCCTCAATCTTTTATATTTATAAGTTATATTATATTATAATAGTTCCTCTATAATACAAAAAAATTATATAGAATTGGAAGAAATACAAACAAGCCTTACTAAAATATAATTAACAACACGTCTCTGTCCATGAAAATCTTTAGGTTGTCCCTCTTCGCTTTTTCACATATTTGTAAACTACAACACCGAGCTTGGCTGATTTTTGTGACCACATGCCGCTGAAGAGCTCGGTGGCTTAGAGTTTAATAGTGAAATTTAAATTCATACAGTAGGACTATCAGTTAGTTCAGTGATATATGAAAGTTTTAGGCTACATGTGATACTGTATGCACAGGGAGATAAACATTGAAAAAAAATTCTCATATCAACAACATTCATTAAGCAGAATTAAGTATGTTACAAAACCACCCAAACATGGAATGCAGCTTAAAAGGATTTCTATACAGTGTGTTATAAAGAGACCATATCTGATACACAGCTAAAGCAAAGTGTTTAGCAAAATGTGCAAATACAGTAGATTGTAGTAGAAGGATCTATACAGGGGAGAGAGAAGTGGTGAAGCTAAAGTTATACAGTACTGTGCACAAGTCTTGAACCACACCTCATTTCTTCACATTGTTCTCTTATATGTTTAATGTACTCTTGAGGAATATTATCCAGGCTTTCTGAAGGACTTTGTGGCTCTCCTTTTTGGTAAGTTTTTGGCTCTCATTTTCAGTCTAGTCTGTGTACCTGACCAGTTTCAGAGGAAAGTTTTGTTGTTGTTGTTGTTGTTTGTTTGTTTAGCCACACTGATCTATGAGTCATTCAAGCATAAAAACCAACTACTGTAACTTCAAGCATAAGCAAATGGGAAAAGGTGAGAAACAGATGATCAGGCCGGTGATTAGTATACTGGTGATGTTTAATGCTGAGTGGTTGGAACAGACATACTGTAAGCAACCAACTGTCACAGTGAAACATTTGTTCCCATTTCTTTCATTTAATCTACAGAATTTAATATGATGAAAGGTAAGGCAGCGCAGTGGCATAATGGTTAGCACTGTGGCCTCACACTTTAAGGGCAGAGGGTTCAAGTCCTGCTTTGCCTCTCTCTCTCTCTCTCTCTCTGTGCGCGTGCGCGCGTGTGTGTGCGTGTGCAGTTTGCATGTTGTCTCTATATGTATCTGCTACTCCTTTTCTGTAAAGTCTAATCAGCTCTAATCAGAGGTGCTGTTTGTTAATTTGTGATTTCTAAGGCTGGTAACTTTAAATGAACTTCTCTTGTGCGGCTGAGGCACGTTTTGGTCTTGACTTCCTGGTCCTTACTGAGAGCCAGTTTCATCATTGGTCTTGTCGCATGGATGCCTCGTGTGTCTCTTTGGGATGCGTCTGGTGTCTGGGGATGATTCTATCTACTTAGAAGATGGTTCTGGCCTCGACTGGTGTGGTCAGCTGTTTCTCTGAGGACTTGACAATTCGATAGTTCAGGACTGGAACTTTCTACAAGTCTATCTGAGTCTCTAATAACTACTGGACTCCATTTTACATCAACTATTATAACATCTATTAACATCAACTATTATAGCTGAACCTAACACTTAACACTGTATAAATGCAGATCATTTCCTGCTCTCTGTTTCACCCAGATGAGGATGGGTTCCCTGTTGAGTCTGGTTCCTCTCAAGGTTTCTTCCTATTACCATCTCAGGGAGTTTTTCCTTGCCACTGTCGCCCTCGGGCTTGCTCACCAGGGACTATCTGACCATTTTTGATTAATTCACATTCCATACAAACTTAAATAATTCTTTTGATTGTGTAAAGCTGTTTTGAGACAATGACAATTGTTAAAAGCGCTATACAAATAAAACTGAATTGAATTGAATTGAATCATGGTGCTTGATGAGTTTTGCAAATGCCCTTGACACAATACTGTTCTTGCAACTATTCTAGAAAGGCTGACCTCCATGTCTAAAATAACAACTGACTGTTGTTGTTGTTGTAACATAATTACCTAATTCCATTTGTTCTAATTTCAATGATCTGAAATTCATACTATTGTTGTAGAATGTAGAATATAAACCACTAAACAAAAACAGAAGAAATTTTCAAGAGATCCCAAACTTTTGAACGGTAGTGTACATTTGCAGTAATTAATCAGGAGATGGGTAACTTGGTGGTTAAGGATTAAGACCCCAGCACCACCAATCTGCCACTGTTGGGCCCTTAAGCAAGGCCCTTAACCTCAAGTGCTCATATGTGTACTGAGATGAAATGTAAGTCACTCTAGAAAAGAGCATTTGCCAGAAGGCATAATTGTAAATGTAACTTTAGCCGTACTCTCAGGTGCATGCAGTGTCAAAGTCATGAACATTTTACTGTTATATGCCTGAACTCTAATTTACTTCATTTTTTACAGTAACAAAAAGCATTTTATGTATGTATATCAGGGTTTGACATTGACATTTTTTTGCTCACTGGCCAACTAGTGGATTTCCGGAGTCACTCGCCATTCAGCCTTTTTATTAGCCACAATTTTGTTACCAGAAAATCGCATTTTTTTCTTCACCATGATACGTTAATGTTTGTTATATCTAGATTTACTTATAAATGACAGCATACACTGTATCACTATAGTAGTAGTAAAGTATTCAGTACTGTTAAGATAGCTCCCAATATAAAAACATGCGAACATGAACAGTACAGTATATTCTGCTTATTGAACTTAAATTCAAGCCTCTTACCACATGCAATTGAAAAATAACATATTCAGTACAACTGAACTCATTCTGATATTAAAAATACAGCAACTCAGAACATTTATCATTTTAGTGTTATTATGTGTACTATTATCAGGTATTATTATTCATTATGTATTATCATATCAGAATTCTGAGTTAGGACAATGGACTCTGGTCTATCTTGTAGTGTTGACTCTTTATAGTGTGAGGTAATTCAATCAATTGATGAATTTTCTATCATTCACCATGAAATCTAAATAGATTTTAATAGTTTTATATATTTTTATATATACTGTATAATCAGTAAATATCCTATGCGAAAGGGGCAAACATTCTCATCCTGTTGAGAAGCAATAGCCCTTTAAGGAAATGATACACACACCAAACAGGAAGTAAAAGTGTGTGTGTGTGTTAGTGATGGGAAGTTCGAATCATTTTAGTGACTCTGTTCTTTGAATCTCGTTCATCAAAATGAACGAATCCTTTTTTGAGTCATTTCATTTCGTTCATTTGATCTGAAATAAACTAAAATGTTGTTATGAAAATATTACAATGTAACTAAGGACATATTATAATAAACAGAATGAGTAACTCACCTCTGAGTGAGTTACTCATTCTGTTTATTATAATACTCACCTCTCCTATATCTTCTCTGAGTCATTCGTTCTTTTGAATCTATTGCACCGCATAACGTCTATGGGAGTCACGTGTTAAAAGAACGAACGACTCGAGACTTGAAACCGTATTGCTGAGAAACGTTCAATACTGTTTCCTATATATAACATACGGAGGTTTTGCGATGCTTTGCGCATGCGCGCCCAATAGAAAATGAACAAATCACTCTCCGTGAAGTCTCGTTCATCTGAGTCATGTTAAAGATGCGTTCAGAAAGAACGAATCATTCATGAACGACCCATCACTTGTGCGTGTGCGTGTGTGTGTGTGTGCGTGCGTGCGTGCGCGCCCGCCCGCGCGCAATGCATGTGTGAACATGTGTAGAGAGAGGTATTAAATGTAATCATTACATTCATGCGCGTTTTATGCGCGTAATATTACGTTGCAATGCGTTTATTATATCGGATGCCTTTAGAGAAAACTACAACAAAAATGTATCGTCGGACCAAAGAATAAACTACCCGCCAAAGTGGCTAGTGAGACTCAAGTTATTACCCGCCACAGCCGAATTTTACCCGCATTTGGCGGGTGGGCGGGTGCCAATGTCAAACCCTGATGTATACAGTATGTAAAATTTTTATATATATATTTTTTTTTAATCCAATAAAAAGTTTCTTATTCAGTTAGCTGTTCTTGTGTCACATTGAAATAAAAGGTATCCTAGATGCCCACACGCCTGAGAAAGGTTTATGGTGAAATAAGTTGTAACATGCTGTAATGATTGATAATCTAAATAATGATATCAGTATTATCTCAACCTCTGATAACTAAAGGATAGTATTGAAAGTAGGGCTGCATGATTTACTAAAAAATTTGCATTGGGAATGTTTTGATACACATTGCGGTTGCTACTGTATTTAAACTGTCATGTTGAACTATTAAATGTACCATTTATTTTATTCAAACGTGCTTATCTAGGCTAACAGCAAATAAGTTGGCAACTGATCTTATGAAAAGGATGTTTGCTCATATTTATTTTTCACCTTTTTTTATATATATATATATATATATATATATATATATATATATATATATATATATATATATATATATAAAAGAAGAAACAAATATTTAAAAAGTTTTCCTTGGTATTGGTTTAAACTTTTATAATTTATTGACATTTAAATAATAAAACAAATAATAATCTAATTATATATGAACATGTACAGTCTTAATTAGAAAATCATGTTAAATCATTAATTCAAGTTACCTGAATTAATCTAGAGAAGTGCCAAGCAGTTCTAACTCTACAGAAGCTAAGCCTGAAGAACCGTAGTATAGATACAGTATTAAAGGAGCGTATAAGAACCAGAATGCTTCTGTGAAGCTCTGTAATAATGTGGAGCGCATTAAAGGCTGTAGTTTCAACCTGGTTGGGAATCACTGACAAGCTTATTCCATTCTCTTTTGGAAAATGACATTAATTGAAGGGTGCTTAAAAGTCTACATGACCCAATAGCCAAATGGGATAATTACAGTATTAAATCGGCTGCCTCAGACCACCTGATATCCACCAGTTCTTTTATCCTTCACTAATAATCCATTGAGGATGTCTGTAATTGTGCACTTATTTCCCCTGCATCAAGATTTCATCACTTTTGTCGTAGGTACAGTATACATGTAGGTAAAGGTGTCATACTGTAGTTCAGTTATTACACATGAAATTAAATCTGATCAAATGTTTATTATTGTTTTTACATACCAGGAGTCCCAGTTTACATACCCAGCCACGCTTTGACTCATTTCACTGATATTCTATTCAATATTATTATTATTATAAAAAATTTGGTCAAAAAAGTCAAAGTTGTAGACGCGTTTAAAACTGAAATCTAATTTTTTTTTGGATTTTTAAAAAGAATTACAGTGACTATGACTAGAAAAGTAGAGCTGGGAGATACAGCAATATTTTTTTCTATATTGATCAATATAGTGTTATTTATCACGATATAAAATCTAATAACGCCACCAGATTAAAGAATATTCTGACCAAATATGTATGACCAAAGTCTACATTAATAGAGTACGATAGTTAAACTTTATTCTAAAATTTATTAACAAGAATAGAAAGTTGTTTAATTTAAGGTGTGCTGATTGATTCACAGTGTGCGTTGGTTATTATGCAGGAGAACATACTGCCTTAGAAGCTGCCAGTAGTGTACGAAAATAAAAAGGCAAAACAGTTTCTAGAACAGCTATAAAAGAGGAAACAGTGGTAAAACCAAGCCTACAAATATGTGTGTACACACACGCGCACACACACCTTTGGTACTAACTGATAAAGTTCGTGCTTTATTACTTCTGTCTGTCCAAACCACTTACATATAATTGTTGTTGTGTTATTTTTTTGTGTCAACAATTTGCTTTTTGAATGCCGTTGAAAGGCGAATTTCACTGTTGATTTTGTGCTTCTCTGCGGATCCACTAATCGTTTCTCCGTTTGCAAATTTTCTTCACCTGTAGCAAACAGTAATTTATCCTTTAACAGAATATGTTTAACAGTAGTTTGAAGAGCAAGCCAAAAACTCCGGAGTGACTGAGGTATGATGGGCTGTTAGATCTATATGTATCAAGAAAGGGCATCCAAGACATATCATCATCATGTATTTTTTCCTGTGATGCCGATTTAAGATCGATTTATCGCCCAGTCCTGATGGACGGTGAAGCGATCTTGAATCAGGTGGGTCACATGGTGTGTATTATATTGTATAACACTGCAACTAGGACAGAAGATTAGGATTCAGTACATGGCGGTTTCCAGCTATAAAAGAAATATCAGGGACTAAGTCAAATTTGCCTGGAGCAATTTTTTTTCTTCTTTACAATTAAGCGTCAGTAGATTGGGAAGTTTATATCTAACTTCATGAACAAATAAACAAATACAGTACAGTGGTATAAAAAAATATATTTTGAGACAAAAATAAAATCAAATGTTTTAATGACATTTTTTAAAATATTGACATAAATAATAATTTAGTTGTGAGATTGCTACAGTATACAACAATCCTTCATTTTTCAAAAACATATTGTAGTCCGCAGTCTGATGTCACTTGTTCAGTCTGTTCCTGCTCGATTGCTTCCTGAAGATCATGCACAGTATTTTGCCACAGAAATTCTCAGTTCATTTGAGACTTCCTGAGTTTTAGCCATTTTTGTGTTGAGGTGGAAAGTAAAAGTTTTGCCGTTGTGCACAGGAAGAATTATAATACTGCGTGTTGGCTTGGTACTTTTGGCCACCCCTACATTATTACACTTTTGTGTGTGTGTGCGAGAGAGAGACACTGTCCCAGCGTATAGCAATATACAGTAGCCCAGATAATCCACTGCACTATGAACATGGCTAACCTCTCAAACTGTCTCTTTCTCTGTCTATACACAAATGCTTTCTTTTTTTGTTTTTATCTCTACTGTACTGTATATTGGCAAATCAACCGTTACTGCTATTTTTGTTCCTTTGTCTAAGTAGCAGGAGAATCCTAACTTACTGACTAGCCAGACAGTTTCTTTTGATTTTTCATCTTGATATAGATCAGAAACTAGATCATTTTTTTATAAGCCGAGCTTTACATGAGGTCTGTGTACTCGTCTTCCAGCTTGATTCCTCCCACCTCCCACTTCCCCTCCCTTGGATGCTGAGTGCAAGTAAAGTTCCACTCTGTAATTCTCTAAGTCTGTCTGATGCTTTGCTATGAAACACCTCTACCTCAAAGAGAAAATATTTGAGGCTAAGCTTAAAATACTTGGGCCTAAAGCCCCTAATCTTTGGACCTAACGGGTAGGGCTGCGCTATTATGGCAGAAGTCATAATATACAGTACTGTAATGCCTTCTATTTATTGCTTATAGAAAATATAGAACACATAAAGCAAAGAACTTTTCCCATGTTTACCCCTTGTTTTTAAATAAGAAAAAATCAGAGATGTTTAATGATTTAAATAAACTCGTTTTACTTTACTTTTTTATTCACAAATATATTGATTAGTGGTACTGGCATTTACACAAAAACAATAATAATAATTATAATAATAATAATTGGGATGCTTTTGTATCATCTTTGGCTGGAAAATATGTTTTGGGCAGGTTAATAAACATTTAGACGAATTTTATTGAAACACAGTATGACGATGAGTGAGTGAGTGAGTCCATATATAATCACACTACAGTATGAGTTTTTAGCCCTGATACTATTTGCCCTGTTTTTTAGCAGCAAGTACAGGGATTCAGCTTTGTCCGTCAACCTAAGCGTGATTGCGTGTCCACTGGCAACCCTTAATGAGCACAGAGTGATGCCACGGTTGAGTAAGCGAAAACACTAATTACCCACATGAGGAAGAGAGTTTGAGCACGTGAAACTATCAGAAATGAGGCTCAAGTGGGCTGAAATAAATTAATCCACGGTTCGCGTGCATTTCATACGTGAGGAGAGATCCGTTGATCACCGATTACCCACAGTGTGTCATCACTAGCTTTTAGCAAAGGATGAATGCACAAGATTTCATTGTGACCATTTAACAAAAGAATCATTGATTATTCTGTGAAATCGAATACCGCGCAATAATCGTTTAATCTCGATGGTCTTGTATTCATAATCGTTAAAAGCCAAAATTGTAATTGAATGTAAAAAATAGGTTCATTGCTCAGTTCTACCTCCACCTGATCCAAGACCAATTATAAAATGATATAAAAGAACATGTTTAAAAGAGAAAAATGGGGTAAAGTTTTTAAATCTTTTTAAAAAAGAGTCTGTGATGTTTTTTGCAACAGTCAAGGTGCTTTTTCTTAGGTGCTTTTTTTTTTCCTTTTGAAAGATGTGTTTTATTCTTTACATTAAACTAATATACAGTAGCATGCATTTATTGTGGTATATTTTCCCACTGACATGCAAATGTATTGTATTTTTATATATGTGTGTGTGTGTGTGTGTGTGTGTGTGTGTGTGTATACATAGACTTATAATTATTTTTTCATTTCTCCAGGTGGTTCCACCCAAACATCACTGGCATCGAGGCAGAGCAGCTCCTCCTGTCGCGTGGTGTCCACGGCAGCTTCCTGGCTCGACCGAGCAAAAGCAACCCAGGAGACTTCACGCTTTCTGTCAGGTGGGCCTCTTACTTTCACTGCTGTATGTTTTAGCTCCTAAGGCCAGTATAGCTGCTAACTGATCACATCAGACGAGTTGTTTGTTCCCCTTCATTGCAGTTTGATGATGCATACTGTACGTCTCCAGTTAGACAGCAAGCGCGTTTGTGTGCAGCGTCTCTGATCTCTCTGAGTGAGCTTTGTGGTTTCTTTGAGTACTTTCATGCCTGGGGAAGCATCAGTGCACTTGGTGTTTTCACAGAACCTCAAACTGGACCAGGCTGCAATTTAAAAACTCTCTTAATTTTAAAAGTATAAAAGTAAACTAGAAAAAAAAAAAATACAGCAAGATTAAAAGGTCAGGTCAGGATCAAGCGCAACACCTGGGTTTCTCACCTCAGGTTTAGTATGTAACGCTTGGTTTCCTTGTCTGTGTTGTGGTGTATAAAAGCATTTGTATCAACTACAATACATGAGTGTTCCTAGATGACCTTGCACTTTCACACTGGCCAGGATGTCTAGGGGAAGCGTTTAGGTTTTCAGCTAGTGGTGGAACCATGTGCCCATGCAGCTGTTCGTCTGAAGAGCCAGAGCCGAGATGGAAAAGGCAGAAAGTGTGAAAAAGAGAGAGACTGGCCTGTGTGTTGCAGCTGCTGGCAGGGAATCAAGAGCGGTGCCTCGTAATAGCTTTAAGACGAGGGGCTGCTGAACCCCAGACCTGCTGCCTGTGGCTTTGGTGGTGAGGCTTCGCATTACGCATTAGCTTATACACTTGAGAATAACGCCATGTGGTCCAGCCACACCACACGCCTCTTTTCTGAATTATCCCCTCGAATAATATGAAACAGTATACTGTACAAGAATGACATGTTCATGTGTATAAATTTAAAGAAAGTCCTGTTCTGTGATGGGACTGATCGTCAATGCAGGCTTTATCTATGCAAATTTCTTTTGTAAAACAATTAAGCAAATCTAATTTATTTTAAAACTGCTTATGAGACGCATAAGAGTCCACCTCAGGTGTTGCTATTATATAAACTAATTGTAGCATAAAGGCTTTTGCTGTACAGTGCAACTATCAGGTTGAAAGGAGCTCATCATAATCTATTGTAAATGTGAGTAAATTGAACTAAATTAATTTGACATTTTTTGAGAATTGAGCTGCTGTGCTTTTGTAAAGTGTGGTAGAGTTGGGTTTATGTTGAGGCCTTTCTTAATAAATAGACAAACAAAAATCGCAATATGTGGATTTTCTTACTCTGAATAGTCAGCTGAATATACATTACCTAGCCAAAAAAAATTCATCATCAAAACCTGTAAGCATAGAACTGAAAGGTCAACTTTGTGGAAGAAATGTGGCTGGAAAAAATTCATGAATAGAGATCACCTAAACACTTGGTGAAGCTGAATGGTAAAAAATCAACAGTAAAAAACACATGTTTAAAAGTCAAAGTAAGATGGCCTAAACACAGTATTGGTGCTAATAATTTTTTTTATACTACACATTTAATATAGAAAATGTGTGTGCCAAAGAAGATACTTCTAAGTTTATGTAACATGGAAGTGACCAGTCTTGGTTCCCTAAAAATTTTAAGTTGCTAACAGCCGTAATGGAGTGATGATTTTATACGTGTCCCAAAAATGGTAATTTCTTAGCATTATACTATCTCGCTTCAAGCAATAATAATTTAAAATGATAATTATTCATATTTCTTCATGAGTATTGATATTAAAATTGGTGTAAGCTTCTAGAAGTATATGACCTGTAGAAATTGTCGCATAAATAGTTTTTTGGTAAAATATTAAAACTACAGTACAAAAAACTGTAGTGTCCGTAATTCATGTTGCGATATCTTCACAATGTAGCATTTTAGAACAATACACTTTTTTTTAGATTTACATCTTTTCATGTGAAATATAAATTGGCCAAGTTTAATCTGAATGACAATTAAGATCACTGAAAAATTTTATTTCAAAAAAGTTACGGACACTACATAAAAGGGCATGACATTGTCCTTAGTAAATGTGTTTCTTTTTATCTGATAAAAATATAAATGTCTATGCACATTAAAAAAAAACAAAAAAAAAAACTAAGCATGGATTGAGAGATAAGTGTTAAGTGGTGTTGTGTGATCCTATCGGAAAATTCACATTTTTCGCCTTATGTGGCAATAAAATGAGGTCATTCGATGACCTGAATGTATTGAATGACCAGATTATCAAATCTATGAAGTTGCTTTAAATTGACAGGTACAGCTTTTTAAAAGTCTTGGGTAAAAAAAAAAAAAAAAAAGAAAAGCACAAGTTTGCAAAACTCTACAATCACACGCACACACTAGTCTCAAAGCTTGCCCGTGCCCTTTGATAGTAACGTAACAGCGTAAGATACCACATGACTGACCTCTGAGCAAACGCGAGTAAAAGGTGGAGCTGCGGTTTTTCTAAACAAAAAACACTAACGTTTTAATTTCACAACTGCTTTCACAGAGGTTTTTTTTTTTTTTTTTTTTTTTTAAAGGAGCTTGGTACAAAAAAATTGTATCTTCAGTTCCTTAGAATCTCTGTAGTTAAGCTATAATCCTGAATCATCTACACCCCAGGATGTCTAACATACTAGAATGTGGTATTAAACTGCACTGTGGAAACAGGATTTTATTATGTTTTGTGGCATCTGTTTTTTATTAATGATTATTGATGATGCACATTTTAAATGAGTGATTACACATATAAACTTATTGTGCCTCATAAAACCCAGGAGGAGTCTTAGCAACTACAGCAAACTGCTGGAAAAGTGTTTTCAGTGCATTCATTTCATTTTTTCCCCCAAATAGAAATAAAACTCAACTAATCTTATTATTCCCCTTATATTAGACTCTATCCTGGCTACCAAAGATGCAGCTCGATTTTGAAAATAATCTAACAATATGACATAACCGAGTCCTAGATGTTTCTAATTAGTCTGATTAAAATGTTATCTAAGTACAGTATCTCACAAACTAATAAGGCCTTTTTTTATGTGTTTATCTGTTTTTGTATTGTAACACCACTAGCTATAGTGTACAAGGGATTTTTTTTTCAAACAATACCTTCAGACCAATTGTATGTTTTGTTATTCAGTTCCAACACTAATGGTTATTCATCAACAGTTTGAGTTGTAAACCAATGCTTGGGTAGAATTTCAGTCTCAGTAGTATGCACCTCTGTTACATCTGAACGGTTAAGAAACACAACACCATGGGCTGAGAAAATTACTAGACGGGTAGGATTAGTCTTACAGTAGGCAACTGACTGCAAATAATGGAGGATCAGATATTGGGGTTAAAAAACAATAAATTTGATCATATAATGAATAGAAAATTCAATAAAAAATCTTTTCTTATCTTGTTCTTATGTGTATTTATTAAAATGTATTGTTTATTAAAATTGTAATGTAGTGATTTTTATATGAAAACTACATTTTCTATGTTTCTATTATTATAATTTTTTTTACTGAGGAACCTAAAAACTAAAAAAAGAAATAAAAATAAAAAATATCAGAGTCTGATATACAAGTTTTGGGCTTGTAAATGAACATCTTCAATATGATTCTCTAAAGATGTTTTTTTTTTCTATAAACTATGCATAGACATTTAAGGGTGTGGTCGTGTGTGTACACAGTGGCTTGCAAAAGTATTCGGCCCCCTTGAACTTTTCCACATTTTGTCACATTACAGCCACAAACATGAATCAATTTAATTGGAATTCCACGTGAAAGACCAATACAAAGTGGTGGAGAAGTGGAACTAAAATCATACATGATTCCAAACATTTACAAATAAATAACTGAAAAGTGGGATGTGCGTAATTATTCAGCCAACTGAGTCAATACTTTGTAGAACCACCTCTTGCTGCAGTTACAGCTGCCAGTCTTTTAGGGTATGTCTCTACCAGCTTTGCACATCTAGAGACTGAAATCTCCAGCTCAGTCAGATTAGATGGACAGCGTTTGTGAACAGCAGTTTTCAGATCTTGACACAGATTCTCGATTGGATTTAGATCTGGACTTTGACTGGGCCATTCTAACACATGGATATGTTTTGTTTTAAACCATTCCATTGTTGCCCTGGCTTTATGTTTAGAGTCGTTGTCCTATTGAAAGGTGAACCTCCGCCCCAGTCTCAAGTCTTTTGCAGACTCCAAGAGGTTTTCTTCCAAGATTACCTTGTATTTGTCTCCATCCATCTTCCCATCCACTCTGACCAGCTTCCCTGTCCCTGCTGAAGAGAAGCACCCCCAGAGCATGATGCTGCCACCACCATATTTGACAGTGGGGATGGTGTGTTCAGAGTGATGTGCAGTGTTAGTTTTACGCCACACATAGCGTTTTGCATTTTGGCCAAAAAGTTCCATTTTGGTCTCATCTGACCAGAGCACCTTCTTCTTCCACATGTTTGCTGTGGCCCCCACATGGCTTGTGTCAAACTGCAAACGGGACTTCTTTCTCACACACACACACACACACACACACACACACACACACACACACACACACACACACACACACACAGTGGAACTTTGGATTATGAGCATAATTTGTTCCGGAAGCGGCCTTGTATTCCAAAACAATCGTAAATCAAAGCAAATTCTTCAATAAGAAATAATGGAAACTTAAATTATTCGTTCCACAGCCCAAAAAAAATAAATACATAAAAATAATATAATAAAATTAAATAAAATTAAATAACAAAATAAAATTAAAACAAATTAACCTGCACTTTACCTTTTAAAAAAAGTAAAAATCTCAACAGATAAGTCTCTTATTTGAATTTCACACACACACACACACACACACACACACACACACACACACACACACACACACACACACACACACTCTGCTCTGTTGCGATTCTTTTCAAAGGTTAAGTGCAGGTTCATTTGTTTCTTTTACTTTACAGCAGTGATTCCGTTAGTATGGCTCATGTGTGTGTCATTAGCAATGTTCCTTGATAATTTTTGCAACAAAATTGTATTTTTGATAGTGTGTGTGCGTGCGGATTTATTTTGACTTTTTTTAAAGGTAAAGTGCAGGTTAATTTGTTTTATTTTTACTTAATATTTTGTATTAATAATTTTTATGTATTTATTTTTTTTTAACAAAAATACTATTTTGTTGTAAAAGTTATTGTTATTTTTTTTTTTTATTGTTTTAAACTGTTTTGGTTACAGTTTAAATTCATGTGTCTAGGCTGCAAGGGGAGGGGGAAAAAAAAGCCTTGTCTCTCGCTCTTCAGTCTAAAGTCCTCCAAAGTCAGCTAACAGAATAAACAGCCATGCAGCCTGAAAGTTGCTTTCTTTCCCACATGAGAAATGAGAAGGTGATTACAAAGTCATTAGGAAAGTCTTGCTTTAAAACAGCATTATTAGATAAAGGCCTGGAGGTTTTTGGGAGCTAAATGGACACAGAGGGATTCCATCAGGGCATTATCTACTCGTCCATGCCTCTCAATCGCTCTTATCTCTCCGGCTCTGTGCTTCCTGGGTGGAGACTGCGGCATGCCACAGCTCTATTGTTAATAGTTTAGGAGCTGGTACAGAGAGGATATAACGAGTAGTCCTGTCAGAAAAAAACAGCATGCAGGAGGTCAGTTTAATGTGTCAGGTGATACATCTGTGCCAGGTGATGTGTGCTGTAACGGTTCAGGAAATGACCTCTCAAACCTCACAATGAAAGTCACTCCTGGTTAAACATTTCATATGAATAAAAAAAGAAGTTAAAATCAGTCACTTCAGGATATGGTACGACCCTGGAGCTGCCTCGGGTTCAACTCTGGTGATCAAAACATGGTGCTGTGAACATTGCCCTGTTGCTGGTATGGATTTTTTTCAGCTCTGACTTACGTAACATAGAACTGCCTCAGCTAGCTGAACGTACATCCTGTGCTCTGTCTATTTATAGATTTTAAACCGAACGTGTGAATAAATATGAACTTGGTTTTTGTCTAATAAACTGCTTTATTGTTACAAATCTATACAGGACACCACGGAGCGGTCTGTGATCTCGGTGTGTCTATGGGACATTTATGTATTCAGGAAGGAAATAGTTAAAAACAGACATGTGGAGTGACTCACTAGCATTGTTGTTTTCCTCTGCTCCCATTTCTGCCAAGCCTGGCTCTGGCAGTAAAATCGATATTGAACCCATGAAGCGTTGAAGATAAAATTAGTGAGCAGGCGACCTTGAATAGAAAGTGTAGCACAGCGGTGTTATTCCGCCCATCTTCTGTCTGACCTAAAGGATGGTGGTGGTGGTGTTGTCGTCGACGTCATCATTGTGGTTGACGTCATTGTCAGTGTTGCTGTTTTGCACCTTTTCTTACCTTTTTTTTGTTGTTGTTGTAACTCCTCATTTCTACAATAAATACCACTGCACTGCCAATGTGTTTATTTACTTTAGAGTTTATATTTGCATATTTAATCTTTAAGGTGATATCTCACTTTCAGAGTTGGGGGTTCAAATCTCACCTACTGTTTGTGTGTGTGGAGTTTGCATTTTCTTCCAGTGCTTGGTGGCTTTCCTCACTCAGTCCAAAGACATGTCCAACTTTCCCTTAGTGTATAATTGAATATTTTGAGTGTTAGGGATGTAAATCATCAGGGAACACATGATATGATATTATCACGATACCAAGGTGCCGATTTGATATGGATTACGATTCTCTCTATTGCGCTTGTTTCTATTCTAAACAAATTTAGCAAATACTTTGTTAATAGTTTTTTCTTTGTGCATAGTTGAGAGTGTGCCACCTGTAGGAATATAGAGGAACAGCAACATCTTACCACATCAAATGCAAACATATATAAATTTAAATTAATTTAAAAAATATATCTCTAGTCTCTAGTAAGGGTGTGTGTACTTGTGCCTTGCTATGGGTCGACATCTAATCCAGGGTGTACCGAGCAGTGTAGATAATGGATGGGTGGATTTTGAATGGGTCAGTTTTAAAAATATATATTTTTAACTGAATATGATTATTTTTATTATTTATGGGATAAATAAAGCTGTCTATCTATTGATGGAGACTTCAAATAATAATTGAAAGGAATTAAAATTTATTCAAGCACTACTGACACTTTTTTTTTTCTTTTACGTTCCTTAATTTCATTTAGGCTTCTTGCTTCATGCATGCATGCAAGTATACTTCCTTTGGTTTATCAAGCTATTTTGTTCCATGCTTTGTTAGTAACTTTGCGGCGAATGTAACCAGGGAAGCGGCGTATCCGGGAGTGCAGGGGGGCAAATGAGATCAGCTGGGGCTTTTTGCCATGTCTGGATCTGTGCGCTGTGATTGCATTACAGCAGCACGCAGAGGGACAGAACGAACTGTCCATTTGCAGCAGTTCCTCACCCATTAGGCCTCAGCACTGAAATCCTGCAATGCCCAGTCTCCAGTCCTCCCACTATAATTCAATTACACCCAGGAGAGAGTGCCGATTTAGGAGCCAAGATCACATAGACGCACTAGATCTACGAGCGAATAAGAGATCGGATTTATCTCACTTTTGTATCACTCCGTCCTCATTATCCATTTGCAGCACAGCCTTATTGCTTTAAAATACGAGGCCATACTTTTTGCTGAACTGACGCTTTTGTGTGTGTATTTTCATGCTAGATATGATCAGACCTTGCCGCACACTTGTGGTTTGTTGCCTGAGCCAAGCTGATTTTATCTGTGCAGGTGTTCAAGTTGTCTTTTTTCCATAAGTTGACATTTGGAGCTTCAGCATATTTGTAGTACGTTGGTACTTGTTTATAAAAAAAAAAAATAGTTTAAAGTAAAGAAAAATACCTAGTGTGGATTGTTAATGCTGGGTATTGCAGCTGTGGCTACAGTTTATTATTGCTCTAATCTGTTGCTGTGAACTGATCACTCATTTTGAATGGATTTATAAAAATGCATGGTGGAAAGAGGATGATAGATTTTGGTGCGCACGTGCTAAACGTTTTGGTTATTTATTTCTCTCACGAAACTTTTGGTTTGTAATAGTTCATTTAAAATATAGAATTTCATGTTGGAAAAACCTTGAAATATACAAATTGTGTTATAATATAATATAATATAATATAATTCAACTCCTGTTTTTTTTTATATTCTAATAAAGTAAAGAGGAAACAGGAAGTCTCATATCAGCAACACCTGAATACAGAGTAGCAGCTAAAGTAATCCAGTGCTTTATTCAAATAATCCAGTGCTAATGAACAAATGAGACTGTTAAATTCTCCTTTTACAACTGTTAAACCCGCCATGGGTGATAGAAAAATGCAGCCACAAAACTGTTATTATAATCAAGAGTACATTTTTACTGTAGTCGAGGAGAAGTGCATTTTGTATCTTCGCTTTTTTGGCAACTTTTTTTCGGCCACAGCGCTGCAGGAGACCAAACTAGACTGATGCAGAGACACTGAGGGGATAAATGTAAATCCCTGCCCACTGCGAACAGTAATAGGTTCACTTAGCACAAAACTAATCAGTGTGTGTCTGCTCACTCTCTCGCCTCACTCACTGTCTCGCTCTCACTCTCACTTTCTCTCTGGCTCGCTCGCTTGCTTGCTCGCTCACAAATGATTGATTTCCGGGATATTGTATATGATTTGCGGGTGTCAGGGATCTGGTATCAGTGTGTGGGATGTCTGTATTAGCAGTATTAGAAATCAAAAGTCTTTGTCGCTCACAGTCATCACACTGCATGTTAACGATGCTCACATTCTTTAGTTGCAAACTGATCCGTTCAGTTCACCAGTTGCCAAAAAATGAGATGTTTCATGCACAATACTGCTCCTGGGTTTGTTTGTTTTTCCTACCAGAGCTGCCAGACTGAAGCAAGGAGAGAACACGGAGAGAGACACCTGATAAAGTTCGGTTATGATTATTTCCATATGAGTATTATCACTCTCACTCACTCACTCATCATCTATACCGCTTTATCCTATATCCAGGGTCGCGGGGGGCCTGGAGCCCACCAGGAGACTTAGAGCATGAGACGGGGTACACCCTGGACAGGGTGCCAATCCATCGCAGGGTACACACATACACTCAATCCTACACTATGGACAATTTGGGAATGCCAGTTATCCTAATTCACAGGTCTTTGGACTGTGGGAGTACAGTAAACCGGAGTACCCGGAGGTAACCACCAAGCACGGGGAGAACATGCAAACTCCATGCACACAGAGACGGGAATCGAACCCGGACCCTGGAGGTGTAGGCAACAGTGCTAACCACTGCACCACTGTGCCGAACAGTATGAGTACACATTGAGCGGAATTCGATTTTTTTAAAATGATCTGTTGTGCGGGCATGGCAGCGGCTCTTGTGGGCATGGTGGTCTGCCATGTCTCTACTATTAAAGGGTAAACACTGAAAGTGTAATGTATTTTATAATACAGTGACGTTTTTTTTATATCAAATTACAAAACTGTCCACACTTAAGAAATTTTTTGAGTTATAATTGAAGAATAATTTGTAGTATTATGTAATGAAGTTGCTATTTAACAATCAGTATTTAGTATGAAGTCCTTTAGTTTTCGAAACCTGTTGTCTGGGCATAAAGACAAACGTCTGCAGTACTCTGGTGTCACTCGCTCAACCCATGTCTGCTTGATTGCTCCCTGAAGATCATGTACTTAAGACTCGAGATTCTTGATAGTTACTGCCTCCTTCACCCTTGTGCATTCAATATTTCCTTTTTTTTTTTTTTTTTGTTAGTTTAGTTCTTTTTTCTGTCTAGCCCTGGAGACACACAGTAGCTAGATTTTTCAGTTAATTAGCACAACTTTTTGCACAGGGAGAACTATAATACATGGCATATTTTGTCATAATATGTTTGGCCACCACTTTGTACACTTGCTCCAAAATGTTAAATCTTCCACTGGCTTCTTGTTTCTACAGTAGTGTGTTTTTTAAAATCATAGGATTGTGCTATTGGTTTTTCCATTAATTTATTACCAAATAAAATCAATTTTTGTCAGGCTTGGGGAAAACCTACTTTAAAAAAAATAAAACATAATGCTACTTGAATTAATTACTTTCTACATAGCTTTACTGATTTAATTTAAATTGAACACTATTTCTTTTCCCCCACTACATCAATAATGCAGAGAACATTTTTTTGTATATCCTTATAAATCATACCTTGTGTGATGTGAAAAAAATGTTATAAAAGGTACTATAGAACAGATGTAGAACTATTAGTTTGAAACGAGTTCATTAACCATATGAGCTCTCTGAGCACTCAATCCTTTACCTCATCTGTGTTTTCTGTCGACCCCAATTAGGCGGAACGATGAAGTCACTCACATTAAGATCCAGAACTCTGGTGATTACTACGATCTGTATGGAGGGGAGAAGTTCGCCACTCTGGCCGAGCTGGTGCAGTATTACATGGAGCAGCACGACCTACTGCGAGAGAGGAACGGCGACGTTATCGAGCTGAAATATCCTCTCAACTGCAAAGACCCCACGTCTGAGAGGTAGAACAGCAGCAACGTTGGCACACGGCGCACAACGATTCATTCATAGAATTACATTTCCAACTTCAGTGTGTCCTTACGTTATGAGCAAGAGTGAAATAATCAGTGCATAATTAATGTGCATAATAACATTAAATCGTGTATACTGTATATTGCGTCATCTGGCTCAGCTGAGCGTGCGCCGGAAGCTCGTGTCCGAGCTCGTTAAAGCCGACTGCCTTTACAGTATGTTCAACTCTGACTCGAGTAACCTGAAAATGAGTCTGCGTCTGTCCAGCTCAAAACTTGCTGAGTGGGAGGTTGGATAGTGACGTGCGAACCCCAGCATCAAATGTGATCTTTCACACAGCGGTATACAGTGCACCACATTCTTTATGTTTTATTTCACAAAAGAACTGCACAATGTTCCAGTAAAGCAAGAGATAATTGATTAAGAAGCTGATTTTAGGGTACTAGTCAGTACACACACGCGCGCGCACACACACACACACACCTTTAACACGTATACAGAGAGATTAAAAGAATTCATGAAACCATGCCCTCTAGTGCACAAACTAGAGGGCTATACTTTGGCAATGAGCCAAAACAGACAAATAATTTGATGATCGTATGGGATGAATGTAGTCAGTCCTTTCCGTAATTTCTTCTTCAGATACCATTTCTGATTTTTTTTTTTTTTCTTTGTTTTTCAGAATTCTGATCCAAGAGAAGCTATTTCTCAACTGTGTTTTTATAGTTCGTGTTTCTATCCAGGCCTGCTGTTTTTTTTTTTTTTAATCACCTTGTACTAACAAAAAAATGTTTACGTTTGCGTCTAAGACTCTAGAAGTTTCACTTATCTTTGTCTGGTCATGAAGATCACAGTTTATGATAGCTTGGTTTTTGCGGTTTTTCCATTAAACGAAAACAGCCATGGTGCCACCCACACATATCTTCACTTTTCCACATCAACAGCTTCATCACATGGTGTAGGCGAGCTTTCTTACAAGCACATGTGCCAATTTTCCAACCGCAAACGTATAGTTTGCATCGTTCAGACCGAAACGTGTGCCACGTGATAAAAACTCTTGACAAAAAAAAAAAATTATTATTTGAGGTTTGTTTTGATGCCTGGGCAATATCTGTACATTTTTGTCATATAGATATTTTTTTACCACAAATTTGTAAAAAAAAAAAAAAAAGAAGAAGAAGAAGAAAAAAAAATTAACGTTTAAAGAGATGAACTGAAAGTAAATTGAATTTGTATTTTCAGGTGGTATCATGGCCATCTGTCAGGCAGAGACGCAGAGAAGCTCCTCACGGAGAAAGGCAAGCCAGGCAGCTTTCTGGTGAGGGAGAGTCAGAGCAAACCTGGAGACTTTGTGCTGTCTGTGCTCACTAATGAGGAAAAACATGAAAATGTGGACCGCAAGACAAAGGTCACCCACGTCATGATACGCTACCAGGTATGTAGGAGATTAAAGATTAGGCGCTTAAGCGAGCGATTGTTGGATTTTCAAAAAGCCTCATCATGTCATTTGTGTCTCCTTATGCTGCCGGTACAGGATGTGAAGTATGATGTGGGTGGAGGGGAGAGGTTTGACACACTAACAGACTTGGTGGAGCACTATAAAAAGAACCCAATGGTGGAGAAGAGCGGGATTGTAGTGCACCTTAAGCAGGTGCGCACTTTCTGTTTCACACTTGTAGTCTGTAGAGCTTTTCCTTCTTTTTTATTCTTGTTTTGTATTAAAGCATATTGGACTGTTTGCCAAGCTGCAGTGTTTCTAATAGTTGCCTCATGCTTTCTCTTTACAAATGGAAGCCGTTCAATGCCACTCGGATAAACGCAGCCAACATTGAGAACCGGGTGCGAGAGTTAAACAAAGTGGCAGACAATTCTGAAAAACCCAAGCAAGGCTTCTGGGAAGAGTTTGAGGTATATCAGTGAACTTTCTTTTTTTTTTTTTTCCCCAAGATTTTATCGAGTAGCTCATCTTTGTGGAGAAATGTATTATTTCCACAGGGAAATAGTTATGGCTATACTTGCCTCTGCACTTCTTTGCATATTACATCTGATGAAACATGCAGTTAGAAATTCTCTCAACAAAGGGCCTTCTGTCTGAGCTTCTTACATGACCTCATATACAGCATCTGCGTCTCTCTCTCTCTCTCTCTCTCTCTCTCTCTCTCTCTCTCTCTCTCTCTCTCCCCCCCTCCAGGGGGCGCTAGCTGGACACAAAGTTTCATATAGTTCTTAGTCTTTTTTTTTTTATCTACACCAAAAGCCTATTTTGCCATAAGTACTATTTTTGTTGTATGCCATAGTTCTACCATTACCATTGTTTTCTTCAGTAGTTTTCTTTTATTTCTTTTATGTTTTCCCCCAGATGCTACAGCAACAGGAATGTAAGCTGCTGTACCCCAGAAAAGAAGGCCAAAGAGCTGAGAATAAGAGCAAAAACAGATATAAGAACATTCTACCATGTATGTACTGACACACACCAACTGCCACCACCTATTTCTTTCATGTTTTTCTTTTCTTTTTTTCGTTTTTTTTTTTTTTTTTTTTTGATTGTCAAACAAATCATGCTCATAATCCTGGATTGATCTGTTAAAAGCTGTAATCCGATATCCGATATTAAAATTGTCTCGTTAATTATACTTAAAAAATAATAATAATAAATTCACTAGAGGACAAAAAAAGCAATAAACCAGTGGCTGTAGACTAGTAACAAGATGTGTAATTAAAAGAGGAGATTTATGGATGTATTTAGGAAGTGGGGCAGTTGGTGTGAGAGAAGAGGATGCAGAGGATAGGGTTAGATGGAGGCAGGTGATTCTCTGTGGCGACCCCTGAAAGGGAACATCCGAAAGAAGAAGAAGAAGGTTTAGCAAGTTGCTGTTGTGGGTTAACAAATGAAAAGTGTAAAAGTTTCGGTTGCATGAACATTCGCTCCACCCTGGTGAAAAGGTCTGACCTGGTAAACGTCTTTTTTTTTTTTACAAATGGGTGAATACTTGCTGAATGTCTGTTTTATTATTTTTTTTTATTTGTATTTTTTTTGTTAGTATTTTACAATATCATTACACTTTAATGTGCTTACCCACTTAAATATGAATCTGCATAAATTAGCATCTAAAATTTTAATACTTCAGTTTCTGTGTACCTTTTACATAAATGCTGATAAATGAATACCTGCATGAGTTGGTGGTTTTGTTTAACAGATTTTATTATTATTATTATTATCACGGATTTTCATCCTATACCTTTAGTCCTAATCATGCTCGTTCTATGTGTTGTAGTCGACACCACCCGGGTGACGATCAGTGAAGCAGATCCCGACGTTCCCGGCTCTGACTACATCAACGCCAACTACATCAGAGTAAGTCAATGTCAGGTGAAATGTCTGATGTAATCCCGAAGACGATTTTGCCTCTCATCATTTCTCTGTTAAACACATCCCGAGGATGCCAAGCCCTCGAGAGCATGCAGTGTTGTAATATAAAACGTGACATTTCATATCATTAAATTATTGAAGTGTAAGGAATCTAATAATGCAGCACCGCCACTGTGCGTGTTTCTCTCGCTCAGAGCGTGCAGGAAGAGGGCCGCCATGGGGACGAAGGCAAAGTGTTCATCGCTACTCAGGGCTGCCTCCAGAACACAGTGCTGGACTTCTGGAAAATGGTCTATCAGGAAAACACTCACGTTATTGTCATGACGACTAAGGAGATGGAGCGAGGCAGGGTGAGGTCCGGCCCTAGAGGCTGCTGCGCTTTATTTCCAGCTGTTGCAAAAGAACATATCAAGGTTTATTTTGATAATGCGAGCTATATATAAATGCTGCACATTACAACATTTTTGTTGAACCAGTTTTAACCAGTGCTGTGGATTCTGAACAGATGAGACACATCAGTTTTGAACGTGACGTAGAGAGAATAAACAGATACTTCTGTGTCTGTCTGTCTGTCTTTAAACATGGCTTCAATTGTCATCTTGTCTTTAAATAAACCATTATGTCAGTTCACACTGTAGGCCATATAAAAAATTCTCTTTGTCTCTAGTGCTGGAGACTTCGGTCCAATAATTTGTCTTCAGCTAAATAATTTACATTTACAAAATGAGTGCGATTGGTCAAGCCTCAACAGACACCCTGCTCCAGAAGCCGGGCTGGTACATGTTTATAAAACTAGTCACTGAACTATGTCCAATTATTTTATAGGTTTATTGCCTCCTACAGTATGTTATTAAGTACATGGTTTGGTCCACTAATGTACTTAGAAGCCGATTCCCGAGTTTATTTTTACTCTGTCCATTCTCAGAATAAATGTGTCCGCTACTGGCCAGACACGGGCACAACAAAGGAGTTCGGGAACGTGTGTGTGAGGAACATGGAGGAGCAGGCTGCTCAGGACTACATTCTTAGAGAGCTGGAGGTCACGCGTACAGATCGGGTAAGACCTTTTCGAGCTTAAAGATGAGTTTTCCCTCATTTCTGCAAAAAGGGATCCTACGTTACACCTCACACCCCACAGATAAAATAAACCACAGACGCAAGACAGATCTGCAGCTTTTAATGTAAAAATCCCTCAACACCTCACAAAAAACAACAAAGCTATTACATTTGTTGGGAAATTGTGGGATTACTGTGTTAAATGCTTCAGATTAAAGTGCAGAGAAGTTTTTTCACAAACACCCATACAAACACCCCACCTCACGGATTTTCGCCTTAAGAACTTAAATTTTGCAAGAAATTTGCTTCAGTATACGAGCAAAAGTTAAAGGCTAAGTTGCAGTTACATCCAGGAGCCGTTCAAAGCATATTTGTGTCAGTGAAAAGCCAGACGAAGCGAGGATGTTTTTTGCATTTTGTGATTTAGTGAAGGTATAGCACCAGGGGTTCCAGTAGCAAGAAGAAAAGGGACACAGTTTCAGTTTAGTTCTTAAAGCAGTCAGTACCAAGAGGAATCATTTATTATGATTAAGTAAGGTTTAATGTCTATTTATTTCATATTTTACTTAATTTATTAGGTTTTTTCCCCTACATTTTAAGTTTTTATTATTTTTATATGCAAAAAATATAAATATAGAGTTGGAAATTATGGGTAATATTTTTGGGTGTCCAGAACGAATTATAGGCATTTATGTTATTTCCTATAGGAAAATGCTTTTTATTATACGATATTTTCATACAAAGAACTCGCCTCCAGAACGGGTTAAATTTATATGCCAAGGTGCCACTGTATTATTTAAATAATCAGCAATTATTTAACACCTGATCTGTTTATTTATGCTTTCTTTCTTTCTTTCTTTCTTTCTTTCTGACAACCAGTCACACAAGTGTTTCATAAGGGACTATTTGTTGAGCCTGGACTTTCTGCATAATTTTTTACAATTTTATTAAGATTCAAGCCAACGCTAACATTTACTTTAAGTGTCCAGGGTTCCACACTTGTAATAAGCTGATTATAAGAAGCCCATTATTATCACATCTTTAAACAAATGTATTGTAATGTATTACGAACCTGAATAACTCACTTTAAGAACCATAGATTTACAGCACAAACATATTTTAGACTTTGCATTCTTTCTGGCTTGCTTTGTATTTAACGTTTGTCTTATTGACTCATTCGCTGAATGTACGTTTGGTCTTTGTATAACTGTAGAAGGAGGCTTCCCGGTATATCTGGCACTTTCAGTACCTGAGCTGGCCTGACCACGGCGTGCCCAATGAACCCGGAGGAGTCCTGAACTTTCTTGAGCAGGTCAACCGAACTCAGAACTCCATTCCAAACACCGGACCTGTCATAGTCCACTGCAGGTAATTCACAGTGCAGCTTTATACCTCTTTTATACCTACAGTCTGCTAAATCTGTACAGCTATTTGTACTGAGTACAGCCAGGCCTGGATCCATAGCCATTTTTCTTATATGAAATTAGATTTTCTTTATTACTATTTTAATATTTATTAACTAACCACTCTTACTGTATTTAAGCAATACATGATTTTTTTTTTACATAGAGTCGTTGTTGCAGAATTTTACAGCATTTACAGCATTGCTGCACCAAAACCTGTCCTTCTGTGACTAGTGCAACTATCGTTGATCTGGTGACCGACAGTGTGATTAATAGGGGTGAAAGTAATTTAAGATTTTTATAAATATACATATACTTAAAATATGCCACTGCTGTTATGCTCTAGATCAGCACCTGTGGTCCGATAAGACGGTGCCTTGGCTATTAATTTGTAGTTCATTCTCACCTGCCAGTTGGTGAAGTAGTGTGACACAGGGCAGCAAAACATTGCTGACTCCATCTGATTTAACAGTCAAGGGATGTACATGGTTGAAAAGTGGAACACATCAACAAGCCAAATCTTGAGTGACAGCCCTCGTCACAGCTGCTGCTCACAAACCCTGGTGGTTTCTGCTGGGTGGCCAGTGCTGCGGCATTCCTTGTCTCTCTCTCTCTCTCTCTCTCTTTTTCCTCTCTCCACCCACAGTCAAGTGTATTTTCTTCAGCAGTGGCGATGCCTATGCGCATAGCCTGTCACCAGGTCCAGCAGTTTGCAGCCGTTTCTTCTTGAGTGTCAACTATGATATCGACACACTTCAGGTCATGCTTGCAAATGTCCCAGTTTTGCAGCTATGAGGACCCTGTGGGCCAAGGTCCTGCAGCAAGTTCTGAGTACATGATGTCTTCAGGGATCCGGCCATCCCGCATACGCCTAATTTGACCAAGCCAGCAAAGCAGAGTCTGTCACTCACACTATCCTTCGTTCCACATGCATGAACTTACAGCCATCCATGACTGCCTTCTTGGATTGACGGAGAGAGAGAGAGAGATTGTAGGGTATGCCATCCCTCCTGTCTAGAAGTCACACGTCTTTTTTGCTCACTTGAACTCCAGAGTGGTTGTGTAGTCTTGTGGGATGCAAACACCTGCTTTTCTTATTGTGTTTATGAACCAAGACTAGAGTTACTGTATTCCCAAAAGTCAAAATGGAGAAACTGCATTTAAAGATTGCATTCTGACTGTGGTTTAGTGCCATTAGTTATTTGGATTACAGACTGAAATTCAACAGGCTGTCTGTTTTTTTTGGTAGCATGTAGCTATGCAACAACTTGATCAAAGCCTGAAATTTACTGTGGCACAGACACCCTTTTTTTCACATATTGATCTTTAAATCCTTTATGAAATACTGTTGTATGGTGCATGCGGAAAAACAAACAAACAAAAAAGACATCACAGCTTCAGCCTGCACATGCACTCTGCAATTGTCATGAATTTGCTAAAAATCCATTTATCATACTTTATTTCCAAAGGAAATTTTACAACGAGGTAAACTAGAAGCCTTGCAGGGCCGTTTCAAATCCGAGATTGTTGTGACTGAAATGTGGATTTCTTCATTTTTCCTTTTCTACCTCTTAATATTGCAGCCTGGTGGCTTATCCAATTAAATGAATTAAAAATTCATTACTTTTATAAAATTTTATTTGTATAACAATTAAATTAAATATAAAAAAGGAAATTAAATATAACAGATGATGTGTTTAACTTTAGATGTTCATAATTGGAGGCTCAGGTGAGCCAGGTAGTGCTTGAAGTATTAAAAACTACTTGATGATGATCCAGTCCAATAGGTGGCAGTATTGCACAACCACCCATTAAAAGAAGAAGCGATAATTTTGTAAAAGCAAGAACTTGCCGAAGATGCAAGTAGTTCGTATCTTCTGCAAAGCTCTGGTATATTTTTTTGGAATTTAACTATTTTAGACCAAGGCGTACTAAAATAAATTTAAATTAAATCACAGTAAATGAAATAAAATGTGTAATTTGATTTTTGAATCAGAAATCCCAATAAATTTAATCGACCAACAAAAGACAAATTGTACATCTCTAGTGGATGGCACTGTTGTTTTGCACCTCCAGGGTTAGAAGTTTAAATCTTCGCTGTGGTCCTTTTTCTTTCCCTTCCAGCACTGACCGCTGATGTGAAGTGATCGGTCATTGTAGCCATATTGTTACGGTGACAGTTGAAGATGGATAAAGTGGTGACCAAAAGTATTGAGACAAATATGAAATTTAATGTTTTAATGACACTCGTTTTTTTTTTTATAATGAGACTAAGATAATAAGAATAATTTATTTTATGCAATGAAATTGCTATACAGCAATCAATATTTAGTATTCTAATATTTAGTAACTTCTTTATTCCTTAAAACTGCTGGATCGACATGTGACTAGAGCTAAAAAGACGTCTCCAGTACACTGGTGTGGCCAGATGCCATGCCTGCTTAATTGTTAGCAATTAAGAAGTTAACAATTCAGTTGAGAATTCCCTAGTTTTAGCCATGGACATCCCGGCTTTAGACAGTAAAAGACCTGCCACATATTTGTTCCATCCATTAACTAAACCAACTGATTAGCACAACACTTCAACCAGAGAGATGAGCCCTAATAGCCTGTTTTTTGCACAGGGAGTTCTGAATTACATGGCACATGTTGTCTTAATACTTTTGCACACCACTGTACTGGATACTGGCCACTACGTATGATTTTAAAGTTATTCTTGTGGAATTTAATATGACAGGTTTATGTCATATTATTGCCATCACTGGGATGGCATACTCAGGGCACTGGTGGCTCAGGGGTAGGTGTTTCACCTGCCATGCGGACGGCCCGGGTTCGATTCCCAGCCAGTGCCCACACCCCAGCCACTGGATACAGTGCCGGTCCCAAGCCCGGATAAAATGGGAGGGTTGCGTCAGGAAGGGCATCCGGCGTAAAACCTGTGCCAAGTTGTAGTGCGGACTGGATATTCCGCTGTGGCGACCCCTTGCTGGGAGCAGCCGAAAGATGGGATACAACTGGGGTGACATACTCAAGCAAGCCTTTAATTTTGTGTGTGTGTGTAGACAAAAAGTGTTTTTGAAAACAGAAAAGTAAATCTTAGATTTGCTTTCAGATTGCCAAAACAGCATTAAAAACAGTAAATCTATACACTACCATGTTGTTTTGATGACTTGTATTGGTTTTAAATTTTCCTCCTTATCTGTGTTTGCTTTAATTACAGCGCAGGGATCGGAAGAACAGGCACAATAATTGTGATCGACATTCTTATTGATATCATAAATAGACAAGGTATGCTGTTAATATCAATCCTGATATTGTGGTAAGCTACAGTGAGAGCTAATAAGTGATACAGTGGTGTGTCTGTTATTGTGGTTAAGTCTGTTCACCGAGGTGTATCTCTGCATAGGCCTGGACTGTGACATCGATGTCCCAAAGACGATCCAGAGGGTGCGTCAGCAGCGATCTGGCATGGTCCAGACCGAAGCTCAGTACAAGTTCATCTACATGGCCGTACAGCAATACATCGACACGGCACAGAAGAGACTGGAGGAGGAGCAGGTAACATTTCATTCCTTAGGATTGTGTTTCTAGGAGTCCCCCTGTTTGCTTCCCCCACTTAATCACCACCACTTCACCGCCTGTGTAACAGCATCCCCGGCAGTGTGAGTTCAAAGCCATAAAAAAAAAGGAGAAGATCTTTTGTCCAGGAAGTATGTATCATTGCTCCACTTGCCCACAGCAGTTTGTCATGGTGGTGTTGTTGATCTTTTTCAGAGGAATAAGACAAAGGAAAGAGAGTACTCCAATATCAAGTACCCTCAGATGACAAATACGAGGGCCATGCCCAACATGAGCTCCTCTCGCTCTTCACCTGTGTAAGTTCCTCCACGCACCCACTAGTCACAACCCACACAGGGGTTAATTACTGTATTCATGAAGAAGTTTCATTTATGAGGAATCATTTGAATTTACTGTTGTTGCTTGGGTACTGTAAGTTGTCCCAGTGAGTGTATGTTAAAGTGTCTTTAACAAGTAAGTAATTTTCCGTGAACTGTTTAAGTAACCTGAGCTAATCTGCAGATTTTAGTGTCTGTAAACGACCTATAGCTCACGCCCACACTCACTAAACTTACATCTGTTTGCTGTCTGATGAGTGTTGTGACGTACAACTACCTTTATTTTGTTTGTGAAACATCCGTTGGACGGTAAACTGTAAACCGCACTGCACATCTGTATCTCTGTTTGTTAGTTTACTGGTGAGATTTGTTTGGAGAGTAAATCAGTCATAGTGCACACACTGTTTATAACATCCTGTCTTATTTCACTAGAATGAATGATGAAACATCCAGTGTGTACGAAAACGTACACATCAAAACCCCAAAGAGCTCAGTCTGCACAAACTCCAGGAGATAGGGCCCGGGGCTGCTGCCTCACACTTTCCCTGTGTGAGTATGCGTTTCCGTTTCCACACACACACACACACACACACACACACACACACACACACACACACACACACACACACACACACACACACACACACACACAAACTGCAGTTAGCACCACGCAGCTGCTTCTACAGGTGGTGTCAGGGGTATGAAAGTCAGAGGGTTAAACAAGAAAGTGAAAAGTCAAAGTCACAGTATAAATATTTCCATTTCATTAGAATAATTATATTTTGATCATGATTAAATTATAAATTTAAGATCTTGTGGTATGTAAGGTTAAGTAGATTCAATGCAAATAATTGCAGTTTATTACACTACATATTATTATATACTTATTCTACGAGTAATTTATCGTTCTTATACCACATCACTGATCATTTCTTGAATGTGAAAAGCAAGATTTTCTCTTACTGTCATCTTTAATTTAAACCACAGGTTTATACTGTACATGGCCTGGCCAGGAAAACCCTCCCTGTTTAGATATAAATACTTAAGAGCTCTAATTACTGCAGTTTCAGCTGTCTCCATAAGTTTCATTTGGAAACAGTTGCTTTAACTCTAACTGATGTGGTAAAAAAGCTTCTTATTTTAGACAATCATGTCTGAAAAATAGGGTCGTTTACTGAAACCCGGGAGCCAATGTGGCACGTGTCCCTATATAACCGGTATGTACTATAATCGAATTAGAGCGCAGATTTCGGTGCCTCACTTTGGCGCCACCACACATGAAGAATAATTTCCAGACGTGAATGGAGTCAAAAGCTCTAATAATACAAATCGACTGATCTGTGTAATAACGTGAGTTTGCCGATTGTTTTCAAATTCTGAATTAAAAGCACAACTCCAAATGAGGAAATGAGGTCACTCATGTGAATATCATAATTACACTAGCTCTGATGTCAGCAGGTAGCATTAGCTAATTATGGTATATTAGCTAATTACGCTTACATTAAAATGCCTAAAGCTAAACGTTTCTGACACCGCGACATGGAACAAAACAAACTATTGCTTGAAATGGGGGAAACACATCAAACCTGATGAAACATTTGAGGAAACACAGGATGATTTAAAAGCAGAGGAATGCACCTTATTTAACAGCTGGCAGTGTGGGTGTGTCCGGCCCCAGTCAGACCAACCCTAGCAAAGTCAGGACAGTTGTGGTATTTTGCCAGATAAGGCAAATGTCATATTACTGCAAAAGAATCGCTGGCATTTGAAGCTGGTTTGTAACGTACCAAGAATCCCAACTTTTCTGTTATTGGTGTTAAATTATTGTAGTTGGGTTAGGTAGTATGTAAATTAGTTTAGTGTTTTGTATCTATTTATATTTATGTATGCTTTAAATATATTGTTTAATTGGGTTCCACAATCCAACACATTATTATAACCTGGAAGAATAATGCTAAATTGTCACATTTACAGAACAAATGTGGTGAAGAAAAAAAAATCATGAATGAACTTGATCTAAGATCGCTTAAACACTTGATAAAGCTGCATTGTAAACAATCAACAGTAGAAATCAGAGCTCTGTTTGGTAGTGAAATGAAGCATATTTTCACATGGGCAGTGAAATGAGGACTAGACAGCTACTGTACTGTATGTGGAAATAAGAAAACCATTAGTTAGCTGGCGATTAACTAGTGGGACAAAAAAAAGATTTGTTAGAGAGCATAAAGTTGGAAAACATGGGGGTGGGGGGAAGTCATGTGGTCAGATGAGTCTAGATTGACTCTACTCCAGGCGGGCGTGCCATGGGAAGGAAAGCACATGAAGCGATGCACCCATCATGCATAGTGGCCACTGTACCAGCCATTAGAGGCAGTGTTGATCTGGGGTTGTTTCAGATGGTCAACTTTTTCTGGCAATAAAGTGAAGTCGGCTGATTACATCTTGACCTAAACCCCTTGAAAGTCTTTGAGATGTGCTGGAAACGACATTATTAAGTGGTTCGACTTTCCCATCATCAGTACAAAATGTCAGCCAAGAATGAATGCAACTATGGATGGAAATACATGCAACATTGCAAAAGGTTTTCGCAATAATGTCACGATGAATGTGCACTGTAATCAAAGCCAAAGCCCGTCCAATTCAGTATTATTTTGTTAATGTTTGGTTTTTTGACCAGGCAGTGTACTGTAGTAATGCACTCATTTTAATGTTTCTTATTCTACAGTAACAGCTCTTTCACAGGGGATCTAACCCTAATTATGAAATAACAAAACTGTTGTACTTGAACAGACAATCTTTCACTAAGGAGATAAGTCTAGATAAGGCTAGACATTCAGCGGGTTTTCTGCCATGGAAAAGACAAAAGAGGTTTACAGCTGCTGTAATGAAACTGATAACATGAACAAATCTGATTTGCATCCCTCAACATTAAACCTAAATGCTGTGGTATAAGAAGAGTAGGCCATCACACCACTTAACTGTGGAGTAGATTTTCTACAGCTCATACACAAGTGCTTCACATGATCTAATACTACAAATAAACAGATTCTTGAAATAATCTTTAGTGTGTTGACATTTTTTGGAGACCTTTATTTAACATTTATCGAAATACCCTCGGTCATAAGCAGTTTGTAACAGTCACATGTTTTGCAAAGTTTATCAGCACAGGAATGTCTTTAGGTCAGATGAGTTGATGATTTCCCCAAGGGGTTCTACATTGAAACATTTTCTTAGAATGAGCACTACAATAATTCTAAGTAATATATTTGCCTGAGATTTATGAATGTTTGAAATCTCGGTTGCTGTTGCTAAATCTTAGTAAAAGGATTAGAATTTTATCTGAGGAAATAGCATAAATAATATGCAAATGTTGCTTGTTTAACATAAGAACTTAATTAAATCGAGTAAAACTATTAAGCAAATGAACTACATTGAAGTTAAATAATCCAACATTATATTTCTAGTACTATGTTGCTACTTTTAGACTAAATAAACACTGTGTTGTTGGTCTTTCGGCTGCTCCCGACAAGCGGTCGCCACAGCTATCTGGTCCGCACAACAACTTGGCACAGGTTTTACCCCGGATGCCCTTTCTGATGCAACCCTCCCATTGTATCCGGGCTTGGGACTGGCACTGCATGAACAATATAGTGTGGTGTCGTACCTAATATTTGGTGTATAAGTGTAAACAACTTGCCAGAAATAAGTATTGATGTAGAAGGAGGTGGGTTGACTTTGAAGGTTCTCCAAAACACAAAGGCAACACTGAGCCCTGTGTCTTAGTTGTCAAGTATGTGGATAAATTATGCTACCAAAATAATAGCATTACTGTCTTAGATGAAATGACATTTTTAATCTACAATGCTTTAAGTTTTTATGATTTTTTAAATTTTAATTAACCGTGTGTGTGCTGTTGCTTTTTTTCAGTAGAGGTGCTATGTGCAGGCACTTGGCTGTGAGGTGGACTCTCACTGGTGTGTTGGAGATGTGATCGGTGGACCCCGAGAGCTCCGCAGCTCCCCTTCAGTCCTTCCTCGCCGACTGACTCGCTGTCAAAGTGCCTGATCCGCTACAAACAGCCAGAGCAGAGCCGCCTCGGTGCTTCTCCCTCTAGTCTGATAAGCCGGCACAGTTCTACCTACCTAGCGCTCAGCTACGTGATCACTTGTAAACAGACTAAGACTGTTAAACAGGACTAAACTCTAGGTTTCAACTTTGTCCTGTCCACACTCTGTATGCCTGCTGCCAGACCATGTGCTGTCCTAAAGCCGTCTGTTGTAATAGTAACTAATAGTGCTTCGCTGTGCGAGGGACACAGCGGAGCAATCCGAATGTATACAACAGAAGATCTTACCAAGCTTGCACGCTTAATAATGTAAAAAAAAAGCAGCTAGTCCAAACATCTGAGATGTTCCTAATGTCATTGTTAGCTAACAGCATAAAACGGGTGACTTTTTAAAGTGGTACATGCCGTAGCTAGATTTATAATGTGCCAATAAGCAGGCTGCATTTTATGCTTTGGTAAAAAGTGCTTTGCAAAGCCTCATCCTGTACTGATTATATACAGGGACACATGCTACAGTAGGTTTTAATGGGCTCGTAGACCAATCAGCTTCTGTGTTTGAAGTTTTTTTGTTTGTTTTTTTTGTTTTGTTTTTCCCAGCAGGCATGGCTTCAGAAGTATTTTATTGAGTATCTTGTTCTAGAAGGTTTCAGCAGTTCAACAATAACACTGATTATTTCTCCTATGTTACTGTACATCTATAATTGATTTCTTGCAACACAATCGTAAATGATATTTTTTGACAGATATTGGAATGTTTGAGCAGGGTTGATGGGTTGAAAAAATGTCATTTAATCCTTATTCCACATTTTTAGAGGAAGATTAGTAACCTTTTTGATTGATATTCAGGGTTTGTGTATTACAAATGTGGTGATAAATAGGCATTCAGGGATTGTGTGTGTTCAGGGATTGCACTCTATATTTCATCAGAAACGGGTCAAGGGGTGACTTAAGAGGTGTGTGAGTCATGACGAGTTTATAAAAGTTGTGGTGGCAGTGAGAGGACAGGTCAGCGCGATGGTCAGGACACTGGTATGTACAATCTCAGTGCAGATTGAAGTACTCCAGATGGCCCGAGACTAAGGATACAGAATAGGGTTGCCTGTGAAAAAGCAATTTGTAAAATGCTGGTAATCCACACAGGATGATTGGAAGAAAACAGCATGACTTGTGATGTCAAAAGGAGTAGAAGCTGGTCTGAGATTCTGTATGCTTAAAATAACTCGGATCGGATTAATCACTGTCTACTGTACATCCATGAAACATGTCTATGGTTTCTGTGAAAACTATATGAGAAGGAAGGTGATTTGATGGCCCTGTTTTTATTCTGATCCAACCCAACTGTGGTTTAAATTACTATATATAGTGCCCTCAGGAATTATAGGCACCCTTCAAAAAAAAAAAAAAGGATTGTAGAAATAAAATGTTGCACAGACGTTTTCAGTGAAACAATAGGAGAAACTAGAATACTGTGCAATCTTGAGCAAACCCTCGTTTCTTCATATTTTGAGAGCCAGAGCCAGACGTTCTTCTATTTTAAATGGAATAGTTTTCCAGGCTTTGGCAGGTTTTTGTTTTTCATTTTTAATCCAGTACCTGTACCTGAGGAGTTTCAGATGACTGTTTTTTGGTGGTTAAGCCACACAGTGACCTTTGAATCATTGAAGCGTGAAACCACATCTAACTTAAGGCATGAACCAGTGAGAAACAGGCACAGGTGATGACAGATGATCAGACTGGTGATTAGTATACTGGTGATGCTGAATGCTGAGGGGTTGGAACAGATAAAAGGGGAAATGAGGTTGCAGCTGAGCTTGTTACTGTACATAAACAACCCTTTTTTAAGTTGTATCTTTAGGCACTTTATAGCCTGTCACAGTAAAACATTTGATCCCATTTGCTTAATTTTATCTGCAGAATTTAATTTAATGTGAACAAAAATGTGTTTTTGTTCTAAAAATTTATTCTTCTTTGAAACAATAGCTTTTTCCGTTAAACATTTGCTGACACCCTTGTCACGTGAACTACGGTTCCTGGGTTATAAATATATGGTTGCACACATGTAAAGTTCTCTTGTTAGTCATTATTGTAGGGAAAAAGCCAAAGAATTTTTAACATGAAAGTACCTAACCCTCGTCCTGCCCAAATCAGGTAATAAATTTTTTTTTTTTTTAAATGTCAGTTAGAAATTCCATTAAGCACAATTAGGGCCGAAGCTTCTGGTTGGAACCAAAATAGAAATTCTACACCTACAAACAGTTTGGAAGCATAACAGTAAAGAAGCATCAGCACATAAGATGTAAAAACATCTAAAACAAGCACTATTAGGACCACAAGTTGTAATGCTCAGATGGGACCAAGACTCTTTGGTCAAGCCACAGCATCAGGAAAAGCACTTGATACACCACTGTGAAATATGGAGTTGGATCAATGGAGTTTTTTCATTTAGAAGGCTGTATCTTCCAGGAGGTTAAGACTTGGCCAGACTTGGAGCTAAAATCAAGACGGAGGTGGTTAAAGATATTCAAAATCACGTTGGTCCAATTTAAAACATGTTCTTCATGGAGATGGGGACTAAACGCTGTGTACAGGTGTCACCATCCTTGTTAGACATTACAGGAAGAGAGTGCATATCATATTGAAACCAATGGTTTGAAGAAAGAATTTACTCCATTTTGTCTAAAAAGCAAAAAAATAAACATAAAATTTTCTAATACCCTTGTATGCTTAAGCAAAAAAAAAATCACTTATTGCATGTGATGATTTTTATAGAGGAATTTTGTCTCATTTTTAAGAATATTACCAATATCTTTTTGGAGGGCACTGTATTCAAATTTCACTATTCCTTGCTGGAAATTAACCTCTGTTTGTAAGATTTCTGTTTGTTTTTACTATTTCTTGAGCTCTTCAATTAACTCAGAGCTCCTCCAAAGTGTGTCTGGTAATGCTTCCCCTGAGCTCCATTTATTTCACTCTTCCTTGAAACGTGCCGTTTCAGTGTCTATGTAAATGAGCTACTGCTGAGCCATGCCCACCAGAGAAACGAGCAGAGCAACAAGCCAGGGAGGTTTACTTCTTACTGTATATGAGGTCACAATAGGGGAAATCTGATTGGCTTGTTTAAACCCTGGACGATACGAAACTGAAAAAAATGTACTGTGTATGAAATAATTGTACACAAGTCATATCCTTGATCCTCACACACGAGTGGTAAGCAGCAGTAATGTTTAGTACCTCTTATTGTCTGAGGATGTTCATGTTTGGCCTTAATGGAATTTGCAAACATGAAGCACTTGTGTATGAACTACACTCTTATGTGTGTTAAACAGCACTATCACTGTTGAACTGAACTGAGGAATTTGCTATCCTTTTGATGACTTTTGATGCCAAATCTATTGTAACTGCGCATGTGGAGGTTCGAGCCTGTGGGTGAGATGAAGTGTATTGTTACAAATGTGCTGCAAATAACCGAACACTGAAGCTAATGCACGAAACGATGTCGCAATGTTCAAGCTTATTCGCAAACTTATTTAGCACTGTCAGAAAAGAAGCGTTATATTTATGACTTCTCTTTTTGTACTAGGACGCTTGTTTGTGTCTTGCTCGTTCTTCTGTTTGTTGCGTTCACTTTGCCACTGTGAAAATGGCTAAGGGGTCAATCTTCGCTGTTTTGCTGAGACTTCAATACTTGAAACTGCGTAACTGCTGAGTCCTAGCTGCCGGCTAGTGTGAGGACATTTTCTGAGTGTTAACATGTAGATAATGTTTTTTGCCATTTCCTTGTTTTGACATCATTGATATGTTTTAGATCGTAGATTAAATTTTTCATTGATTTATTATTTAGTAATACATGTGACATTGGAGAAAATGCTGACTGGTTGCTTTTGTATATTGTAGTATTATTATTATTATTATTATTATTATTATTATTTGGACGTTGCAATGTTAATAATCCTAATGTATGCAAAACATTGCTATTCTACATTTTTTAATAATTTTCTTTCAATGTGTTCTTTTTTTCCTGTTATTCTTTTTTTTTCTTTTAGTCCCTGGTTCAATATTATGCTGTCTGTCCTTGTATAAATACTGTTTTCCTCTTGCACTGGCTAAACCTAAACGCCTTCTTTTGTGGCAACCACAGCTGCGATGACTATCTTAACTGATAATGAATAAATAAATATGATATTTAAACATAACACTAAGCCCTGTTTTAAATACCCTCTTATATTTAGGCAGACTTACAAAAGTACCCATCATTGGACAGATTCTTACACTGGGTTACTAGGTTACTAACTATGTACCATCAGTCAAAGACTGTTGGGAAGGGTTTTTATTCCAAGTATCGAAGGAACAGATATGTCTTATTTCGTCGAGTAAAGATTGGCAGAGACTCAACTGTAGGAGGGAGTGAACGCGGTGCGGTGCATGGTGTGATTAGAGCTGTGCACTTGACTCACTCACTCATCGTCTATACCACTTTATCCTGTATTCAGGGCCGCGGGGGCCTGGAGTCTATCTCAGGAGGCTTAGGCCATGAGGTGGGGTACAGCCTGAACAGGGTGCCAATCCATCACACACTTATTCACTCACACACACACACACACACACACACACACACACACACACACTTATTCACACACTAGGGGCAATTTGGGAACGCCAGTTAGCCTAACCTGCATATCTTTGGACTGTGGGAGAAACCTGAGGAAACCCACCAAGCACGGGGAGAACATGCAAACTCCATGCACACAGAGACAGGAATCGAAACCAGACCCTGGAGGTGCAAGGCGACAGTGTTAACCACTACAAGACCATGCTGCCTAGCTGTGCACTTATGAAAAGATAATGTCTCATACCACACTTGTTAATTTTTTTTTCCCCGCTATAACAGCATGCCATTGTTGTGGTTTATTTTTATATAGGTTTATAGAATTTACACTATATATTATTTGCGGCTAGTCTTTATAGAAAAGGTGTCCCTTTTTTGATGTAAAAACGTATACACTACTATACTGCCTGGCTACACACACACAAAACACCCCAATGTATTGTTCGATTGCCTTTAGCTTTTTAGTATGGTGACTGATATGAAAATGATTCCTCATGCACAGACAATCCCTCTTTCAATATTTGTCTGGATGGAACAAAACAAAAAAAAAAACCTCCATTGATGTGATAATCTGGTCATGCACTAGGTCATCGTCTCACGTGATTTTACTGCAGCATAACGTTGTTGAGCCTAGACCTGACCAACTGAATCGGCCGCAGATCATAACACTGCCTCAACAGACTTGTACACTCAACACTATGCATGATGGGTGCATTCCTTTGTGCTCCTTAATTCTCACCCTGATGTACGCATCGTTCTGGAATAGTCAGTCTATGTATTGCTATCTGTCTTCTCTGCCATAATGAGAAATTCTAGTCAATACCATAACTTGAATGCCAAAATGTGCAGGTAGGATTAGACTGAATAACAGAAAGATGGTCAATAAAAAACATTATGTTCATCTCTCTCATCCATTATCGTTTTGCCAAAATCTCTGCAGTGATCCTCCACACTTCTCCCCTCAAAGGTTAGGATCTTCAAGCTGTCTGAGAGCCAGGAGTGAATTGCAGTAGGTCAGTCTTGAAATAACAAGGGACTGAACAAGCACCTGAGTAGCCTGTGAAGAAAGAAATGGGCGAATTTTTCTGATGTTGTAAAGAGGAAATCGACAACAACGAGGAAGGTTAGCAATTGTGGGGAAATTGACAGTGGATTGTACAGAGTTACCCCAAAATTGTATTACCACAAGCTGTCTAAGATTACCTCCTAGACAGCCTGAAGAACCTAACCTTTAAATTGGGGTGGGGGGGGGGGGGGGGGGCGGGGGGTGAGAATCACTGAGATTTTGGCCAAAAGAAAATGGATGAGAGAGATGAACGTATAATGTCATAGTGATTTTTTTATTGACCATCTTTCAGTTTTTCAGTCTAATCACGTTTTTGAATTCAAATCATGTTATTCCCAGAATTTCTCATTATGGCAGAGTGATGGGTGCATTCTTTTATGCTCGTCCCTTCTCTCACTGATGTACCCATCATGCATAGTGTCGACTGTAAAGCCTGTTGACAGTGTTATGACCTGCGGTTGCAGTCAGCTGATGACCTGGATGTACTACATGACCATATTCACATCAACAATGGTGTGGTGTGAGGCATTATTTTTTTCATACTGTAAGTGCACATCAACAATGAATCGCACTGGAATTAGAAAGAAATCAGTGCTGTTGTATAGCAGAGTGACATCAGGCTCATGTCTCAACAGCACCAGGTGCATTTTGAAAATGCTGTATGTTTATGACTGGCTACAACGCTTCCTGTAAGTAGAGGAGTTATTCTATAAGCGGGTGTACATTCCATGTCTGTTGGTGATAAATGTATCTATAGTATAAAGAAAAGGTTTTGTCTGTACATGATCAGAACTAGCTCTTACAATGATATCTTTACGTTCTATACATTGGAGGACCCGGAAAAAAATTATCAGTCTGTATCTCTGTATGTCTGTCCAGCCGATTTGTTACAGCATCACGCAAAACTGGCTGAACAGAATTTAAAGAAACTTGGCCAGTCCTTCAGTATTTGCCTAAAGTTGAATCTGCGCCATGAATTAAATCAGAAGGTTGAGTAGAAGGGACGTTATGAGCAGTTTTGCACCAGATAACCTCACAGCTGCCACGGCTTTTTCGGATGAATGCAGCGTTTTGCCTTCGGGGTGGGCGTGGCTATCGCCTCACTTAACAGAGCCAATCAGCCAATCAAAGCCAGATTTACGGTAAATACACAGATTTTTACATGCGGAACCCACAGTGCCCAAATCCTCACCAAACACAAACATATGCACTACACGGCATGGAATACTCCAAGAAAGGTATGTAACATTTGAAAACTGAATCTTCAAAGATGAATGGATAGATTGTATGTTTATTTTACCTGCAGGAAGTTTAAAACCAGTTTGTTCCGAAACCGTGGTGTTAATTAATGCAGTGATGTGAAGCGCCACCATCAGATAAAATACAGGTCGTTACATCGAAAATATCCACAGCATCCCGCGGTGAGAGCATGTACAGTAAATTACCCGAACTGAGAGAGTTAGCCGCTCAAATCAAAATGTTGAGCTAAAGTGACGTCGTGAACAGTCATGTTCCGGATGTAAACAAGTCATACACAATGTAAACAAAGTCATCTACTTTAAACAAGGAGTGTATTTGGCTGACAATGAAAGAAGTTCAACTTAGCGGCCCGCTAATACTCACAAGCTTTACTTCTCTCCAGAACTTAATATACTGTAGTAGTAAGTCAGTTTTGCAACCCATTCCTCGTCATTGAAATGTGCCAGTGGTGACTTCTTTTTCGGAGAGAAATCTTCGCAGCGGCTCTCGTAATGGCACGCAAGACGTAACCGAGAGAATCCGGTCATTTTTCAAAATTAAATATCGTTCAGACTCAGATAATACGTAAAACGGAACTATTTAATTATTTATTGTGCGGCCCTTTGTTCATAAGTCCAACAAACATTGTCAAAGTACTAGGATACTAACCCAATTAGCTATACGTAATATAAAACTAACATGTTCCATGATCTTGTCCTAGGTTTTTCAGAATCGTGCCGATGGTTGAACGAACAATGTCTGCCATCTTTTCACCTTGTTCCATTTTCTCTATTATTTTTATCATTTCTTAGCAGCACCAGCTTAATCGACGCTGATTTTACACTTGCTTCCGGACACCCTGGGATGCACGCTGCACACACATACAAATGTACGCCGGACATTTGATCTAATCTGTAAACGAGTTACAGGGCTCGGTGCGAGGCTGAGCTGCAAGGAGAGAAGTAGATCATCAGTGTGATGTACAAAAGGCCAAAATGTAGGACACAGAACACACAGGATAAAATGACTTTATTTGATGTACAGTAGGGACCTTGGCACTGGGACAAATAATTGTTGAGTTGCGGGACAATGTTCTAATAGTAATATAGACAAATTAAGTAATATAATATATAATATATATTAAAGTTATATATATTAAAGTACTATACTAACTTGAACCACTATTTGTTCTATTGAGAAAGAACATTGTCTTTGTACTTCACGTACAGTATGTGAAATCTCAAATTATAAAATGACTCAAATCAGAGGGTTTAAGATTAGATTATTAATAGCTCATACTAAAGGATAATCTGGAAGGATAATAGTTAAGCCTGAATTTAGGGCATTTTGTGATTATCGGGATGAACAAATCAGCCTGGAGAGAAATCTGATTATCCTCTTGTGTAGATTTGGCATTAGTGCTGACTACGTGACAGGCAAGTGTCAAAACAGCTCTGATATGCAAATCTTTTCCATGCAACACCAAACCGAATACATTATTCATATTAATAATAATGTGGCCTAAACAAACGCAGATGTGAAAAAAAGAAATCCACCTTTTGCTTTTAATTTATTTTTATTTTTCATGGAATCTTTCAAGAAAGTTTCAGACTTGATGTGTGCATCATGACTGGGTTCCCACAGGCTAGAACAAAAAGAAGTGCAATGTTTTTCCTTCTATTTGAAGTGTGTGAGAGAAGAGAAGCTTGTGGGAAGGGATGAAAGATTTAAAAAATACTCCAGCCAAAGTACTGTAGACAAAATGAACAAGGAGACCTAAACCTATCCCAACCTGTTCATGTGTGGTGAAACGTAATCATGTCTTTCTTCTTCATTTGTTTGAGAAAAGAACTAAAAGTGGTGCACATGCATTCCTGATTCGCCGTATATGCAATACACCATGTGAACATTATACAGCACCCTGCTCCTATAATAAACTCCAAGTCTATTAAGATGATACAAAGAGGAGTTTTTTTTTTTTTTTTGCTCCAGTATTTCAACCTAAACATAACTGAGCTAAAACAAGCTACAATATAAAACCATGTTTCTACCATATTTTTGTACAACTAAAATAAATATAATATTATGAAAATCCTATGGCCATTATAATGAAATTATACTTAAAATGCACCATTTTGTAGTATCATTTTTTTAATCTTTCTTTTATTGATTTTTTTTTTTTGTTAATACCCAACCATAAAAATAAATCAGACAAAATACTGCTATAATTATCAGCAAAAACAACAACAACAAGAACGTTTCTTAATTTGAGAAGAGATAAATAAATCTATTACTCAAGTAAAAGTACTGTATAAGTCCTCCATTTACCAATCTATTTGAGACAGAGTACTGACCTTCAAATTTACTTTAACTATCCAAAGTACTGAGATTGTATTAGGTTCTCTCTCGCTCTCTCTCTCTGTGCATCTCAACTGTGAGCGCGCTTCAAATACAGTACTACACACCACTCGATGCCATGCGAAAATGCAGTGGAGTAGAAAATGTAATGTTTGTATGATGTAAGAGAGTAAAAGTAAAACACCATACTTCTCAAGTAAAGTACAGATATGTGAAATACTGTATATACTGTAGAGTATTTATAACACACAGTACAGTAACAAAGTAAACCTTCCGCCTCTAAATTCGGGAAATACATTGTTGCTTTGCAACACAGTCTACTTGCTTACTAAGTGAGTAATTTTGAAAAGTATTGATGAAACTTGATTTCAGGATATAAAGAAAAATATTAGTTGCTCTTTTTCAGTTACAAATTACAACTCTGCACAATCAGAAATAAAAATGATTAATGGACCAATGTACAGTATTTATACTACTATGGCTAGAAATTACACTCAAGTAAAATATGTAAATCAAAGAGAAGTAATGATCAATAATGTTTGCATATTAAGGTTAAGATAATTAAGAATTAAGTACATTCACAATCTTGATTTATTTGAGTAAAATGACATATCGATATATACAAAGCTATGCAAAGATTTTATTATTATTTAGTTTTTTTGTGTAGCCTGTTTAAGATATACTGTAGAAAGTGACAATTATTGTGAATTTAGTGATTTTTTTTTCCTAAAATGTAATGTAAATAATACTCCTAGATATTGCATTTAAATATTGCACTCTATATGGCCTCTGATCATCTCAACACCTTATTGCTCATAGGAAACTCTGCCATCACGTCTACTGTATACACCTTCTCATATACTGTACGTACAGGGCTATGGTTGATAACTGCTCAATGCTGAAGCTTTCTCAGCGTCCCTATTTCTGCAATAGCTACATACAGGAGTTAGATACTATTCCATATGTTTTGTATTTAAACAACATATTTAACAAAGGCTTCATGTTATACTGCTTTAATTGTTTGGGGTTTTTTTTTTGGATACCAAATTCCCCAGGAGGAAGAGGATGGTGCTTCATCTCCACAAAACTTCAGCCTTGGGCTCAGTACAGTCGCTGTGTGTGTGTGTATGTATGTGTCGTCATCATGTTGGTTCGGTCAGCCTATAGATGCTTGGATGGCTGAGTTTCATTTCAGGACACACACTAAACATGTGTTTATCAATACTGACACAGAACAAGAAGCAAAGAGTGATTATTATATTACAATATTAATCCCATATAGATCATGGACACATTTCCTTCAACGGTTGGTATTTAGTCAGTATTTACTTTTTTGTTAAAAAAAAAGAAGAAGAAGAAGAATAAAGAAAGATGGAGTCCATTATACAGTGTGATCAAATACACAATATACAGTGCATATAAAATTGTTCACAACTAGACATATTAATGTATGTCTGGAAAAAATATTCATAGTGCAGTTATTAAAAAGGTAATACAGTATAACCCTTTAAAGACTTTTGGCATGAGAAATCTCATATCCACTGTAAAGAAGTGATTTGAATACTGTTCTGAGATAGACGATTTCTAATGGGTTTTTATCAGTTTTTAAATTCATTCAACTTCAAAAACACACAGTTTTAGAATGAGCCATAAACTAATTCACATTCATTTATGAAAATCACAGATTATGATTTAGACATGGAATAGAATGCTAATAAGTGCTGAAGAGTATCCTAGACCTGTTCATATCAAATCTTTAAATATAGTGGCTTTGCACAGGGATTCTACCTCTCATCACCTCATTGGGGATATAATAATAATAATAATAATAACAATCATAATAATAATAATATTAATATCTAACTAATGTCTGTGATGAGTGATCATGTGTTCCCAGTGTCCGCCTGGCTTCGATGTCAGCTCTTAAGGTAACACAGTAGGTACTGTAGATATGTGATGCTACATTGTTCCTAAAGAGTTCTGTTGGGGTTCCTGGGATAGACTCTGGATCCACCATAACCCGGCCCAAGATAAGGTGGCTCTTTGAAATGTAAGGATGAGTGAATGTTTTGGTTTTTAAGCCCATTCTCATTTCCATATAATAATGTTTATTTTGTGTCTTTACCATCACTGAGTGTCCATGTCCAAGTGTATGGCAAACAGTTTAGGTGTTGGTTTATGTATGGGTGTGTGGAGAAGTGTTGTTGGTGTTGGGCTGTGAGGTGCGAGGCACACAGCGCATCGACCCCGTGGTGATGATACACTGTAATGGCCACAACACAATCACCACCACCAGCACCATGATTACAATAAAGAGCAGCAGCTTCTTCCAGTTTCTTGATTCTTCAAATCTTTCAATCAGGCTTGCCCTGGGGCGTGGCTGAGATGGAGCACCTGCACCATGCCTACTCGCACCAATGTCAATGCAGATGCAGAATGTCTGCATGCCTGTCTTAATTGGCCGCTTGTAGCACAGCTTTTCGCCCTCGAGCCACACAGGTTCCTCATGCTGCTGGTGTCTGGGAAGACGACACAGGACCTCATGACTGGTGGTCAGAGCGGGCGGGCCGTTCTTAGGGATGGCCGTAAGTTGTCGGCAGAAAGGACACGAGATTTTGCTCTCATGAGGGTCCATGGAGATGGCCACGAGGCGCGAGAGGCACTCCAGACAGAACGTATGTGTGCAGTCCAGCTGTTTGGGCGTTTTGAAGACATTGTCGTATGTGGTGAAGCAGATAGAGCATTGGAGCTCAGGACCTTTCTCCCTTTCATCTGTTGTCTGGGTGTGCCATACACTCGCTCCCAGGTCCATTTTACAGGTTACATACAGTAAATCCTATCACACGTCCCTTATGTCTGTGTAAAAAAAAAAAAAAAAAAAAAAGATTACAATGATGCATTATAAAAAGTCTCTGCTTAGGTTGTAAATAAATGAATAATTGTCTAATTCAATTATTTAAGATGAAAAATGAATCAGAAAATTATTTTCAAATACACAAATATAACCTAACAAAAATCTGTTATATTAGGGTTTGTTGTAATTGAAGAACCAGTGTCGTTGATTAAGCCAGGACTATTTATTTAGTAACGGCTTTTCCTAGTATTTTACTATTAATCAACTCTAATGGTCATAACCAATGCTGTTCATTAATAATCATTTGCTGTTAATTACTATAGTCTAAATCTAGTGTTTGTAGACACACTGATGACACACTTTGTATAAACATGAATGATGTAATAGTAAATATGTGCAAGTCACCATTGGTGCCTTTTGGAGGATAAGACCCTTGATGACATTTTTAAAAACTTAATAATTATTATTGACCTATATTTAAACTTTAACTTATTTAAATATTGAAATTCCTTAGCATTATTGTGTCAAATCTTGAGTCACCCCTCATTTCTTCATATTTCACTTACAAAGTGCCAGACTTTATTGTATTTTAATGCAGTATTGAGGAATAGTTCCCCAGGCCTCCTGAAGGCCTTTTTAGGCCTTGTCCTTTTTTTCAGTCCAGTCCCAGTACCTGCACAGATTCAGAGCATTGTTCACTAAGCCACACAGTCATTCATGCATAAAAACATGTAACATAAGGCATAAGCCAGTGTGAAACTGATGCAGATGATAAGATGATCAGGCCGGTGATTAGTATACTGGTGATGCTAAATGCTGAGTGGTTGAAACAGACGAGAGGGGAAATGAGGTTTGTGCTGAGGTTGTTACATAAACAACTAATTTTTATACTGTATCACAAATCACTTTACAGTAAAACATTTATCCCCATTTCTATCAAAATGAATGTAATTAAATGTAATATGAAGCAATGAAGGCGGCGCGGTGGTGTAGTGGTTAGCACTGTCGCCTTGCACTTCCAGGGTCTGGGTTCGATTCCCCGGCCAGGCTCGATTCCCGTTTCTGTGTGCATGGAGTTTGCATGTTCTCCCCGTGCTTGGTGGGTTTCCTCCGGGTACTCCGGTTTCCTCCCACAGTCCAAAGACATGCAGGTTAGGCTAATTGGCGTTCCCAAATTGACCGTAGTGTGTGAATGAGTGTGTGAATGTGCGTATGTGTGTGTGCCCTGCGATGGATTTGCACCCTGTCCAGGGTGTACCCCGCCTTGTGCCCTAAGCCTCCTGGGATAGGCCCCAGACCCTGTATATAAGGATAAAGCGGTATAGAAGATGAATGAATGAATGAATTAAGCAATGAGAGGTGACTTAAGAGTTTGCACAGTACTGTATTGTGATTAATTTGATTACATTTTTATCAAACATGCAATATAACACCAGGCCAATAACCAAACAATATCTTATCATTTCCAACAACTAAATAAAGAACCTACAGACATTCTGGTTACTGGAAGTAAGAGACTAGAATAAAAAGTGTATATAAACTTACAGTATCTAGATTTGATTGTAAAGGCCAGAGTTACTGTAGTGTTAAGATTACTGTATAGAAGTCATTGACTCTGACCTCAGCTGCAGTATCTGTAATGGCTGCAAAACCACACAATGCATCTAGAGTTTCTTATATCTGCAACATTGTCTCTAGATATTACATTCCAAAACTTCAGCATACTTTATGCCTTGAAGCTGACAAACAAAACCTCTTTTACTAATAGGGATGATTGTGCAGAATAGTTCACAGATGTTCAAACATTACAGTATCACATAGGCACGTACTGTACCTCTACTCATAACATTTTATTGAACAGTAAATGTGTCTTTAACCTTACCTCTCCTTATCTACCTATTCTTTGCTAAGTCATGACAGAAATCCAATTAAAAAGAGCTGAAGCTGCTGATCATCTCGCTGCTGATACTTTAAGTATCTTTCCTTATATATTATTTACTTTTTAAATTTTAATTTGAACTATTGAGTACGAGTTATTTTTAAATATATATTAGTTTTTAAGTTTTTCTTCTTGACCCGTCATAAATAATAAATGAATAGATAGAATATTAAACACTAAAGGACCTCTTTAAAAGAATCCTAACATTTTTATTACTGAATCATGATTATGCAGATTTCTTTGTTGTTGTTTTTTGGTACATGTTATAAAATAGGTTGCTGTACAACATTAATATTTGGACAACATAATTTTTTGTATATAAAAAAAAATAATAATAATATATATATAATCATTTATATTTGTAATAAATGTAAATTGATAGGTTTAAGCAAACACATAAAATTTACAGTAATTCTATCAAAGCAGTAGGGATATCATCATGTACGTACCAGATCACACTCCCTAAGTCAATATCTGGTGTTGGTCTTGACATTTGAATGAGATAAATACATTTCATAGTATTTGCTTCACTTACTAAAGTAATGTCCATTTCAGTGTCCCTTGGAAATAAATTGAGTATAAAACATATTCCTCCAATATATGCATTTGCTGATCCTATTTATTTATTTGAATAATAATTTAAAAAAAAAAGTTTTTTAACTAGCTTATTAGCTAAAAACAGAGTTACACTTGACCTACTGCAGAGCTATTCAGTAGATATTACTGTGTAAGTGTATGTCCTTAATGGCATGGATAAAGTTAAATTAGCATGTGCGATTTTAACAATAACATACCAGGGAATTATGGTCGTGTGTACGTGCAGAATGTTGAGATAACGCAACGGTGTACGTTTGACCAGAACAATTGTGTTTCAAAGAGAAAGGTGTTTAAAGTGAGCACATGTTACACAGTGTGTAACACTTTATGTGATTAGTGCATTGATATAAACAGGTGTCTAGTTCATTCCCTTCATTTGACGTGGGTTAATAGTTACAGTTTGGTCACCTTGATCCTGCATGTACTGTATATGTATCAGGGAGTTCACACAGAGTTACTGTATGTGGGAGTCTTTGGCTTTCGACAGGCAGCACAAATACACTATGCTATGTTTTAAAAAAAAAATTTTTTATTAATTGTGCTTTCATCGCTCTTTATAAACCTTTTCATCACAATTAGACACAAGTTAGTTCTTTACTGATTCGCACTACAAGTATATCCAAGTCCAAAGCAACTCAATATTACAGGTCCACAGGACTATCGAGATCAAAGATCTGCGACAGGTGACCAGTTTGATTGCACTCTGTTTATATTCTCTATATGGTCTGTAATGTATACTATTATTCTGCTTAACAAAGCATCAGTATTGTTTACACTGAAAACGAGTGTGTGTGTGTGTGTGTGTGTGTGTGTGTGTGTGTGTGTGTGTGTGTGTGTGTGTGTGTGTGTGTGTGTGAGTGAATGTCCATTTGTAGGTCTGGGATAAGAGTTTTTAGACCAGATGTTGTGTTCACACAAGCCTGCAGGGTGTATGTGTGTGGGTGTATGTGTGAGCATGCATGTGTGTGTGTGCGTGCGTGTGTGTGTGTGTGTGTGTGTGTGCGCGCGAGTATAGGTGTGTGTGTGTTTCTGTCCTCATGTCTGTCTGTCTGCTCTTCTCCCTCTCCCTGCAGTGCACAATGCTCTTGCTTGTTCTCCCTCTTATTACTCTCTCTCTCTCTCTCTCTCTCTCTCTTTCTCTCTCTCTTTCTTTCTCGCTTTGGCATTCCTGATGCCCGGGCAGCTTGTGAGGCTCAGCACATTGACAGGGGGTGGCTGAGCTTTTGTGATCACCTGCTGTAGTCCCCTCACTCCACCTAAAAAGCCTAGAGAGTTTCTCTGGTATCGATTAACCCTATTTATTCTAGCACTTGGAGTTAAAGTACATACTGTACATGCAGCGTCATACTGTACAGTGTAACGTGCTACAGTATCTAAACGATTAAGGATAGAGTTTCAAATTGTGAAAGCTGTTTGTGTTTCCTTGTTTTCATGTGGCACAAATCCAAAGCACTACACAACACTCACTTGTATCCTGTTCATACTTAATTCATTTATTATTTGAATCCGATTTATTCTCCTATTTTGGTTTCATCCTTAGGCTTAGACTAGTTCTCATTGGTCCTTTTCAGCTTGTTTATTTCAGTTGTATAATTGTTTTTCCTTTGAAAGACTAGATTTTTCTTTGTAAATGAAAAATGCATGCAAACAATGTTTCAAAATTAGCAAGCTCTACACAAACACTTACCTGTATGTGTTTCTGCCTCTTTTTCTACTTTCCTTAGCCGCTTCTAGTGTGTGTTCATATTGGCGAGTCTGGTATCAGCGGCGCTACAGGTGGAACAGAAGTTCACTGCCCTCCCGCTGCACAGTGACTACCTCATCTCCACTCTTACCTGCCCTTACTTTCCTCACGCCCTGTCGAAATGACACTGATAGGCAGGAACAATAACTAACCATTGAGGCAGGCTTAGTGAGGGGGAGGGCCAGAACGAACTACAAGGGAATTTCACAGTGTAACATTTCCAGAATTGTGTGGGCCTATGCCTATCTATGTTATCCTTCTGCTCTTCTAATACAGTATGGCCCATCCATTCCTAGTATAGTTGCTCCTCTGAAGGTCCAGGCGATGGATAAAACGAGGCTCATATTGAAAACGAGTGTACTTTTGCCTGTCATTGATTACACAGGTGCAACCGTCTATATGCAAACTACAGACTGGGAGTTGGAGCCTTTGCAAAAGCAAACACTGGGAACACAAATGAAGTTTGTTTATCCAAAAGAAAACCCCATGTGTACACCTGGCAGGTTTCACCAGCCAAACAGCCAGGTTGTAGCTCGTGGAGTAAAAAAAAAAAAAAAAAAAAAAAATCCTTTGATGGTTCACAGTCTTTGAATTTTCTCTGGTCCAAAGTTTCAAATGTTGCACACTTCTAAATGTTTAGGCCGAGCCAGGAAATTAAATAGCATTCATTCATAGGTGAAGAATGTATTTTAAAGAGATTTAGACAATCAATAAGCATGAATGATCTTTTCACCCTTTTTCTCTTTTGAAATATTCTGTACATAGTTAACGATGCTCCCAAAGGAGCCCTTTTAACATACTGTACATTAAGATGCAAGTTTTTAACAATTAAAGAAACTTAGCAGTTTCCTGGATAAAACTTTTGTTTTCCCTGCACAGTTATTAATCTTTTCTTTGAATCATATTTAGGTCATTCTACTATACTGTATACCTAGGGTATTTTTCTCAACTTATAAGGAAGAAAACCATTTGCTTAATAATGTTTTATGACGAGCTGAGCGGGAAGAATTAAAGATAGCCAGTGGCTGATAGCTACTCATTTTGGTTTACTGGATAACTCCAAGTCCTAATTTGGCTGTATTACTGTATATTAGTCAGGAAGCTTAATGAATGCTGATGTAGATAAGGGTGGAGGTTAATAATAGGCTTGCCCTTATTCCCAACTTGTGCATGATATCGTCCTTATACTGTGATGAGGAATAGGAAGGATCCACGTTCAGCCCTCAGCAATGTCAGTTAGGCAAATGAGGAAGTTAGCCACCACACGTGCAAAACAGAGCAAGATAATAAGACAAGTACGGCAACTACCACTCCTTCTGTCTCTGATCACAGCCCATAATAAAATCCTCGGTCTAACCACTTGTGTTGAAATGGACAACATTTTATCAGCAAAGTGGCAACAAAGAGGCCACGATTGAAAGACAAAACTGGTAATAAATGGTTAATCTAATATAATCCAGTCTTTTAGTATAGAAACAAATCCTTTCAGTTCAGGTGCTTACCATCCTCTGGGTCTCGGGTCTCATTTTACAAGAATGTGAAGTATGCCTTTACTGATACTCTGAAAGTCATGCATGGGCTCACACAGGAATGGAGCAGCAAGGTGAGGAGACTAAATTGAGGTTATATAATAACAACAAATGTACAACTGTAATACTTATATGGTGACATGTTTAAGTGTCAACATCACTCTATTAAATGCTTTCATTACATTGGTTAACATAGATGATCACTTGACCTAGGTGGTCTCGGTTATGAATCCAAATCTCCTAAATAAATGCCTAGACAGAAGGAAAATTGGAAAGAAATAACCCACATTTGTTAGCAAAATAATACTCTTTCCAATGTGTACATACAATGGTCAGCCATAACATTAAAACCATGTGCCCAATAACGAGCAGGTCCCCTTTTGTGTTGCCAAAACAGCTCTGCCCTTTCAAGGCATGGACTCTACAAGACCCCTGAAGGTGTGCTGTGGCACCTGATACCAGGAATCTAACCGACAATCCTTTAGGTCCTGCAGGTTGCAAGGCATGGCCTGTATGAACCAACACATTAAGTCTTTGTCATGTTCCTCAAACCATTCCTGAACAATATCTTTTAGGGTGGTGATTGTAACAGTGTTTAAATAGGTGGCTCTTGTCAATTTATTATTCTGATGAATGCCATGGCCTAAGGGTTCCTTGCAGAACACTGCCTCTGCCACCTGGACTTCTTCCCATAGTGAATCCTGGTGCAATCTTTACCTCAGGCAGGTGATTCATCAAACCGTGCTATAGTCCTGCTATGATGCTAACTATGGTGCTTTTGGCAGTGGCCAACACTGGCAATCCGACCAGTCTGTGGCTACATGGCGGCACTGTGGTGTAGAGGTTTGCACTGTTCCTTTACACCTCCATGGTCCGTGTTTAATTCCGGCCTCGAGGTCTGTGTGCCTGGAGTTTGCTTGTTCTCCTTGCGCATGATAGATTTATACCGGATACTTTTCACAGTTCCAAGACATGCAGATTAGGCTACGTGGTGTTCCCAAATTGCCCCAAGTGTGTGAATATGTATGTGAATGTTGACCAGGGGTCCTACCACAGTTGTGAAAATGAGAATAAATACAATGGTCATCATTGGCCTCCACGGTCCCTAGTTGGACTACAGAGGTTCCTAGATGGATGGATGGATGGATGGATGTGGCTACATACTGTAGTCCTAAGGACAGCAAGCTGTGATGCACTATGTGTTCCAACACCTTTCTATCATAGTGAGCATTAACTTTAACTGGTCACTTGCTGCTTTATACATCCCACCTGGGAATATGACTGTAATGAGAGAACCCTCTGTGATTACTAGAGCTCAGCACTATGATCAGAAAAAAACAATAAACATAACAGATGTGAGGCAAGACTAAACCAAGAACTTATGTAGAAAACCAAAAGGAAGAGGGCCCTGTCATTTTGAAACCTCTTCCAATGTCTTATGATGACCTGTTTGACTGGATATGTCCAGCTGGTCCTAAACCTACCTGATACTCATTAAATTCAAGCCCTGAGCTAATTCTTTAATGTCAATCCCTGACCTTTAATAACATATATATCTTAGGTTGTTTTTTGCAGTGCATTTTGGGTCATTATTCTGTACTTGTGAAGTGTGCCCTATCATTTTTTAAACATTTGACTGAATCTCAGAAAGTATAGCTTCATACACTTCAGAAATTATCCTGTAGTTTCTGTCAGCAGCCACATCGTCAATTAAGAGCAATGATCCAGTTCCATTGGCAGCCATACATGTCCATGCCACAATCCAGCATCCACCATGTTCCAATCATTCTGGTACAATGTAATTTTGTATTAGAACCGTACAACCGTGCTTTTTTTCTTTTTCAAGTGCCTTTCTGTTCTTAGTCTTACTAGTGGTTTGCATCTAGACGTAAACTGTTGTATTTTGTCGTATTCATGAAGGTATCAGTTGATTGTAATGATTGGATATGCAAAAAAATAACTTCATTGTGCAGTAATGTATAAGTGACAAATAAAGGCTTAACTTGTCATGAAAAAAAGCCATTGAGTAAAAGATGAACATCTACAGTATAGTTCAATCATATCTCGATGGCTTAATTTTAAAACCATTGGTGTAGTGTACAGGGGCGGTACGGTGGTGTAGTTGTTACACCCGTGGCCTTGTATCTCCAGGGTCGAGGGTTTGATTTCCACCTCTGGTCTGTGTGTGTGGAGTTTGCATGTTCTCCCCGTGCTTGGCAGGTTTCCTCCAGGTACTAAATCACATTCCCAAAATTGCCCCTGTTTGTCCTGTGATAGATTGGCACCGTGTCCAGGGTGTATCCAGCCTCCTGAGATCCCATGACCCTGTGCGCAGGATAAGTGGTATAGAATATGAATGAATGACAAAAAAAAATAAATGTTACTGTCGAAATTCTTAGGACCTTCCGGGATGAACTGTATTATTGTTGCCAATGGCTTCAATCACTGATATCTTGAAATGTTTGGTTCTGCCTGTCAATCACTGATCATCTCTAGAAAGCTCTTCTGAACTATAGGAATTCTCACGTGATAATATTAAAGAGTTTAATATTGGCAGTGCAGCTATTGTAGATGGATTGACAGTAGATGACTAGACAAGATAAAGCTGAATTATAGTCATATTCTCTTGGTCTATGGTTATTTTGAATGATCCTGATTACAGGTTTGGTTAGATTTGGTTTACCACTATTTATACAGCTTGTATTTTAACTGAAATATATGTAAGGAATCGTGTTTATCTTATTCCAGTTCTCTATTTACCTTCTTCTTCTTACGTTGTAATTTATTATGTGTTCTATTCTCTGACCCTAATATTATAAAAGACGTGGTGATTTCAGGATTTCCTAGTGGGGCGAGGCCACAGTGCACTGACATCGAAGTGAACACCATTTCGGTCCGTCAAGTGGCACAAGTGCTCACTCTATCATTCAGAGATGCTGTAGCCTCTCGCAGCTGATGGCTCAGCTAATTGACTCTCTTAATCAGTGGCTCACACTGGCGGAAGGAGCAGTCCTCCGAGTGTGTTACTACGCCGCCCCCAACGTTGCGTGACCGAGCAGTTCGAATGGATGCGGTCAGTTGGCATCATTTAATAGTCTTCGGCCCATCCCGACTGAGTGATCGTAGTAGCCTTAATGCCTTAAATTAGGGAGAAAATTGAGGGGGGAAAAAGAAAACCATCTCATCTCTTAATCTCTCTCTCTTCATAAGATTTGGCTCCCTAGTAGGTCACATACATCCCTAATTTTCACCATTTGGGCAAGTTTAGTTGAGTTTGAATTATTCTGTTTCCTCAGAAGCATTTAAGACACCCGATTAATTCAGCCAGGAATACTCATCTGTTTCCACTGTCTCTGGAAATTGCTGCCGCTGACTAAGCACTTGGCTTTTGTAGACTTTTGGCAGGAACTGGTTCAAAACTGAATAATTTAAAATGTCTACATACTGTCTTTAATTGGCTTGCAGATGTCAAGGGTAAAATGCATTACTAATTTTAACTCTGCAATGGTGGTAAAAAAAATGTAGTTAAAAGGTTAAATGATTCAAGTAACAAAGTAGAAGTAGAATTAGGTCCCATTATACTGCTTAAGAATTGCTTAAACAATACTTTTGCTACAGTAGTGTTTTTCAAAGACTAGAATTATCCAAATAAAAAGTGCTATAGATAGATAGATAGATAGATAGATAGATAGATAGATAGATAGATAGATAGATAGATAGATAGAGAAATACTTTATTCATCCTGAAGGACATTACCAATATCCAGTGGCAAGGATAATAACATAACAATAAACTAATTACAGATCGTCAATTGTGTATGGAGTACAGTAGTTTAAAAAAAATACATGTGAAAGAAGACCATGCTTTAACTATGTATGTATGTATGTATGTATGTACTGTATGTATGCATGTATGTATGTACTGTATGTATGTATTTTCTTAGGGAAGAGCAGGGTACAAGTCCAATGCATTTTGGTTTTCACTGGGTAGTTTCTCTTTATGGCTATATTCACATCAGCTGATTAACTGTTCCGAGGTTGAATCCCGGCATAAAATGGAAAGCCTGTGTGTTATGTAGTGTGCAAAATCCCTTATTCCATACACCAATTAGTGCACTTCTTTGTATATGTCCTCCAAGGTCTTCATGGCCTTTTAGTGTTATTGAGCGCTCCAGTGCGTTCCTTCTTTTTACAAATGTAATAAATTATTAACATGCCCACTGTTAAAGTTTTAGCCATCAGTCTGAAAGGTGTGTTTCGCTTTAAACTTCTCCACAACTTTATCCCTGACCTTTCTGATGTGTTCCTTGGGCTTTATGATGTTGTTTGTTCACTGATGTTCTCTAACAAACCTTTGAGAGCTTCACAGAACAGCTGTGTTTATATTGAGATTAAATCACACACAGGTGGACTCAAGTTACGAATTAGGTGATTTCTAAATGCAGTTGGCTCCACTGGATTTTAGTTATCAGAATAAAGGAGCTGAATAAAAATGTTCGCCAAACATTTTTTAAATAAATACATTTGTGTTTGTGTTTGTAACCTGACAAAATGTGGAAAAGTTCAAGGTGTATGTATACTTTTGCAAGGTATTATAACAGGGTGTACTGTACTCTCACCAGTGAATAGCAAAATAAACTAGAGAGGTACATTTCCTGAAGAAAATGTGAGTGGTGCTTGACGTGGCAAGCTAACACGAGGCTAGCTAATCAGCTGAACTCTATGATAGGGACATGGTAATCATGTTAAGTGCGCAAAGCAAAGTTTAATCAATGTCAAGTCTATGAGCGGTTAATTGCCCCCTGCGGGGGCAATTAACCGCCCAGCCCCTCAGAGAGGTCACTGCACACCCCTGCCGGATAAAACGCACGATATGACACCTCAGTCAAGGGTCACCGACAAACGGTGAGGGACCAGCGGTTAATTGCCCCCTGCTGGGGCAATTAACAGCCCAGCCCCTCAGAGAGGTCACTGCACACCCCTGCCGGATAAGACGCACGATATGACACCTCAGTCATGGGCCTACGACATACGGTGTTGTTCTAGCAATTAATTGCCCCCTGCGGGGGCAATTAACCGCCCGCCCTCAGGAGTATCATATAACCCCATGCCCGACTGAGGCGAACGGTTTGACACCTCATTCAAGGGTCTACGACAAACGGTGCTGGACTAGCAATTAATTGCCCCCTGCGGGGGCAATTAACAGCCCAGCCCCTCAGAGAGGTCACTGCACACCCCTGCCGGATAAGACGCACGATATGACACCTCATTCATGGGCCTACGCCATACGGTGTTGTTCTAGCAGTTAATTGCCCCCTGCGGGGGCAATTAACCGCCCGCCCTCAGGAGTATCATATAACCCCATGCCCGACTGAGGCGAACGGTTTGACACCTCATTCAAGGGTCTACGACACACGGTGCTGGACTAGCAATTAATTGCCCCCTGCGGGGGCAATTAACAGCCCAGCCCCTCAGAGAGGTCACTGCACACCCCTGCCGGATAAGACGCACGATATGACACCCCATTTATGGGCCTACGCCATACGGTGTTGTTCTAGCAGTTAATTGCCCCCTGCGGGGGCAATTAACCACCCGCCCTCAGTGGTATCATATAACCCCATGCCCGAATGAGGCGAACGGTTTGTCACCTCATTCATGGGCCTACAAAAAACTCTGTCAAAGCTGATCTCAATGTTAAGTCTATGAGCGATTAATTGCCCCCTGCGGGGGCAATTAACGGCCCAGCCCTGAGCAATGTCATAGCACCCCAACCCCGGATAAGCCGCACGATATGACACCTCAGTCATGGGTGTATGACAAACGGTGCGGGAATAGCGGTTAAAATGTTAAGTCTATGAGAGTTTAATTGCCCCCTGCGGGGGCAATTAACCGCCCAGCCCTGAGCAAAGTCATAGCACCCCACCCTCGGACAAGCCGTACGATTTGACACCTCATTCACGGGTCCATGACAAACGGTGCGGGACTAGCCATTAAAATGATAAGTCTATGGGCGATTAATTGCCCCCTGCGGGGGCAATTAACCGCCCAGCCCCTCAGATAAGGCATAGCACCCCATCCCTGAACCAGCCAAACGGTTTGACACCTCATTCATGGGTCTGCGACAAACTAATTCTTCGATAAATACCCCATTATAAGTCAATGGGGCAACTTTGGGGACCTCTTTTGCCCCGGGGGTAGAACTTATACCCTTGTGCGGGGTATCATCTGACACAGGATGCAAGCCTCCTCAAATGGGGTGAATTTCACGTTTCTACAAAATTCCCTCCCTGCGCTACAATCCGTCAAAGTTGGCCTCAATGTTAAGTCAATGGGATTTTCGGGGTGGTTTATTGCCCCCTGCGGGGGCAATAAACCACCCACCCCTTAGAAAAGTCATAGCACCCCATTCCCGATTAGGCCGCACGTTTTGACACCCCATTCATGGGTCTAGGACAAACGGTGCGGGACTAGTTACGCGCCGAACTTTTGTACGGAAGAAGAAGAAGAATAAAAAAAAAAAAAATAAGTATGCAAGATAACAATAGTGATGCTTTTCAAGCACCACTAATGAGATGAGAGAATAACAGTGATTGAGAGATCAGAGGTGTCAAGTAACGAAGTACAAATACTTCGTTACCTTACTTAAGTAGAAATTTTGGGTATCTATACTTTACTGGAGTAATTATTTTTCAGCCGACTTTTTACTTCTACTCCTTACATTTTTAAGCAATTATCTGTACTTTCTACTCCTTACTTTTTAAAAACAGCCTCGTTACTCTATTTTTATGATCAGAACGCGCAAACCCCCCCCCCCCGTGTCATATGATCAGAACGCGCACAACGCCATCCCCCCCCCCTTGTTGCATGATCAGAAAGCGACACTTTAATGCTTTTGTCGCCCCTCACGGGACTTTTACTTTTATACTTTAAGTAGTTTTGAAACCAGTACTTTTAAACTTTTACTTAAGTAAAAAGCTTGGGTTGATACTTCAACTTCTAAAGAAGTATTTTTGAACCCTAGTATCTATACTTCTACTCAAGTAATGAATGTGAATACTTTTGACACCACTGTGAGAGATAAAGTGTTGCTGAAGATGACATAAATGTTTCCGTGACTGGTTTTAAAAGGCTGGAATAAGTGTAACAGGGGATTATATAAAGAAAAAAAAGTAGTTTTCATTTCCAGAACTGTGTTCTGTTATTTTGCACAAATGTCTACAGAGGTAGAGCTAAACAGCCCTAGTATAAGATTACGGTAAGAGTCCAATTTTTTTTTTTTATAACAGATGCATGGACTTTGTCCCAAGGTATTGGCCACTTTGATTGCTGTGTCCTATTTTCGTGCCAAGCAAGTCATTAGGTTAGAGTTCTTAAGGCTAAGCACAGATTTATTACCTGTAACAAAACATATTGTATTCAGAGGAGTTACTTCTTGTTTGTATGCAAACAAACAAATATGCAGAATATTTGTTGGATCACTTGTTAGGAAAGGTGTTTAGACATGGAATTCACGATAATGAGAGTGACATTGCTAACCTTGTAGAACTTGGAGATTTTCAATTCCTCCCCATCGCTAAGGGGCTCCCACATTAATGCTACTACCACCACTCATTCGGGAGGGCCAAAGACTATCATGTGTTTTCTCCGAAACACTAGACGCCAGCGGACCGCATCTGCCATGATTTAATGTGGGAGCACAAATAAGTACCTCTCATCCCTCCCCTCTGAGAGAGCGCGGCCAATCAGCTCTATCTAGACCTCCAGCTGCGAGAGATTACAGCATCAACCGGGAATCGAACTCGTGATCTCCGGATGATAGGGCAAGCACTTTACCACTGCACCCTTCATGCTTTTTTTTTTAACAACGAATTGCTCTGGGGCTTCATGGTGGATGGGAATGCCTTCGCCTGCTTCAGTTTGTGATAAGTTTTTTATATGTACTCAAATAATTCTAAGTTGATTTTCGGAGATCCTCAACCAGACTAATAAAATTATTTGCAAACAGCGTACGGCAAATGTGGCTTAGTAGTTAGACTTAGGGGTTAGTAGCTCCCCGCTTAGCACAGGTCTGTGTGCATAGAGCTTGCATGCCCGTGCTTGGTGGGTTTCCTCCAGGTGCTTCGGTTTCCTCCCACAGTCCAAAGACATGCAGTTTAGGCTGATCAGGGTGCCCGTAGTGTGTAAATGAGCATGTGAATGTGTATGTACTGTATACTGTGTACCCTCGTGTCTCGTGCCCTAGGTCTCCCGGGATCGGCTCCAGGCCCCCACAACCTTGTACACAGGATAAAGCAGTATAAATGATGAGTGAGTTTACAGCACTGCCAAACCTTTAAAAAAAAAAAAAAAAAAAAGGGATTAATAAGATTAAGGTTTAATAATAATTAAGGATTAATAAGGTTTTAAATTATATCAATATAGGACGCAATCCTGAATATTGAGTATTTGCAGAGTCACTGCTGTGGAGAAGTGCGATGCAATTGCATTTCAACTCATGCAATATTGTTTTCATTTGAACAATATGGCTAAATATGTTGTTAAATCTTTCTCAGTGAACAGAAATTGATCACACACTTGAAGGCACACACACTTAGACCTTAAACTATGAGCCAGGATCACTTATAATTTAAAAACATGCAACCTCCAAAGCTGGGGGTGCGAGGTGATGAGTGCTAGCCGCTAAGTCGCCATAAAACTATATACTGTACTCCTTTAACACTGAGTGTCAAGCATTTGCAAAGTCATTCTCAGGGTGGAACAGATGATTACAGTGAATATTTAGATCACATGGTTTATTGCATTTTATGGAGGAGGCTCATATGACCATCCTTTATAGTCAAAAAGATCAATGTAAAAATGCCCAAAAGAACTTGCAAACATTCTCACTTAAATAAGGTTTGTGCATAAAAAAAATAAATAAAATAAAATAAAATATATATATATATATATTATATACATATAATAAAAGAATCATGTGAATCAGATGCCACTGAAAGCAATAAAAATACCAGAAGATAAACCCAGGACAGTAAAGTCCTTGATTAAAGACAGTACTTGAAAAGTACACAGATTTTATAGCAGATATTATATGCAATTCTCAAAGGCAAATGACAAAAAAACAAAATGCAGTAGATTTTTCACACGCCTGTTTGACCACATTACCTGAAAAGCCAGCAGGTGTCACTGAACAACTCTGTCCCTGGTGCTGAAGATAAATAGTCAATTTCTAGATTTGCAATGTTATAAAAATGTTCACAGAGATTTTTTTTTTTGTTTTTATTTTGATTGAGACTGGCATGACATTTCCAGTACTGAAAAAAAAACACTCATTGCCAGGAATAGTGCATTAGTCATTTAAATTAACCATTAACCATGCGTGGATATTAGAGATAACACATTTCATTTATTGTAATAAAAAAGCTTGATTGTATATTAAGTGTCGATGGTTGCGAAAACATTTAATTAATCATCTGTGCATTTTATCATACTAGAAAACAGAGCAGACCAGATCAGATTGTTGACAGATGTCTTTTCTTAGGTTGCACCTTCATGTGTGATTTTAATGATCATGCGAACCTTATCATGTGTTGTATACAGTATGTGAGTAAAATCACCTGTGTGTGTATATAGGTCACAGTCGCACTAAACAATGAACTAAACATTCTCTCTCTCACATACACACACAGACCACAGTCCTCTTGACTGCCTTAGATTTCCTTGCTCCAGCACGCACCACACATGCTCTAGTTTCATTTATGTATTTAAAAAAAATATCTAGTGACCCATCCTGTCCGTCACGTTCTTTTGGGGGGGAATCTCCTAACTTCTTTCAGATCACATACAATGCGTTCGTTTTGCTGTTCACTATTATTTTAATATGCTTAAACATGCAAATTTAAACCTTATTATTCATGATTAATCTTTTAACCTCAACTGTACGTTCCAGACTTGCATTCATCACAACACACCCCATTTCACATCACAATACATTTCCTATTATTTTTACTGTAACTATACATCTCCAATGTTGATTAAACACTTTCCGAGTTTATCTGAGTCATAAACTCTGCTGGATGTTAATTCAACACTGGGGAATTTATTCACCGTGTACTGAATAATTCAAACCATGTAATATATACAAGTGAATGTACATACTGTATTTTTTATTATTCGTAATTTTTTTTTTCACATTTCATTACATTACAAAGCCTACAGTATCTGTACATCTGTTTTTCAATCACTTTTTCACACGGCACTATACAGTAAGTACAATTTAATTACAATTATTAGACTGGCTTAAAAAATGTCACCTATCCCAGACAAAGCAACAAGTTAAATGAATGTATTCTTGCCTGATCAAGTTAGAGCTTAGCTTTTGTAGCGTGTTCCTGATCTGCCATTTCCTAAGTGTCCAGAGGGAGGAGGTAATGCTTTGTTAGAAGATGCCAATAATGTCACCTGTGTAGTACACTTTCTTTTACATCACAGACATACTACAGGTCAGAAATTCAGATAGAATAGGATAGTGTATGGTTTATATGCAATGGATTATAATAATAATAACAATAAGAATAATGCAACCACTACTACTAATCATCATCATCATCATCATCATCATCATCATAAGATCATTATAGACAAATAGAGCTAAGGTTAAAGGTTATAAGGTTAAAACATTGGAATACGGTTCGGAAGGTCCCAGGTTCATCAGGTTACCACTGTTGGGCCCATGGGCAATGTCCTTAACCGCCAACTGCTCAGATGCATCATGATGGACAAATTATTTTTTTAAAAACGTCACTCTGGTTAAAGTCGTCTGCCAAATGCCTAAATGTAATTAGCAGCGAAGATTATCATTTCAATACTTATGCTGCTTATTACAGTATAATAATAATAATTATTATTATTATTATTAGTAGTAGTAGTAGTAGTAGTAGTAGTAGTAGGAGGAGGAGGAGGATTAGTTATAGTAGTATTATTATTGTTTTTCATCATATTAATCTACTAAACAAAGCATATAAAGTATGTTCAACTGTATATACTATAAATAAATCAATGTCACTTCATTTAATCAGGCATTGAACAAAAGTAAATACAAAATCTTTAAACATGACTTTAAAACATAATGCATTTAAAACCCTATGTATTTTATCTATGTCTCCATCTATCTACATTTTATCAGAGAAGAATAAGAAACAATTTTATAGTACAATCTAATCTGTTTACTGTCTTAACCATGTACAGTATCTGTAGTTTTAATTTATTAATTTTTTTAAAGTTCATTAAAATCAGCTTGCTCATGAAGCTTTACGCTTTACGCTTTATGCTTTATGCTTCGGTTTTATGTCTCATCATACAAAGTCATACAAAATCATACAAAACTAATTAATAAAGTCATTTCCTTATCTGAAAGGAACTTCTCATTATAATCATATAATTGGTGATATTACAGTATATTATGCTGAATGTGTTGTGGTTTGAGGTTGTAGGGACAGGACTGTGCACTGAGAGGAGATCTCATTCTGTTTGTGTGTTCCTGAGCTATGATGTTACCATGGAGCAGATCACACTGATGTAACCACTCACTGCTGGCAATGTCTCATAGGTTCCTGGAAAGATGCTCGCTCTAAAACGATGGTTTAGTCTCGTCTGATATTTTATTCCATTGTATACTTTACTACAAAGTCATCACAATAATTATACAGTTATAACTTTTTTAATGAAATAATGCTTATATAATATGTTTGAGCCCACAGTATGTACAATTGTCAGATAAGTAGTGGTGATAATCTATATCACATAGATGTCTGCATTAATATTGCATGGAGGCCTGCATTAACAGTCTAAACTGTATAATCTGCTGATTGGAACCTGATCTTATAAGAAATTTATACAAAAGAGCACAACGTTGTTGGATTGCATTCGATGCACTCATGCTATACTGTAGGCGACAAAGCAAATATCTGAGCATTCATAGAAGTTTTCTGTATTCATGAATTCTTCTCTAGAAAACATATAACACAATACAGCCATTAAACTTTTAAATTATTTTTTTTAATGGGGATTTAATATGGTTTGTAGGTACACAGCACGAAACGCCTCCTTCGACTGAAGAATACAGTTCAAATTTGTTCAAATAATGCATTAGCCTGTATTACATTATCACTGTTATTATTATTATTGTCACCATGCTATGATTTAACCTTCTATCAAATTATAGCACGGACCTTCAGCACTACTCACGGATCAAAATAAGCCAAGGAAGCCTGTTTTCTTTAGGCAGTCCACAGTGTACCTATGTGGTTATAGATCATTAATGCCCTATTGGCAGACTAGATTATGTCATTCTTTGCTAAAAGAAAAAAAATAAGTTTGTCTGGTAACACTTTTAAGAAAGGCGTTTTTAGAAATTATGATAACTTTGATTATTGTAACTGTTGTATAATAATAATAATAATTAATAAGAATTGTTTTGTTAAATTGTTAAATGTTTCTTTAAACCTTTTCATTTTAAGTTGAAAATACTGTATAGAAGATATAGAATAGAAGCTTCTGATTTATACTTAACAACCTAAGACTTACAGGTTAATTATTATTCTGTATTAATTTTTAACAGTTGTGTTCTCTACAGCACAACATTTATGAACTAACCATTCTGTATGTTTATGAATATTGACAAACAATGATAAACATTACAAACATACGGTATAAAATGTCACAAGTCAATTTCAAATTCAAATTTTATTAGCCATACACAGTATGATATGCAGTGAAAGGCTTATACGACCGCCCGTGTCCTAAAAATAAAAAGTATGTCGAATCATTCTTCTTATCGGAAAGAACTGTTTACTCATAAAGAATTATCTAGAACTTACACACATCTGAAGGAAATGCTTCACCTTAGAGAGACAGGAAGCTAAGGTGTGAAAGTGTGTTGCTTTATAATAACTCTTGCTTTATAATTATCCATGGGTTATTATTAGTAATAAACCATATGCAGTACAGAACAGGACACTGTGTCTAATAGTAACACTTGCATGATTATAATCTGTCAAGATATTTCTTATTATATTGTTAATCATCAATAACAAATTATTATAATTAAAAGCAGGCTTGATTAAGCATGATTTATGCATATGTACGTCGGATGTTTTCAAACAGTTTGTTCATGTTGATGGTCAAAACATAAACATGCAAAAATCCAACTTTCCACAGTACACATTTAACCATTTCATATTAATGTACAGTAGATGTGCAACTTGTCTACAGTTTTGTAGATCAAAATTTTTAACGAACATATGCTCCATTCGATAGTGCGCTGACTTTTGGACTCAGCTGTATGCATTAAGGTAAAGCACATGTGAGGTGTGTCCTATACCTGTGTGCACACCTTTAATTGAGGTGATCGTGTAAGGGCCATCTGTCTTCCTGTGCCGACGCAGATGGGCCTTGTTAACTCAGTCTACTAATAACAGCCCTGTAATTGAGCTAGAGGAGGACGAGCCATTGGGGGAAACACACAAGCACAGCGCAATCTGTGATGGGCTTAAGTTTTCAGCTTCTTTGTTAGCTGAGCAAAGTACCAAAAAAAAAAAAAAAAAAAACGAGGGGTGTTCAGCAACTCAAAGCCGAACTTGTCTTGAAATTTCTCATCAATGAAGGCTTACTATTACACAAGACTTCAAGCACAGTATGGTGATGAGGCTCTCAGCAGGTGTAAAACATTTGAATGGTGCAAACGTTTCGAAGAAGGTCGTACGTTCATGAATGTGACCTCAGAGACCGCTGCAGTCGTTCCCGTGAAGCGAGCTGATTCTTAAAAATCGATGGATAGCTAGTGAGAACTGTACCCACAATCATTCACAAACACCACTTGAACATTACAAGAAGTCGGCTAGGATCTATTGCATGCATCCCTCATACAGTCCAGACCTCGCTCCAATCTATTTCCACATGTTTGGGTCATTAAAGGAGTTCCTGGAGGGCCAGCATTTCAAACGTGAAAAAGGCTCTGGCATCCTGAGAAAACTTTCTACTTTTATGTTATCCAAGCACTAGGGATAAATGCATTAGAGTAGCAGGGGATTATATAGAGAAAGGTATATATGAAGGTAGTTTCTACTATCTTAACTGTGTTCTGTTAATCTGGGCAATCAATAGTCCCAGTTTGACTTGAACACATGTCATACAAATGATTCCCACAGACAGACAAACAGAAGCATACTTTTTATTTAATAATCTTTGTTTCATCATGAACTAATTTAAATGTGTTATGTTACTACAGTATGTATTATTCATTAGAAATTGGACAGAACCTGAATAGCCATGAAATATCACACACTATTTATGCCATCAAATATATTTCACATGATCATGTAAATAAAATGCGATCCCATGCTTATAACATGAAGGTGCATTTTAATATGTTGTGATCTAAATTTCTACAATTGGATTAAACTAAATAAGAATTGGTGTTAGAATCTAGGACATAAAAACATCTGGAAATTCTGCAAGAATAAATAAATCATATGAAAAATGATCCAGGAGTAAAAAACACATGCGAAAACCCGAAAGTCATAAATTCATCAGGAGCATCAACATAAATGTGCTTTATTTAGTCGTCTTATATTCTTCGTCTTCTTACCTTTTACCTTCTTCTCTTTAAAACTATTGTAAATGTAAATACCCTTAATGTAATGAATAAATGGTCCTAATTCCATTTTTTAAGGAAAACTCACATGGAACTGAAATCTACCAGGAATGTTCATCTGCAGTATAAAATAAAGGTGTTTAACTGAATACATTACAATACTGCATTTATAGCAGACCTTGATGACTTGTGGTGATGTATGATACATGCAATTATTTTAATTTTGTTTTATTTTGCTGGGATTAATGATTTAGTTTAGTTGTTAGCTTCAGACTTTTGGACTGTGTAGTGTAGTTTAGACTGTATACACCTTGCTGTTGTAGGGGGATGGGGCTTTGCTCCAAGCCTTGCTTTGCATGTTGGTTTGGTTTCGCATGAAGAGTGAAAGCAGTAGCAGATGGGCACAGAGCGCCCTTGTCTCATGCCCAACGAGGCCCATGCAAATCTATTTAAATGGAAAATGAAAATGAGAACTTTCATTCTTCTCTCATTCTGCTTCCAACATTTTCTCCTTTTTTTCCTTCTCTTTTTTGGGACATGTTGCATTCACGTGTTTTGTAGTGAATTTCAGAGATACAAGAATTTCACTTCAGAGATACGCACTTCAGAATACACGTTATTGTCTTATACGGTATATTTAAAATAGGTTTGTTTTAAAAATATCGTTCTCTTCAGTAATTCAACATTATTATGCATTAAGGTGACCCAATAAGCTGCGCTTTCCTATGATTTGGCACTGAAAATATAGTTGACCCTTTTTTCTTTCATCTCAAGAAAAACACAGTAGTGATTTGCTTGTGATGCAAATATTAACCGATCCATATGACGAGACTAATGCACCAGGAAGCATGACATAGACATGGCCAGAGGCTTATTTGAATGTAAGCAAGCGAGAGGAGAACACACCTGAGTTACCTCCAGTTGAGGGGGAGGAGACATGGGCGAGGACGTCACCTGCTGATATTCGATTTTTTCAGTTTGCTTTGATTGTCATGTTTTTCAAAGACAGGTCGCGAGCAGGCCACCTTTGCAATGCTAATTATTTTCAAATACACACTGAAGGCCTGTTGGCCGGGTGGTTAAACCACTATTGGCATAAAGTGTGAGCGCTGGAAATGGTGCAAAATGGAGCTCGTTTGATCGCCCCTTTTTGTTTGTTTTCGTCAAGCTAAAATTAAGGGACAGATTTTGAAAAACGGTTGTTTGATACTAATTACAAAAGGGCCTTAGAGGATACTTCTGAGAGGACAAATCCTGTTTATGAAACTAATGACAGAGTTATAGAGTAGAGTTCTACCACAGCACATCTCTTTAGCCTTTGAAGTGTGTATGCATTTGTGTGTGTGTGTACGATCGTATCAGTGTGTACATTCGCTCCAGTTTTTCTGTGCCTCAGGATAACCATTGTGTCTCGGCCCCAGATGAATAGGCCCTAAGCCTTGTGCAGTCAGCAGCTGTTTCCTTTGAACATGCAGAGACAAAAAAGACCCTAAATCTGCAGGCTTCTTTCATCTGTGTATTTGATACCAGTCTTCCTCACATTCGAGCAGTTCAACTGAACACTGAGGTGTTCGAGCATAATATAATAAGCACCTCAATTCTACAGACCATAGAAATATTCACATTCACAGGATTTCCGTTTGACATAATGAGCCTTTGATAAGCATTTTCTTTTCTAAAACCTTTCAGGAACATAACCTGAAAGTAAAATGGACTCGGTTGGCACAACTCTATTTCAAAGCACAAAATAGGACATAATAGTTTGCAGCAAAAAAAAAAAAAAAAAACTTTGATTGCGAAAGTATTCACCAATGCTGGTGTGAAATCCCAAAATTAGGTCTGGTGCAATCTGTTGCTTTCAGGAGTCACGTACTGTAATTAGTTGACTAGAGTCCACCTGTGTGCAATTAAAGTGTCATGTGAGCTCATAATAATAAATGCACCTGTTCCTTTAAGATCCTAGACTTTCCTAGAAAATCTACCTAAACAAAGAGAATCCTGATGACTAGTCACCTATCAAAACCAGTGCAGGACAAAATTATGGGGTAAAAAAATCTATCAGGGTTTAGGTGTCCAAATTCAAAATCCAAAATTTTAACACAACATCCCACAAAATCAATGAGTAGATAAAGAGTTAGTCAGAGAAGCAACCAAGGAGATAAGGGTATCAGTTAATTTTTAGTATCATGCTACCATCTCCATGCACTTGCTGTAAAGATAGGGGTAATTATATATACAGTAAGTACTGTATATAAAAGCCTTGTATATAAGGCTTTAAAACGGCATCCCTGGTAAGCAGTATTGAGTTAATTGTGTCAAAATGTTTGTGGCTAAGTAAAATCCTTAAGGCATTGTGGTTAGCACCTTCAGGTTTAAGGTTTGACTCTCACATGGAGTGCATGTGTGCATGGAGTTTGCATGTTCTCCCTGTGCTTGGTGGGTTTCCTCCAGATACTCCAGTTTTCTTCCACAATTCAAGGACATGCTGATTAGGCTGAATGTTTCAAAAGAAAGACAGAAAAGGAAATAAAGTGTGTATAGTAACCTGTGTGTAATTTGTGTTAACATGGTTAAAACCATGCAGCTGCTCAGCTGATCCAGGGAGGACCCACCCCAAAACAATACCCACAGCACCCAGAAGGATTTGCCACTAATGTCCCGGTGCTAGACATCACAGCGCACCCCCAGAGGTCTCGCCCCAATGGGGGCACAAGGGCCCTATGGTGGCACAAGGGGAACAATATTAGTCTTTGACTTTTGTTTTTTGAATGTTATGGTTGATGTGTGTGTATATTCACGAGGAATATTCACTTGAAGTCAGTAGTGTTTTTTAATTAACCGAGGAAACAATAATGTTTCAGTTTATATATATATATATATATATATATATATATATATATATATATATATATATATATATATATATTTTATTTTTTTATTTTTTTATTTATTTATTATTTACTGCTAGCTGTGTCCTATGCATCATTTTAGCTAACCAGCTAACTGGAAGAAGTTTACTATTGTAGTTAACTTAAATCAAGAAATGTTGGGTATGGATGACTGTGTTCAATCAAATGCAAAGAATGTTTATTCATATAAATTAACGTTAATTAAAGTTTTTTTACAGTAGCTTTTTCGCTAAGCTGAAGGTAAGCTAGCTAGCGAACTAGCATGTGGTAACAGCCAGACTCTATTTACAGTATTCTGCTTATTTGCACATTTATAGATTAACTAGGGTTTAAGTGGGGTCAGCTATTACCAACAAATTTAGTGAGAGTAAACCTATTAAGTTCTGCAAACAAGATCTTATTAAGCATCCAGTAACAACACCTAACATGATTAACCACCAGTTTTTAGTTACAAGCATTACACGCATTTCACAAGTGCCAAAGGCTCGTTCTGAGAATTACATTAAGTGTATGTATAGAGTCAGTATTTGCAGTGTTGACCCTACTTTTTTCAAGACCTTTGCAATTCGCCCTGGCATGCTGTCAATCAACTTCTGGGCCACATCCTGACTGATGGCAGCCCATTCTTGCATAATCAATGCTTGGCATTTGTCAGAATGTTTTGTTTTTTGTTTATCCATCAGACTGTTGAGGATTGACCACAAGGTCTTAATGGGATTAAGATTTGGAGAGTTTCTTGAATTAAAGCCATGGATATAAACCTTCAATGTTTTGTTTCCCGAGCCACTTAGTTGTCACTTTTGCCTTATGACAAGGTGCTCCATCATGCTGGAAAAGGCATTATTCATCACCAAACTGTTCTTGGATGGTTTGGAGAAGTTGATGTTTTGGTGCTAATTTTTATTCATGACTGTTTTTAGGCAAATTTGTGAGTAAACCTACTCCCTTGGCTGAGAAACAACCTCACATAATGTTGGCATGGGACTGATGGTGGTGCTCACTTTTTCTGTTCAGTACAAGCTTTTTTCCCCCCCAGATGCCCCAAACAATCAGAAAGGGGATTCATCAGAGAAAATGACTTTACCCCAGTCCTCATCAGTCCAATCTCTGTACCTTTTGCAGAATATGAGTCTGCTCCTGATGTTTTTCTTGGATAGAAGTTGGCTTCTTTGCTGTCCATCTTGAAATGTACAGTACAAAGGTGAGCGCTACCAGTCCTGTGTCATGAAAAGTCCTTTTTTTATTTTCTCATCTTTCTTTTTTTCTACACTTGAACCTTTGTAGGTGTATGAAAAATAGGTTTATAACTAAAAATAGCATTTTAAAAAACCCTAAATAAAAAAATAAATAAAGCTCACGTGCACATATGATAACCCGACAGAACACCCAGCAGGAGTCTGACACACTCCCACTCAGCTAGGGCAATTAGGAGAATTTTTTTAGAGGAGAATTTCTTGGCTGCATGCAACCAGGGGCCCAGTACTGTACCAGGCGAAGGTTTCCACCAAGCTATTCTTGCATAAACCCTGATAACGCTCATGCATTTTTCAAACCAGCCTCCCCAGAAGGCCAAAATCTTTTCCCGCCCGTCCTGACTCCTGACTTTGCTCAAACTCAGTAAAACCTTTTCCATAGACACAAAACTCAGCAAGGTTTGGGAGGCAGTTATCAATTGAATGGAGAGTGCATTTTTCTTTTTTACATACAAAAATAATATAAAAAAAAAATACTGCTCTAAATATTGAATCTTGAATCTTGAATCTTGAATCTTGAATAGTGGGCCTACTTATTTTAATATTTGTTTCCATTCTTTGGATTTTTATTCCGCTGTTCATTTTAACCCTGAGGAAATCCAGTTGGAGTTGGGGCCTGGTCTTCTCAAGGTAGGTCACCTGGGGTTAAATAAAGTCATTTGTGTTTGGTCTGGATGTTGCATCACAATTTCATTTCCTTTTCTGGGTTTTATTTCTGTATCCTTTAACACTGTACTGAACTTCTGCTTCCATTAATAACATAAGATTTAATGAGATACTTTGTTTTTCTTTTTCATAACTGATGTGAATGTTTGTGGCATGTTTGAGCACTAATATTCTTGTCCTATCTAATGAGCATTGACATTTTAATGGCACTGATGGTAATAAGCCATGCCCACTGAATGGTGCCTCCAATACAAAGAGCTTTGTATGCTATGAATTTCATGCTGTATTGCTCTTAAGCTTAGGGCCTCTTTATTGAAGAGTTGATCCCTGTACAGTGTTTACCAAGCAATAAAAGTCAGACTGCACCATAATGGTGCCTTTTTTTATTAACATCATCAGGTATGTTAATGTGTAGCTCTCTCTGAAAGACAGAGGATACCGAGGATAATCTCCTGTGTCAGTGTGTTCAGGGTTTAGGATTTCACCTGTTTGTGATTAAAGAAACAAAGAATGAAATGTGCATATTATTTGCATACAGTAAAATGGGGGCAGGAGGTTGACTTTGGCAGTGTGTTGTGTTTATGGCAGGAAGATATTTTATGACGACAAAGAGTTTATGTCGAGGTTGGAGAACTTTGACCACTACACTTATAGACCTGTTAAATCATATTTATCTGGTTTTTATCGCGCAAGTTCTCATTGTATTTTATGTGCAAATGTTATATTCATTTTACTTGTGTAGCTCTGAATTCCTCTGAAGTGTCAGCGTACCTACAGTAAGGTCTCTTGCTCTTACTGTAAATCATTTTTAATTGGGATTCTTCCTTCTTATTACTGCATTTATGAGCAACATGAATCTTCCACACATACAGTACAACCAAGGTCAATGTAAAAAAAAAAAACATAAAATTTTATACTTTATAAATTATATACTTTATACCATAACCTTAAAAAATATAAAAGCCTGAAGATCAACAAAAGCACATGTCATTTGGGACATTCCCACAAAGCAAGTTATTAAATAAAAAATAAAAAATCATATCAGGGTCTATTTTCATACATAAGTCATACATAGTACAAAAACGTTAAACAAATATTAAATAAAAATATATTAATATGTTTACTCACTCACTCATCTTCTATACCGCTTTATCCTGTATTCAGAGTCGCGGGGACCTGGAGGCTTAGGGCACGAGGTAGGGTACACCCTGGACAGAGTGCCAATCCAATCCATTGCAGGGCACACACACATACTCACACACCCATTCACACACTACAGGCAATAAATAAAAAAACTAAATAAAAAAAGGAAATAAAATTAGATTTAATCTCATGGAGCAATTTAAGGCATGAGAAGTAGTTAAAAAAATATCAGTGCGAATAAAAAAAAGTAAATAAATAAAATACAACTGTTGGAATGATGATAAATGGAATTCTGGTTGATATAACTTACAAAATCTTCAAGCTAAAATATAATATATTTTGCATTTTGGAGATGTGTGGTCAGCATTTGTCACTCCAGTTGTCCATGTTAGTAGTAAGTTAGTACTTACAGTACTTAGTACAGTACTTATTGAGTTCTAGTGCTGGGCTCAGGATTGAACAGTATACAGTAGAGTGACACATGCTGTTTTTCAGCACAACCTAGAAAATATGATGAACTGAATTTTATTTTATTTTAACCAACTATACAAACATGACTGAGCTAAAAAAAAATATCCGTTTATAATTTATATTTTACATACACAAAGAAATAGCATGGATACACATGAACGCATGTTTTTTTATGTCTCATTTAGAGAGTTCTACATTTTTGAGATGTCATTCTCATATTCCAGGAGTGGTAAAATTTACACATTATAAAAGTAATGATAACTTTCATTCTACATGACATATCTGAAAACACAAATGTTTGATGTCTGAAGCATCCTGGTTAACACACCCAGGAAAGGCTTCCATATAAGCACATGCATTTTTTTTTTTTAATCATCATCATTGACCTACAGTATGCGGTGTTGAGGCATGGATCTGTCTCTAGTTTATAAAGCATTTTCTCCCCCATTAAGTGTATTATTTTGTATTATGGCTATAGCAGCTTTGGCTGTTAGCTAACTTCCAGTGTATTAGCTATAGAAAATCAGAAGCAGTAATGATGAATAAAATTGAGTCGTTTATATTAATCCTTTTTCCATGATGAGTCAGTCAGGAATTTGCACACTTGCACTGTTTATGAAATGGTCACAAACAGAAAGTCTTATTTTTCATTCTATTCATTCAGTTTTGTTGTTAATCCTAAAATCCACCAGAATCACATCGCCCTTAATTTACATACTGTCAGCATGCAAAGTTTTCAGACCAGCACTTTGCTTGAGAGTATGTTTTTAGGGTTACAAGAAACCTTTGCACGCCCTTCAACAACCAACATAAACATTTATATTTAAAAAAAATATATATATATATTTGAATAATGAAATATTTTCCTTCAGTATTTCTAAATAATCCTTCTTCCTGATGTTGTACATCCAATACTAATTCTCATGATACAATTTATTGTATTTTCTAAGGAATGCCAATGAAAACACCTTTGAAATATAATGCTGCCATCCCCATGCTTCACAGCTCAGATGTTGTTCTATAAATATATAAACAGTAAAATAACTTTCAGTCTTAGGGCTGGGACTTCTTCCTTTCATGATACCCTTTCAAGCCCACTGTGATGCTCTCTTAATGGTGAATGTATGTACAGTACTGTGCAAATGTCTTCGGCACATTCAAATAAATGCTTCAGAGCAAGGATGCCTTAAGATAAGATAAAAAAAACTATAAAGCCCAGTAAACAATAATTAAACTCAGCATTTCATGTGACAACTCTTTGAGGACTCTAAGTTTCAGGTACAGCGTGTTCAATTTTATAATGAAATGAACTGAAAAACCACCCAAAGTTCTTCTGAGGACATTGATGGTTGGCACTTGCTTCTTTTGTGCATGCAAAACCCAACAGCTTCCTTTTTTCCCCAGCAGTTCTTTTATTTTGTGGTGGAATACTGATGTTTGAAATGTTTTGTACTGACACAAAAATAAAGACATACATTAAAAAAAATCTATAACAAAGTTGGTAATGAAAAAAAACCCAGGTTGCCAAATATTTTTTTGGTAGCTGATACCTCTAACTTTTTTGGTAGCTGATACCTCTAACCTCCAGTTCTTATGTTATTGTCTTTGGGTTCAGTTGAACGTGTCATGCCCATATTTGTTCATCCCTGGGAGTTCATTCGTAATTTTTCCTTGGATGCAGTGTCTTTGTGATCCCAATATGTTCATACTTGATGGATAGAACTGTATGGCGTTGTGTATTCCGTGAGTATGACATGAAGTCAGATGTTGGTAACTACAATATGACCAATCTAGACCAATACCCATAGCCAGTACTGAACTACTGTATGTCTGATTGATTATACCAACTGTTATGTAAGACCGGGCCCCTTAACTGAAGTTTTACCTTATGCTCTGTATACTGAATAAACAATACTAGTGAAAAATAGAAGAGTACACAAAACTGTTATGGCCATCCATCAATATACCACGTGCACACATGCGCATACACGCCCACACACAGACGGTTATTATGAACTGAAGGAGGATGAACTGAAAACTGCCCTGCACTAAAAGAGATAGAGAGATCTGACATACAACACTAGCTTTAGGTTTCCAGGGCTTCAGTCTCTAAGGTGCAAAATATATCACCAGGATTTGGCCTCCTGAGACTTTTTCTGCTGCTTGCTGAGAACACAAGTCATGACATGATTAAGGCAATTTGTGATTTCATACCTTGCTCTAATTAACACAGGTGCCAGTCAAATATAGATACTGTTGGAGCTCAATATTGTAGCATAAGTCCCTGTAATATATTAGCATTTTGATAGTGTGGCTTGTATAACGGAAATAAATGGGAGATCAGCATCTGTAAGAAAGAAATCCTTTGGGGGGGGGGGGGGGGAGCAGGTCTTTTTTAGTAGCTGGTTGTTTATTGTGTAAAAGTAATAAAGTTATCCTTTAACAGCTATTGCTTTGGACAGGGCTGGTCAAATACAAAAGTGAGATCTGTTTCACCAATGCACATCCCATGTGTTTGTTGTGTAACTGTGGCAACAGATACATGCAACTAAATAGTTTCTAATAGCCGCAATTGCTATTGTATGTAGAGTATTTTTTTTTTTACATTTTATTTAAAAACTTTGTTGTCCAGAAATACACTTTGGAATTATTTGCAAATAACTTTGCAGTTCTTATTTGATCCTCAGTTTGGATTAAGGTGACTTACACGACAGTGACCTAGCACTGCACTGTAATCAGTTCCATAGTAACTGCTCCAGAGGGATGTAAGGATGAGTCTATCTCCCTGTGATCGCAGATCCCTATGGGAAAGTTGCATCACACGCATCTTGCATCATTACCTGGACTTGCTGCTGCTCCTCCATCCGTGTCCTCTGTGTGTATTCTCATGGTCTGATTAGGGGAAGAATAATACACTGTTTTTGTGAGTCATACCCAGATACTGAAATGCAGATTCAATTCTATTATATACAAGATGCCAAATTTTAATTGAATGAAAAAAGCTTTGTAGAATAGTTTGATGCCATGTCATTTTTATTTCTTATTATACATCAGAGTAGCTGAGTATTAAGGGCCTTGCTCAAGGGACAAACAGGGTCAACGTGTTGGTGGTGGGGTTTGAACTTGGGATCTTGGGAACTATAGTACAATGTCTTAATCACTGAGCTACCCCTGGCCCCTCCCTACTTGTACAAAATGTTCTAGGTCCTGTGCTGCTTAAAATCAAGCCCTACAAACTAGTTGTTAGAACCAAAGTCAGACCAGCCTTTCCGCTCACGTAAATTTGCATAGTTTACACCCACCTCCCCCTGGTGACAACACAAACAAACAAACAAAACACCATGAGAATTAGAATCAGGTTAGTATAATATATAATAGCATTTATATGTTAGCATAAATGTGTCTAATTTAACATTTTCTCTCCTTAAGAATTGCCTGTCCATCACCTCCATAGTCATCTTTCAGCTACAGTACATAGTATTGATAAGAACTTTATTCACCACTGCCAAAAAAGTACCAAAATGTGATGGCGTGTAGTGAATCTTTGTCGTCTGTCTGTTTTGCTAACCTAGCTTAGCAGTTAATTTCTGTAAAACATTCAACCTTTTTGCTTTCAGTGACTCCTGCATTGGTTTGGTGGTGCACCTTCACTTTACTACATACAGTAGGAATTTCATAAGAATGACTTCTACTCATTGTGGTTTCCCTACCCATTCACCATATTGTTCTTGTGCTGAGAGGGACGCTAGTGCTTATATGGTAGTGATAGGTCGTTCATGAATGGTTTGTTCTTTTTGAATTAGTCTTTAACGTGACTCAGAAGAACGAGTAGTCTTGGAGAGTGATTTGTTCATTTTCTACTGGGCGCGCATGCGTAAAGCATCGCAAAACCTCTGTACTGTACTGTAGGTTATGTACAGGAAACAGAAATGAGTAGATACTGTCTTTTGGTCGGAATTGTTCATTCTTTTGTCACGTGACTCCCATAGACGCTATGCAGTGCAGTAGATTCGAAAGAAACGATTCGGACTAGAAGTCTCATGAGAAGAACAGTTCAATTCTGTTTCCTGTATAATGCACTTCATAGCGTTTATGAGAGTCACGTGACAAAATAACAAACCATTTGAACCAGAAGATATACAGTAAGAGGTGAGCTGCTCATTCTGTTTATCATAATATGTCCTTAGCTGCAATGTATCATTTTCATCATTGGAACTATAGCCAAACTTTGTGTATGTAGATTTGGGTCTGTTTATTGAAAATGTAAAAAAAAAATTTCTGATCAAAAGAACGAAATTAACTAAATGACTCAAAAAAAAAAAAAAGATTCATTCATTTTGATGAACAAGATTCAAAGAACCGAGTCACTAAAATGACCTAAACTTCCCATCACTACTGTATGGTGTGATGCAGCTTCCATTTCCTCATTTTTGAGCCAAATGTACTTACTGGGATGTATCACCACTTAAATATAATTTAACACCCCATTCCCAAAATTAAAAATTGTATTACCTTATCTTTACTTAAAATGCTTGTAAGTCTTCGTTTTCTTACTTCCTTTATTTGGACTACAGTAAGTGTCTCTTCAATTACAGTTTAACTGGGGTTGTTTTCGTTCAGAAAATAATAATAATCTTTCATGGATGAAGGCCAATTAGAAGGTAATTGTGTTTTTCATTCATTGGAAGTTCCCATAACCTGCATTGATTATGGGCAGAGATAGTTCTAGAGTTTCCTTGGGCCCAAATCAAGTATGAAAATAATTCCTGATGCTCCCACAATAACTATTTCATCATTTGAACCTGATGGCAGTGTTGTCCTGGAATATCCCCATGCCAGGGAAAGAAAAAACTCCATACTGTAGATGTGATAACCTGGTCATTCAGTACGTTCGGGTAGTCAGCTGACTTTATTATATTGCCACATAATGTTGCTGAGTCTAGACGTGGCCAACTAATGCAACCTTAAATCATAAACCTGCCACCAGATGCTGGTAGAGTGGCCACTTTGCATGATGGGTGCATCGTTTCCCTTCTTGCCCTGACACTCCCATTGCTCTTGAATAGGCCACATGACCCTTTTTTCCAATGCTTCAAAGTCCAATGTTTATTCACAACAAACATTAAGAATTTAGCAAACTAAAGAATTTTTCCCCAAATAGTCTCACTAACAAATTCTTTACGGGAAAAGGAGTTTAGAAAAATTAGAAATGTTTTACTTTTAGTATTAAACATAGCTATGATTTGCATTGTTTATCTTTTCATCATGCAACTTCACCAAGTGTTTAAATGATCTCACATCATAGTCATTTATGATTTTTGTAGCCACATTTGTTCTACAAAGTTGCACTGTTCAGCACTGTTCTTCCAGGTTTAGTAATGTGTTAGACAGTTCTTAGCCCAGTTACAGTAATTTCAGCAAAAGCTACTCATTGCATCAGTTAAGGTTAAAATAATTCTATAATTTTATTTCAAAAAGTAATTTTTTTTTGTCATATACTTTACTCTACTCTACTCTACATATAATCATTCCTTTTAACTGTTAGACTGCCATCCTATGTGATGAATGTGATAAATGGTTTTGATGATTCATAAAGACAGCAGGTGTATTCATGCAATATAATATTATGATGTGTTGTCCTGTGCAAAGCACACATACTTGAACAATGCCACATATGCCCTGAAACCCAGCCATGCAGACATGGCATTTAGCTGACGACAATAAAAGGAGAGAACTCTGGGTCAACATTCAGCCCTGTTTTCTAAATAAACTCTATAGTCCTTGATTTCCCTTTCAATACTGTGTATATAACAGAGCCAGCACAGGTGTGTTTGATAGTGAGCAGGTTCAGACGAAGGGTGGCTTTATTTCAAGGTGCATTATGTTGAGTCAACAGCCACGTAATGGACTGTCTTTTAATTTGAACAGAATCACCTACATTTTCACTTTAATGGTGGCCATCATGACTGTGTGAGCTGGTATTTACTGATGTTTACTGATTGCGATCAGCTTAGTGGAGAATGTATTGTCATGCATTGTTGTCTGAAAATGATTATGATCACAATGTTCTCAGAAACCATACGACACTGCTGATGTCCAGATGTCAGTCAGTTCCAACATTTCTCTCTATTCTAGGGGATATTTTAAAAATATATAATTAGTTTGCTTATTAATAACACAGGAATACAGAATGTATAAGAATATGATTCTAGCCTAAGTATTCAGGAAATTAAAAAGGCATTCCTTTATTTCCTTACATAAAATTTTATAATATGTAAGACTCCTGTCATGTCAGCTAAAATGATGGTATAAATGAAACTTGCTAAAAAACTAAATGCTAAAAATTTTTGCAACAAAATTTACCCCAATGCAAAATATATGCAGTCTAACAGTTTACAATTCTTATACCAACCCATGAAACACACACTACATTCTGTATTATTATATACCATTACTGTATATGCCACTGGAAAAGGAATATGTGGTGCCCCGCTTCTGGTTGGAGGTCTCGTCACATGGATGCCCCGTGTGTGTCTTTGGGATGCGTCTGGTGTCTGGGGATGATTCTCTCTACTTAGAAGATGGTTCTGACCTCGACTGGTGTTAGCAGCTGTTTCTCTGAGGACTTGACAATTCGATAGTTCAGGGCTGGAACTTTCTACAAGTCTATCTGAGTCTCCAATTGGACTCCATTTTAACATCAATTAAGATCAACTATTATAGGTGAACTGCCTGCCACCTAACACACTGTATAAATGCAGATAATTTCCTGCTATCTGTTTCACCCAGATGAGGATGGGTTCCCTGTTGAGTCTGGTTCCTCTCAAGGTTTCTTCCTATTACCATCTCAGGGAGTTTTTCCTTGCCACTGTCGCCCTCGGGCTTGCTCACCAGGGACTATCTGACCATTTTGATTCATACACATTCACATTTCATACAAACTTAAATAATTCTTTTGATTGTGTAAAGCTGTTTTGAGACAATGTCAATTGTTAAAAGCGCTATACAAATAAAATTGAATTGAATTGAATATGTTTACAGTATTTATGAAACATGTGAAGGAAATAGTACATGTAAATAGTTTCTAATTGGTTGCTTACTGTCACTTACCTGGGCACGAGATGGCACTGGGATGCCAGGGGAAGAAGGCATGTCAGTGGAGGCAGTGTGATGCTCAGGGCAGTGTTCTACTGGGAAACCATGGGTCCCGTCATTCATGTACGGTACATAGGATTTTGAAACCTACAGTACAACATACAGTACATAATTATACTATATAAAGTCATTGTCTTTTGAGAAACAGTGTATAGTACAGTATAGTATAATTTAGCAATGTTCATTCATTCTCTATCCTGATTGATTTGAGGATCTGAGGATAAGTTGACAGGTTATACACCCCAGCCACAGCGTCTACCAGATGCCCTTCCTGATGCAACCATTCCATTTTTCTAACCGGACTTGGGAGTGCCACAGCATGCAGTGCCGCTCCCAAGCTTGGTTGGAAAAATGGGCTGGTAGCGTCAGGTAGGTCATCCGGCGTAAAACATGCATCAAGTTGTGTGCAGATCAGAAGGTCTACTGTGGCGGCCCCTTGACGGGAGCAGCCAAAAGAAAGTAGTTAAATTTGCATGTCTCTGGGCTGTAGGAGCAAACTGGAATACCAGGAGGGGAGGACATGTAAACTCCATATACACAGATCCAAGGTGGGAATTATACTCATGAACCTGGAGGTGGGAGGCCACAGTGCTAAATAGATAATTGTGCAAAGTATATCATTATTCATTTTACCTGAAAGACTGCCACTCTAATGACTTGATAAATGTCTTTGTTCATCATATGAACAGCCAGGTGGGTGTAGTCGCTTGATTAGGAATGAGGTGGCATCAGCATGCACTATGGGAAGAAGGCAGGTTGGCCTATGAGACATATGTTGTTGGTCTTTCGGCTGCTCCCGACAAGGGGTCGCCACAGCGGAATATCCAGTCCGCACTACAACTTGGCACAGGTTTTACGCCGGATGCCCTTCCTGACGCAAACCTCCCATTTTATCCGGGCTTGGGACCGGCACTGTATCCAGTGGCTGGGGTGTGGGCGCTGGATGGAATCGAACAGATTGGCAGAGACATATAATGTGGGTATAATATATAATGCAAGGTTTTGACTTGGCCTTGGCCTCTGACGTATTCACCAGATTTCTATCAGATCGAGCATCTATGGGATGTGTTGGACAAACAAGTCTGATCCATAGAGGCCCCATCTCACAACTTATAGGACTTAAAGGATTTGCTGCTAATGCCTTTGTGGCAGCTATTACAGCACACCTTCAGAGATCTTGTAGAGCCCATGTGTTCAAAGGTTTAGAAGGTTTTGATGGCCCAAGGGAACCAACACAGTATTAGACAGGTTTTAATGATATGGCTGATCAGTGTTCAACCGAATGTATTTATATATACATAATAAATTATTTAAATTTAGCTCAACCTAACCTTTTTAGATATGTCAGGTAGAACGAGGTACTACACCTCGTTTTTTCCCACTACCAGAATATGGGAATGATGTCGCAAAAATGTAGAACTCTCCAAATGAGCCAATTATTCTTATAATTATATATATATTTTTTGGTCATAGAAATAAACGAAAACACACAAAAAAACATGATCATGTGTATTTCCTATATTTCTTTGTCTATTTTAACCATTTTTTGCTCAGTCATGTTTGTACAGTTGGTTAAAGTTAAATAAAAGTCAGTTCTTCATATTTCATATTTTATATTCCATATAAAAAAAAGGATACATAATTTATACTGCACAATCCTTAACCCTACATGTTTATTAAAAAAAAAAAAAAAGTAGCAAAACAACAAAAAAGCTAAAGAACTTTAAGTTCATGTTACAGTTACCCTGATTAGGGCAGACTTTCTGTATTATTATTCCTGCTACTGTGAACCATAAAGGTTAAGACCACCTTCTGCACACACAAGAAAATGAAACCAAAACCATAACATAAAAAAAAAAATCAGATCATTGCTCTGATTACAAGTGTTGCAGTAAAAGCGTAAAAAGATGTTTAAAAATATTAATCCGTTGCCCTTACGAATAAAGCTGTATGCAAGTTGTTAGCCAATCTGTTGTGGAGAAAAGGAACTTCAGTAATTGCTACGTCTGACTCCTTCTTTCTCTTCTATGGCAACCACGTTCCATGTGGACCTTTAGACTCACTAACACACGCACACACGCACAGGCAGAAACACACACCTTCCTGACAGCCCCTCGGGGCTAATTACTTGATGAAGGTGAGAGGTGACAGTTTGGGGCAGAGCTGTGGTTGCAGGTACTCTGGTGCAGCACCAGAGCAGTTACTCTTTAGTGAACATGCTTTCATGATGACGATAAAAATAATATAGTATATACATACATGTATATATACACCGTTGTCATATACGTATATACTTTGACTTTAACACATATGCCTTTAAGAAATTATCTGCAATACAAAGGCACTGAATATAGATCATTGCGATATCATTAAAATATGCATAAGAATTTTAATAGCATTTAAACAAAAATGCAGTTTAGTGCAGACATACAGTAAGTGTGTGCGTTCATTTCCCGTTTTACAACAAGGCCTTTAATCATCACACCCATGCTAAGCTCTCATTTTCTGAAAGGACAACGCAAATATCTGTAATTAGCCAGGATACACCTCAACCCAACAAACAAAAGCAAAGCAGGTTGAATGACAGATGCCGGTGAAGCATAAAAAATCTGAAAAAATGGGAGAACATATGTGAAGATCTTACGGGCCTTTCTACTTGCTTTGTAAAAGGTGTCTCATGAAGTTATATTAAGACTAGAGCTGCAACTAACGATTATTTTCCTACGATTAATCGGATAAAAACTAAACGCTTTGATTTTATGCTTTGCTTAACTATATAAAACCATAAATCAGGGTATTATTTATGTAGAAAAAGTAAACTTAAAAAAAATGCGATAGCCACATAGAGTTTAATCTTTAATTGTGACATTTAAACCTTATTTTATGTAAATCAACATTTTTGTTTTAACAATAATTGCAGATGGCAAGTTGACATGTGTGTGTGTATGTGTGTGTATATACAGTGGTGTGAAAAACTATTTGCCCCCCTCCTGATTTCTTATTCTTTTGCATGTTTGTCACACAAAATGTTTCTGATCATCAAACACATTTAACTATTAGTCAAAGATAACACAAGTAAACACAAAATGCAGTTTTTAAATGAGGGGTTTTATTATTTAGGGAGAAAAAAAACTCCAAACCTACATGGCCCTGTGTGAAAAAGTAATTGCCCCCTGAACCTAATAACTGGTTGGGCCACCCTTAGCAGCAATAACTGCAATCAAGCGTTTGCGATAACTTGCAACGAGTCTTTTACAGCGCTCTGGAGGAATTTTGGCCCACTCATCTTTGCAGAATTGTTGTAATTCAGCTTTATTTGAGGGTTTTCTAGCATGAACCGCCTTTTTAAGGTCATGCCACAACATCTCAATAGGATTCAGGTCAGGACTTTGACTAGGCCACTCCAAAGCCTTCATTTTGTTTTTCTTCAGCCATTCAGAGGTGGATTTGCTGTTGTGTTTTGGGTCATTGTCCTGCTGCAGCACCCAAGATCGCTTCAGCTTGAGTTGACGAACAGATGGCCGGACATTCTCCTTCAGGATTTTTTGGTAGACAGTAGAATTCATGGTTCCATCGATCACAGCAAGCCTTCCAGGTCCTGAAGCAGCAAAACAACCCCAGACCATCACACTAGCACCACCATATTTTACTGTTGGTATGATGTTCTTTTTCTGAAATGCTGTGTTACTTTTACGCCAGATGTAATGGGACACGCACCTTCCAAAAAGTTCAACTTTTGTCTCGTCGGTCCACAAGGTATTTTCCCAAAAGTCTTGGCAATCATTGAGATGTTTTTTAGCAAAATTGAGACGAGCCTTAATGTTCTTTTTGCTCAAAAGTGGTTTGCGCCTTAGAAATCTGCCATGCAGGCGGTTTTTGCACAGTCTCTTTCTTATGGTGGAGTCGTGAACACTGACCTTAATTGAGGCAAGTGAGGCCTGCAGTTCTTTAGATGTTGTCCTGGGGTCTTTTGTGGCCTCTCGGATGAGTTGTCTCTGCGCTATTGGGGTAATTTTGGTCGGCCGGCCACTCCTGGGAAGGTTCACCACTGTTCCATGTTTTTGCCATTTGTGGATAACGGCTCTCACTGTGGTTCGCTGGAGTCCCAAAGCTTTAGAAATGGCTTTATAACCTTTACCAGACTGATAGATCCCAATTACTTTTGTTCTCATTTGTTCCTGAATTTCTTTGGATGATGTCTAGCTTTTGAGGTGCTTTTGGTCTACTTCTCTGTGTCAGGTAGCTCCTATTTAAGTGATTTCTTGATTGAAACAGGTGTGGCAGTAATCAGGCCTGGGGGTGACTACAGAAATTGAACTCAGGTGTGATAAACCACAGTTAAGTTATTTTTTAACAAGGGGGGCAATCACTTTTTCACACAGGGCCATGTAGATTTGGAGTTTTTTTTTCTCCCTTAATAACGTAAACCTTCATTTAAAAACTGCATTTTGTGTTCAATTATGTTATCTTTGACTAATAGTTAACGGTTTTTGATGAGCAGAAACATTTAAGTGTGACAAACATGCAAAAGAATAAGAAATCAGGAAGGGGGCAAATAGTTTTTCACACCACTGTATATAGAGTTTCAAAAAATACACTGACATTCAGTTGTTACGAATGACCTCAATTTTAAATTCTCTTAAAATTCAAACGGCAGAAAACCGCTCGATCTTAAGGCTCAATAAGAGGTGTTTAATGTAAATTACTCCCCTACCTGGGAGGACTTGTGGCGCGCGCTTTTTCCTGCAAGTCCTCCTAAGTCAAAAAGATGCCTGAGGTACTCTGGTGTCACCGTACAATTGTTTCCTGCATGATTGCATCCTGGAGATCATGCACAGGGGATGGTTTCTTGACTGCTACTGCATTCTTCAACATTGCCCAGAAGTTTTTTATTTGGTTTAGGGTCTGGAGCTGACCCATTCTTACATAACCAGAAGCTGAATACCATTCTTACATAACCATTCTTACATATTTTTCAGTTATTTGGGCACAAACATTTGGGTTTCTGATAGAACAGAAGTGTGAAATCACCTGAATTGTGCACATCAGCCATAGGTTGTCTTAATATTTTTGACCACTAAAGCAGACAGAATGCTGCTTCCTGACTTTTAATTCTTAATAAACATGAGTAGGGCTCAGGATTGTGCAGTATATCTAGGAATTGAATGTTCTCTTAGATCCTCAAATCAACTGCTCTTCACTATACCCACAGAGGTTTGTAACTAGAGGTGGTTGTGCCCCTGCTGTGGCCACCCCAAGATTATGAAATACTATTACCCTGTTTTATAAAAGCTGGAATATTTTAAGATGATGTTAGAAACTTGTTTTTTTCTATGCCTTTTAATTATATACTGATATTAATAGTGTTGCAGTGTGACCTGTAGCTTTTTATGTTGTGGTGTGTGTCTTTGAGTATATGGTCTGCGTTGTATTTGCTGTAAAGCAGCTTGTTAACATGCTGTTATAATTTGATTTATAGATGCTACATACATAGGATGACATCTGCTTCAGAAACAGGTGAAAATGGAGAAATGTTCAGAGAGAATGATGAACAGTCACAATCTAAAGCATAAAGCAAAATCACCAGAAAAACAAAACCAGATGTTTAACCATGACAATTTCAGTTTCCAGTAATGATTTCAACATCTGTTGGCATCTAGTACAGATGCAACAAATTTATCAAAAAGTGTATAAAAAGTGTCTTAAAAGAACTAGCTTTCAAGTAGGAAAAAAAAAACTACAAGAGATGTTTCAAAACCTGTCCAGACGATCTAAAATAATACGAAGGTTAGTTATAATAAAAGAACTCCTGTGAATTCTAACAGACAACATTTCGAACATATTATTTTGTTCTAGAGATATGCAATATTTTGCAATGGACTACAGGTCCTTCTCAAAAAATTAGCATATTGTGATAAAGTTCATTATTTTCTGTAATGTACTGATAAACATTAGACTTTCATATATTTTAGACTCATTACACACAACTGAAGTAGTTCAAGCCTTTTATTGTTTTAATATTGATGATTGTGGCATACAGCTCAAAATCCCTATCTCTAAAATAATATCATCCCTATCATCAACTAATTAACTCTAAACACCTGTAAAAGATTCCTGAGGCTTTTAAAAACTCCCAGCCTGGTTCATTACTCAAAACCGCAATCATGGGTAAGACTGCCGTCCTGACTGCTGTCCAGAAGGCCATCATTGACACCCTCAAGCAAGAGGGTAAGAAACAGAAAGAAATTTCTGAACGAATAGGCTGTTCCCAGAGTGCTGTATCAAGGCACCTCAGTGGGAAGTCTGTGGGAAGGAAAAAGTGTGGCAGAAAACGCTGCACAACGAGAAGAGGTGACCGGGCCCTGAGGAAGATTGTGGAGAAGGACCGATTCCAGACCTTGGGGGACCTGCGGAAGCAGTGGACTGAGTCTGGAGTAGAAACATCCAGAGCCACCGTGTACAGGCGTGTGCAGGAAATGGGCTACAGGTTGCAAATTTTGCATGTCATTCGGAAATCAAGGTGCCAGAGTCTGGAGGAAGACTGGGGAGAGGGAAATGCCAAAATGCCTGAAGTCCAGTGTCAAGTACCCACAGTCAGTGATGGTCTGGGGTGCCATGTCAGCTGCTGGTGTTGGTCCACTGTTTTATCAAGGGCAGGGTCAATGCAGCTAGCTATCAGGAGATTTTGGAGCACTTCATGCTTCCATCTGCTGAAAAGCTTTATGGAGATGAAGATTTCATTTTTCAGCACGACCTGGCACCTGCTCACAGTGCCAAAACCACTGGTAAATGGTTTACTGACTATGGTATTACTGTGCTCAATTGGCCTGCCAACTCTCCTGACCTGAACCCCATAGAGAATCTGTGGGATATTGTGGAGAGAAAGTTGAGAGACACAAGACACAAGAATCTGCAAAAGGATTCTCGACCAAGTATTGAGTGCATAACTGAACATAATTATTTGAAGGTTGACTTTTTTGTATTAAAAACACTTTTCTTTTATTGGTCGGATGAAATATGCTAATTTTTTAGATAGGAATTTTGGGTTTTCATGAGCTGTATGCCACAATCATCAATATTTAAACAATAAAAAGCTTGAACTACTTCAGTTGTGTGTAATGAATCTAAAATATATGAAAGTCTAATGTTTATCAGTACATTACAGAAAATAATGAACTTTATCACAATATGCAAATTTTTTGAGAAGGACCTGTATATACACTCGCTATATTTGTTACTCCTGCACATACAGTAGGTTTTGTTGAAAATATTTAAACAGCCAATCACTGGGCAGCAGAGCAGTGCATCAAATCATGCAGATAAAAAATCTAAAGCTTCAGTTTATGTGCACATCAAACATCAGAACATCAGTGGCTTTGACCAGAGTATTGTTAATAGTGTCAGTCAGGCTTGTTTGAGTATATCAGAAACTGCAAATCTCTTGGGACCTCTAGAATTTACACAGAATGGTGCCAAACATCCAGTGTGCAGCAGTTCTGTGGGTGGAAATGCCTTGATGCTGGGGGTCAGAGGAGAAACACCAGACTGGGTTAAGTTGTCGTGGAGGTTTTGATTATAAAAATTATATTGTATTAAAATGCACAGCATGTTAAACCTTGTGATGAATGGACTAGCAGAAGGCCACTCTACCCCTTGATTCAGCAGATTCCAGTCCTGTCAGCCAAGAACAGGAATTTGATGGGCACAGGTTCTCCAAAAACAAACAGTTGTAAATATGGAAAATGTTACATAGTCTAACACATCAAAATTTCTGGTGCAACTTACAGACGGTGGACACCAAATTTGGTCTCAACAAATTTCCTTGTATCAGATGTTGATAGTGGTATCATAGTGGTGGGGTGTTGGGCCTTTAATGCATTCATGAATAATCCATGAATGTGAAAGTGACAAAATGTATGTTTTTTTAATTTAAATTATTTATCAAGGATATGTAGATTTTGAACCAAATGTCTTTCTACTGTATGTACCATGTACATTAAACAAAATATGATATGAAGAATGACAGACCATAAAGTACAGTATATACTGTACATTGTTTATATCAATTCATTTAAATCCTATAATAAAGTGAATCAGTGTCTCTGTCTTTAACTGCATATGATTTTGATGGTGTTAACGTAAAGTTTAGACACTAAGTAGACTGAAGATCCAGTGTCAGATGACTACACAGCTCTGATTGCAGTGTTCTTGGTCAGCGTCGGCATTTTTACTCTGAGACCTTGACCTGTTGGAAATGCACTGGGCTGGTGATGAATGTGCTTTTGCGCTGGCTTTGCGTGACAGTCGTGCCTGATACCTATCTCTACCCAAATAAGGTTTGGTTGTGCTCCACCGCTTCACTCCAGACCCTCATTTAGAATGCAAATAAGCAAATGCTAAACAAAGCACACCTTTCAGCAAGGCCAATTTCCTGGCCTCTTTCAGTGGCAGTAAAAGTAGGGGCCTCCACTCCTGGACAGCGAAGGAGAAGAGCTTCGTCTACTGTAGATGCCCAGCTAATGGAAACGGCTCTTTGTCTGCTGCAGTGACTCTGATTAACATTTTCCTGCTTCAGTGATCAGGATGCACAGCTTGCTAGGCCTCATGATTCCCCAGAGTGAATAGATAACTAGAGGCCAGATTATGGAGACCCCCCCCCCAAATAATTACTCTACAATGTGTTTTATGGTGCAACTTGAACCATTCTAAGGGCCTAATAAACCTCAATTCTTGAATCATAATCTGCAGGCAATGGGGCAAATTAAATGGTATTTCTCAATATTATTCTACATACAATCCTGTATTATTGGCACTAATTTAATTTTCTCTGTATCCATTTGATTCATGTGATCAACCAATTCTCTGTCATACTAGTTATACCACACAATGTATCGTATCAGTCAATTCTGAAAGACAAAGCACTGCTGGTAAAGGCTTTTTCGTTGAGCGAGATTAATTACATAGGTGAGGTAGGCCATTGTGTCTTACACCTCCGAGTATCAGGTAGTCATGGGAAAAACCTCAGCCTATTGTTCTGGCATGATATTCATTCACAATCTGTGATGGCTGAGAAGTCACCTAGCCGTTAACGTCTTTAACATCATCAAAGCCATAGTCAGGCCACTCTCTGGCACTGCAATCTAATTGTCTAATCATTCTGATGTTCAGGCACAAAAACTCAGGTCAATTTCAAAAGTGTGCCATAGCATACATGAGGCTTATATAAGGCATGAAGTTGTTTAATTTAGTTTTTTACTAGATGAGAAGGTATCATATAATGTAAGAACTAGCTGCTTATTTGACTAAAAAAATTAATGAATTTACTTAATGGAAAAAAGGGCAATGTTGATTAATATACAATGCAATATACATACAAATATTTCAAACAAGAGATACAGTAAGACAGCAATATACAGTAATGTAAACAAAATTCAATCTGAAGTTATTGAGTCTCCTCATCATTAAAGAGCAGAACAAACACTGTGGCTATATATGGCCACGCTCAAATAAAATGCCGGAGACACGATGCACTCCGATTCTTATTAATCTAGGAAAGCTTTAGAATGATATGTCTTGGTACAGTGTAAAGATTCTTTTACCCTGTTTGCCCTGATTATAGCTCTGAGGCATACGATCAATATGAAGGTCTTTTTCAACATTGCTTAAACTTCTCCAGACAGGTGCAATAAGTATTGCAGTCCAGTTTGGCGGCCTGCAGCAGGCAGGGATTAAAGGGGATGCCTCGAGGCCTTCCTACACCCACCAGATAAGTCCTGACTAGACTTGTGTTACCCACTTTTCCGTTTACCTGCTGTCAGTTTTATGGTATAGCTTACATATATATGAGAATATTTAGTCAAAAAGGGGGTTAAGGGCAGTTGTTCAATGTATTATTGAAACAGGAGAAAGACAGGTCAGTGTCTTTACATTTACATCGTTAGGCAAACATTTACATCGCTAGGCTATTCAGCATAGGGTTTGGGTTTCATTTCGTATGCAATAGTCTCGTTGGACCACAGAAGCCAGTTTGTAAATCCCACCTGAGCTACACACGCAAAGTAAAGCTGACATCATAAACGTTTGCAAAGCACCTTGGGCTGGGGCAGGTGGAGGCCATCCTCCTCAAGGGCAGGATTGGCCAATGGCAGGGCTAGGGACACACCTGTGAGTGCAACAGCCAAAGGGGATTGGCTACGGCTTGAAAATTACACCTGTGGGGGGGTGGGGGAACCTGCTATATGTAAACCAAGCCATTTACAAATTCAGTCTCTCCACTCAAGAGCTTAAACAACTTGCTTCGCCTCCAGCAACTCTGACATCTTCAAGAGACAAAGACTTCAACGCTGACGTCCGTCTTGCTCTAGTTATGCATCTGCCTTTTAGATGCCATGCAGTCGGTCCGCAAATCAAGATGGTCTCCTTCCACCTGAAAGCGGGGCATTCTTCATCGAACAGGGCGTCAAACGAGGAGAAGCGGGAAGAGGAAGACGATCTCTGAGGCAGCACTACTGACTTACAATGGTATCTGGTTTCGAGTTGCCGGATCGCTCTAAAGGAAAAAACTGGTAACTTTTATTTTTTTTATCTTTTACTTCAAATACATATTTCCCTTGTTACTGGTGCAATCACTCGTTCCCGCTCTATGCTTTGTACCTGATTTAATAACTTTCATGCTGTAGAAATTGAGCGTTGGTTTTTAGACGACGACTCAACCGGAAAATTGTTGTTAGTTTGTTAAGGGAGGACTTTTTAGGTTGAATAGGGTCATATCATAATCTGTATCGGATTGCAGCCTATTTAAATGAAAAGAAAAAGAGAACACAATAGACACAAACACTCATTCCTTGACTGGATAGACCAGTTTGGGCAGGTAGAGGCAAACCGCCAGACTTGTCAATGGGGATAAAGCGGGGGCTTTAGCTGCTTTCTTTTGCCTGATAGCATGCCTTTAGAAGAAAACTCTGAGACGTCTGTAAAACACGACCGTATCTGAAATTGCCTCTTGAAATCATTAACCATTATATAATAGGTTCAATGATTTACATGTGAGCCTTTGGAAATATCTTGCTGTGTTAAATGAGGATGCACTTAGTTTTAACCTTTAACTTTAAGTATTTTATAAATTTAAACAACATTGTTTTTATATTATCGATATTTTAGATTTGTTAAATGTTGATCGAGGTTTGCTTTTGCTTCTGCTTGTCTGGCTGCGAGTTAGGCTTGCCCTTACACGTCCCTTTGGCATATTTTAGAAGAAAAGAAAAAAAAAAAACTATTTATGTGTTTTTTCCCCTTGCGAGTCCATATGAACAAATCATTCATGAAAGTTGGACTATGGATGGTTTAGTAGTTCTTGTTGAAACACTGTAGTCGTTTTGTAATAATTTGAGTCATTCATATATGATATTGTTGAAGAAATAGGCAGCATGTTACAGATATCGTTGGATATTCGGAGGAAACTGCATTTAGAGAGGTGGTCTGGAGCAGAAAGAAAATGTCGGCCAGGCAGCACAATGGATGCATAGTGAGGTGGAGGATTTTGATTGGTGGGAGGAGGAATATGACTCGGTCTCATTCTTTCATCTGAGTAAGTTATTTGTCACAGTTTTATAACCTAGGAAAAGCTTGATCAGAATCCTGCTTCCCTGAAGCTGATTCCATTTGGGTAACACGGGATTTCAGTGGACGGTGATAAAACCGAATGTCAGTTAGTTTAGACTGTGATGTTACTAGATGCTACAAGGTGGGCAGCGATTTGTATGTGTGTGTGTGTGTGTTTGTTCTTTCATGAGGGTAGGGAGAGGAAAATGGAGTGTTAATTACTATGCACAGGTGAGAGGTCAGAGAGGTCCGGCACACTGGCTTTGTTTGCTTAAGGACAGCCATTTTAATCAGTGTGACTAAGCAGTCTGCTTCAGTTCATTTTAAGTTCATTTGTGGAATTCTTTTTCCTGCTGAGGATTCACTCAGCCATTTTGGATGCTTCTGGATAGTCGTTTATTATTATTATTATTATTATTATTATTATTATGCTCATTAAAAAATTATCGTATGATCACATACCTTTTGAGACAGCCACTTCCTGTTTTGTCTCTTGATAAACAAGTTTATTTCATTCCATGCAAATGCTCCTGCTGCCAGGCAGAAAGTGAAGTGTAATGTAAATTTAAAAGGTTAGGAGATATTCAAATCAAAGCTTCACTATGGATGGATCATTTCAAACATTACACTCTGTAGACAAAGCAGGACTGTTATAGTATGATAACGATAAAAGTTAATTAATTACTGTTTCATTAGTGTCTATGGCAATGCTCTGGGGGGAAAAGAAAAGCAAAACAAGACGACAATCATTAAAACTTTTAGTAAAACAGTTAGTGCTGGCACAGTCAGACCAGTCTTTAACTAAGCATTAGGGTTTCCCTTCTACACACAGACAAATTATTGATTAAGGTTCAGCCTGGTTAATAGACACTTCAGCTCGGTTTTTTTTTCTTTTTTCTTTTCTTCGCTGTGGAGTCACGTTCCAGTCAGGAGATACCTGATCACACTTCACTGGTGTACGCAATGGGAAAAAGTTCAAGCTGCACCTGACTGTGACTCAACTAACTGCTGTAAAGTAGTTGCTAAAGGTTAAGTGTAAAGATGTCATGTTGTTTATTTCACCTTGCTGTCTTTAATGCTTATTCTCATTCCGTTTCTCACCCTTTATCCCTGTCTACCCTCTCTCTTTTTTTCTTCTTTCTCAGAAGGCCTGCAGCACTGGTTTATAATGCTGATGATTAACTAAATAGAGGCTGCAGTCTGGGAGAGCAGGTCTGCTTGGGGTTTTCATTTCATGGGTCCTGACTGAGCGAGAGGAAGCCGGAGCCTTCTCAGGCGCTTAGTAGAAATTTGAGATTTTTTTTTCTTTCTGTCCCCCTACTCCCTTTTTTGTCACATTCTTTACCTGAGTCCCTTTCACGACGGTAAGGTTACAGGTTCTCTCTCTCTCTCTCTCTCTCGCTCTCTATTTCTCTTCTCTCCCTCGTGTACATGCTTTTTTTTCTCTTCTATTCACCTCTTTTAGCTTTTACTCTCACCTCATTTTAATTCTTGCTTTATTTTTTTTCCCGCCCTTGTTAAATGCTGACCTGATAAACTGTCCAGTAATTGGTAATGTTACTTAACTATTACTAGTACTTACCTAGTGTTCTACTAGGACTACTTTACTTATTTAAAAAAAGGGAAAACGAGCAATTGTCATATAATTGAAAAAAAACGAACAGTAAATGTAGTCACAGGATTAAGCGGTATAGAAAATGAATGAATGAATGAATAAATGTAGTTTTTATTTTCCTCACTGTAAGATTTTAAGATCAGCTATACGCCACATGGCTGTAAACTTCAGACGTTATTCAGTAAACGAAAGGTGTGTGTGTGTGTGTGTGTGAAATGACCTTCCGCACACAGAACATGGCCACAGGTCTGTCGGTACGGCATTCCACTACACTGTTGTCACCGCACACTGTGAAATGAAAAGCCTAGCCTAGCCTAGGGCTCGCCTCAACCTTTCCAACAACTCTATTGTGTCCTAGCTGTATTACGAAATTCAGAAAATGGGTGCATTTCCTGTTCGTTATACTGCATTAGCATACGAAGTCTCTATTGTTTCCCTAGATGAAGCAGGTGAAGCGACACCCAGTTAAGACCATTGTCAGTAATTGTGAGTAAAGTGTAGATTGATGCCATTTAAACATTTTTACCAAGTATTCTATTGTAAGCTAGCACAGGTTACCCAGTACGTCGAATCAGACCCGTCGGAACAGGTTTGGACAATTATTAACTGTCTCAGTGGGCGACTGCTTTGCTTCAGCTGTGTCGCTTCAGCATGAAGAAGAAAGTAGTCTACTCCGTGTCCCATTCCAGCTATACCTGTTTTTATAGGCAGCCGTTTTTGTTGGCATATATCCTCTTCTATGCCTGTGCAGTGCCTCAGGGCAGCAGGTTTACTGTGCGCGATTGTATGTGTGTGTGTGTGCTTGCAACAGGTTTACTGCGTGTGTGCGTGCTATCAGGCTTAGCTCATCAAAGCCACAGTTTTACTCATTTATGATGGCTACTATCAGATCTAATGCAACACCAGGGTAACAACCACAGCAGGCTCCTAACAGAAACACTATCAAGTGGCTTTTTAAAAAGGTTTTTCACTTACTGTCTATAAATGTTCTTTTACCACTTGCCCTTTTCCCATTCTCATCCCAAGGATCATTGGACGGTCTTCGCCATCTTACGAGGCAGCATTGGATATCATCACTCTCTCTAATACTGCCTGGTAATGATGATGAGGGCTCTCTGCTGACTCCAGAAGAAGCCACAGCCCACACTAAGGCAATTATCTGTCTATGAGTTTAATATGTTTTATTAATCCAAAGCCACTTGAGACTGACCAATGGCACTTAGCACCCATCTTACCTGACAGTGCTGGACTGTGTATCTGTTTTCTAACACTGTCTGGTAACGATGTTTGTTGGGTGACCCAATGACTTCAAAGGATTCGCTTTATTATATATAATGTGCTAAGCTTTACGCCTTTTAAAATTATTATTATTGCTGGTCATTTCATTTTTAGCTTGGTTTGCTGCCACTGCTAGTCACACTTCCGAAAGAACAAAGATAAACAACATCAACCAGCACTGTTCAGTCCATGATATTTCATTGCACTTGTTTGATCTTTCTTTTAACTGTTTTGGATGAACGTTCAGTTTAGAGCCGGTGTTTTCTTATATATATTACATATATACACATATACACTGTGTATATTGACAATACACAGGTTTCTTGGAAATCCTAGCAGTTGTAATCCCTGGCACTTACTCGCATGATTAGAATTCTTGGAAAAGTGTCTAAATGAAATATGATTGGCTTTGAGATATTATAAGTCCTTAATAGTATTCGTGGCATAGTGCATACTCTTTTATCTTTTGGGGTGGGGAAAAAAAATTAGTTCTCTTTAATTCAGTAGAGGTGAAACCTGCAAGGTCAGTCTAGGAAAGGAGCGTGTCGTAATACCTCACGTGGCCGGATGAGTAGCATTGTTTAATGTTCAGTTAGGAAGATATAATCAGAAGAGAGAGAACTTGTGGGTGGTGGGGGGTGGACAAGTGGAGGGGAAAAAAAAGAGAGGGAGTGTCCACGCTGCTCAACTTTATTTTATTCACTTCCCCGTCCTTCTTTTTTCCTTCTGCTCAGCCACACCCAGCTTTAGTTAAATAATACTGGTCCGTTGGCTGTTAAACCAGACATGCTGAAAGCTGTTTCCTCATCCCCTCCCCCTCGGTTCTGGGTGGCTTTTGTGATGGCAGCCGAGCTCTGATTGGACGAGCTTGTTTTACCTGCGTGGCACATCCTGCAACTGACACATGAGCTCACCTGACATGATAAAAATAGAGTTACCGACATTCTAGACTCACTGTTTCTCTTCCCATTGCCTGGCTCTGTTGGTATATTAACCTAAATATCGTAAATATATAGGCATGTATTCGGCGTATTTCGGTAAGCAGAGCAAAGACATCAAAGCAAAGATCAGAGATCAGAATTTAGGAAAGTAACATAGTAAAACTGATTAAATTAATATCTAGGCTAAATAATGTCTAACACAGGATTTGACAAAATACTGTTTGGTGAGGTGGAAGACTCAAATATTAAACCATGCCCATCTTTGCACGTCACACACATTCATGAAACCGAGTCATGTGTGTGACCTTTTTGTATTTCAATATGTTACAAAGTCATATAATTTCCCCTTTATAAAAGGGCAGTACTCTAGGCTCAAGGCTTTTCATCTCTTCTTTTATTCTCCTGTTTTCCCCTCTGTTCTTTTAAACTTAATTGTAAATATAACTTGCATTACTATGACAGATGGGTTTTATTGCTCTCCAGTCACAGATCACACTTGCTCTCCAGTCACAGATCACAAAAATTTCTGTTTTTCCTTTCCAGCGCAATAAATTCAGCCCCAATCAAGAATTGATCTTTCTAAGGCCAGCTGATTGGCGTCTTACCAGACATGGTTAGATCTAATTATATGTGTCTAATACTGTCTGGTAATGCCGTCCATTAGATGGCATTTACATCCAGATGACAGAAGAATGGAAAGATGCTCCAAAGATGTCTCATTTTTGTCAATCACACAATATTTGTTTGTTATTATGATTATTTCATTATCAAGGAAATAATATGAATGAAACACTTACAGAATGATTCTGCCAGTTTAGTCAGGACCTTAAAATAGCACAGTCTTAAGTTGCCGGTTTAATCTGTCCGAGGAACTATGAACCCAACACTGGAAGATTGGTGCTGTTTTCAATGCTCTTCCATGTGTCATGAGTCAAAGTTTCTCTCCTCCTCTTCAAGAGAGCTGTGAGTCATGTTTGTCATCCATCATCCCCTGCTCATACTGTATTTGTTGATGTGTGTGACACGTACCTTCCACAATATAATTACATACTGTGAGTGTAGCCGTCGTATATAATGTAGACATATATGACCGCTTGATGTTGTAGCGAAGGAAAAGTATGTATGTTAGTTGTTTGAAGCTGAATCGATTGCATGTTGTCATGGTAACCAAATTTCACATTTCAGTTCTACAAATTTTTTTTTATAAAATCTGCTTAAATGTGTTGACTACTAGGCCTGTCTATCTTTTCTGTAATTCCTGGTTTAATTTTGGACATATGGAATGGAATGTATTGTGCTGAAAAACTAAAGTGAAATAAAGTTCCCATCCAATCAAATCAAATCGAGCATGTCTGCTGCATTTCTTGAGTTCCACTCGATTGAGTCCACATTACGTGTGGTCAGGTAAGCTATATGTTGGGAGGTGTGAGTAAATCCTGGTCTGTCTCTACCATTCGCCTGCTCATTGTGTTCAGAGCGGAATGCCTGGCTCTAACGGAGGACAGATCTGGTTACATGTGAACAGAGCTCCCTTTTTAAGAACCTCGATTAACCCGCGAGCTCTCGGGCTCTGCCAAAGGCTCGCTGTGTTTATCTCCCAACCGCACAGCTAACAGGGTATCTATCTGACACAGACGCAAGGGCATCTGGAGCTCTGTTTCAAATTGTATGCGTGCTCACGCAGGTGCATCTAAAGTTAATGTATTAGCTGTATTTTACTGCTATTTTTCTCATTTGTCGGTTAGTAGTTTTAGTTTTTTCATCCGCACATACTGTGCTTCAGCCTGCACAGCTTGTTTAAATGCTTGTCTAAGCAGCAGGACTTAAGTTTAATTATATTAAATAAAGCAAAAAAAAAAAAGTTGATTGTCTAGAGCAGAGCAGACGAGAAATAATTTGCAATTCATTTAAAGAATTATTATTTTATATCTTCGGGAAAAATTTCAAATTTGCATGTGCCAACTTTCTTCAAGCTAAATTGTTTTCTTTATTCACCGGTATACACAGCTATTATATATTGTGATCAAAACCAGTTTTAATGACTTACATCAATTTGGATTATAACTGATAACATAATGAACTGTGACTCTAAATGTACAGTAATATAACACAAAAATCTGAAATTGAGAAAAATCTAAATTTTATTTGCTTTTGTCCTTAGAAAAATTTTGAAAAAAGGATTACTTTTGTTGTGTTTATTTCATGCAAACCTGATCAAAACTTCATAAGTGCTAACAGACTTGCCGGAGAGCAGCATGGTAGCCTACCGGTGACATCACAACGGCGCTGGTCTGAGCACGCTCAGTGCAGTCCAACTAGATTCCTCACTCCACTGGGTGAGGTCAAACTAGGTTTGCTAATTAAATGGATCAATTCATCAAGATTAACATGTGGGCTGTGTTTAAAAAGAAACGACCACATATATACACAATTGTGACATACCTGTGCTGAAAATATGTACTCCCACACACACACACACAAACACACACACAGGGAACTCCCTGGATTGTTTTGAATCTGTTTTCGTCATTAAAGGGTGCAGTACATCCAATCGAAACTCATATTATATCACTTTAAAGGCGTCTTGTTAGTGTTAAATATGTTGAAATTGAAATATTGAACTGATGTCACTCACTAATTTTCCCCTTACTAGTGAGGAAACTCTCTGAATGGCTAATAGATTACAGATACTGTTTCTATCTTAGGAAGTCATACACGGTTGACCTTTTCGACAAGAAATAACGAGGGCCAAACTAATACTAAGAGATAATCCCCGCTAAATCCCCCCACAACATGACAACAGTCAACAGCTTAATAAGATAATAAGCCCTGAGTCCAGGACAAATACAGACTGTTTACTTGCTAGTATATAAGGGTCAGGTGGGTAAACTTCAAATAATTCACCTTCTTCTAGGCCCACCCCTCTCTTACACACAGACACACAGACACACACACACACACACACCAGATGGTGAGCTAGGATACATGGCTGTAAAACCAGCTATTCTCTATGTAAACCTTGTTTTGGAAAGCTTGTGTAAAAAACACCAGTTTTATAAAGTGATTTAAGGTACTCAGGAATTACGATTCGGTCAAAAAATTCACATTTTAATTTCATATATATTGGTTTCTAATTTAGAAAAATATCAATGAACAAAATCCCCTCCCCCATTCATTTCCTCTTCCCCAACAATGTTAAACCAATAATGTTTTTGGTAAGCACCTACTCTAAATTAAAAAACTAAATATAATAAAGAATCCACCGCACATGCAACATTAACTTGCATTACTGCTTTTTTCCCCCTTCGAAACTACGTCATGCATTAACAACACCAATACAGGTGAGGGCGTGTGCTTAAAGAGATGTAAGAGAATGGGATTAGAGTAACCGTCAGTTGGTCCTGGGTGTGTCCTTTTGACTCAACTGGTACGCTGAGTAGTAATTACTGGATTGCACACCAATAGGCAGATGGCCTATTTTTTTTAAATGCTTGAAACATGCTTAGAATTTTTTTTTTTTTTAAACACAAAATATTCGTTAAAAAAAATTTAACCTTGGATACAGGTGCATCAGTCAATTGTATGAACGAAAAAGGTTTTAAAGAATGGTTAAATTATTATTTTTCATCAACTGAATATGTAGATCTTTAAACACTTCAATAATTAAGTTGTTATTATTTACTTATTCACCTTAAGGCCTTGTTCACACGGGCGTAAAATTTTTGGATAAACGAACGAGCTCTGAACGTCCTAGACGTTTATGTTGCGTTTTGTAGTGCCGCTCGATTGACTTCTACACTGGCGTTCGTTTGTCTCTGTCTAACGCCAGCCTGCAGCCAAAATTGTAGTTTGTGTGTTTAACCTGTGGGGGCAGTGTGTCGGGGACTGGATATGAAAGCCCTTGTCGTTTTATTTGAGGTGCCTCCTTTTAATATGGACCATTTTGCAATATTAGACATTAATCTTATTGTTTTAAAAATTCTAATTAAATTATTATATTTTATATAATATATAAAAATATTTAAAAAATAATACGGAGACGTAGGGAGAGAAAAAAATCGCCGCCGCTACTGGGTTCACCCTCTGACTGCACAACGTCGGATTAAAGGAAGTTTTTTGTGGTTTATGAAGAAATGCGAACATTTCCGCGCAAGTTTTATTTTTTAAGCATTTTATTTTTGCCTTTTTTCCGCATTTCCCTCTGTATAGCATGTAGGATCATGGGATATATCCGGTCCTCTGAAGCGTAAAATGGACGCGGAGAAAACGAACTAGACGAGGTTTCCTTGCGTTCGTTGGGATTTGAACGCCAAGAAAAAGCTGCATGCAACGTTTTTTTTACACCGTATAAACGCGCAGCCGGACAAACACACGTCACCAAAGCCCGTGTGAACACCGGCATTGACTCCTATGTGTAGAAAACCCTCTGCGCTTCATCCGCGGTCACCGAACGCTACGAACGGCAGAAAAACGGTCGATTTTAACGCCCGTGCGAACAAGGCCTAATTTATGTTATTCAGTTATTTGAGTAAAATCAATTAGACATAAAATGTATATATGGTAGTTGTGAGAGAAATGATGTAAGGGCAACCTGATCGGCATGTGAATTTACAGAAATTAAATATTAGCATTATTGTCATTAAAATATGACTTACTTTTTTTACAGTCATAAATATCAGAAAAAAACAGACATGAAGATCAAAACTTTTCCCACTTTATTTTAAAATGAGAATTCTACTTAGACATTGTTGCACTACAAACATTTCGAGATAAGCTCTGTTTACAAGAAAGTACTTTATTTATTAATACTTTAATTATCTGGCGAGTAGGGTGGGTGCGTTAATCTCTCCGATCATCATCATCATGCACAAGTTGAAGAATGGTTTCATCGTTTTTGTAAATTGAGCTCAGTGAAGGTCTTCCGGATCTCTCATCATCTTCCAGCAATGTTCTTCTGTCTTGATGTGTGGGTGCCACTCAAAACATCTTGAATAACCTATTGCAGCATTGGCTTAAATTTGCAGAATCGTGTCAAATGTTTCTGTGGCTGATTTTCCCAGTTTCACACAGAAATTCACGTTCGCCTTTTTGTACCCACTATGATGTACACAGATGATGTCTTTTGGCACGCTGACTTATGAAAGTCTGTGACTGTGTGTGCAGCCTTGTGCTGTCATCTGTTGATGTTTGGCGAAACTAGTCACGAGACTTTTTGATACTACCTTGTATAAATCTTTACAGAAAAAACAGAAACATATATTTTACATCTGGCCATTTTTACATTATATACTGTACATTATATATGTCGTTATATGATTAGTACAGGTGACGGGTACTCCACCATGTTGTGTATTTTACCACAAAGGATCATGTGATCAAGAACCATCCATATACTTATGGATGTACGTATAGTACACTACCATTCAAAAGTTTGGGGTCACTTTCTAACTCCATGATCGTTCCTATTTCTTTCTTTCTACATTGTAAAGGAATGCTGAAGGCGTCCAAAAAATGCATTAATGTCCTTTGAACAGTTAATGGTGAGATGTGTCTGCTACTTATGCTCTGTAAAGACTTCATAACGCCTCTAATCTGAGGTGCTGTTAATTGGTCATTTTTCAGGCTGATAACTCTAAATTAACTTCTCGTCTGCAGCAGAGGGAGGTTTTGGTCTCGTCCTCCTGGGACGCCCTTCATGAGAGACAGTTTCATTATGGTGCTTGACGGATTTTGCAAATGCTCTTGACAATACTGTTCTTGCAAGGCCTATTACAGAAAGGCTGACCTCTGTGTCTTAAAATAACAACTAACTGTTGTTTTTGTTGTTGTTACAGTACGTACTTAACTAATTCCATATGTGTTATTTTATAGTTTTGAAATCCCCAGTATTGTTGCAGATTGTAGAAAATAAATCACTAAACAAAAACAAAGAAAAGTGACCCCAAACTTTTGAACGGTAGTATATGTACAGTACTAGAGCTATTTTGCATTTAATAATTTAAACCCTATTTGATACATGTTTTCCTTATATGGGACAATGTGCCACCTCTGTAAACCACATGTTAGGTTCACTTGTAGCTTTTCTATAAGGATAGCATCCTGAGAGATCCAGCTCCAACCAGATAACCCTTTAGTATACACTCAATTCTAAAACAATTCTGCACCATTCCTCATTGCTGGGTGATACGCTGATGATCCATAAAGACTGACTATTTACCTTAATTATATAATATAAATATATGGTATCACCCAAAACACAGCAAGGAAAAACAAATTCCCTACATTAAATGTCCAGTTAACACAAACATGAATAGTAGAAGAATAACAGAAGAGAAACACGTTTGGTAAAACCTGACACTGGATCCTGTTGTCTTGTTGCCAATGTCATTTTACACCTAATTTCATACAATAGACTGAAACCCCAACACACAAACCCATTATGATGTTCCTCCCAGTTACTATGATGCAAACCCATTATGATGTTATGATGTTACTGATGCGTTAAAAATGGTGACAATTAATATGGAATACTGACAATTAAAATATTGAATGTGTTTAAAACTAGGGGTGGGTATGGAGACCATAATCCATCGTTTCTTTCAGTCTACTTCTATTGTTCTATAATCCCATTCACAATGACACGATGGCTCCTAGGAAACCAAGTTCCCAGGCAACACGTAAGTTGTTTACACTGTTTCTGGTTAGTTTGTTCAGCAGACTCAGTGTGCTGCCTCAGTGCTTTCAGCAGTGTTTAAGACGACTATAAAAACAGCAAGCCTCGGCAAGCATTTCTGCTCACTTTAGATCCATTGATTCTTTTACAAAGGCCAAGAAAATCTATTGTTGTTATGATTGTAGTTATTATGCATCTGTCTGGCAAAGTGACTAGAGCTAGTACAGACTATTTTGGTCATGTCAATCACCGTCGTATGTTTTGGACAATGTCCTTCTCTCACAATGTAAGAGGTGATAATGTAAGAATTTTGCAAAAACACTCACTCATTCACTCTTACCGTCTATACCGCTGTATCCTGTATACAGGGTCGGGGGACGGGGGGTGTGGGATGCTAGAGCTTAGGGCACAATGCTGGGTACACCCTGGCCAGTGTGACAATCACTCACATCCACACCAAATCTGCCTAATCTGCATGTCTTTGGACTGTGGGAGGAAACCGGAGCACCCGGAGGAAACTCACAAAGCACACATGCACACAAACCTGATGCAGGAATCAAACCCAGAACCTGGATGTCGACAGAACTAACCACTAAGCTACTGTGCCGTCTTGCAAAAATACTCAAGGTTAATATAAAAATGAACAAGGCCGTAGCTCTACCCTGCCTTGACATAATCAAGTTACTGTATGTCAAATATCCATAAAATGCATGTTTCCTGCTATGTCTCATTATATAAATTTTAGAAGGCACACAAACTGAAAAAAATCAATTCTGGGGCAAAAATCTCTGATGACCTACATTCAAGAAAAAAAATGTATATTAATTCTGATCACTAATTTAAAAAATGTTAGAGAAATATTTATCATTGTTGGATTGATGTAAAATTTTATACAGATCAAGAAAATTAAACAGTTCAGAAGATATTACGCAACAGTGACAAGTGACATCTGAAGTGACACAACCCGAAGAATATCAGCTATCATCTGACAAAATATTTTTTAAATCAAATTAATCCTATTTACTTTTAATGTCTTGCTTTTATTTTTTGTGCCCGTATTCCAGCAATGATCTTTATTTCCTTCCATTTCCATGTGATTCTTGTATCACATGATGTATGCACTGAATCTAAAAACATAAACAAATAAAAAAAAAAAAAAAATCCAATTCATGCTGACCTGCAAAAAATTGGCCCAAGCACTTATTCAGCATATTTTGTTCCAAACATCCACACAGGTGTAAGGTGGGCAGGTCCTCATGACAAAGTGGGTGGAAAATACTTTTTCTGCTCCAGTAATCTAGGTCAGCAGCGGGCAGTGATAGTGGTAGTGATGTCAGCTGGAAGCACGGTCGAGGTTGTTCAGACTGCATGGGAGCTGCAAGGTGAAGCTCATGTCTGCATAGACTCTCCAAAAGCCACAGAAGAGCAGCAGGGGGAGGCTGAGGATGAAGAGCAGGGACACCTGCCAGCCTTTCTGGAAGAGACAGTGATACTGGAGTCTGTGGGCAAAGATAAACAGCACCAGAGGACGGAGGTGGAGAAGTCTCTCGGGGGAAGACAGGATGCTCAGGGGATGAACAGAGAACAGGTGATCCAGGCAGATGGCGCTGCAGCAGGTGTGTGTATGTGTGTGCGTGTAAAGCAGAGAGGACAAAGACTGTCATTAACTCAGGTTGCTCGACGGTAGTTATTACTGCAGCTTGCCCAGGCCATATGTTAATTAGTCTCCTGAGATTTGCATTGTCTTAACTGAGAACATGTTTGCTTTGGGGAGGTTTATAAAGTCACAAAGAAAGATTTCTCAGCTAAAAAAAAACAAAAAAGCTGAGTGGATACAGCAGACATTATCCTGCTGTGAAAAAAAATGTGATTTGTGACTTTCACCCCAACAGTATATTTGCTTTACATTTAATACCTGACTAGGAGTTTAAAATGAGTACAAAGGTTTGTTTTTGTAGTCAGCAACCTAACAGCAACTGACAGAAATAGTCATGGCATAAATTAACCACGTTTCTAGATGCACTTTGTAGTGGCCAGTGGCCTTTGTGATAGAACTATTCCCTTAATCTCTCATGTAAAATAAATGGATGGATATATATACAAGATTATATTATATTATATTATATTATATTACACATTTAATTAATTTATTTTTGCTATTTCCCCTCATGTTCAACCGGTCAGACTCTCGGAGTGTGTGTGTGAGTGAGAAGCCTCAAGCAAAGCATCAGGGACGCTCTGTACAAACACACAATCCACAGAGGAACAGTAAGCAGAGTCCAGAAAAGCCACCGAGACTTGGACCCTTCTTCTATTTTGGAGGCAGAAACGGGGCCTCCATGTGAGTGAGTGAGTGACTGAGAATGTGAGAGTAAATAAGAGTGAGTGAATAATTGAGGGATTAAATGAGTAAATAAATTTGCACAATAAATTTGCTACAGAAATACTGTAGTTTTGACACTTTTCAGGTCTTTTGTGCAGGTTTTTTATTATTATTATTATTGGGTGTATAAGGGTGTTCAAGTCAAACCGGGACTTCAAGCGTGCAGAATAACACAGAACAGGTTTATGAAGTTAGAACTACCTTTATTTCTCTGCATAATCCCTTGCTACACTAATGCACACACTCCAGCATTTCACTAGTGCTTGAGTACCATCAAAGTACTGTAGAATGTTTTCTTAGTACACCAGAGCCATGATCAGACGGCCAATGGTGCTTCATCAAGAGCACCTTTAATGACCCAAACATGTGGAAATGGTTTGCCGACTGTATGGGTGGTTCAGGATTGTATGCGGGATGTGGCAATAACTCGCAGCTGAGCACCTGTAATATGCAGGTGGTTTTCAGGAATGATTGAGTGTGCAGTTCCTACAGACAGATGTGTCTCTTTCAACAAGTGGCAAACAAGTTATTTGACAATTTTTAAGGATCAGACATACAATACTGTGCTATTTCCCAGTCTTCTGTAAATATAAACCGGTTTTCATCACAAGTCACGATTTGATTTGAACGCCTCTTGTGGAATGGCTAGTCATGTACTGTACTACCATCAGTATTACTACTACTATCAGTAGTACTGCTTCATTAAGTAATAATAAAATATAGTAATTAATTATTATGGAACATTATTATTCAAATCTGTTATTATTTTTCACAGCTCATTAAATGTAATTGTTTAATGCATATACATTTCAACTTTAGAGTTGTTCCATACTGTGAGCGCAAAGGCTGGAAGCGAATTTGTGACCAAACCCGACTAGACTACAAACTGAAATGGTGCGAAATGAGATCTTCGAACACATACTCCCACTTCAGAGAAGGTGATCATATGCAAAGTTAAATAAATAAATAAAATTCCAATAATGCACTTTCATGCATTAATTAATTTCAACTACAAATTGGGAAATTTTTTATTCTTTTTGATTCTTTATAATCAAAGGAGAGCAGATGGTCTACCAGATCCCAAACAACAGAGTGCTGACCACCAAAATAGGTCTTCTTAACAGTCTCAGAGAGTACGACAGAGTCAGCAGCAAGATCAACCATGGAAAGGGACAAAGGTCAAATATTTGACTATGCTATCCTATAATACAGTATAATATTACTGCAAAAAATAAAACATAAATTGTAGAAAAAAAGATGGTGAAATATAGATTTTTAGTGTTAATGTTACAGTAATTTACAATAATAAAGTATTAAGTAATCATCACAATTCATTACATTTGCTAATTGGGCTGTGGACAGCAGTTTACAACTGATGTAAGACACAACTGAATTGAAGGTTAAAGAACATGTTTAAGGACCAATTGGGATTTGATCACATGACCTTCTGAGTTCTACTTTTAAGCCTCAAACATTGAGCCACAATAACTAGCTTACATTGATTCAACAAAAATTCAAGTTATTTTTACTAAAAGCATGTGTTGAACCAATGTAAAGCATGTAAGGAGAAGGTCATGGGTTCCAATCCCAGCACCACCAAACTGCTATGGACGGGTCCTTGAACCTTCAGCTCAGTTGAATCATACATTAAGTGTAAGCTCTTATCTCAAAAAGCATCAGCCACATGAATGGCTTATGAATTAAAAAAAAAATACTTTAAAATTTAGAGTGTAGATACAAGCAGAAGTAGTGTATTCAATTCAATTCAATTTTATTTATATAGCGCTTTTAACAATGGTCATTGTCTCAAAGCAGCTTCACAAAAATGAAAAACATTTTGTTAGAAAAGAAAATATTTGGAGGTGTGTATGTGTGAGAAAAATGTGTTTAGATAATAATGTATAGTATACAGTGGTGTGAAAAACTATTTGCCCCCCTCCTGATTTCTTATTCTTTTGCATGTTTGTCACACAAAATGCTTCTGATCATCAAACACATTTAACTATTAGTCAAAGATAACACAAGTAAACACAAAATGCAGTTTTTAAATGAGGGGTTTTATTATTTAGGGAGAAAAAAAATCCAAACCTACATGGCCCTGTGTGAAAAAGTAATTGCCCCCTGAACCTAATAACTGGTTGGGCCACCCTTAGCAGCAATAACTGCAATCAAGCGTTTGCAATAACTTGCAACGAGTCTTTTACAGCGCTCTGGAGGAATTTTGGCCCACTCATCTTTGCAGAATTGTTGTAATTCAGCTTTATTTGAGGGTTTTCTAGCATGAACCGCCTTTTTAAGGTCATGCCACAACATCTCAATAGGATTCAGGTCAGGACTTTGACTAGGCCACTCCAAAGTCTTCATTTTGTTTTTCTTCAGCCATTCAGAGGTGGATTTGCTGGTGTGTTTTGGGTCATTGTCCTGCTGCAGCACCCAAGATCGCTTCAGCTTGAGTTGACGAACAGATGGCCGGACATTCTCCTTCAGGATTTTTTGGTAGACAGTAGAATTCATGGTTCCATCTATCACAGCAAGCCTTCCAGGTCCTGAAGCAGCAAAACAACCCCAGACCATCACACTACCACCACCATATTTTACTGTTGGTATGATGTTCTTTTTCTGAAATGCTGTGTTACTTTTACGCCAGATGTAACGGGACACGCACCTTCCAAAAAGTTCAACTTTTGTCTCGTCGGTCCACAAGGTATTTTCCCAAAAGTCTTGGCAATCATTGAGATGTTTTTTAGCAAAATTGAGACAAGCCTTAATGTTCTTTTTGCTTAAAATTGGTTTGCGCCTTGGAAATCTGCCATGCAGGCCGTTTTTGCCCAGTCTCTTTCTTATGGTGGAGTCGTGAACACTGACCTTAATTGAGGCAAGTGAGGCCTGCAGTTCTTTAGATGTTGTCCTGGGGTCTTTTGTGGCCTCTCGGATGAGTTGTCTCTGCGCTCTTGGGGTAATTTTGGTCGGCCGGCCACTCCTGGGAAGGTTCACCACTGTTCCATGTTTTTGCCATTTGTGGATAATGGCTCTCACTGTGGTTCGCTGGAGTCCCAAAGCTTTAGAAATGGCTTTATAACCTTTACCAGACTGATAGATCTCAATTACTTTTGTTCTCATTTGTTCCTGAATTTCTTTGGATCTTGGCATGATGTCTAGCTTTTGAGGTGCTTTTGGTCTACTTCTCTGTGTCAGGTAGCTCCTATTTAAGTGATTTCTTGATTGAAACAGGTGTGGCAGTAATCAGGCCTGGGGGTGACTACAGAAATTGAACTCAGGTGTGATAAACCGCAGTTAATTTATTTTTTAACAAGGGGGGCAATCACTTTTTCACACAGGGCCATGTAGATTTGGAGGTTTTTTTCTCCCTTAATAACGTAAACCTTCATTTAAAAACTGCATTTTGTGTTCAATTATGTTATCTTTGACTAATAGTTAACGGTTTTTGATGAGCAGAAACATTTAAGTGTGACAAACATGCAAAAGAATAAGAAATCAGGAAGGGGGCAAATAGTTTTTCACACCACTGTATATTAGCCTACATATACTGTATATGTATATAATATCTTTGTTCTTCACAAATATGTTTACTATGTAAAGTACAAAAATATTACAAGTTGGCCAATGTTTTCCTTTTGGATTGTTTGAAAATAAACTTTTTTCTTTTTTGTAGGAAAATGACGATGAGCGAGTTTATTCCAGAAACATTTAGAATGGATGTAGAAGATGAGAAGGAAGCTTTCTTTTCTCAGCAAGAGGGTAGAATGTGAACTCCTTATAAAAAATATTTGTGGCAAATTGGAAAAACCTTTCCATTTTTTAAATATTGACATATTATTTTCCACTATGTGATTTCCCAGATTTTTGCATGTTTCTCAGTTGGTGTGGCACAGTGACTTAGTGAAGGTTTGAACTCATCCCCAGTCTGTTTGTGTGGAGTTTGCATGTTCTCCCTGTGCTTGGAGGCTTTGCTCTGGGTTTTCTCTAGGTTGACTGGTGTTCGTAGTGTCCCAAGTTCCCTGGGAGAGGCTCCGGGCCTCTGTGACACTACAAAGGATGAGCAGTATAAATAATGGATATAAATTGTAAATAGAGTCAGGAAAAATGTACGCTGGTTACCCACAATAGTGAGCATAAACACGATCCTCATCACCTCTCTGTATTCAGCTAATCCCATAGATCTGATGATGGGAAAGTCGAACCACTGCGTAAAGTCTTCTACAGCAGTTGGATTAAGATAAGGTGTGAAAATGATTCCTCATGCCCCCACAACCACTCTTTTAAAATCTTGGTACAGTATATGCTGCTCAAGCCATCACAGAGGACAAAAATCCATAGTTGTTATAACTCCATACAGTACATACAGGTAGTGAGCCCATTTTATTGCCAAATAACTTTGCTGAGTCTAGATCTGACCAATTGATCCTGATCATAACACAAGTCTCCAGAGGCTTGAACAGTGTCTACTATGCATGATGTTTGTTACATTTACAACATTCGGCAGTACATTTTATCTCATGATACATCTGAGCAGTTGAGGGTTAAGGGCTTTCCTCAAGGGCCCAACAAGGGCAACTTGGTGGTAATGGGGTTCCAACCTGGGACCCTCCGGACCGTTGTCCAATGCATTAACCGATTACCATGGCATCACTTCAGGCACTTCAGAGATTACTACTCTGGAATTGGGTCAATCTGGACTCATCAGACCACATGACCTTTTTATGCACAATGCATGACCTTTTTTAGTTTGTTCCTATTTAGTCTTACTAACAAGTAAGTGTCAGTCCTTTCAGTTCTCATCACACTGTGCATGAGGAAATGCTTTTACTTACACTATTAAACATGGTAATTTCTATTGTTGATATCTTACTTACTACTTACTTCTATTGTTGATATCTTATTTCACGTCACAGCGAGTTTAAATGATCCCTGCCCATGATAATACCAATTTTTATGACCACATTTCTTTAGTGAACCTGACAATTCAGTACCATTCATCCAGGTTTTTTCATGATGGACAGTTCTTAACCCAGTTCCAGGAAGTTCTGCAATCTTTTTATTTATTATTTATTTATTTTTTTTGCTTGATGCGGCCAATAATGTAACTCTTCTGAAACTTAGTAACATTTTTTCCAAGACCACATACACCTTGCGACATGGTTCTTTAAGAAATGAGAAGCTACGGACTGCATCTGTTGGGTTCAAAGAATTGATACAAGCTTAAACATATTACTAACTGCAGTAAGGATCCAAAAAAAAAGATCTGGCAGTGTAGGACAGGTTTTTCAAACTGCCGCATACTGTACTGTATACTCACGATTAATTACATTAGCATCGAGAACTGGATCAATTACAATTAAGGAGAAACAAGACATTTCTTCTATATGACTTGAAATGTCAGGGGAATTTGTTAACACAATTAAAAACCACAATGAATCAATGTGTCCACATCAAACATTTCATGTTCTGTTGTTCTGATGTAGGATTATGTGCTGACAAAAACAACATATGGATCTGCAAACCAACCGGATTGAACCAGGGCAAAGGCATTTTCCTTCTGCTCACACCAGATGATATTATAGCCTTCAGAGACAGGATGCAGATATTAGCAGACAGCCATACAAACAAGCAGAATTCCTCACAAGCAATGATTGCTCAAAGGTGTGTATGATGAAGAACTTGAACGTTTTGAAACTATGGTCACTTTCAGACTGACACAATGTTGTGCATTTTTTCGAAGGTACATCCAAAACCCTTTGCTCCTAAAGGGCAAAAAATTTGATGTAAGGTCGTACTTTCTGATCGCCTGCACCTCACCATACATGGTGTTCTTTCGTCATGGTTATGCTCGGCTGACCTGTGACCTTTATGACCCCAAGTCCAACAAGCTCACTGCACATCTGACCAACCAAGTAGGTCTTTTCTGCAAGTGTATTCACATAACATACATACAGTATTACTGTATAATCAAGTATGCACAGAATGTTGAGAAATCCTCTCTGTTCTGATCATATCTCTGTCTGCGATTAAAACACAGTATATGCAGAAGAAGAATCCTCTGTACAGTGTGCTGAAAGAGGAGACAGTCTGGTCCATGGAGCACTTCAACAGCTACATTAATGAGAAGTTCATGGTTTCTAAGGGTCTGCCGAGAGACTGGGTGTTGAGTGTTTTTACAGTATGTTCTCTTATAAAGTCTTATAGTTGGCTCCAGTAAAGTATTGTGTTATCTTTAGATATCCAAAATGAGGAGAAGAACTAACAAGCCTGAACAACATAAATGCATGAATATCTTAAGGACAGTATTTTCCTCCCTTAGACTGAACAGTGTAATGTGCTTGTTATTTGCTCAAGGTCAATCATTAACACATGAAGTAATAACCATTTAATCTTAGTTTAACATAACACACAAATAACCCTATATCCTGGCCATATCCTGTATACTCAATTTTTTTTTTTTTTGTTAATAAAAAATTATGTTGGATCAGGACGTTAAACTTGATGGTCTTCAAGGATAATAAAACTTAAAAGATGTAATATGTATATATGTGTGTATCTATCCCCAGAAGAGAATGCAGCAGATAATGATTCACTGCTTTCTGGCTGTCAAATCAAAGCTGGAGTGTAAACTGGGCTACTTCGATCTGATTGGCTGTGACTTTATGATTGATGAGGACTTCAAGGTGAGATAGCACAGAACTGCAGTACAGTACGTGCGTCTGCAAACTGTTATTGAGCTAACCTCGCTGTGACAGAAACGTTAAAATTGGCCAAAGTGCCTCTTCAGTAAAGAGGCTCAGATGAATTAATTCATAACTAATAATTGTGCACCACGTACTTGGCAACCTCATTTATCAATCTTTTAATAAAGTTTCCATTATAAGGTTTCTCTTGATAAATGGCAAAAATCTGTTAATCACCCATTATCCATTTAATGACACACACTTAAACTCCAAGGTCACAGTGATCTAGAAACTTACACAACTTACTAATGCTCTCCAATAACGACTGATTTTACTCCATTATATTCTCAATTGTTAACCATGAATGAATATCCAATGTGCTAACCTTTGGACTGATGTGTTAAAAAAAAAAAAATCAAATCCTTCAATAGTTTTATTTCCCTGATTTCTTACATCACAATGAATCTCAGACGTCTAGGTACACTCAAACCCAGTCTCACCCTTTGGTGTATTTTACATTTTACCCATGCCGAACAGTTGCCAGGCAACCTGTGTTCCTGCAGCAGTAAACATGTGGTCCCCAGGTACAAGATAGTTGCTCACTGGATAATTATGCAATCACATGTGTGCAAAAAAAAAAAAGTGTGTGTGTGGGGGGGGGGCGGCAGAGAAAAATAAAATAAATAAATAAAAGATTTATGCACGCATTTACAGCTGGTGATGTTGTACAGATGGAGGACATATTGCCTACTGTCAGTTCCCAGAACATCTCTAATGTGTTGATGGATTTATCCATATAAATAAAATGCCGCTTAATGTTGGGTGAGAAAATACTCTAAAATCTCCATTATATATGTTACAGTAGGTTGAGATCTGGTGGTCGTAATGCCAGCAGTGGATGAGAGTATACACCGGCAGTGCACGGGTGGTCCTCATACAGTATGCTGTGCTTGAAATGGGGGACGAGTCTTTGTGCAGGATAGAACATTTTAATCAGTCAGAAGAGTTTAATATAGATGTACTGTAGAGTGACTTCTCTCTCTCTCTCTCTCTCTTTCTCTCTCTCTAAGGCAGCTAATCCATGCCAGAATTATGTCATCACAGCATTACCAATTATCTTTAAATTATCACCTGGCTGTATGTAATAATAATTTTCAGTGGAAGATTATCATTCACTAAAGCCTTAACACGTGTTCATAAAGCAACACATACAAGTCTAAGCTCTATTTCCCAAGCAGTATTATAGTATACAAAGATTATCAGTCATCAGAGGTCATGCATGACTGGTGCCTTTAATGCAACAGCTGTTGATTTTGGTCTAATAGCACCGTGTACTTATAAGGAATCACCAAGTAAAATAAGTACAATTGAATTTTTAAACATGAAGTGAGTACAAGTATCTGCAGGAAATATCTTCTGTTCGTGTTTGTGCCATTTCGCAAATTAGGAAGTAGGAAAGTATCGACATTATCAACTTCTATATTACAGATTTGCCGTAGACCCACACTGCTTTATTCATATATGATTTTTGTTGTTGTTTACCCTATGCATCTGCGCCAATATTTAATTTTATATTTTATGTAAATACAATAATTTTTTTGTAGCTGGTGAGGAAAGGATGCCATCTAATGGTTAAAATCTGATGCATATATTTTCTTCAATTGACAAGAATACATATTTATATGGAACTAATTGGCAAAAAAGAATGATTTGTAAAGTATCGCCATTGCTGGACTAAGATTATGTGGTATTTCCCCCTGTTGTGTGTGTCTGTTATGACTCTATACAGGTCTGGTTGCTAGAGATGAACTGTAATCCTGCTCTTCACACTAATTGTGAAGTGCTGAAAGAGGTGGTGCCCAGAACGGTCATGGAAACTCTGGGTGAGAATCTGCATTGTGAGCCGGCAGTCACAATAATGTTTATTAATATGAGGTGGAATCAGATATTATGCTCGTTAATGTCAGGTGCAGCAGAGATTATGAGCGTCATATTATATATCACTACGCTTCCTGTTTTTCAGACCTGGTCATTGAGATCTTCAATAAATGCCGTTGTGGCCTGAAGCTGTTGCCCCTGAACAGCCAGAAGGATTTTGTGTTACTGCATTGTGGTGACACTACGGGCGTGTCCTTCACCAAACAGAGGAACGGAACAACAGGATGTCCCAGGACAGCGTGCTCGGAAAGCCGATCCAGCTCTAAGAAAACATAGCAAATGTTAAACATTTTAGGCTGTACCTTCACATCAAATACATGTATGTGCCACCACCTGGCCTCCCAATATGACAAATTCATCCAACTCTCCAGATACTTTCATTCATACCAGGTCTTCTGAGGTCCTGAGACCAAAGCAAACTTTAACTAATGAACAAGCAACCTAGTTCACTTCAGCCCGCCGACTTGCGCCTTTAACAGGATCCTCATTTCAGCAGACATGATGAGGCCTTAGAAACAACCCATAATACTTTGGGTATAAAACCTCCAGAACCAAAGCCAGATGCTATCTGAAAAAAGCCACACATTTCCGCACGCATGTGAAGAACAACTGGCAGCAACCTAAAGTGACCTTAAATTATTGGGCTGCATCAAGCAAAGAAAACAACAAAGGCGATTTGAAATCACTGATTGTAAAAGACTTCAAAACCTGAAAAGATAGTTGCTGAACAGTCAACTTCAAGCGATAAAAACACTGGAATGGAATGGAGATGATTGGAGATCACTTGAACACTTGGTGAAGTTGCATGAAAAAAAATAACAGTATGTTTCATAATGAAAGTAAGAGCATGCACACAATGTGATGAGACCTCATACGGTTGGTATTACAGCTGTGCGTTCATAAGAAAACAACTTTTTAGTGAGACTCATCAGAAAAAAGGCTTTCATTTTGGAGCAATGGAAAAGGGTCATATGGTCTGATGAGTTCAGACTGACCCTATTCAGTAATGGAAAGGTGTGATCTTTCCATTTGACCTATATTTGTTGAGTATACGGATTATACGAAACTATAGGTATAAGTTTTTCCTCCATGTTTGTGCATCAAAATGTCAATGGGAACTAATTGCAGGTAGGAAGTTGTGTGTGGGGAACTGAACAAAATGTGAAAACACACACATCATAGGATGTGCATATAGTAGGTCTTAGGAATCATTCAATCCAGTGCCTTGGCTTATCACGGTCAATGAAACGTGTAGACACAAAAAGGTTAGCTGCTTTGTCATGTGCGAATGTGAGGATTTTTAAAAATGTTTTAATACAATTTCATTTTGGTGAAACTATTAAAACGTCAAAATATTAGATGTTTAAACTGTTAATGTAGAAATTCCACAGTGTAATAAAGTGAATATTCCTGAAGGAGGACTAGGATAACTGCATGTGGCCAACAACCCATTTTTCACTTCAACTAAGTGACTAATAAATGCAACATTCTGTCAAGCACACAGCATAAAACACACCTTGTCATTCAGTTGTGGTTAATGTTGTTGTGACTACAAAGGTCTCTGCGTAGGCTCTCTAACATGTAATCATTTTATCTGGGTATTACTGTACTTGAGTAATGCTGTACATACTGTATACTGGTATGCCTACTCTTTATGTCACACTGGATTTAAATAATAGTTTCATCTGTAGAGGTGGAACAGGGTGAAAGAGAATCAAAAGCTAGATGGCTTACGCTGAAACTGCAGAGGACTTGATGAGGAAGTTGGCTTGGCCACAGCTGCGTCACTGCTCAAACTGACAGGAAGAAAGCACCACATGGTTCTGCCTGCCTGTCTTCAGAATTCGCCTACATTCTGTTTGCCAATTTGTCAGTGCACAGAAAGGCTCTGAGCCAAGACTTAACCCAGCCATTATTTAGCCCGATTTTTCAAGCGGTTTGTACCCCTCTTTCCCTGTGGTTGGTTGCGTATAAGGGTGTGAGACAGGTTGTTGAGGTGTTTGGGGCACAGGGGCAGATGGCTCATGGTGTGTAGTGCAGTGGAAAAGCCACTGTCTGTGCAGGAGACGAGTGGAATCGAAGAGAGAGAGGGGTCGGCAGACATGGGATGTTGCAGCGTGACCCCGACTACGAAAGGAATCGACGATGTCGGTCCAGACGAGATCGAGCTTCTGGAGATTGATGGCGCAGGGTAAGAGCAATAATTTCCACTCTTGTTACCCAGACATATCAGATTGTGTATCATACTGTACTTCCTGATTTGGAAATGTTTGGTGCACACCAACGTCATTGAGGTTTAAAATAGTGGAATCGGTCTAGATTTATTCAGATTTAAGTTGCTGTCTTTGTAAACGTAAAACATAACGTTTGTTATCTCTATCTCTGTTGTCTTTGTATCAGTGAAAAAAGCTCATGCTTTGAAAATAAAATACCAAATGAAATGTAAAAAGATTAAAGAAAAGATGCTTGATCAGTTTGTCTAACTAAAGTCTTGTCTTCAATAAGTGTTGTTTTCATGTTAAGTATTTTACTGTTGTATTAAACCTCTGGTCAGCACAGTGTACAGTACGTATTAAATTGAATTGCAGTGATTGCACATGTCAGATTAGTTAAAGTTTTGTTAAAATCATGGCGATTCATGATCAAAATTCCTGAAATTTGTCATTAAATAAATACACTTCAAATTTCACTAGAAGTATTATAGGTTTGTAAGAGTATGACATTTCTGCAAGTAATGAATTTAAACAGGTAAATCATAGTTGCGCTTGTCTTAGATATGCTTCCTATAATTGATTGACCTATTCAGCTAAAAAGTTGATTAGAATGAATGTGTCTACATAAATTAGTATGCTGTAAATAAACTCAGCTTGCTTTGAGGGTTTAACCCTGATCATACTGTTTAGACCAAAATGAAAAACAATAGTAATTATGATTTGTTAAAAATCATTAATATTTATTTGGCATATGTACTGTAACAAAATGTGAAATACTTTCAGGGGGAAGGGTTTCATAACATAATTAAGGTCCTCATCTCTTGCACCTATTGAGGATACCCAAAGGATCCTCTTTTAAGGTATAGTCTCAATTAGGCTGTATTTTTATAGGCGCATTACCATACAGTATGTTTTTTGCCATATGAATAATTTTCCTGCTTTGCACTCCGACCGTGGAATTTTTCACTTGGTAGGTGAGTGCAATGTAATCAGGGCCAAATTCCACAACTCCAAAATGCGTTACAAATTTTGGCTGAGACTCATATGAAGCTTCTGCAGTGACTCTAAGCTAAATCAATTGGTATCTGTCAAACTAACGTAAACAAATGTATTTACTCGAAATTCACCTATCTAGTTCTGGCTAGTTCGAGTTAACCATACGACTTGTTTCAGAGAAAGAAAAGAGTTACATTTATGGAACACTGATTTTGTGCTTCATTTATTAAATAGTTTGACCATAATAATACACCAGAGGTTGTTAATACAAATATGTCTTATAAGGGTTTATTTAGTTTGGTTTACATACTGTAGTTCAGCTTTTTTCTTTCTCTGTGCAAGTCAGTTTACCTGTGTTATGCATACTTGAATGTAATAAAGTTTTAAATGTAATAAAGGCTAAACATCTTTTTCATTTCAAGTTTCATTGATGTTATCATCCATTTAGTGATGCCGTATAACATACCATGCCCGAAAGCACATGTAAGATAATACACATAATGTAATCATGCAAGTTGAGATGATCAAAACATTTAGATATTTGGAAGATATAATAATAATAATAATAATAATAATAAGCTAGCAAATGAGGATACTTTTTTTGCAACTCTACCCAATTTATAAAGGCTTTCTACAAAAAACATACTGTTTTGCATATATTTGTTTAGGGATAAACTACTCATAAGAAACATCCTATTGCAAAACTTACTAGGATGTCTGAAACAGCACTACTATAGTGCATCTAACTGAAAGAACAAAGCATTAGTCTGGTGTCTTACACAGGGTTGGGTGCATCACTCCTCTCATTAGGAAACTGGCAGCATTAAGCTGCGAGGTAATCAGAGGCTTAAACAATGCATTTGTTCAAACTAGCGTCATAGAGATGAACTAGCAGCACCCTAACAAAAACCCCACACCCATAACAACAGGATGCCTAAGGCAACACAAAAACAACTTAGCATGTGTGCTGAACATCTTACATCAGAGGATAACAGGCACCACTATAATGCTTTAGTAAAGGATTATCAGTTAACATATCTTCTAACAAGTAGAGATACCGAGGCAGTGAGGGTCAAGTGGTCACCCCCCCCCCCCATGTCTACTGGCCCATCTGGTATTGCAAAACAGATGCAGCAGAGGAATTAACTCAGGAAGAGAAACTAATTAGTAAACATGAATTATCATTAGCAGGCTGGAGAGTAATAGAGATAACAAACAGTGATCTGATCTCACCATCAGACTGGAGGATATCTTAATTCATTTAAATACTCCTACACAGGGTGGCCAGAATTCTTGACAAAATTGGTCATGAAATGAAACCAATGAAATTAAGAAGAAATAAAAAACAAAATGCAGTTTCTATTAATAATCCTTTAACTAAGGTTCTAAAATGGGCTCATACTGTATTGTATATGTTTAATGCAAGTTCATAAACAAAAGACTGAGATTCTTATAAAAAAAAAAAAAAGCATAACAGCAGCAATACCCCAAAACATCCTGATTGCTGAGGAAAAACCATAGACCTTGCAACCTCGCTCATACCACTAAGATCTGTGAAACCCTTCTATGCAAAGTGCAACACGCTAACTGTAAGATTACACTCAGGGGTGTCAAACGTGGCCGAGGCATCCAAACTGTTCATTTAGGTTGTGAATCTTTAACATTAAACATCTCTGAGATGTTTCATTGCACAGAACAAAAGAACTCAGTTATGTCAGTAAAAACTATTTTTATTCCTCTATAATATAATCCCCTGCTATATTACTACACTTATGCCAGCGTACGTAGAAATGGCTTGGGGTGAGGTCAAGATTGTACGGGGATGTCGCTATAACTGCCAGTCGACTTAGTGACAAGTTATCAGACCATTTTAAAAGGATGTTCTACTTGCTGAATTTTCATAGGACCGATTGCGATGGGCTTTGAGCCACCTCGGCCAGGATCGTCTAGACAGCCTTCTTTAAAATGTTGGAACCATTCAGATGTTTTACTGCGGCTAAGTTTCTCATCACAATTCATGGTTTGACTTGAACACCCCTCGTATTTGGTGTATACATGATAAATCATCATACCAAAGTAAAGCTTGTACTAAATAACCTTTAATTAAATCTTAAATATTGAAAACAGACATTAACCAATGTTTATTAAAAAAATCCACCTACGAATTAAGACAAATCAATGTGTATTTTAGGAATGTATTAGTCATATTTAATGGCAAGTTTTTAAGCTTAATTATTATTAATTATTAAGCTTTAGAAATTGTTATTATTTAATTCATGATTTTATTTCTTACTTATTTTTAAATAATTGACAGAATAGCACTAGCTATTTGAACTCATTTAGGAATAAAACATTTACACATAACTCATAAATGACAATTCATGCTACAAGCTAAGGGAATGTACATCTACAGTCATCTGCTTTATGTTCCTAATAACAGGGTTAGGATTTTTTTGGATTTATTGCTCCAGGAAACTAGAGCTGTATACAAAATTAAATTCTATAAATCCAGCTTTGTTATGATGTTTTCAGGGTTTGGTCTTTAGCGGAATGCAAGCTGCAGGTTTCCTTAAAGAATGACACAAATGAACCTCCTCAAAGTTCTCCACCTGCCAGGAAACCTTCGAAAGTGACAAGTGAGGTATGGACTTTATTATAATCCTTTCCAAACTGAACATACTGTATGTTTATGTATAAATGCTGTGTGCATGAGTGTTGAATACAAGTGTTTCTCTGTTCAGATCTGCTCAGATCCAGTCCCTGCAAAACAGTCTGCTCAAAAAAGGAACTCACAAGTATGTCTGAAATTTTAATACACTGTACACATGTCTCTATTATTAAATATAAACGTATTGGTGCGGGTTATAAAAGTTTAAACAATGGCACTGTTAAAGTCTTCAACCCGACTGATTAATATTTAGTAACAATGCGACTGTTCCAGACGTTCAGTTGCAAAGTGCATGTTTGAACATCATTATTTTTATCGTAGACATTTTCACAGCAATGTTTATAAAGAAATGCAGGGGGAAAAAAAGTGTAACTGCTGATATGGTGACGTTTTTTGTAAGAGGAGATTCCTTTAGCATTAGAGTTTCCAGTGTCAGCGCCTTGCTAGAATCAGAGCTATATCTGTAAATTTTCTAACACTGATGCTGTCTGAATGATGCATAATGCATAACAGGAACTCATTTGTCTGGCATATGTTCCACAACATTAAATGTGACTGTGAATAAGTACAAACCGGATTCCAAAAAAGTTGGGACACTAAACAAATTGTGAATAAAAACTGAATGCAATGATGTGGAGATGGCAAATGTCAATATTTTATTCAGAATAAAACATAGATGACAGATCAAAAGTTTAATCCGAGAAAATGTATCATTTTAAAGGAAAAATATGTTGATTCCAAATTTCATGGTGTCAACAAATCCCAAAAAAGTTGGGACAAGTAGCAATAAGAGGCTGGAAAACGTAAATTTGAGCATAACGAAGAGCTGGAAGACCAATTAACAGTAATTAGGTTATTTGGCAACATGATTGGGTATAAAAAGAGCTTCTCAGAGTGGCAGTGTCTCTCAGAAGCCAAGATGGGTAGAGGATCACCAATTCCCACAATGTTGCGCAGAAAGATAGTGGAGCAATATCAGAAAGGTGTTACCCAGCGAAAAATTGCAAAGACTTTGCAGTTATCATCATCAACTGTGCATAATATCATCCGAAGATTCAGAGAATCTGGAACAATCTCTGTGTGTAAGGGTCAAGGTTGTAAAACCATACTGGATGCCTGTGATCTCCGGGCCCTTAAACGACACTGCACCACAAACAGGAATGCTACTGTAAAGGAAATCACAGAATGGGCTCAGAAATACTTCCAGAAACCATCGTCAGTGAACACAATCCACCGTGCCATCCGCCGTTGCCAGCTGAAACTCTACAGTGCAAAGAAGAAGCCATTTCTAAGCAAGATCCACTAGCACAGGTGTTTTCATTGAGCCAGGGATCATTTAAAATGGACTGTGGCAAAATGGAAGACTGTTCTGTGGTCAGACGAGTCACGATTCGAAGTTCTTGTTGGAAATGTGGGACACCATGTCATCCGGACCAAAGAGGACAAGGACAACCCAAGTTGTTATCAACGCTCAGTTCAGAAGCCTGCATCTCTGATGGTATGGGGTTGCATGAGTGCGTGTGGCATGGGCAGCTTGCATGTCTGGAAAGGCACCATCAATGCAGAAAAATATATTCAGCTTCTAGAACAACATCTAGTCATCTCTTTCAGGGAAGACCCTGCATTTTTCAACAAGATAATGCCAGACCACATTCTGCATCAATCACAACATCATGGCTGCGTAGGAGAAGGATCCGGGTACTGAAATGGCCAGTCTGCAGTCCAGATCTTTCCCCTATAGAGAACATTTGGCGCATCATAAAGAGGAAGGTGCGACAAAGAAGGCCCAAGACGATTGAACAGTTAGAGGCCTGTATTAGATAAGAATGGGAGAGCATTCCTATTTCTAAACTTGAGAAACTGGTCTCCTCGGTCCCCAGACGTCTGTTGAGTGTTGTAAGAAGAAGGGGAGATGCCACACACTGGTGAAAATGGCTTTGTCCCAACTTTTTTGGGATGTGTTGACACCATGACATTTTGATTCACCATATTTTTCCCTTCAAATGATAAATTTTCTCAGTTTGAACTTTTGTTCCGTGATTTATGTTCTATTCTGAATAAAATATTGACATTTGCCATCTCCACATCATTGCATTCAGTTTTTATTCACAATTTGTTTGGTGTCCCAACTTTTTTGGAATCCAGTTTGTAAAAAAATTCCCTGTAACATTATGTTTTATTTCTAATGAAAGGTATAAAAGTACAGTATGAGGTATAAAAGTTATTATATTAATAATTTGTTGTGTCTGTTGCCTGTAAGGTGGTACTGTGGGGTCAAACTAAAGACGAGCTACAGCAGAAGCTTTACACGCATCCAATCCGAGACTGGGAGGGACAAGCGCCAAGCTCCTATGGAGACATCGTTTACTCTTCACGAGTGTTGTTGCATAATGGCTACACGATGGTAACTAAGTAGTTCTATCTTTAATCTTTCTCATACATTTATTCATATTTGTGACCTGCTACAATATCGGAACTAAATGCCACTTATAGATTTTTTTTTACCTTTTAAAACAGGTGAATTATTGATTAAGTGTACAAATGTGTACACATCTTTCTCCCTCTCTCTTTCCCTCACACACAACACACCGACCACTAACCTATAACAGTTTCTGGTCTGACCTGGTCAGTTTGCCAATAGTGCTTAATGCCAACTGTAAATGGTTTCAAGACAGAGCTCTCCTTTAAAAAAAAAATAAAGATGTTGGAAATGGATGTGGATTATTAACAAGCGTTTAAAGAGGCGGAAGTAAGGAAGTAAGGAAGGCTAAGCTAAGCTAATCCTTAGCAGGCTGTACTTAGTTGCTAGTCAAGATCAACTGCCTGCTCTGAACCATTCTGAATCAGAGGTTATAGATAAAGAGTGTTAGAAACTTCTAAAACATGACATTTTTTTTCTTCCAGAAAGCCCTGTAAAACAGGATGTTCAAATATATGGTGCAAACTTTGCAACACATACAATGTTGAGAAGTCACAAAAAGTGTTAAAGTGCCTTTTAAAAGTGAATATGTTCTGTTATTTTGATGTTCAGTTATTTAAATGAAGTACTTGGCAATTAAAATTTTTTCATCATTGTATCGACTACCACCATAAAATCAATCTAATTCTGTTGGAAGCACCGCTCCATTTTGAAAAATTATTTAAACAAACATTTGAAACTGAAGCTTATCGCTGAAACTGACCAAAAACCCGAACTCATCGCTTATGAAGTGTTGGAAATGTTCAGTGTAGAACAGATTTTGCATGTTGGCCACTAATCTCATGGTTTCCGTGACCTAAATGACTCACTGTATGAATGTGTGTGTATATGACCAAAACGGATCTTATCTTTTTTCCACAGGTTAGGACAGAAAGATATCTGGTTCTTTTTTCTTTTCATTTATTAATCCTCGCCCTGGACAACTCAACGCATGATTTCATTTATGAGGTAGGTTGTGCGAAAACAGTCTTTGCTGTCAGACATCCTGTTGCTTCCATCATTATCAAAACGTGTCCGCTTCTTGCAGTTGATCAAGGTAGCTTAGTATCACTTCAAGACAAATTTACCCTTCCTGTTTGCTAATTTTATTAAAGAACTAGCAGGCAGAGTTATATAGATTGTACATAACTACTGTTGACCAGTACTATCTTTTTCTCTATAGGCTGACAGTTACATAAACCACCACTTTAGTCTTTAAATAAGACATTGAGCTCTCTCAAGACTCACCTTATCTTAGAAATAATGTAAATGAAAATAATAAACTCATAATCCACAATATAAAAACAAACTCATATAATAATCCCCAATGATTTCCTGTAAAGTATTTCATTTAGTAAAGTTTTACCTTTCATGTTTACCTTTTAATTTGCATACTGTAGATATTTCTATAAAACTTTTTTGTGGCAATTACTATTTTCAAAAGCTCACTATAAATAAAGTGAGATTTTGGGGGCGATATACAGTGGCTTGCAAAAGTATTCAGCCCCCTTGAACTTTTCCATATTTTGTCACATTACAGCCACAACTTTGACTTTGGACTTTGACTGGGCCATTCTAACACATGGATATGTTTTGTTTTAAACCATTCCATTGTTGCCCTGGCTTTATGTTCAGGGTCGTTGTCCTATTGAAAGCTGAACCTCCGCCCCAGTCTCAAGTCTTTTGCAGACTCCAAGAGGTTTTCTTCCAAGATTACCTTGTATTTGGCTCCATCCATCTTCCCATCAACTCTGACCAGCTTCCCTGTCCCTGCTGAAGAGAAGCACCCCCAGAGCATGATGCTGCCCCCACCATATTTGACAGTGGGGATGGTGTGTTCAGAGTGATGTGCAGTGTTAGTTTTCCGCCACACATAGCGTTTTGCATTTTGGCCAAAAAGCTCCATTTTGGTCTCATCTGACCAGAGCACCTTCTTCCACATGTTTGCTGTGTCCCCCACATGGCTTGTGGCAAACTGCAAACGGGACTGCTTATGGTTTTCTGTTAACAATGGCTTTCTTCTTGCCACTCTTCCATAAAGGCCAACTTTGTGCAGTGCACGACTAATAGTTGTCCTATGGACAGATTCCCCCACCTGAGCTGTAGATCTCTGCAGCTCGTCCAGAGTCACCATGGGCCTCTTGGCTGCATTTCTGATCAGCGCTCTCCTTGTTCGGCCTGTGAGTTTAGATGGACGGCCTTGTCTTGGTAGGTTTACAGTTGTGCCATACTCCTTCCATTTCTGAATGATTGCTTGAACAGTGCTCCGTGGGAACTTTTTGTAGCCTAAGCCTGCTTTAAATTTCTCAATAACTTCATCCCTGACCTGTCTGATGTGTTCTTTGGACTTCATGGTGTTGTTGCTCCCAATATTCTCTTAGACAACCTCTGAGGCCGTCACAGAGCAGCTGTATTTGTACTGACATTAGATTACACACAGGTGCACTCTATTTAGTCATTAGCACTCATCAGGCAATGTCTATGAGCAACTGACTGCACTCAGACCAAAGGCTGAATAATTACGCACACTCCACTTTGCAGTTATTTATTTGTAAAAAATATTTAGAATCATGTATGATTTTCGTTCCACTTCTCAAGTGTACATCACTTTGTATTGGTCTTTCACGTGGAATTCCAATAAAATTGATTCATGTTTGTGGCTGTAATGTGACAAAATGTGGAAAAGTTCAAAGGGGCCGAATACTTTTGCAAGCCACTATATACACACACACGTAGCTCAGTGGTTAAGGCATTGGACTACGGTTCGGAAGATCCCAGGTTGGTTCAAACCCCACAACCACCAAGTTGCCACTGTTGGGCCCTTGAGCAAGGCCCTTAATCCTCAACTGCTTAGTTGTGTAATGAGATTTTAAAAAATCTTATCGCTCTGTATAAGAGCGTCTGCCAAATGCCTAAATGTAAATATATATATGTGTGTGTGTTGTGTGTGTATTATGTGTGTATATTATATACACATTAATGCGTAACATACTAAATGGGAATGATTCAGGATTTTGCACACTGATCAGTCAGTTAGGCATTTGGACACTACCATGTAAGTCATGGTGGCGTGATGTATGAGGTTCGCACTGTGGCCTCTCACCTAGAGGGTCGAGGGTTAGATTCCTACCACAGGTCTGCGTGTATCGAGCTTGCATGTGCTCTGTGTTTCCTCAGAGACATTCAGATTAGTCTAACTGGTGTCAAATGGCCCATAGTGTGTGTTCTTGTGACCTGATTTGAGCCCTTCCTAGTGCCCTGAGATTTTAAATATGTAATTTAAATAGGCATATCTGTGTCTGACAGACAAGAATCTCTCTCTCTCTTCTTTTTTGAACGAAGTTGCTGGCTGACAATGACTGCATTTTACATTTAAAAGTGTGAATGGGTTGCAAGAAACAGGGCTGAGTTTTTTTTAATAAAAAAAAAAAAAACACAATGAGAAAACATTTTTCTTCTTTTCTGGTTTTTGATCTTCAGGAAATTCAGACGATGCAATTTCCTGTTAATCATGTGACTTGATTGTTGTATGATACAAAAATGTACCTTATTGAGATGAGTTAAATGGATTTACATCAAAATGCAAAAGGGAACATATTTTAAGGATTCAATTTCAGAAACTAAGATAAAAATAAATCTCCATGTAACTGTAAATTGTAATTAGGGAATGAAATTCTTTAATTATGTTAATTAAAAAAATATATAAACTATGTATTTTAAAAATGCTTGTAGGTTCTCGTGAAGGATACTTTACCAATGTATCACATGTCTTTAAATTTAAATGCATAATTGATATGTAATATCAGTAATGCTCAATCATAATGTAATGGCACCCCATTCTTAGTGCTTTGATTCAGCAAAGAATTTCTAGCTGTAGAAATTTAAATACCTGTTTAATGCAGAAATGCAGCTTAATCCTGATTATGGCTATATAAGCAAGGAACGTATTCATTAATTATGCTGATAAATGTGATAGGAATTATGTAACTTAATCTATAATTGATAAATAATACCAATTACTGTATGTGCATTATATTAAATGTGACACAGAAGTGGGAGATTTATATCTGTACACACTTTTTTTTAACTATGCATATTTGTCATTATATATTATTGTATTTGTCCCAGCGTATATACTTCTACTGTAGTTAAACTTATTTTGTGTGCAGGGCATGCTTCCTCTTTCAGCAATTGAGGTGAGAGTGATTTCTCAGCAGGACCTCTGTGCTCCACACATGTTCGAGATCGGTGGTTAGTCTTCCTGTGTCAAAGGCATTACCATAAAATGCAAAGTAAAAACCATATATATAGACTGAGTAAGGGATTGACTTTTTTTTTGTCATGCACAGGGCCCATGGTGGACTCCAAGATGTTCATCTGTTCTAGTGCTACTGAGCGAAGGATCTGGATTGAAAACATAGATGACAGGAGATGCAAATCCCTCACACAGCAGCTCAGCCCCTCACACAGTGCCCTCTCCTACCTGGTACACCACATACGCACACATACAAGCATGTCAGCACTGGAGGAGGAAGTAGAGCCCCTAAAACGATTATGTTCAAACGCTACCAGTGTTTCTCAAATGATGGGTGTGCCCACACATATGAAGTGGTGCTAAAACACTTATGAACACTTGAAATGCTAATAGAAATAGAAACATGCACGTTATTTATTTTTGCATGCATTTGCTAAACAGTTGCTTGGTCCTTATGGAAAAAAAAATTAAACCTGAATCTTTGCTATTAGCATCTGAACTATACTATACACACTTGTGAACTCATGCTATTCCTAAATTACATAAAGATGGGGGAAATGTAACCAAAGAGTAGGGAAAACACCCCATCATTTTATATGCAACCATATGTCCTCTTGTAGTTCAGTCTCTGCAATGTTACATGTTGCAATATTAGTGTGAGGTCACTAAACCACATTTCCTACACATATACATACAGTGTATTTGTAGGCTTGTGGTATTTGTAGACTTGTGATATGCTAGAATGTATAAGTACATTTAGAGAGACTGATTTGAGGAGAAGTATATGCATGATATGGATACAAGTACACTAGTGTAGCATTCATATGTTGGTACTTGAAGAGCATTACAGTGGTTTTCTTTTACAGTGGAACCTCGGATTGTGAGTAACATGGTTTGCGAGTGTTCCACAAGATGAGCAAAGATTTTTAATAAATTTTGACTTGGAAAAACAAGCAAGTCTTGTTTTACGAGTACCGAGTATCATGTATTACACATGCGCTTCTTGTTTTCAAGATCACAACTGACTCAATGGTTTTTCTCTGTCTTGGGCTGCGGAATTGTGGGTAATCGTCTCCCCTGTTGGGTCTCACCGGTATAATCAACATCCGTGCATGCGTGTACTGTTCACTATAACACTGACCACGTGCGTGCACATAAAACATGTTTTATTTTGCGTTTGTAAGTGCGTGTGTACAGCGCGCATGTACTGTTTCTTATGTGTGTAAAGCAAAAGAAAGTCTCATTAGAGAGGTTAAAGATCTATTTTCTCCCTCTATATTGTTGCGCGCGCGCGTGTAATTTGACACCCGTGCCCCTTCTCTCACACACACACACACACTCTCGACTTTAAAATTTGTTTTGATTGTGTTTTGGAATACGAGCCTGCTTCTGGAACAAATTGTGCTCGTTGTCCAAAGTTCCACTGTATATGCTAGCAACCAAACACAAGTATATCCGTGTCATTTTTTTATATGCTTTTGTATATTTTTTTTTATATTTTTCTATTGAAAACAGACGTACACTGATTTAATTTTTGTATGCAAGAGTTTATCACAGCAAGTACATTTGTTTACTTTTTATATGAGAGGATTTAAATAGAAGCACAGTGGTGTATTATTTTATGTTAACGTTGAAAAAGAAGCCACAGGCTGAGCTGGTCATACTGGTAGACAGTCTTCACCAGAAGTTATTATCCAGATTCTCAATCATTTGGCTAACTTGTTTTAACGGTTTAATTGTTTTAGACTTCCTGATTTTTTTATTATTATTATTAGTATTATTTTTAATATATCATATTCAGTGTAGGATTTGGGTAAGACGCTAAAAATGGTGTTTAAGACTTTGACCAGGTTAGCCTCTGGGTTGCTGTTAGCTGGTCAGACCTGCTAGGTTTTTGTTATGTTTCTTTTTTCTTACAGATGTACAGTGATATATTTTTGTTTGTGAAATTATGGGATATCATTTTCACTTTAGATTCAGCAATATGGGGATAAGTTTCCAAGTATGCTAAGTACTAAGGTCTACTTAGAATTCATGTTAAGAATAGAACCTTAGCCAAATGCATTTAAACTCAGTTTTTCCACAATTCCTGACAATCAATCTGAGTAGTCTATCCTTGTGGTGGCATGGTGGCTTACTGGTTAGCACTATTGCCTCGGGTCTGCGTGTATGGAGTTGGCCTGTTCTCTCCATGGTTGGTGAGTTTCCTCCGGGTATTCCGGGTTCCTCCTACAGTACAAAGACATGCAGCTTAGGCTAATTAGAGTTCAAAATGCCATTTGTTTGTGAATGAGTGCATGTTTGTGTGTATATGTGTAGGTTCCCTGTGATGGATTTGCATCCCGTTCAGGGTGTATCCCGCATTGTGCCCTAAATCTCCAGGCATAGGCCCTAGGCCCCCACAACTCTGTCTACAGAATAAGTGGTATAGACGATGAGTGAGTGAATGAGTGAGAGACACTTTTCTTGTCTTAGGTCAGTAAGGATCACTACTTTAGCCTAAGAGTGTAAAATGACAGAATAATAGTAAAGAGAAGGATGTATTTCAGCTTTTACTACTTTTCATCACATTACCAATGTGTTAGTGGTTTACATAACTTTAGTTAGTATTTGATAGCATTGTCTTTAAATTGTCAGTTTTGTTCTTGATATATATTTCTACCTGCGAGTTCCATGGTGTATAGGCATGATATTGTTTGTTCAGATGAAAGTGGTACCTTCAGGGATTTGGAAGTTTTTCCAAAATTGAGGTTTTGGCTGATTTCTTTAGATTTTCCCATGATTTACACAAAGAGGTAGTGTTTTTCTGGAATTTTCCAAGTTATTTAACCCACCAGGGATAGGCCCTAGGTCCCCACGACTCTGTATACAGAATAAGTGGTATAGACGATGAGTGAGTGATAGAGTGAATTATAAGTGAAATAATCTATCTATAAACAATTGTTGGGAAAATTACTTGTTTCATATATAAAATAGATGCCCTCACTAACTTCCATCTGAGGAGAGGTTAAAAAAATTAACTATAATGTATTTATTGTCCACATTAAATGATTAGGTCCAAACATGACCATACATTTTAAATTATATTTACCTAAGGGATGTAAATTTCTTACTGTTGTGTACTTTTATTAGCGTATGACACAACAAACCAATCAGTAAACAATGGAGAGGATTTTTCTTTATTATTATTATTTAAGCAATATCACGAGTTGTAGTGCTTTTATGCCTACAGCCACATTACACCCTTGCTGTTATTTAGCACAACAGCATGACCTTGAGTGTGATTTAGTTTTTCCCCAACAGATTAATAGTTGTTTAAGCATTTAAATGTGGCGACGCTGTTCTCACGAGGGCCAGAACCGCGCGAAAACGCTTTGCTCTGTTTAGAACGGGCAGATCCGCAGCCTGCTACCCAGCGGAGTTCTGAACAGGCAGAGGCGCGGGCATTTTTTACACGCTGTTGCCAAGCAACGCCGCAATCACCTGGCGGCGTGTTTATTTAAGGGTCCTGATACCTCGGCACTTCGTGTGATCGTTTAGGTAGCACCGGTAAGTCATCAGGGCCAAAGAGTCAAAGAAATAAAGAAAATACACGCGTACAGAAAGACCCAGACTCTTCCTCCTTAAGACGCCGGGGAGAGCAAGAAAGAGCGCGGCGCTCAGGTTAATTACAGTATAAAGTTTACACAAAAAACACACAAAGTATCTCTATAAATCTTCAGTAAGGTCAAAAGCCCCGAGAAGATATAGTTTTTCTTTTTAGTTACCAGAGCCTCGTCCTTTCTCGCATAGACGGCGAAGCACTGTTTTTGTGTTTTCAGTTTCCTTTTAAGTTTCTAATTAATAATTTCCCGCCATCTCCAAACGGAAAGGTCTTCTCGTGCGTAACACAAGCACTCTCTCAGCTCCTATTTCATTGACCCCCTCTAAACATTAAAACATCTCGTGTTGTGGCTCTCCATACCGCACCACGTAACATTAAATTGAAAAAAATATATATTTTCTTATTATTTACGACTAGCGGACTTAACTAACTGCGACTGGCAGAATTGGAAGCCCACAGTTAATGACTGACATAACGTAATTAACAGAGGTGTAAGTAGTTTTAAATTCTTACTGGTACTGTGTAGCCAAAGGTTGAGGATAATAAACCACGCAGGAGGTGGTCATTCAGGCAAATCTTGTAAGTTTCTCTTTACATTTCTGCTAGTTATGGGTCATTCGTGAACAATTTTTTTTTCTTGAACGAGTCTTTAGTACGGAGCCCCCCCTCCCTCATGACCCCTGGGGGGCTCCGTAGTACTTTAGCGTGACTCAGAAGAACAATAGGTTACTTGCGTAACCCCGGTTCTCTGATAGCATTAAGTGAGGTGTCTCACTATGGGATACGCCCCTTCCGCGTATTCTTCAGAAGCCCTATTACATTACGCCAGCCCCAATTGGCTGGCAGATGTGACGTCGTGTCCTGGCGTGGCCTTCCCCCCCCCCGTATAAAGGGGGCAGCACGACGTCACTTCGCTATTCAAAACAAGCAACCTCTTCCTCGCTTCACACAGCAAGGAGGGTGATCTGGTGAGACACCTCACTTAATGCTATCAGAGAACCGGGGTTACGCAAGTAACCTATTGTTCTCTTTCAAGCATACGTTTCGGTGTCTCACTATGGGATATCCTAACTCCCGTATTGTCAGATAGCCTGTCTTGAAGTCTGCCAACCATAACCAACACATTCAGGGCTGAACGAATTTAGTTTGTAGATTCTGTGCTTACACTCAGTACTGCGTGAGCTAGAGTCTGAGCTGTAACATCTAATTTATAAAATCTGGCGAATGTGTGCGGCGATGACCAGTTCGCCGCTTCACAGATATCCTGTAATGTGACTCCTTTAAATAGAGCCCATGAACTTGACATTCCCCTTGTTGAGTGCGCGCGCAAACCAGTTGGGGGTTCGAGACCCTTACTGGAGTATGCCAGCGAAATAGCCTCCACTATCCAATGCGATAAACGTTGCTTAGTGATCGGCTTCCCCGTGCGAGGTTTCACCCAAGAAACGAACAGCTGATCGCTCTCCCTTAAACCTCTGGTTCGCTCTGTATAGATGCGTAAAGCGCGCACTGGGCACAGTGTATTCAACTTTTGCTGCTCTGATGATGCAAAAGGGGGAGGATGGAAGGCCCTCAGCTCAAGAGGGCTTATCGCATTAATGACCTTAGGCATGAATGCGGGATTAGGTTTCATAACTACTCCTGCATCTCCAGACATGAACTGTAAACATGCTGGATGCACAGAAAACGCATGAATCTCACTCACGCGCTTCGCTGAGACCAAGGCAATCAATAGCGCAGTCTTGAAGGACAGTGCCTTGAAATCAATCTTGTCTATCGGTTCAAATGGGGGCGTGGATAATGCATCAAGCACCAATCCCAGGTCCCATGATGGGGTAAGTGGTTTTGACACCGGCAGGGCGCGGCGCGCGCCCTTCATGAATCTGCATATCAAAGGATGTTGGCCCACCGTTTTATTATCCCAACCGATGTGGCACGCAGATATAGCAGCCAGAAACACTTTTATGGTTGAGAACGCTCTGCCTTTCTCTATCATTTCCTGCAGAAATGAGAGAATCACTGCCACTGAACACTGAAAGGGAATCTCGTGTCTAGCTGTGCACCAGCGCTCAAACACATTCCATTTGCAGTCATAGAGAGACCTAGTCGATGCTGCTCTGGCGTTCTGTATAGTCTTGATGACACTGTCAGGCAGGCCAGTCTTACTTAAATTGGACCACTCACAGGCCAGGCCCATAGTGCCAGTCGTTCCGGGTGAGGGTGGAAGATCTCCCCCCCCTCCTGTGACAGGAGGTCTCTGCGCTGCGGGAGAGACCACGGTTCGCCGTCTAGCATATGCATGATCTCCGCAAGCCAGTGTTTCCCTGGCCACCTCGGAGCTATTAGTATTATTTTCAGACCTTCCTCTCTTACTCTGCAGAGAGTTGGTGCTATCAGCGCTATTGGCGGGAACGCGTATAGGAGAGTGCGAGGCCACTCGTGTGCTAGCGCATCTGTCCCCAGAGGCGCGCTCCGGTCCTTCAGGGAAAAAAACAGGTGACATTGGGCATTGTCTTTGGACGCGAACAGATCCACTGTCGCTCTGCCATATATGCTCCAGATCTGTTCGATCACTTCGCTGTTCAGTTTCCACTCCCCATAGGAGGGATTTCCCCTGGACAGCAGATCTGCGCCCCGATTCATCACACCCTGTACGTGTGTCGCTCTCAGGGATAAAAGGTTGACACTGCCCCATAAGATCAGTCTGCGTGCTAGCGTGTGCAGCAGAAGCGATCTGAGGCCCCCCTGACGATTTATGTACGCTACAACTGTAGTGTTGTCCGTTCTCACAAGAACATGATTTCCTCTCAGAAAAGGAAGAAAATGTTTTAGTGTCAGAAAGACAGCTAGCATTTCCAGATAGTTTATGTGAAGATTGGTCATGTGCTGACCCCATCTCCCATTCACTATTCTGCCCTCGTGAATGCCCCCCCAACCGGATAACGACGCATCCGTTGTTATCATCTTTCTGTGTCGGACCACGCCCATGGCAACCCCTTCGATCAGGAAATTCGGGTGTCTCCACTGGCGTAGTGCTAGAACCGCCTCTGACGTCACTCTTACCCTTCTCCGTGAGTGACGTGCTGGGTCCAGCCCCTGAGACGCCACCCAGCGTTGAAATTCCCTCATATGCAGTCTGCCTAGGGGAATAACCATCAGGGCTGATGCCATCAGTCCTAGTAATCTGAGGCATGTGCGAAAGCAAACTTTGTGTTCTCTCTGAAATTGTGTCATGCAGGAGGTGAATCTTTTCACCCTGTCTGTGGAGAGTCGCGCTCTGAACTTCACTGAGTCCAGCGCCAGTCCCAGATACGTTATGGATTGTGTGGGAATTAAAACACTCTTTTCTGTGTTTAATCTTAGCCCCAGCTCCTGTATGTGTTCCATAAGCATAGCTGTGTGTTCTCTCGCTTCTTGTTCCGAGCTGGCTGTCACGAGCCAGTCGTCTATGTAAGTAGCGAGACGAATGCCTTTTTCTCTGAGCGGAGTCAGTGCCGCTTCTGTGCATTTCACAAATACTCTGGGACTGAGGGACAAGCCGAATGGTAGCACCAGATATTCGTATACCACACCAAGGAAGGCAAATCTCAGAAACTTCCTGTGGGGTGGGTATATGTTTATGTGAAAATATGCGTCCTTCAGGTCGATCGATGTGAACCAATCTCCCTGGCGCACTATTTTCAGGAGTGTAGAGTGAGTGAGCATTCTGAACTTGTATTTCTTTAGGTATACATTCAGCGCGCGCAGATCTAGTATCGGGCGGAGGGTTTGAGTCCCTTTCTTTGGAACGAGAAAGTATCTCGAGTAGAACCCGCTGTGGCTCTCTTCTGGTGGAACCACTCTTATTGCCCTTTTGTTCAACAGAGAGGAAATTTCCTCTTGAAGGACCTGTTTCAGTTCCCCTCGCACCTGGGAATGAATTATCCCTCTGAAGGCTGGGGGGGAAAACGCGAATTGCAGTCTGTACCCGAATTGTATTGTTTTCAATACCCAGCGGGACTGTGTGCATTTGCGCCAACTGCTTAACTGCAGTGTTTTGGCGCCATCGTGCGGCTGAATCTTGAACTGTTCCGTGGCCTGTACTGCGCATGCGCGAGCACTTAGCGCTGTGACAGTGTCTGTGCACCCCATCGCCTCTGTGAGAGCGAGAGCTCCCCGAGGCGATGTTATATTGTGCTTTATTGATATGTTTTTCAACATTTTTTGGGGAGATATTTTTTGGAACATATTGTTTGGGGGGTACAGTGAGAACTTTATTAGGTTTTGAGTGTAGCCTGTGCTTGTGACACATTGCTGCGTGCACACCGCTGCACTGTCCCATTTCCTCTTCACTGCCACTCTTCCCTTTGCCCTGCCGGGCTCTCCCCGCCACACAGAACAATTGCGGACTCTGGAACTCGTCCTTAGAACTTTGTGAGGGTCGGGAACTAGCGAACTGTGGTGCTGTTGGTTCCCTCCCTGACGAAAGACCCCGTCAAACGGCCTTCTTCTTCCTCCTCACTCCCTGAAGTTGGGGTTGAGGGTGAGGCTGAGGCGCAGGCTGGGTCGTTTGAGCTGCCGCTGGCTGATAGCTCTTTCTCTGCCAAGGAGCTCTCTGCTCCACGACCCCGGTTTGGCCAGCTGCACTCGTCGTCGGTCTCTGCCGTTTTGGAATGCGATAGCTGGGGGGAGGGCGGGCTGTGACCTGCGCAAAGGACTGACGAAACGGCGGGGGGGGTGCTGCTTGCGTCTTCCTGGGCATGCAGAGCTGTAGCGCTTCGTCATCCCGCTTCTTCTCCTCGCATCTCTTCTGCATGCGGCTTAAAGCCGAGCCGAAGATGCCTTCTGCCACCACCGGTGCATCCAGGATTGACTCTTTCTCTCTGTCAGAGAGATTCGTCAGGTTGAGCCACCTTCCTCGTTCCTGGATGACCATAGTGGCCATAGCCTTCCCCGCGGCTTGCACCGCACACCTCTGAAGCCTCAGGGAGAGATCCGTAACGACACAGATCTCCTCCCAATGTGTCTGACCTGGTGTGGTCGAGGCTTCGTCCTGCAGCTCCGCCTGGTAAGCGGTCAGCAGCGAGGTCGCATTTAGGGCTCTGGCACAGAGCGCGACTGCCTTGTATGCGCGTTCAGTCATGCTTGACTGAAAGCGCTCTGCCTTCGATGGCAGCGACGGATTTGCAGCCGCCGCGTGTCTCGGGAGCAGGTGCGCAGCCACTAGCTGTTCCATGGGGGGCATCCTGAAAAGTCCTGCCTTTTCCATCCCGTCCAAGTCCAATGCAGACCCTCCCTGCACTGGTACCTTGCTAGTGAAGGGTTTATCCTTCCACGTCACCGCGAGCTCCTCCAAGAGCTCTGGGAAGACTGGAAGGAGCTGCCGTGCCGCCCGTTTCGCTCTCGGCAGCCTCTTGCCCTCGTAGCGAGACTTTGCAGTCTCCGCTACCACGTTTGGCCACTGGATGTCGAGCTTCTCCGCGGCGCGTTTGCACACGTCTTGTAGGTCGACGCTAAGGACCGGGGATGGTGCCCCGTCCATAGCTCCAGCGGCTCCCGTCGTGGCAAGAAGTTGCTCCGAGTGCGCGGGTGGGAGGAAAGGGGAGTCCTCGAACTCCTCCTCCTCCTCCTCCGATAGGAGAAAGTCGGACTGGCCGTCTTCCTCAAACTCGAGCTCGCCTTCCTCCTCGTCAGTGCTGAGCACACCGGGCAGAGGAGCGCAGGCGTCGAGCTGTTCGCCCCACGATAAAGCTGCCGTGGTGGGCAGCTCTACAGGGATGGATACCTGTGGGGTGGTAGCTGGAGTAGGGCTAGGCGAAAGAAGCGGGTCGAGGCCGGACAGGCTAGCTTGGCGTGCCAGCCTGCGACGAAGACTCTTCTTGGTGAAGCGCGCGCAGTGCTCGCAGGCACCGGGGTTGTCGACCGCCAGTTGGGCGTGTTTCAGCCCGAGACAAGCTGAGCAGACCTGGTGTGAGTCCTTGCCCGAGATTTTGTTCCCGCAAACGCAGAGTCGCGCGTCTCCTCCTTCCCTAGCCGTAGCCGTCTGCATTGCTGCAGCCATAGTATAGATAGGCTTCTGGTGTGAAGCGAGAAGAGGTTTTTGAATAGCGAAGTGACGTCGTGCTGCCCCCTTTATACGGGGGGGGGGAAGGCCACGCCAGGACACGACGTCACATCTGCCAGCCAATTGGGGCTGGCGTAATGTAATAGGGCTTCTGAAGAATACGCGGAAGGGGCGTATCCCATAGTGAGACACCGAAACGTATGCTTGAAAGAGAACGTTCATTTTCTACTGGTCACGCATGCGCAAAGCATCACAAGTACAGGAAACAGAAATGTGTAGTCACCTTTCAGTCTTTTGTTCCGATTCGTTCGTTCATTTGTCACGTGACTCCATAGACGCTATGCAGTACCGTACATAAAAAACAGAACTGAGCGGTTCTTCTAGTCCGGTCGTTCTTTTGTCACGTGATTCTCATAGACACGATGCAGTGCAATAGATTTAAAAGAAAGAATGACTCGGACCAGAAGATATGAGAGGCGAGTTGCTCATTCTGTTCATCACAATATGTCCCTAGCTGCATTATAATATTTTTTTAATTATTAGGCAAAATATGTGTATGTAGACGTGATGGGTGTCTGTTCATTGAAACTGTAACATTTAAGTTTATTTCTGAACAAAAGAACGACATTAACTAAATGACTCGTTAATTAGTTAGCTTTCGGCGTAAATAAACCAACATGGATGCAATTCAGAATGACTTGAATGACTTAACATAGTGTTATCAGATGTTCTTTCTTCCTGGAAGTGCTTCCCTAACTAATGTGGAATGTGAGATTTGGCAGGCAGCTGCTCTTGCCTCAGTACTGCAAACACTGTACTGACCTACTTTCACCCATGCAGGCAAGCGGCAGTTGATGCGGAGTGACTCATATAGTTAAACCTCGCAGTGCTGTACCATCTATCACGTTTATGGAAATACTTCGTCCAATCAGATTACTTGGTCAGAACTAACTGTTGTATAAAATTAGTTAAGAAGTTTATTGGACACAGTGGTGAAGTGTTTGACCAGAACTCTGGATGTGTTTGAATCCTGTCAATACATGGTGCATAGGCTTCCTCCCAATTTGGCTTCTTTAATCTTGTATAAAAATTATATGAAATATAAAAGTTCATATACTTTTGCAACGCAAACATCATCAGTTGTAGTATCCTGGGTGTGTGATTATTTGCTAGATTAATTAAAGGTCAGATTATGTTTTAGATACAAGCATATATTTCGGGAAAATCGTGAGAATTCTTTTCACAATCATTCTTACTACTATATGCATGGTTTAGGTTAATGTATAAGCAGATAGGTGTAATAATTGATTTTGGTTATTAGATGTCATATGTATTACATTATAAACATGTAGACTTGAATAGAAATTGCTGCTGCACTATTTCTGTTTACTGTATATAGAATTTTTAAATTAGCTCAAATGCGCCATCATGAGGACAAAAACAGTATATTTTCTCTCTTAGTTGCCATGTAATGAAAACTGGAAGAGGGAAGAACTAAAGCGGCACCTGCTAAGGTGTCCCATAATGCAATGGGAGGGATCCCCTATCCAGCACATGGGCCAACCTGCCTACCTCTCCCTGGTAAACATCAGCAATATAAAAAGCCAGGTGAGGGATATAAATACACATAAGTAATACATATGATATTTATAGCTAGAAAACATATATTTACCAAAATGTGGGATTGTCCTTTACAGGGACAATCTCAGGAGCGTCTCTTTGTGCTCTTTCCTCTGGACCTCCTTATCCTATCTGTTGACAGTCATCGGCTATGGATCAAATATGAGGTGAGACAATCTGCGGTATTACTTTTCTGATCCATTATGTTTCTGTTATTCTAATATACCAAATTAGGTTATCTTTTTGTTTATGACTCCGAAACACATTGATGTGATGAAGGTTTAAACATTCTTCACTATATAATATTTTAGGTATAGATTTTTAAGTAAGTCTAAAATTTTCCACGTTTACATGTTGGTGAAATTCAGTATTCACTGCCTCGTCAAAAAAAGTCACACACTCCAAGATTTCATTCTATCCACCTGTAGCTTTGATTACTTTAATTACACACAGAGTGGTGGCCAGTTCATGTATGTGGATGTATGAAAATTATTCGTCATGCTCCCAGAACCACTCTTTTACAGTTTGAGTCATGTGATGTGATAACCTGCTCATTCAGAACATTCAGATCATCAGCTGACTTTCTTTTTTTTCCACATAATAGGGTCAATTTTATCTCATTATGCTTCCTTGCAAATTGAACTTTTTTCTGATTAGTCTCAATAACAAATAGTTGTTTTTCAGCCAGAGCTGTTTAGTACTAATCCTGTGATTTCTCATCATATAGTATGCATATGGAAATGCTGATGCTTTCTATTTTAAACATACTATAGCTTTGTTTTTTACTGATGTTTTTTTGGCATGCAACTTCACCTAATGTTTAATTGTCTTCCAACCACATTTCTTCCACAAAGTTGGCAGTTTGGCACTATCCTACCAGGTTTTGATGATATGTTGAATAGTTCTTAATCCAGTTCCAGTAATTTCTAATTAATAATATCCATTTTTTTATCCTTATTTATTTATTTTTTGCTTTATGCCATCCAATAATTTGACCCTTCAGAAACCTTTTTTTTTTGGCAAGGCAGTGTATTTATGACTTAATACCAAGATGGCAAAGAATTTAAACAACTACATTTAGCATTTTTTTATATATATTTATTTACATCATTTTATTTATTTATATATATATATATATATATATATATATATATATATATATTTGGCATTGGTAACCTATTGCAAGTTCATATTACAGGGTCGTCTGCCAAGGAAGAGTATCAGAGCTTTGGAGAGATCTGCCCGGCATGGGAGACTTGAATTTGAACTTACAGGTAATTATAATATTCACCATTTATTAATGAAACACAGTAAAAACATGTAGAGATAGAGAAGCTGTGTGTCCACACTTGATTATTTATTAATAACATCAATAAACCTTCTCTGCATAGTGATTCCTGAAACCCCATTAAACATTCATGACTTTTATAAACGCTACAGTTTAATTTGGAAATACAGTGGCTTGCAAAAGTATTCTGCCCCCTTTTTTCCACATTTTGTCACATTACAGCCGAAAACATACTGTACAATTTTATTGGAATTCCACGTGAAAGACCAATACAAAGTGAGAAGTGACACGTGAGAAGTGGAGCGAAAATCATACATGATTCCAAACATTTCTTTTTACAAATAAATAACTGCAAAGTGGAGTGTGCGTAATTATTCAGCCCCCTTTGGTCTGAGTGCAGTCAGTTGCCCATAGACATTGCCTGATGAGTGCTAATGACTAAATAGAGTGCACCTGTGTGTGTAAGAGGTTGTCTAAGAGAATATTGGGAGCAACAACACCATGAAGTCTAAATAATACACCAGACAGGTCAGGGATAAAGTTATTGAGAAATTTAAAGCAGGCTTAGGCTACAAAAAGATTTCCAAAGCCTTGAACATCCCACGGAGCACTGTTGAAGCGATCATTCAGAAATGGAAGGAGTATGGCACAACTGTAAACCTACCAAGACAAGGCCGTCCACCTAAACTCACAGGCCGAACAAGGAGAGCGCTGATCAGAAATGCAGCCAAGAGGCCCATGGTGACTCTGGACGAGCTGCAGAGATCTACAGCTCAGGTGGGGGAATCTGTCCATAGGACAACTATTAGTCGTGCACTGCACAAAGTTGGCCTTTATGGAAGAGTGGCAAGAAGAAAGCCATTGTTAACAAAAAACCATAAGAAGTCCGGTTTGCAGTTTGCCACAAGCCATGTGGGGGACACAGCAAACATGTGGAAGAAGGTGCTCTGGTCAGATGAGACCAAAATGTAGCGTTTTGGCCAAAATGCAAAATGCTATGTGTGGCGGAAAACTAACACTGCACATCACTCTGAACACACCATCCCCACTGTCAAATATGGTGGTGGCAGCATCATGCTCTGGGGGTGCTTCTCTTCAGCAGGGACAGGGAAGCTGGTCAGAGTTGATGGGAAGACGGATGGAGCCAAATACAGGACAATCTTGGAAGAAAACCTCTTGGAGTCTGCAAAAGACTTGAGACTGGGGCGGAGGTTCACCTTCCAGCAGGACAACAAACCTAAACATAAAGCCAAGACAACAATGGAATGGTTTAAAACAAAACATATCCATGTGTTAGAATGGCCCAGACAAAGTCCTCATCTAAATCCAATCGAGAATCTGTGTCAAGATCTGAAAACTGCTGTTCACAAACGCTGTCCATCTAATCTGACTGAGCTGGAGCTGTTTTGCAAAGAAGAATGGGCAAGGATTTCAGTCTCTAGATGTGCAAAGCTGGTAGAGACATACCCTAAAAGACTGGCAGCTGTAATTGCAGCAGGAGGTGGTTCTACAAAGTATTGACTCAGGGGGCTGAATAATTACGCACATCCCACTTTGCAGTTATTTATTTGTAAAAAAAATTATTGGGATCATGTATGATTTTTGTTCCACTTCTCACGTGTACTCCAGTTTGTATTGGTCTTTCACGTGGCATTCCAATAAAATTGATTCATATTTGTGGCTGTAATGTGACAAAATGTGAAAAAGTTCAAGGGGGCCGAATACTTTTGCAAGCCACTGTATACAAGACATACTGTACATAAAGGTTGAAGTCAATTAACACAGATTTCATGTTAACAAACTATAGTTGACAAGTCGGTTAGGACATCTACTTCACGCCAACAAATGTCTACGGATTGATGTTTTTCACTTGGAGAATTCTTTATATCACAATCCCAGTGGGTCAAAATAAAGATAAAAAAGTTGTATATTTAAACAGCTTTTAAAGTTCCAGAAAATAATTCTGCAGAAATACTTTTCTGTCTAGCAAGGACCTTGTAAAGACACTGGAGGAAACGTGTTTTTTTTCTCTCTTAAAAAAAAAAGAGAGAGACAATATTGACATAACCTGAAAGGCTTCTCAGCAAAGAAGAAGCCACTGCTCCAAACAACAACAAAAAAAGCCATAAAGCCAAAAAAGCTGTACATGGTGACAAAGATCTTACTTTTTGGAGAAATGTCCTCTGATCTGATGAAACAAAATTCAACTTTTTGGCCATAAGGACATTATTGTTTGGAGGAAAAGGGGTGAGGCTTGCAAGCTAAACAACACTATTGCACACGTGAAGCACAGGGATGGTAGCATCATATTGTGGGTTACATTACTCAAGAGAGACTTGTGCACTTCACAATATAGATGGCATCATAAGGAAGGAAGGAAGATTATATCAATATATTAAAGCAACATTTCAGCCAGGAAGTTTAAGCTGGGTTGCAAATGTGTTTTCCAAATAGATAATGACCCCAAACATACTTCCAAATTTGTGTCAAAATGGCTTAATAATTAAGTCGAGGTTTTGGAGGGGCCCTGATCTTAATCCAATTTTAAAAATTGGACTCGGTTATACCAGTTCTGTCAAAAGGAATGGGCTAAAATTCCAGCACCTTAATGTATGCAGCTTGTGGAAGGCTACCTAGAACATTTGCCTTTAAAGCAATATTAACAAATACTAAGTGTATGTTATCTTCTGACCCACTGGGAATGTGATGATAGAAATAAAACCTTTAATAAAAAAAAATTCTGTTGTATTATTCTGTCATTTACATTCCTAATAGAAAGTAGTGATCCTAACTGACCTAAGACACGGAATGTTTACTCAGATTGAATTTCAGGAACTCTGAATGTATTTGGCTAAGGAGTATGTAAACGTCCAACTTCAGCTGTATATGTTACGGTAACATTTGCTTTTGTGTATTTGGAGGCCATGTTGAGTCAAGTGTTTAACTGGAAAAATAAACAAAGGTGTGTCGGGCATTTCAAAAGTCATGTCAGCACAAATTTGTAACAAGCCATGTACAGAATAAGATAAGATCCTTTCTTATTTCGGTATAGGTGTCATTACTGTATGTTTATATATTTGTTTATTTTTAATTAAAGCAATTATAATGTGATTAATTGCTGTAGTTTACAGTTATAAATTGTCCGCAGATTTTTTTGGGTTTTTTTGTAAAGGAGATTTTACATTTTCAGTGTGAAAATACAGTATACATTCAGTTTTACTTAGCTTTTTTTCTGTTTTTAGGAGAATTGATGGAATCTCAATTAGTATCATGCACTTCCCCAGAAGATTACCAAAACTGGATTTTTCAATTACAACAGGTAAAAATGTGAATAAAATAAAAGACCTTACAATTTAATCAAAATCAGTTTTACTTTAAAGTATGTGCTGTGTTTTTTTTCTTTCAGCCTGAAAAGACACAAGCCTTCCCTAATCACACACCTCCACCTCTCATACCAAAGAAGCACAGAAGCTGAAGTGAAAAAGTAAAGGCATGCAGCAGTCACTGCAGAAGGTCCCAAAGGTTACTCCGGGTCATGGAGTAACATCTGTCCTGCACGTTTAATGCTTTCCCTGTTCCACAACTACAGTAATTCATCTAATCATCTAATTAACTGCCATTTAATGGGACTGTTAAAGCAGGTAAACAGTTTAATGTGGGCCAAGCAGTGCTTCAGGACATAGGCTGGGAACCTGTGGAACTACAAATAATAATTTTAAAAAATGCATAAAATTGCCTTTAGAAAGGATTATGTTGTGTTGATCTGATCTGTCATGTATAGTTTCCGTCCAAATAAATTATTCTAAACTTGCATGCAGCAGCTTGTACAGATATGCCTGTCATCTTAATGTAATTAAAATGTGTAGATTCAAATAAGACGTGTCATATCATTAGATTAGTGAATTCTTGCAAAATGCATGGACGTGCCTTTACAGAACCAAGCCACAAACCTGCCTGCTTCCTGAACAGCTTTATTTTATTATAAAAAATGAAATGCTTCTCTGAGATGTAATAAATTATTTTCATTCCTGAGCTGCTGCAGTAGATCTCTGGTATCTTATGAAGCTCAGCTCTTATTCTTCAGCTGTCACTACTAGCACAGTCACAAACTTTGACAGAAAAACAAAGTTGAAAGTTCCTGGTATTGCTGTCACAATAAAGCTATTCAGTTTACCTCATACTGTGTCTCATTCATGCCTGTGGGCCAGTGATATGAGTTGATCTGGAATAATATAACCTCAAGTGCAAATAGGAAAGTAATCTTTATGTGGAAAACAGTAATGTGAATACAAGACTCGAGAACCTAGATACAAGCTTTTGATTTGAACCTTCTTTTTTTAAAGGTCACCTATTGTCCCAGAAATTCTTACTCACACACAAAATATGAAAACAATTATACCCATCCTTTAGTTGTTGTTTTGTGTGTGTGTGTCTGTGTGTGTGTGTGTAGAAATCATTGCTTGGACAAGCTGTTCATATTTTCCTCCCTTTATGATATGACATTGGGGGGGGAGGGGATAAGTATTTTGCATAGACCCTCCTCCAGCTTGGTGCTCAGTTCTGCCCAAACTGCTTCAACTCCAAGCAATGGAGCAAGCAAGGCACAGTTAATGTGAACTTTATCTTTTTGCTCCCACCATCTATGAAAGTAAAGAGATAGTGGATGACACTGTTTTTAAGGTGGAAACATTCCAACAGCTTTCCACAAAATCTTGGATTCAGTTAAATACTGTATAAGACTCAACTTTCAATCCTGAAGCTACAGTATATGTATTGCTATTGTCAAATTGTATTGCTTGATTATCAAGTTAGCTTCTTAAAATTAGCTTCATAAACTTGATCCTTAATGGAACAGTAACTTGTATTGGATGCGAAGCAGGAAACATTTTAGGGTTAGTCATTTTGTAGAATAGCCTGAACGTAGTTTGTTTGTAACTTTTTGAAGTATTAGGTTGAATCATGAATCATGGAAACTTGGCTTGTTTATCTAATGAATATAGAAGTCTGATGGAGTTCTCTGAGACCAATATGTTAGATAATATATTTATGATGGAGTGAAAAATTCTCAGAAATGTTTCACATCAGATCCATTCAATATTATATACTTTTTTTTTTTTTTACCTGAGCTATAGTTGACTGACATTCACCCACATTGTAGTCCAAGTCATGGTGGAAAACACCCTGGATAGTCACCTGTCCACCATAGCGCACCATGCACACACATTCTACATTCATTTACACAATTTATCCTAGCCAATCCACCCAGCTGTAAAGTTTTAGTGGGAGCACACAGACAACGACACAAGCTCTGGAGAGATGATGACTCTACCAACTGTGCCTGCCGTTCAAAGCAAAACTCAATTGATAGATGTATTTATTTTAAAGATAAAACATTTACAGAAATTCATGACAGGAATTGATATCTAATGCTCTTTTTTAGACCATGCTCAGCATAATTATTTAGTGTCTTTCCTCTAAACAGGAATTACAAAAATATCCACATGTTGAAAGACTTAGCATCATAAATAAAGGTCAAAAGTAGAAGTGGACAGAAACAACAGACAAGTCATTTGCAGCAGCAAATTACAAATTTGGTTTAGGGTAAGTTATAATAAATGTTCACTTGCTTTGGAATGGGATGCTGAGACATTGGGTACAAAACTGGGTACAAAAACACAGAATTCTGTTAATTCCCTACATGCTCATTCACTCAGTATTTTGTCTGCTTAATTTAAAAAAGGTTAAAAGCACAAATTGCCAGAGAGCATGTCTTGTTGTGATCTTAAATAGTCCCCATTGTGCGGTTCCTGACAGGGTACTGTTATCTCTGAAAATAAATCTATAATGCTAAAAACGCTAGAAACCATTTGATTTGGTTCATGTATTTAATGCATATTCCGCTACTTTACAAGATCTATATACCAGTATGATTGACTGAATTAAAAACAGAATATAAACACCAAACATGTTTTGTCTGATTAGCTACACTTGAGGTATATGGAATTGGAAGCAAATAGATTTTATTTCCCCAAACCATTCCGTAAAAATGCTACATATCTACAAATGCTAATAGCAACAAAGAAAGAGAAAGAAAATGTTCATAGTATTACAATTATTTGATGTGCAACTACATAACTGCAAATATGTGCCTACCATTGCGGAAATCCAGGTCTCATTTTAACATTTAGAACATAACAAAAAAAGCCTTTCTCTTTCAACGAATCGAGGTTTTAAATAAAACGATGCACTATATTACAGGCCTTCACTGAGGCTCGCCCTCTAGTTTCTGGGTGACACACTTGATGCGAATATTCTCACGAAGGTTCCGCAAACGGGCGCTGCGACTCGTGATTTCTTCCACATACGTTTTGGGGAACCAGCCCCTTTCTCCATCAGACAACCGGATCCCCTCCACCCATCCTGAGAAATAGGAAACAATAAAATTCCATTGGAAATTATGATAGTTACATTTTCATAAATAATAGAAAGACTTTATTAAAAAAATCTGTACTGTGCAAAAGTCTTGAGCAACCCCTAATTTTTGCATATTTTGCTTCCAAAAAAAGTAAGACTTTCTTGTAGATTTTAATGCAATCTTAACGAAAAGTTCTCCAGGCTTCCTGAAGGACATTTCTGGCTCTCGTTTTCAGTCCAGTCCCTGTACCTGTTTCAGAGAAACGTTTTCTATTTGTTAGATACACAATGACCTATGAATAAAAAATAAAAAAAAAAACATAACGTAAGGCATGAGTGAGAAACGTGCAGATGATCAGGCCGGTGATCAGTATACTGGTGATGCTGAATGCTGAGTGGTTGAAACAGACGAGATGGGGATTGAGGTTGCTGCTGAGGTTGTGACATTGAAGCAACCATTAAAAAAAAAGTATCTTACCCACTAGCTGGTGGCTAGGACAAGGAGGTGCAGTTGAGTTCCCGCACGTTCTCCTGATTTGACACCAGGCGTTTATCTATGGGGGTACCCTAAAGAATGTCGTATATCACAGACACCCACTACACTGCCGGTCCTTAGAGAAGAAATTGAAAATACATGTGAGGCAATCTCAAAGGTTGACCAAGGTTACCCATGCAGCAGTTTTTGTCTGGTAGCCACCACTATAAACACCTCTTGTCATTGTAGAGGCCAAAGGTTCCCGCGGCGGGAATCGAACCCGGATCCTGGAGGTGCAAGGTGACAGTGCTAATGCTTAAAGTCACCATGCCGTCAGGGTAAATCTACATAACTTAAGTTAATTTAACACGAAGAAATGAGGGGGTGGCAACAAGACTTTTTTGCACAGTACTACAGTATATATAAAATATCGAAGTGTAAAGTAGTCATACCGTCACTTGTGATGGTTTTAGCTTGCAGGATATCTGCCTTCTCCAGTGTGAGTTCATCATGCTCTTGAGCTTGGTAGCTCTTAATGCACTGAACCTGAGATAGATCTGCACAAACATAACACAAAGACAAAATAATATTGTCAAGTATATGTCCATTTTTTTTTTTTTTACTCATTTGAAAATAGAATAAAAATTCATTACTTGTAGCATTAAAGTGACCGTACCCTCATTTTCACTAGTGTGTGCTATAGTTACATCAGGAGGAATCATGGCTGTGATCCATCGATGTTTGCCACTCCTGTTCAAAGAAAAGTGATATCCACAATTTGATAAGCTTTCTTTTTATTTTATTCAACAGAATCAATCTGCCATAAGTCTTAAAGTGAGACCGTTTTAGTCAGTCAACATGTTAAGACCATCACAGTGGCCGAATCTGATTATCCATTTAATTCACCACATATAACAAGCAAATAATCCGTTTAGCTGACAGTACTCAAGGCAAGAGGAACACAATGTTATAGAATATTATATAACCCTCACTCTGTTTGTGACTTGAGCAGGATCTGATACTTGAGCTGCTGGCCTTCACACAGCTGCAGAAGGAAGATAAAGCCTGAGATGCCCTGAAGCTTCTGACTCAAGTCCTTCACCTTTAGCTCTCCAATCTTAGCATGCACAAACACCATGAATTTCCACGTGCTACATCGGGCAGAAACAAAAAGCACTGTGTAACCATCCCATAAACCAAACCAGACTGTGTTTCAGATGACGGTTAGCTGGCTGCTAGTCAGCACTTAATGAGTGGTTTAGAAAAAATGCTGACTTTTGCTAACCTTTCAACTGTGGGGAGTATACACACACACACACACACACACACACACAAAACCCAGATGTAAACAGATGAAAAACAAAACAAAAGCAGATGGAACCACTTTCCCACGCTCTCCCTTACTGCCACATTTCAGTATTCACTCACTCTTTTCTCCGGGACAGTAAGAGGCAGTCATTAAACAGGTGCAGATACACAGGACGCGTAGGCAGTTTAAACTTTGACCCAGATATGCTCATGGTTTGTGTGTCCACCTCAAGCAGCTCACCGTGTTTTACTAACCAGCGAGACTGAGAGATGAGAGGGAAAATCTTCAAGAAGGAGAGAGAGAGATATATATGTAACAATTAACTTTAAAAAATGTACAAATTATGCCGTTTATACTTATGTCCTTTAGTACCTTTCCCTCAAAGTGTATTCTCTTGTTGAGATGAATCAGCTCCTCCATCCTCTTCATGGATTGCACACTGGAGTTACATTCCTTTATAATCTAAATCAGCACATGAGGAGAGGAGATTTATTCAGACTAAATGCAAAGTCTGTTTATTTCTTTCGCAGATCTGTTATGTGAATTATTTCATTGTCCATGCAATATAATAATGGATCAGGGATCTGTATTTTTTTTAATGGCAATTAGAACACGTCTACCTTTTTCAGTTCGTTGAACGCCTTGGTGGCCGTGTCCTCGTCTCGCGAACCAGGCATTGTTCTCTTTAGGATGTTCTGTAACAAGTTTAAATCAGTCCTATGTTTTGGTCTGTAGAAGTGATTTGGTAAAATTGTAAATGAAATATCTATCAATATCTATCCTTAAAAATAAAATAAACCCTGGATTTAGTAATGATCAATAGTTGGTCGCTGGATATGCCGCCCACCTCCACTAGCATTTTGAGCCGTGTGATCCTTTGAAAAGGCAGAATGAGGAATGATGTAAGAGGAAGACGCTGGCAAATCGGAGCCTCCTCAAGACGAGCAAGGATTCCAGGGAAGCGAGGATTTTCTTGTCTGTGAAAAAGAAAAATGGTCAATACCTGGTTGAATCCCCTGGTGAGCATCAAGGTTAGCTTTACTCCTGCACTAGTGCTCTAAGATCCACTGACCAGGATCTTGCATCCTTCAGCAAGGCATGTTTACCCAAAAATCAGCTCAAAGCTTCTGACTGTGCAGTGGCAAAGAAAAGGATTCCTTAGTGGCCTTACTGTGTACAGTATGTACATCCATCCATCCAGGAACCTCTGTAGTCCAACTAGGGACTTGTATTTATTACCATTTTGTACAACCGTGGTAGGACCACCGGGCAACCGAGGAAACCAACCAAGCACAGGAAGAACATGCAAACTCACTGGGAGAACATGCACACAGACCCAACGCGGGAATCAAACCCAGGACCTGGAGGTGCAAGGCGACTACCCACTAAGACGCCATGCAGCCTTACTCTATACATAGGAGTCAAAATGTAAAACTGCTCACAGAAGCCGTTGGTAGGTCTGCTCCTGGTAGGCCTGGTTGGTAACATAAGGAAGGTAGACCCTCCGTAGTGCTGGGCAGTGGTCTAGGACAATGTCACACACATCGAAACGCAAGATGTCTGCCTCTAACCGGTGCTCAAGATCCTGTAGAAATCTAGTGGGGGAAAAAAATTGGAATAAAAATGAGGAAATACAGTAAAAAAAAAAAAGGCAAAGAGAGAGAAAGAGACTGAGTTGTATAAAAAGTGACAGATGTCACAGGAGAGTCACTAAAAAACAATATAGGTCCCAGAGCCACCATGCTTACTTCATTCACCCTTTCTACATACTTCTCACTGACGTCCTTGACATCAGGCAATTTGGAGAAAAGCCACTGTTTCTCTTGAGCCCCCAAGCACTCATTCAGCTCTGAAGACATCATGAAGTGGTCAATTGCTATGGTCAAGCTACGTATGTAAGAAGCTTCACTTGTCACCAGCTCAAACTTAGCCTATATTAAGAGATAATTTGGATTAGTATGAAAAGTAGTACGTATTAATTTAACTGTAACTGAAGAAGATTAAGCTGAGTGCAGCTGGGATTACCTCTTGCAGTTTGCGCTCCTCATTGCTGAAATTGTCCAGCTGTCCACTGCTGCGCACATCAGGAATGTCCTGCCACAAGGAGAAAGCAGAGCCCCGTGATGAACGAAAGGAGCTGGAGGGAGAGAGATTGGTTGGAGATGCACTGTCTCCAGCCCGGTCATCTTCCATTCCAGGTTCGGCCCCTTGTTGCCTCTGGATCTCACGATTAATAGCCACGTCACTGTACTCCTGATACAGGACCACTGACATGGAAGAAAAGGAACCATGTAGGAAATGTGTACTTAAGAGGGCTACTCATACCTTTTAACATTTCTTAAGCTACACTTACAACTGGGTAGAAAGCGTGACAGGCGTTTGGGACATCGAACTGTGGTGTCTGCATCTTCATCAATCGAATCTTTCCTCATACTGTGCAGAAAAGAATTACAAAACAACTTAATTGTAGAATGATATGATTCTAGTCTGCTAGTCGTGAACGATGGGCGAGGAGGACAATCACCTCAGCTTGGAGCTTCTCCTATGCTGCGGCAGTGTGTTGTCAGCAGAGGGCAGTGGTGGTGCAGAACCCACTGGGCTTTGTTGAGTGCTGTCACTCGAGCCTGCTGAAAGGCGCTGCCTGATATTGGGTTTGTCTACAAACAGAGAAAGTGTTTGAGTGGATGAGTAACAGCCATGTCTGTAACATTGGTCAGAATGTCTTCTCCAGAAAAGGTCTCTGACCTAAAGTTAACTGACAATATGTCTTCTCCGCTGTATTAGATCGCAGACAGTTTTTGGAGTGAAAATATTAAAAGGGTTTTGAAAGCACTCACAGTCCTGGCCAGAGTTGACAGAATGGTGACGATCCCGGGAGGCCACGCGGGCAGACAGCGACTTTCCCAGCCTTAGGGTGAAAGAGTTCTTCCTCTGTGAAAGCTGCAGGCGTGATATGAGCTCAGAGGCTGAGAACCGTCGCCGTTCATGGTCTGAACGGGAACGGGGCAGGGGCATAGGGTGGGAGTGCGGATGAGGCAGGGAAGGCCCAGCTAAAAAGGCTGAACCTTGTAAAGGCCCACTGTCCCTCAAGTCCAATTCACCTGTTCCTCCTTCACTTGCACTTTCCCCTGATGCCACATCCTCATTTGGGGGATCCGAAGCCAGTGACGGTGATGTAGAGGAGGAAGGTAGAGTGAGTTCTTCTTCTAAATCTAACAAGGAGCTGGAGCTCTGAGATGTGGGCACGGTGGAGCCCACTAATCCTAACTCTCCCTCTATGAAGGACTCTAAGGATCCAGGGATCCACTCGTGTACTGGACTGTTAAGAGAGTCATCACTTACACTGTCAGGTGAGTACACCTTCATCTTGCGCCCTGTCACATGATACATAAGGTGCAGGATTGGTAACTAAACAACACAAACTTGAGCAACACAAATCAATTACAATGACTCAAAATATCAAAATATAAGACAGGGATGTGGTAACAAGTTACCAATTATATTGTTTGATGTAGTAGGCCATACATGTGCCAAAAGCATTACACTATCTAACTTTCTTTAAAAAAAATTACAATGTGTCATGAAGTAGCTAAATTATGATGCCACTTACGTATGGACTTCTCCCTTGAAGATCCCTGTGATGTTCTCCTCTGTAGACAAAACTGATCACGACTCTGCAGCTCTGAGCTTGTTGAAGAGCAGGGAGAGCTGGCCTGCTGAGAGTCCACAGAGTCCCTGTTGCTGGATGCAAATATTGGCGACAGAGGAAGGAACAGATCTTTGGGAGAACATTGTGGTAAGAGCATTTCAGAGTATGTCTTAAGTGAGTCCATTGAGGGTGCTCTGATGTTGTCCTGAACTTCGTCCACGTCATATCCATCCTGGCCAAGTTTCATGTCGCCCATGCTGGCATTTGTCTCTCCATTTTTAGGGCAGTTTGAGGAAGGTCCATTATAAGGTGAGCCGGAAAAGCATGGTGAGGAACTGCTTCTTCCCAACAATGATGAACAAAAGCCATTTGTTTTAGTCTGTTGAAGGTCGATGAAAGCTAATGTCTCCTGTTGACATACAGCAATGTGCTGGCGCAGGAGTGGCCTGTTTTCCTGGGAGCTGTTCAGAGCCTGAGACTCAGGTGAACCAGGGATCCACATGGCAGAGCTCTCCCCTCGGCAACAGAACGAGTGGAGGTGAGGCAGGAAGTCAGGGAGAGGAGAGAATCCATAGCCAGGGAGCATGGCTTAGATGACACATGGGAGCTATAGGACGGATATTAAAAAAAAGTAGAGAGAATCAGATATAGGACAAATCATGGTTATTATACAAATGTTATAATATTTTACGTCCAGTATTTTAGGTCCACATTTGTCATGCAGTATGTGTTTCTACCGAAATGTGCAAAATTCCTGAGTTACCCCTCAATTCTTCATATTAGTTTAAAATAAATTAAAGAAATATGAACAAATGTAGGCGGCACGGTGGTGTAGTGGTTAGCACTGTCGCCTTGCACCTCCAGGGTCCGGGTTTGATTACCGGCCAGGCTCGATTCCCGTCTCTGTGTGCATGGAGTTTACATGTTCTCCCCGTGCTTGGTGGGTTTCCTCCGGGTACTCCAGTTCCCTCCCACAGTCCAAACACATGCAGATTAGGCTAATTGGCGTTCCCAAAATTGACCATAGTGTGTGAATGAGTGTGTGTGTGTGCTCTGCGATGGATTGGCACGCTGTCCAGGGTGTACCCTGCCTCGTGCCTAGAGTCTCCTGGGATAGACTCCAGGTCCCCGCGACCCTAAATACAGGATAAAGCGGTATAGAAGATGAATGAATGAACAAATGTTTCACTGTGAAAGGCCGCAAAGTGTCTAAAGATGGGTTGATTATGTTACAACCTCAGCAGCAGCCTTATTTCCCCTCTTGTCTGTTCCAACCACTCAGCATCTGTCATCATCTGACCTGTTTCCAACTGAGGAAGTATTCCTTAAGACTACATTAAAAATACAAAAAAGTTTGAAGAAATATGACGAAATGTGGGGTGACTCAAGATTATTTAAATGTCTCATGCTTAGTGTTAAAAAGAGATCCTTGATACTGTACACTAAAATCCCCAGTGATTATTTAACACTTTTGGAGTTAATGAGTCCAACTCCATTTATATAAATACTGTAGGGTGTTAATTTAACACTTTGGTTGTTGTTTCAACACTGGAAAATTTGTTGTGTAGTTCTTTATTTTATAATTTGGTTCTACTTGAAAATGAAGTGTTTCCTCTAGAGAGACCAACTGCAAAACAGGGAACCTCTAAGAGTCTTTATGAACCATCAGCTCGCTTTCTCATACACAGACGAACATATTCATCTGGATAATTTCCCCTTGCCAGGCCAGGCTTGAAGACACCAAAGAGTATTTCATCCATCTGTCAGTGCACATCCTGGTTGCTGGGTAAAGCTAACTTTAGAGCAGACTGTTCTCCTCCCCTTTTGCTTGGTTGGGCTCTGTCAGAGCTTCAGTGCTGTGTCTTCCTGCTTTAATTAAAGAGTGTGGTTTCTCAGATCTCAGCCCCTGTATTTATCCCCCACCCGCTCCTTCTGCCACGTTCATCCCAGACGCTGTTACTTCTGCATGGCCACTGCAGCACCAGTTCACATCCAGAAGATACCATCCAGAAGTCCATAGGCCAGGTTGCTATTACTGAAATAATTGCACCATCTCATTAACTCACTTCTTGGCATTCTTTTTCTCACAAAATACCACAAACTAGGTCGGTGGAGCATCTATGTTGTTTACCACCTGTGCCCTGGGTTGAAAGTTTAAGATGGAGATATATTTGCTTTTATTTTATACAGGCCATGAGAATGCATTCATCTGTATATCCTTAGGGAGAAAGAAGTCACTATGTACATACTGTAACTTGAATGACTGCTGTAAACTGCGCCTTAGGGTAAATTGAAGAAATATAACAAGTCTCTACTCCCACACACAAAGAAACTAGAAGTGGATTTTTCCTTCTCTTTTCCTGCTTTGTTTCTACAACGCCTAAAATGTTGCTCATAAGAACTAAAGCATAGTCACCCATGGGATACGTTTGGCATGACTTGCATAAAATATATTCCATTTGCTTCCAAACACACACATTGCCAATTAAAAACCCATTTCCACCACCACAGCGCACACATTACAATCACGCATCCACATAACACTGAGCACGCACTGCACAAATGGTTACCTGTTCCCTGTGCCAAACAAAGGATCTCTTTATTCTCAGATGGAGAGGGCTGTTAGGTGCACAGGAGATTTGAGAGGGTGTGGGAACAGATTGGGATAGGACACACACACACACACACACACACACACACATAAAACTGAGCACAAGTCAAAATGAGTGGAGATTTGATCGGTAAACGAAACCCTCTCAACTACACAGATTACTGCAGTGCAAAGGTTCCTCATACCTAAGTACACTTAAGATATGATTTTCCAATGTTTATTCATTCTTTAATTATTAAACCTCTAGAAACCTTAGAACGTCTAAACCAGTATAGAATGAGATGCAATAAAATGAAATCAAATTGTGCACATTTGCACATCTTGCAATGTTGCATAATGGTTTAATGCTAAATGAATTCCATTACACACTTTATTATAGCCCATTAGCTTACACCTTTCCGTACAATCAGTTTAATGTCTTGTGTCATTTATGGTTTTTGAAAAAACAACAACAAAAAACCCCATATATTTTACCTTTCTCTGAAGGTGCCATTTGCGTATGTTTCTTTGCCGCTCTCATTTTCCCTGTAATTTCACTAGGCTCCTTTAAGTCACTGTGTCTGCATGCTAAATGAATAGAGACATGGCAGGCCTTTTATGACGGCTGTAATTAAAGAAGAGAATTCTTGCCTCTGACAGTTAAGGCTGCCATGATCTCTCAGCTGTAAATACCGTGGGTTTCTATACAACTGTCATTAAACTAATGATGGTTTGCTCATCATAAAGTCGCCGTGTTAAACTTTGCATCATCCATAACAATATATGGAGTTTATACAGAAGGCAGCATAAAGATATAGAGATTACATTTTACAACACTGAACAATAATAACCCAGGTACTATGCAAGAGCAAATCATGAATTAATAGTACAGTAAATATAAGAAATGGAGTAAGAAATTGCTTAATTTGTACTAAATGATGGATAGTGTACCACTTTATTATAGCGAATGCATGTATATATATATACTGTGCCAAAAACCTAGGCATATATTTATAAATCAGTTTCACATTTCAAGATTTTTCGATTTTCTTATTCTCGTCAAAGATAACCTTGCATCTTTTTATACATCCATTCCTAAAACGAAAATTTATCTATAAAAAAATTGGAGAAAATAAGCCTGAAAATAGATTTAAAAATTATATAAATAGTTTATATGATGAGCTTATAATAGGAAACACTGGATGCATTTGGGTGGCACGGTGGTGTAGTGGTTAGCACTGTCGCCTTGCACCTCCAGGGTCTGGGTTCGATTCCCGGCCAGGCTCGATTCCCGTCCCTGTGTGCATGGAGTTTGCATGTTCTCCCCGTGCTTGGTGGGTTTCCTCCGGGTACTCCGGTTTCCTCCCACAGTCCAAAGATATGTAGATTAGGCTAATTGGCGTTCCTAAATTGACCATAGTGTGTGAATGAGTGTGTGTGTGTGTGTGTGTGTGCTCTGCGATGGATTGGCACGCTGTCCAGGGTGTACCCTGCCTCGTGCCCTGAGTCTCCTGGGATAGGCTCCAGGTTCCCGCGACCCTAAATACAGGATAAAGCGGTATAGATGATGAATGAATGAATGGATGCATTTGACAGTATTAAAGATATTTTCACTTTCCAAGTGTTGGATACATTATTCATCAGTATTATGCTCACGTGCTTAGACTTTGATTAATAGCTTTTTTATTCTCTAAACTAATGGTGCCAAAATTCTATTTAAGCCAAAAGACTGAATTTTTTTTTTATGTTTTCAGGAGGTCATGTAAGTTTTTAACCCCATTCCTTTGTAGGGGAAAAAAACACCCAGAGGGAAATTAATCATGAAACTATGCAATGAATAATGTTAAATTCTAGTGGGGAGAATAAATTAACATCATTATAGTTGGTGATAGTTGCAAGCCAAGCTAGCTCTTAAATATATGTGTAGAACAAAATAATAATGAATCAACAAAATTTTTTTTCCTAAAATCCATTCATGGGTAGGTCTGTTTAAAACAAATGTAAACCCTTTGCATACTAGGTAAGTGAACCTAGATTTCCTGGAGGCCTGGACAGGTGCTAATCCATTACAGGGCAAGAGCCATCACACACTCTCACACACACACACACACATACGACAGGCAATTTAAGAATACTGATTAGTCTAAAGTGCATGTGTTTGGACTGTGAGAGGAAACCCACCAAGCATGGGGAGATTAACTTTAATATTTTGTTCTCTTTTCTTCACCAGATGAGCTCCAGGTCTATTCTATAATTTTAGGCCATTTTACGCCATAATTTGCGCTGGATTAATGGATTATCATGTTATATAGTTAATGGATTATTATGGAACCTTATTGTAAAGTATTCCCAATTCATTTTTTAAGGAACAACAACATACCTGTATGCAGACTTAAAGAGAGGAAAATGAATAAATCTACGATTTGCAAACAAAAATGTGCACATAAACCACTTCCAGGACGTTAATCCTTGGTTAAGTCTCCAAACTTCCTGCCTCCTTTTCTGCTCTGTTGCAGGGATTTTCCCCTCATTGTGCGTGTCTTTGAGTTGAAGGGGCTGACAGTGTGGTGACACAGGCTTCTGTTTGTGTGTCATATCGCACTGCTCCAAACTCACACAGCTGCTCTAATTGGCCTGGGTCTGGGTGGTCAGTGCGCTCAAGGCAATCTCCTACACTTGCAGAGAGCAAATTGCTCAGGGTGAGCTGTCTCCACACTCACTTTAGCTATCAATGAACAAGAGAAGTGACAGGATGATTGAATTGGTACTTTTCCCAAAAATTAGCAAACTCTCAAGACATATATACAGTATAGTAGTTACTGAATAATTCATAGTAGTTAATGAATAATACACCTGGATATTAAGTGGTAAATGTTTTTCAGGACTGGTTTGATTTTTCAGGCCAGGCTAAACCATTTCCGAACTTTCCACAAAAGCTAATAGTTAACAGTAATTACAGCTGAAATGTATATTCTAAGTTTAATAAGCAACTCTAATGCATGTTGTTTTAATGTATTTAAAGCATGTCTAATCATAAGTCGTGAATTTTCCCGGTTAAATAAACAGCCACGCTTATCTAAGATAAGAGTAGAGGAGTTGATTTTAATTGTAGCAGGTATGGACTTTACCTCTGACGGAGTGAGCAGGAGCAGCTGCGAGTAAAGCGTGCCATGTTTACATTTCGGAGGTCAGAATCTCCCCTAGTGCCTGAGGCCTTCCTCTACTTACTCAACTATGACAGTCACAGAATTCTTGGCTTAACCCATTCTAAAGCATCGCCCTCACACAACCCTGCAACACTTGAGATATGGTGAGAGATGCAAAAGAGACAGCCCGGTTATTGAAACATGACTCTGTGTTCCCATGTCCGTGTCAGTCACTTTCGACCATTACTGACCCAATGACCTCATTGTAAAACAAACTGAGACGGTCCTCTGGGCCACTTTGACATGTAAACACAAAGATTGCTGGGGTTGCTTTCTTTGAAAAATGCATCTGTATATCCTGTGCTGGGAAATTCCCTGATGGGCGTGAGTTTATACATGAGACATACACACAAACACACACAGAGTAGGTGAAGTGCAGATGGAAAATAAGACTCAATTAACAAAGGAGCAGGTGAATGTTTAAGTGAAAGTAAATATGACTTAAGGCATTTGTGGATATTGTTTTTCCACCTCAGTGCTCGGGCTGTGTTTAGATTGGCACCTTCAGCACCCATGTAAGGCAGCACCCACTGCGCATGGCACAATGCCACATTTCCCATTGTGGCAAACAAAGCATTTTAAACTGTCCGGTTCATAATAATATTCTCATGTAATAAAACAACAATAAGATGCCAATCAGACCAAGGACGACTGACTGTGATGTGTCAAGAACATTCAAATTGTAGAATGTGACCAATGCTTCAAGACTTGTTTTTATCACAACCAGTAGGAGGATGACAAAGAATGGTGGAAAACCCAGAAAAAGTGGAATACCTACAAATAGAATAATTTGTTTATGAACAGAAACACATCTTTATTACCTCAAGTTTACTTTCAAGAATGCAGACTTTTTTTTTCTGTACAGACCCAGATTAGCCTGATTAAGCAGAACATGTCAAGTTATCGCACACACACACACACACACACACACACACGCACACACACACAATCACACTATGTATATATTATAGTATATAATCTGACAAAATCCTTTTAAATGTACATGAATGACTCCAAACCTCAAAAAAGCTCATACAGATACAGACAGGACACGGTGTATCCGTAACCAATCGATCAATAACCAGTCTACATACATTAAAAAAATTATATGATCCCTCAAAATTTTGGAGAACAGAAAAAAACTGTACAATAATTCCACTGATGTCTACTGGTCTAATTCACTGATAATTCAAATTTCTGTTTTTATTTTCTTTCTTTGTCAGTGCTACTTTATTGCTTTCTATTTTCAATACCCTTTCATGATTTATTTCTGTTTCATATAATTTTACATGTACAGTACATACATTAGTCATTTATAAGTCACAAGTAAGGCGGCGCGGTGGTGTAGTGGTTAGCACTGTCGCCTTGCACCTCCAGGGTCTGGGTTCGATTCCCCGGCCAGGCTCGATTCCCGTCTCTGTGTGCATGGAGTTTGCATGTTCTCCCCGTGCTTGGTGGGTTTCCTCCGGGTACTCCGGTTTCCTCCCACAGTCCAAAGACATGCAGGTTAGACTAATTGGCGTTCCTAAATTGCCCGTAGTGTGTGATTGGGTGTGTGAGTGTGTGTATGTGTGTGTGCCCTGCGATGGATTGGCACCCTGTCCAGGGTGTACCCCGCCTAGTGCCCGAAGTCTCCTGGGATAGGCTCCAGGTCCCCCGCGACCCTGAACACAGGATTAAGCGGTATAGAAAATGAATGAATGAATGAATGAATGAAGTCACAAGTAAATCATCTCTAAAACACAACTCTCACAACATCATTCATAATTTCTGCTGATCTATAGACTAGTCGCCATTCTCAGTGTTTCTGGCATATCTTTACACACTTACTACAACTAAATCCAAAATTGAATGAAAAAGAAAAACTCTAGACTTAGTGAATACTTAGCTTTTAGTAAGCTTTCATTACCCCAAAAAAGGTTTTATTTTTTTATTGATTTTTTTTTTTCAAAACCACCTGTGTATTGTTTGTATGTATAAAAACTGTGTAAAGTTTGTATGTCAGAATATTCCTAAAATGATTTTGGCCTTGCATAGCCTTTATGATTTTGAGATATTATGTCTGGATTGCTACAATAAATTCAACTTCCATATTTCTCTTGAGTGGAAATTGTGTCCTTAACTTATTTCCCTCCGTCTATTTAAAAATGACATATTTTATTTACCATTTTACCTCCTAATAATAATGATCATTATTATTATTATTAGTAGTAGTGGTATTTTGGAAGATAAAGGTTAATTTCCTGTCATACAGTATTTAGAAGAAATTAAAATGTCACTGGTGACAGGCCATTTTAAGTAATAAATGCGAAACATGGATGAATCTTAAATCTGGATGTTTTCAAATCATTTATGTATGAAAGGGTTAAGCAGCCTAGAGTAGTGAAGCTGTTTTGTTTTTCTTAAAGCATTCAGTTGCACAGATATACAGTACATAGCTAATGAACTCAAACATGTTAATATAGCAGGCCTGTTTTATTCAAATTTTTATTTCTTAAACATATAATTTAAAAACACTGCAGTTTAATTGATGCATTTGAACCTAGGTGATCTAAAGCATGAGTAGGATTAGTGTCAATCCCTTTTCCAACACATATTGAACAACATGTCCCCAAACATTATGTTCTTTAATTGCTACCTTTGAAAGAAGATAAAATTTTTCCCTCCTCCTAATAGTATTATTGACATCTTACTGCTGATGATAATGTTCACTTGATTAAGGTTGCTTAAACAGACCTTAGATTAGAAAGCAATAGTAATGCCTCAGTGAGATAATGACCCACTTGTGATGAATTCAATAGTACTCAATGTCCTTTATTTAATCACTATCAGCTCTGCTAGTGAACTGAGCCAAAATTCTCCATCCCCCAAGGTACTGTAATAATTGGGCCAGAGGCAGGTAAGAACAAGTCACACACAGGCTATTTGTTTTGAAATGTGATCGGCTTGTTGAAAACACCTTGAGATTGACCATCCCACACACTCTTTAGTTTCGGTCTACATTCAGTAAAGATGATCCAAGAGTCATGATCTCAAATGTTAAAGAGTAAAATTTAAAAACACCAGCTTGTGACAACTATTAACTTGTTTGTATTGTTTTGGTAGCAACATTCGTGGATATATATATATATATATATATATATATATATATATATAAAAAAACAGACACACACAAAATGGGCTCTTCGTGTTTAAACATGGACCGGTGCGTGACACTTGCAGGTCTTTCAAAAGTCTCTTGAAAGCCGACTACACAATAACGGCTTTGCTGAGCCTGCTGCGTGTTCTCTGTGCAGAGTCATTCCCGAGGTGAGCGAGGCTTGCGCGGTATCATATTAGATGTGATGGGACTTGGCCAAATGAGAGCCTGAAACAGCCTGCAGGCTACAGAGCTAGACAGGTGTGAGCTAGGGATGGGCCTTTTACACATACCTGCAGGCTTATTGAGGATCGCTTTTCAAAGGCAAACCCACACACATTGAGACACGAACAAAAAACTCACAATCAATTCACTCAAATAGTGGTCAGTACTGAGAGTGGAGGCGAAACATTTTAAATGAAACATCAGTTAGGCATGTGGCATAGCCTCCTGAGACCTGGAGTCTACTGTTCTGTAAATGTCTTTTTCTCCTCACTGTTCTTCTTATTAGAAGACAATGAACTTAATCATTGTCTTCAAACTGAAAAACGTTTGGTAAAATTATTATACCTCACAGTCCTCATATAAGGATTGCACAAGGGTATACAATATTGATGATGTGGTACAGGGTCTTGGGGAGCTTGGAGCCAATCCCATGGGATTAAGGGCACAAGACGGAGTACACTCTGGACAGTGTGCCAATCCTTCACAGGGCACACAAGCAATCAAACCCTCAACCCTGAAGATGCAAGTGTGCTGCCAGAGCACAAACCTAAAAAGGAATAATGCAGAGTCCGAGTTACTGTTCAACATTTCCCTTTTGCTTAAAAGAATAGTTCAGCATAGTCAATTAATCACTGATCAATTTTATATTTCTTTTTTTTTAAAAACTTCTAAACGTTACCCTTCCATTAGGATTAGATTGTGTGTGTGCGTCTATCAATTTAGTTGTATTAACAAAAAAAGGCATATTTTCCTTAGTTATAAGTCATACCAGTTATTTAAGTGTTAACATCCAGCAAGAAACGCATGAACATTGACACATCTGCAGAACAACAGAGGCAGAGAGACTGTAAGTAATAAATTACTGTAAGTTCATTTCCAAACCCAGTCTCCAAACCCCCCTCCCCCACCACCGTTCCCAGCAAAAGGTCTCAGACACATGCAGACACTTTCTGCATTCCCCAAATAACTAAGCTCTTGTCATTCCACTCAAATTGCCCAGCAAGCTGTGGTGGGGGAACGAACACAGAGCCTTGTGTGCCTCAGCTCATGCAACAGAACAACAGACCCCGTTTTGTGTGGCTATATCCTGGTCACTGGTGCCACAGCAACTTGCCCCAGGTGAGACTTTAGAAGGTCAAACTCTGCAACCCCCATAGCCCTGCTCCTCTTCCTTCACCATCTACTCATTCTGCAGGTGAGCTCGAGCAACCCTGTACATTCTATTAACAATAAGCTAGGCAAACAGAGCTGAGTGAAATGGCATTAGCAACAAAGCCAGGTACCCCTGAGGGCCTCTTTCACTCGCTATAGCTGCACTGACCCAAAAATCATGGACTGACATTGGGGAAGGGTGGAGGCTCAATAAGTAAGCCACAGCGTCCTTTTTAAGCAAATCTGCTGCCCGAGTACATGTAGGTGCAGATCCAGAGCTGAGTTGCTTCCTCTGACTGACAGGTGATGGGGCAGGTGCTGCTCCAAAGTGAATCCACAAGGCAAGGAGATGAAGGAAAAGGAGGGAGGCGATGGAGGGATAGAGTGCGAACAGAGAGGTAAATTAAACTGTAAATCAGACGGGACTTGCCAAACAGACATGCTGCATTAAAGGCGAATTCCTGCAGTCACAATAACTGTCATGGGATATGCAAGGGCTGAGGGTGGGGATGTAAAATTAAAGCAAATATCTCAGCCAAGAATGAAAGTAAATCAATCAGTAATTTTTGAAGTTTAAAGAAAAAATATATATATATTTCTGCACTAGAAATAAAATGTGCCTTAAAAAGTAACTAAAAGTGATTTGGGGTAAACTTGACTCAGGTCAAGTTTAATATCTGTAGTTACGAGGATAGCATAGTAGCTAACAAATCAAATAAAGAGATGTTAGCTAACCTTAAACTGTAACGATCACCCAAGGCAAATTTGGTTTGGTGTTCAAAGTTTTGTGTATTTAGATCTGTACTTAACCTATAAGGAACAATAGTGTTAAGTAGTAATGCAGTAGAAGTGTGCATACTGTACATAAGTGTACATACTGTATAATAACTAAAGGAATGTCACTCGATATCACTCAAAAGGGGAGTGAATTTGATTGACCTCGGTCATTAATTATGTTTTTTTTTAATGCTGCATATAGGTCATTCTAATAGTTAACAATTAAATACCAGCAAAACGCTTCAACTGTAAATGTTAACGTTCTTGAAAGGTTTGTAGGTATTATAGGAACGCTTTACACCTATTATGGTAAACAAAGTGACCCTTTTGCAACTTTTTCTCTAGTCATAATATTCATGATGTTGATTTGATAAGTGTGATTTAAAAGCATGCTGATAAGCAAGATAAGAAAGTCGTGCCATGAAGACCATATGGTGTAAAATCTGTGCCACGTCGGACAGCCCGCTGTGGAGATCAGTTGAACAGCACAGAAAGATATTTTGTTTATACTGTACATGGAATAAATTAAGAAGATTTTTAGTAAGTAGATTTTTCATTTAGTAGATGGTTGCATTACCCTGCCAAAAAAAGTCATAAATGTGGATAAAACTTCATAATTATTGAACTTTTACACATAGTACACAAATATACCAGGGACTGATATTTGGTTATACTATCTGATATAACCCAGATGATGATGGGTCTGGTTGAGTTGAGATGTTGAGTCTGATTCCTGTCAAGGTTCCTTTCTATAGTCATTTCAGGGAGTTTTCCTTGCCACCGCCACCCTCAGCTTGCTCATCAGAGACAAACTTTTTTTTCCATACATGCTTTAATTTATGTCCATATATATTTTTTTTACGCTGTAAAGCTTCTTTACAACAATGAGCATTGTTAAAAGAGCAATACACATACAAATTGAATTGATTTGAATAATGTTTTGCTCGGATGACACCTTTAAGTTAACAAAACTCGACATGAGTCTCTGCATTAACAAAGTCATGTCTGAACTTCATGCTTTCGGGAAAACGCCTGTCCATTATGCACGGTTGTCTCCCTACATCTTCTTCTAAGATGTACAGTGTAAGTGAGGAAGCTAATGGGAGAAGATTCAGAGACAAATCTACAAATAAAGACTCTGCACAATACGGTTGTGATAGACTGTGGATCGAGATTCCTTACTGTCTTTATAAAGGTTAGAAACTAAAAACACCCATAGGAACCTATCCTACAGTATATTTCTCACTGACACCTCAGGCACAAAAAGTTGACTTTTGTTTCTTACTGCCAGCCCGGGTTGCATAATGAGATCATCTCAGTTGACCTCTTTATGGACGGTTTTATCTGTCCGCAGTGATCTAACGACGGGCTGATTTGAAAGACGCGTTCATTGCACAAGTCGTCTGTTTTACATGGTGTATCTCGCCTGGGAGCCCAAAAGGCACCTGATATCATCCCATTCAGCGGGGACACAAACAAAAGCACTGATGCAGCCAGAAATGCAATTGAGATCTCTCTTTCAGTGACTATGATATGACAAAGCAGTAATACAGACAAAGAAAGAGGATGAATGTGACTTGATACTCGCTTGTGTCACTTCCTGTCCTCTCTTGAACATAACCGAAATATGATTCACATCACCAGGCTGCTGTTTAAGCAGCACTCGAGGATTATTAAGATTTAAGATGAAACGCCACAGTTTTTCCACATAGTTGTGATTCACTCAAGAGTGTTATCTGGAGAATGCTCGTTCAGGGTTCAACACCTGGAGCTGCACTTTAAAGACTTTTCTTCAATTTGCAATTCAGGTCAATATAAGCAACGTGGACAAAAACAAAGCCTCATTGGAAACAGATTTTAAATTGAATATGTATATTAACTCATCATACAGATAGAAAAAATCCTCAGGATCTCATCTCTCAAAAAGTACTAGTTCCTAAGACACAAGCTCTCAAAGCGCTTATCAGTCACCAAACAGTATTTACACGCTTCAGTTTAAAACCGCTCCTTGACTGTGACTGTAACGAGGCAGTAATTCAAGCTGCCCGACTTAAACAAAAAAAAAAAAAAAGAACAGACATTAAAACCATAAATAAAGCCAAGACTTCAAACCTAAAGACAAGCCTTTCAAGCTGTGGACACAAAGAACCAAGTTCAAGACTCTTCTGCCATTCAACTATGTTCAGTTCTTTTTACATCTCTCCTCTCTTGGCGTGTCCTGGACATGCACTCACCTGCCTTCCACTGCTCCAGCTGCACGCTTGCTGTTCCAGCTCTACACAGCACTGCACATCACACGCAGCCGACAGATCATTAGCTATGCAAACACAACAAGCTCGCAAGCTGGATTGTTGGCGTCTGATTGCGTGTGATGCTTGCTATCCAAAAAACTCATACTGGACCTTAGCCCAAGCCTCCAGGGAAGCAAAGGTAATAACCTTAAACTGAAATCGTTTATAGACGCTCCAGAACCATTGGATGTGTGTAATAAGAAAACGTAATAATCTTCATACGATCACAGAAGTATAACAAAACACACATAAGACTTCTTTCACGGACTGATGCAAAAGATGTACCTGAAAGCCGTCAGTAACTCCTGGAATGGACTTTGCCTACAAGCAGTGTGCAAATCCAGCCCAGTGAAGTATCCAGCTGAAGCATGGTGGTGTCCATGACTCCATGAACCACGTTCTCAGTCCGATCCCTTCTCCCTCCTCTGCCACACACTACCACGGTCCTCCAACAGACACTGGAAGCTAGTCAAGATCTTCAGTTCAAAATTCCCAACCTCTGCTCTGCAGCGCAGCAGCATACAAAGAAAGCCATAAAACATGAAAAACACAGCTGCTGCCTGTCCTATCTAGTTAAAATGCAAAGCCGTCTTTCAGCTTTTTTCTCTCTCTCTCTCCTCTTTGCTCCCTCTCTCCCTCTTAGAACCGAAAACAGATCGGGGTGAAAGAAGATTTGTCCTCGGCTCCACTGTGTCTGCATTGATTCCGTTTTCTCCCAGTCAGAGGGAGAGAGGAGCGAGTTGTTGTGTTTGTGGGAGAATCTTCCTGGTCTGAGAGAGTGTGTGTGTGTGTGTATGTACTGTAGGTCTGGATTCCTGTGTGTCAACAGTAGTCCTTTGCAAGTGAATAGCAGACAGGTAGGGGGAGAAAGAGAGCGGGTGAGCGAGAGAGAGAGAGAAGGAAAGGAGATATGAGTATTCATGCAAGCGTTCAAGCGTGTATGTGTGTGTAATTAAGTAAGTATCACTTAGGAGAAAGCTGGGTAGCTGAGAGGGCATGCTCGAACTCAAACATCCTGAGCTTAACCCTGTCCGTCCCACAATTCTCATCTACTTAAGTATAAAAATCTGAAAACAAGAAAAGCAAAGGTATTTCCATGTGAATTCCACAGAGCCAAGGCCATCCATGACCAAAATCCATGATGTGTTGTGGGTTTTCACCACCATGCCACTTTATGTTGTTTGTGACAAATACCTGGGCAGAGCATTAAAAGCAGCAACCATACGTCTTTCTGCTAGACCTTGTTTAGCTCCAGCTTGTGCGTAAGTGCAGCATGATGGATGCTGTCCACGTTGCATACTTCAGAGCTCCAACATGTACTAACGCACTCTTCCTTCAGGCAGAACAGCACAAGAACGCGCTGCAATCGCAACAATCAAAAACGAAGCCTTAGCAGGAATTGGCAGAGAGGGAGAGGGAGGGAGAGTGAGAGAGACAAAGAGCCCTGGGCCATCAAAATTCTTCTTTTTACTTTTCTTATTTCCTTGGGTTGGAGAAATCATTAACAGAACACCTGTCTGCAGCTGACTTCCAATAAACCGGATTTATATATTCAGTTTTCTTCCATCCTTATTCTGTGTTGGTGCTTTTTTCAGGTCAAGAGTGTGATTGACTGAAATGAACCTTTTGCTGGATTCAGCGGGAGATCACAAGGTAGAGCATACGGGTAAAAAGTGAAACGAAAGCAGTGTGTATCTCTCAAGAACGTGTTAACACGAGATTAACGTTCCAGTGCTACTGCCAACTGGCATCCAATTCCCAGCTCTGAAAAAAATCACTGCTTAAACACTCCAGTGTGAGACGTGAGACTGATCTAATTTAGCTCTAAAACTTGCTCAAACATATTTAACTCAAATGTCCCTTTCATTCCCATTCCTTTACAATGCAAATAATAAAAATCTGCCGATCCCAGAATTTCACCCGTACCTGTTGCATGCAAGCAAAAAAAAAATTGAGACAGTATAAACATTTATCAATTATTTATTTGGGAAAGACTTTGTTTGGATGAATATGAATGTGTTCTTTTATCACATAGAACCTATCCATACACATTTTTTAAACACACTGATCAGGATTTAGATGGGATGTAGGATGGACTGTATTTGGAAGCATAACAGTTTGGGGTTTTTGTTTTGGCATTACAAGTCCACCGGATGGAATCTTCTACAGGCATGCTCTTAGAAATGTGTACATACACAACCAACCAACGATCCAATGAAAACATCTGAAAACACACACTCACCAAAACATCACACAGTGCAAAACATGTGCAAAAACTTTTAGGGTTATTATTATTTTTTTGGTTGCTTGTTTCCTTTTCTTTTTTGATTATTGATGGGGTCCAGCCCTTGCTTTTTAAGTGCACCCTCTCTTGGAGACCCTCAGAGCCTGCAGGCTCACCTCAAGTTGCCAGACGTGTCGCTTGCTTCGAGGACAGAAAAGATGGAAAATGGACAGAAAATCAGAGGGCGAAAAGGGAAAAAACAGAAAATGATTGGGAACATGTTAGGGTGAAGTTTATACTAAGTCAGATGTTTCAGTTTTTCATTCATTTTTCTATTGCCAATGTGTGACACTGTAGATCTGAGTAAAAGAGCATGCATACTGTATAAAGAAGGGAAAAAATCATAAAACATTTCATTCTAACAAATTTGGCATAAATTATTACTATTTACCACTTACTGTACATTAAATAAAGTCAACAAGGAAAAATTCAAAGTAGCATATTCATATATTCATGTTATGATAAAATTGACTTCTTTGGCTAAAACTTCTTTCATTGTCAATTTGGTCTACTCTCTTGTTTGTTAGCATTACCAACATTCCTGCTTGATTGTCTGGTTAATATAATTCCAGTGCGAATTTATAAGTGAAATGCTTTACATATCCCAGCTGGGTCTTAAACCACAAACCTTCTGATCAGTAACTTACTCAACCTGGAAATGTAAATTTTAGAAACCTAATAAAGCTGGGGTCAGAGCCCAGGATCAGCAAGGATACAGCGCCTCTGGAGCAGACAAGGTTGCTCAAGGGCTCAACAGCAGCGACTTCCAATCAGAAACCTAGTAACCTACAGCCTTAACCATTCGAGCCACCACAGCCCCATATTTAGCCCCCACAGCCACCAATGTCCCAGATTTTACTATATCCATAGTGAGAACTGCAGCAGTGCTTTAACACACTACTTATACACTACTACTGTACATGTTGAACATCACTGGAAAATGGTGTCATAAAACTTAACCTTGCTTGAGTTTTTTTTTTTTAATTGTCACATATTAAATACTGTTGTAACTGTGTTAGAAACCCGCCCGTGACGTCAGTGACTGCAGAGCTGACTTCTGATTGGACCAGCACTGTCAAATACATCACCAATATTTTAATAGACATATATTTACCATGTTTCAGGATGGAGCGTTTCCTTATGAAACACATAAATTCATAGTCAGAACACGACTCATGAAATCTGAGATAAAGGCACTGCGACACTAACAGTGAGGAATTGGGTCAATTTAAAATTTAAAGGTGTTACAAATACAGTGCTGACAAAAACTCTGAAAGACCCCCAGATCATGTATATTTTCTTCTAATCTGTTCAAGAAGGCCTGCCTAAATGGATGAACAAGTTTGGATTAATAACTAAACCGACTTGGCTCCATTTCTGTGGTTAATTACATTTCAAGCTCAGTATGAATAAAAAAAAATCTGTTTAACATCCAAAATAAACTGTTTTTTAATACTCTACAAAGAATTTATTATTCATTAGGATTTATTAACTCTTTTTAAGTATATGAAGCTGGGGCAAAATGTTTAAATTATTATTTAGCAGGAAGTAATTTGATAACTAGAGGTGCATTTAGGACATGTTGCAGTCTGACTGGTGGCAAACGTCCCAAAGCAGATAACACCTCTCACATTACTAAAGGAAGCTTTTGTGTGTTTATTACCTTTTGGTCCTGTGTACAAGATAATAAGTGGACTTTGTCTTTTCTTATTATTATTGCCTTTATTATCGTAGCAATTTTGATTGTGTAACTCTAATAATAACAATGTTATAGTACTTAGGTGTTACTTTGAAATATTTCTACATAAGCATAAAAGTTGGATGTTATAGTCAGTCGTGTTTGCAAATTGCCCCTTTGGACCAGTCAAATTTGGGAAATAAAATGTACTTATGTAATCTTTTAATACATACATCTATCCTCGTTGTTCACCTAAAAACTGTTTAAGCATTTTTCAACACCTCTTTATACATAGCCTCCTGACTGGAATTTAATTAATTATTCCAGCTGTAAGGCAAATAACAGGTTTATATTAATGCTCTCATTCCGATTTGTTATCTTTGCTTCTATAGTAACAACACATTTGCAGGAACTTGTATGATGAATGCTTCACATAATATAGGCTAAGACTAGTAATGAATAGATAATAAAAACAAATAGAATAATCATTGATTTACTGAGGATTTCTATAAACAGATATGATTTAACAATCATGGAGGGAGCCTTACTGTTGATAGTTTGTAATAGAGGTACATTATATCTAACTTTGCACAATAGGAATGTCACAATAGGAAAACGATTCATGTCAGCTCCAGATTTGGTCTCAGAATCAAACTCCCAAAATCCACCACCGAATCACAACAAATCCAGACTCCACTTTCCATCAAGTTCACGTTCAAGGCCACCTGCTTACTAATCACATAAATACTTATACAACTGCCAGGTGAACTGAATAACATTGATCAATTATATACGAGTGAACTGGTGACAGGATCACTGGCACCAAGTCCCATTTACTGTATGGGTCCGATCCCACAGAAAAGATAATGCAGCACAGATTACTGAAAAAAGTCAACGCTGGTCATGATTGAAAAGCACGAGAACACTCAATGCACCACCGCCTGCTGCATATAGGGCTTAGCAGGCAAAGAGTTATGGATCTGACCTCAATCCAACTATGCATTCATGGGATGTGCCAGACAAACAAGTCCAATCCACACCACAGCACACCCCCAGAGGTCTTGTGGAATCATGCCCGAAGGTGATGGGGGCGACACAAGGGGAACCGACACAGTATTGTTGTGGATTTTAATGTTATGGCTGACCATAGAATCACACATACTGTACACAAAGGTGAGGTCCTGCTCCTAGTTAGACTTTTGGATTACTTGAAATAATATACTAAGGATCTAACAGGTTTCATGGATGTTACAATTTTATTGTAAATGTTAAACAATATTTAATAGCGTAATCTATTCATTCATTCATTCATTTTCTATACCGCTTAATCCTGTGTTCAGGGTCGCGGGGGACCTGGAGCCTATCCCAGGAGACTTCGGGCACTAGGCGGGGTACACCCTGGACAGGGTGCCAATCCATCGCAGGGCACACACACACACACACTCACACACCCAATCACACACTACGGGCAATTTGGGAATGCCAATTAGCCTAACCTGCATATCTTTGGACTGTGGGAGGAAACCGGAGTACCTGGAGGAAACCCACCAAGCACGGGGAGAATATGCAAAACTCCATGCACACAGAGACGGGAATCGAGCCTGGCCGGGGAATCGAACCCAGACCCTGGAGGTGCAAGGCGACAGTGCTAACCACTACACCACCGCGCCGCCAAGCGTAATCTATTACTTTATTAATTATAAATTGTAATAATTGGGAATGGTATAAGAGCAATAAAGAACAGTGTCAATAAAGTATCTATCTTAATGAAGAAGTAATCAGCTTCATGCATCATACCACCAAACGCTCAATGAATCCTGATGTCATGTATGTTAGCTCACATCAGTTAGTGCTGTAATGTTAACTTGCACTGAATATTTTTGTACAGTAACCACGTAAGCCGTCCGAACGGACATCATTTTTTTCAGCCCTTAAAACGTCTCACTTTACAGTTTGATGTGTTTCTTGTTGCCCAGAAGTGATCATTAAAACCTTTACCACGTTGTGGCAAAAATGACAACACAACACATGTTTAGAGACACAGTTAAGGGATGCACTGTGTCTCTAAAAAGCTTAAGATCATGCCTTTATTTTGAGATGACTGCAGAATGCAGATGGGCCCTGGTGTCTTCCAGTCTTCCTGTTACTCACCAACAGCGCCTCCTGGTTGTCAGCCAAAGCTTGTTTGGCCAGGTAGCGCTCTCGCTTCGCCTTCAGCTCCAGGGATTCCGGAACATCCGGAACCATCCAGTCAATCAGACGCAGCACAAAGAACACCACATGCTAAGTGTGACCATATGTGTGTGTAAAGCATTTTAGTTAGTTATAAAACAGTAATTAATTTCTTTATTACAATAAAGGTCATATACAGGTGTGGGTTTGAGTTGTGTCATCAGTGCTTACCTCAAATGCAATGATGAAGCCGAGTCTGACTGCCAGAAGTTCCCAGTAAACAAGAGTGTATTTCCCATTTTCATCTCGAAATGCCTTGTATCTGAGGCAACACACAAGCACAAGTACTGTACAAACTATTTTCAGGGGAAATTACTCCCTCTACTGGCAGAAAAGATACACGTACATCAATCCCTGTCAGCTTTGTACCTTTTCTGCCAGTAGAGGGAGTAATTTCCCAGAGCACACTTTTATGTTCCACACAAATCTTAAAATGGATTTTTTTTTCCTCCTCATCATTCTACACACAATACTCCACAATGACAAAGTAAAAACAGGTTTTTAGAGTGTTTTGTAAATTTGTATAAAAATAGAGACTGACATATCCCATTCACATAAGTATTCAGGCTCGTCACTTTGTACTGTACTTGTTTAAAGCACGACAGCCTCAAGTCTGCTTGTGAATTATGCTACAGACTTGGCACACTTTTTTTTCTTTTAGAAGTTTATTCCTTTCTTCTTGGCAGAATCATTCAAGATCTACCAAGTTGAAAGGGCACAGTTATTTTCAGGTCTCTCCAGAGATTGTTCTACAGCCACTCCTGTGTTTTCTTGGCGGTATGCTTCTGGTCAGGTCTTGTTGAAATGTAAACCATCACCCCAGCCTGAGATTCTGAGCACTCTGGAGAAGATTTTCTCTCAGGATTGCTCTTTGATTTTTTTGTATCCATTTCCCCCTTTATTCTGATTCATCTCCCAGTCCCCGGTACAGAATAACATCCCTGAAACATGATGCTTCCACCACTGTGTTTCACTGTAGGGATGGTGCTAATAAGGTGATCAAACATGGAGTAAGGAATTGTGGGAGAATTTCAGTTGTCATGGTCAGAATACTTCTGGGGATTTGGGGCTTTTTTTTGGTGAAAGACGTGAAAAGAGTCTGAAGACTTTTTGTTGGCACTTTATCTTATTGAAAGAATATGTTCAGCTTTAACAGATAAGAGACATTCCTACAACACGGTTGAGAGACATGTGCTTGCCTTTTAAATCGCTTTATAGTATACCATGAGAAATGTATCCTACATTCACATTTCCAGCCTAAAATGAATCTAATCCAATTTTTTTGCCCTAATGTGACACATATCTGACTTTTTTTTAGGTCTGTCTGAACGCACATATCTGATGTTTTTCAGATCAGACCTGAATCGCTTCCAAATGTGGTTGAAAATTGAATATACGTACTGTGTATCTGATACATAGTCATGCGAAATAAATGTGAACCAGCTGATTTTTTCAGAACTTTTTTTTTTTTACTGACCTCAGTCAGCACCATCACAGGGATTTCATAGCCATGCAACACAATAGCTCATAAAACAGATAAAGTAAGGCATCTTGCTTTCTTCCATCTCTAAGACCTCTAATACAGCCGACTAACTGCTTGCCGTCCTCTAGAGCAAAATTGCATCTATTGTTTGAAATGAATAAGTGGTGGCATGAACTAATTGTGAAGATGAGGATTTTTTAAGATATTTTGTAACCCAAACGGACCGAGCAAAGACGCATCAATATGTGCATACAATGTGAATGTGTATTGATGTGAAATCCAATCAGACCAAAAAGTCAGAATTGTGGCAATGTGGCTTGTAATGTGAATGCAGCCAAAGCGATACATTTACCATGAAGAGACATAACTGTTTGGATGAGGCCTATACTAGGGACAATTTAAAATGCATTTATTATGCATTTTAAATTGCATAATAATAAGATTTTAAAATAGGAGGTGTTAATTACGTTTTTGAACAGCAGTTCTGAAAATAATTCCAGGTTGTTACATACAGTATTAATGCTCTAGTTCTAATATGTTATCAATGTTTCCACAGCAACTGTACATTTTCAGGATCTTTCCACTTATTATATTGTGCTGTGACCAGTCTAGATAAAGGCAGAATGAAGAAGGTTTCTGCAAGACAAATTCATCGGACTAATTTGTGAAGGTGATATCAAGGAAGGGGTCCTATGTTAAGATGTAACGTGCCCTGTTAGGATGTTTTTGATTGAAATAGCTTTAGATTTCTTTAAATATGACCTCCTAAAGCTGCGAATTCAACAAAAGACCATTTTCAGTTCTTTACAACCTATAAAATGTTTTAACTCTGTTGTGCATAATAGTTTGGAACAGTGCGTTCATTTATTTATTTATTTATTTTTAAATAAATATTGTTTCCATTAGGAGGTCAGTGCAATAAAATTCGAAATATACTCTAATGGTTGATGACTTTAAAATTATGCTGACTGTCATTTGCATTGACTAATTATGAAAATCACGGAAAGATATCATTTGCGTAATAATTTGGAACATGGTGTGAATGTGTGTGTGTGTGTAGTACTGTATGTATGTAATTTGTTTCTGTTTATCAGACTGTAAATACATGATTTTAAAGATAAATGTAAAAATGAATAAACAAAATAAGTAAATCTATCACAGGTGAGCATCCAGTTGAATGTATTACATGTATTTTGTTTGTCCTACATGATTAATATTAATATTTCTAATAGTTTTTTTCTGTGATGCAAAGAGTCATAAATTCAGTAATAATAATTAAATTATTAATATACTACTACTTCTACTACTACTACTACTACTAATAATAATAATGGGTGGCACAGAGGAATAGGTCTGTCTGCGTGGAGTTTGCATGTTCTCCCCATGCTTGGTGGATTTCCCCTGTGTGCTCACCCACAGTCCAAAGACATGCAGATTAGGCTAATTGATGTTCCCATGTTACTCATAGTGTGTGTATGTGTATGTGTCCTGCAATTCATATAAGCAGTATAGAAGATGAATAAATGAATGAATATATGAATGAATGAATTAATTAATTAATTAAAAAATTACAATAATAATAATCATAATAACAGTACTTACCTGCACATGCCATGGACAGAGTAGTTGTAGCTTGGTGGAGAATATGCCAGTGTGAAGTTCACATAACCATTTAAGTCATTATCAAACTTATATTTGTACAGCAAGCGAGGCAGGAAATCAGATGTGAATGCAATCAAGAAAGCCTAGGAGACAGAAAGTCATCTTTAGTGTGGAAGTAAACGCAGCTAGCAATAAGAAAATGCCCTTGTGAGAGACAGACACTCACATTCACAATGACAGAGAGATGGGAAAGGGCCTCAAGGATGGTGAACCACACCCCAATTTTCTGTGCTCTCTCAGCCACAGGCCGTCGATATTCACAAACAAACTTGTGCGCATCCAGTCTCACTTCGGCCCAGTTATTCAGCAGAGCGAAGAGTGGAGCAAGTGGGAACGCAGCCACAAAGATGGTGATAAAGCCAAACTGCAGCACTGGGCAAAATATACACTAATTAAAAACGACTACAATCTCTCATTCAGCACCTTAACTAATTAGCAAAACACATTACAAGGCACTGAGCCTGAAAATGTAATTTGCAATGAGGGCAGTGTGTCCTATGGAACAGGATTATGGGCTCGATAAAATTGTGTTTAAGTTCAGACTTTTATTCTCAGAGTTCTGCCTTTTTTTTACTCGTAATTTAGATTTTATTAGGCTTCTGATCTGATTTTAATCTCAGAACTGGAGCAGTTGCTGACTGGGCTGGTTGTGAGCACTGCTGGGTCACCATTGTTGGGTCCTTGGGCAAGACCATTAACCCTATGCCCCATACAATCCAGCCACTTTATGCAGTGCCAGTGCACACAGGAGGGGCATCCAGCGGCAAACCTGTGCCAGATCTTGAGAATCAAATGATCTGATATGGAAACCCTTAGGATAAAAGGGACAAACCCAAGAAAAAGATATCTCAGAATTCTGATTTTTTTTAAACATATGGTTAACCCATGTTAACATACAGTATGGGTAACTGCATGGAACCACCCTTTGTGAGAGAATCATTTTCACTCTCACAAAAGTTGGTTTCTATCTGGTATCTGTACTTGTGTCTTTAGAGTCAGAGTTTTGAGGAAAAAAGTCAAAATTCCACTAAAGTCAGAATTCTAAGATTTTTTTAATGGTGGCCCTAATTCTCGTCCATAGTGAACCATTGACACTAATCCATTTTTTTAACCAGTACTGTGTGTCAACACTATCTATTTCTCCAGTCCTGGAGGACCACCTGTCCTACATTCTTCTTTTTTATAAAATATGAAAATAAATACAAACCGGATTCCAAAAAAAGTTGGGACACTAAACAAATTGTGAATAAAAACTGAATGCAATGATGTGGAGATGGCAAATGTCAATGTTTTATTCAGAATAGAACATAGATGACAGATCAAAAGTTTAATCCGAGAAAATGTATCATTTTAAAGGAAAAATATGTTGATTCCAAATTTCACGGTGTCAACAAATCCCAAAAAAAGTTGGGACAAGTAGCAATAAGAGGCTGGAAAAAGTAAATTTGAGCATAACGAAGAGCTGGAAGACCAATTAACAGTAATTAGGTTAATTGGCAACATGATTGGGTATAAAAAGAGCTTTTCAGAGTGGCAGTGTCTCTCAGAAGCCAAGACGGGAAGAGGATCACCAATTCCCACAATGTTGCGCAGAAAGATAGTGGAGCAATACCACAAAGGCGAAAAATTGCAAAGACTTTGCAGTTATCATCATCAACTGTGCATAATATCATCCGAAGATTCAGAGAATCTGGAACAATCTCTGTGCGTAAGGGTCAAGGGTGTAAAACCATACTGGATGCCCGTGATCTCCGGGCCCTTAAACAACACTGCACCACAAACAGGAATGCTACTGTAAAGGAAATCACAGAATGGGCTCAGGAATACTTTCAGAAACCATCGTCAGTGAACACAATCCACCGTGCCATCCGCCGTTGCCAGCTGAAACTCTACAGTGCAAAGAAGAAGCCATTTCTAAGCAAGATCCACAAGCACAGGCGTTTTCATCGGGCCAGGGATCATTTAAAATGGAGTGTGGCAAAATGGAAGACTGTTCTGTGGTCAGACGAGTCACGATTCGAAGTTCTTGTTGGAAATGTGGGACGCCATGTCATCCGGACCAAAGAGAACAAGGACAACCCAAGTTGTCATCAACGCTCAGTTCAGAAGCCTGCATCTCTGATGGTATGGGGTTGCATGAGTGCGTGTGGCATGGGCAGCTTGCATGTCTGGAAAGGCACCATCAATGCAGAAAAATATATTCAGGTTCTAGAACAACATCTAGTCATCTCTTTCAGGGAAGACCCTGCATTTTTCAACAAGATAATGCCAGACCACATTCTGCATCAATCACAACATCATGGCTGCGTAGGAGAAGGATCCGGGTACTGAAATGGCCAGTCTGCAGTCCAGATCTTTCCCCTATAGAGAACATTTGGCGCATCATAAAGAGGAAGGTGCGACAAAGAAGGCCCAAGACGATTGAACAGTTAGAGGCCTGTATTAGACAAGAACGGGAGAGCATTCCTATTTCTAAACTTGAGAAACTGGTCTCCTCGGTCCCCAGACGTCTGTTGAGTGTTGTAAGAAGAAGGGGAAATGCCACACAGTGGTGAAAATGGCCTTGTCCCAACTTTTTTGGGATTTGTTGACACCATGACATTTTGATTCACCATATTTTTCCCTTAAAATTACAAATTTTCTCAGTTTAAACTTTTGTTCCGTGATTTATGTTCTATTCTGAATAAAATATTGACATTTGCCATCTCCACATCATTGCATTCAGTTTTTATTCACAATTTGTTTAGTGTCCCAACTTTTTTGGAATCCGGTTTGTATTTTACCAGGTATTTTATGATAATCAAGCTGCAATTCTGTAGTACTAGAATGTTACTATATTATATTAGCCCCCCCCCCACACACACACCTTTTTTTTCAGAATACATTATCATACAGTATAAATTATATCAACGGTATTTCACGGTATTTAAATACATCATCTATCTAGTGGATCTGCGTTTTCCCTGCTCTATCACACCTAGTTAATTTCAGAATTGCCTGTTAAGTAGCTGATTACTTAAATCATATGTTCTGTGAGCTGAGAAAATGTTAAAACGAACAGGGCAGAAGTCTTACCAATTTCAAGATATTCATCAAACAGGCCTTCACACTCGATCAGCTCATAGTCCTCCTCCCAGCGCTGAGCCACACGGCCACTCTGAGCCTTCTTCACTGATGTCAGGGCCTTCTTCTGTCTCCATGCCTTCACTTTACTGTATACACACACAAACACATACACACGTGTACAATTAGTGCAATTTTTATAGCGCCCTGTGAGACAACAGTGAAATCCTCTCAATCAAACCCATCCTCAAGTGAAATTGCTGGTTTCTTAATAATCACTGTTTTATTAAAAGCAAGGGCAGAGTTCACCAAAATGAAAAAAAAAATCATGACAGAAAAAATAATAAAGCAGATACAACACTTTCTTTTTCCCTTCATTGAATGCAGTGTAAATAAATTCAAAAGGCTATGGATAAATTGTATACAGTATATGTTGGCACATCTGAGCATGTAATTAATGAAGAAAATGGCCAGATCCAATGCATAGCAATATTGCAATTTATTATTATTTCAAAATGATGTTTAATATCAGTCGATATTATAGGACTATCAACAGTTTTTATAGGTCTATCAAGATTTTTATAGGTCTATCAACAGTTTTAAATAGCCTGCAGCCTTGAATAGGGACTGTACATGGAGCTGCATGATGCATTATTGAAAAGAGAGTTGAAAGCTCTGCCTTACTGTGAGAGACTTTCTTTTTCTATTTGTGCTAAATATATGTTTTATCTTTATGTCTAAGATCTTGTTTTAAATAAATAGAAAAATGTTGTGCCATATTTAAGTCTGTTTCCACCAAAGCAGTCAATAATTTAGACTGAAATTTCTCTCCTATAAAAATCACAGATGCTCGCTCTCTCTCTCTCTTTCTCTCTCTCTCTCTCTCACACACACACACACACACACACACACACGCACAGTATGTGATACGGTCACATTGCAGAGCTCAGCAGTAGTAAAGTTACTGCAGCTGGCAGAGGACCATAATGCAACACTCTGCTCTATCCTCACACTGCTGACTCACTGACTTCCACCATCCGCATGGTGTGAGGTCAATATTCAGACTTATTATGTTATTATTACTACAAATGCTGATACAAACAGTGGAAATTAAATATAACAGGTAGGACACAAAAATGTACATTATAAAGAAAAATAAAAAACAAAAATCATGAAAGGGGTGCCTCTTTTTTTACAGGGTATTATTAACAGAATCAAGTTGTAAGGAACGTACGGTAGGACGAATTCTTGAATGTTGTTGATGAGCTGTTTCCCCATCATGATGATGAAGAGCTGCTCAGCCAGCTCGATCAGACAGCCTCCTGGACCACACTGCAAACCCACCCACCCAAAAAAAACAAACCACACATTTAACCACAGCACTCACATATACACTGAGCAAATGAGCTTCAAAGCAGATGTTATTAGCACTAATGTCCACAGCTGTGGGAGAGAAATTACAAGGAACAACTCACATCCTCGTTCCTCATCCCAAACAAAGTGCCATAGTGACCGGGGTAACCGACAAATCTGTCGGAGAGGAGCATCAATGGGAAAGACAAAAAGGGCCATTTAGAAAACCACTACTGCAGTGAAACTCATAGAGACATACGTTTCAGTATAGTGAGTGCATAGGTTTGCGTGCCATTAGGGATGTGTAAGTTCCTCTCTGTGTCAAGTAACAAAAATGGTCTAATATGTGCAGGGCTGAAAAGTAAGGAACTGCATGTATGCAACAGTGCAATTCTGAGTATAATAGCACCCAGACACATTTTTTAAATATATTTAACCTTTTTAATTTATTTATGCATTTGACAAAAATGCATTTAACATTTACGCTAAATATGTGGAAATTAAAATTAATGAAATAGCAAGACCAGTAAAAAAAAAAAAAAAGGAGTTTTCAGATGAAAGTCTACACTTAATATATCAAATGCTTAGTCGGCGATGTTTGAGCTAAACGTGAACATTCATAATATTGATAATATAAATGCATCAAAAGAAACAGAACGCTAATGGTATGCAAATTATAGTATGTAAGTTCAAACCCAGGCCAACTACTATAGAGCTTGTGCAAGTTAAGTAATTAGTGGCACTTTGTTGATGACACTGTCATACTGTCTGATGAGCGCACGTGGAAGATGCTCACAAAAAAATTTACCATGCCAAAGCCTTGCTATGTGGTGAACTTCAAAAAAGAGCATAATCTATCTTCTGACTAAACATGTAAAATCAAACAGTGATTAATGCAAAAGCCATGGTGGCTTTTTGAGGACCATGGGGGATATAGCCCAGTGTGTTGGACCTTCAGGGGTTCAGAAAACTCCAAAATGTCAGGGGTCTGAATATGCTTTCAGAGAGCATTGGAATGTTAAGGCCCTCAGTAAGCTTCAGAACCGAGAGTACTTTCTTACTGAGGCCCAGAAACCAACACTTTGATTTTTGTCTGTGAGCATGCAATTGTTCAACGCTCAGGAACCAATCCTTGGACCGATTACATAGGTGGTCTAGGGAAGCTCCAGAAGCTCTAAGGGCCTTGAAAAGCCTCAGTCGAGGTTCCATAGTATACAAGGGTTGCTTAAGAAAGCCTTAAAAGATTATAAAAGCCACAGCCAAGACCTTAAGAACTCTCAGGCCTTGTGTGGAAGCCTCTGATCTTGAAGAGCCTCAGAAGGGGGTGTGGCTTGAATATTTCTCCTGACAATGAGAGATCCCAAGGGTCTGGCTCCACTGTTCCTTTCCATAATGCAGCACTGGTAGCAAGAGGACGGTAGCAATAAAAATCTGAGAAAGTCCAGGAGTGTATACAGGGAAAGAGGCTAGCTAGGAAGAAGTGGGACTCTGAGAGGACTGAAGAGAGTAGACAGGAGTACAGGGAGATGCAGCGTAAGGTGAAGGTAGAGGTGGCAAAGGCCAAACAAAGAGCATATGAGGACTTGTATGCTAGGCTGGACAGTAAGGAGGGAGAGGTGGATATGTACAGGTTGGCGAGGCAGAGAGATAGAGATGGGAAGGATGTGCAGCAGGTTAGAGTGATTAAAGATAGAGATGGAAATGTACTGTCAGATTCCAGGAGGGTAATGGGAAGATGGAAGGAGTACTTTGAGGAGTTGATGAATGAGGAAAACGAAAGAGAATAAAGAGTAGAAGAGGTGACTGTTGTGGAGCAGGAAGTAGCAAATATTAGTAAAAGTGAGGTGAGAAGGGCGTTGAAGAGGATGAAGACTGGAAAGGCTGTTGGTCCTGATGACATACCTGTGGAGGTATGGAAGTGCTTAGGAGAGGTGGCAGTAGAGTTTCTGACTTGTTTGTTTAACAAGATCTTGGAGAGTGAGAGGATTCCAGAAGAATGGAGGAGAAGTGTATTGGTGCCGATTTTTAAGAACAAGGGAGATGTGCAGAGCTGTGGCAATTACAGAGGCATAAAGCTAATGAGCCATACAATAAAGCTGTGGGAAAGAGTAGTGGAAGCTAGGTTAAGGGCAGAGGAGAGAATTTGTGAGCAGCAATATGGTTTCATGCCTAGAAAGAGTACATCAGATGCAGTATTTGCTTTGAGGATGCTGATGGAGAAGTACAGAGAAGGTAATAAAGAGTTGCATTGTGTCTTTGTAGATTTAGAGAAAGCGAACGACAGGGTGCCGAGAGAGGAGCTGTGGTGTTGTATGAGGAAGTCTGGAGTGGCAGAGAAGTATGTTAGAGTGGTGCAGGACATGTATGAGAGCTGTAAGACAGTGGTGAGATATGCTGTAGGTGTGACAGAAGAGTTCAAGGTGGAGGTGGGTCTGCATCAAGGATCGGCTCTAAGCCCCTTGTTGTTTGCTCTGGTGATGGGCAGGATGACAGATGAGGTTAGACAGGAGTCTCCATGGACTATGATGTTTGCAGATGACATTGTGCTTTGTAGCGAGAGCAGGGAACAGGTGGAAGAAAATTTGGAGAGGTGGAGGTACGCTCTGGAAAGCAGAGGAATGAAGGTTAACCGCAGCAAGACGGAATACATGTGTTTGAATGAGAGGGACGCAAGAGGCACGGTGAGGCTACAGGGAGCAGAGGTAAAGAAGGTGCAGGACTTTAAGTACTTAGGGTCAACGGTCCAGAGCAACGGAGAGTGTGGAAAGGAGGTGAAGAGGCGTGTACAGGCAGGTTGGAATGGGTGGAGAAAAGTTTCAGGTGTGTTGTGCGATAAAAGAGTATCGGCGAGAATGAAAGGAAAGGTGTACAGGACAGTGGTGAGACCAGTGATGCTCTACGGCTTAGAGACAGTGGCACTGAAGAAAAGACAGGAGGCAGAGTTGGAGGTAGCAGAGCTGAAGATGTTGAGGTTCTCTTTGGGAGTGACAAGGATGGATAGGATCAAGAATGAGTTCATCAGAGGGACAACTCATGTTAGATGTTTTGGAGATAAAGTCAGAGAGGCCAGATTGAGCTGGTTTGGACATGTTCAGAGGAGAGATGGTGAATATATCGGTAGAAGGATGCTGATGTTGGAACTGCCAGGCAGGAGGTCTAGAGGAAGACCAAAGAGGAGATTTATGGATGCAGTGAGAGAGGACATGAAGTTAGTTGGTGTGAGAGAAGAGGATGCAGAGGATAGGGTTAGATGGAGGCAGATGATTCGCTGTGGCGACCCCTGAAAGAGAACAGCCGAAAGACAAAGAAGAAGACTCTATAAAAGCAGTAGGCCATTTTTTTGTATTCATTTAAAATTTCACTTTGAAGTTTCATAGCAATTGACTGTTTGACATACCTAAATATATGTACAGTAAGTGCTGCTAGAGCCTATAAGCAAGGCTCAGCATTATGTATAAGGGGTACCATTGATAGCTGGATGAGCCCACTATACCTGTACACATAACCTTTGATTGCACAGTATACTATTGATTAGATATCGGAGGCAGTGTTCACTTCAACAAAGTTCAATTAGTTAATTAACATCATTTTCATAATTTATTTCAGACATAGAAAATGTTCTAACTAACTAAGTTTTTTCCACCAAAGATAAACAACATGTTGAGGATACACATATTTGCAACCAGCACATTAAATTTAATTGTAAGGATTATAATTAAGTTTCTTAGATACAAAAACTTTTCCAATGTTGTGCAACTGTACTAATCTAATAAAAAACATGTGCAATTTTAAACAAAAAAAGTATTTTTATACCTTCCTTTGAAGAAGGCTACATAAAAAGGGGAGGAGTAGAAGTTGACAAACTGGAAGATGAACACCTTAAACGTAAATGCGTCTTCATACTGTGTCTGTGTCCTGTGCATTTCTGTAAAAAAAAAAAAAAAAAAGATCTCCAGTACTGTACTGAGCGTTATCTAATAAAACAGGATAATCAACCTGTATCATAAATATATTTGAACAAATAATCATAAAAGTACAGCATTACCAACAACTTGACATAGTGTTGTTCTTACTAGCTATGATATAGATTTAAGCTGGATGACCCAGTCTAAATGGTTTATTGGTTTTCATTGATATTCCAAACTGCACTGTACTATATTGTGCTAATGTACAGGCTCGAGAGTCAGCATACCCCATTTTGTGAGCCGTTCTGCAAGCGCTGTATACACCTGCCCCATCAGCAAGATCAGAGCCAGGTTCACCATACTGCTTGAGATGTTGGCAATGTTCCCCGCCTGGAGAAAAATAGAGAGCAGATACACCGTTTAAAGATAAGTTGCAAGCGACAGTATTGATTGGGGCAATAAACTGCGGAGAGATGGGTCGTAATTAACTGTTTCGCTGAGTGCTTGCCTGAGTGCGCAGCATGGAACTCCCGGTCTCGTACATCATCACGCTCACTATGCTACGGTAGATGATGACAGTCACTAAGAATATCCCGACCACGCACAGCTGAGGGAAACAAGAGGCCATAATCAGAAAAACCAAAGATACGAGCAAATATTTAACAAGCCTGAGAGGAAATTGCTTCCCATCAGGCTTCAGGCTCACCATTATGACAATGACCATCGATCCGGTGAGCATACGGGAAATACGGGCTTTTTCTGGGAAGTAGGGCTCCTTTACACCGGTCACAGGATTTTCCTCCATTGCAGGAGCAGTGGCAGCAAATTCTGGCCGTGGAGGTTCCTAGAAAGTTCAAACATAAGTAATATTATAAAATAATCATCATCATTATCATTCTCTTCTACAGTGCCCGAATCACTTTTTGCAGGATTTTATGACACACCTCTTCTTCATGAAAGTCCATGCAGTCCCAGTGATGAGCCAGAGTAGCATTCTTGCGTTTCCAGTACTCCAGAAAGGTCACAGCCCAGAAAGACATGAACACACTAAAGAACACTGTGCCAGGATGGTCAAACAGATACCCCACCTAGAAATAGGAAATTATAATTTAAATTCACATCACTGAAAAAAAAAGAAAAAGCATGAAAACTTTACACTGGTTTAAAGAAAGCTCTACACATTTTACCTTAGCCATAGGGCAAATGTCAGATATATTCCAGGGTCTGCAGGTTTCACAAAGAGGGCACATAAGATAGAGGCCCCCACTTTCACAGATTTCTTTCCTATGCATAACATAAAGAATACAGAGTACCACTTTACTTTAAGGCAGTGCATCAAGACTGTGACCTACTAAAGAATTTTCAGAATGTATTTATTACACCACTGTAAATCATATTGCATAATGATATCTTCCAAATGCCATCAATGTAAATTTCATAATGATAAATGACAAGCAAAATGTATAAAAGTAGGCCAATTTTTTGGCCTATGACACTATGGGCTGTTCCTGGCAATTTCTTAACCTTAATGTTGCTCATTCTAATGATGACAAATCACTTTGAGGTTCTTTGTAGCTATCTATAGTGACCAACAGTAAATGGGTAATTAATCATGGAGGTGGTGAACAGTCCTCTAAGTTTCTTTATATATCTTGACTTATTCTTCTTTATAATACTGAACCTAATGAACCTAAATAGTGTAAAACAGAAAACTAGGGTACTATGTAGGGTGTATAATCCTTTGTTCCACACACCAAGTATTGCCCACCTGTGAAGTAGAGGTAAATGTCCCAGTGTTGTTATACTCTATATCAGCACTCATGGAATGCCTCATGTCCAATCAAATTACTTGGTCGAAACTAAATGTTATATAAAATACAACCCTTCTCACAAAGTTATATAAGTTTTTGACAGAGGTGGGAAGTAACAAAATACATTTACTCGCATTACTGTACTTATTTTGTTTTTGTGTGTTCTTCTACTTTTTAAAGTAATAGTTTTACTTTTACTTAAGTATGCTTTGTCTGAAGTATTGTATTTTGCTACATTTTAAATCATATTTGCTACTGAGTAAAAAATAAATGAATGAAAATTAATAATAATAAAAATAAAGCAACAGGGAAGGAAAATAATTTTCACCCCGGAAACCACTGCACTGATTGATTGATGGGCGGGAAGAACAAGCATGGTTAATTCACAAGAATAATGGATGGCGATGGCAGTGATGCAGACCCAACTGAAATCGAAATGCCATCAAATTCTTACAAAGCAATCCCCTGGTCATATTTAAGCGACCACTTTGATTTCAAGCTCAAGAAAGGCAACAGCTTTATTATACAAAGGTATTGATGTGACACATGAAACTGGGAATTTCACAAGAAAAACAATGGTAATAACTGATAATAACAGCTACGTTGAAGTTACGTTGAAACCAAGCACACCATTGTTTCTCTTGTGAAATTCCCAATCAGTTTGATGTGTCCCATGACCCTCTTCCTATTGAAAAAAAATAAAGTTGGATCCAAAATGACAGACTTCAAAATGGCCACCATGGTCACCACCCATCTTGAAAAGTTTTCCCCCTCACATATACTAATGTGCCACAAACAGGAAGTTAATATCACCATCCATTCCCATTTTATTAAGGTGTATCCATATAAATGGCCTGTAGAATTAGGTTGATTTATGTACGTAGATTTATGCCTCTTTTCCACTGCATAGTACGGCACGACACGGTTCAGTTCAACTCACTTCGGTTCGGCGCAGTTTGGCTCGGTTTGCGCTTCCACTGCAGTTTAGTAACGCTTTAGCGTGGGCGGGATTACTCACGTGTCGTTTTAGTTGCGGCGCCTCTACTGTCGTGACATCATCGTAAACGCGCCACAAACAAACACACAACAATGGAGCATATCGACGGCATTGTGTTCTTCATTCTCGGCATGTGGATGTTTTTAACAGCGAGACGAAGGAGTTTGTTTCAAAACAGGCTGATGGCAGCCGAAGAAAATTTTTGGTTAATACAAAAAGGTGCGTCCGCTCCTTCTCTGGCTGTTCTAAATATAGCGGTTCTGTTGTGTCTCGTTTCGCAAGTTCGGTGACGCAGCAATGACGATTTTCTCCGGCCAATCAGTGACCAGCAGAGTTGAGACGTCACGTTTTGGTAACGGTTCGGCGCGCTTGGAACCTCGGCTGAGGTGGTACTAAAAAAAGGACCAGGTACCAGGTACTGTTCCCAGTGGAAAACCCCCCAAAAGTGAGTTGAACTGAATCGTGTCGTGCCGTACTATGCAGTGGAAAAGCGCCATTAGAGCTAAGATAGGTGTAATGAAGCTCTATAAACTACCTCTCTCCTCTAAGGTAAACTCCTACTGAAAAAGAATAGGTCTAAAAGACGACATGAGTAGAGGAAGCAATAAATGTAATAAAACCAGAAAAATGCAGCCAAAAGAACCCGTATAAAACTGCAACGTCACAGCGATTTTCTAAGCTGCTTTCATACAATCTGAGGTTAATGTGAGATATTAGGATACATGTAGTACTAATAAGGCAGTACATGAGCTGTTGTGAAAATGACATAAGTGTCTTATTGCTTGATAAGAGAACATTAGTTGTATCTGTGGATCAATAACACTTATAATGTGAGCATATGAGACACTGCATTCTGTCCATGCAGAAAGCAGAGTCAGACTTTCATCTCTTCTCTGACTGAAGCTTGTATTCATTGCTTGCTTCCTGTCTTTGCAGTTTAGTGCTTTTGCTGCAAACACCCCCATCCCAGCAGCCGCTTTTAAAGCACCTTTGGTCAACTGTTTCCATGGAAACAGATTAAAGACAAAAAGACAGACACTAACACTACACTGTTTGCTGCAGTATCCTGCAAAACAGAAGGTTATAGATTGATTGCATCTCAGAAAAGTTTTGCAGGAACATCGCATTTGTGTAAGATACTGACGCTGGTGTGTTGGATCCCATAGTCATGATGCCCGAGACAAATACCAGGGTCCCAACTATTGCTGCAGGGAGTAGCCACACAGTGTAAAAGCCTGTAAGGTAAACAAAACAATAATTTTAACAAATATTACCATCACAACCTTCTCCATGTACACCAAATGTGAAGTGTCCGCTCACCAAGCCATGCAAAATAAAGAGCGATTTTCTCCCCAAAGTATTCTCGTATATGATCCAAAGGCTGGTACTTGTACCATTTGGACCAGCGAGCCCAATAATGATACAGGACCTGCCTCCTGTTTAACTGATCAGGAGAGATGTCATGTCCTGGTAGATCAAATGGGCCCTGAGAATAGAAAAGGAAACACTTTTTTTTAGCACATAATGATGATTGCAAGTCATTTCTATTACGTTGCTTAAAACTTGTTAAAGTATTAGTATGTTATAGTATTTAATGAATTTTTCCAAATTTGTAAAGCAAATTAGTGAAATAATAGTAATAATAGTATTCATTCATCTTCTGTACCAATTATCCAGTATACAGGGTCATGGGGAGTCGAGACCCAGGACAGGGTGCCAATCCATCAGAGAGCACACACACTCATATACACACATTATCGGCAGGTAATTAGCCTAATCTTCATGACTTTGGACTGTTGCAGGAAACCGGAAACCCACCAAGCACACAGACAACATGCAAACTCCCACACACAAAGTTACACAAAGGCAAGAACCGAAACCTCGACCCTGGATATGCAAATATGCAAAAAGTGACTTGGGTGAAAGAAACATTGTCAGAAATTTAACAGTATCAATGCTGACATAACATAATGCTAACATATGCATGTATGATTCAGCACCTGTCATCTCTGAGTTATTAAGTTTATGAAGTTTATTTTTTATTATTAGTAATAATTATATAATTATTATGAAATAATTTATGCATTAATCAAGCAACCATGTAAGAGTAAACAGCTGTCAAACTATATCATCAGATTCTGCCTTAAGCTTGAGTCTGATGTATTGTAAAATAAATGCTACCAAGTAAACATTTCCAGATGTACAGCATAATTACAAAGTGTAAAATAGTAAATAAGCTAGATAGAGCTTATACATGATTGTCCAAATATGGCCCTTAGCATGAATTACTGCCTTATGTCTCATATTTCGTTACATTAGCTAACATTACTGTGTATGTAATTATTCATTCATACGTATTTACTTAGGTCATTGAAAAATAAAATAAACAAGGACAAATTTTCATAATTACAGTAAATAAAATACATTATTATGGCTGATCATGTGACAGGCTAGTCTCTTACATCATGTAGTGGGAACGCTGCTTTAAAGGCACCTTCATTCAACAGTCGTGCCACTCCGACCTCAGCACGCTTCCGTTTGCCATACACCGTCCTTGCTAAGATCTCGTACACCTGCATGAGTAATTACATCCAAATACATGTTATGCTGAAAATCTTCTATGACATGCCACAGTGTTTAACAGTATGGATGGGCACAATTAATAGGCCTGTAATTCATTTCAGTAAGTTTGTTATGGAAGAATAGAAGAGCACTTTAGCCCTATTTAAAGACACAAATAAGTGAGAACTTGAATGTACAGTAGTAAAGGTGCAGACCTCAGAATTACATACAATAAGATGTGATTTCAACTCGTGCAATAGTGAGGACTTGTAAATATTAGGCATAAAATTGACGCTTTGAAACCGGACAGTGTAATTGATGCAGATGTTAAACTAACCAAGTCAGATCGGAACCTAGAATACTTTTCTCCCCTTGAAGAGAATGAATTAATTTCACTCATCTCTTCTGCAAATTCATCAACCTGTATATTAGATCCTATACCGACACATTTCCTCAAACAGATAGTGCCGGAAATAACAAAATCCCTGTTGAAAATAATTAATTCTTCACTCAGCATGGGGTATGTTCCAAAATCTTTTAAATTAGCAGTTATTAAACCGATAATTAAGAAGTCTGACCTCGACCCCTGTCAGCTGTTCAATTACAGACCAATATCAAACCTCCACTTCATTTTTATCTTTAAGATTCTGGAAAAGATAGTAGCGGAGATATCTACATAGAAATAGCAAGCAGGAACTGTATCAGTCAGGATTTAGGTCTCATCAGAACACAGAAACAGCACTGGTTAAAGTAGTACATGACCTCCTATTGGCCTCTGACCAGGGTTGCATCACTATGCTTGTGTTACTTGACCTCAGTGCAGCTTTTGACACCATTGATCATAGTATATCTGTATATACTTCACAGATTAGAAAATGTGGTAGGAATTAAGGGTACAGCCCTCTCCTGGCTCAGATCCTATTTGACCGATCGTTATCAGTATGTAGATTTAAATCGTTATTATTCTGCACGTTCTCTAGTAGAGTTTGGTGTTTCACAGGGTTCAGTTTTAGGGCCACTGCTTTTCCCTTTACATGCTTCCTCTGGGCAACATAATCCGTAAGCATGGTATTAGTTTTCATTGTTATGCTGACGACACACAGTTATATGTCTCAGCAAAACCAGATGAGAAAAAACAGCTTGTTAAAGTTGAGCAATGCGTAAAGGATATAAGAGACTGGATGCTAATTAACTTCCTTCTGCTTAATCCTGATAAGACAGAAGTTCTAGTCATAGGACTGCATGCAGCTAGAAAAAAAATTTTAGATCACACTGTAACTTTAGATGGCCATTCTGTTCCATCAAGTGCAACAGTGAAAGACCTTGTTGTGATTATAGATTCTAATCTTTCATTTGAAGCTCATGTAGACAATATCACCAGGATAACATTCTTTCAATATTGCCTAGTTAATGAATATATTGTCACTGACTAAACGATGCAGAAAAACTAGTTCATGCTTTTATCACCTCTAGGTTGGTGCATAAACAACGACGACTCAAGACGCATCTGTTTCTCCAGTACTTAGATTACCCCCCCCCCCCCCAAAAAAAAAAATCCCTCTTCCCAGTTGTGTTGGACTAATGGCACTTAGCTATTAACCTAGTTAACCCAGTGTAAGTATGTATCCAGTGATGTAAACTTTAAAGCACTTTTTGTAAGTCGCTCTGGATAAGAGTGTCAGCCAAATGCCTAAATGTAAATGTAAATGTAAACAAGCTTCAGTTAGTTCAGAATGCAGCACACGCACATCACCCCTATCTTATCTTCACTTCACTGGCTCCCTGTGAAATTCCGCATTGATTTTAAAATACTACTTTTGACACATGAAGCATTAAATGGTCTCGCATCGCAGTATCTGAGTGAACTGCTAGTGTCTTACAATCCGCCACGCCTACTTCGATCAAAAGATGTCAGTCCCTGCTTGCACTCTACACTAAATATACATTCACCTTGTACAGTACATTATGTGACCATGACCATACCTAACTGTCATCTCTCTCTCTTTCCCTCTCTCTATCGAGCTACGCATGTCATTCCTGAGCTGCCAGTGATCCAGACTTCTGGTTGGAGATCTCGTCACATGGATGCCCCGTGTGTCTCTTTGGGATGCGTCTGATGTCTGGGAACGATTTCACTCTACCATGAAGACAGTTCTGGCCTCGACTGATGTTGCCAGCTGTTTCTCTTGACTTGGACTTGACTTGGCTGCAGTTGCTCGATAGTTCAAGACTGGAATTTCCTACGAGTCTACCTGAGCCTCCAATAACTACCTGGACTCCATATTAACATCAATTAACATCAACTGTTATGCTGAACTGCCTGCTAATTAACACACAGTATGAATGCAGATCATTTCCTGCTATCTGTTTCACCCAGATGAGGATGGGTTCCCTGTTGAGTCTGGTTCCTCTCAAGGTTTCTTCCCATTACCATCTCAGGGAGTTTTTCCTTGCCACTGTCGCCCTCGGCTTGCACATCAGGGACTATCTGACCATTTTGATTCATACACATTCACATTCCATACAATTTAAATAATTATTTTGATTGTGTAAAGCTGCTTTGCAACAATGACAATTTAATTGAATTGATTATTTGCCGATATCAGTTTATCTGTTCTGGAATGATATGACTCATTAGCCTCAAATAGATAAGCCAAGTATGCAGAATCTGGGGCAGGTTACCATTAATTTGTTCCTGATGATATGAGAACTATTTTAAATTGTATGAGGAAATCACTTTCCTGGCATCAGTTACACATCAGTTTAAATATATTCATTATTGAATTACTTTTTACACACCAGTTGTCTGTTTCTGAATAATAATAATAATAATAATAATTATTATTATTATTATTATTATTATTATTATTATTAACTATACATCCAAAAACACGAGTGTCATTTATATGGTTGTAGAGGTTATAATACCACAGTGTTGTAAAACTCGAACTGTTTCATTACTCTGTACATAATAAAATAATTATAAAATTATAAGCACAATAAACCCATATCAAACGCCAATATGAAAGACAAAACTTTAATATCAGTAGACATTTTTAATATAGCCAATAGGAAAAAAAACCTGTACTCACGATACGTTGTCTCTGTGTGTTGCTGAAATAATTCTCATGATCCTCACTGCCCAGAAACCTTGCAAAATAAAAGTATAACATTAATCACAGCTACAAATAAAATAAATAAAATAAAAAAAAACATACAAACATACAACATTAAAAATGACAATAACTATAGCCTCACTTTTCCATCTTGGACCTGCGGAAGGCACATGTGTAGTAATCCACTGGCCTGTTAGGCACTGAGTCTGCCATGATGTTTGGCACCCAGAGTTTTTGGAGAACCCGGGCAGAGGTATTAAAATCTGGATGCGGCTGTGCCTGTGGGTAAAAACATTTAGGTTAAATCTATGCTTCATAACTATTTCTAATAACATCTCTACAGTATATGTGACCATTGGGCTATTGTAGAGATTCTGCAGAACTGCTTGGTAATAGAAAAGGCAGAATAAATTAGAAAAGCCTGCAGGTGTATCTGACCTGTAGTGGTGCTCTGAGGCATAATTCCTCTGCATAGTACACCAACACCTCCCAGGGAGCACTGAGCTTCAAATAATGTACTGTCTTTTTTACACTGGACGATTCTTCCTGGTAATAGAAACAAGACCAAAACACAGAATCCAGACAAGTTCTATAGTATTGATGTTGGTCTATAAAACAGGTTTTGTAGAAAAATGTGCTGATGTTGGACCTTTTCTAAAAGAAGACCAGTAGTCTGGAGATTCTGGATAAATTTGTCCCTCCATCTTGCCAGTTGTGCTTTCCTCTTCTCAGATCTGCTCTCGTCTTGGACCACCTGCTCCTCATTTTCCTTTGGCTCTCTTTCACACTGAGCCCTTCGCTTCCTGTGGGACTTCACCTCCCATACCAGCACAAAATCTGAAACATACACACAGCAAAGGTTCAATAAAGACATATTTAGAATCTTGCACTTTGGGGTTTCTTGGTAAAATGTCATGGTTTATATATGCTCTGCCTCCCTGGACAGCTGAGGATGTTGCTCCGCCTCCCTGCCTGGATAAAGACGCCACATCACCTGCCTACCCCCTGCCCCTCTTCTCAGATGTGGATCTTGCTCCCTACATTAATTCAATTCAATTCAATTCAATTTTATTTATATAGCGCTTTTAACAATGGTCATTGTCTCAAAGCAGCTTCACAAAAATTAAAGAAATTTAACAAATCATAATAATAATAATAAATAAATAAATAAAATAATAATAATAATAATAATAGAAAATAAATAAATAAAAACAAATAATAATAATAATTATAGAAAAGAAAATAATTGGAAGTGTGGATGTGTGAGAAAAATGTGCAGATAATAATGAGACGAATGAATGAAATTTCTCTGATGAGCAAGCCAAGGGTGACGGCGACGGTGGCAAGGAAAAACTCCCTGAGTGTAACATCCGATCTGCCTCAGCCCCGGAGATCGGGTTCACCGGATTACTGAGCCGTAGCCTTTGTCTCCCCCTAGTGTGTCTACGTATGTCATTGTCAGTCATTAACACGAAAGTGATTTCACCTGTCTACCCTTGTGTGTCTCACTATTTAACCCAGCCGAACCCACACCACATTGTCTGGTCACCGTTGTGCAAACCTCAAGTACTAACCCCATGTGTTTCATCTCTCTCTCTTTCTCTCAGGTGTAAAGCGGTATCTGCAGGCGAGGCAGCGGAAGCGAGACGCTTCACGCGGTTTTGGACATTTCCCGGGTTGATTCCTCGTCCCAATCCTTCCAAGGGTTGATACCGAGTATTTGTTGTGTTTTTTTGAGTTTCCGCCTGCAGACCGCCCCTGGAGAGGCGACAGTTATCTTTTAAGTTTAAGAAAAAGAAGAGTATCTAAGTTGTTCAAATCAAACCGGGACTTTCAATAAAAGTAACCTGATTTCCTGCACCTGCGTTCCTGTGTGTATACTTTGATACAGAGGAGCAGACATGACAGATGACCAGACCGCGTACCCGAACGCAGCAGGAACACCTACACGCGACAACACCGTCCCTATGATGGACTACATCCGACGGCAGCAGGGACAGATGGACAGCCTGGCCAGGGCAATCAATGACCTGGCTCACAGCGTCCGTGACATCGCGGCTAGACAGTCGCCCCCACCTGCGGCGCAGAGACACGCGTCCCGATCTCCACCACGAGCCGCCCCCCCCGAAAGGTATGCGGGTGACCCAGAGGGCTGCAGAAGATTCCTCCTAGCCTGTGAGCTGTACCTGGCAGAGTATCCAGGTCTCGATGAGAGACAAAAGATTAGCTTTGTCACGCAACAGCTCACAGGTGCAGCTATGGACTGGGCCACCGCTATGTGGAGTGCTGGGGGTCGGGATATGAGTGATTTTATCCGCTTCCTCCGCGCGTTCCGCGCTGTCTTTGACCACCCAGACCAGGGCCGAACAGGGGAGCAACAACTGCTGAGGATCAAGCAGGGGTCAACCACCGTCGCCGAGTATGCCGTGCGCTTCAAAATCCTGGCAGCGGAGAGTGAGTGGTGTGAGAAAAGTCTTCTCGCCCGCTTCCGGGATGGGCTCCAGCCAGACATCCAGCTGGAGTTGGCGTGCCGTGATGCCGAGTTGGACTTAGACGAGACCATCCAACTCGCCATTAAACTGGACCAACACCTCCGCAGTCAGAAACGGCAGGCCCCCGCCCGGGCGGCAGGAAGCAGAGTGGAGCCACACCACCGCCCTCGCCTCAGCAGAAGCCCACCAGCACCACGCGAAGTTCCAACGACAGAGCCTATGGACGTGGGCTCATCCAGGTTGTCGGCCCAGGAGAGACGACGCCGAATTACGGCCGGACTATGCCTGTACTGCGGGGGGGGGGGGGGGGCACCTCATCCGAGAATGCCCGCTCTTAAAAGTAAACACGAACACACCCCCACAAACCATCCGCACGAACACACGTCCAATAACCACATCACCACGAACCACACGCACGAACACCTCTCCCCAAACCATAAACACGGACACACCCCCACGAACTGAGAATACACATACACCTCCACAAACCAACCGGTCATTTTGTGTGAATGCCACATTGGCTTATGATAATCATGTGATTTCTGTTTCCCCCCTAATAGATTCAGGATCGGCTGGGAATTTTATTTCATTCTCTCTACTTTCCTCGCTGCACGCTCCAGTGTCGAAGCTTCCAACCCCGATCGTGATTAACGCTCTCGATGGCAACCCATTAAGTCAATCGCCTGTTAATATGATCTCCGTGCCCCTACGATTAACTTTCCCGAATCACACTGAGGAGTTAGAATTTTATGTAATATCCCAGGTGAGTCAGTCCGTCGTGCTCGGCCTCCCATGGCTTAGCTCCCATAACCCAAATTTCGATTGGGCAGGTGCTCGCATCCTTTCATGGTCTCCCCGATGCGCAAAATTGTGTATGCCATCCTCATTGATGGTCCAAACGACCACAGTAGAAAGTCCTAGCGCCCTAGTTTCGACCCTAGTGCCATCAGAGTACGTGAAGTTTAAAGACGTCTTTAGTGTCAGGGCAGCTGCACGACTTCCCCCTCACCGCCCGTGGGATTGCGCTATTGACCTCCTGCCGGGGAACGCACCGCCCTGCTCGCGGATTTACCCATTGTCAGTGTCAGAAACACGGGCGATGGAGGAATACGTGAAAGAGGCTCTCCAGCAGGGGCTCATTAGTCGCTCCACGTCGCCCGCATCGGCAGGGTTCTTTTTTATCGAGAAAAAAGGCGGGGGCCTTAGGCCGTGTATTGATTATCGAGGGCTCAATACCATCACAGTAAAATATAAGCACCCGCTGCCCCTGGTTCCGGCCGCGATCGATCTGCTCCGCGGCGCGTCCATCTTTACCAAACTTGACCTCCGCAGCGCTTATAACCTCGTTCGTGTTCGCAAGGGCGATGAGTGGAAGACAGCGTTTAGCACTACATCAGGTCATTATCAATACAATGTGATGGCTTATGGACTGGTGAACGCGCCTGCGGTGTTTCAGGGGTTCATGAATGACGTGCTCCGACATGTGTTAAGCCTGTTTGTGATAGTATATTTAGATGACATCCTAATATACTCTCGGTCATACGAAGAGCACGTTCGTCATGTGACCGCCGTCCTCCGTCGACTGACGGAACATGGGCTCTATGTGAAGGCGGAGAAGTGTGAATTTCATAAGACAGAGGTTGCATTCCTGGGCTATCGCATAGGGCCACTGGGGGTCAAGATGGACGTAGCCAAGGTCAGAGCGGTACTCCAATGGCCGGAGCCAACATCAGTGAAGGCGCTACAAAGCTTCCTCGGGTTTGCCAATTTTTACAGGCGCTTTATTAGGGGCTATAGTACATTGGCAGCACCGCTCACTAGCTTACTAAAGGGTAAACCGCGCAAATTACACCAGTTCACGCTGGACGCCCGCGTCGCGTTTCAGCGCCTAAAACAAGCTTTCACATCCGCGCCTATATTAAAACTTCCCGACCCTAACAAGCCCTTCGTAGTGGAGGTCGATGCGTCGGAGGTAGGACTCGGAGCGGTGCTGTCACAGCGCCATGGCCACCCGGAGAAGTTATTCCCCTGTGCTTTTTTCTCGCGAAAACTGACACCTGCCGAATGCAACTATGATATCGGAAATCGCGAACTGCTTGCAATAAAGGCGGCGTTAGAGGAGTGGAGGCATTGGTTGGAAGGGTCGGAACATCCATTCACGGTACTCACAGATCATAAGAACTTGGAGTACCTCCAACAAGCAAAAAGACTAAACCCCCGACAAGCCCGCTGGGCACTGTTTTTCACGCGGTTCCACTTTATTATTACTTATCGCCCCGGCTCTAAGAATTTAAAAGCGGACGCGTTATCCCGCTGTTTTGCGACGCAGGATCGACCCCAGGTGCCTGAACCCATTCTGCCCCTGTCACTCGTGGTGGCACCGATCACGTGGGACCTCGATGCGGAGATAGCCCAAGCGACACGGTCAGAACCCGTGCCGCCGGGTTGTCCTCCGGATCGAACCTACGTGCCGGAGTCACTACGTGAACGAGTGATAGTCGAGGCACATACTAATTTATCATCTGGGCATCCCGGCGAACTAAGAACACGCCAACTACTAGAACCTAGGTTCTGGTGGCCAAATCTGCGGGAATCAGTGAAAACAGTCGTTTCGTCTTGCGCTACCTGTGCAACCACCAAGAGCCCTCGAGGGTTGCCAGTTGGAAAATTAATGCCCTTACCTACACCTAACAGACCGTGGTCCCACCTAGCGGTGGACTTTGTGACGGACCTGCCAGTGTCCAAAGGGTACACGACAGTCTTAGTAGTAGTAGATCGCTTCTCAAAAGGTTGCCGGTTTATTCCGTTCTGCGCCCTCCCAACCGCCTCCCAGGTGACAGAAACCCTATTCAACAACCCTGTTTCGCTACTACGGCATACCGGAAGATATTGTTTCCGATCGTGGTCCCCAATTTATCGCAAAAGTCTGGAAAGCTTTTTTCCAGAAATTGGGGACCACTGTTAGTCTAACGTCAGGCTATCACCCGGAGTCTAACGGGCAGGCAGAGCGGACTGTCCAGGATCTCGGGAAATTCCTCCGCGCATATTGTAGTAGTCGGCAACATGAATGGGCGGACTGTTTATTCTGGGCGGAATATGCGCAAAACTCACTAAGGCACTCCTCAACCGGCCTAACGCCGTTCCAATGTGTGCTCGGACATCAGCCACCGCTATGTCCTTGGGATGCCACTCCCACCAATATCCCCATGGTGGATGAGTGGTTTAAAAAAGCGGAAAAAGTATGGGAGGGGGCGCATGCCAGTATCTCCCAAGCAGTTCGCCGGTTCAAAAAATTCGCCGATAGGCGGCGAAGGGAAAGTCCTCCGCTCCAGATAGGAGATCGGGTTTGGCTCTCGACAAAGGACCTCTCTCTCAACCTCCCCTGCCGTAAGCTCTCCCCCAGATTCATCGGTCCCTTCCCTATAATCTCCCAAATCAACCCTGTTTCTTTTAAATTGCAACTCCCTTCACACATGCGTATTAACCCTGTCTTTCACATCTCTCTTCTCAGGCCAGTGATGCGGGGACCACTAGACGGAGGTGTCGTAGACCCTCCACTCCCTGGGGCTGTGCAGATCGAGGGCGCTCCTGCATTTAGAGTCCAGCAACTGCTGGACTCCCGAAGGCGAGGGGGCTCCCTTCAGTACCTAGTGGAGTGGGAGGGGTATGGGCCGGAGGAACGCAGCTGGGTCCCGGCAAAGGACATCCTGAGCCCAGAACTCATATTCGAGTTCCATCAAGCTCGACCGGATCGTCCTGCGCCACGACCGCCTGGCCGACCCGCTCGCCGGCAATTCCATCAGGCCGGTGGGTCCCGACCCCCTTCGGTACCTAGCGGGGAGCGCCCACCTCTCTTTCAGGAAGCCGGCCCTGGGAGGGGGGGTAATGTAACATCCGATCTGCCTCAGCCCCGGAGATCGGGTTCACCGGATTACTGAGCCGTAGCCTTTGTCTCCCCCTAGTGTGTCTACGTATGTCATTGTCAGTCATTAACACGAAAGTGATTTCACCTGTCTACCCTTGTGTGTCTCACTATTTAACCCAGCCGAACCCACACCACATTGTCTGGTCACCGTTGTGCAAACCTCAAGTACTAACCCCATGTGTTTCATCTCTCTCTCTTTCTCTCAGGTGTAAAGCGGTATCTGCAGGCGAGGCAGCGGAAGCGAGACGCTTCACGCGGTTTTGGACATTTCCCGGGTTGATTCCTCGTCCCAATCCTTCCAAGGGTTGATACCGAGTATTTGTTGTGTTTTTTTGAGTTTCCGCCTGCAGACCGCCCCTGGAGAGGCGACAGTTATCTTTTAAGTTTAAGAAAAAGAAGAGTATCTAAGTTGTTCAAATCAAACTGGGACTTTCAATAAAAGTAACCTGATTTCCTGCACCTGCGTTCCTGTGTGTATACTTTGATACAGAGGAGCAGACATGACACTGAGATGGCATTAGGAAGAAACCTTGAGAGGAACCAGACTCAACAGGGAACCCATCCTCATTTGGGCGACAACAGATAGAAATGATATAACATCTTGTGTGTTGTGCAGGTGAAAATTCAATATGACAGAAATTATTTAAATTGACATGAAGACCAGTTCAGCATAGGGATGAGTCAGTAGGTGCAGAGGGCAGATGAGGTCTGGATCACTGGAAGCACAGGAGCAGCATGTGTAGCTCCAACCATCATAAAGCTGAATCCAGCTGGAGCTGGTCCTTCTCTGGATGCCTCAGGAACCTCGCAGGGTCGGCCTTTGTCTACTGAAGCTGGCAAAATCTCCCGATGCCTCGGGATGGGTAGAGAAATACAGAACAGATGGGGAGAATTAGCGTAGTTGCCATTCGGTATAGGTGTACTGGAGTATGAGTACTGGGATGAGTTATGTGTATGCCAGATTAAAAAGATGCGTCTTGAGTCTACTTTTGAACTGAGAAACCGTGTCTGCTCCCCGAACACTGTCTGGAAGGCTATTCCAAAGCTTTGGAGCTAAATATGAAAAAGCCCTACCCCCTTTTGTAGATTTTGAAATTCTGGGAACTACCAGAAGTCCGGAGCTTTGTGATCTTAAGGCGCGTGGTGGATTGTAGCGCATCAGAAGACTGGTTAGGTATGTGGGAGCTAAACCATTTAAGGCCTTGTATGTAAGTAATACTATTTTGTAATTTATTCTAAACTGAACAGGTAGCCAGTGCAGGGATGATAATATTGGGGTTATATGATCATATTTTCTGGATCTAGTGAGAACCCTGGCAGCTGCATTTTGGATTAACTGAAGCTTGTTTATTGAGGATGCAGGACAACCACCTAGTAATGCATTACAATAGTCCAGTCTGGAGGTCATGAATGCATGAACTAGTTTTTCTAGTTTTTCTGCATCAGATACGGATAAGATGTTCCTAAGTTTAACAATATTTCGAAGATGGAAAAAGGCTGTTTTTGTGATATTTGAAATGTGATTTTCAAAAGACAAGTTACTGTCTAATATTACTCCCAGATCTTTTACTGCTGAGCTGGTAGTAACAGTACATCCTTCTAAGCGCAGGCTGAATTGTGAAAGCTGTTGTGTGCTGGTTTTTGGGCCAATAAGTAATATCTCTGTCTTATCTGAATTTAATAAAAGAAAGTTATTGGTCATCCAATCTTTTATGTCCTGGACACACTCAGTTAATCTAGACAACTTAGGTATTTCGTCTGGTTTGGTTGAGATATATAATTGGGTATCATCAGCATAACAATGGAAACTAATCCCATGTCTTCTAATGATGTTACCCAAGGGAAGCATGTATATTGAGAACAACAGAGGTCCTAAAACTGACCCTTGTGGGACCCCATATTTCACTGGCATTACATCAGACGGTTCTCCATTTAGATCTACAAAATGGTAGCGATCAAACAGGTAAGATCTAAACCATTTTAATGCCTGTCCCTGAATACCTATATAATTTTGTAAGCGATCTATGAGAATATTATGATCTATAGTGTCGAATGCAGCACTAAGATCAAGCAGGACTAGCAATGAGATGCAGCCTTGGTCTGAAGCTAAAAACAAGTCGTTTGTAATCTTAACTAGTGCAATTTCTGTGCTATGATGGGGCCTGAAACCTGACTGAAATTCTTCAAGGATGTTGTTATCCTGCAAGAATGTGCAAATTTGAACTGATACTACTTTTTCTAGTATTTTTGATATGAACGGGAGGTTTGAAATCGGTCTGTAATTTGTTATTTCATTCGCGTCCAAATTAGATTTTTTAAGAAGCGGCTTAATAACTGCTAACTTGAAAGGTTTAGGGACGTGACCTAGATGTAATGAAGAATTAATAATGTTTAGGAGTGGCTCTCCAACCGTAAGCATCACTTCTTTTAAAAATCTGGTTGGGATTGGGTCTAACAGGCACGTTGTTGATTTAGCCGAGGTGATGAGTTTATACAGCTCTTCCTGTCCTATACCTGTAAAGCAGTGAAAATCTAAATGTGAAGCTATAGGCTGAACTGGATCGTGAGATACTATTAGAGGTTGAACCTCCATTATTTTCTTCCTGATATTATTGATTTTTTCATTAAAGAAGTCCATAAAATCTTCACTTCTAAACTGTGATGGGATACTCTCTGCGGGCATCTTAGGTTTTGTTAGGCGAGCCACTGTACTAAATAAGAACCTGGGATTGTTTTGGTTTCTTGCTATCAGTTGGCTAAGATGCTCGGTCCTAGCAGTTTTTAGAGCCTGTCTATAGCTGCACATACTGTCTTTATACGCAATTCGAAAAACTTCTAATTTAGTTTTCCTCCATTTTCGCTCGAGGTTACGGGTTGCTCTCTTTAGGGCGCGAGTATGACTGTTGTAATGTGACATTACTAGTAATGTGACATTACTACCCCCTGGCATCAGTAGGCATGCTGTTATATCCAGGGTCCAGATCCACCTAAATTGGACAACTTCCCCACACACCTGGGTTATGGCATTGTATGTAGGTCATTGTTACTACTTGCACATTAACAGTTTCTGCACTTGCATCTACCTTCTTGAACTCTGTGTCCATTAACTTGTTTAATTGAGACTCCAGAGGGTTAAACATTATATTAATTCGATTTTTGAAATACATATTTTGATACACATATACACACGTGGACAAAATTATTGGTATCCTTCGGTCAATGAAAGAAAAACTCAATGGTCACAGAAATAGCTTTAATCTGACAAAAGTAATAATAAATAAAAATTCTATGAATGTTAACCAATGAAAGTCAGACATTGCTTTTCAACCATGCTTCAATGGAATTATTTTAAAAAATTAACTCATGGAATAGGCCTAGACAAAAATGATGGTACAGTAGGTACCCCTAACTTAATATTTTGTTGCACAACCTTTTGAGGCAATCAAACGATTCCTGTAACTGTCAATGAGACTTCTGCACGGCTCAGCAGGTATTTTGGCCCACTCCTCATGAACAAACTGCTCCAGTTGTTTCCGGTTTAAACAGCGCCTTTTCGGCATGTTTCAGCTCCTTCCAAAGATGCTCAATAGACTTGAGGTCAGGGCTCATAGGGCTCACTTTAGAATAGTCCAATGTTTCCTCGTAGCCATTTTTGGGTCATTGTCCTGTTGCAAGACCCATGAGCTGCGACTGAGACCAAGCTTTCTGACACTGGCCAGCACATTTCTCTCTAGAATCCCTTAAAAGTCTTGAGATTTCATTGTACCCTGCACAGATTCAAGATACCCTTTCCCAGATGCAGCAAAGCAGCCCCAGAACATACTGTAACAGAGCCATCTCCATGTTTCATAGGGACAGTGTTCTTTTCTTAAGATGCTTAATTTTTCCATCTGTGAATATAGAGCTGATGTGGAACTTTTATAAAGCAAAAAGTTCCATCTGTCCATAGGACATTCTCCCAGAAGCTTCGAGGCTTGTCAACATGTAGTTTGGCATATTCCAGTCTGGCTTTTCTATGATTTGTTTTCAACAATGGTGCCCTTCTTGCACGTCTCCCATGGAGTCCACTTTGACTCAAACAATGACGGATGATGCGACACTGATGTTCCTTGAGCCTCCAAGTTCACCTTGGATCTCTTTAGAAGTCTTTCTGGGCTCTCTTGTTACCATTCAGATTATCTGTCTCTTTGATTTGTCATCAATTCTCCTCCTGCAGTCACGTCCAAGGAGGTTGGCTACAGTCTAATGCATCTTACATTTCTGAATAATATGTGTAACTGCAGTCACAGGAACATCTAGCTGCTTGGAGATGGTCTTATAGCCTTTACCTTTAACATGCTTGTCTATAATTTTCATTCGAATCTCCTGAGACAACTCTTTCCTTTGCTTCCTCTGGTCCATGTTGAGTGTGGTACACACCATGTCACCAAACAACACAGTGACTACCTGGAGCCCTATATAGGCCCACTGACTGATTACAAGATTGTAGACACAATGTGATGCTAATTAGTAATTATAATTTTCATATCAGACTGCATCACACCACTCCGTCATGGATTATTTGTCATAACTGCATGAAATGATGGATTTTTAGCTTTCATTTCCTGATATTTACTGTTGTGTTAAATTTCAAACATGCCACCTTTGTCAAAACACACTTTTGTTAAGTAAACAAAAGTAATGGAATTGGTAGATTAAGGTAAATTACAGTAAAAAATAAAATAAAAAAAGTAAAAATTTGAGTGCATATCACATGTTTGCAATAGCTATATCAAACCCTGGACTTGTCACTGCTACTTGTACTGCAGATTCTCACATCTTCTACCTTTTCTCCATTGCTGTGTTGGAAGTGTGTTTTGCATCATTGTCTTTCTGCATGAAGAGTTTGTTCTCAATTAGACTGGATGCATGGCTCTGCAAACTGGCACACAGCATGTTTTTTGGGGGATTTCTGAGTTAATTCTGTTGCTACCATCAAAATTCAAATATTAAACAAAGGTTAGTGAGACCATTTCAGGAGCAGCCTATACAGTACCTCGCACTATATCTGCAGGGGTGCTGGAAGTGCTGCAGCACCCTCGCATTCTTACTACTGTACGTACTGTATGCTGCATCAATGGTGCATCAATGGAAGGGTGAAATCCTCCGTCAGATATAGCAGGGGGTTTCAGGGCTTGTTTCTGCAAGGGTTTTTGCTTCTGTTTGTTTTCCCACTAATTCAATGTCCATCCATCCATCCATCTTCTTCCGCTTATCCGAGGTCGGGTCGCGGGGGCAGCAGCTTCAGCAGGGATGCCCAGACTTCCCTCTCCCTGGCCACTTCTTCCAGCTCTTCCGGGGGGATCCCAAGGCGTTCCCAGGCCAGCCGAGAGACATAGTCCCTCCAGCGTGTCCTGGGTCTTCCCCGGGGTCTCTTTCCGGTGGGGCGTGTCCGGAACACCTCACAAGGGAGGCGTCCAGGGGGCATCCTAAATAGATGCCCAAGCCACCTCATCTGGCTCCTCTCGATGCGGAGGAGCAGCGGCTCTACTCTGAGCCCCTCCCGGATGACTGAGCTTCTCACCCTATCTCTAAGGGAGAGCCCAGACACCCTGCGGAGGAAACCCATTTCGGCCGCTTGTATTCGCGATCTTGTTCTTTCGGTCACTACCCACAGCTCATGACCATAGGTGAGGGTAGGAACGTAGATCGACCGGTAAATTGAGAGCTTTGCCTTTTGACTCAGCTCCTTCTTCACCACGACGGACCGATACAGAGCCCGCATCACTGCAGACGCTGACCCGATCCGCCTGTCAATCTCCCGCTCCATTTTACCCTCACTCGTGAACAAGATCCCGAGATACTTAAACTCCTCCACTTGGGGCAGGATCTCACTCCCAACCCTGAGAGGGCACTCCACCCTTTTCCGGCTGAGGACCATGGCCTCAGATTTGGAGGTGCTGATTCTCATCCCAGCCGCTTCACACTCGGCTGCGAACCTATCCAGTGAGAGCTGTAGGTCACAGGGTGATGAGGCCAACAGAACAACGTCATCTGCAAAAAGCAGTGACCCAATCCTGAGCCCACCAAACTGTACCCCCTCAACGCCCTGGCTGCGCCTAGAAATCCTGTCCATAAAAATTATGAACAGGATCGGTGACAAAGGGCAGCCCTGTCGGAGTCCTACTCTCACCGGAAACAGGTCAGACTTACTACCGGCAATGCGGACCAAGCTCCGACACCGGTTGTACAGGGACCGGACAGCCCTTAACAGGGAATCCGATATCCCATACTCCCGGAGTACCCCCCACAGGACTCCCCGAGGGACACGGTCGAATGCCTTCTCCAAGTCCACAAAGCACATGTAGACTGGTTGGGCGAACTCCCATGCCCCCTCCAGGACCCTGCTAAGGGTGAAGAGCTGGTCCACTGTTCCGCGACCCGGACGAAAACCACACTGCTCCTCCTGAATCCGAGGTTCGACTATCCGACGGACCCTCCTTTCCAGGACCCCTGAATAGACTTTCCCGGGGAGGCTGAGAAGTGTGATCCCTCTGTAGTTGGAACACACTCTCCGGTCCCCCTTCTTGAAGAGGGGGACCACCACCCCGGTTTGCCAGTCCAGAGGCACTGTCCCCGATGTCCATGCAATGTTGCAGAGACGTGTCAACCATGACAGCCCTACAACATCCAGAGCCTTGAGGAACTCAGGGCGGATCTCATCCACCCCCGGGGCGCCGCCACCACGGAGCTTTTTGACCACCTCGGCGACCTCGGCCCCAGAGATGAAAGAGTCCACCTCTACGTCCCCAGACTCTGCTTCCTCATCGGAAGGCATGTTGGTGGAATTAAGGAGGTCTTCGAAGTACTCTCCCCACCGACCCACAACGTCCCGAGTCGAGGTCAGCAGCGCACCATCCCCACTATACACTGTGTTGACCATGCACTGCTTTCCCCTCCTGAGACGCCGGATGGTGGACCAGAATCTCTTCGAAGCCGTCTGGAAGTCATTCTCCATGGCCTCCCCAAACTCCTCCCACGCCCGGGTTTTTGCCTCAGCAACCACCGAAGCTGCGTTCCGCTTGGCCTGCCGGTACCTATCAGCTGCCTCCGGAGTGCCACCAGCCAAAAAGGCCCGGTAAGACTCCTTCTTCAGCTTGATGGCATCCCTTACCGCCGGTGTCCACCAACGGGTTCTTGGGTTGCCACCGCGACAGGCACCGACCACCTTACGGCCACAGCTCCGGTCGGCTGCCTCAACAATGGAGGCGCGGAACATAGTCCATTCGGACTCAATGTCCCCCACCTCCCCCAGGACGTGGTTGAAGCTTTGCCGGAGGTGGGAGTTGAAGCTCGTCCTGACAGGGGACTCTGCCAGACGTTCCCAGCAGACCCTCACAATACGTTTGGGTCTACCAGGCCTGACCGGCATCCTACCCTGCCAACGGAGCCAACTCACCACCAGGTGGTGATCAGTTGACAACTCCGCCCCTCTCTTCACCCGAGTGTCCAAGACATGTGGCCGCAAGTCCGACGACACGACCACAAAGTCGATCATCGAACTGCGGCCTAGGGTGTCCTGGTGCCAGGTGCACATATGGACACCCTTATGCCTGAACATGGTGTTCGTTATGGACAATCCGTGACGAGCACAGAAGTCCAATAACAAAACACCGCTCTGGTTCAGATCGGGGGGGCCGTTCATCCCAATCACGCCCTTCCAGATCTCACTGTCATTGCCCACGTGAGCATTGAAGTCCCCCAACAGAACGATGGAGTCCCCAGGAGGGACGCCCTCTAGCGCCCCCTCTAGAGACCCCAAAAAGGGCGGGTACTCCAAACTGCTGTTTGGCGCATAAGCGCAAACAACAGTAAGGATTCGTCCCCCCACCCGAACGCGGAGGGAGGCCACCCTCTCGTCCACTGCGGTGAACCCCAATGTACAGGCCCCGAGCCGGGGGGCAATAAGTATGCCCACACCTGCTCGGCGCCTCTCACCGGGGGCAACTCCAGAGTAGAAGAGAGTCCATCCCCTCTCAAGGAGACTGGTTCCAGAGTTCAAGCTGTGCGTAGAGGTGAGTCCAACTATATCTAGCCGGAACTTCTCAACCTCACGCACTAGCTCAGGCTCCTTCCCCGCCAGAGAGGTGACATTCCACGTCCCTAGAGCCAGCTTCTGCAGCCGAGGATCAGACCGCCAAGGCCCCTGTCTTCGGCCACCGCCCAACTCACACTGCACCCGACCTCTTTGGCCCCTCCTACAGGTGGTGAGCCCATGGGAAGGGGGACCCACGTTGCCTCTTCGGGCTGTGCCCGGCCGGGCCCCATGGGTGCAGGCCCGACCACCAGGCGCTCGCCATCGGGCCCCACCTCCAGGCCTGGCTCCAGAGGGAGGCCCCGGTGACCCACGTCCGGGCGAGGGAAAACGTTTACCAAAGTTTGTATTCTTCATAGAGGTCTTTTGAACCACTCTTTGTCTGTTCCCTCACCTAGGACCAGATTGCCATGGGTGACCCTACCAGGGGCATGAAGCCCCCGACAACATAGCTCCCAGGATCATTGGGACACGCAAACCCCTCCACCACGATAAGGTGATGGTTCAAGGAGGGGCTAAGTATTGGATATTCCCCTCCTAATTCAATGTAATGCTTGAATTGCTGCATCCTCCTGACCGAGTGTAATAATGCACAGGATGGTACACATGAGAGAGCAGTTCCATGAGATCGAATCCTGGTGTGGATTTCATTTTATTAGTAGAATCAAATTTCCCACTTGCGCACAAAGTGGCGGTGACATGTCCTCGCGTCCCCCCTTGTGATTACACCCCTACTTTGATTAATTATAGTTGACCAATAATATCACCATCTCAAAATTTGTTCCCTTGGCGATGAGCAAAAATGTCTGGAATCATCAGCAGATCAATTCTTTCTCCATATGTTGACCTTTCCATCACTTTGGTAAAGGTTAATCTTGGTTCCAGGCTGGCCTTCTGATTCTTACTGCTGATGCGGTGACTAGTGATATAGCCACTACTTTTCTCCTCTCTGTGTTTTCTTTGAGCAGTGGATTGGGATACATTTAACCCTTCCATGTGGAAGTTATTGGTCATTAATGTTTGTCATCAAACTGCTGCTTTATTGTTTTCCTTGGGTGACCTGTTCCATCTTTGGTCATGAGTACGTTGGGCCAATCCCAGTGATTGCACAATGGTTCTGATCTCCTCTCACCTTCAAATTAGCTTCATAATGGCTCGTCATTGTGGCTCATGCTCTAGGTTGTTGGGGATCTGAGGATCTGGGATCGAACCCTGTCATTGGTGGGTTGCCACACCCAATACTACCCCAGTCAATGCATGCCATGCCAATCCCAAGCCGGGATAAAATGGGAGGGTTTTGTCAGGAAAAGACATCTGGTGTAAAACCTGTGCCAAAGTTGTGTGCAGATTGGGTGGTCCACTGTGGCGACCCCTTGAAGGGAGCAGCCGATAAACAAATCTGGTCTTCAGTTTTCTTTATCCTTTTTAATAACAATTGCAGTGTTCACATGTGAAACCCAGTGCTTGGAGAAAGAGTAGACATTCACAGCTATTACTATTTTATACTATTGTTTAAATAATCAGTCTAACAGAGCAACCCTGGCCAAAATGAAACACCTGAGAGGTGTGTGTTCCAATACTTTTCATCAAAAATGAGTCCAAACAAAAGGTTCCATATTCAAGTTGCAAAAGTAAGTATTACAGTTACCTATTTGAGTTTGTCCATCTTTGAAGCAGTTGCCCTGAGGTCGAGCTGGTGGGGTGGCGGTCTTTTCACACTGAATATAGTTTGGATCATCATTCTCCTCAACCGCAGCATTCAGCTGGTAAGAGGCAAAGATGATGGATGAGCTCAATGACAACATGATTATATAATCAGAATAAATTTCTCATCAGTGATCCATAAAACTCCAAAGGGACTAAGGAAACCAAGAGATAGAAACATGTTAGTATAAATCTTCCACATCGTTCGTTTAGATCCTCCTAAGCGACTCATTGAAGTATGAGTTTTGAGAGCACAGGAGATAATTAAACAGACCATGTGACAAATATCAGCGGGAGGAAATGGGAAGATAAATGTTGAGAAATATCAACTTTAAGGAAATCTTATAAACTGTATTGGCTGCAGTAATTAAGTAAAGAAAATACTTGAGCAAGAAGACTAAATTACTTCACATTGATTGCACTCACTGTTTTAATGCAGCACCAGAGAAAACGGGGATTTAGGGGAAAGCGCATAAGAACCCAAGTGCAATTGTTGGAAAAAAATATAACAGATTAAAAACTTTGAGCAACTTACAAATGATTCATAACTGTTACTTACGTATCGAGGAGGAATGAAGCCACCGTTCTCCAAGCTTCCATAACACTCAGCACCATACGATTCTCCAGTGTGTCCCAGATCCAGCAGAACCTCACGGTCCTTGGACAGCTCCGAGCCTTTCTTCCTAAGCATCAAGTACGTCAAATTCAACAGATCAGCACCACAGATGCAGCACTTCTGAACTTCAGTGCGCACCAATCACTGAACCTGGACATCCACACCAACTATATTAATGCATGTTATCAGCCACATATTTCTCAGGAAGCAGCTCTACATAAATCATTTCACTGAATTATGTGGAAAATCGAATTATTGTTGCACTCCAAGATGGGAAGAGCTAAGCAGATAACGGAGAAGAAAGCCCACTAAGTGTGTTCGGTGAAAGAGGTAGCAGACTGCAGCAGGATCTCTTATTCACTGCATTCCTCTGTCTCTGTAGCACTCCAGAGAGATGGGGAGAGAGAGAGAGAGAGAGAGGCAATAAGCGAACTACCATAACACTCCTAAAATAGGAGCAACAGATCCTCTTAATAGCAGGGAGACTGGTGCAAACCAAATATTAAATCAAATAGTTTATCAATCAATCCTATACTGTATATATTACACATCGCACCATATACAATATTACTAATTAATTTTTTGTTTGTTTTCAATAAATTGCAATGCAGTTTCAATTTGTAATGCAGTGCATTGCAGTTGTATTTCTATCTGTGGCATTATTTATCATTCCCACAAGCATCCGGTTCCACACACCCTGCCATTTTACTGGGATGCTTATATTTGTACATGTTGCATTACCTCATGCGCCACACACTTGCTCTCACCCTGTCTTAATAGCTCACACTTGCCACTGATGTTACTGCAGTGATGCAGAGTAGTGGGAGGTGTCTGATGGCGGGTGGTAATGGAGCAAAGACCAAATAAGCTCTTCTAGGCAAAAGACAGCACTGGAACTGGAAACAATGGAATACTGGTTGTGGCAGCATATTTACAGTATCCCTCTAGAACAGGGTTATGAAGTGACTGCAGGGGGGACGGCGATAGAAAAAATGCAAAAAAATACTCACTCATTCACTCATCTTCTATACCGCTTTATCCTGTATTCAGGGTTGCAGGGACCTGGAGCCTATCCCAGGAGGCTTAGGGCACGAGGCAGGGTACACCCTGGACAAGTACCAATCCATCGCAGGGCACACACACACACACACATGTTCATACTCTGATGAGCTTTATAACTGATTAATGGGGGAAAAGTAGAACTTCTTCCTGTGATTTCCTCCAGTTTCCTCTCACAGTCGAAAAACATGCAGATTAGGCTAATTGGTGTTTACAGATTGCCCATATTGTGTGAATAATGACCTGTGGTCGTTGTACAAATGGGAATAAATACAATGGCCATTATCTCTAGTTGGACTACAGAGTTTCCTAGATATAGCGAAGTTGAACTTGAAGACAATATCACTGACATAGATGTCAACAAGTCCAGTTCTTTTTTGCAAAACAAGATCAAATATTTCTTGGCAAAAGCAATTAGTCCACTAGAACTGGTCAAGTGCCGTGCGATTGGACTGCTCAGTGAAATTAATGTTAAGTGCACTGTGAAAAGCTTGTTCAATATCACAACACAAAAAGCATGTTACTAGTAAAGAATATAATACCTCCTACTCCTAGGAGAATATAACTCCTACTGTTCTATTCCTTTGCCTGACTGTGCTTGCATAAGTATACCTGGGGACTACTTGGAGAACAATCTTTAGCTGCAATTATAGCTGCATGTCTTCTGGGATTCCTCTTTATTAGTCGTGTACAAGTGATGGCTTCGGCAGATAACTGTACCGGTTAAAATGTTTTCTATTAAAAGTAAGTAGTTTAAACTGAAAAATTTGGTCTTTAGTTTCCAGATCAAGACAGTATCCAGTGCACAATGCAGTAAAATGTATGATCTTTTATTACAAATCATCTCTAGTGACTTGGTGGTTGTGCATAATTATGTAATCATACAGAAAACAATATTACATAACTAAAAATTGTGATAGAAATTTGATAGAACAAATTGTGGTGGTATCTCATGTTATACAATTTTTATGGACTCAATAATTGAGTCTTGAGCTTACTGGCTGTGTTGATGTCAAAGATGTCTTTAGAGCAGAAGGGCAATAATGAAATAAGGAATGAACAGATGGTTCATGTTTGTTTTGTGAATTGCTTTACTGGTTTTGTCTACCTTGTTCAAGACAGCAGTGAGTCTCCAGTACCCTTGTAAAATAAGCAGAGACAGTGATAGCACTGAGTCAGGAGTTACAATATTGCAATTCATTGTATAGCATAAAAAAAGAATATAAGTGCTGAACATATTTTTATGTGCTAGAATTTGATTTATTCAAATGTATTCTAATTATATTCATCACATACACAATACAATATGAAGTAAAAGGCTTGTATGACCGGCCATGACCTAAAAATGAGGTATTTAAATAAAGAATATAAATATAATTCAAGTATATAATAAAAAAAGAAAATGTTCAAACAAAGAATATGAAATAATAATATAATAAAAATTATACAAATATAGAAAATATGGAATTTTTTGCTGCAGAATTTAGTTTGTGTACACCGGAGGTTTGACACCCACCCCATTTGCTGTAATAACCTCCCCTTTACTCAGAAGGCTTTTCTCTAGATTTTCTAGTGTGGCTGGTGCAATTTGTGCTCTTTCAGCCACAAGAGGTCCGTTACTGAGGTCACATGAGGAGGGCTGGGGTGCAGTTATCATTCCAAATGTGTTCTGTGGGGTTGATGTCAGGCCTGTATATAAAGGCCACTTGATTTCTTTCACTCTAACCTTGGCAGGGTTTACGAGTTTAAGTCCTACCTTCAGAGTTTCAGTAAAGAGAAATTGTAATGACAAAACATACAAATATATGCATCCAATTTATGCTCATTACAAAAGTTTATAGGACACCAACACGTTGGTGTGACTGTCGGGTGGCCTCAATTTTTACTATGTTGTAGATGCACTGTATGGTGCAAAAAAAGAAAAAAGAAAAGAAAAAAAAAAAAAAAAAAAAAAGGTAGATTCTATAAATTTTACGTGACCAATTTTAGCTGCATACACAGCACAGGTTTCTACCCATGCTTGGTGGGTTTCCAACAGTCCAAACACATGCAGATTAGCCTAATGTTCCAAATTGCCTGTTGTGTCAATGAGTATGTGCTTGTTTATCCTAAGCATGCAAGGTCTAACTGCATTGGGTGTAAGGAAATTCTTTCACTATAAAACACGTCATTTCCAAAGTAAATTTTTTTTAATAATGCAACTTCAACAAGCATTTAAGCATCTGTAAGTGATCGCCATTTCATTTTATTTAAGTACATTTCATAAACAAAGTTGACAGTTCAGCACTACCCTTCCAGGTTGGACAATTCTTAACATAATTCCAGGAATTTTAAATCTTCTTAGTTGCTTTCATTTCTTGATGTACCCAGCAGCACAATGAGTGGTTAGCACTGTCCCCAGGGTTTGATTCCCACTTTGGGTCTGTGTGCATGGAGTTTGCGTGGTCTCAATGTTTTATGGGTTTACTCCCACATTCGTTTAGTGGGTGAGTAAAGTGGCACCCTTTACGCTCCCATGCAGTGGATGTAAAATTATTTTTTTGGGAAAAAAGCAAAAAATTTTAAATGTAGATCTGCAGTAGGCTTAAGCGTGGCAAAATTTCTACACGTAAAAGCACTGTAAAGAACTTCGGGTTTTCATTAATGAGTCTGAAGACATACTGTACTTTGTATTTGTTTATTTACCATTTACAAAAAATGTTATTGAGAGAACATTTCTTTAAAAAAAAAAAAAAAAGTCAAACAAAAAAAACTAAACATGCAGCATTTAGTGACAGACTGGGTTACCTTATTAATAATGCCAAAGCATACAAATAAAACTAAATACACACAGACTATGTACATATTAATTACAAATATGGCTTAAAAAGGGGGGGGGGAGTGGGGAGAAAAATGCATTTATACATTTTCATCATTCCAACTCTAATCCATCATTGCCCAACAATGTCCAAATATACAGGTTACATTTAATTTCAGCAAACTTCTATAACTTATAACATTGCATCAAGTTATAACTTGCAAATACTGTCAAAGTGCACACAAACCTAAAACCAGCCACCAGAAATATTTCCAGAGAGTACTTCATAATAATCATAAAAATTATGGAATGGCTAATAATTTAAAAAGGAAATGTTTAAAACTTTTCTTTAAAAAAAATTATTATAAAATGATAGAAAAGCATGAATAATCCAAAATGGAAAATGTTCAAGAGCATAATTACTGGTGTAACATGACCAAACAGACCATTTGTTTTACATTGGACAGAACATGCGGGTCTCAGTATAGTTGCTGTGTAACCGTCAAGCAAACTCATCTAAGTGATTGTATCTGCCATAAATAACATTTAATCAGTTTTACACACCAAAACTTAAACACTGGTTGGCAACATAAATACAAACAAAACTGCTAATAAATTTTAAGGATTGCATGGCTGAAAAGAAGAGTTAGGACCTAAAATTAACTGTTAAAGTTGGAGTAATGGTGAAGAAAGAGTATGGCTTTAGAAAAAATAAAAAAAATAAAGTGGAAATCAATGCAATACTGTGCGTGGAAATTTTCACATGACAGCTTCACTGTTATGATGTTCTGTGATTCAGGGATATCAGCATGTCACACTCTTCTTTCTCTTTTGAATATATATTGAATAATGAACAGTAGGTTCATGGGAAATGCATAGGGAAGAAAAAAATAATGAATTGATTCAATGAATGATGAATTCTCTGTCCCAATGCAATTTACATTCATCCCATTAGTAAAACCACTATTTTTATTTATATATAAATAAATGTTAGTAAAAGCAATGCTGAATATCAACTTAAAAAATCTAATATGTGCAATCTTGCATTCTGGTTGAAACAAGCATTGTCCTTCATTGATACCCTGCCCCTTAATTTCCCTCTTTTTTTTCCTTTGTGCACTGCTGAATACAGGTGGTTTTGCCCATCTATTCAGCATCAACAGTAATCTACTTTTAGCAGCCATAACATAACCATGTTAGGTTTTTAGTAACAATCAACACAGTAAACCATCGACTGAAGTTCATCAACAAGTACCTTTGCATACATAACATATGGGTTTTAGTGAGGTATTTAATGAAGAGAGCTTTACAAGGAGGAAAGTCACATTACCTAAGCACTTTGTATTTACACATCTGTGATGAAGCATTTGGATTTCAATAAATGACTTCCATTCGTAGCCAATCACCACATGCACAGTGTTTACAGCTCATTCTGTTTTTTCTCCCATCTCTAGGTCAAAATGCTTAGTGTACTATAATTCAAATATCTGTGCAATTTGTTTATATGGTGGTTATGTCCCCACACAGCCTGCTGTTCATACCTACATTAATAGCAGGAAGATGTGTCAATTGCATGTCCCCAGTCTATTATGGCCTGATTGACATGCTCTCAGCACCATGGCTCTCTAGTGCACCTCCCTCTATGTAGACTGTCACTCCTCTGCCAGGCACTCCTCATTAGCTCCAATGCCTCCCTGCACCTCTTCTGCATCAGCTCGTCTGATACACCCTTACGAGCCAAAGAGACCTGAACAACAGATTCAAGGAGAAGACAATATGAAACACATTACCAGATATTAATATATATCTGAAAACATTAATATACAGAAAACAAGTTATTCGATTATTTTTTCTTAAAGGAAAAAAAAAATGACTTGCTTGTTATTTTCAAAATGTACAATGGCTTGCAAAAGTATTTGATCCCCTTGAACTTTTCCACATTTTGTCACATTACAGCCAAAAACATGAATAAATTTTATTGGAATTCCACGTGAAAGACCAATACAAACGCTGTCCATCTAATCTGACTGAGCTGGAGCTGTTTTGCAAAGAAGAATGGGCAAGGATTTCAGTCTCTAGATATGCAAAGCTGGTAGAGACATACCCTAAAAGACTGGCAGCTGTAATTGCAGCAAAAGGTGGTTCTACAAAGTATTGTCTCAGGGGGCTGAATAATTACGCACACCCCACTTTTCAGTTATTTATTTGTAAAAAATGTTTGGAATCATGTATGATTTTCGTTCCACTTCTCACACGTACACCACTTTGTACTGGTCTTTAACATGGAATTCCAATAAAATTTATTCATGTTTGTGGCTGTAATGTGACAAAATGTGGAAAGGTTCAAGGTGGCCGAATACTTTTGCAAGCCCACTGTATATAGTACATAAGTTATAAATGTTCCTTTTCCTCTCGATTACCAATTTAATCTAGATGTTGGACTATTTTCACATTTAGTCATGGATTGATACATTACCTATAGTGCCATTCAGTTACACGCTCAAACATAAGTTTCTAATCTGCGGTCAACGCCATCATGTATGTCATTTTACCGACTGCCATCTAGCTGGGCCAAGACTTTGCAGCAACTCAGGATAACTGTGTCACAGAGCTGTAATGGAACTTTGAATGTCTACTACCTCTACACTAGATTTATCATTAGCCCATGAGACACCACATACCATGGGTTCTTTTAATAAAATTAGATCTTGAAATGGTTACCTGAAAAATAGATCTCCACACAGAATCAAGCTCCTCCAAGAGCCGATCCCTTTCCCCACAACCACTGAAATAAAGAACCCATGGTGGGAGGAAGTAAGCGCGGTCAGCTGCAAATTCCTACATAAGAAAAGCATAAAGACAATGTTAGGCATCAATAAGAAAACACATTGTACAACACACACACAGTATTTGAATGCTCTAGCAGGAACAAGTTAATTGGGAGCGCTAAATGAGGAAACGGTGTGGATATGCTGATCTCTCTTACAATAACACAATATTCTTTGTCGTCCTCAAGGCAAACTGCAGTGACATCACTGACATCAGCTGCACCAAGTGACCGAAAAAAACTGGTCTGGCAATCCTGATGACACGTCAACAACTTCTGGTCTGTTAGAACTAGGCAGCATGGCATACAAGGTGTTGGTGCGACTCCCTGTGGAATCACCTGAGAGACAGAAGATATGAAGAAAAAGTAAAGTAGGGAGACCAAGATAACACCTTCAATGAAATTACCAAATGAAAACAAGTTTCAATGTTTAAATAAAATACACAACTGGTGGCATCATGAGATATTATATATACTTCTTTTAATGATGGACACAGTAGGAAGGTAAAAACATCAGTGAGAAATTATGTGGATATATTATATATTTCTGATAATGAGTTTTAACACCATGTTAGATATGAATCTGTGCAAGTGTGAGCAAAGGGGTGAAAGTATGCAAAAAAAGAATCACTAATTAATTATGGTCCATTACACAGCAATAATTTGTGAACTGTGAATGAATAACAGACAACTCGAGGCAATGAAGATATGTTGCCAAACTGTGTATCCTTCATATGCAAATTATGTTAATTCAATCATTATTAAAAATCATGTTCATGTATGTTGTTAAATGTTTTATTAGGCTAAATAATAATAATAATAATAATAATAATCATACTACAACTGCTGTCAGATGGTTATTAATATTACCACTACTACAAGTAATGGACTAGAAGATCAGACATCAAAATGGCTAAAGGGTGGTGGGTGTATCAATCCAAGGTTAACTTACTCCTTTAGACACAGCCTGACAGATAAGCTGCATCCATTCTGCCATTTCCAGCTCATTTTCTGCACTCAGCTCTAGAGGAGGCCGTGCTGTCAGAATCACCTGGAACGCATGTGGCCTCTCTGTGCTGTTTGAGCGTCTGCAGCCTCCACAGTGCTCACCCCTGCAGAGTGTACATACACACACACACAACTAATGCAAATAGGTACACAGCTAGACAGAGACCCTGAAATATCTGTCTGGCTAAAACAATTAATAAAAACTACTGATTTAGGTAAACATGCTTACCCCATGGTAATTGACATCAGTGGAGTAACATCAGTCCTTTCAGCATACAGGAAAAGGATGCCACTGCTGTTTAGATCAACATCAAACATGGAACAGACAGTGTATGTCATGTATACTTTTAATATTGAATAGAAATCATGCAAATTAATTCACAGTTCCAGAATAAATTACAAGTTTTGTTTGTTTGGCTTATCGCTGACCTTCACAATTTACCATAAACTGTGAAGGTCAGCGATAATTGTTTTACAATGCCTGACTTCTGTTTGCACCAATATCTTCCAGTTAGGTTCCATATGTTTTAATCCTTTTAGCTGGCAATCATTTAACATCAGGTAAAGACATGAATTACTGTCTAGTACTGACGGTAATAATTGCTGAATGAAATAAAATCCAATGGAGTTTTTGTTAATAAAAACTCAACATTTAGTATACAACAGCTAGTTCTTACTGAGTAATCCAACTGGATGAGAGGCATGCCACACTGGTGATAAAAGGGACGTTTACGTTTAATTATATGCAACACTCCGCATCATGGTGCTCTGATAACCGTTAATTTCACTAGTTCGATCGCCAGCATGGAGGACAGTAGGTCTTTATGGTCTGCAGTACTGAGGAGAGCAGCATCCAAAATTTACATTTAAAAAACAGAATCACTTCCAGGAAGAAAACACATCTGATAACGTTGTCATCTTCGAAGCAATTATTAATGAGACGCGTTGTTTAAGTCATTCTAAAATTACCGCAGTGTTGTTTTACTAATGCCTAAGGAGAGCTACAAAAATAATTAGCTTCTAACACACAGCTGAATTCCAAAATGCTCTCTAGCCACTAAACAAGGACGCTACATGGCAGGTGGAAGCTAGTGCACTAGCTTTCTACTTAACCCTATTTGGGATTAAACCCCAGTAAACCTGGCGTCAATATAGCGGTTATTCTAAAGCGGAAATATAAAGAAAAGCTTTTTGATGCCTTCTAAACTTGTATAGTACCTTTGTGCCTAAAGCCACATCAAAGTTGTACTGATATCCAGCACAACAGCGCACTCCAATTTCATATTGCTTAGTGAACACAAACAGCTGAACAGACACAGGATAAAAGTGAGTGGTTAGAATGTACATGTGTGTAGGATTTGTACAGGAGTTCTGCGTTTCAGTGAGTAGAGGAAAGGGAAAATAGGGGAGAGATGTGAGCCAAGGGTTGCACATGTGTATGCATAAATGTGCATATTCAAATAAAAGTATTTGACAAGTGAAAGGGGTGAAGCAAAAAAAGAACAATCCTATTCAAGTAATCCCTAGCCTGCATTTATACTATACTATAAATAGTAGCATTTTGATTGAACTTGCATTTTAACATCCCTATTTTATATGGAATTATGTGTTGAGCATTCTATCCCGATATGGAGTTCTGTAGATAAAGTTGTAAATAACATGGCAGGAGCATCGTCAGAGGCATTGTCAGAGTCTGATACACTGAGAGATGATCATTTGAACATTTATTAATTGAGATATGTAGTCTGAATAAAAATATATATAATTTTCACAGTAGCCAATTTGACTGCTGATGCCAATGTTAAACTTGACCAAAAATATGGCACTGTTTACAGTATAGGTATCTGACGCAGTATAGGTCATGTGACGACAGGATCTCTATGGCACTTGCTGCTATACCTGAGCACAAGGTAACAACTCTTCCACAGCTCCTTCCCCAGGTATGAAGTTCCTGCTCGATATAGAAGTGCTCCCTCTTTGGTGCTGGCCGACTTCCCTGAGCCTGATGGAGAGGTTGGAGTGCTCAAACCCACTTCCATGGGGTCTTCCCAGTGAACCAGGGAATAGAGACGGATACTGACCTCCGATACCTGCTCAGATACAGATAGTGCATCCTCACCAACATTGTAAAATCGAAGAGTAAACATTATTTACGGGAACACCAACAAGATAAAAATTTAATTAGATACAAAACTAGACCAGACTTACTATACATCAATCAGTCATGACATTAACACCATCTGCCCAACACTGTGCAAGTTTCTCTTGTTCCACCACAACAATTCTGACCTGTTAAGGCATACACTCTACAAGACCTCCGAAAGGTGTGCTGCAGTATCTGGTAGGAAGATGTTAACAGCCTGTCAGTTGCAAGCAGGGGCTTCCAACACATTCCACAGATGCTCAATCAGATTGAGCTCTGGGGAATTTGGAGGTCATGTGAACATCTTGAACTCTGCGTCATGGTCTTCAAACCATCCCTAAAGAATATTTGCAGTGGCAGGGCACATTATCCTGTTGAAAGAGGCTACTGCCACTAGGGAATACCATTGCCATGAAGGGGTGTACATGTTCTACAACAATGTTTAGGTAGGAGATGTGTGCCAAAGTAACATCCACATGAATTTTCCCATCATACTGTCTCCACTGGCTCGTCTTCTTTACATATTGCATCCTGGTGCCATGTGTTCACCGGGTAAGCAATGCACAGGAACCCAGCCATCCACATGATGTAGAAGAAAACATGATTCATCAGACCAGGTCACTTTCTTCCACTGCTCCATGATTCACATTTTCAATCAAAAGACAGCTTAAACCCTTTCAGCAATTTTATCTGCTACAGATCTTCAGTGGGATTGGACCAGATAGGCTACCCTTTGCCCCCCCATGTGAATCAAAAAGCCTTGGGTGCCCAGAGTCCTGTTTGTCTTCCTTTGAATCACAGAAGGTGTTTATGACTACTAATGTCTACTGGGAACACCACGAAAGACGAAAGCTTTTTGGCGATGCTCTGACCCGACTGTGTAGCCATCATAATAAGGTCCTCAACAGAGTCTCTCGGACCTTTATGCCTGCCTGTTGGTCACGCACTGACAGTTTACTTGCTATATAATACATCTCACTTCTTGCTATATAATACACTCACACTCTCATTGATCACTCAGGTTTGTTGACGGTGAGGTGATTGTTTGCTTTAGATCTCAGGGAGCCCTCATGTTTGTGTTTCCTTCTGACTCTCACTTTTAGTCATGTTAACATGCTGGTGTCTCTGCTTGTACTCTACAGTAAATATACATTCATATTATGTGACTGTATCCCTCTGCCCTCCGGACCTGTCTGACTCATCCTGGTGCCCCGCTTCTGCTTGGAGATCTCGTCACATGGATGCCCAGTGTCTCTCTTTGGGATGCGTCTGGTGTCTGGAAATGATTCTCTCTACTTAGAAGATGGTTCCGGCCTCGACTGGTGTTGGCAGCTGTTTCTCTGGGGACTTGACAGTTCGATAGTTCAGGACTGGAACAACAAGTCTACCTGAATCTCCAATAACTACCTGAAGTCCATATTAACATCAATTATTATAGCTGAACTGCCTGCCACCTAACGCACTGTATAAATGCAAATCATTTCCTGCTTTCTGTTTCACCCAAATGAGGATGGGTTCCCTGTTGAGTCTGGTTCCTCTCAAGGTTTCTTCCTATTACCATCTCAGAGTTTTTCCTTGCCACTGTCGCCTTCGGCTTGCTCACCAGGGACTATCTGACCATTTTGATTCATACACATTCCATACAAACTTAAATAATTCTTTTGATTGTGTAAAGCTGCTTTGCGACAATGACAATTGTTAAAAGCGGTATACAAGTAAAAATTTAATTGAACTTCATTACAGGTGGCCAGTGTAACTTGACCAGTCAAGGTGACCAGTTTCATTACCATAACCTGAAAAACACTGACAGGTGATGACTGATTCAACTATACAGTACTTTTATGACAAAATGGGGTAATGTAGCACAGTGTAAGCAGTACAGTACAATGGAGAGGCATTGCTATGGTTAAAGAAAAAGAAATTCTATACTTATGCAACTATGCCAGTAGTGGGGAAAATGTAAACATAATTTGTAACTATATTTCAAAGTACATAGGTATTCCAGCTCCACCTACCTCACAATGTGACTCTTGGCACACAAACTTGGTCAGAGCCAGCCTTTCCATAGTTGCATCAGTCAGGACAGCAGGGTAAGGCAGCTCAGTACCACTTATCATTGCTGACTTCAGCATGCTTAGAAACCAGCTACAATGTGGAGACAAGAGTGGATGGAGAACATTGTGAGTTTCAACATACACCATCAGTTGTCGCTTCATCTTGAGTGGTTAACAGTGCTAAATAGATTGATGTCCAGCAGTCAGTTATTATGCTTTTTAAAAGGTTGACAGAAGGACATAAAACATATGTGACAGGAGTTGAACAAAAGCTGCACAAGGTGAACAATAATGGCCCCATTATCTTTTTGATTAGGTTTTTTTCCATCAGCAGGTATAAAGAAATTAATGGAAATGTAAAAGCAATATAGCATAATTCAGACTAACATAGTGAGTGAACAATCTGCAGTATCCAGAAGAAATTGCCGTCTTCTATTGGTGCACACCAGCGTGACAGTCTGCTGGTCCAAACCCACCTGAGGAACACAATCAATTCAAGTTAATACTAATAATAGATTACAACTCCGCAGGTTGCACTGCCTGTACACACACACACACACACACACACACACACACACACACACACACTCACACACTCACACACTCACACACTCACACACTCACACACTCACACACTCACACACACACACCACTGTAAATGATAAACTCGTCTTCAAAAGAAATCAAGCACTCATAAAATAATATATTAACTCACAGATATGTAATCGAGTTCACTGTAAGACACAGCTTCCTCCACATTATACGGCTTGTCTGCTGCTCCTGAAAAAGTAGCACACAATTATAAAATAAGGCCCATGTAAAGTATTTTAATTAATTATTATGAGAAGGTCTGCTTCATTAGGTTGTGGAAACAGACTTTACCTTTCCGTAACAAGTAAATATAACAGTCTGTTAGCAGCAGAAACAGAGGCTGTAGGTCCCCCTCCATGTGGCCTGTAGTCATTCTCACCATCTGTGTAGGATTAACAAATATTTTAACCATACATTCCATATGATGGATTTGAAAGATTTATTTCATATGCGTTTTATCCGGGTGCTATCTGCCCTGCGTTTCTTTTTTCAATTATCATACTCCCTTATCTAGATATGAGCCTGATAAACAAGATCTAATAAAATGGCTGTAAAATATATTTGAATTAGAAGTAACGTCCATTATAAAAGATTTTAGACATACCTTACAGAGTTGCTCTTCATTCTCCCGGAAGACATGGATCATAAGTAGTAGTAGGTGATTATTATCGACCCTGAAAATAAAAGAATGAAAAAACAATTTAACTTTTATCTGAACATCATCTCTCTCTGTAGGATGTCCAAAAGACAGGAAGAGTATTAAACAATGGCTGTTGCCTTTTGTCGGACCTAAATTCTGCAGGATGGGAACACTCTGGTAGATCAGACCATTCTCCAGCTCCCTTTTCTTCAGTTTTAATCTGAGCAAGACCATTTGGCTGCTTTATCTCAACAGTTCTCCTCTCTTCTATTTCGGAGGCTGCAACCTGTTCTGCTGTCTCTCCTTCTCCATCATCTTCATGGCCACCGTAATCAGCCTGCGACTGGCCATTCCCTGCAGAGTCATGGTGGCTACCACTCTCGGTAGCAGCATCTGCACTGTGGGTGGTAAAGCAGTAGAACTGTGCAGAAGTTGCTGGGGCCACAAGGTGTGACTGCGAGTCTGGATCGGGAGGCTCCCCGCCTTCGTCCTCCCGAAAGGACTGATGCTGAAGTTGAGATGTGGCTGAATTAATGCCAGTTACGCATTCCTTTCCTGCATCTTCCTCTTCACCTTGTCTTTCCCAGCTCTTTCCATCCAGAGCCCCGTTTAACCTATCCATTACATCTCTGAGTGGCTGGCCTACGCTGTCCATTGAGGTGTCGGTCATTTCAGGGAGCCTCAACAGGGCCTCGACGCTCTCACCGTTCTCTGCCACTGCTCGAGCTGAGCCGTCCAGAGATTTAACGTTACCCCCAACAGTTCTGTCCTCCTTGTTGATCTGAAGAGATTCCTCTTCACCTTGCTCTGGCGAGGGCATGCTCTGGCCACTGCTCACAGAGTCAGTTGATCCCCTTCCACGGCGTTTCTTACTTGGTTTCCTCCTTCTGACCATCCTAAGAGAAATAGGGTTAAAAGAAAAAAAATTCTCTTTTTTTTTTATTACCATAACATACATTTTTAATTAGTTGAACCATAAGAACATAATGTAATCTTTGACCAGCTGTTTATCTAAGCAAATCAGGAAAGATGACAGACGTAGCTCCTCTTAAAATTTTTTTAAAAATTAATAAATAAATAAAACAGTTGAGTCATTGCATAACTTCTGTTCTTCTGCTCATTACTCAACAACTTCTGCTCGTCTGCTGTTTTTCTAACAACTAGAAATCAGAGCAGATGCTTTCAACAGGTTCTCAGTATTGAGAATACAGTAGATTAAACAAACTGCATACTAACAGCATTCCAAGGATGATTTACAGTTATAGATACCGATCCTCAGACATTGTGTACCATTTTAGTTTAGTTTTTACTGTACTACGGTACTTACTTACTGTGCTCTTCAGTATAGTAATATTTAATTTGGGACATTTCCTATGAGCAATACTGAGCTAACTGGAGGATCAGATTAGTCAGAATCAGCTTGGTATGTCACTTCCCTTAAAGTCCATAAAACTGACGCGTACCTAATGACCTCCAGCTCTGTGCTGGTGCTCTCTGTATCATCCCAAGCAGGAATATCACGGCGGCTGGCTGTGTGTACCGGTGTAACATCTGCCGAGGTGTTCGTGTCAGAGTCTTCGTTAAAAGGGTTGTAGCGAAACGTAGGGCTGCGCGACAGAGAAGTGCTCCTGACTGGAGTCGCTGCTGTTTTGACCACAGACTCGCTGATTACTGTTTGGGGGTCTGAGGCTGTGGAGCGAGGACCACTGACAGGATCGGTTAGATCTCCTTCTGCAGAGAGAAACAAGTGTCATTTAAACATGGAGCAATATACAATTTAACCACAGATATTAAGCAGTAGCGGTGCTTTTATTACATCAGCATGAACAGAGTTTGAAAGAGCATTTGTAGACACTGCTGCTGAACTCCAAAAAAAAAAAAAAAAAAAAAAAAAAAAAAAAAAAACTCCACACTGACAGACAAATACACGAACACTATATATTTAAAAACAAAGGCGTAGGCATGGATTGAACCAGAGTAAAATAAGCATCCAACAAGGTTTATAATAAAATTAGCATGGAGAAAGCAAGCGAGTGCTGCACTTTGAAGATAGCAATCTAGAGAATTTGCTGTGCTTTTGTTTGAAATTGCTTTTGAATATGCTACCATCAAAAAAAATGTATGATGCTCGTTAAGAACATTGGTTCAAGCCAGGCCACAGACATGCATTGCTGCCACACACATGAGCTGCAATAAAAGAAAGGAACAGCGACACCAGGCAAGCAACATTTTAGACAAAGAGGGCTTTTCCTGTATGTTTTAGCACAAATCCCGGTTTAGTACCAAACAACCCTCTCTCTCTCTCTCTCTCTCAAGTATCACATGAATGATTTCCCGACTTTCTTTACCATTCAAGATGCACAATGTTAAAGTAACAAAACAACTTATTTTTGCTTCATGTTTGAAAGAAGTATTGGAAACCAATACCAGAATGCTTTCAAGTTTTTTAAAATCCTGACCATTTTATTGTCCCTATAGCCAAGGACAATATAAAGCTACACAAACATGCATCCTTAGCCAAGTCTGTGGGAAAATGGGCATGCAAGATGGTGTGAGCTTTTGATGTGGGAGCTGGAAGAGAAGAAGGCATGATGGGTGTGGGAAATAACCATGTCCCACCTTCCCAGTCTGCACATGGCATTGACTGCAACACAGGGAAGATGTCACCAAAATCATAATCTAAAAAAAAGGAGGGATAAGACGCAACATTAGACAGAAAAAAAATTAAACAGACAGAAAAAGGGTCGTGACAAAAAAAAAAAAAAAAAAAATGTATATGAATATGAAATAAAGGCATGAAATCCACACTGATATGAACAGTTAAAGGTAAAATAGAGAACACCATGTAAGAAATTGTGAATAAATGTAATTAATGAAATGTACAGCCTTCATGAATCTCGAGAAACAATTCTGAATATTTTTTTTGGAGAATAATCAGTGTTGTAGGAGCCATAAAATCAGAAAATACTTGGAACAGTAATTAAGAATGAGAGACAAAGAAGAAGTTGAAAGAGCGTACCTTCACTAGAAGGGGCAATGGCACTGTCATCCCACTCAAGATTGGTAGAGTTGAATGAGTGCAGAGACAAGCTATCAGAACTGGGCAATCTCTCCTCAAAATCCAAAAGATTCTGTGGTTTGTAGTAGTCTGGCATGTAAGGTGCCACATCCAGGTATGGAACATCCTGGGAGCAGAGAATACATAGAATTTAAAAAGACCAATTATAATCCATAATTATAAGCATAGTTTGTCACCAGGGGTGGACAAAGGACAAATTAGCCTGTTAGGTAGGACAAGAAGTATTTGCGACCAGGATATTAGTGTTTACTTTTTGCCTAGTTTTCTGGGGGGAAAAAAATGTGTAACAACCAAATAGAAAAAAATTTAATCCATGCCTTGAACAATATGATTTGTAAAAACTTTGTTGTTGTCGTTGGTTGTTTTTGGTTTGGATATTTATTTAAACTTTGTGGCATTGTGAAACACTTTAATGCTGTTACCATAGAGCAAAAAATTCAGACCAAATCCCACCATCTGCTGCAATACACACAACAGCTGAGGTGTGATCTGGCTAGTGGCAAAAAAGATTAGTATTTTTTTTTAATTAGCTGGATGAAACAATATGAATGGATGACTGAAAAGATTTTCAAAATCAGGAAAATGTAAGCATTTGGAAACACTTAAAGTAAAATTTTATTGAATATATTTATGATAGTAGGGTGGGAAAAATATAAAAATTTGTTCCATCACGATACAAAACCGTCACAAATTGTAGCTCTTAGTTTCTTTTACGCCAGCAATTTTTATACAATATACCAGTCATGTCATATAATCAAAAAACTGTTCTCCAACTCTAAGATTTATTTCCTTTCTCTCTCTCTCTCATGAATGTGCTTTAGCAACATAGCAGACCTGTGCTGAATAATATAAATGTAAAAAATCCCTACACTACGACAATCAGTTGGTTCCCAGGAATCCAAAACATGGGACTTAGCAAGTAAAAGCTGTTGAGCTCACTAAGTGGGAGCTAATACATAATCCATTAACTATTTGTCCACCCCTGAACCAGGTTGGTGTTTTTACTCACAATAGATAAATAAATAAATAAATAAATAAATAAATAAATAAATCATCAATATGTAAAACATATTGAAACAGCCAGTCTAAACTAGGAATGGGCAGAAGAGTGAAGAAACATACCAGTTCGAGGTCAAAGCGGATGAACTCCAGCCCCGAAACAAGTGTAAGGAACAAAGTGAGGTGGTCATGGCTGCAAACCAGGGCATTTCTAGAAAATAAGGGCCATATTTCTAATTGTTTACAAGGAGAACAAGGAGAAAAGCAAAACTCTACATTCAATGCAAAACCAATGTAAAGGTCACAAATTGGAAAGTAAATGCAAACAAAGCAATGCAGTCATCTTTGCATGGTTAACAACTGATACACATCAGTCAAACAAATAAGGTGTTGTGGTCTCTGCACTAATCAGGCCTAGTGAAGATAACATGGCCTCTGAGCCCGTCAGTTCTACTAAAGGAAGTGTAGCTGCTGTGCCAGCCAGGCCTCAAAACTGACACCCATATATATAGCAGTATCAAGTGCATGCTTGCCGATTTAAGCATTTTCTCATCGTAGAAGAAGTCAGATGAACCCCAACTATGGTGTGTTTTAGATATTTCAATTCATTAATACGGTACATCATACTTACTTGAAATAATATTTATGCAAAAGTGCTTGATTCTCCTGGAAAAGACGAAGATAGCTTTCTAAGGAACTTTCACTGAGTGCCAGGTACAGCCATGCTCGACCTATGGGAATGAAAAAATTATCCAGGTTATATTCTGACAAAAGAAATAAACTTAAACTGAACAGGACGCTATAAAACAACAAACACAAAAACATTTCAACATATATTGTGGGGTGTGCCCTAATATGGACCAATGCTGTCAGTTAATACATAGTTTATGAATCAGCACTCACTTCTGCCAAGGTTGGTGGCTATGTGCTGAAGTTCATCAATCTGCCGGACGGCTTCTCGTCGAGTAAAGTGCAGGACAAGCACCCAGTATCCTGAAGATATATCCTGCAACCTACAATAAAAACAAGTACAAATTTTTATTTTATTTCATTCTTACGTATATTGGCAAATACATGCAAACCTACAGGACACACCCTTACCCATATAACAAAGCATGGTCTAAGTGCTCACATAACCGCTGGAGGACACGGTCATGGTTTCTGATGGCTGGTGTCTCATCTTCACAAGCTGCAAAGTAACTCTGCAACTAGGGGGTTGGAGGAAGAAAGAAAGAAGAGTATGGAAAAAAAAAAAACTCTTAGTTACAACAAACATACAACACTTGCTATATACAGTATGTATGCTTCACATTATAATGTAATGAAAATATGAATCCTCTGAAGTGCTACACTTGGTCATGTTTAGCTTAAATAAATATTAAGAAAGAAAACACCTGAGCCTTGAAGAACTTGATAAACTTGTTCTTGTGCTAAGTAATTTAAAATGACCGTAAAACAAACCCAGAAACTGACAAATACTGAATGAGCAAAAGTTATTTATACAAAACATAAGACTGCTAAGCATGTTCAGCAAGAACATACATTACTACCATTAGTGCATAGGGAAACCATTAAAATTTTGTTAACTTTAAAAATACATAATCTTACACAATCATTAACTCAATTTGTGGCATAATGAGACATGTTAATATGACATTGGGCTAATTAACCAATGACTACCTCGATATTTTGCTTAAGATGTCATTTGAAATACAAGGACAGAGCACATGTACTGCAACGGTAACCAAGGCAAGCCAACCTTTCACAAATTAATGTTTCCTCCCCATCACTAATGACGGTCTGGATCAGCGATTTCACAACCCTGGTCCTGGAGGACCCATGCCCTACACAGTTTAATGTTGTCCTAATTTCCAGCACCCCTGATGTACCTACTTTGGTTAGTACCTAGCTAACCAAAAGACCTTTTTAAAAACAGAAAAAGGTTTGATAGAGCAGAGAAAAACTGTGCAAGGACAGGGGGTCCACCATGACCAAGGTTGTGATACACTGGTCTAGATTAGAGGTGTTTGGGTAGGGCAGAGGTAGGTCAGTACTTTGGAACACTGATTGGAAGGTACAAACTACAGCAACACCACTGATAATTTTTAAATAAAATTGTGGTAAGAATGAGTCGTCGGCCAAATAATGTAAACGTAATGTACATGTTTATCCCTAGTTGGCTGTTATTCAGCACAGTTTGGAAATCATCAGCACCTAAACCTGGCAATGAACTGAATTTGGCTGTACGTGAGGCGGAAAAATCACCAAGTCGTCCTGGACACTTGAATTAAACCACCCACCTCATGTCTAGAACTAAAAACATTTTAAACTTCTAGATCCTATTCATGGTGGAATGGAGGTTCAGGCGGTAGTGCTGCATCCTCACAGCTCCAGAGTTCACACTTTAATCCTGAGCTCAAGTTTCTGTCTATGTGAAGTTTCATACACTCATTCTGGCTGTGTTTTTCCTCTATATTCTCCTGTGTTTTATCCTGTCTCTAAAAATTATGCAGTAAGCTCAACTGTCAAGTTTAAATTACCCATAAATGTGAGCGATGTAAAGGTGTGTGCTCGCAAGGTATTCTTGATTCACACCGGGTGTTCGTAGGACAGGCTCAATTTACAGTACTGCAAACCTTAGCAGTATAAACTTCATACTGAAGACGAAAGAATGAATGAAGGAACAACCCTAGTTAGATTTCACTTCCTTCTTCTAGAACTCAGTACTCAGCATATTATTCTTTGAGTGTGTATGCTTGACTTTTGCTTCAAAAAAAAGAGAAAAGAAAAGCAGAACACCAGTAATAACAAGCACCTGACACTCATGTGCCCAGTAATTAAGGGGCAATAAGGGACAGGCATTGTTCACAGATTTGGAGAGATGAGATTGAAAGCAGGAAATGAAATATAATGAACTTCCTGTGATTAGAAAGATATATATATAAAATTCTGCAAAAAACTTAAGGCCACAGTATCCTTACAGTAAGTTTATATTTAGTTGAATAAAAGTAATGTATGATAAGTGTGCGGTGTGCTTAGGTTGAGATGCTTTTTATAGATTTTTGTTGCTGCTGCAGTCTGGGAACAAGAGCTTTTAGATTTAGGCAGGACACATGGGCACAACATGACACGTGACACACAACTGCTGCTGCTCATACTTCTGCGGTCATACCCATAAACCATATTTTTTAATTCAAATCAGTTTTATTTATATAGCACTTTTAACAATGGCCATTTTTGCAAAGCAGCTTTACAGAATCAAAAAAATATGGAAACGAGTTTAAAAATTGTGAGGAAGTATATATAAATTGAAACTATCAGATGGCAAGGAAATACTCTGAGATGACAACAGAACAAAACCTTGAGAGAAACCAGACTCAACATTGAATCCATCCTTATTTGGGTAACACCAGATTGATTATCATCATTTAATTGACTTTTACAAAATAAGAATACCACTTTTTCGACAACCTCCTTGCTTTTCAATACACTTTGTCCATCTGTCAACAAGCTTAACAAGTTCTCATTAAAAAAATGTTGAAAGTTGAGCTGCGAGCAACGAATGGGCCGCTGTCTTTACTTCAGCCCTCCTTGTAGGGCTTCTTTCAGGAGACCAAACAGGTGAAGGTCTGATGGAGCAAAGTCAGGACTATAGCAACACCTCAAAACAAAGTGAAAGATTCCTTGAACAGAAACCGCTGTTTAGTGTGACAACAGAATGTAACAGACAGCATCATCTATGGCAAAGAGTAAATCCGCGGTAGTCATTATCACAGGCGTGTTCCTCAGTGAAAGTAACGGTAGGGAGTTGTCACCAACTTCTATGTCATTCTGTGAGTGTGCCACAGGAACTGTAACAATAGCGGAAACGTTACGTAAGGCCGAGCTCATAGCTACTGAAACCCTGGATCAGACCGTGACGCATACGACAGGCAGAAGTAAGGACTGCGCGTGTGTGTGTGTGTGTGTGTGTGTGAGATTAATATATACATTTATGTGATTAATGTGTGTCACACCAATCAGCCATAAAATTATGACCACCTGCCTAATAATCAGGCCTAATGTTCTGACATCTTTCTATTATAACCAGCGTTAACATTTTTATCAATTTAACCTACAATAGCCCTTCTATGGGATCAGACTACACGGGCCAGCCTTCGCTCCCCATGTGAAACAGCGAGTCTTGGCCATCCACGCCGGTTCATTGGATTTCCTTCCTTGGATTACTTTGGTTGGTCCTGACCACTGTAAACCAGGAAAATCCCACAAGAGCTGCAGTTTTGGAGTTGCTCTGACCCAGTCATCCAGCCATCACAAGCTATCCCTTCCCAAAGTCACTCAAATCCCTACATTTGCCCATTCTTTCTGTTTCCAATACATCAACTTCAGGAAAAATTATTCACTTGCTGCCTAACATACAGTACATGTATCCCACCTACTTCCAGCCGCCATTCTAACGAGATATTGGAAATGTAGCTACTGTAAGAAGGGCCAAATTGTGATAGCTAGACGACTGGGTCAGAGCCCAGTCGGGAGAAATGCAGCTCTTGTGGGATGTTCGCAGGATAAAGTGGTTAGAACCTAACAAAAGTTATACAAGGAAAGAAAACCGGTGAACTGGCAGCAGGGTCACGGGTGGCCAGGGCTCACTGATGCACATTTTTTAATGAAGGATGGCCGCAGTAGTCTGATTCAATAGAAGAGCTGCTGTAGATTAAATTGATGAAAAGGTGTATAACAATATTAGGTATTATTTGTACTATAATAGTGCAACCTTTCCATTTTAGGTCACGGACATGCGTACAAGAGTTTCACCTCATATCACACCGTGTGTGGTTCTGCACGAGACAAAAACACTTTGAAACTGATTGAGATACAGATTACAGTTGACAAACCACTTGGATATGTTTTACACGCTATATTAAGTTAGAAAGGAGACAGGCCCAGGCCCAGTGTTTACAGATTCGGATACAGTTAACGCGACACAAAAAAACAACCCAAACCATTAAACTGCTTTACATTAATAACCGTATACGCTGAATCCTCGTCTACAAGTATCTTACCTTCTTTACAGACAGAGATATGTTCTCCAGAATGCGGTCTTTGACTTTGAGCTGATCCATGGCTGCCGGCTGTGTGTTCCTGAGCTCACCCGGGGTGGAGGTCAGCTGATGCGGGACTCTGCGGGAGTGTTAGCCGCGGCTAGCCTGCGCTACTACTGGGTACAGTGTGTGTGGACAGTCTCCTACACGCACACAACTACCCGCAATACATCTCCTCTTAATGTCATACCAAGCTTTAAACCTTAGTACTGTTTGCTAAGCTAGCGAACAGGCTTTTTTCCCCAGTCAAAGTGGTCGGTTTGTTAGTTATTTTGTTTACTAGCTGGTTACTAGCTGTCTATCTGTCTCGCGATAGGTGGTTCACTGGCAGCTGTTAAAGCCAATTATATACGTTAGTTTTTTTTAACAATGTTTTAATAATAAACTCTTGCTAAGTAAATAATAAAAATAACCGAGTAAAGCTAATTCTGTTTTAACCGAAACTTCCAGATAAGTGAGTCTTATTTCGAAAAAGAACAACTTTATCTTCCGTTCTGCTATTCTAAATCAGCATGTTAATTCTCATATTAATTGGCGACTCTCACACAGGCTAAGCTCAAGAGCTAAATAACACACCATCACATGATCCGCGGTTGCAGCCTGATTTTTCAATATAAAACACCGGATAAATATGACCTTACTTTAAAAAATAAATATGCGCGGAAATTTTGTATCGATGTTAGCAGTTTTATTTCTTCGTTAAAGTAAATAAACTCAGGCTGTAGTGAGAAGATACTAATACATTATAAATATTAATAATGCACCATGATACAGGTTATATGAGGAGAGTCAAAATAAAAGTCCCCCCTCCCCCTTTTTTTTAACCGGATACTTTGCGTTTTCACATCTGATTGGCTGAGCCGCGGTGACTGTATGTGATAGACGCACCTGTGACCACAGAACTGCATTCTGCACCAGGTAATAAACCAGTTAAACGCTTGCATCAAAGCCACTGCTCTGGACATAGGATCATATAATCTGTTCTTATTGTGCACAATTTTTTTTCAGAAGAATTGTTTATTTAGAATAATAATTATTATTATTATTATAGGCGGCACAGTGACATAGTGATCAGCACTGTGCCCTCGGACCTCCAGGGTCAAGGGTGCGATACCTGCGTCAGGTCTGTGTGCAGAGATTGACATGTTCTCCCTGTACTTGGTTTGTTTCCCCTGGGTACTTTGGTTTCCTCCTGCAAATATATACAGATTGGCTAATTGGTGTTCCCAAAGTTCCTGTTTTTTTTTTTTTTTTTTTGCATATTTGTCACACTTAAATGATTGAGATCATAAAAAAAGATATTACCCAAGTAAATACAAAATGCAGTTTTTTTTAATGATGATTTAATTCAAAGGAAAAGCCCTTTTCCTGTCCAAACCTGCCTTATTATATGAAAAATAATTTCCACCTTGCTATATCATGAATAAACTGTGATCTTTGGAAAGATGAGTTACATTTTACTTGCTACACCCAGGTTTGATTACTACCACACCTAAAAGATCTAAAATAAAACAACATGATCGAAAGAAATTCAAGATGAGAAACAAAGTAAATTACATTTATCAATCTGGAAAGGGTTACCAAGCCATTTCTAAAGTTTTGAGAGCAATTATCCATAAACTTGAAACAGAACCTTCACAGGATTGGTCAGCCTACCAAAATGACTCAAAATGCACAATAACAACTCATCCAGAAGCAGATAAAGTAACCTAGAACTACATCTGAAGAACTGCAAACCTCACTTGTTAAGGTCAGTGTTCATGATACAATAATAAAAAGTCTGGGCAAAAATGGCATCCATGGGAGAGTTCCAAGGTGAAAGCCATTGCTGACCAAAAAAACCCCCACAAAGGATCTTCTCACATTTACCAAAAATATCTTGATTATCCTCTATACTTATATTCTGTAAATATTATACAAATTTTCTGAGAACTAATTAGACCAAAGTTTAACTTTTTAAGAGTTGTGTGTATCATAACATCCTGCATAAAAAACACAGCAAAACAAAATTAAGGTTTTGGAGTGACCTAGTCCCTCATTCACTTTCACCCACTCATTGTCTATACCGTTTTATCTTGTATTCAGGGTCGTGGGGGGCCTGGAGCCTATCCCGAGGAGACTTGGAGCACGAGACGGGGTACGCCCTGGACAGGGTGCCAATCTATCGCAGGGCAGCCTAGTCCATGTCCTGTTCTTTCATGTGGTTCATGCATGAAAAACCTCCAATTGGGTTGAATTAAAACAATTCTGCAAAAAAGAGGTGGCCAAAATTCCTCCACAGCAATGCGAAAGGCTCATTGGCAGTTATCGCAAATGCTTGATTACAATTGTTGCCACCAAGGGTGACACAACCAGCTATTAGATTTAGGTGCAATTACCTTTTCATCTAGGGCCAGGTAGGTTTGGACAGCATCTTCCCTTACACCCTAAAAAATGCTGGGTTAAAAACAACCCAATCTGGGTTGTTTTTAACCCAGCTGCTGGGTAAATATAGGACTAACTAAATGCTGGGTTAATTTAACCCAGCAAGATGGGTTATTTGTTTAACCCAACAAGATGGGTTAAATATTCAATCCAAATGCTAGGTCATATTTAACTATAATGCTGGGTTAATTCTACCACATAAATTGGTCTATTTGTGAGGTAGAATTGGGTTAATTCTACCTCACAAATAGGTTATTATTATTTTCATGTTTTACAATGAATCTGTAAAAAAAAAAAAAAAAAACATGTCTATTAAACAGTTAAATTACTTTGATATACTGGTCTATTACAAAAAACATACATGTATGCAATAAACAACATCCTATTAAATGTTCTTAGAAAAAAACATTTATTTTTCAAAAGCACAAGAACAGATAATCAACAGTGACATCATTACTATACTATTACTGACAAGGGCAGAATGGAGAAATTGAACAAATAGGCTGAAGCAACTTCTACAGAGCAGGATCAAAACTATCCAGCCCTGGTCTCATTTTAACATACAAACACTGTCTATGACTTTTCAGGTAGGTCTCGCTATTTCATAGCAACATTACAACATTACTGAGAGCAGCGCTGGTCATTATCTCCCAACGTCAGGATGTAGGGGTACGGCCTCGACACTTCAGCCTGCTGGAGGTATTCCACCATGTTGGTGCCAACCTTAGAAAGAAAGAAATGAAAAAGTTAAAATTTTGTTGAATAGCAAAGATTAAACTGAATAAGACTATCAATTTCGTGTGAAATACGATTGATACAAAAAAATTACAAAGCTGCCCATTAAGATAGGGTATAGGTAACCAGAAACAAAAACATGGAGACCGCTACTACCAAAAATAAAACAGCAAAATAAGCATGGCTTTTAGGATACAACTCTTTATGTCAGACTAGTTGATATTGTAGTCTGCATTGATTTTAAGCTAATTACCGAAAAAATGTCATAGTTGGTGTCATACTGGTACATTACAATCACCAAAATATTAATACTTCCATCTAGTAGTTACCTGTACCGCTGTGGTACTTTTTCCTGTAGTTGGCGCGCTGACTGATAGTTAATTTAACTTTGGTTAAAGAGAGCTACATGGTTAGCTTACATGCTATTACTGGTGATACATTTGCATACTTGCAAAAGGGGGAAAGGTGTAAAATATTGTTATAACTCGGGAGAAACGCAGGAGAAATTTGACCGCAGAGTAAATTACTAGCTAGTGAAAAACAGGAGGGTTAGCAGGTCTGTATATTTGTGAGAGGGTCAGTGTTTTGTAAAACACCAGCATTTTGTCTCAAGCAGTGAGTTTAATAAAGTTCTAAAGTGGTTGCTAATGCTAGCAAACTAACTAAATGCCGCCGTCATGCGAGCACTAAAGTTAACAGTTTAGCGTTCATTCATCACTTCACCTTCTTCGTAACCCTGCAAACATTCTACAGAGAAAGCTAAAAAGCTCAGACATCTTAGCCGTTTCTTTCATACACAGGTGGGGTTGTTTGGCTAACTAGCAGTTATTCTCAGCTAAATTATCATCCAGTACCTCAGACCAGCCGGAAAGTTTGTGTGTAACCTTAACACGGTAACAGTAATAAATGTTACATATAGTAATAATTTTTCAGTCATATGTGAATTAGGTGAGTGAACATGTGTATACAGACCTTGTATTTAACGCCATTTTCCCTTAAATGTCCGAGGAGGATGAACCGTCATCAGCGGTGTGAGAGCTCAAGAGACACGAAGCTGAGTGACAGCCGCTGAATCCACCGGTGAACTTTGGGGGAGGGGCCAAGCAAACTTCAACCCAGCAGCTGGGTTACACAAAAACTACCCAACTCTCTGAAAATAACCCAGAAAAATGACCCAACAGCGGCAACCCAGCGTTTGGGTAGAAAAAACAACCCAGCATTTTTTAGAGTGTATGATATGATAAATATGGCAAATATGCAAAGAAAGAAAGAAAGAAAACAAGCACTAAACCTATGCTTTTTTGTGCTTGGACTGGACCATGCATGTATCTTTATTTATTCATGTTACATCCACAACTGCATTTCACACACACCTTCTTGGTCAGTGCTGATGATTATGCGTGTGTTAGTAACAGGCTGAAATATATTAACCAATATGGAGCTTAATTCTCCCTTAAAATTGGAAAGTGGGTGAAATGGTATTCGGGATAAATCAGTACATTTTCAGACAGAAGGTTTGTGGAGCTGGTGTTGAAGGACCACTTGAGGTTTTCCACCAAGTGAATGCTAAGGAATTTCCAGTTCTTGATGGTCTCTACAGGTGGCATGGTGGCATAGTGGTCTGTCCTTGTACATCCAGGGTTGAGTGTTCGATTCCCACCTCGAGTCTTTGTGTGTGTTTGTGTCTGTGTGTAAAGAGTTTGCATGTTCTCTGCTTGGAGAGTTTTCTCTGGGTACTCTGGTTTCCTCTTACAGTCCAAATTGCCTGTAGTGTGTGTTCTGAGATGGATTGGCACCCTGTCCACGGTGTAGCCTGTTTCATGCCCTGAGTCTCCTAGGCTAGGCTCCAGGCCCCCATGACCCTATACACTGGATAAGCTGTATAGAAGCTGAATGGAAATTGTTTGTTCTGTCTTTTCCTGAAGTCAATCATAATCTTTTTAGTTTTGTCCACATTCAGAGACAAGTTGTTGGCTTTGCACCAGTCCATTAGCCGCTGCACCTACTCTCTGTATGCTGACTCATCCTTCTTGCTGAAGAGACCCATAAAATTGATCATGTGCTTTGAGCTGTGACTCAGCAGTGGACTAAGCATACAACCCAAGGGGGCCGCAGTGCTCCGACTTGTGGTGCTGGAGATTCTGTTGCCAATCCAGATTGATTGAAGTCTACGAGTCAGGAAGTCCAGAATCCAGTTGCAGATTGTGGCATTCCAAACCAATTCCAAGGTGCCAAGGAATAATTGTGTTAAATTCTTTTGAGCGAATGTGTCCTGCCAGATATGGGGTGGTGGTGATGGCATTTGCATTGCCTATTGTGTGGTTAGGAAGATCTGAACTGCATTAGGTCCAGTGAGGGGGCAGCAGGGTGTAGTATTTACAGTGAAGTATTCAAATTAATTTAAATAAAACATTTTCATCCATCACTTGTTTTTCCCCTCGTGTTCCCATTCGTCTCAGAGAATTCATGGTCTGGTTGACTGTTTCATAAGAGGTAGAGAAAACACTTGTCATGTTGTGCTTGTTTTTGGTCACCTACCATAATGAGAGAATGGTTGTGTGAGGTAATAGTTGCATTTGCATGCAGTCTTTGTTCCCTTTCTGTATTCTTCCTTGCAAACTGAAGCATTTTTTTCTGATCAGTGTTACTAACAAGTGGTTTTCTTATTGCCACACAGATGTTTAGTCTCAAACTAAAGTTCTCCTCAAACTGAGTGTGCGTGGAAATGCTCTTACTTTCATTATTAAACATGGATTTGATTTCTAATGATTTTTGTGTTGAAACTATGTATCCTTCCAGGTTTTAATAAAACATTGGTCAGTTTCACAATTCCAGTAATTTCAATAATCTCCTTTGCTGTGTTCTTTGCTTGATGCAGGGTGATAACTTCAGAAACATGACTTTGGCAGGGCACTGTAGCCTAAAAAAACATTTGTTTGATGTATCAAGTTGCAGTAGGATAACAGTTCATATTAAATGACAACAAAACCTTTGATTTAGTCAAGTCAAGGTGTGTGGCATGTTCTTTTTAAATTCTAAGCAAAAAATAAATTCATATTTAGATTTTGGGGTGTTCCTGGTTAATGACACAAATCACACCCTATATTTGTCTCTCAATAGATTACAAAAAAGACCTCTAAATATTCCTTTAGTTTGTTTTTCACTTTTTAAATCGTCAAAGAAGATTTCAAGCATTGTCCAATCAGGCACTTTGTTGGTTTTAAACCACCTTGACACGGTTATACCAGCATTGCTCAATATTTTAGGTGGCTTTTAAATTGACCTTATGGTCACTGGACCAACATTAGATTCGCAGGGTCAACATGCCTTCAGTCACCCTTTTTAGCCACCTTGCAATTTTTGGCCAAGCAGATAAACATGATCCTGCCAGCCAGACAGACCATCAACCAATTTCAAATCCCTCTTTCTAACCCAAGTTTGATCAAGTTTTTTCAGTGAAAAAAAAAAAAAAGTTCAGGAAAAAAAACCCTGATTTTATTACTAACTTATTACTGGCTCAGTAAGTGTAATAAATACTTCAAATTTAGTCAGTCAAATCCTTGTAATTTATCTTTACGGCTGTTATCTTTTGATCCAATCCACTGATAATTGACTGGTAAAAAACTTTGTCTTACAGCATGCAGACATCATGCAAGGTTCATCTATCTCTGTGTGACCCAAAGGCTAGTCTGCCTGGTCCAAATCCTACAGAAAGTTAATAAAGCATAAATTGATGGAAAAAAAGGTCAATGTCACAACCTGTCGCGCAAGGGGTTTAGAGGAGTTCATGGAGGCCCCTGCAACCCACAGCACCCAAAAGATATGTGCGAGATACCACAACACACCCCAGAGGTCTGGTACAGTCATGCCTTGAGGGATCAGAGCTTCTCCCAGCAACACAAAGGGAACCTACACATACTGGGCTTAATGTTTTGCATTTAAATGTTATATCTAAATCAGTATAACCTCCATTATTCCCGAAAGGGTTAGCATTGGATCAAAACGTTGTACTGGACAATAATTCTAATATAGTTCTAATATAGGTAACAAAAAATAAAAAAAATCGCATCCACACACACTCTTACAGGAATGTACTTACAAACACACAAATAAGAGAAGACAATCATTTTAAAGTGGAGAGATGATGGACCACTTTAATAAACCTTGGTAGTTTTACACAATTTTAACATCTTCCAACACAAATTTAAGCCAAAATCATCAGTGCATGTTGTTATCAAAACTGCATTTAATTTTACATTGTGGGGCCATTTTTTGCTTTATTTAAATAAAGTGACAAATCAGCCTGAAGATTTCTCACAGAAAAGAATCAACTTGTATAAAAAAAAGCATTTAAACTCAGGTTGTGGACAAAAAATAAAATAAAAATGCTGTGTAAAGTTGTAGTGGCACGGCAGACTCATGGAAAAAATCCCTACACCAGCACGGTTCAGCTCCCAACCACTGACCTGCGCAACAGGACTGGTTCAACCCAACCTGATTTCATTCTTAAACTATAACACCCATCCCACTTAATCTGACTTCTCTTTCTCTTTCATGTGGAGGAAGACGATGCTGAAGACGAAAAGGCCGCCCATCATGGAGAACACACTGGCGTAGTATGGGAAAGCAGAGGGAATATAGCGCTCATACTGGGTGTGCTGCAGTGGCCGCACGGACACCTGCGACACGGGGTCAGAATTAATAGAACGTACACCTTTGAAGTAGGGGGGAAAACATTATTAAAAAATGATGCATTTACCTGTGTGGAGGAGTACAGATGTGTGTAGCCCAGTCTGTTGTAATCGACTTTGAATTGAAACACTCCATACACGTCTGGCAGCTTAAACTGGACACTGTATTTGCCACCTGTGCAGACAGAGCACGTGTGTCACTTCATAGCACGTTCATTCTCAAGTCTCACGTCTATGATCTAGAAAGAAGACCAAATCTTGGGCAAACCATTTTTCTTGAGGTAGGTCCTGACGAAGGGGTCGATCCGCACAAACTCCAGCTGAATGTCGTCTCCGTCAAATGGCACCCAACGGCCCTCGGACAGCATCTCGATTACAATGCTGTATTCCTGTAATTGATAAGAATGTTGGTTATCAGTAAGACCATTTTTAATAAGGTTGCTGAAAACCTTTAAGTCAGAACCAAGTATGTATGTAAATCTGTAGTGACGATAAAACTCACCACCAGGTCAGTGATGGTATAAGCTGCAGGTGGCGCACGTTCGCCCACTTTATGATGACTTACTGCTCCAACCCTGAGGACACCGGCCTCCTTAAACACCCAGCGGGAGAGAGCCTCAACCAGCTCCTGATTACCTGTCTGGGAGTATCTACAGCATCACAAACATAATGTTAACCACAAAAAAACCTACAGACTCAATACAATTTTACATAATAGTGGGTCAAAAATTCCCAAATTGTCTCCTCTTCTGCTTTCAGTCCTAATTTTAAATTAGTCACAGTTATATTGCTCAATACTGAAATTAGGATTAATCTCACTTTTTTTGTTGTAATCAACAATTATACTGGTAATCTTAAAGTTACCATTATCATATTAGAATAATTATTATACACTTCACCTTATACAGACACATGAAATTTTTTTCTCAATGTAAAAAAAATTAATGAAAACCTTTTTGGATCATGTCATTTGTAATATTCAGTAAAATGTTTGAATTCTGTTAACTTAAATTGAATTCTCTCCTAGAAACCACAGGGGGTGGAAACTTTTACACTTTTTGTTTGGAAAGTTTAATAAATTTGTGCTTTAAAGTAATTTAAGGCAAAACAAAAAAAAAAAAAAAGGATGATGTTTCAAACCTCTGGGATCCAGGAGTGGCTTTCTGCACAGGGGAGTTGAAGAAGGCGTCGCTGAAGAAATGCAAGGATCCGCTGAAGACCACACGAGCGTTGTTTCTTGCCTGCAGCCCAGCAATCAGGAGGGTGTTCTTTCCAACTGCATGAGGGTACTGTGAAACAAAAGAGTGGAATATTGGAAAGAACCCATGAAAATATAATAAATATGTCCCAGCATCCCATCCAAGTTTGTGTTTGTTCACATCAAACATTGGAATGGGGAAGAATGTGATTTCAATGACTTCGACATGGGGCAAAACAAATTCCAGGGACAGCCAATATGCAAAGCCTTTAGAACAGCTCTGATCTGAAGTTTCATCATGGTGCTTGATGGGTTTTGCAAATGCACTTGACATTACTGTTCAAGGAAAAACAGTTACAGAAGAGCTGAGCTTCATGTCTAAAAATAACAGACTGTTGTTACTTAATTACCTAACTCTATGTTATTTCATAGTTTTTAAATCTCCAGCATTGCCCTATAATGTAAAAAATAAATCGCTAAACAAAATACATTGAATTAGAAGGTATGTCCATACTTATGACTGGTACTGTAAGTTACATCTACTGTATGTGCTTCTTGAACCACCAATTCCAGATTCAGTCCATCTTTGCTGTTCTAATCGATTTCTTCATTCAAATACAAGAGCATTACATTTACATTTAGGCATTTGGCAGACGCTCTTATCCAGAGCGACTTAAATTTTTTTTTCATCTCATTACACATCTGAGCAGTTGAGGGTTAAGGGCCTTGCTCAAGGGCCCAACAGTAGCAACTTGGTGGTTGTGGGGTTTGAACCTGGTAGTCCAATGACCCCATTAGTAAGTATTGAGGTCAGACACTGATACCTATCGTCCAGATGTGTGGGAAAACACCAAACCATACTGCATACTCACTTGTGTAACAGCACGGTCAGGGAAGTAGGAGTAAGATGTGGAGGAGCCTGTGAGGATGTCCAGGACAAGAGGGTTATCAGGATCAGCCACCATTCTGTAAATAAAAGGCACATAAATGACACACAATAAATCCACAAGCACCTGCCTGCACATGGAATATGATCTGAGATGGGCATAACATTACAAGCAGGACGATAGATAAAAGGGATGGTGGAAGATGTCACAGGAGGTACTAGTCAGAGAAAATGAACAGAGTGACAAGTTGGGACGAAAAGTTGGGCTTTCTATAAAGGTGGAAACCTCCTCACACATACTACGAGTCTGTAGCGCAACAATAAACACGAAAAGACTACTAAATTGGCTCAGTTATGAATATAGTCAGGTGAGGAGACGAAGACAGCGGCCCAATGATTAGCCGCTAGGAACTACTACACACAAAGCAGCAACCTGCTCTCCTGTCTCCCTGAAGCTCTCAGACATCATAAACGTTACATTTTTTTTTTACTCTTTGCACATTTCTTATGTTTAGATTAACATGACAAAGACCACCCACCCGACACCTTTGAAGAGGATGGGGTTCTCAGTCGGCTTGCCAACAATAGTAGGAGCCTTAAGGAGGTTTTCTGGATCTGCAACAATCAGAGTGTGCTGCAGAAACAATAAGCGGATTTAAAAAAAACATTAACAACAAATGCAAACAGCAGGGGTGAGAAAATAATACATTGGTCAGTTATCCCAGTGGGAATGTAACAGGGGCAGTCCCATGTTTTAGTTGCACAGAAACGTAAATGATGGAATCGAGATGAGATTTTAATCCCTTTTAACAAAGCATGGCAAGTTAAATAGATAGTTAAGTAACTGTTATTGCGAAAACCCCAGACACGTAGGTCGTTATTGGTCAATGCTACAGTGATGTTTGAATCGAGTCTGATCAGCATCACCACATGAGGACTGGGGGACACTGGTACAATAGATCACCTCAATGGATTCTATTCTTTCTGCAAAGACTACTGGTTTTAAAACCTACACACCTCTAACTTGTACAAACAGCCTGTGTTATGCACGCTATCTGTATTATATTAATATATTTTGAACCATGTTTTCATATCAAAGGCCATGTCACAGAAAGGAATATGCAATCATGTTAGTTTATTGGATTACCTTTAGGTGGCGCTAATGTACCAGTGTCTGTGCAATGACCTTATTTGCATTTCTGTTCTATTTGCTCATTAGAGAGAGATGGGGGGAGGATTCAGTTATTATTATTTTTTAAAACTCTTTTTACACTTATAATAGAGATGAAACTGTTGATTGCCCAGTGACCAGAATTGGCTGGTTTTCGAATGAGTATTAATTAGACGAAAATCCCATGCATTAGATAGAAGCAACTTGACACAAGCCGACTCTGGAAGCATTTGAGGAGGCAATACATTACATTTTCTTTATAACCCTACAGGTGTTACACTCTGAACTATTTACAGTTACTGGATGCAGTGCCGTTCCCAAGCTCAGATAAAATAGGAGGGCTGCATCAGGAAAACCATCTTGCGTAAAAGCCGTGCCAAGTTGTGTTGAATTGAATTGGCACCTAGTGGCGACTGGTGATTCCCATCTTTAGTGTTCCTGCTTTTAATTTGAATTTTTCTAAATGCCAGAAATGGTAAAAAAAAAAAAAAAAAAAAAGAGGAAGTTTACAATCTCTGTATTATAAATAATTTGTATATTTATAAAGCATTCGATAGCCATTTAAATGATTTTAGAGATATTTACTCCACCCTATTTCCATTCACGGATCAACAGATTAAATCTTTCCATCAAGCTATCCATCTAATATGATGGATCTAATGTGATGGAAACGCCTCAGGATATGTTTCAAAATTACACAGAACATAATCTAAAGTAATGAAACATTAAACCAGGAAAAGGATGACATATAAACTGTAGGCTTTGGGTGTAAAATAAATAAATGCTGTATTTTTGACTCGTGGTGAGCAGGTTTTGTTTCATTGTTCAAAAAACCTCCTACATCTACTCACCTCTCCTTGATCAGAGATATCATAGTTATGATGGTCAATGACAGCAGTTTTCTCCTCATCAAACTCAATGCCACATTCACTCCCCAGCTCACGTATTGGGTCACCTGTAGGAACACACAACACAGAGTGTATAAAGGCTCTAAAATCATTTATAAAAAATAATATTAAAACATTAAACCAAAATATTAAACCATTTCCATCCACTGTCTGAAATGTTTTAAACGACTCACCAATATCTGAGTTGGCTGCAACCAAAACGTTGCCCCCACCATCAATGAAGGCTGTGATGGTCTCCAGATTGATGTTTCCTCCAAAATCTTAAATGTAGACATAATAGTAGTCAGACACACTCACTCACCATGTATACCGCTTTATCCTGTATTCAGGGTCACGGGGACCTGGAGCCTATCTCAGGAGGCTAAGGGCACTACGGAGTGTACACCCTGGACAGAGTGCCAATCCATCTCAGAGTAGTCAGAGTGAGCACAGTAATCCTTTGATGAGGAATTAATGAAGAGCCACTAATTGATTATTACCTTCAACAGATGGGGCGAAAATGATGAGATGGTCATATAGGAACTGTCCATACTTGATCAGGGAGAGACCAGGATCATCAGCAGTCTTGAACGTGAGATCAAAACCGCGGTCTGAGGGGGAAAAAGAGCAGCTAATGATTAACATGTAAATATGACCAGGCCTGGCCCCAGACATGTAATGGATATTTTTTCTGGCATTATGGGTGCTTTTCACATATTTAGTGCTTAGTCTGTTTGATATCCTTCTACTTTACAGGAATAAGATGTTAATTAGATTTTTGGATTAAAAAAAGAAAACAGAGGAACGCTCTATGTGCTGGACCAAATGCCTAAAAGCAGATATTATTTATAATTAGCTAATTTCTAATACTTACAATAAAATATATATATTTATAATTGTTGATCACCAACTCGATGTTCTTTATGCTTGGGTGATGCGTTGCCTTTGTTTAATTTTTAAATTGCTATCAGTTTAGCCAACAATTAAAAAAAAAAAAAAGGGATTACTACTACAGTTTCAATCCTAAGCACATCTCCGACAATTTACCCCAGAGCCCAGCCACTGGATGCAGTGCCTTTCCCATGCCCAGATAAAATAGGAGGGCTGCATCAGGAAAACCATTGTAAAATCCGTGCCAAGTTGTGTGCAGATCAAATCAGGTCCACTGTGGGAACCCTTCGACGGTAGCAACCCAAAATTTGCACATAGTGACAAATAACTGAATCTTAATCCAAATCTGTATGCAAATGTGTTCCTGATTAGAAGTATTGCAAAAGCTCAGGGACTCAAAGCCAGGCTCCTTAACCCTCTCTGATCCAGGGGTGCTGTAGTATAGTTAAAACAGCACCGTTAGACCTAAGAAGCTGAGATATATGGAAGGAAGGAATTCACTGTCCTATCACATGCACACTGGGCACGTCATTGTAACGAGATATTGAAAATGTAGCTACTGTGAGAAGGGTCAAATTGTAATGGCTAGAGGACTGGGTCAGAACAACGCCAAAACTGCAGCTCTTGTGGGACGCTCCTGGTCAGGACATACCAGAACTAATCCAAGGAAGAAAATCCGGTGAACCAAGGCTCACGAATGCACATGGCTAGCCTGTGTAGTCTGAGCCAATAGGAGAGCTGCTGTGGCTCAAACTGAGGAACAGGTTAATGCTGGTTGTGGCCCGAAAGATGTCACATAGGTCATTACTGTATAGGGGGACCTACTCAATAATCAGGGAATTGGGCATAATGTTATGGCTGATCAGTGTAAGTTAAATATGACACACAATATCGACTTCTTTACACCTAGCATTCAGTTCTTTTTCATAACCTTATGGAAATATTGTTTTGATAAACAAAATTAAATATATATTATATATCAAATTAACTATCAACAAAAACTTCTGGGATAGCAGTGATCTGTACTGTACACAGGAGCTGAGGGTAATGCAGTCAGGGACCCGGAAGCGCGTTCACATGCAGGCACATGCACGCGCTAACAATAATATGCAAACATTCAGTGAGTTTAGCTTTAAGGTACAAAGAACCTGAAGTTAATAATAACACGCAGAACGACCTGCTAGCTTCATTACATGTCTATGAAATAGAAGAGATATCTCCAGACCTGCTAGGCTGCGGAAGAAGATTGAATGGGTGTCTCTGATGTTCGGGCTGTCCAGCAGGACCAGAGTCTTTCCGTCTCCAGAAACCTGCTGCAGCAGCAAAGCGGCGGACAAAAACAACAGCATGTTTCTCACGAGTCCTCCTGACTGAAATAAAGACACGCCGGCACCCTTTCTCCGGTCTGTTGGTGTTCTAGTGCAGCTCGAATCCCTAAGTGCTGATCCACCCGCCGCCATTTTCCTCCTTTGGACAACGTCAGCGCTAAAAGGGATGTAAACTTTGACCCGCACTGTAAGCCAATCAGGTGCCGCCTCATGGACCAATACAATACAATACAGCACAGTACAATACCACTGAGCGGCCTGAAGCTGCGCGCGCGCGTGTTTGTGTGTGTGTACTGTAACCACGGAGTGTGGAATGTAGCGCGCGCTTATTTCTCATAAACATAGATCAAGATAAAAAAGATACAAATACAAGCACAATATCCTGGAAGTCCATATATTATTTGTATGTATATATAATATAGCCTTTGTTTCACACACACACACACACACACACACACACACACACACATATATATATATATATATATATATATATATATATATATATATACATACAGTGGTGTGAAAAACTATTTGCCCCCTTCCTGATTTCTTATTCTTTTGCATGTTTGTCACACTTAAATGTTTCTGCTCATCAAAAACCGTTAACTATTAGTCAAAGATAACATAATTGAACACAAAATGCAGTTTTTAAATGAAGGTTTACGTTATTAAGGGAGAAAAAAAACTCCAAATCTACATGGCCCTGTGTGAAAAAGTGATTGCCCCCCTTGTTAAAAAATACCTTAACTGTGGTTTATCACACCTGAGTTCAATTTCTGTAGTCACCCCCAGGCCTGATTACTGCCACACCTGTTTCAATCAAGAAATCACTTAAATAGGAGCTACCTGACACAGAGAAGTAGACCAAAAGCACCTCAAAAGCTAGACATCATGCCAAGATCCAAAGAAATTCAGGAACAAATAAGAACAAAAGTAATTGAGATCTATCAGTCTGGTAAAGGTTATAAAGACATTTCTAAAGATTTGGGACTCCAGCGAACCACAGTGAGAGCCATTATCCACAAATGGCAAAAACATGGAACAGTGGTGAACCTTCCCAGGAGTGGCCGGCCGACCGAAATTACCCCAAGAGCGCAGAGACGACTCATCCGAGAGGCCACAAAAGACCCCAGGACAACATCTAAAGAACTGCAGGCCTCACTTGCCTCAATTAAGGTCAGTGTTCACGACTCCACCATAAGAAAGAGACTGGGCAAAAACAGCCTGCATGGCAGATTTCCAAGGCGCAAACCATTTAAGCAGAAAGAACATTAAGGCTCGTCTCAATTTTGCTAAAAAACATCTCAATGATTGCCAAGACTTTTGGGAAAATACCTTGTGGACCGACGAGACAAAAGTTGAACTTTTTGGACTGTGCGTGTCCCGTTACATCTGGCGTAAAAGTAACACAGCATTTCAGAAAAAGAACATCATACCAACAGTAAAATATGGTGGTGGTAGTGTGATGGTCTGGGGTTGTTTTGCTACTTCAGGACCTGGAAGGATTGCTGTGATAGATGGAACCATGAATTCTACTGTCTACCAAAAAATCCTGAAGGAGAATGTCCGGCCATCTGTTCGTCAACTCAAGCTGAAGCGATCTTGGGTGCTGCAGCAGGACAATGACCCAAAACACACCAGCAAATCAACCTCTGAATGGCTGAAGAAAAACAAAATGAAGACTTTGGAGTGGCCTAGTCAAAGTCCTGACCTAAATCCTATTGAGATGTTGTGGCATGACCTTAAAAAGGCGGTTCATGCTAGAAAACCCTCAAATAAAGCTGAATTACAACAATTCTGCAAAGATGAGTGGGCCAAAATTCCTCCAGAGCGCTGTAAAAGACTCGTTGCAAGTTATCGCAAACGCTTGATTGCAGTTATTGCTGCTAAGGGTGGCCCAACCAGTTATTAGGTTCAGGGGGCAATTACTTTTTCACACAGGGCCATGTAGGTTTGGATTTTTTTTCTCCCTAAATAATAAAACCCCTCATGTAAAAACTGCATTTTGTGTTTACTTGTGTTATCTTTGACTAATAGTTAAATGTGTTTGATGATCAGAAACATTTTGTGTGACAAACATGCAAAAGAATAAGAAATCAGGAGGGGGGCAAATAGTTTTTCACACCACTGTATATATATATATATATATATATATATATATATATATATATATATATATATATATATATATATATATCGCAATACTATGTACAGTATATACTATAGCCTATATTATGCTATATATATATATATATATATATATATATATATAGCATAATATATATAGTTTTGAAATCCTAAGTACTGTTGTAGAATGTAGAAAATAAATCACTAAACAAAAGCAAAGAAATTTGCAAGTGACCCCAAACTTTTGAACGGTAGTGTATAAATACATGTATACATGTGTGTGTATATATAGTAGAATATAGTCTATAGTATATACATTATATAGTATTGCGGCATACATGTTTTTTATACATTATATATATATTAGCCTAATACATGTATGCCGCAGGCGGCGCGGTGGTGTAGTGGTTAGCACTGTCGCCTTGCACCTCCAGGGTCTGGGTTCGATTCCCCGGCCAGGTTCGATTCCTGTCTCTGTGTGCATGGAGTTTGCATGTTGCTTGGTGGGTTTCCTCCGGTTCCCGAAGATATGCAGGTTAGGCTAATTAGCGTTCCTAAATTGCCCGTAGTGTGTGATTGGGTGTGTGAGTGTGTGTATGTGTGTGCCCTGCGATGGATTGGCACCCTGTCCAGGGTGTACCCTGCCTACCCTGGGATAGGCTCCAGGTCCCCCGCGACCCTGAACACAGGATTAAGCGGTATAGAAAATGAATGAATGAATGAACATGTATGCCGCAATAATATGTACAGTATATACTATAGCCTATGTTGTTGTTGGTCTTTCGGCTGCTCCCGACAAGGGGTCGCCACAGCGGAATATCCAGTCCGCACTACAACTTGGCACAGGTTTTACACCGGATGCCCTGCCTGACGCAACCCTCACATTTTTTATCCGGGCTTGGGACCGGCACCACATCCAGTGGCTGGGGTTTGGGCACTGGCTGGGAATCGAACTCGGCCTTCCCCATGGCAGGCGAAACACCTACCACTGTATTATACTATATATAGTATATATGTATGTATATATATATATATATATATATATATATATATATATAGTATAGCCTTTGAATGTACTGTTTGACCTCCTTCAAAAAAAGTAAGGAAATCAGAGGTTTTGCTTGCAAATTTACTTTTGCCAAGATTAACAGCCAAACAGTAACTTACAGTACAAGGCAAAGGTCTGGAAACAACTTTTCATTTAAAGTTTTTTTTTTTATTATTGGTGTATTTTCTACATAAGGTCACCAACATGAAGTAATTATATCTTCTCAGTGCTTAGTTGCTTTTAACCACCAAAGTTAAATTCGAGATGCCTACATGCCCATGATGGCGCACAACAAGTTTGGTCAGGAAGTGGCACTACTGTATATTGCTTGGCCCTCCCTTAATCGCTGCCTTCAACTATTCCTTTTTCTTACTATTGCAGTATTATTATTATTGTTATAATATTGTTATTGTTATACTTGGTACTGTTGCATGACTTATCCACTAACACATGCCTCTGTTTCTGAATATCCTATTATACAGTTGATTAACAAAACATACTATATGGCGGCATAGTGGTAAACTCTGTGGACACCTCCAGGATTGAAGTTTCTATTCCCACCTCAGGGTCCGTGTGCATGGAGTTTGCATGTTTTACCTGTGTTTGGTGGGTTTTCTCTGGGAACTTCGGTTTCCTCCCACAGTCCAAAGACATGCAGATTGGACTAATTGGTGTTTTAGGCTAAGTGTGTGTGTTTGTGCCCTGTGATGGATTGGCATCTTGTCCATGGTGTAACCCGCCTTGTGCTCTGGGATAGGCTCCAGGCCCCTGCAACCCCATACACAGGATAAGGCGATGAAGATGAATGAATGAACGAACAAACTAACAAATTAACAAAACATACTTCAATCTCAGTTTTTTTTAAATGAAAGCAAATGGGTCAGCTCAAATGTTTAAAAGATTGCTGTGGGCAGTTAAGAATCAATTGTTATAAAACTTTTAACAAAACAAGAATTAACATTCACAGAGCTGGAGAAGAGTGCAAGCCTATAACTGCGTCAATGTTAACATTCTCAATGGCGAGGTAAGGAATAAATAAGAAATGAAAAGAACAGACAAAGATACAACCAACAAGTCGAAGGAAAATAAGCTAAATTCAGAAAATTTGAATAAAACAACTTAAAAGAGTTAAATAACAATTTAAGTCGAATGTAGAAATGAAGTCAAACCTAAAACAATATAGGTTTTGTTCATTTCATCATGTGAAGTTGGTTGCACTTGGAGTTGCACCAAAATCAGACAAATTAAATTTTATGTAAACTAAACAAATGTAAACACTTTGACAATTGGAGGTAGGGTGAGCTACGTTGCCACTGTTAAGCCCTTGAGAAAGGTCCTTCACCCTCAACTGCAACAAAGCATCGAGCTGGCAACCTGGGTCAAAAGGACAAGTACCACTCTAAGGTGGGCATTATTCATATTTGATGTGTCTTGTGGACAGAAACTTGCCAATTTGGCAATTACATAGTGATCACTTCATACATGATTTTTTATTCTGTAGCATCATACAAATATTTTATAATTTCTTATAATTTTCTATAGTTTCTTTGCATTTATTTTTGTTGTAAATAGTATAAGATGCACAAAATAAGTCTTCCTGAGTAATTACGAAAAAAGAAAAACCGAATGATTACTATTTTTTATGAAACACAAATAGCTGTGACTGAACACAGGTTATAATGTTATGCACAGTGTATGTAACATTTAGTTCTTCACTGTAAGTGCAGTATTAAGAATGTAGGTGCTTTCAAAGAATCCAGATGAAGGCAGAGTAGATGTTCGACAGGTCTGTGTTTGTGCGAGGAGTATCAGAATAATACAGAAATGTGCATTAAGATAGAATTAGCAGTAATGTCCAAAAACAACTGGCTTCTTGTAAAATTATTCTTTACAACCTAAACATGATATTATGTACTTGTGCTATGCAATCTATTCATAAAACAAGCCAGAATGTAGCATTTGTCTTGAAATAGTAGTATTTCAAGTTTTAAATAATATACTCCTAAAAAATACATCAATGTCTCTGGAATTTTTTTAATTCATTAACTTGCTCAGTATGGCATCACTGTGCCTGACTTTCACAAATCTGTACATCCTCTCGTGCAGTTTCAGTCTGAGACTCTGTCTCCTCTTCCTCCTCCGCAGGCTGATGTTCAGGACGCGCCTCCTCGCCTTGGGTGCCATCATTAGCTTCTTCCTCTCCCTCCCTCCTAAAGAGGATCTCTTCCCCCTGAATAACGTGCTCGGTGGTCTGCCAAGTGCCGTCTGCTGCTTCATACTGCTGGTAGAAATCTGAGTCAGCCTGGAACATGACGAGCGCCTGAGCTGTGTGTATGCGCACGTGCTGGGCCAGAGAAGTGGCATCTAGGAACTTCTCCCCACAGGAGTCACATGCATATAAGATCTGCGTGTTGGGATCTACATCGGTGGGAAAGGAAAACAGAATTTACAAATCAGGTCAACTGGTTCAGGATTTATAAAGGGTTTAAAGGATACTGAAGGGTATTGAGAAAAAAAACTAAACAAAAAGAAAGGCTTCGCCTTCTCGAGCATTGCTATGACTCATATTACAAATTAAAGGGTTATAAAGTGGTTTTTCCTGCATAATTTGTAACAAAGAGTAACAGTATTCTGCACTGTCTACCCATTTAAGATTAAAGCTGCAGTATGTTTAAAAGTGTTTCACAAAGTTCACAATGAAGGGAATGTGGGCTTTTGGGTGGAAAGGATGGCACTATAAATTTTTTTTCACTGCAATTGCACAGGAGACTGGAAAAAAAATTGTAAAAGGCATAATAAAAAATAAAGGCAAATCAACAACAACAAAATATAGAACACATGCATGAAAAGTAACTTATTTGAAATCCATTATAACTTATACACTACCATTCAAAAGTTTTAGAACACTTGCAAATTTCTTTGTTTTTGTTTAGTGATTTATTTTCTACATTCTACAACAATATGTCATGTGGGGATTTCAAAACTATAAAATAACACATATGGAATTAGGTAATTACGTAACAACAAGAAAAACAACAGTTAGTTGTTATTTTAAGACACAGAGGTCAGCCTTTCTGTAATAGTTCTTGCAAGAACAGTATTGTCAAGTGCATTTGCAAAATCCGTCAAGCACCATAATGAAACTGTCTCTCATGAAGGCCGTCCCAGGAGGGCGAGACCAAAACCTACCTCTGCTGCAGACGAGAACTTCATTTAGAGTTATCAACCTGAAAAATGACCAATTAACAGCACCTCAGATTAGAGGCGTTATGAAGTCTTTACAGAGCAGAAGTAGCAGACACATCTCAATATCAACTGTTCAAAGGAGATTAATGCATTTTTTTGGACGCCTTCAGCAAAACTTTACAATGTAGAAAGAAATAAAAATCAGGAACGATCATGGAGTTAGAAAGTGTTCTAAAACTTTTGAACGGTAGTGTATGTCTTGTGGGTATAAACTGATAGTTTGTTGTAAGGTTGTGCAAAAATTTAGCCCTCATTAGTATGAGGTGTGTTCAAGTCAAACGAGGATTTTGATTGTGCAGAATAACAGAACACAGATCTAAGAGTAAAAAAAACCTTTATGTCTATATATAATCCCGGCTACACTAATGCACTTATCCCAGCATTTAACTAGTGCTTGGACACCATCAAGGTAGAAAGTCTGAAACGCTGGCCTCCCAGGAACTCCTTTAATGGCCCAAATATGTTTTAATGGCTTGGAGCGAGGTCAGGAGTATACGTTTGATGTAGCAAGTTCCTGTACAAGTGGTGTTGATCAATGATGTGCGTGTAAAGTTCCCACAGAAACATGAGTCGTTTCTACGAGTTGGTGACAAGCTATCTGTTAAATTTCAAGGTTCACAGGAACAAGTGCACTCGGCGCTCAGCCACCTCAGCCGGGATTGTTATTCATAGACATAAGTCCTGGTTTGACTTGAACACCTTGCACTGTATTTTGCCACATGGGCTTTTAAATGTACATGTGTAAATGTTTTGTCTCACCAGCCTCCTGCACTTTTTCCACTGCCTTTGTGATCTCAGCTTTCAGAGCCTCTGTTTCATCAGCAGATACAGACGTAGTGACAGGCACCACTGCACCGCGCAAGAACAACATTAGAAATCATCCTCATTACCAATATCTTCTAAAAATCATCTTTGCATTCAAACAAAGTTTAATTTGCCTTCTTGTTTTCACTCGTCCCCTTTATACTAATAAATACACAATGTACAGTATGTTGTCTCTTACCAGTCAGTTGTGCAACAGTGTTGGCCACCAGCGCTTCTGTAGCCAAAGTCACAATGTCGTCTGTGGTGACTGTAACAATATTTACTTCGTTCTCATCAAGCGCAGACATAGAGGCGGTCGCAGGAAGGAGCTTGTCCTCTCCGCTGTCGTCCTCCGACGCTACTAGTCTCTTCATGCCCGCCCTGCCCTGGTGAACAGTTTTAACGTGGGAGCGAAGGTTGTCCACGCGGTTAAACCCGCGCCCACACTTGTCGCAAAGATAAGGTTTATCACCTGGGTTTGGAGATGAATAAACATTCATGGGGAAATAATGAATGTCACTTTATTTATACAGAATGAACGCTCATAATCTTGTGTAATCTTTCACTAATCAGGGGTCCATTTGCCTTTTGTTAAAAAATTAAAATAAAAAAAATTCAGTGTACCTGTATGAATGATGATGTGTTTAGAGAGGTCTCCGACATTGACAAATGCTTTGTTGCAGGTTTGGCATTTGTGGGGTCGTATATTGTCATGATGGCGGATGTGATTAGCCAGTTGGCTGGACTGCACAAACCTGCATGTTATAACGTCACCATTATGCAGTCTGTCATTTTATCACATAGCGTGTATAATAACAACATTACGTTTAAAAATCCAGACACTCACATACGGCATATATTTATTTCACTTACCTTTTGCCACAGCGGTCACATACATAAGGCTTCTCTCCGGTGTGCTGTCGGACATGAGCAATCAGCGAGCTGGCCTGCGTGAAGCCTTTTCCACAGATTAGACAAAGGCATGGCTTTTCTCCTGCAGTGCACACACACACACACAGGTAGTCTGACCTAGACAACCTGATGCACACAGATAGAATATTTAAATCAATAAAAGGGAGGTAAGTACCTGTGTGAATGCGCACGTGTCTCTGCAGTGCCCCCGGATCAGCGAATGCTCTCTGACAGTGCATACACACAAAGGGTTTCTCTCCACTGTGAACTCGCAGGTGCCTCTTCAGGTTCCCTGTACAAAGAGAGCATTGTTGAGTGCATGCGCGCGCGCACACACACACACACACACACACACACACACACACAAACACACACACACACAAACATATGCAAACACTCTCAGGTAAGTAGACCAAACAATCTCTGCGTCTTTGCACATTGCACAATTCACAGTTATGGACATTTTACAGGACTAAACCTCTCTGCATTTTTGCACACTGCACAGTAATGGACACTCATGCACAGCTGCACATACCCCGGACATTCATGGTACATTGCACATTCATGCACATTTTCACTTTTGCATATTGCAGATTATGGACCATGGACATCTACACACACATGCACACTTCCCGGTCATTTCCACTTATTTCCATTTAAGTTCATCTTTATATTTTCTCTCATTGTATACTGTAGATAAGTTTTTTATATTTTGTTCTATTTATTTCTTGTTTTTACATTTTTAAGGTCACAGGCGGTCGTCTAAGCATTTCACTGCATATCGTACTGTGTATGAGACAAATAAAATGTGAAATTTAATTCACACCGCCTCTCTGTAGACGTCTCACCTGATGTGGTGAACTGCTTCCCGCACTCTTTACACTTCAGCGGTCCGTCTGCGATGTGGATCTTCATGTGAGCTTTCAAGTTTCCTATCTGAAAAAAATAAATAAATACATAAATATATATATATATATATATATATATATATATATATATATATATATATATATATATATATATAGTTTGTTAAATAGTTTTTATATCCTCTTGCCCTTTCTCTAACCTGGTTGAATTTCTTGTCGCATTGTGGGCATTTGTGGCCCTTGTCCGTATCATGGATCTCCAGGTGGCGCATTTTGGCGGTGGGGTCTGAGAAAGTGCGCTCGCAGTACTCACAGTGGTACGGCTTCTGCCCGCTGTGCACCAGCTGGTGGCGCTTCAGGTTACCCGATGTGGTGAAGAGTTTGCCGCACTCTTTGCAGCTGTACCGCGCCTCGCCGGTGTGCCGCTTCCGGTGCAGGTTCAGTAGGCTGATCTGCCGGTAGCTCTTCCCACAGGTGGAACAGCAGTAGGGCTTTACCGGGCTAGAGGTGAAAAGAGGAGCAGAGGCATATACGGATCGGTTAGATTTTATTTCCACTAGTGTGGCGGGTTTGTGCGCAACATCAATACACCGCATTCCAAATTATTATGCAAATTCGATAATAAGTGTCATAAACATTAAATGTTTAGTTTTTAAATTAAACTCATGGATGGTATTGTGTCTCAGGGCTCTTTGGATCATAGAAATTAATCTCTGACACGTGTGATAATTAGTTTGCCAGATAAGCCCAATTAAAGTACTGAAGAAGGTTGTTCCACATTATTAAGCAGGCCACAGGTTTCAAGCAATATGGGAAAGAAAAAGGATCTCTCTGCTGCCGAAAAGCGTCAAGTATTGCAATGCCTTGGACAAGGTATAAAAACATTAGATATTTCATGAAAACGTAAGCGTGATCATCGTACTGTGAAGACATTTGTGGCTGATTCAGTGCACAGACAGGTTCGTGCAGATAAAGGCAGAATGAAGGTTTCTGCAAGACAAATTCATCGGATTAAGAGAGCAGCTGCTGAAATGCCATTACAAAGCAGCAACAGGTATTTGAAGCTGCTGGTGCCTCTGGAGTCCCGCAAACCTCAAGGTGTAGGATCCTTTAGAGGCTTGCAGTTGTGCATAAACCTACTATTCGGCCACCCCAGTGGGCCCAGGCATACATGAAGACAAGTTTTTAAACAGTCTTGTTTACTTATGAGTGTCGTGCAAGCCTGGATGGTCCAGATGGATGGAGTAGTTTGATTCAAAACAGCAGCTTTGGGAGGCTATTCTGACATCCCGCAAAGAAATTCAAGCAGAAACTGTCCAAAAACTCACGAGTTCAATGGATGCAAGAATTGTGAAGGTGATATAAAGAAGGGGTCCTATGTTAAGATGTAACATGCCCTGTTAGAATGTTTTGCATTGAAATAGTTTTTGATATCTTTAAATATGACCTCCTAATGCTGCAAATTCAACAAAAGCCTATTTTTAGTTCTTTACAACCTATAAAATGTTGTGCATAATAATTTGTAACAGTGCATTTTCAGTTAAAAAAAAAATATATATATATTATCATTAGGAGGTTTGTTCAATAAAATTCTAATTATACCCTAATAGTTGATGACTAGAAAATTATACTGACTGTCATTTGCATTGACTAATTATGAAAATCAGAGAAAGATATAATTTGCGTAATAATTTGGAACGCAGTGTATTTGTGGGTTTAATATACAGTCATCCACTTCCTTCTTTCCATGTGTTTCCAGAATATGTCTGTTTTTAAGGTGCTAACTCACCTGTGGGTTTTTTCGTGTGCTTTGCAGGCAGCTGGGTCAGAAAATGCCTTGTTGCAGTCCCTGCAGCTGAAGGGTTTCTCGCCTGTATGGATGCGCATGTGGCGCTTAAAATTCCCAGTGTGGGTAAACTTCTTTCCACAATCCTGCAAAAGCCATCAAGACCATGAGGAAAACCAGGAGGATGGAGGCGGTTCGCATATAAAAACCAACCCAGGCAAAGTAATGCGAACTACTGCAAAGTCTCTTCTGTGGAGAGAACTAAAAATAAGGCTGGCAATAACTACAGTAAGTGTTAAAGAAATGCTCCATTATCAGTTTTCAAATTTGTCTGATTTTTATCTATTTATGTTCTACACAAGGTGTATTTTCAACAAATTTCTCTGTTAGTCTCTCCATACAGTAAAAATGTTTAAAATCTCATTCATGTCAATAACACACCAGAAGCAGGCCTTTAAATATGTACTTTATAAAGCACTGCATGCACATGCTAACCCTCTCTTACCTCACATTTGTGTGTGACGGAGCCGTACGATCTGGACTCGCTGCGTTCAGCCATGATCCCGGACCTCAGACACTTCCCCTCTCCTTCATCTGTCGCTCCTGCACTCGCATCATCTACATCCATCTCCTCTTCATCATCATCCTGATCTGTCTGCTCCTCCTCTTCATCAGACTCCTCTTCCTGATCCAACTCTTCTCTTGTATTTTCTTCGGTAGTGGCTTTCGACAGACTTTCTTCACTACTGTCATCTGACAAAAGTACAGCAATCAGAAAAGAAAACAGACATGGTTGCAGTGCTAGTGTGACAGAGCTGCGTGTTTACCTGCCGTTGTCATCCGACGAGTGATGGATTTTGACTTGCTTCTCCGTGTGCTTACACGAGACCTCCTAATTGCAGCTCTTTGTGATATTTCTGAAAAAAAAAAAAAAAGAACAGATAATAACATAGTATTTCATATACAGCGGGCACTGAAGATGATCACGAAAGCATGAGACAGAAAAGACTGACTGGGTGTGTAATCAGCATCAGACAGGTCATCCTGATACTCCATAAGGTCCTTGGTTGCGCTCCCTTCCTCCTCTTCTTCTTTTTCTTCTTCTTCCTCCGTTAGCTTGGTGCCTTGGCTGCGCTTTTGTGGTTGAACCCCTCCACTTTCAGCCCCTGCGTTTTGTCCTTCAGTAGTGCTACAACTCGCCCGCTGCTCTTCAGGGGTTTCGGATGAACATGGAGCTTCACCTGCCTCGGGGACGCTGCTCTGAGCTGAGACGTGACTGTCCTGTTGCTCTACAGAAGCACCATCGTCTTCCTTAATCAGCTTCCGATTTTGCTCGGTTGGACCGGATACACCTAAGTGATATGAAGATAAACACTTAATTTTTTTTTTTTTTTTTTAACGTACGACTTATACAGTAATTATACAAGTAAACCATAATGCTTGGCATGGTGTGCTGTACCTACAGATGAGATAATGTATAAGGTTTAGAATAGACATGTCTAAGATACATACAAGATACTTCGACACTACTGACCACTGTTTAACACCGGTGGTCCTGCGAGCGATTTGTAAACACAGCATGCATCGACGATTTCTTGCATCTGAAGAAAAGTGGCTACAGACAGAACGTCCTCGACATTCTGGGGGTTCAGCGTCAGCTTAGCTGTGTACATAAACTCAAGGATCTGTCCAAGGCCTGCAAGGAACATAAAATGTTTGCTGTTAGGGAAAACAGACGTAGAAATTGTCATACATTCAGAAAGTCTTGTTTATAGTATTAAAAGTACAGTAAGCTGTCAAATAAAATAAAGGAACACCCAGACATTGTGGGTGCGAACAGTAACACTCGGATTACAAGTAACGCGGTTTGCGAGTGTTCCGCAAGACGAGCAAAGATTTTTAATAAATTTAGACTTGGAAAACGAGCATTGTCTTGGTTTACGAGCACAGAGTATCATGTATCACGCATGCGCTTCTTGATTTGACGCCGAGCGTCACGTGATCACCCCTGAGCCAATGGTTTTCTCTCTCTTGCGCTGTGGGTAATCATCTCACCTGCTGGGTCTTAGTGCTCATCTCTTACTGGTATAATCAACATCTCTCTCATCTTTAGTTTGTGTCAGTGTGTGTGTGTGTGTGTGTGAAGCAGAGAGGGGGTGCTTCACTCACACACAACCGGCACGGTGTCACATTACGCATGCGCACACACATAACACACACTCCGCAGTGCAAGAAAGAGAAAAATACACACACACAGTACCTGTTCGCATAAATGGAAACACTTATCTGTCAGGATTTATTTTTACTTTTTTAAAGTTAAAGTGCAGGTTAATTTGTTTTATTTTTACCTTATATTTTGTGTTAATTATTTTTATGTATTTATTTTTTTGGGCTGTGGAATGAATAATTTGAATTTCCATTATTTATTATGGGGATATTTGCTTTGATTTACGAGTGTTATGGAATACGAGGCCGCTTCCGGAAATGCTTAAGGTTAATTTAATATCCGAGGTTCCACTGTAAATATATAAATAACGAAATATTGGACATAGATATCAAGGTTCGATTAGATTAGACTCTGTATACCTGCAGCATTACTGATATCCAAATGCACAACATCCTTTTGGTCCAGAAACAGAGCATGGAAGTAAGTGCTGCATGCCGCCAGTACGGCCTTGTGGGCCTTGAAGTCCACACCATCCACCACAAACGTGCAGTCACACAGAAGATCCTGCTGACGCTGATGATTTAACTGCTCTAAAACTTTCCCACTGTGGCATGGGAAGTCCATCACTGCCTGGTTGCTCAGCCCAGGCTGGTCAGACTCTTGTTTAGGATAATTCTGCATTAATAAGATAGCAGATATTAGTATGACAATCATTTTATGTAGTAATGCAACAACATTTAAATCACTAGATAAAATCAAAATGTATTTAATTCGTTCTGAAGTAAAGAATTTAAGTGGTGTATCAAATGTATTGCAGAATTGTCCTTGTGTTAGATTAAATAAAATACAAAAATAAAAAAATAACCATGTCAAATGTGTATCAAACTGATAAGTTTATATTTATTAGTATATGTCATATTTTCTCGTTCTCTTATCAGTGCAAAAAAATGCTTTTATATATTCTAGCAGAATACCTGATATTGATGAATTAAATATTTCAAGTATTTTTATGTTTTAATATCATCAACTTATAGCTCATGAAAATCAAAAATCCAGTATCTCAAAATCTTATATTTCATTTTGATTTTTTTTTTTAAATAATGGGAAAAGGTGCAAAAAGAACAGGGATGACTGCGGCTGGAGTCAGAGCATCAAGAGCCACCATACACAGACATCTTCAGGTAATGGGCTACAACTGTTGCATTCCTAGTTTAAAGCTATTCCTGAACCAGAAACAATGTCTCTTTGGCAATGCCTAGGCTAAGAAGAATAAAAGAAAAGGACCACAGCTCAGTATCCCAAAGTCCTCTTTTCAGATAAAAGTAAATGTTGCATTTCATTTGTAAATCAGGGTCCCAATGTCTGGAGGAAAAGTGGAGACTGCTTTAGCTCTTAGAGAAAATTTTATAGCACTTCATGCTTCCATTTGCTGGCAAACTTTATGAAGATGCCAATTTCCATTTCCAAGAGCACCAAAACTACTGTTAACCATTAGCATTCAATAATGCCGCAGCAGTGCTACAGACTGATCACTTCTAGGGCTTGCTGAAATAATTCAGTAAAACAGCCCGAGCAAATATTCAGTGCATAAATTAACATGTTTTTCAGTAGTTGGACATATCTGTATTGCAAATCATTTTTTATTAATCTTAGTAAGTATTCTAATATTTTGATTTTCATGAGCTGTAAGCCGTAATAATTGAAATTAAAACAAAAGGAAGCTCAACATTTTACTTGACACGCAATGAGTACAGGATATGGTAGAGTTTCAACTTTGGATTAAATGACAAAAAATGTATTTCCCACAACTTTGAGATGCAGCATAATGTTTTATATATTTTGCTTTCATACACATGGCAATATATTTATACATTTATAAATATACATATATGTGTGTGTGTATAAAGATAAAAATGTGGCCCAGACCACTGAAAGTGTGAACCATGTGTCCATGTGTGGGAAAAAAAAAAAGTTATGAACATCTTAAATAAAAAAATAAAAACCAGTTAATGTTTAACTTGACACTGTACAATTTTGTTAGGGTTATTTGATTATTATTCAGGTTTGTATTCAGTCAGTTGCTTGATGTTATTAGACACAGGATCAACATCCAGGTCTGGCTAAAACTATTCTTATTAGTGATAGAGGAAAGCAAAAAAATTGATTCAGAGATTTATTGCATTTCTCTTGTAAGACAATCCATGTATTGCCACACTGACTCCAAAATATTATTTTTTAAATAATTTTTATATTTATATATATTTTTTTTCGTTTAAGGTAAAATGTTCGTTTCTCTATAATCCTACAGGTGGTGCACTCCAAACTATTCAAACATTGGCAAGCAGAATAGCATCCTGTGGGGTAGGAGCGAAGTATTTGAGAAGGTTGTTTAGAATAGTTTAAAAAAATAATAATAATAATGATATTTTAAAAATTATGATAATAAAAGAATCACAATACAAATCAAATTGACACCTGCGTATCGTGATAATACTGCATTGGCTGGTCCCTGGTGATTCCCATCCATAGTATTTCAGAGGTTTATATATATTTTTTATCCTTATATTCAAGGATGTATTGTTTATTAAGAATAGACATTTTAACAATGTTATAAAATGTTAAATCGTAATTCCTCCTGTATTCCTCTCTATTAAAATGTTTTCATTTATTAATAAATAATACATATAGCAAGTGTGTTTAATGTTATTACATTACATTAGACCCCACTGTGTTATAACTTGTCACGACTGGTGCGTAACCCGTATCGCAAATAGAGTGTGATTTGTTTGCTTTTGAGCCCGGAAGCACACCAGTTGGAACTGAGGTTGCCTAGGTAACAAAGAGGCGTCATGTGGCACGCATAGCAGCTGTAAGATCAACCACCATCAGCACCACTTCCGGACACGTGTTTGTGTATTCACCTTCAGCCGGCAAGTTATAATTAAATCACAAAGTGTTGTTGTTATCGCTAGTTACACAGACACAATGTAGGATTGCGGCTACTCAGGTAAAATCCACAATATATGATAGTATAATTATTGTTATACTATATGTTTCCTACCATGAATTACCGTAAAGCCGTGGTTCTCAAAGTGTGGGGCACGCCCTACTAGTGGGGAACACAGACATGACAGGTGGGGCGCAATGAACAGGAGGGAATTAGTGGAAAATAATAGGAAAGTACCTATTCTAATTCATGCTTTTCTTTATTGACAATAAAAGATTGGACACTCGAAACTAAACAATCACACGCAAAGAAATGGATCATTAATACAAGTAAATTAAAATAACATCAGAGAAAAAGTGGAACCATAGTACAACAATAATGGTTTAACGTCGGCATGTTAATTGCAGAGAAACAATATATAAGGAAACATTCGGTATTATGTATGTAATTTAATTTATTCCAATGTGTATGCTGATGTTTCTGTATTTTATCAAGCAGTACTAGTCTGGCATTTGTAGTTTCCATTGTGACAACAAAGTTGCTTTTTGTTCCTTCAGGCACTGAACAAAAGGGAAGATCAATATCGTTCTACGCTTTTTGTTGGTGTGCGGCATTTTGCGATGATCCCTAAGTCATTGTTGCGGTATAGAGAATAATGATGTTTATGTTTTCAAACATGTATAATTTAGGTGCTTAATCGAGAAAAAAGGCGGGTGTAGCTTAAAGACAATGCAGAGAGGAAATATATGTGGCCATCTTATTTGCGGGTTTATTTACGCAGCTATTGAAGCCGGAGATGCGAATATAAAACTAACTTTACCGCGGACACAAACCGGGTCAGTAGCATACTGTATGTAGTGGGCATAATAACGTCAGTGGATACATTTGTTACATGGACCACAAAAAAAAAGCAGGCGATTCAACACGATCAGCCTAATCAAACAAAAAGCCAGCCGAAAAGACAATATGGTGAAGCCTATGTTGCACTTGGATTCATGGTGGGGATGGTGGGGGCAGAGGAGAGACCAATGGTGTTTCGTGTTTTAAACCGCTGGCAGCAGAAAGCACGAGACCCAACAAATTAGGAAGACATTTAGAGACAACACACCCCAGTCACGTTAATAAGCCACTTGACTTCTTTGAAAGAAAGCTCTAGATAAGTGACGAAGTAAGCCTGTTATAACAATTGCATGTGTATTTTTTAACTAGGTGTTATTTTATCTTATTGGTTTAGAAATTGATATTTCAATAAATACTAAACTTGGCCGAATTCGTTATCATTTTGTTGACAAGTGGGGCTTGAAAATTCGCCCACCCCCTTAAGTGGGGAATGACAGAAAATGTTTGAGAACCACTGCCTTAAAGAATTATAGAAAACTACTCCCGTTCTGAATCTCTTTATTTATGCAAGTTAACATAATATCGATCAGTGAAAAGCTGAAGTAACGTTACATGTATGTAAAGATCGCTGTAACTATGAAAGTGCAAATATGAGATGATATCAAAAAGTTTCGAGACTAGTTCTGTTACACGCTGACAGATGGCAGCACAAGGCCACACGCACAGTCACAGGGAAGCACTGTGCATATCGAGAGTAGTGCAACTGGTGCTACACTGACCATGTGCACTACAAGAACTTCGTCAGCGCGCCGTGGATGACCTGTCTTTCATGCCCAGGACCATTACTGGTGGTGGAATTTGGGTGCATGGGTACAACCCTGGGACGAAACAACAGTCTTCACTTTTCAACCGTTCACGGCAATGTGCATCAAGTATTCATGTCCAGGAGACAATAGCGAATTCTACTGCCAGGTTATAACGTGTCTGAGGAAGGACATATGGCAAGAAAAAAAGAGCTAATCTCGAAACCTATTGATACCAGTTTGTACAACAGGTACAAGCGGTAAAGTTTAAGTTCATTCTTCAATTACTGAATGCAGTAAAAAGGTATCAAGTACAATAGGCCACAGTTGTAAATAAGAAACCTGTTCTTTATCTGTATTGCCTGGTTAAATAAAGGTAAATAATAAATACAGGAGGCAAAGTAAATAAGTTTTCTAAGTAACATTAGCGCTCATTTGCTTTACAATGAATCCTGCGCTTAATTCTCACACACTGTGCTCGTGTTTCTTTGTTTTCCCCCCCCCTCCTTTGTTGATTTGTTTTTGAGGACTAAACATGGCGACCAGTACCCAAAATGCAATGCGACGTGACGTCACTCAACAACATTAGCAACATCGTTACTGTTGCTAAGTTATTACTAATATATTTCTCTTTTTTTGTTGTTATATTTAACACAGATTTTGCTTATGCAACCAAAAAACAAGCAAATCTTATTCGAATATATTTAACTCAACGTCTAATAAAAAACAGTGAACTACGCTATATGTTTGTATATTTAATAATAGTCCGTTAAACAGAATTAAACCTTAAAGCCGGAAACATGTCGCTCACACACTTCACTCGCACACTCCGCTCACACACGGCCCACACTATCTGCCTACCGTGGCAGGTGGACGATGCTGCGGATTGATTAGGAGTCCTCTGTTCTCGGGCTCCGGGATTAATTCAGCGTGCCTGGCCGCGGCTGGAGCACTCAAACAAGATGGAGGTGGGATGAGCCGCTCGGAAAACCTCCTCAGTTTCTACTCTGTTTGGCTTCAGGAACGACCCGTGGTAACACCCATAAAGGGCTCATCCTGACTGCGTTCTTTTAATATTACCTCCAGTAGTTTGGCCCAAACCGTTGGTTATACTTGGTCAATTTCGGCTGCGTCCGATCGAGTTATCCGGTGATCGATGTCGTTACTCAGACTCGACGATCCGCCATCTTCTGCTCTCTGATCGATTGATAGTGGCCGAGCGGGGTGCGTAGGGGTGCGCATGCGCAGTGGTGCACTTCTACAGGTTGACCACATGATGGTGCAATTTACTAACAGATGGTTTTTTTTTTTTACTTTTTCAGAAAGATCACTTACAGTACATACATCGAGCCATAACTATAATAGCGAACATCTCATAATATACAAGGCAGACAGGGAAGAGTAACGATACAGAAAGCGATTTAATACTGTAATCAGTGTTGAAACCAAGCATATTTTCAGTGAACAGTGAAAGAAACGGATCTGCTTGCAGCTAAAGAATGTGAACAGCAAAGTGCTTTCATCGATCATTCATTCATTCATTCATTTTCTATTCAATTTCTAATATTGATAAAATTCTGTGAGCTGAAACACAGTGAAAACACTGCACTGCATGATCAGTGCATTATGTACTGTAAATAATGCTGCACTTATCTATCTAGCTAGCACTTAAACCTGGGCTGGGAATGGATTCGTAGAAGAAAAATTATCAATCAATTAATTAATTAATTGCATCCAGTGTAGGTTGACTGAGGATGGATTTGTTAAAGGAAAAAAAAAGCTGCACATAGTAGCTAAAAAAAAACATTTAAACATTTTGGGTCTGTGGACTTGGTTCAAAAAGAAAATTGCAAAGTAATTCATGTGTGGTGACTGTGTGTGAGGGAGCTCCAGAGATCATCAAATTTTGTCAATTTTTCATAAACCCTAAGTAGAGATTGAGTTTTTTTTTCTTCATCAAGATCTTTCTTAAACACAAAAGCAGGATTAAAATTTTCTCTATTTTTATCCAAGTGAAATATATTGCAAGAAATAACTTTTACATTTAGGCAGACACCCTTATCCAGAGCAACTTACATTTTTATCTCATTATATATGTGAGCAGTTAAGGTTAGGGCCTTACTCAAGGGCCCAACAGGGTCAACTTGGTGGTTGTTGTTCCGAACTGTAGTCCAATGTCTTAACCACTGAGCTTTTGCATTTTTAAATTTCAGATAATATGGTACAAATCTGATTTAAAAACAAAAAAATGGAATTCAAAATACATTTCTCAAGCCATGATCATAAAGCCATACTTCACACACGTGTATTTTAACTGTTGTTCTGTTCAGGCCAAAGTTTTGCCTTTTGCCAAACCTAAAATGATGTTTTAGTTTTTTTTTTTTTTATATATATATAAAATGGTGTTTGACAGTTTTATAACCGAAATTATGTTCTGGGTAATTTTCTTCTTAAGTAGTAAGGTAAATATGTTTGGAAATGTGAACCACAAAGGCATTATTATCATTAGAGAAAAGTATTTATTGGATGTACTTTACATTACTAATATTGTATACCGGTTATTTTACAAGAGTTATTTAAAACAACTCTAAACTAAACATTTCTTCTATTTTATAATCTGCATGTTAACTATTAATAAATCAGGTAATTTACACTATACTGCCGTGGAAAATATATTATGACATCTTATCTTATAATAGTTCACTTTGTTTCGCATTGTAAAAGCTAAATAAAAAAAAAGAAATATATGATGATACATTTAAAAAGTAATGAATGGTTCAAAGCCTAATGAATGATACACAGTGAAAAAGCGTAGGCATAAAGATTGGCCTAGTTACATAGACTGACTCTTGACAGCAAACACTATTAATAGCACGGTAAGTCACTGTCTGCTGGTAGTTGTGACAGTAGACACATAACAGATCATTAACTCAGGGTTGAAAATATGCTACGCACTCACAGTCTTAATGCACTTTTTATTCCAAACTGGTGACTTTGTATAGTCTATCTCAACTTATACAGTATATACATTTATTAACACACAGGCTTGTGCAGTCTTTACAGTCTTTACAGATAATTTCTACAAAGATGTGACCATTCTAAAGTTAGAAGAGAAAAAAAAACAGTCTTCATCCCCCCCCCCCCTTGTTTTTTTTAGTATCTTGTCATTTCAATTACAATATCCAAATAATCTAATTAAAATTTTTTTTTTTTTTTCTTACAGCTTAATCCTTTGGAATTTCTCATGAGATGAAGTTGGATAATCCATGTTGTAGTTTATTTATAGACCTACTGTGGACAGCTGGGATAAGTATAAAGAAAATACGTATAACTGACAAGGAATCACAATAAAATCCTGAATGTAAATAAGGCCTAGATTTTGATTTCTGTGCGAAATGTTTGTGCGTGTTCGAGTTTAGCCGGATGCCTTTGAGCTTTGATGGTGAGCACCCCCTCAATCCCCAGGGAAGACGTCACAGAAGTGGGGTCCACATCCTCCGGTAGTTGGCATTTATGGGTAAAAGTGTTCATCACCGTGCCATCAGTGGCCAGCTGTGCAACATAATACAAACATGTGGAATCATATAAAAAAAACTTCATATCATAAAATTCATATTGTGATCAGTTTTTCTGCCTAGAGCTTCTGCACTTATAAGCGCTGTTGTGAATGGTTGCAAACGGACAACCTACACTTTCCAAAGCCTTTCTTTTCTTTAAAAGCCATACTTTTCTAAATTCAAACTGCTGTTGTATCATAAACACTTTTCATCTATTGTTTATTTCAGATCTTATTAACAATATTCTTATACCAGACATAATCCGGTACTGCTTGTCTTTAATCTTCTATATCTGCTCATTATAATGATTTATAATTTCACTGTGCGGAGTGATTTAATTTTGAATCCGCTTCCTCTCACCTTTTCTGCTCGAACTTCAATCTGGTTGTTGGAGGTGGTAACAATCACGTCTTCCGGAGAAAAATCACAGACATCTACTGTGAACTGGTAGGTGTCCCCAAGAGTCTTTATATTTCCTGGTGTCCCAGTCAGACCTATAAGAAATCACACGTGACACACTTTCAATACAGACTCTAGTGCTGACGCAGTTACCTAGAATCCACTCCATTTACATTTTTCCCTCTTGTTTTTTTAAATAACGTATTTATATTAACTTTGTATACTTACTGGAGGCTGTTAATATAAAGATGCTATCCAAATACACCAAAGTGCAAATGAAAAGTACCCTGCATAAGTGTACTTCTACTGGGAGTTTTAATGTGCAAATCCCAAACTGTTCATTTTGTGTCTGAGTAACTAAGCAACATATGATCAACTGTTCCCTAAGGCACGGTACTGAGATTATGTCCTTGGCCTTGATCCATAAAATTTTGATGCCTAACCTGTCCTTCACTGTTACTTGACCCTGGTAAAGGACATTCAGGCCTCAACAGTCATCCACTAGAATATCCTACAGCACTCATACCATAATGCTACCGTTCCAATGATATCATATGCCAACACACAGAACACAAAGTTTTCATCAATTCAAGTCATCAATATGGATAGCATTATTGTGGTATATCTGATTGTGTTTTTGTTTAAGATCAAGAAGTTATTAAGTGAAAAGAAAATGTGAATCAGTACTGAAATGATTCCAAATTGAAATCTAAAATGAATCTCTAAACCTTTTCAAGAAGTGAAGGCACAGAAGTTGCATATCCATTCTTGAGAAAGCAAATCTACATTAATCCAGAGCGACCGATACAGTTAAATAACTCACTTGGAAAACCCAATGCATCCTTGGGGCACATGAAAGATCCGAAATCTTCTGCAAACAGCCCCCTGTTTTTCTCCATGTGTGGGGTTGATGAGGACGAAGATGAAGATGAGGAGGTCTGATGGAAACTGCGCTCCGATCGAAAAGCAGAAGAGCTGCTCCCGCTCATTAGTGTTTGCAAGTTTTACAGGGAGCAAATCGATATCCTCTTACAGATCGAGACTCGAGAGACCAGAATGGTCCTAAAGAGAAAAGCTGAAGTGGCTTTAGGCAGGTCTTGTCCAAACAATGTCTGAATTATTGAAGCCAGCCTCTGCCTCGCTCTCCTCTACAGAAATGTCTTTTTGTGCTGCTCTTTGTCACTAGTGCACCATGCTGGTTTGAGGGTATTCTCAGTCTGGCTGGCTTTTATATTCAGGATTTGAACTGTGAATTTTTTTTTTCTCTCTCTCTCTCTTTCCCTCTTGTCTGTGTATGTACACACAAGACCTGCAGCATGACTATGTGCTATATTTATCTTGTGAGGCAGGGGGAAAAAAAAGAGAGGGGGTCAGTGGTCGGAAAAGTTTTGAGTGGTGAGGGTGAGAGGTTAAGAAAGGGTCCATGACAAAAGGGTCAACGGATGGTATTTAAAACTCTCGCATCCTTAAATAGCCACTTATCCCCTGGCCCTTAGCTCTTTTTATTCACTTCTTTTTACAAACCTGTCAGGTGACATATGCAAAGATTTTACTCTGGAATGGAATTTTAAAGGTGTATGATATATTACTAGAGCTCAATGTAGGACCAAGTGTCACTACATATACAAATAGTGACACTAATGAAACATAGAAGGAATGTTGAGAGATTGCAAAGGATGACATTATAAAAAAAATTCATATTTGTTTTAAGGAAGGCATAATCTTCTTTGTATGTGTTAGAGAGAAATAACATTTATGTTCTCTGTTTTTGTTTTGACTTGATTTTATGTCATTTTTATTCATTTCACGTCAAGTAGCGTAGTTCATTTCCTTGTTGCTGTCTGTATAAACTTTAAAGTCCTTCACTAATCGGCTAAATCAAGAGCAGCAACTCACCACTTCTCCTAAAGCATGCGTCACTAAAGCAGCACTGTGGATACACAAGTGTTTCTATTCTGGTGTGACAGAGAGAGAGAGAGTTTGCAGCTGTTTACATTTTAATCACTCTCAGCACGGGCTGTGCTGGATCATGGAGTGAGTCTAGATCCCCTCGTCCCCACCACCACAATCCCTGCGCTTCACAAATGACATTGAATCACCTTGTACGTAGGTCACTTGCTTTCCGCATAAATAAAGGTATACGACTCCATTTTCAACATAGCAGTCTGAAACTAAACCAAAAAAAGCTTGCTTTATGAATTAATCAGACAAAAGCAAAGACATTTTCCTGTCTAAGTTCCTTAGTTTTTTTCAGCTGCTTCACATTACATAATCTATCATTAGCTTTGTCCCATGCCGCATCTCTCTATGCTATTAGTGGTCAGTGGAGAGAAACCCAGGAACAGCAGTGTATAATACACAGCAGTGTCATTTATCTATCTATCTATCTGTGTGCCAAAGATGTGAACTTCATGTTGCATAAGTTTCAGAAGTAGCTTAAGTGACCAGTCTTGCCTTGCTAAAAGTTTCAAGTAGCTAACTTTGGCTGTTTTGGAGAGATGATTTTATACTGTATGTGCCCTCAAAAATGGCCTTTTCATAATGTTATACTATATCGCATCAAACAATAATAATTTGAAATGCAAATTATTCACATTTCTTTATAAGCATTGATACTAAAATTGGTGTAAGCTTCTAGAAGTATATGAACTGTAAAAATAGATGCTTAAATTGTTTTTTGGTAAAAGCTTAAAAAGCTGTACTGTACGTAACCATGTCAAATTCATGTTGTATTATCTTAATAATTGTGCATTTTTGAATAATATAGTTTACCTAAAACTATATTACAGTAAATACAATAGTTGATAGTTTTTTAGGTGAAATCTAAATTCTCCAAGTTTCATCTGAATGACAATTAAGATCATTGAAATATTTCAATCGTCGAAAAAGACATGGACGCAAATGTGTTTTATTTTGTCTGATAAAATATAAATGTGTAGTGTATGCATATTTACAAAAAAGAAGCATGGATTGGGAGATAAGAAGCATTGAGAGATAAGAAGCATATATATATATAATGCTTATATAAAGTTTATATAAACTTTGAGCAACTATTGCAGGAACGGACACTAAACAATTATAGGGATCATTTTAGTGAATGTTACTGTATATAAACCCTCTCCAGACACTAACACTACATGTGAACAAATCATTTAACAACCACAAAGATTAGAAGAAAAAAAAAAACTCGTCTGGTCTTTTTTTAAATCATCATCTGTCCAGTGACTGTGAAACACTTTTCACTGCTGCAGCCTTGGATTGCTGTCCTTGGCTTGTTGGAGTGGAATCTGATGTGCTCTTCTGCTGTTGTCGCCCATCTGCCTCAAGGACCAGTGTATTGTTCAATCAGAGCTGTTTTCTGCTTACTGTAGGTAAAAAGAGTAGTTATTTGAGTTATAGTAGTCATTTAGCCAGTTCTTCCCTGATCTCTCTCATCAACAAGACACCTTCACACCATTCTGTCTAAACTCTAGAGACGTTTGTGTGTACAAACCCCAGGGGGTCCTCAGTTTCTGAAATGCTCGAACCAGCCCATCTGGCACCAACAACCGAGCCACAGTCAAAGATCAGATAGTTTTCCTCATTTGGATACTCTCTTGATTCTTTGGAGGATTTTTTTTAAATTCTCACCGAAAAATCTATTCCAATTGAACATGTCAAACATATTCCTTTAAAAATATTACACAACTAGAGTTCAAGTCATACCGGGACTGGTTACATTTCTTGTGAATCAAGGTGTATTGACATTTGCAGTAAACTTCAAACACAGTATGGTCATGAGAATCTTTTAAAGAAACCACCTAGCCAAGGTGGCTCACAGCCCACAGCGGTCATTCCTCCAAAAACTCTTTATAACTCCAAAACAGCAGGTCTTGTGGGCTGACCCCCAGTCTGCAGCAGTCCGGACCAACCAAAAGTGGTACATGGAAGGAAGCACAGCAAAGCAGTGACAGGGTCACGGGTGGCTACGGGTCAATGATGCACATGGGGAGTGAAGGCTGTGCCGTGTAGTCGGATCAATTAGAAGAGCTACAGTAACTCAAATTACTGGAAAAGTTAATGAGTCCAATAGAAAAGTGTCAGAACACACAGCGCATCATTGTTTTGGTGGCAAAATGGAGAACCTATTCAGGATTAGGCATGTGGTCATAATGTTATGGCTGATTGGTGTATACCATATGTATAAACTGTAAAGTGGAAAAATGTGAAAGAATCAAATATGGGGGGGAAACATAAAATATGAAGTGTTTAAAAACCACAAATGTAAAATCCACACATCATTTCACACTGTTTTGATTTTAGAGTATACAATTGTAGAAGATGAATGATATACTGTATATAATCCCACTATCCGGTGTCACGCAGAAGAGGATGGAATCCTTTTTTGAATCTGGTTTCTCTCAAGGTTACTTCCTCCCTCATGTTATTTAGTTTATCCTTGTTACTGTCACCTCTGGCTCACTCATTAAGGATCTAATGATAAATCCTCTTACAGGTACATTCTGTTTTGTGTAAAGCTGTTTAGTGACAATGTCTACTGTTAAAATTGTTACAGAAGTAAAATTGAATTGGATTACTTATTCACATGTGAAGTTTCTGGTTTTATCACTGACATGTTATTGTGACAAATAACATACTTATTATTTAATAAACACAAGGAAATTACCATGTATTGTAACCGTGTAATCAGTTAGTCAGGCTGGTTGGTGGAAAACACACAAACTACCAATTTCTGTTATTTTAGAATATGAATCTATTTAGGAAATTATATGGTATTTTACAAGCAATAATGGAACCCAGGAATCACCCCACTGGGTAGCAAGATCACCAGAACACCATACTTTTATACACTGCATGCATAAAAAAGGCTGGATTTTAATAAGCAAATGCTTTTTGCAACAATTCCTCTAACTCTAACTGATGCAGTGCTTCTTATTTCATAAACAACCATGTCAGAAGACATATCCTATAGTCATGAAAATGGTTGAAGTTATCGTATTTCAGTATGGTCAAATTATTGGCCTGCATCAAGCACAGAAAACATCTAAGAAGATTGCTGAAATGACTGGAATTGGGCTGAGAACTATCGAATACATTATTAAATCCCAGAAGGCTAGTGCTGAACTGTTCAGGGTTGTCTACATAAAAGGGCATTAAACTGTATTTAGCAACTGGGCTTTTTATCTGATAAAAATATAAATATGTATGCATATTTACAAAAAAATAAAGCATGGATTGGGAGATTAAAAGCATTGAGTATTATGAAAAAATGGTATTACATTATCCTATCCTTAAAAAAGCACCAAAACTGTTTGTCAGGAGCTCCACAGGGTACAAGGTACATGCCCGGACTACTATAGCCAAACCTTTGGTCACTCATGCCAATGCCAAACATTGGTTTTAAAGGTGCCAGCAACAAAAAGTTTGGGATGTGGACAATGTGAAAAATGTATTGTTCTCTGATGTGTCCACCTTCACCGTCTTTCTCACATCAGAGAGAGAGAGTTACAGTGTGGAAATGCCCCAAAGAAGCGTACCATCTATTGCATGCTCTTAGTGAAGCATGGAGAGTGACGGTTTGGGCTGCAATATAATTTCATTCCCTAGGCCCAAAACTTGTGCTAGATGGGCACGCACCAAGGACTACCGAACCATTGTGGAGGACCATGTGCACCCAGTGGTACAATGCAAACATTGTATCCTGAAGGCGGTGCCATGTATCAGGGTGATAATGTACCAATACACACAGCAAGACTGGTGACAGAGTGGTTTGATGAACATGAAAGTGAAGATGAACATCTCCCATGGCCTGCACAGTCACCAGACCACTGGCTACTATTCTGCAAGAAGAATGGCTCAAAATCCCTCTGGCCACTGTGCAGGACTTGTATCTGTCATTCCCAAGACGAATTGATGCTGTATTGGCCGCAAAATGATTATATATATATACAGAGGTGGAAAGAGTAATAAAATTTTGTACTCAAGTACAAGTACTGTTACTTCAGTGAAATTTTACTTAAGTACAAGTAAAGTTACAATTATAAAAATCTACTCAAGTAAAAGTAAAAAGTAGCTCATTAAAAAATGTACTCAGAGTAAAAGTTACTGAGTTACTTTTTTTTTATTTTTTAACAGTGGGGTATGATGAGGCATTCTAGCGTAGTTCAAAAAAGATGAGCAGATATAAATCTCAAACTAGTTGTTTTTAACTGAAGGAACACCTTTGCATAATAAAGCTGTTGTCTTTCTTGTGCTTGAAAATCAAAGTGGTCACTTAAATATGGTGTTACGTCCCAGTCTAGGGCCAAACAGCAAAAGAATGGTTCAGGGTTCTATTTTAAACTGTATGGAAATGGTGGTATATGGCAGAAAGAACTAGATCCAATCATTAACTGATGAAATAATGAGGTTTGCACACGCACACACACACACACACACACACACGCGCGCGCGCGCACGCACACACACACACACACACACCAGGGGGTATTCTTCGTACGTCGCTTGAAACATCCGGGATGAATTGACACATCTAAGATGAGATCATCGTGCTAATTACGCTCTGGCTAAATCGGTTCTTCCAGCACACCTGTTGTTGATGATTAGTTTGGCCGGATTGAGTTGTCTAGGATTATTGCGCGTTCGTGCGTTGGTTTAAAAGGCGATATGCATCGACAGTAGAAACACTGATCACAAGCCCTTTGATTGGTTGACGAAATGACAAAAAGAACAAGCTAATTTGCTGAAATGCTCCCCCCCCCCCCCCCCACGTGTTATGCGCTGAAATGCTTCCCTGCCATGGATCCCCCCCTCCCACCACACACACATAATCACTATCAAATATTATATTAGAACATAATATGCACATATGTTTTACAAATTACATGAGACAATAAAATAAGAAATATGAAAAAAATGTTGTATATGGAAAAATTGAAATATGAATATTTAAAAAAAAAAACGTATACTTTTATATTGTTTACTTTATAATAAAATTAGTTTAGTCCAATTTTTCATTATAAAAAATTATTTTTATTATACATATCTCTCTATCTATCTATCTATATCTATATCTATATATATATATATATATATATATATATATATATATCATATATATCATATATATCATATCTATATTTGCATATTTATAACGAACCCCTGAAAAATAAGTGTGTTACAAAATAAACATTATACAAGAATTTGAATTAATGGTCTTGAGGGCTGTCTCGTGCCTAGAGTTTATTATAACAATAGAAAACCTATGAATTTATGTTCTAATATAATATTTGATATCAATTTTATATATATATATATATATATATATATATATATATATATATATATATATATATATATATATATATATTATATATTATGGCAAGACGTATACAGTATATGCATGCAAGATACTTTTCTTTCCCCACGTGAGTCAGTCCACGTCAGCGCTCTTTAACCAATCAGATGTGACCTCACCATTTCAACCAATCATAACCCGGCAGGAGCTCAGCCTTAATCCTGTTTACATGAAATAAACCTGCTACCGAGCAGGTTCAAGCTTACGGACATGTTGCTATGACAACAAGTGCGAGATGAGCATCGGAGAACGAAACAATCCAAGATCAGGACAAATCCACAACAATCAAATCCAGCTAACTGAGTTAGCGACGTACGAAGAACACCCCCCAGGAGGAGGATCAGATTCAGGATGGACCCAGGCCAAAATAATAAACAAAATGGTATTTATATTTAGTAGCTAGATTACCTGCAAAAAAAACAAAACAAAAAAAAAACCACACACACACAAACAAAAATACAGGTACCTTCCCGGACTCCCTAAACCAAAAACAATGAAATTATCTACAAATATACACAAAGACCAACCAAACCAAAGGGACAAAGCAATAATCAAAGTCAATTGGAGGCAAAAAAGTCAAAACCGGAATACACAACCAAATATCAAAACGCCAAAATCACAATCTTTCATCTTTCCCGCGTCTCTCTCCGGTTTATACATGGTCGCGTTAGTCGATGACGTCACTCAGGGCGGAAGTGACCGTGTGGAAGGTCAGGTAGCTGCCGATGTCAGAAAACCTGGAGTGGAGTCTGGAGCGGCTCGCGACCAGGACATGATACACACACGCGAGCGCAACGGGGCATTTATACACAGCATAATATCTTTTATTATTTTATAATTTTCATTCATTTATTTTTTACTCAGTAGCGAATATGATTTAAAATGTAGCGAATTACAATACTTCAAACAAAATGTACTTAAGTAAAAGTAAAATTACAGATTTTAAAAACTACTTTAAAAAGTAGAAATACACAAAAAAGCTACTCAATTACAGTAACGCGAGTAAATGTAATTCGTTACTTTCCACCTCTGTATATATATATATATATACAAACCGGATTCCAAAAAAGTTGGGACACTAAACAAATTGTGAATAAAAACTGAATGCAATGATGTGGAGATGGCAAATGTCAATATTTTATTCAGAATAGAACATAGATGACAGATCAAAAGTTTAATCTGAGAAAATGTATCATTTTAAAGGAAAAATATGTTGATTCCAAATTTCACGGTGTCAACAAATCCTAAAAAAGTTGGGACAAGGCCATTTTCACCACTGTGTGGCATCTCCCCTTCTTCTTACAACACTCAACAGACGTCTGGGGACCGAGGAGACCAGTTTCTCAAGTTTAGAAATAGGAATGCTCTCTGCTCTCTTTGCATTCAGTTTTTATTCACAATTAGTTTAGTGTCCCAACTTTTTTGGAATCCGGTTTGTATTTATATGGATGACAATGTCAACATTCATGATGCTTAAAATGTGAAAAAGTGGTTCTGGGAGCATGAGGAATAATTTTCTGTGACCACAGACATCTGACCTCAACACTATTGAAAGTCATTAGTACAGTATGTGCTGCATTAGAATAGTTTGATTTTACAGTCACATTATCTCAGTTAAAAATTAATGCATCACTGGATGGAAATAAATGTTGTGATAATGCATAAGGCTGGAGGAACAATGGTCTGCTGACTGTGCACCATAATCAGACCTTCAGTCAGTGTTTGATTTTTCGGGGGCCAAGCAGTGTTCATAGGGCCAATTACATAAAGCCAGATAAAGGATACTGTAGAAAACAGAGGGAACCCCAGCAGACATGGGGAGAACATGCACAAACAGTAACCTGAGTTTAGCTACTATACAGCTGCAGATTCCTTGGGGTACAGTATTGCCCCTAATATTTACTGACCAGACATTATAATAAATCCAATACTGTTAATTAAAGTGCTAATGTTTTTTTATTTTTTTTATTTTAGAATTCAACTCACTTCCTACAACATGACAAATGAAAGCTGAGGGAAAGCGAAAGAGCTCTAAAAAAATAAATATGAGAAACGTCAAAGGGCTACAGCTCATCAGTCATGGAGTGGAGAGAGAATAGGGTATTCCATGCACACTAGCCAGTTCCTCCGTACACCAATCAGTCTAGTGCAGATTGATTCTGCCATGGGGACTGAGATTTTCACTACTGATTTAGTTTAAATCAACAGCAATTTCACCTCTGCTCTCTTGTTCTGTCATTCAGCTGTCTGTGTTTTTCACTCGTTCTGGGTTTTAAACAGTGGCAGGATGCCTAATACAGGTAACCTATGTGATTATTCAAGCACTCGCACACAAATCAAGACACACACACATAAACACAAAAACACAGCCCCCTGTAGTCGTGAGTCATGCACTCGCATAATGCCTGAATCAACATTCATATTACGCATGATTGAAAATTACCCATTAGCCAGATTTAAACATACACATCTTTCATTCAATCTAGTGTCATCGTATCAGCAGACAACAAAATGGATAACAAAATAGAGTCCATAAAAAATGTGCATGAGCAAAAAAATTGGTTGTTCACTTTCAAGATGCATGAATTTTGAATCGTACTCGAATGCACATACTGGGCTTGCTCTCAAAGTTCAGAATCGACACCTTCTCGAAGACCTTCTCTGAAGGTCGACAGGTTTTCTTTACTTCGTGAGCTGAATTCATCTGTAACTGATAAACTTTTATCACTTCATCTCAGAGACTTTCATTAAACATCTCAAAGGCCAAATCTTTACATGACATTTAGAGATTTCGAAAGAATTTAATTGAAACAAAAAATAAAGAAATGTCGCATATTGTTCCAGTTCAGTGCACACCCCAGGGCAAAAGCAACACAAAGGACAAACGCACAATTAATAAGTTAGAGTTGAACTTGCTTTCTCCTTTTCCTCCTCACTTCATTCCAGACCTGGAATTCACTGGTGTAATTTGTAAAAAGAGCTGAATACAGGACCTCACCCTGTTCTTGCAAAGGTAAGCTTTCTCAATGCATTGTATGAAGTGTATCTTGGCACAAAAGCTTTTTGTCTGTTAGTGGTAAAAGTTTAATAGAGCTGTAATAATGTCTGAATCATTTTGCAGACAATGCAGCATGTCTATGTAAGCGTTGGTGAGAATCAACAGCATTGCGTACAGCAAGGCAGTGTAAAGAACACACAGGAGAAGATTATTATCTCTAATGGACGTCCCTGGAAACCATGGCAGCCTGCCAGATCACAGATCAGAGGTAGATTTCATATATAAATGTAAAATTAATTGCTGTTGTACTTCAATTCTCATCACAAAGACAATCCTACCTGTAAATGGCTACAATCGACTCCAAATCAGAAATTATATAAAATTTCAGATTTATTCTGTCATACAGGTTGTGTAAGGCATGTTCAGGCTGCAATGCTCTCTCTGGCCGGGTTGGAGTGGTACTGTTACGCTGCCTTGGGAGTCATCACTGCTCTCATGAGCTTCTGTATGGACCTGACAGTAGCCAAGCTCCTGCGAGGTTAGACTGCTCATGATTTAAAAAAAAAAAAAAAAAAAGATACATCAAACACACTTAGAATGTTTATATTAAAATTAGAAACCGAGTTGCATATAGTACAAGGTAAATAGAAATTTCAGTCATATACAAAGTAATTTACTTTATAAAGTTATTACTGTTATCATACATTAGTCATTAAAGCTTAATAATCTGTCATGTTCTGTCTCTGTCTACCGCAAGCATTTTGGGCTCAACTTCCTGATTGATGCTGAGCACACCCTCTTTATATGATAGAAAAGAAATGTACCTGATTTCCTAATAAATTTTAATTTAACATTTGTATTTTTTTAAATTTCTATTACATTTTGTAAACCACTTCAAACTACATCTAAATAATTTATAATGCTGTCATTAGTCTAATCATTGTGTGATTGTGTGTGTGAGTATGAGTGCTTGTGTCCTGGAATGGATTAGCACCCCGATCAGGATGTACCCTGCCTTGTGCCCTATGTTTCCTGGGATAAACTCCAGGTCCCTGAAACCCTGAACATGATAAGCAGTATTGAAAATGGATGGATGGATGGATCAGTGGATAGGTTTGTGCATTTTTGTGATAAATTTGCAACCTAAAATGTCTTTCACTAGCCCACCAGTGGCTATATGGTTGTTTGGAGGGGAACACCCTGCTACAATTCCTGTGCTGGACCCTGTACCCTACCTGCCTCTGTGCCATCTCGACCAGCTTCTCTCACAGCATCTGTCCCCAGTCTGCAGGTACCGTGACATCTTTCATCTTACTCATGCTACCTGTCATGCAGTAATTACTAAAGATAAATACATTATGCTGTATCTACATTGACTATCGTCAAAACCTTATAGTAAAAGAATCAGTTATAGAATTCTCAGTTAATTCAAGATTCAAGATTCAAGATTCAAAGAACTTTATTGATCCCAAAGGGAAATTGCTTATGCTCGGTTACAGGTGCTCACAGTTGTTAACTAAGGAAGGTGGGGGGAAAAAAAAAAAAAAAAAAAAAAAAAAAAAAAAAAAAAAAAATGGGTAAGTATTAGTGTCCTGTTGTATACCAGTCAGTGAAAAAATCCACATACATGTGTGTATGAGTTACAGCGAAGAGTTGTAAAGTTTTATGGCCGTTGGGAGAAAGGATTTCCTGTGACGCTCAGTGGAACACTTGATAGTAATCAGTCTCTGGCTGAAACTGCTCCTCTGTTCAGCCAAAACACTGTATAGCGGGTGAGAAGGATTGTTCACAATGGATTGTACTTTGGACAGAATCCTCCTCTTTGCTACTACATCCACCGAGTCAAGCTCCATGCCTAGCACAGATCCGGCCTTTTTAATTGACTTGTCCAGTTTGTTCTTATCAGACACCTTAATGTTACCACCCCAACAGACCACAGCGTAAAAAATGACACTCGCCACAACGGTCTCATAGAACATCTGTAGAATGGTATTACAGACGTTAAAAGACCTGAGCCTTCGAAGAAAGTACAATCGACTCTGACCTTTCTTGTAGAGTGCCGTTGTGTTGAGTGACCAGTCAAGTTTGTTGTCCAGATAAACTCCCAGATATTTGTAATCGGAGACAATGTCCACTATCTCCCCCTTGACAGATATAGGAGTCACAGGGGTCTTGTTTCTCCTAAAGTCTACCACCATCTCCTTTGTTTTCCTGATGTTGAGTTGTAGGTGATTACGCTCACACCAGGAAACGAAGTCATCCACAACAGACTGGTACTCCGAGGTGTCACCCTCCTCTATACACCCAACAACCACAGAGTCGTCAGAGAACTTCTGCAGGTGGCATGACTCTGAGTTATATCTAAAGTCAGATGTATAGAGGGTGAAAAGAAACGGAGACAGTACCGTCCCCTGGGGAGCTCCAGTGCTGCAGATCAAAGTCTCTGACACACAGTTCTTTATTCGGACATACTGGGGGCGACAGGTCAGGTAGTCCATGATCCAGGAAACCAAGCGGGTGTCAATGTTTATGTTCCTTAATTTCTCCCCCAGTACTGCTGGTTGGATGGTGTTGAAGGCACTGGAGAAGTCAAAGAACATCATCCTTACGGAGGTCCTAGGCTTGTCAAGGTGAGAGTAGGTGCGATGTAGCAGGTGTATTATGGCGTCATCAACACCCATGAACGGCTGATAGGCAAACTGAAGAGGTTGTTAAATGTGGTTTATTAATAAATATGGTTGTTTAATATGTAACCTTATACAGTACGTGTATACTATATAACGCTGTTTCTGGTTAGCGTTTAATGCTTCTGTCTTTCTTTCTCTCAGGCTCAGGTGTGCCTGAGATCAGGGCCATCCTCTCAGGTGTGCAGCTACCAGAATATCTCTCGCTCTCAAATCTCTTTGCTAAACTCATCGGTCTCATCAGCACACTGTCTGCAGGTAGCACTGTGTTCCTTGGAAAAGTGGTAAGACATATTGATTAATAAGGAATAACCACTGGTAACAATCAATGGCATGTCTTTGAAGCTTTATTAATGTGCATGGTCTTTCTCTTTCTGCACCTAACAACCTTTACAGGGTCCATTTGTCCACCTGTCAAATATGGTGGGAGCATATCTGTACCGTGTGTATGCCTCAGCATGTGGCGGAAAAATGGTACAAAAAATCCCATTTTATAATGTTGTCCTGTATAAATAGTATAATGTAGTGCATTTAGGCTTTGTCATATTGTATTTTACGGAGTAAATGCATCAACACTATAGATTATTTTCAGGATTATTTCTGTTTCTGTTTTCATTTTAGAGGAGATCTCAAGGAGAAATGTTGGTTGTGGCATCAGCGGTGGGCGTGGCCAGCTGTTTCGGGGCTCCAGTCAGTGGTGAGCTGATGCTAATCATCACCATGGTGTTCATCGAGCTGCAAATCCTACAAAATCTCATTTTTATGCATCTCACTAGAGCATCAGCTTTAATGGCGTTCTAAAATTGATCTTCTCTCTCCCTCCGTTCTATACTAATCCTCTCTCTCTCTCTCTCTTTCTCTTGTTATCTATTTTGCCCTCAGGAGTGCTTTTCAGTATTGAAGTCATGGGCACTCACTATTCCGTGCGAGAATACTGTCCATGTTTCTTCGCTGCAGTCTGTGGATCTCTCACTTTCTGCCTTCTCTCTGTGTGCAGCGGGGAACAAGGCAAGAACCAAAGCACATTCTGCTCCTGATGCCCTTGAAACATGGCACAGCCTCAGTCCTCAACATGATTTCATTTATGCATGACACATTCGGACCTCCATTTTCCCCTTAGGGCCTAATTGAACACTATGAGCTCAAGTTGGATTGAATTTATTTCTCAGTGAATTGACATTGTCATCTAATTTGAACCGTATAACAATTTTATGCAAACGGTAGGAAGAACATGGTTTTTAGAACAAACATGTTTGTCTTCTCTGCCTGTAGAAACAGTACAACCTATTTTCCAGACCAGATTTCCAAGTGAGCACCCGTACCATCCTCCAGAAATATTGATTTTTGCTTTCCTGGGGTAAGTTCTCACTTTTTTTTTTACAGCTTTAATATTTTCCAGTTAGTTCCATTGTCAACACTGAATAAAATGATTCAAATAATTAGCCAGGACTAAAGCAAACTATACAGTGGCATTCAAGTCAAATTGTATTCAAATTTCTAGTGAATGAAGGTTCTTGCACTCAATGCATGTATCTCATGTCGCATCTTTTAAGTGTGCATCTTTCTTTCATTAAGGGCATCGGGGCTCGTCCCATGTGCAGCAAAACCAGCTCTAGTAATATCAGGAGCAAGAGGAAAAAAATATATATAGCTAATATGAGCATATAATATGTGTTAATAATATGGTCTAATTTACATAATGTCCTATTTTACAGAATGTTTTGTGGATGTTTAGACATGGGGTAACTGCAATGGCAGTAACAGCTGCTGATTCATTTAACTGATAATGTGACAAAAAGAAGCAATGTTATTGGCTTTTCAGTATGTTTTCCTATAATGGTGAATAGTTCCCCGTTGTGCTTTGCCTAAAATGTGGAAGTCCAAATCATCTAAAAGTACAATATGTATTGGTATTCAAATTAACTGCTTTGATATTGCTATGAAATACCAGTGGAAAATAATTTTTCAACATGAGTAAAAGTCCAAATATGGCATTTATCATGTTTTGCTGTAAAAATAAAACATATAGTGTGACATAATTATATAATTATATATTACAAATCTCTCTTTAATTATAAGCACAGATTGGCTATACAGCTATTTTACTCTTATAATATGTGTCTTAATGGACATCTTCATTAGCAATTCTGTAGCTTTAAAAACCCTATATAATCCTTATTACTAAATATTACCAAATAGGATAATATTTGCCTTATTAATGTTCCTTCATTAAAAGTTTTGTGGTTTTTCTTAATTTCCACGAAGGGCTTGCAGGTGCCGTGTAATCCACAGAGAAATTAAATAAATAATTTTTTTTTCTGCTACAGCTGTTGAAGATGATATACCAAGCAATTTGCAACACTGGGTAATTTTCAGGTTTTAATAGACACCATGAATTAAACATGCAGACTTATGAATGTGATATAATTTGCTTTAATTGTCGATTGTCTGGCTCATAACCCATGCTCCTAGGTTTCAAGTGCTAATACAGTATTTATTCATTTGGGTGAGCTAATCTCCTGTTGTCTCTCTCTGTCCCTCACGCTATTCAGACTGCTGTGTGGAGCTATAAGCTGTGTTTACCTCTACAGCCATCGATGGATTCTACGTTTTGTCAGAACAAACAAATTCATCAGCGGGGTTATGGCAACACAGTGAGCAACCAGTTTCTCAACTTCAGTGGATGTTTTAATCACGATCGTGAAAAAAAGCTGCATTAATTAGACAGGATTTCAATAAAACATACCCTACCACAGGCTAGACTTGTTCACAACTAGTGGCACAGGGTGCTGATAATTGCAGAACTCCTGACAATAACAATAACCAGAGTGCTAAGGGCAGTGGATGAGATATAACCTTAATTTGCATTCCTTTTACTAAGTGCAGAAATTGTTTTTTTTCCCCTTCTTCTTCTCCTTTTTTATGTAGAAAGACATTGTATTCAGCAACTGTTGCCTTCCTTCTGGCAACACTAACTTTCCCTCACACAGGAGGATCTTTCTTTGCTTCCCAGGTGAGGGTTCTACACATGCTTTTATTCTACAGCAACACTATGAGCATTTCTTAATAATAAAAAAAAAAAGAATTGGAAAAAGTTCAAAATGCTTATATGATATGATGAGCTAATGCGTTTACTGATATATATATATATATATATATATATATATATATATATATATATATATATATATATATATATATATATATATATATATATATATTATTGGTTATATGGTTATTCCAACAAGCTTCAACTGGCATAAAGAATGCCTTTGTCACTGTTGATAACACATACGTCAGCAGATTTCTGTTGAAATAAGATTTTGCATTTTAATCAGCTTACAATATCTTGTCACAGCCACATTTCTAATACTCAGCATGCTTTGCCTATGTCTGTAACATTGATATTAAAAGCTGACACAGTTGAAACCTCATAACAAACTTTAAACATGACTGTTTTCATGAAGAGTGCCATATATATGATATATAATCCTATACACACTATGCTTAAAAAGAAATGTCATGTGACTCCCTTATAACTGTAGGTCTCTGTAATAGGCTTATTATCCTTATTGCCATGTCATCCTACAAGCAAAAAAAAAAGAAGTATGATACAATCTTGTAAATTAAAGATGGCTACTTGAATAAATAACAGGGTAAAAGGATAATTTAAATATATCAAGGTATATTTCATAACATTAATCAGATTCTCCCTTATTGCTGCTATTGTTACAGCTCTCAATGAAGCAGTTACTCTCATCCCTGCTAGACAGGACTCAGTGGAACTCAGTTTTCCACAATGCCACATTAGCACAAGAACACCCTTATTCTTTTTGGCAAGAGTGGAGTCCACCTGGATACAGTGTTTATCACACACTTGGATGCTTCATTCTCATTAAGGTAAAATTACCTACCGAAGACTCTGGAATAAGTAAGGAAATAAACATGACAGCAGTTTCTCTTAGAAGAAAATAATGCATGCTGGGTAAGCTGAATTATTGTTACCACCTGGGTTATTACAGCACATCACAAAATGTCTCATTCCACCGCAATTTTCCAATTATTATATTTTTTCCAGGATGGCAATATATGTTTATTTTATTTTATTATATTTTTTACCATTTGTAGTTATAATCAGTGTTGTGAAACACCCTTCAAAAATGTTGAAACTTCAATAAATGTTAACAAAGAGATTTTAAAAAAATTTTCTTAACCATATCAAAGACTATATTATTTTATTGTTCATTAATTACATCCTTTCTCAATCAGTTTATTATTAGTTGTAGAGTCCCTGTGAATCAGTTAAAAAAAATAAAAGAAGAAATGCATTAATATAAACTGATCATTGAAGGGATAGGCTCCAGGACCCCCGCGACCCTGAATACAGGATTAAGCGGTATAGAAAATGAATGAATGAATGAATGATCATTGAAGTTGATCAGTTGATTATTAAAGTTTGTCAGTTAGTACAATGGTCGGGAAAAGACTGAATTCAAAACTAAATTCAGGGTTTTAATGAAATTCTAATTGTTTTTTTTAATGAAGATAATAAAAAGAAAAAAAAAACATTTTATGCTACAAAATCTGCTGGCTCTGGCTGGGCTTAGAGTCAATAATGTCTGCAGTGTCTCTGGCGTCACTTGCTCAATCCATGCCTGCCTGATTGCTTACAGGACTGCCAAGTATTTGTCCTATCCATTAACTAAACCTGCTGATTCTAATTATCACGAGTCTTCAGCCAGATAGGTGAGAACCTTTCAGTGAAATCATCTGTTTTGTGCACAGAGAGAGCTATAATACATGGCATATGTTGTAGTAATACTTTTTGCCATCATCCTACAATCACGATGTACTGTTAAAGAAAATAAATATATATACGTCTTAAGATTTGAGAAATTGACAGTTTGTGGACTAGGGGATAGCTAGAAAATCTTAATGTTAGTGTGGATTAATGTGATGTTGTACTGATGGACAGTACAGATGGTGTATACCATGTATACACTATGTGTAAGTTTCACAGGCTCTCTCCGTGTCTGGCTTGCACTTCCTTCCTCCCACCTCCCAAGAACACGCCAGCAGGTAAATAGTCCATGCTAAATTGTCCACAGGTGTGAAGAAGTTTGTGAAAGAACCATGTGACTGGAATTCCTTCCAGGTTAGGTTTTCAGCACACTAAGTATTCGCAGGTTAGGCTCTGAATCACTATGAGACTAGCTAGGATAAACAGTTACTGAAGATTCATGAAATATAAGCTTATTTTAATAAATGTAAGGTGAACTTTACTTTTAAATTGACATTTAAAAAATTTCTTGGAGCAATACACTTATCTACTGTAGTTACTGTATATTTTAGCTACATACATATACATATATAGCCTTATAATAAAACTTTAATAATAAAGTTTCGTGCAGTGCACTCCTTTTGAGCAGGGTGTCATTAATTATTTTTATTAGTTAAATAACTATGCTATGAAGGTTCTGAGCTTATACTTACATTTTTGTGAGCAATCACTTCACTGCATTCACCAGATCAATGGGCTTTGTTATTCCATAATTAGCAATTCACTCAGGTGCACCCCAACACTGATTATAATCAAAGTGTATTAATTGTAATATTCATGTGATTGCATGAAGATGTTTGGTCTCTACTCTTTTTTTTTATTTTTCCCTAGCTCTGGCTCTTGGTCTTGGCCTGCACCTTACCGCTGCCTGCTGGCTACTTCATGCCTGTCTTCGTTTATGGTAAGTCAAATGAGTGTTCTCCGAGAATCCAAAACAGTTTTATCATTAACATGGTTTGTAAGTAAGGCAAGGTGTAAACAGATATATCAAAGACTTGTACGGATTTGTTGCAAAAGTTCATGTCTGTTCAAGGTGCTGCTTTAGGCCGTTTTCTGGGTGAGGGATTGGCCTATTTCTTCCCAGATGGAATCTCATCAGGGGAGAAGCTGAGTGTGATAAACCCAGGGGGCTACGCTTTAGTGGGTAAACAAACATTTTATCCTGCCATGTTCCTGGAGACAGCATGCCAATGTGTCATGATCGTGACTCAGTACCCGGTTGCTTTGGGTGGCGTGAAGATTGTGCTTGGTGTGCATGTGTACGTGTGTGTTTGTAGGAGCAGCAGCGTTCGCAGGTGCTGTGACACACACACTGTCATCTGCTCTTTGTGCTCTGGAGATGACGGGCCAGTCCACACATGTTGTCCCTATCCTGACAGCCACATTGATATCCAACGCCCTGGCACGCTCTAGGCATCAGCCGTCCTTCTATGATGGCATATCTCTCATAAAGAAACTCCCACACCTGCACTCTCTCATAAGGGCCTGTCCAAAGTGAGTTTCATATCCTACAAGGGGCAATTTACTGTAGCTTCTTCCTTTTTCTTAAGTCCTTTTAAAAAACTGATCCCATATGGAGAGCCTAATGTTTTTTATTTTCCTTTTGCTGCCCTATTACTTTGAAGGCTGTCCTCAGTCCAGATTAGGCAGTTTGTCATGCCAGTAGGAGCAGTGCTCCAGCAAGCTGAGGGAATCACAGGCGTACAGCACGTCCTCGACTCCAGCAAAGAAAACGAGTTCCCTGTAGTCGACACACATGGTGAGTCTGACTAATTCCTTATTCATTAAAGTTAATGGAAATTTTAAATAACAGTCAAAGCACAATACAGGGCAGAATCAGAATGTCCAGTAAACCAGACGAGACAGTGAAGACAGCGATCTCGAAATAATGTCAGAGGCAAAGCACAATTAAAGCTACATTCTGTCCAGGGAGACATGAGCCAGACTAATAGCTTATCTGCGGTATTCACCTGCTCTAATCTGTCTTCCAGATTCCCTCACACTTCTAGGAACTGTCACGAGAGCACAATTGCAGACTTTCCTGCTCTCAACCCCAAGTGAGGTAACGGAAACACCTCCGCAATTAAAGCTTCTATCATCACAGTTCCTTTCAAATGCTGACAGATTTTTTTTTCATATACATAAGCATGAATTATCCTAATTAGCAGTAAAAATACACAGCAGCCAGTTCAGAACTGTTGGAGTGTCATATCATTTTTGTCCCCATTGAGCATGGTGGATTTAAATGTCATATAAAGCTACATTTTCTAAATTTAACAATATTTTATAATATTCTGCTTATTCAGCCACAAGAGCATTAATAAGTTCACGCACTGATATTGGGGAGGTGTTGGACATTTTAGGACTCCATTTGTTCCAGTGTTTGGAGTTCCAGTGAAAGGATTATTATGTGCTTCCAATTTCTTTTTTCGACAGCAGTTTAATGAATGTCCACATTAAACAATGATGCTGTTTCTCAGCTTTGATTCTTTTAATGTCAGGAATAAAATCTCACTCCCAAAAGAAATCCCTTTTTTTTTCTTTTAGGAGCAATTTTAGAAGAATCATTTGTCAGAAATTTATACCAAAATGAGACTTACACAAATTTAGTCCCAAGCAAAGAAAATTTTTTCAATTAAAAAAAGAAAGCATTTACCTTGAATATTTTACTGAACTGGATTTACCATGTCAATGTTTCGATAAGCTTATGCAATGCCACAATATTTATTTCCATCCAGAGTCGCATTAATTTCTCTCAAAGATCTTGTGTTAATGATATGAGTCAGACCTCTGCATAAAGTCTTCTACATCCCAAAGCACATCTAAAAGATTCCCAAGGAGGTTAAGTTCAGGACTCTGTGAAGTGATAAGGCATGAGTGAAAATCATGTCTCATGCTCCCTGAACCACTCTTTGACAGTTTGAGTCTGATTAATCCTGGCATCATCCACAGGCTTGTACATTAGGCACTAAGGATGGTGGGTGTATCACTGCATCTGCCTCTCTTCTTAGCCTGTTGCACCCACCACTGTGGAACAGGGTGAATCGTGACTCATAAGACCACATTACCTTTTTTCCAATGCTCCACGGTCCATTTTTTATGCTACCTAGCAAATTAAAGTTTTGTTCCAATTAGCCTCAGCGAATAAGTGGTTTTATTAGGGCTACACAGCTGTTTAGTCCCAGTCCCTTGTGTTCTATTTTCATTGTGCAAATGCTCTTACTTTGACTATTAAACATAGCTGTGAGCTGTGAAATGAGATTTTACCAAACATTTAAGTGATCTCCGATCATTAAAAAAAAAAAATGGTGCACCACTATCCTGCAGGTTTTAATAATGAGTTGCACCTGCTTAGTTGTTGTCTTTGCTTGTTGCAGGCCAATAGTTTGACCCTTCTGAAGCACTAACATCTTTGCCATGAAAAGCAGGATGTGCTCTGTTGATGGCTGTTTAACAAGCTTTTGAGAAGCTTGTTGGCAGCTGAAACGAATGGTTATGACTATAACCTCGGTTCCCTGAGGGAGAGGAACGAGGTACAACACATATTGTATGGGATATCACGCCCTCTCGTGTCCTGGCTGAAGCCACCTTTATTCACGCCGTAAGGCAGGCAAACCTGTGGTGACGTAGGTGTAGCCCCGCCTACACCTATAAACCATCGTCGCCACGGTTGACCTTCAGTTCGACAGCCGCTCTTCGCCGAGCGTAACTGTGAGGCGGGGCAGCATTGTGTTGTACCTCGTTCCTCTCCCTCAGGGAACCGAGGTTATAGTCATAACCATTCGTTCCCTTTCAGTCGATTCACTCGGTACAACACATATTGTATGGGACATATATTCACGCCCCGCCGAGCATCTACCAAAGTCAGGCACAAGACCCCTGGTAGCTACTCTACTGCATCATGGACCCCGCAGAGAGGACTGAATGAGCCACCGAGGGGGCTGTTATATCAAGTCGGTAGAACCGGACAAAGGTGTGCGTTGAGGACCAACTGGCTGCCGCGCAAATGTCACCCACGGACATCCCTTTGAACAGTGCCCACAATGTTGCCATAGCTCTCGTTGAGTGTGCTCTCACACCCTGAGGCAGTGGCACACTCTTACTGCTATAAGCTAATGAAATAGCCTCCACAATCCAATGGGAAAGCCGCTGTTTAGACAGTGCTTTACCCTTTACTGGACTAGCAAAACAGACAAACAGTTGATCACATAAGCGCATATTCACTGTGCGATCCATGTAGACCCTTAGAGCACATACAGGGCACAAATTATGCAATTTTTGAGGGCACTTGCTGTAAGTCCCTGAGAATCTCTTAATACGCCCCAACCGGGGTTCATAACTTGAACATAAACACTTGTGTGTGAGGGGGGGGGGTTGTGCTTGGGAGACTGTGTTAGGGAAGTGCAGCGCCGTTTGGGACTGACTTCCTCAACTTAACTTAGCGGCCTCTTGGGCGGCATTGGGAGAGGAGAAACAGTGTCTCCCTGCTGCCAGAGCTCCCCTCCCTTTAAAATCTGAGCTAGGAGGAGTGAGGATTCTTCCTCCTAGTCGCTGAATCCTTACGGAGGCCCGGTGGGGGGCCCCTACTCCAGGCTGACTGCCATGGTTTTTGCCCGGGAGGTTGTTGCTTCACCGGCTGGGAGCTCGAGCTGGCTGCCGGCGGTGGTCTTTTCTGAGGTGGCCGCGGAGTGGTCATTCTTTGAGCCTGTTTGGGCTTCACCTCTCGTCGCGGAATGATATCTCGCAACGCTTCAGCCTGCTTCCTTTTGGAGTCGAACCTTGCCTGAATGGCATCGAGTGACTGGCCGAACAAACCCTCAGCAGACACCGGTTCATCCAAGTAGACGGCCCTGTCTCTATCCGGGAGATCAGAGAGCATGAGCCATAAATGCCTCTGTGCTACCACTGCGCTCGCCATCCCTCTCCCGAGAGAAAGAGCCGCACAATGAGACATGCACAGAATGTAGTCTGTCGCGGTCCTGACCTCGTTAAGCAGCGCACATAGTGGGCTCTCCTGAGGCACCAGTGAACTGAGCTCCGCCAAACACATTGCCTGATATGTTTGAAGCAGCATAACCGAATTGAGTGCAGTTCTTAACTGTCGTCGGTTCAGGAGGGAGAAAAAATCCCGCGAACCTTGACGGTTTTTGAGCTGGCTGTGGGGAGGACCACTCCACCTCCAGCTTCTCGGCCGCTCGACGGTAGAGGGCGAAAAACGAAGTGTCGTCCCGTGCGGCTAGCGCAGTAGCAGCGGAGCTCTGGGCGAGTGGCAACAGTTCATGCTCGTCCTCCGACAAGCCATGCATCTCTAGGCCGATATCGAGCACGTCATCGTCCTCGAAAGCACGCTGATCGGTGCCTGGCTGCTGGCCAGCGCTGTAGGAGAGCTCACGGCCCTCCGACCCCTCGAAATACTCCATTTGATCTGCCCAGCTAAGCGTGGGGACTTCTGAAGAAAACTCCTCGTCAGCAGACACAGGCGAAGCTGGGACTGCTAGTCCGGAAAGGAGGGGGTCTTGCTGAGCGACTGTATTTTTTCCCAGGGTTCTTTCCACAAAGGTGACCCGTCTTTCCAGCGTTGAACGCCGGAGCTGGCGACAAAGCGCGTGGAGAATTCCCAGACAGACGGGGCAAGCCTCATGCTGGTTCTTCTCATGCAGGGAGAAGCCGCACTCCTGAGGACAGGGGCGAACAGCGGACTTCTTCTTTGCCACATTCGTTTCCATGCTCATGTCGGCTAGCACTGTTAGCACAGCTAAACAGGAGCCACCCAAACCGAAACGTTGCTAATGTTACGACTGACAGGGAACTTAAAGTCAGCGCTCCACGGGTAGACGACTCACCAAATGAGGCTGTTGTCGCTAACACCAACAGGAACAGTTAAGCTGATTTAAGCACAGTCGTGTAAAGTAAATGTAGAGTTGACTAGCAGCACCTAGAAAACTCTACGAAAAGGTGTTCACAGCGAGGTGAAGAGCGAAAGAACTGAAGGTCAACCGTGGCGACGATGGTTTATAGGTGTAGGCGGGGCTACACCTACGTCACCACAGGTTTGCCTGCCGTATGGCGTGAATAAAGGTGGCTTCAGCCAGGACACGAGAGGGCGTGATATCCCATACAATATGTGTTGTACCGAGTGAATCGACTGAAAGGGAACTGCAGTAATTATCCAAAGGAAGGCTCTTACCTATTTGCTTAGGAAAATCCAAGTGTTGACCTTTTTTCTGGCTGGGCAGTGTAGAAAAGAAAGAAAGAAAAAAAAAAGCATGCGCCAGAAATAAATTATTTGCCAAAACAAGTGTTTTTACTGTCTTACTGTTTATATAGTGTGATATAATAATCATATATCATAAAGAGCCTCATAGTTATACACTCTGATTTACATTTCATTCTCTCGGACCAATGTGTGTATAATACTTAACCATAACCCTTATCTAAAAACCCATTTAAAGATTTGTCATTAAGTGATACGATATAGTATAAAGATATTCAATGGGCAAGAAAAAGTGCATGGACATTTATAATTCATACATATATATTTTTAGAGGCATGGTGCGTGAAATATACATGAAAGTGGGGAAGATTGCTCCGTGAGCATTCTTGATTGCTGCTTCGCACATCCAGCTTGTTTAAAAAAAAAGCCACTGATTACCAGCAGTATGTATTTGCAAGTGACATAACATTTAGCGTGTCTGCCTTGAAATGAGCTTCAATGTTCCCATGTTTAATTACTTACTGCCATACTGAGAATGTTGGGGCTGCAGAAGAATAATGGTGAAAAATGGCAAACACTGACCTTTTAAAGCAATAGGTGTAGACATGCGGACTGGATGATATCGCATCATAATTAGGCATTTTGATAAAAATAGAACATTTGTCTTTAATAAATAAAGCAAGCTAGAAATCCTGTCCAGGATTGCACAAAAAAGTGCAGACTTGTTACAAATGAATGATGTGATTTTAATCATGGCTGGTAACTGTGGTACAAATAGGTACCCAGCAAAATGTTTTTCTAATAATGATTTGTAGATGAAATTGTAAATATTTACGACAGCAACTGCACGTAACATAACTCTTAACACCCCTTAGTTATAATGTTATTGGAATCATCATTCCTTGTTCCCAATATAATATATTAAATTTGAAGACAATAAGTCAAACCGGATCATGAGATTATGAGATCATGAACTCCTTTCACTGGAGGTGCAATGAAATTTATGATTGTTTTTAACACCGTTCATGTTATTATTTTTAAGGGTTTTTTTATTATATGTAATTTTTTTAAGTTACAGTGGTGTGAAAAACTATTTGCCCTCCCTCCTGATTTCTTATTCTTTTGCATGTTTGTCACACAAAATGTTTCTGATCATCAAACACATTTAACTATTAGTCAAAGATAACACAAGTAAACACAAAATGCAGTTTTTAAATGAGGGGTTTTATTATTTAGGGAGAAAAGAAATCCAAACCTACATGGCCCTGTGTGAAAAAGTAATTGCCCCCTGAACCTAATAACTGGTTGGGCCACCCTTAGCAGCAATAACTGCAATCAAGCGTTTGCGATAACTTGCAACGAGTCTTTTACAGCGCTCTGGAGGAATTTTGGCCCACTCATCTTTGCAGATTTGAGGGTTTTCTAACCGCCTTTTTAAGGTCATGCCACAACATCTCAATAGGATTCAGGTCAGGACTTTGACTAGGCCACTCCAAAGTCTTCATTTTGTTTTTCTTCAGCCATTCAGAGGTGGATTTGCTGGTGTGTTTTGGGTCATTGTCCTGCTGCAGCACCCAAGATGCCTTCAGCTTGAGTTGACGAACAGATGGCCGGACATTCTCCTTCAGGATTTTTTGGTAGACAGTAGAATTCATGGTTCCATCTATCACAGCAAGCCTTCCAGGTCCTGAAGCAGCAAAACAACCCCAGACCATCACACTACCACCACCATATTTTACTGTTGGTATGATGTTCTTTTTCTGAAATGCTGTGTTACTTTTACGCCAGATGTAACGGGACACGCACCTTCCAAAAAGTTCAACTTTTGTCTCGTCGGTCCACAAGGTATTTCCCCAAAAGTCTTGGCAATCATTGAGATGTTTTTTAGCAAAATTGAGACGAGCCTTAATGTTCTTTTTGCTTAAAAGTGGTTTGCGCCTTGGAAATCTGCCATGCAGGCTGTTTTTGCCCAGTCTCTTTCTTATGGTGGAGTCGTGAACACTGACCTTAACTGAGGCAAGTGAGGCCTGCAGTTCTTTAGATGTTGTCCTGGGGTCTTTTGTGGCCTCTCGGATGAGTCGTCTCTGCGCTCTTGGGGTAATTTTGGTCGGCCGGCCACTCCTGGGAAGGTTCACCACTGTTCCATGTTTTTGCCATTTGTGGATAATGGCTCTCACTGTGGTTCGCTGGAGTCCCAAAGCTTTAGAAATAGCTTTATAACCTTTACCAGACTGATAGAGCTCAATTACTTTTGTTCTCATTTGTTCCTGAATTTCTTTGGATCTTGGCATGATGTCTAGCTTTTGAGGTGCTTTTGGTCTACTTCTCTGTGTCAGGTAGCTCCAATTTAAGTGATTTCTTAATTGAAACAGGTGTGGCAGTAATCAGGCCTGGGGTGACTACAGAAATTGAACTCAGGTGTGATAAACCACAGTTAAGTTATTTTTTAACAAGAGGGGCAATCACTTTTTCACACAGGGCCATGTAGATTTGGAGTTTTTTTTTCTCCCTTAATAACGTAAACCTTCATTTAAAAACTGCATTTTGTGTTCAATTATGTTATCTTTGACTAATAGTTAACGGTTTTTGATGAGTGTGACATGATTGTGAAGTGTGACAAACATGCAAAAGAATAAGAAATCAGGAAGGGAGCAAATAGTTTTTCACACCACTGTATAATACAGAAAATGCATGTGCCAAAGAGGCTACTTCTGATGTTTTTGCAACATGAAAGTGAACAATCTTTCTTTGATAAAAATTTTAATTGCTAACTTTAGTCATTTCAGTGAGATGATTTTATACCTGCTCCACAAATGGCCATTTTCAGAGTTATACTCTCTCATGTCAAACAATAATAATTTAAAATGCAAAGTATTCAGATTTCTTTCCTTATGAGTATTGATGCTGAAATTGGTGTAAGCTTCTAGAAGCATATTAGCTATAAATTGTTGTTTAAATATTTTTTTTTTTTTTTGGTAAAAGCTTAAAAAGCAAAAAAAAATAAATTGCTGTAGTGTCCGTAACCATGTCAAATGTCTTAACAATTGTGCATTTTAGAATAACATACTTTTTCTTCAAGTTTCAAGTTTCATCTGAACGACAATTAAGATCATTGAAAGATTTGAATTTCAAAAGGTTACGGACACTACATAAAAGGGGATGAAATTGTATGTAGCAAATTTCTATTTTTTATTTCTATTTCTATGTAATATAGATCTATGTACAGTAATATAAAATATAAATGTGTATGCATACTGTATACATTTAGCATGTTCATGGCACTCCTGATTCCCACAAAACTCCATAAAGAGCAAAGCTCTAAAACAAGAGAGTCTAAAACAAAAAAATGACTGTAAAGAGGCATCTTACAGGCATCTCAACAGCATGTGCTTAATCTTCCAGTTTTTCAACGTATAAATTTCAATGCATCTACTACATCTACAAGTAGTACTCTTTCTTATGCAGTATTATAACGCACAACTGCTTTTGTCTGTAGATGGAACCATTAAATAGCTAGTCTAATGTATAGTTGCAGGACCTTATGAAAATTTTATCATTTAAATCCTATAAATCCAGGTTCATATATGGAGATAATATATAGTGAATATATACCACATTTCATATGTGAATGATCTTGTGATTTATTTATGAACAAATTTCTCCCTCTCTCTCTCTCTCTCTCTCTCTCTCTCTCTCTCTCTCTCTCTATCTATCTATCTCTTTCTCTAAACCTGCCACACATATAGTAAGAAGTTAATCCCTAACATGAATTGGCATGGCTTAATGATCACTTTTTGCCACAATTGTCATAGTTATTAAGAATTTCCCACATTTCTATCCCCACATATACAGGATTTGTGCAAAACCCTGGAGGACGAGTGCTCTATTCAACCTGTTAAGCTACAGCTTTCAGTTGATGCTACAGTAAAGGAGGTATTTATCAGGCCCAATTACTTTATATAGCCTACCCGTTGTTTACGATGATGTAATCATGACCTTTGTTTCCTATTCAGTAATCATGCCTTTGTGAATGCGTTTTGCCAGGCCCACTGCATCATGAGTGTTTTGAGAGAGCAGTGTGTGTTTGTCACGGAGAATGGAAAGCTGTGTGGTGTCATTACATGGAAAGAGGTGACGAGTTCAGCCTGATAACCACATGCGCACTCAGATACACATGCACCCGAATAGGCTACATTACAAACAAACAGTACAAATAAGCTCTATCATGAACAAGCAGTACATAATTAGACTGACCATAAGTGACGACACAAATGAAAACATGGCTCTTTGAGAAAACAAGGCTGTGAGTAATGTTTGTTCCGTATTTCTTTTAGATGAAAAACATGATTGAAGAACTGTCCAAGGAAATCTGATGTTCAGTCGGAGAAACGAGCACTACTTGGTCATCATACACTTATACTTCTCAATTCGATGGATCTTTATTTTTTTTTAATAATGACCTTAAAATGTTTCATCAAGCAGTGATTTGCTGTGATGATCATGTTCATGTACAGCTCTAATTACTTATGCAAATACAGTTATCTGTGGAGATTGCTGTTGGCCAGCAATCGGCTGCTTCCTGGAACTGAGACAGTTGGAGCTTTTCATTCGGTGCCGTGACTAAGGAGTCTCACTCCTGTGTTCTGTTTATAGGCCTGAGCACAGACCAAGTGATAAAGATTTATTAAAATCAGCCATGTGTACCCAGGTCTAATGGAGGAGATTAGGAAGGTGTAATTAAATGAAGCAGCCGCTGAACACCATTCAACCCATCCCTCTTATAGGATGAGGACTCCTGGCTAACCTAACAAACAAAACGATAACCCTGATTTTGCTTATGGCTGAACGAGTATACCCTTCAACAGATGCTAAAATGAAAACAAAACATAGGCATCACATTTACAATGGAAACAGTACTGATATACAGGTCCTTCTCAAAAAAGTAGCATATTGTGATAAAGTTCCTTTTTTTTTCTGTAATGTACTGATAAACATTAGACTTTCATATATTTTAGATTCATTACACACAACTGAAGTAGTTCCAGCCTTTTATTGTTTTAATATTGATGATTGTGGCATACAGCTCATGAAAACCCAAAATCCCCATCTCAAAAAATTAGCATATTTCATCCGACCAATAAAAGAAAAGTGTTTTGAATACAAAAAAAGTCAACCTTCAAATAATTATGTTCAGTTATGCACTCAATACTTGGTCAGGAATCCTTTTGCAGATTCTTGTGTCTTGTGTCTCTCAACTTTCTCTCCACAATATCCAACAGATTCTCTGTGGGGTTCAGGTCAGGAGAGTTGGCAGGCCAATTGAGCACAGTAATACCATGGTCAGTAAACCATTTACCAGTGGTTTTGGCACTGTGAGCAGGTGCCAGGTCGTGCTGAAAAATGAAATCTTGATGGAAGCATGAAGTGCTCCAAAATCTCCTGATAGCTAGCTGCATTGACCCTGCCCTTGATAAAACACAGTGGACCAACACCAGCAGCTGACATGGCACCCCAGACCATCACTGACTGTGGGTACTTGACACTGGACTTCAGGCATTTTGGCATTTCCCTCTCCCCAGTCTTCCTCCAGACTCTGGCACCTTGATTTCCGAATGACATGCAAAATTTGCAACCTGTAGCCCATTTCCTGCACACGCCTGTACACGGTGGCTCTGGATGTTTCTACTCCAGACTCAGTCCACTGCTTCCGCAGGTCCCCCAAGGTCTGGAATCGGTCCTTCTCCACAATCTTCCTCAGGGCCCGGTCACCTCTTCTCGTTGTGCAGCGTTTTCTGCCACACTTTTTCCTTCCCACAGACTTCCCACTGAGGTGCCTTGATACAGCACTCTGGGAACAGCCTATTCGTTCAGAAATTTCTTTCTGTGTCTTACCCTCTTGCTTGAGGGTGTCAATGATGGCCTTCTGGACAGCAGTCAGGTCGGCAGTCTTACCCATGATCGCGGTTTTGAGTAATGAACCAGGCTGGGAGTTTTTAAAAGCCTCAGGAATCTTTTGCAGGTGTTTAGAGTTAATTAGTTGATTCAGATGATTAGGTTAATAGCTCGTTTAGAGAACCTTTTCATGATATGCTAATTTTTTGAGATAGGGATTTTGGGTTTTCATGAGCTGTATGCCACAATCATCAATATTAAAACAATAAAAGGCTTGAACTACTTCAGTTTGTGTGTAATGAATCTAAAATATATGAAAGTCTAATGTTTATCAGTACATTACAGAAAATAATGAACTTTATCACAATATGCTAATTTTTTGAGAAGGACCTGTATAGTGGATCAATCTACACACTGTGTTTCAAAAGAAAACAAAGCATGTAAGCATATGATGCAAAATAAAATAAATCAAATCAAGAATTTGTGCCTTTTGCATTCTGCACAGGATGGTTCCGTCTACGTGCCACCCAGCACACTAGGCAATGGATTTACACCCACCGTTTCTGTGGCAGTTTTTTACAAGGTCAGGTTGCCAGCTCGATACCCGATTGTATCTGAGCACTGACAAAACCTCAAACAGTGTGTATGCTCACTGGGTAAAATTGTACGATAACTCCCAAGACAGCACACACATCTAGCAGCACAACAGGCACAAATTATGTATCGTATCTCATCATAGCTGTTTTTTCTTAATATTTGCCCTTTACAGCATAAAACAGTTTATGTTCATTAATTATGTTCATTAATGATAAAAAGGGTTAGGGTTAGGGTAACACCACATTACACAGCCTGTGACATAATCCTTGATTATGGGAAACTGTATTTCATAAGAATCATGTTACTGGCCTGCATCAATCTCAATAAATAAATAAATAAATAAATAAATAAATAAATGAATAAATGAATTATCTAATAAGGGAAATTTCTGTATTTACTGGAATTGGGCTGTCCAACACATTATTAAAACCCAGAAGGACAGAGTTTATTCATTACTTTAACAGAAGAAATTGCAAATGAAAAAAATCATGAATAACTGTGATCAGAGATCACTTAAACACCTGGGGAGGTGGCATCTCCTTTCATCACTACATGCTCTTGCCCAAATGCAACATAATTAGACTGATCACAAATATCAATGTTGTGATGTTGCATAAGCTTGTTGTGCAATGCATACCATAATCAAAGCTATAGGTGGTGGAAAATATTATTATTAACTTTTATTTTGGTCAAGCAGTGTACAATACCGTAGTGTAGATACTTAGGAAAGCTATGTGGGACACTGCTGCTACAGTGCAACATGGTAAAATTGCAAGCCATATAATTCACAGAGTTATTAAAACCTCTGCTTGCCTCCTGCTGCTGCTGTCACTAGCCCTGGTTTCAGGGCTGCATTTGGGAGCCCTGATTACATAAAAAGATAACACTTAAAAGAGTGCTTTGTGTCCGAGAGACATACGATACCCACAATGTGCAGGAAGCTGTTATGTTTGCCCTTTTCACCAGTTGGAATTTCTAAACTCTGAAATACACTTGGTGGACCATGGATGTATATTCGGGTATTGTGCAAATAGACAGGTTGATATTCCATTATTTTGAAGTTGTATTTGCAACATAATCTTGAGGTCATTCAATGTTATCCCAAAATCATTTTACAAGAGTAATTACCTTTCAAAAACAATTTTATCCTCATGTTGTGTCACAGTGGACAAAACCCAATTTAAATGTAATTAGAAAAGCAAAATATGAAAATATTAAATATGAAAAACAAAAATGAGCTAGGCATTAAGATAGCAAGATAACCAGGCCTATAGATTAGGTTAGCTATCACAAATCTGATACTGTATGTTCTTATACAGCTATTGTAGAGTGAACACAAAAACTATCAGGAATTTTCAGGTGTATTGCTCAGGTACACTAGATGGAGAAAATTATTTGGTCAAACCTGTTAATTATTGAATTTAGGTTCATGCCCAGTAAAAATCTATATTAATGCTTATCCATACCGAGAAATCTTGGCCAATGCTATGTGTCCAGGTTTGTGGCAACAGTTTTGCGAGGGCCCTTTTCTATTCCAACATGATTGTGCCCCAGTGCACAAAGCAAGGAATATAAAGACATGGTTTGATCAACTTGACTGGCCGACACAGATCCCTGACCTCAACCTCATCAAGCACCCTTGGGATAAACTGGAATGGAGATTCACCAGTGATTGAACTCATAAATGCTCTACAGAACGAATGCTCTGTGAACAGCCTTACAAGACTAGTGGAAGCTGTTATAGCTGCCAAAGGGACTCCATATTGATAAGTACATGAAGTATTTGGATACAATGCCGTTGCAAGTTTGGATAATACTTTTATCGATATAGTGTATGTCAACATTCAGTACTCTGTACATTTTGATTTCCGTAGTGATAAATACTACAATGTGCTTTTTATGTAGAATCTTCTCATAAACATCATGAGCATGACCCAGTTAAAAGTGATTTATGGGCAGCTGGCAAACCTAGATGCTGACCCTGAGCTGAGTAAACCAATATAACGACTGTGACTTAGCTAGCTAACACATAATTGTTAGATAAAAATTTTTTAATTTTAATGAACGGACCAAACCAGAAACAAGCTAAAGCAATTTAAATGAACACAATTTATGTTTAAGTTTAGTAAAAGAGAAGTTATACACATATATGCCAAATTAATGTGTAGCACTGTGTTAGCATGTAGCTATCAATGGTGGTGAATACTGAACACAAGAGGTTTGTTTTTTTCATCAACACTGTTAAAATGATGCAATCTGAACATGACATATAAAAATGTAACTCTGCTATCTTTCCTGTCTGTCCTTACATGATAATTTGTTATAGCACAAATGCCTAGTAACTTATTATTGATTCCTTGTGTCTCTGGGCTTTGTTCTCTAAAATGTGTGGGTGGATGATATGCTATCATGATTTCAATTCAATTCAATACCTTGAGGTTTACAGGCATTCAGATGCACAAAAGAAGCCACCACAACACAATGCATGGCTGCGTAAACTTCTATTAAAAGACGGTGGAACCAGATAACACTAAAACGATGATATTCTATCACCTCTCTCTCTCTCAGTCTCACTCACTACCTCTGTTTTCTCACATACACACACCTCCCCATCATCTTTCTCACTCCCACCTGTTTCCTCTCTCTTCCACTCTTTCTGTGTATATCTCGCACTTTTCTCTCACCATCATTCTACACTCCTCCCTCCCTCCCTCCCTCCATCGCTTACTTTCCTGTACCTCTTTTATCAGTTGAGTGAATGACGACTAGGCAACAAGGGGAAACAGATCATTGTTATTCCAGGTCTCTCTCCTTTTCCCTTGTTTGAAAGAACACAGTTTGCATCTCTTTTTTTATTTTTTTTAGTTTTGATATCTGAGAAGGATTTATCTTTGAAATCTTTATATACATCACAATATACAAATGACTATACTGGGAAACAGGGAGACAGGTCTTGGTGTTCTGAAAAAGCTCCTTGTTTTCATCTCTTCAGCAAGGCACAAACTGTAATAATCCTTCAGCCGCCATTCTCACTAATAAAAGCCTTTTTTTTTTTTTTTTTTTTTGCCATACTCTCTGTGAGCTGTTCTTTACTGGGTTTCTCTGAGTCTGAATGAAGCCTGGCTTAAAGAGAACTAGTCTTTTTATGTCCACATTATATCCAGCTGTAAAGCCCCTGCAGATTTCTGCTTTTAGATGGGATGGAAAAAGCACGTGAAAGAGGTTTTTAAGCAGGTATTTACAGGTGCTGCTTTCAAACTGAGAGCATACAGTATCATGGACATTTCCGTCTCAACCAAAGCAATTTTCAAAAGCATTAGTGGGTTTTGAAGACGTGTATGTTTTTTTTCTAATGTTGAGGTGATTGAGTTCCTTTTAAACACCTGTCTATATAAATTATTAAAAGCATTTTGCTCTGGTAAAGGACACCGTGTAATAGCTTTATGGACTGATGCTTGCATCAAAAGATACCACTTGAAGATATGGCAAAGAGAATTGTATGTGTTTTGTACATCTACTGGGTAAGGCAAGAACCTCTTTAGAGGTAGATCAGCACTGATGCTGCCACACAGACAAACACATTACCACCATATATTTAACTTTGACCTGGCCTTATGAGGTAAGACAAACATCCACTTTATCCCAGCTTTCAGAGTCACATATCATGTCTGCAGCCATTTCGTATTTCAGTCAAGAAAGACCTCATCCTCAGAGCTACTGTCTGCATGTCGTACAGGGTCAGTCCTCTGCTCCTGAAAGAAGTGCTGTGATTCTGCCTGAGATACAGAGCTACAGAAGCAGGGTTGAGGAGGAGGCTGTGTAGTATTCAAAGAGCTGGTTTCAGCATTTGCCTCCATGTGTATGCTGTAGAGGTGGTGTGGGACACCCAAGCTTCCTCCATCCATGAGAAACTGAGAGAGATAAAGGCCCTCATTACCTGTGGAGAGATAAGATCGTCATAAGTGCTTGATGAGATTTCAAACCAAATGTCAAACTGAATCAACTTTTGTATTATAAGTGAAAGTTCAGTGGAAACTAGTTTAGCTTTTTTCAATGAGTAGTAAGTAGGAGGGTATAGCAGTGTCCAGTTCATTTTAACAAAGAAAGGAAAAGCACCGGAGACCGGATCCTGTAGTTTAAATAGGCTGAAGTTTAGAGAAGCAACTGGAGATGAAAGGAAGAAAAACACTACACCTTATCAAGACACAAAGAAAACAAGCATCAAGACTCTTTTATGTACTGGTGACTAAGTGCACTTCCCCTGACCGTCCAAACAGAAGCAAGCTGAAGTCTGAAATGTTTTTGACACAAATGTGCCGACAATGTACTTTACTTTTCTATCTATTTTTAGTTCCATTTAATGCAGTGGAACATTAAGGAAACAAGGTGCAAGAGATCTGACAGCTACAAACAGACATTCTTTCACCAGCTTCTCAGATTTACAATGTCTTAAAGCTAAAAAGCCCCTGAAAATGTAAAAAAATTACATTTGACTGTTGCAAATTGTTAACACTTCTGTAACAGTAAATAAGTGTCTGCTGTTTTTCTTTATTTATCTATTTTTATAATTCGTAAAACGTTTCTCTTATTTCATACTTTATATTCTTATTGAAGACTCTACTTTTCTTATTTTTTTATTTTTAGGTCAGCAGCGGTCATATAAGCATTTCGCTTCATATCATACTTCATATGACTGTATGTGACAAATAAAATGTGTATAAAACCTACTTAATTACTACTATACACTTTATAAAATCCATTTACGTGGAGAAAATCAACCATACTGTATATTCCCGGTGTTATGAGCTAAAATGCCCTCCTGCCACGGATTGCCCCCTCTACAGTACATAAGCTCTAACAAATATTATATTAGAACAGAAATTCATAGGTTTATTATCAAATATGATATTACTACTATAATGAGCCCTAGGCACGTGACAGCCATCGAGACATTAATACAAATTCTCATATAATGTTTATTTTGTGGCACATTTATTTTGCAAGGGTTTGTCATGTAATACAAAAATGTTTACACTAAATGAATATTTTTATGATGAAAAATTACACGAAATGACTTTTATTATAAACTAAGCAATATAAAAATATACATGTATATGAAAAAGATATATATATGATTTATACAAAATATTTTTTCAGGTACAATAAGTATTTTTTTATCTTGCTTATCTTATAATCAAATTTGTTTTGTATAATTTGTAATTCATAAACCTATGAATTTATGTTCTAATATAATATTTGATACACTGTAAAAAATAAATCCTGAAAATAGTTGTTGGAACAAAGAAATATATGTTGGGCTAATATAATGCTGGTGTCAAAAAAGAAAAATATGTTTTCTCAATGATTGTATAAATTTCATTACTCAACTACGAAAGTTTCATCAAGGCAACGAGTAAAACTGTGTTCATGAAACATTTAACTGCACACAAACAATTTTATGTTGGACGAACAAGAGGGACCTCTGCGCATGCGCAAAAGCGTTCTTCCAGAATTTTCGAACTTCCCGCTATTTCCTCCCGAAATGGTGAGTACTTCATGGAAACTAACTGTCCTGCAAAGTAATTAGCAATTTTAGCTTTATAACATATATATTATCCAGCAGCAAGCTTTAGAACATTATATTTTCGAGTGTTTATGTATATAATTTGGAGTGTTACAGTAGTTATCTGGCAATGCACTCGTTTCAGCTCCTAACGCATTTTTTTTTTCAGATGGGATGTACACTGACATTAATGTTAATCTATGAAACCGCTAAAGTTTAATTACGTTACATACATTTTATTCATTTTAATGACTGATAATTTCAAATGCTATTTGAAAAAGACGGCGCGTTAGTGCGTCACTGAGGGAGCTTAATGTTCTCACTCCTTCATCATTCATTAACCTTATAGTGTCTGAAAACGGTTATAATGGCTAAACGGACATTTTTTTGTCTAGGATTTTTAATGGTTTTGAACTACAAACGGTTACTTAATTAGTTATTCATATATTTTTCTTTTTGTATTTCAGGTATTATAGGGAGAATATCTGGGAAACAGTGCTTACTGCATCTGCAAACAATCTTGGAGCTTGGCAAAATTATTTCACAAAATTTTTTTTTTTATATCTTAAACCATTTCTGAGTTAAAGCAAATATTTTATTTTCAAATAAGCCACTGCACATTTTTACTGAGAAATATCAGTATGTTTTGTTCCTCAAAGCAGAAGTCTATTTATCCAGTATACTGTTTTGACTGAGTGTGATATTAGTAAGCTTTGTAACATGAATGTTAAGGGCACAGTTTCATTCTTGCATTTTGGAATGTTATTTGCATATTTTGTTATAACAATGCAGCATTTGTTTATTTGTTGAAAGAGTAGCTGGATTGCACTTAATCAATGTTGATAGTCTTTAACAGGTGTTTAAAGTTTACATTAAAAAAATATTCAAATTTAGAAGAATGTGTCATGTTATTTGAAATGTGGCTACAGTGAATAACCTACTCAAGTAAACTTTAAGATGTTAATTTTATAATTATGCAAGCATAATTTCCAATTCAAAATATACCTTTCAGTCAACTTGGAACATTTAATTGACACAACATTATATTTCAATTTGAGACTGCTTGTTGGCCTAACTAGGCATGTTTATTCAGCATAGAACATTTAGTTGACAGAATGTTTTATTTCAATTTGTGTGTACATTTAGAGGTAATCAGCACAGCAAAAACAAAATAGTTTATACAACTTAAATTGAGCCAACTAAAAATTTTAGATGCAACAGGTCACTAGAAATTTTTTAGTTGGAGTAGCAAGAATTTTTTTACAGTGTAGAGATAATGTGTGTGTGGGGGGGGGGGGGGGGGGGGTGCATTTTAGCACATAACACCAGTATGTGGTGTTACCTTGGAAATTATGAAATAATAGAAAAGGTGATTTAGTATAAACTTTCAGAGCCGTGTTTTCATAAAAAATTATAATCAACACTTTCTGACTAATCAGAAGCAAAACAGGCATGTGGTTTCAAACTATTATGTGCTACTTATTTTTCTATAAGCACTAACTGTTTCTGGCATTGCCTTTGTTGATGTCTTCAGACACTGGCTCATTTGCATAAGAGCATATTATAAAGTAGACTAGAAAACACATAAGTTTTTTTAATATATTCTAATCAAGTCATCTGCCAAATGTTGTTGTAAAAGCCTTCACACTTACACATATGTGGTGCCTTAATGAAATAGATGAGAAACAGCACACTACAAATAGGATAAGTGAAAATATGGCAAATAAAGCACTTCTTTTTGTGAAGAAGGAAAGGCGGAAGTAGGAATAATGAAGCTAATTGCACTCAAACTCATTAGACTGCTACATCTGTGAATCATCTCCCTTCTAGGGGATGCGTTGAGTTTTTTACGGACATTTTAATCCTCTATGCTTCCTTTCACGCATGCAATGCATTAATGAGTAATAGGACAGGAGGTCATGATGTACCTGTTCCTATGTGCTTTAACAAACCATATTTCATCATTATTCAACAATCAAAGTTCACCTCAAACAGACCATAATTATAATTATGGGCTAATTGTATTACAGTCAGAGAGAAACAGAATACAGTACCAATACAGTATATTTGTACCTTGTAATTGGACTGTGCTTGTTGTGACCCGATCTGTAACCTCCGGTGAAGGCCATGCATTAATTTCTGCCTCAGCAAGGGCAAACTGCTCAGCTACCCCTTTGAGAAGGAAAACAGGTGCAAATATTAGGACGGAACATAAATGTACCTCAATTTGGCATTTTTGTTTTAAGGATGGCAGGCAAAAAGACATGACCTTAAGAGGTACTCAATTCATAATAGACTAACCAACTCCAACTTTGTAGGAAACTCTGATAGTATGACCAGTGAACATTCATGCTGGAAGGTAACAAACCCATGAACTAAAGAGAATTTCATTAAATATTATTATGTGACTGTTGTTATTATCAATAAATAACAGGTACTCAGTCATATTGCATACTGCTGTAGAAGTAGTAAAAAAAATATATCTTAATAAGTTGATCAAGTTAAAGAAGCCACTTCCATCACTAACAGTAATTATTGTAATATGAACTGTGCAAAATAATAATATTTAGCATATTAAATTACAGGTAGTTTTTAGTGTAGGGGTATTGCTTCAAGTGGTGTTGATCAGGTCTAGTCTCAGCAATATGGCAATAAAATGAAGTCAGATGATGACCTGAATGTATTACAGTAAATGACCATTTGAAAGTCTTTGCATGGTGACTTTACATGGTGGTTTGACTCTCCCATCATCAGCACAAGATCTCAGGAAAATATAAATGCCCCACTGGATGGAAACAAATCTTGTCATGCAGTATGTCATAACGTTGTTGAAACAATGTCACAATGAGGCAATGTATAACTTTTTTTTTTACCATGCAATTATTTATTTAACAAAAATGAAGTATATGGGCAGTACTACAGTAAGTATCCTCTTACTGCTCTGACAGAATTTACTCTGTAACTTGCAGCCAGGTGCTGCTAATCATTCACCTTTGATTAATTGATCATCAGCAGGTGTGCAGACCTTTATGGGGGCCAGGGGTAGTTCAGTGGTTAAGGCATTGGACTACGGTTCGGAAGATCCCAGGTTCAAACCCCCCAACCACCAAGTTGTCACTGTTGGGCCCTTGAGCAAGGCCCTTAACCCTCAACTGCTCAGATGTGTAATGAGATAAAAAATGTAAGTCGCTCTGGATAAGAGCGTCTGCTAAATGTATAAAAGCAGACATTTTGGAAGTTTGCTTGCCAGGAGCATTTTGCAAAGAGGAAAATACAAAAGCAATGGTCTTGGAGAAAGCAAGTATTGCTGCACATCAATATGGGATGGATTATAAAAATTGTTGAGTTCAACTTTCTACCCTAAGAAAGATTATTCACAACTGTTGCCAATCTTCCCAGGAGTGTACAGTACATCCCAACACATTTACCCCAAGGTCAGACTGCGCAAAGCTCAGAGAAATAGAAAAAACTCAAGAACTACATCTCAGTCTCTACAGGCCTCACTGAGCATGTTAAATTTTAAAGTCCTTGACAGGCCAATTAGAAGATGCCTGAACAAGTATAGTTTGTTTGGCTGGGTTGCCAGGAGAAAGGCTCTTCTGTCTAAAAAGAACACAGAAGCATGACTGAGATTCATAAAACAGCATCTGAACAAACCACAAGACTTCTGGAGCAGTGTCCAGTGGAGAGATGAAACCAAAGGGGAGTTGTTTAGCCATAAAGCACAGCACCATGTTTGGCAAAAACCAAACAGCATTTCAGCTGTTTTAGCATTTCAGCCTCATATCAACTGTCAAGCGTAGCGGTGCTGTGACTTGCAGTTGACCATGAACTCCTTTATATATCAGTGTATTCTTGAGGCAAATGTGAGGCCATCTGTCCCGACAATTAAAGTTTGGTCGAAATTCGGCAACAGGACAATTATCCAAAGCACACCAATAAATCTACATCAGAATGGCTGAAAAATAAAGGAATCAAAGTTTTGGAATGGTCTAGGCAAAGCCAACTGAAATGCTGTGGCAGGACCTTAACAGACCTGTGCATAAGTGAATGAACCTCTATAACCTGAAGCAATTTGGTAGAGATGAATGGGCCAAAATTCCTCCACAACAATGTGATAGACTGAGAAAGTCATAAAGGAAAGAGTTCCTTACCGTTATTGCTAGTAAGGGTTGATCTACAAGCTATTGAATCATGGTGTACTTAGTATTGCCACAAGTTTGTTTCTGGCTATATTTTTGTTAAATTGTACATGATGGCATGGTAAAAAAAATATGTTTTGTGGCTCATCTGAGATTGTATTTTCCTATTACTAAGATCAGATAATCTTTATTGCTTTTACATAGAAACACAAAAGTGTTTTCACATAGAATTAAAAGTGGGTGTGCTAACATGTATGATGGATGAGGTACCATGTGCAGTTTGTCCTTACTAAGTCATAATATACTCTATGCCACTGGATATATTTAATAGATGGCACAAGGAAAACTTAATAAACACAAATTGAAATACAAGTATAAAAATAAAAGTATAGTTGCAAGCAACAATGTGCGGGCCCAAGCACCGTGCGCCATCGCCACCCTGGTGCACCAGAAAGACAGCAGACACAGTGGGCATATGCATTTTAAGGGGATATCCCAATACCATTATGACATAATTTTAGAAAAGGGGGAATTTTATGTTTAGGCCACCAAAAAGCCTCAGATGCTGAAAAATCAATGTGATGTTACTGAAAATGATGTCACACAATATGATGTCCCACAGAAAGTTATTAACCACTTTTCTGCATAAATTTAGGGCATCGTCATATCCCTCTGCAATTTTGCATCCTCAGTATCTTGGGATCGCATAGGCACGGTTTGGTGACAATCGTATAAATTCCCTAGGAAGATTGTATCAAGTCCTTCGGGTGCGTTTTATGATGATACAAGATAACTGATTTCCTGTTGAGTTGAACCCATGACATGCAATGTGAAAGTTGGTCAGCTCAATGAGCTCTAAATGTACAGTATATCGTTTTCGTGTGCATACATGCAAGTGTGTATGAGCTATGAGGCAAAATCTTGGGAGGGGATCCCGGGCAGCAGATTCCAACCTGTCTAATTATCATGGGTTTTCAAGCATGTTACTGTATGACACTCAAAAAGCCTGAAACATGGAAAAAAACATTATAATTATCCTTAGGAATACAATAGGGCCCTTTACACACTATGACGACATAGGGCTGATGTCATAGTGCTTGAGCCCTAAAAACACAATAAATATAGTTAAATGAATATAGAAAATGAAAAATTTTAAATAAGATAGAGATTTGTAGTAGATGATGTTTGCTGTGTTAACCTGCAGCGAAGCGTGCCTCCTTGATCTCGTCAGTCAGATGGGAGTAGAGCTGCTCGTCCTCCTGCAGCGTGGTCCCTGCTCCTCCCCAGCCTCCTCCATCCTTGGTCCAGCCACACCAGCCCTCGCCGGTCGCTGTTTCGCCACCCCAACCTTTCCACTCTATCAGGTGGGCCACCCGTCCCTGTGCCATTGCTGTTGGCTTGGTTATGTGCTCCTTTATAGTAGCAACCAGACCTGAACAAAGTATAAAGAAATGGGATGGAAACAAAGAAAAAAGAAAAGAAATGCAGAGGTAGAAATATGAAGCAGTAGTGTGGAAAATTAAATAGTGAGGAATGAAAGTGGAAAATGGCATAAATACGAAGGAAATGAGACATCATATCAGCCCTTTAAAGTCACCAATTTGCATAAAAAAAGAAATACATATACAGCCTTATGCAAAAGTTTGGGCACCCCTTGATAAATAACAGATTTTGGTGATTTTTTAATTGAACAGATGTTAACACGGGCTCTTGGAAATGGAAAAAATGTGCAATATTTTCAACAAACATTGATGCATAGTTACTTCTTATGCCATAAATTGAAAAAAAAAAAAAAAAAACATTATTATGGCACTGTGCAAAAGTTTGGGCACCCTAAGCGTTCCAGAGTCTCAGATTCTTTTTACGAGGTTTCAGACCTTAATAGGTTTTTAGATCTGATGCACGGCAACAGCTGTCATTAGTAAAAAGCCAATTTCAAAGCTTTAGAAATACTTTTCAAACCTTGTGCACACATTTGCAGACACTTAACAACCACGGGTTCCTCTGAGCAGGTGTATAAGACTCTGAAAATGAAAGTTATTGATGCCCACAATGCAGGAGAAGGCTACAAGAAGATAGCAGCATGTTGTCAGCTTGCAGGTTCCACAGTGAGAGATGTAATTAAGAGGTGGCAGTTCAGGGGAACTGTGGAGGTCAAGATGAGATCTGGAAGACCAAGAAATCTCTCAGAGAGAACTGCTCGTATGCTAGTCAGACAGACAAATCAAAACCCCCATTTGATTGCAGACTCAGGAGTGATGGTGCACCAATCCACATGACCTTCATGTAAGAGTCAGCAGAAGAAAATCTTACCTGCATCCCCATCATAAAATCCAATGTCAGAAGTAAGCAACAGAACATCCACAGAAGACTGATGCGTTTTGGAAACTGATGAAGTTAAAACAGACTCATTGGCCACAATCAGCAAAGGCATGCTTGGAGAAAAAAATGAGCAGTATTTCATGAAAAGAACACCTTGCCAACTATTAAGCATGGGGGTGGATCTATCATGCTTTGGGATTGTGTTGCAGCCAGTGGCACAGGCAACACTGCACAGGTGGAGGGAAGAATGGATTCCACTAAATACCAGAAAATTCTGGAAGCAAACATCACACCATCTGTAAAAAAGCTGAAGCTGAAAAGAGGATGGCTTCTACAACAGGACAATGATCCTAAACATACCACGAATTCCATTATGGAATACCTCAAGAGATGCAAACTGAAGGTTTTGGAATGGTCATCACAGTCCACTGTTAACATCATTGAAAATGGGAAAATCTAAATAGAGCTGTGCATGTAAGATGACCAAAGAATATTACAGAAGTAGAAGCCTTTTGCAAGGAAGAATGGGAGAAAATCCCAAGTACAAGAACTGAAAGACTTTCAGCTGGCTATAAAAAACGTTTGCAGGCTATGATATCTGCCAGAGGAGGTGTTACTAAGTGCTGATTATGTAGGGTGCCCAAACATTTGCACAGTACCATAATAATGTTTTTATTTTTTGTTCAATTTAAGGCATAAAAAGTAAATATGCATTAATGTTTGCTGAAAATATTGTGCATTTTTCTCTTTTTTTATGATAAAAATTCCCTTTATTTATGTATGATTTTTATTTATTTATTATTATTATTATTTTTGGGTTTTTTTCCAATTTTCTCCCCAATTTAGTCGTGGCCAATTCCTCCTCATCGCTAGGGGGCTACCACTACCACTCAGTCGGGAGGGCGAAGACTATCACGTGTTTCCTCCGAACCGCGTGACGTCAGCCGACCGCATCTTTTCGAACTGTTTGCTCACACACCGTTAGGGGCGGATTAACACACTTGGAGGAAAGCGCTAGCCGCTCCTTCCACGTGCACGAGCTCACAGACGCCCCTGATTGGCTGTAGAGCTGTGATTAATGTGGGAGCGCAAGTACCTCTCCCCCCTCCCCCCTGAGAGAGCTCGGCCAATCAGCTCTCTCTATGCCTCCGGCTGTGAGAGGAAAACAGCATCTCCGGATGATAGGGCGAGCGCTTTACCACTGCGCCACTCGTAGGCTCCTTATTTATGTATGATTTCTAAGTAAAATTCTAAAAGTAGTTTTATAATTCTAAGAGTAAATTTATTCCACCATAATTCAGATAGCACATTTCTCAGTTATAGCCCTTACTTTGAAATTTGGATTGGATTCAGATTAACTCCATAATTAAGGAGGATTAACAGATTTATAATGTGAAAACATTAAAAAACAAAAGATATTTATTAACTCTTGCATTTAATTTTCAAATCAAGCAAAAAAGGAAAAAACAGTAATAAAGATCTAAAAAGTCATACTCATGAGTTAGAAATACAATTGCTGAGAAGATTATGTTAGCAGCCTGCATTTGAGATTGACTGGTTTTCCCATTTACAGTATTTGAATGAAATGAATGAAGGATGAACAAAAAGCAGGCGGAAGCAGTGAAACAAGCAAATCCGTTCTTCATGCATCATGTGTTCTCACCTATCAAGGAAGATGTAGCCAGCTCCCCAATGTTATAGCCATTGCCATTCTTCTTATCTGTCACTGAGCCATTGTATGGCTGATGATTCCCCTAAATGAAAAAAGAAGTACTTTATTATTTTTTTTACTACACATTACAAACCAATCACAAAAATAAATACAGGAAAAAGAAGAAATCAATAGCACATACTGTAAGTAATATATCATGGTTCTGTTTTGAGATGGCCAGTGCAGAACACTGAATTTGTCGATGGCTGCAACATACAGTATAAGTGGATATACAGTATTTATCAGCTTTTATTTTTTTCATCACAATCTTTGTTGGTCAGAAGTTCACATACACTTGCATTGCCTTTAAATTGTTTGATTTGGGTTTTTTTTTTTTTTGAGTAGTCTTACGCAAGCTTCCTACAATAAGTTACTGCAATTGCAAATTCCTTCTGAGTCAGGTTTGTAGGCCTCTATTGGATTGAGGTCATGGGCCACTCCAGTACCTTGACTTTGCCATTTTAGAACTTTGGAAATATGCCATTGGGAGACCCATTGTGAACAAGCTTTAACTTCCAGTCTGATGTCTTGAGATGTTGCTTTAATATATCCATATAAGCTGCCTTTCTCATGATGCCATCTACAGTACTTCGAGACGTGATTCCAATTGCTTCTAGACCAAAGCAAATCCACTAAATAATGCTGCCATCCCCATGCTTCACAGTTGTGATTGTCTTCTTTGGCTTGCAAGTCTCCCCCTTTTTTCTCCAAACAACGATATCCTTCCTTATGGCCAAACAATTTTTATTTAATCAGACCAGAGGAGAATTTCTCCCAGAAATTAATTCTTTGTTCCCAAGTACAGGTTCTAACTATAGTCTGGCTTTTTTTTATCTAGGTGGTTTCGGAGCAGTGGATACTGATACTTTTATACTTGTCTCATCCAGTGTCTTGACAAGGTCTTTTGCTGTTGTTCTGGGATTGACTTGTACCAAAGTATTTTCTGCTGTAGGAAACAGAATGAGTGGTATGATGGATGTGTGTTCCCATAGTGTTGTGTATGTATATTTGTGTAGTATTGGTCGTGCAGATAAGGAAGGTATCTTCCTCAATGGATGAAACAGACATGGGAGGTTATATATTATCATATATTTGTACATTTATTATTGAAATATTTATACAAATTTGTCTTTTCCTGAAGTGTGTAAACATTTTTTGGCTTATATATATACACACACACGCACAAATTTTGAAGTGTGTAAAAAAATCTGAAGCTAAATGTCTCCATAATCACAGATACTAAAAAGCCCAACGTGCACATAACAACATATTCACTCAAGCAATGTCTCACAGGTGATAATGAGACACTCTAGCATGTAAATGAAGGCAATTTTGTCCAATCCAAAGGAGGAACAAAATATGATGGGCCAAAGATACATACTGCATAATCCACAATATGCAATTCTCTAAACTAATGTCCTAACCCAATGGGAGTGGCTTAGAGGCTTAAAATATGGACAGACCTTGACAATGGGTTGTCCTTCCGTCCATGACTGGATCTCTCCCATGGGATGCTGCTGGCTATTCTGAATATCTGTAGGAGAGGAAACATATTGTTATTAACTACTTCTAATTTGTTTGAATGCATTGAGTTGTGCGCAAAGAAAAAACTAAGTGGATGGTTGGGGATCATTTCTGTTGCTTCCATGTTGCCATAGCAACAAGCAAGTGTCCTGACAACCCATCTCTGGGCATCCTCTTGTGTGCGGGGTTGATTCTCTTCACAACCCCTAATTCTTTTTATTTAGAACATGTCAAGGACATCTCATTTCAGTCCTGAGGATCTCCCAGGACTCCTGGTGCTACCTGGTGACTCATACATTCAGGAGCCTTGATAGACACAATGTGCAGTGGTCCACACATCGGCGTGACAGTCTGAGCACCTTCCTCATGGATTATGCATCAGTGGTGACCCTGGCATTTAGCATGCTGCACTCTGCTTCGTCCATAGCACAACCAGACACGACAACACGCTCACCAGACAGACCTTTTAAGAGTCAAATGAACAAACACTACCTCTGCACCATGATTTAATCCAACATAAGACATATACATAACATCAGGACAGCTGACCCTTTCATACCACATCTGTAAACATTACTACATACGTGGTCATTTTGAACCTCTCTGCTTTTTCTTTTTTTTTTTTTTTTAGGATTTCCATTTAGTGCACAGAGATAAATAAACAGACTTCTGTCCTTTAAAGATCCTGATAGAGTCAGAAGCCCTAAGAGACGTCACCTTTATCTCAGCCAGTGAGTAGCTGCTCTGGGAGCTCTGCTATCACAACACATACACTGCTGTTACCCATACAAAACAAGATGCTCAGCTTAAAGTTTAATTACTTGCAATAATCATTCATCATACTCTGGTGGTACGCTGCGGAGTAACGGTGCATGCTGCTGCAATCCTCCTCATTAACATGATTCTCACTGCTGCTGTCGTTTCCCATTCACTTTTGCCCAGCATGACATTAATAAAGCTATTTGCTTTTGTCAAGCCCCATTTCTTACAATGATATATACTGATTTTCAAAGATTGTTGGATAACAAGCTGTCCATCCCCTGATAGTCTGTGGTACTCAGGATACATGCACGACTGCCAGAGCAACTCATCAAAACAATAAGTAGACACTCAACCTCTGTACAAGTCATACCTTTGAGATCAAGCGAGAAGAATAAACAATGTAACCAAAAAAGAGACCGACAAAACAGACAGACATGCATATAGAATGAAACTGACCTTGATGACCTTTGCAAAGGCAGGCGCCCATGGTGACCCTCAGACAGGTAATTATCTGTTCACCATGCTGAATGAAGGAAGGATGACTAGGGAAAGATTAGGGGCAAGACAAAAAGCTTCACAGATGGAGATATCAAACGGGCAAAAAAGAACTTGATGCCTGCCTGATAGAGGAAAACACTTCCTGCCATCTGTGGAGCTGTAAAGGCAAGGGGGATGAGAGAGAGAGAGAGAGAGAGAGACAGAGAGAGAGAGAGAGAGAGAGAGTGTGTAAAACCTGAGTGCACGCTGCCTGCTTGATCACTGTCCCTCCCATCAACCCCTTCTCCTCCCCCATCTCTGTGCTCTCACTCTCATCGAAACCCTTTGCAATCCTCACACATTTGCTAGGGCAAAAAGATGATCAGAGTGCAAATTCTCATGGAAAAGGCTAGGTCTTATCAGACACGACATAGTCCTGAAACTTCACTTGGAACAACAACATTAAAATATGATAAAGGGGAATAAAAGATTTCTTAGATATTCATACATGAAACCAAATTAAGATATTGCATAAAATATATTAATGATAAAAAAAAAAACATTAAGAAAAGTCAATGATGGTGGGCTGATCTACAGCTCTCTGCTCCCCTCTAGTGTCTGCAGGATTCTCTGCTTGGTCAGCATAAGCACAAGGGGTTCCATGTTGGCGTGGGAAACAAGGACCACGTACACTGTATGATACATTCGCAATAAGTGTGACATGGTTCAGAGATAAAATTTGGGACAATCATTAAGAAAGATTTTCAATCTTTGTCTTGGCCCGACTTAGCCAGATCGCCTCCAGCGATGAGCAACAGGCGGTAGGCCTACATAGGAAACAGGTCTACCATGCAATCACAGGAGACACTGATTACACTAATGCCACAATTAAGCTCAGTCAGGAAATTAATGATGTTAATTATACAGGCTTTTTCATTTCATGCACGTGCAGCTGATTTTCTTATGTGCATTTGTTAAACATTTAAGTGTTCCATTATAAATTACATTACATTGATGAATTTCTTTAATTCAAAAGTTATATACTGTACTTTATTTTTAAAAAAGTTTTTGTTGTTTGTGCATGTGTTATTATAAAGATTGTCAGAGTAACCTTCAGCTAGCTTCATTATTTTGCAAAGAACCAAAATGAGGCAAATGTAAAATGTTGTCCTGATGGTTATGAAGCCCTAAAAAAAAAAAAAAAAGATTAAAATTTTTTATTCAACATGAAATCCTTCATTATTGAGTGTTTTCCAACAATTCTGGATCAGTTTATTCTCAGCAGTATTTGCAAAGATTAGGAGAAAAATGTAAAGGGGATCCATCCCACCCCATTTATGCTGAATACAAAACATGAAACACTATGAAAAAGAAAAGAAGAGCAGTTATTTGTTTAAAGCTGATTATCTATGCTTTATCGAGAGCAATGCCTGAGTAAGAATTTAAATTCCATGCCACTTGCTTGACCCTGAGATTTCAATATGACATTTTTCTCTCTTTTATAATAAATGATTAATAATCAATTATATTAGTAATTAATAATTATACATATTATACTACAGAATTCAACTACAGAAAAAACAACAATTACATTAATAAGACAATAAAAGCATAAGGAAGAAGATAAAAATGCAGAATATATATATATATATTGACATAACACAGACAGTGCACAAGCAGTTTTTCCTTTTCCTGTGTTGTCATAGCAACCGCCCTGTGACTTATGCCCCTACTTCTTTATCCATGACAGGAGAGAGGAGCTGGCAAACATGTGAGAGAAGATACACCGATTAGTATGCTAGTGTGAAGTGTTGATAAAAGTCCTTTGTTGGGGAGAAGTTCTGGGACCGATTGAGTTGTGAGAAAAATAGATAGAAAATACTATACTATACTATACTATACTATACTATACTATACTATACTATACTTTATCATTTTATCATGGTCAGCAAGACCATGCCAGCAAGAGTGGTGATGTTTAGCTGGTTTGGAGCTAACTTATTAAGCTGTCATTTCCTTAGTAGATAGAAAGTGCATAATGTAAGTGCATTGAATAAAAGTACACTGTATGTAAGTAATTCCCACTTGTTCCATATTCAATGCAACTTTTACATTACGGTATTTGGCAGATGTTCTTTTCCAGAGTGACTTTTATCTCCTTAGACTTTTATCTCTCCTTATTTAAATTTTTTCTTCAAAAAGTTTTATTGCTATTATTTTCTATTTTATTTTATGATTAATTTCTTTTCTTTTATTTAAATCTGAGAATGGCGTTTAGTCTAATCTGCAAGGCTTTGGACTGTGGGAGGAAACCGGCGTACCCAGAGGAAACCCACCAAAGCATTGGTATTAAACTAATATAATGCTGTTAGTTAAATGTTGTTGATACAGTTTTTGTAATGAAAGAATGAATGTAGGCTCAAGCTATAATGCTGCTTTATAATAAATCTTGACTATTGTTTAATCATATGTTAGAATTGCTTTAACATGAGTAAATTAAGATTGGAGTTATTTTTGCATCTATAAATAAATGTGAAAGGAAAAAAAAAACTACCTGACAAACCAAGTTAACAATACACACTCACAAAATAACTCACACTCATCTAATAATTAAAAAATTAGGAACATTAAAAAAAAGCTGACATACAGTAAAGTTAAAGAAAAACTGAACACTATTAACAGCATTAATTACTTTAAAAGGAAGATTTGTTCCCATGTTTTGACGTGTCACTAAATTTTTATCTCCAAGTGCTACACATTTGCAAACAAAATCATTATAAACCCACAAGCAGTGTCTAGAGTTCATGTGTCTCATCTCCTGTCATGTGAGCGAGGTGAGAGAAGGTTAATATATCTAGAAAGCCGCACAACTTGTAGGCAAAAAAAAGCAAGCACCCTGCAATTTAAAAGACCTCTTAATGAATTAATGAATCTTTTCTGTTGGTCTGGTTGTCTGGGTATGTCTTTGATTCTGCTGATGTCTCCAGTCCCTGTTCGCTCTCTCATTGTGTCCATCCCGTACAATTTATTGAAAATATAATACCAAAGACATACAGTTAAGAAAGCCATCTGGGACATCAGGAACCAATTTAAAACGTAGTAGTTAAGTCTTCTAAATCTGTCAGAATGACACATCGGATCTTTCCACCCAGAAAAGACCTAACTTTAAAAATCCAAAGCCAAAACAGAAATTAAAAGTAATCCACCTCAACAGATACAGTAACACCACAAGAATTTCTGGCTTTCAAAGTCAGTATCGGTGAGTTTTAATCCCCAGGGCAATGCAAGAAATCACAAGCAGCCACAGAATACGTGTAATTTGCTACCATTAAAAAAAAAAAAAAAAAACTCCTACACATGGCATCTTGGCATAAAATATTGATAAATAGTGATTAAAGGGAAATGGTGTTTGCATGATTGTAGAAAGACTTTGGAAGGCAGCTACCTTTATCTGACTCAGTCTGTAACTTGATGCAACAGGGTTGTAACCAAGGAACATAGTGTATATAAAACAACATAAAAAAAAAAGAAACGGATTGTGGTCTGGTGTAGATTTAACATATCAATGTCTGTTTTAATAAAAATAAATGTTGTAATTTAATGCATAATTCTAATTAATGCAATTTTTGTTCAACCTACATATTTTACTTAAGTGAAAATTCTGCCCTTATTTTGAATATGTTTGATTTATGAACCGGCGGCGTGGTGGTGTAGTGGTTAGCACTGTCGCCTTGCACCTCCAGGGTCTGGGTTCGATTCCCCGGCCAGGCTCGATTCCCGTCTCTATGTGCATGGAGTTTGCATGTTCTCCCCGTGCTTGGTGGGTTTCCTCCGGGTACTCCGGTTTCCTCCCACAGTCCAAAGACATGCAGGTTAGGCTAATTGGCGTTCCTAAATTGCCCATAGTGTGTGATTGGGTGTGTGAGTGTGTGTATGTGTGTGTATGGATTGGCACCCTGTCCAGGGTGTACCCCGCCTAGTGCCCGAAGTCTCCTGGGATAGACTCCAGGCCCCCCGCGACCCTGAACACAGGATTAAGCGGTATAGAAAATGAATGAATGAATGAATGATTTATGAACCATTTCTTTTTCAGTAAGGGTACAGATCAGTATCAGCATAATCTGTCCTGACGTGACTTATCAGATTCAAATCAAAGATCCTCATTTTGCTCAAACCATAGAATTACAGTAAAATGTGTTTCCTTATGTTAGTATGCAGCAGTATACCATGGGCCGAATGATTAATAAGCGGTACATTCCTTATTGTTTCATTTAAGTAGCTGTTTATTAAGTGGTTAATTCTGTTCCCAAGGTCTGAACATGAGAAAACCACATTATATACATAGCTGTTCTTTCGGGAACCATTAAAAAAAAATTAGTGGGCAAGCATGAGGGCTCGGCTTACAAATGAGCACCGCTCAAAACCCACCGAGGTATTTATTTGAAGGATAAAGCAGATTTTCTGTTTCCTGTAGATGACTTCACATAATTGGGGGATATGTAACTAAATCTGAGATGTAGTAAATATTGTCTAAATTGCAACCGTGCACAAGCATTAGTCTGAACACGTTCACTACACCTGCAATTCTTTCTTCTTCTTCTTCTTCTTTTTTTCTTTCTTTTTTTTAATACAAACAGCTACTTCAGTTATATACTTCAATCACACAGCTCAGTTGTGTTCAGCGCTGAACCTGAAGGAATCCGAGCAGTCGTGAGTGTTATTATAGGCAACTATACAGAAACAACTATTCCACACATGTTCCTACAAGCACATGTTCCGTCATTTTCCCTGGTTTGTGGATCATTAGAACAAATAAATAGCTCTATAGAAATAACTTTTCCTTCTGACATGAAGCCATCAAGCTTCACAGCTGGATTTCCAACTCCCTTTCAACCCGCAAACCTAATCAACATTTCCACACAGCTAAAACGGGATGGCGTTTTTAGGATATGCTCTGTAGTCACGTTGGACGCCTCGGCTTTGGAGAGTCCCTTTCTTCTGTGTCTCCACTTGGTTTACATACTTCTGACAGCAAAAATAACACAACTGAAGCAATAATCCATTTTAAAGGCCGTGTCAGTGGTTATTACTCCGGAGAGGCCGTTGTATATACAACTCGGCAGCCAAGAGCCATGCGAAAGGCAGAAGGTTAACTCCCTCGCAGAATAAGATGAAATCGGCACAGAGAACTTTTTGTCTAAGTAATGGTTCCCTGTCAAAATAATTCTTTGTCATTAAGCATTGGAAAAAGTCTTTTACTGTTTCATGGCTGCATTTCTGTCTCAGAAGATTAGAGGTGATGGAGCAATGTATATTTCTGAAAGAATGCATGAAGAACGGATCATACTTCAAAGGGTCCGTTGAAATTAGTTAACCTAGCTGGGACAAATTAGGAGTGGTGGGAAAAGAAAACCGAAGCCATGGGCTTGTAAAATGGGAAACAGGTGACGAATTAATAACAGCAGGTTTTGTGCATTGTGATATGTTTAGTTCGCTTCTGTTTCACGATTTAGAAAAAGAAAATTGTGGTTTGAGGTCATGCCAAAATAATATAGAGAGAAAGAGGTTATGGACGTGGGCTATACAGGCCTACTGAAAAATTACTTTTATGTCAGCTCTATTTTATTCACTCCATGAGCATGTTCCAACATGTCTCTTACATCACCTCCAATCCATCTGCGGCTCTGCGGTGAAACTTCAGGGGAATTTTCAACCTGCGAGCTGGCTGCTTTCACACTTCTCCCAAAGAGAGAAAAAAGATGACTCATAATTATTGATTCACTACGTGTTTTTCTTTCGTTGCTGCTGTTGCTGCTTCCTTATCTGTCATGGCTTAATTTATTCAATAGCTACAAGCATTTCCTTTCAGTGCAGCATGAGCTTGTTCACCAACAAGGCATGCGTCTTTATTGTCTTGACTTATTGCCACACCTCAAACACACCAGGTTTCCAAGAACCAACCTCAATTATTCCTCAGAATTGTTAATTCATCTTTTATTTTAGTACCAATTAATTTAAAGATATATTGGGCACCCAGGATACAAAAAAGTGTTTTACTATGGAAAGAGCTTCCAGCTTAGACAGTTGCGAATCCAGTCTAAATGCTGATTAATGCAGCTCTACGTTGACAAGAATGTGTGCAAAGTTATTTTTTTATTTTTTATTATTAAGCAGCTGTGATGCTGTTTTATAAAGTGCTCAACCTTTATAATTTCAAAACTGTTGAAACAAATATATATTATAAAAAGTGGTAAATAAACGTAATATAAAATATCAATTAAATAATGATAATAATTATAATGATATTTTTTTCATATTTATAGGGTGTTATAGGGTGTTTCTCTGTACCATCTAAAAATTTTAAATGAACTGTATTCACTATATTATACACATCTAATATTATCAATTATTGTAAAATAGGGAGTGTACAAAAAGTTAGGATTGATAGTGTATATCATATGTCAGTAAACCACAGCATTACAGTCTTTCAAAATACTCATTTATGAGAATAATATTTATTATTAATGTTATTATTAACATATGGACTTTTCATTAAAATAAAGTCATTTTTAACATTTCTCAATTCATTATATGTTGTATGCCTATGCAAGTGTTTTCAAACAAGTTCTTTTGAAGAAAAAACACTAACATAATTAAGTTTTAATTATTTCTATGTAATCACCCTTTGATGAGTCTACATTCAGAGAATCTATATTTTTATTGATCAATTTAAAAAAAATTGTGTAATCTGTATGTAACCTGAAATCCATTTTGAGAAAATAAAAAACTGCAAAGCTCATCCTTGACCATCTTCAAACATGTTTAAATCAGGTGGTTCTTTAACCGTCATTAGTGAAGCCATTTCTGGCTAGCCAGGCAATAGAGCATTGACCTGCATAAATATAATGGGCCTTGTGACTATAACTGACCTCTTCTTTCACCACTGTTTAAATTTTACTACTTTTTAAGAGTTTATTTTTTTAGTCCCTCTGCAGCCTGAATAAGTGCAGCCAGCTCATTGTTAATGATAGCAGCTCACACCATCACTCCTCCACCTTTCAGGCTCCTTAGTCAAAGTGAGGCCCTGTGTCCATTAGTGATTCAGCCATGAGCTCACTTATTTGCTATATTAAAAATACTCTCATCTAATCTTTCCATAAGGCCTTCATAAAATCTGCCTGGAGGTATTTCCTGGTCCAATCTTGACTCACAAGCTTGTGGGCATCATGTTTCGGCATGTCCATTTTGTACTTCAGAAGAGACTACGAATACTATAATTATAGGACATGCTGGCACGAAAGGCTAAAGCGTTTCCTGAGTCATGTTTAATTCTACACAATCGTTTCGTCTCACCATATTTTTTCAGACTATTTTTGACGAAGCATTAAGCGTGCGATGATCACACCTCGAGAACTTAATTTTCAATAACAATTGTTTTTTCAATTATTTCAATTTTAATAAGCGTTTAACAATTTTGCATTTTCTGTATCAGCTAGGTAAATATTTTACTGGATAAAATGTTTTTACACACCTGAAAATGACAACACCCAGAATTTTATTTGACTTGTGGTTTAGAATTTGAATAATGTGCTTGCATATAATAAGTACTCAAAAACCTCATCTATTTATCTGGTTCAGAAACATTTTCCTCCTGATCAGTGTTGTTGCTGACCTGGTAACTGTCCTGAGAAAACTATTAGTAATGTGTTTTTTTCTTTCTTCCTTGTTTTTTTTTGGGGGGTGGGGACATTTTGTCGCACATTTTTTACTTTTACTTGTAACTTTTGAAGTACACATTAAACATGCTACAGTACATGTGCTTGTATTTCTGAGTCATCAAAAGTGTATAACATAGTCAAGATTATGAAACGTGAAATGCTTCAAAACCTTTAAAAGTGCTTCAAAACCTTTAAAGTGATAGTAATAAGGGTCTGTTGAATCTCATCCACACTTCTGTGGAAACAGCATGAGGTTAATGTTACCTCTGTAATTGTAAAAAGAAAAAAAATCCTCATGTCCGTCTGCATGTGTTTACACCCTTTCCCCCTCATTCATTTCATTTCCTCTTTTTTTTTTTCTGCTATTTGTTCACGACACTGAACACCCTCTGGCCATTGGGCACCCTGTGATGACATGAGCACCTTGTATTATCGCTGTCCACACAACTCAGACTACTATTTGTTGCCTGGAGGATGCATAGTTATTCAAGGCTCAACTAAAAGGAAATTGCATTAATCTGAAACAGGGCTGGAGCGACTTCCCTGGACCTTCCTTTAAGCAGTACCAGAGCTTGGACCACCTCAGCTGCGGCTCATACACAGGATGAATAGCAGACCTCAGTAGCCTCAGGGGCAGACAAAACCCTCTTTCCATATGCTACCTAATTGGTTTAATTACCGTAATTATCTGCTGGGGTTCACGTTGCAAAGGCAGGAACGATTAATAGCCTCTGAAACACATGTAGACAGCAAAAGGAAAAAAAAGGAAGGGGAACGACTGCAGATTGCCAGAAGTGAAGTGATAAAGTTTGAAAGGACTGTCACAGACTCTGAGGGACGAGAAAACCAAAACCAGATCAAGACCGAGCAGGAGAAAGATACGATAGAGAAAGAAAAAGAAAAAAAACATCAATTTATGACTTTAAAAGCCAAAATGGCTTGCAGGCTTTGTGTGTGCTTTGTTTAACCAAACCATTAAGAGAAATATAAATAAAGACAGGACTTTTTTGTCATGAGGCCATGCGCTCAGTATATCAACGTGAGTTACGGCTTGGTGCTCTGGCAAACTCTCAGAGTCTAACAATTTTTAACCTAAAAAAATGCACTAATATATTTTGCTTCTACTTCCCTTTCTGCTCCTGTGTGCATACTTTGTAAGTTAACACCAGAGCAGCAGATCTTGGGCACTGATTTAAAAATGTTAAATGTGAGTCTGTTCATTTAGAGGGATAAGTTTAGGTCATACTCATACTACCAAACAGTAGCATTGCTTTATTTGTACCAAATGGGTTTTTAGATTACTGTTAAAAAGTGCATGCAAGTTTTATCTTTTTTTCTGTATTACTGGGTCAGTTCCAAAAACTAAACATTATGTTTTCTATATGTGCAAAAGTCTTAGGCACCATATCATATGCTGTATCAATTTTTTTATATATGTTTATATATCATGTCTGCATAATTATGTACAAAATCATTCAGTATTTTCATATATAACTTAAAAATTAATAAATCAATAACATTCCAGGAGAATATATGCATGACTGTAAAGAAAGAAATATACAGTACAAGACAGACCAGTTTTCAGATGGAAACAAAAAACCTAATGTATGCTACTGGGATTTGCATAAAAATAGAAAAGAGCGAGTGTGACAAAGTTACCAGAAGAATTTATATTCTCCAGCAAGCTCAGTAAAACCTAACAGCTGTTTTCTTATAAAACTGTACAAATCTGTGTCTAAAACTCCTGATTGTAAGCATTGAGTTTTCATGCCAAATATTGACTGATTATTTTATTACTCTTTATTGCTCTTTATAGAAGTTTCTTTTATGCAGAAATGTTTTGCTTATGCCATATTTCTGTATGAGCCCAAGACTTTTGCACAGTACTATAAGTAAAATAGTTGTTAGGTTTTACTGAGCTTGCTGGAGAATATGAGTTCTTCTGGTAACTTTGTCACACTCGCTCTTTTCTATTTTTATGCAAATCCCAGTAGCGTACAGTAAATTAGGTTTTTTGTTTCCATCTGAAAACTGGTCCGTCTTGTATTGTATATTTCTTTCTTTACAGTCATGCAAAGACTTTGTCACACTCAATTTCAATTTCAATTCAATTCACTTTTATTTGTATAGCGCTTTCCATTAACCATAACACTCGCTTCTTTCCATTTTTATGCAAATCCCAGGAGTGTGATATACAGATATATATAATGAATCCTGTGAGGGGTTACCTGCAAAAACAGAAGCAATAGTCTCTGGAAGAACTATGTCAGGTTGCTTAAAAAAAATTGACTTGGCATTAATCTCAGATTATAATTTTTCTTTCTGCATTACTAGATCAGTTTCAAAAATGTAAGTTTTCCAAAAACTGAACGTTTGGTTTCCAGAAAAAAAAAATCCAAGGAGAATGTTTGCATGTCAGTAAAGACATATTGCATAATAGATTGCGTAAAAATAAATAAATAAATAAATAAATAAAAGCAATAGTCTCTAGAAGAACTATGGCAAGTTGCCAAGACTGGACAATAATCCAAGTTGCCAAAAAAAGACTGGACAATAATCTTAGAAAAATGAATTCTGGGATGCATTGTGAGATGAATGTTTAAAAGCAAAGCATTTCCACCCTTAATATTTTCATCATTCCACCTTTAAGTGTATTGCTGTTGCTCTTTCAGCTGTTTCGATTGAGGTGTTGCCACAGCAGACCATCTGATCCGCACAATTGACTTGCCACAGGTTTTTCCCTTCCTCGCACAACCCTTGGATTTCATCTGGGCTTGGGACGGGAACTAAGGATGCCCTGCAACCAGTGGAGGGGAATCGAACTTGGGCCTTCCTTATAGCAGATGAGAAGAATACCACTGAGCCCCTAATGCCCCGTACTTTTTAATTATTTTTTAAATACAGATTTTTTACATTTTACATGATTGAATTGACACATACAGTACATTTTTGGCACCATTCAAAGCATGCTATACTATATACGTAATTTTTATTTCAATTTCAATAAAATGCATTTGGTTAGCTTTACTGGAATGTTTCATCGTTTCGAATCTTTATGTGATCAAAAACATGCTAGTAGGAAAAAAAGGAAGTTAACATGTAGGACGATACCTGAAAGGTACATAAAGTTAATCAATCCAATCAACATCCCTGTTGCAAAATGAGTAGATAAGATACGGTATGTTAATAGGTAAACTTATCCAAGGCACATGGACAAGACTGCAGTTAGGGCACATGGAAATAGCGGTGTAATAAAAGTGCACGTCACATCTCCATTGGAACTAAAACACAACACAGAGACTTAAAACAGTTTGGCTATTGTGTGGTGTAATAAAGCTTATTATACTTCAGTACTAAGTAACCATATACTGCCCTATTTTTATTATATGGTCATAGCATCGATTATTAACTAAAACCTGATCTTTTCTTCTCTTTGAAATTATATCTATATACATTAACCGACATACTTTGTTTTTATATTTATTTAAAAAGATCTTTATTTACAAACATAAGGCAATTAACAATTCTCCTAATTAGAATAACGTGTTTTAAGAGAGGTGCTTTAAGCTTAAAGTGTTTTAAAAGACGCAAAAGACAGAGAATGAGTAAAAACTGGAGACTAATGGAAGGTAAAGAGAATTGTAAGGAGAGAAAGAGAGAGTGAGAAATGAAGGCAGAAAAGCTTGGAGAAGAAAGACCAATATAGGCCCAAATTGGAGGATGTGTTTTTGGTCAGAAAGCCATCTCTAAAATTAGCTGGGATGTAAATTCCACAGTCCCGCTGGCTTTGGATACTTGCGCAAAACAAAAAAAAGAAGAAGAAAAAGTACTACGGAACAGAAAAAAATAGGTAAAAATCATACTTGAACAAAGTCATGTACTGTAGCATGAAGATATTTAAAGTGGAACATGGTTCAATTGTTGCGGGGTTTTCTAAATGACAATAAAGAAAGGAAAGCCCCCCCCCCCCCCCCCCCCAAAAAAAAAAGAAATCCGCAGGCCCCACACAAGCCAGTCCACAGTGAAAGCACAACCATATGTCCAACACTCGAGACACCCAAACCCAGGCTTCGACACAGTCGGCACACATGCTATTGTGGCTAGCAGTTTAAGCTTGGAGGAGTCGCAAGCACACACCCACAAAGTCATAGAAAAGTACGCATCATTCAACCCACAGACTATAAAACTCCAGCCAAGCACACAGCCTTCAGTTGCATGTACTTACACATGCATTGATTGCTTTCATTGGTTAATACACGGAAATCGGGCTCCTGGCTGCTTTTCTAGCTCCAGCTTTTCTCCCCCTTCCTAACCATAGGCAAACAGAAACACATCCAACCACATGAGACACACAGGATGGAAAAACAGATGATGGAAAATCTCAACATAGCTCTGGTTTTGGGTCTTCCACTCAAAGGACAAGTCATTTTAGGGACCTGAGATTGGGCACGTGGATAAGGCAGTCACCAAGCCTCAGACACTCATGCAGACATAATGGACTGAGAGATGTATACTGTAGCTGGCATCTTGTTCCCATGTTCCATCATCTAATTCCATCCCGATCCACGTCCTTGCAACTCTTTCTAGAAATTCCAGACTGTTCACAAATCTAAATATTTACATTCATTTTCCTCCTCTGACTTTCCCACCTTATCTGAAGAATGCATTAGTGACATTGTCACCAAGATTGTTCAAGAGCAGCTGATAAACCCAACGCAGGCACCAGGAAAGTCCTTCTCAGACTAGAATCAGACATAATTAACCTTGGGAAGGTGAAACTGCCCTCATTTCAACATAGATCTCAAATATGTAGCTGATTAAACAAAGCCGGGGTTTTTTTTCCTTCCCCCTTGGTTTTTATAACAGTCATAATAATGTCATAAAAGTTATATCTCAGGGCTGCTGAATTCCTGAATCTGATTAGTCAGAAGGATTTGTTTAAACTTCTGGAACCCACATAGCAACAAAGTACTTTCAGCTAAAAGGCAAATCAATATTAATCGGTTATTCACAGTGATTTCCATAGCAACAACCCAGTCTTTTAAAGTTTTGTTATTTACTGAAGAACACATTCATGAAATGTACAAATGTTCTATGAAGTTAACTATAAGGAGACATTCAACTTTCATGAAATAAGTCTTTAATCAGCATCGTCGAAGTAAACACTAGTCCTTAAAGCTTTCCACCATGAGGAACGCCTTCAGGGTGGAGGACCTTGTGCCTGCTTAGTTATGTAACATGCTGCATTATTTTTCATTTTATAAAAGTTAAGAGGGAGAAGTTAAATTAATCTGTTTGATGTTTAACAACATTAAGTAGAATTACAAAATAATTGTAAAAATATGACATTCATCAAATCATGGAATCATTAAAATAGCATGAATAAAACATACGTTTACAAAAAAAATATTACACTGCTACACTTGTCAGGATCATCATATGAAGATAAATAAGTAGAAATGAAACCATTCAGTAACAGATGACTACAAAGATTTTTATTGTGACTGATGACATCAATTACAAAAAAAAAAATCCCAGCTCATTGTTTTTTTCGGCCAATAAATAAAACAAAAATAAATACACTATTAAATAAAGTACAAAACAGTTGGCCAAATCTTTGAGTGATTCCAATTTGTATGATTATTATCATAAGGGTAAAGGCAAGACAGAGCAATATCAAACATCATTCCAAAAAGAAATAAAAAATTGCAATAATTTTTTCTTTTTTGTGCGAGTATCCAGATATCACACTTGCATTACACAACAGCAACTACAGTCATAATTATCCATTAATAAATTCATTTGCATTCAATCCTTTATTCGGAAATAAAAGAACAACTTATTGAGGCACTACAAGGCAATACACCATATATTACCAAGGACGTAGCTCCTACAATCCTCTGGTTAAAGGAAAGCGCAAGTTTACCCAAACAAGGTTTTATACAATGTAGTCAATGCATGTTAAAGCATTTCATTCTATAATGAATGGTTGATTTCATAGAAAAGAAATCCCTGGAAAAGCTGAATTATAATCAAGCACCATAGTGAACATGCCAAAAAGTACAAAATACAAAAATACAACTTGATCTTCCTTTCAGATATTTTACAACTGCTGGTGGAGATCATGCAGTTTCTTTTTGCTTGTTTAGACCGATGTTTGGCCCGCACATCATACACACAGGAACGATTCAATCCGACATGACACTGCAGTCAAATTATAACCTAGAACATTCTAGTGAATGTCACATCAATATAATCATAAAGATTAAACATTGGATAAAGAAAAGCCTTTAAGCTGAATCAATTCCACCACTGCAATATTTTGTATTTAAGTGCTATTTTTTGCTCATGCTTGCTGAAAGCACAGTGAGTTTTAAGACTGAACTATAACCTCACCATTTCTCTGAAAGCAAAGAAATGTAAAGCCATTTTAAACATTACTGCAACGTCAAACTTGCTTAGATCCATCAAAACAAAGGCCAGCCCGCACTACAACAGGGCCCTTTATGTCCTGAGTTGTATACCGCTTTTGATAGACTGTCCTGCAATCAACACCTCCAACCTGACTGACGGCCATCAGATTCGCTGAGCTTCATCCTTATCAGCATGTGAAATGTCATGTGCTCAAAAGAAACTGACATGGTGCCACAGCACAAAGTTCATGATAATGCCCATGATTACTATGCCTCCAGAAGAACTATAGTTAAAATAGAAATAACTTATTGCATGAGTGCCGATTTTATCCCTAGCGTCTGGCAAAGAAAGCATTACTTCGCTCTAAAAAAATAAAACAATGTGTATTGTAAAAATAGATTTCTAATATAAACATGCTGACACATTCGTCATTTGCATGTTGTTTTTTTTTTTTACTTTTCTACCTCCTCAAATTTTGATACATATATCAAATTTGCTTCACGGCTCCATTGCTGCGAGAGTCCATCTTGTTAGGCTGGAGGGTGGTAGAGCCCCAGTGGTAGGGCTGTCCCTGCAGCTCAAGCCCAGGGTAGTTTAGAGTTCTGAGTTTTCTCTGTCATCTTGAGAGTTTTATCCGAGTAGCGAGCTCTGTATGTTCGGTGACTGGCTCACACAGCAAACACACTCAGTGTGCTAGTCTGGTCCTTAAGTCCCAAGATACTGTAGGCGATTCTTTTTAGGTGTCCTGGCAGGCGTACGCCGATGTTACGGATATCCCTGTGAAAGACAAAATTAGGAGGGTGTAAGAAAATAGCAGAACAGTGTGGTTTGATAGATTACATTACTTATACGCAGTCCTCGTACTTTAAATGCCTTTGCAAATCAATCTTTATATTTAAAATATGTGATATATAAATGTGCAAAATATTTATTTCCTATTAATCTGACTATTTTTGTTGTTGTTGTTGTTCGTTTAAACTTCCTTCATTGTGAACTTCGTCCGTTTTTCATTTTGGCTAATGGCTTCTCACAATAATGGTTTAATGCTTACTGATAGTGGCAGGAAAACAACACCTTTGTCTCATCTGTACACTCTACATACGCATATAATTTACCAAAACTTCACAACCTTATTCATGTTAATACCACTACCAATGCCTCTCTGCTTGTTCCCTCATACATCACTGAGCTAAATACACCAACACTAGATTTAATCATTATAATGATGCTGAACATCATTAAAGAAAGAAATGTTTTAGTTACTTTGGAGCAAACTGCAAAATCCATCCATTGCCACTTGTATTTGAAAATGTCCTGCATATTAAACGCCTTTGTAACCACTAACATTTTACAACAACAGTTATGTAATACCAACCAAAACAAATTGGCCTATAATCCCGAGGCACAATCCCTAACCTTTAAGGGTTCTATTGTCTTTTGAGAAAACTCCCTACATTTCTATGCAGAGCCATACAACAGAAAGATTCCTCATCAAAAAAGACTCCTGTTGAAGATGAAGAACCCTTAGCTATCCAAGAGCCTCTTAAGTAGCATTACCTTCAAGCATTGTATTTGTTGCCTTTACAGCCAATCAACGCTTGCATAATAAGAGAGAGAATGTATTTTTAATTAACAGTATTAATGTTTAACAAGGCTTAAAAAGCCCTCATAACTACCATGAATCACTGTTGTTGGAAACCTAGCAATGGGAGTCTCATAAATAGTTTCTGGGCTCCCCCACCACCACTGTGCTACCAGAACAGAACAGATGGACTACTCAACCATAAAATAAAGCAAAAACCGAAAAAAAAATATGACAAACACATCAAAGGCATTTCTGTTTCTCCGCACATATTTCATCCCACTTCCAGGCTAAAAACACCCATGGGAGTGCAGTTATAGGTCACTCGACTCCCAACCAGTGTAGACTCCCTCGCTGTAGATCACCCAGGATTGTTGGGCATCCATCAGGCAGACTGCTTCGTTGTAACGTTTGATATAGACACCTCAATCCAGACCTCTGTTAGCATCGGAATCCATGCTTTTATTAATGTATATCCTTCCCTGCCTCTTCTCATCATTCTACCCATTTCTTGGAATGGGAGCCACATGGCCTTATGGCCTCAGCAGGGAGAAACCGTGGTTCCTGGCTGCACTAAGAACACAGCCCATGACTAGTGCTGTGGCGAAGGGAGGGACGATAAAGGAATAAGAAGAGATGGAGGAAGGAAGGGGGGGGTGGAATAAAGGCGGAGCAGCCGACCACAAGCTACCACATCCAGGCCACCAAAATATGAAAAAAGAAAAATAAATAAGAGTATTCTTTTCTGCCACCAGCTTTTCCATTTTAATTCCTTCGACTCACAGGCTGGTCTTTTTTCTCTCTAAACAAATCATGAACTCTTTCCTGCATGAAGAAATGGATAATTTTGTCAAACTAACTACAGAATTAATAGTCTGTGGATGTGCAAGTCCATTCCCCTATCTAGTGCATAAACTTCATTCACAGTCAATGAGAAAATAAATTTTTAAATACGAATACATTATTATACACCTTATTCAAATATGCTATCTCATTGTCACAAAATGACTATGAGATACAGGATCATGTTCATATAATCTGGGCCTGTGGGGCTACAATATTCAAATACAGTAGGTTTTGCATACTGACCGTTTGCAACTTTACCACAGATTTTTAATGTCAAATTTTTTTAGGGAAACACTTATATTTGTAATATACATGATAATTTAACCTTTAAAACACACTGAAAACTTTCGCTGTAGGGTGGAGTGGGCCACTTGTGTGCTATCTAGAGCCAGGAAAAAGACAGGATGTTTGCACTCAAGTGAACTTTGGCCCATCGCTTTGATCCTTGCAAATGTGTGTAATAAGTCCTCACCCATAAAGATTATAATATTCCCACTGAAAGCATTCACAGCAATACTCACTCGCTCTTCATCTGCAGCACCTGCTCCATGCTGACGATGCCTGCCATACTGAAGTTTTCACTGTACTGACTCATCTTAATAGACTCCAGCCATTCAGACACAGATCTGAAGGGTGACCCGTCAGAACCACTGGTGCTTGGAAGCCGGATAGAAACTCTGAGAGAAACACAAGAGAAAGTCAGCAGACCACATCAAGATTAGGGCACATCTTTGTTCTTATTACAGGAGAAAAGCTTTGAAAGAAAAAAAAAAACCTGTTTGTTCGGTCACAGAATCTGATAAAACTGCGCTTGCATGAATGCACGGATATAGTGTGACCATTTAGAAAAAAAAACAAAACAAAAAAAACCCCAGTGTAGTTTCAGCGTAACTTTACCACCACCCAATTTCATTTTAGCATAAAATCTGATTACATAATTCAGTCACTTCTCTTAGAAGTTATGCATGTCTCTTCGAATGCAGAAACCATAATCATTCTATGAGTTTTTTTTTTAATTTTTTAATAGGAATCCAAAAATTTACCGGGGGTCAAAGTCTGCAATGGTCTTGAGGGAGTCAGGACTCTTAAGAAGCTTGTCAAGGAGGCTTAGGATGTCCTGGAAGCGGGGTCTTTTTGAACGATCCTGCAACCAGCACTGCAGCATGAGCTGGTACACAGCTGAAGGACAGTCCATCGGAGCGGGCAGACGAAAAGCTTCATTAATCGCCTTCATCACCTTCATCGTGGGGGGGAAAAAATTTGCTGGGATGAAATCTTTGAAAAGTGCAAGTACACGGAGTTACTGTTCAGAACTAGTGATTAGTGACCATGTGTACCTCGTGGTTGCTCATGTCCCAGTAAGGCCTCTCTCCAAATGCCATCACCTCCCACATGACTATGCCAAAGCTCCAAACATCGCTAGCCGAGGTGAACTTCCTGTAAGCAATAGCCTCTGGAGCCGTCCAGCGAATGGGAATTTTCCCTCCCTGGAAAAGAAACCACGAAAGAAATGCTTCAGACTGAATGTTTCTCAAATGTCAAGGAAATAATAATTATAAAGTTTAGCTGTTAAAATAAAGATAACTGCAGTGAAGACCTGCTTGTACAAACATTCTTCCGAAAATATTTCATTAAATTGCTAGGTGAACTCAACACATACACTCGTGGTATAAGTGCCCTCTGGGTCATCCTCCAGAATCCGGGATAGACCGAAGTCGGAAACTTTGCACTCCAGGTTGGAGTTGACCAGAATGTTTCGTGCAGCCAGGTCTCTGTGAACATAGCTCATGTCCGAAAGGTACTTCATACCCGCCGCAATGCCACGGAGCATACCAACCAACTGGAAGGATGACATTTCTCCATCATGGTCCTAAATAAAAAGATAAAACGGTTTAAAAAGAAATACATTTAGGGTGCCTTTTTTTTATGTTTTTCTATTTCCAAAACCTTACCCTCAAGTATTTGTCCAATGCACCATTTTCCATGTATTCGGTAACAATCATAGCATGTTTGACTGAAAAATGAGGGGGAAAAAAAACAGTCAAGAGTGGCACTAGAAAAAAAAAAAATAGTGTAGAATTAAATTATTGTAAGAAATTCAAATAAACAATAAGTCTGATAGTTACATTTGGTAACCACACCCTCCAAGCGAATAATGTTTTGGTGGGAGAACTGGCCCATGATGCTGGCCTCACTCAGGAAGTCCTGCCTCTGCTTCTCTGTGTATCCTGGCTTCAGCGTCTTAATGGCCACCGCTCCCTCTTTGCGTCCAGGAACTTTCAGGATGCCACGGTAGACCTCTCCAAACTCACCTACAGCAAAGCAGCCCCCATGCATAATACATATGGGTATCAGATAAGCCTTGCCGCACTACTGATTTCCACAGGGGGGTATTAAGTTGCATTCTTTGAAGCCATCTCAGATACCATAGAGAGGAAATGGTAAACAAGGCACGTGTTTGAAAGCACCTGGAGGTGTGGACTATCCAGAAACTCTAGAGTGGTCAGTGTTTGACTCTGGGGGAGGGAGTGTGTATATGAGGGCCTGGGAATCAGCTGTCACAGACAAAGTAAAAAGTGAAAGAGGGCCGTGGGAAGGCCCGCGGGGAAGCTCATAGGGGAAAGGTGACCATAATGGCCATAATATTCTCCTTTCAGGGTTAAGGGGGCCCAACCATTAAGTTATATTCAATAAATACAAAGAGTTTGGTTTAATTTACTGTTGTTTTTGTCAAGGGGTCATATAAATAAACTCTTGATTAATTTGTATGTTTTTCTACCATTAGTGCTCGGATCACACCAAAGCAAGAATAGGGTTATGGAGCAGGTTAAGGATATAATGGCAGATGCTCTCGAGGGGGGCACATTTAAGTTTAAAAAAAATAATAATAAAATATGTAGAAAATATGTCCAAACATGCAAAGAAATAAACTTTTCTGCTTAAATAAATAGTCACTCCAGGTAGTGCGTGTTTTAAGTACTTGCATATCTCCAAATATTTAACGGATTGAATTAACTTTTTCTCTGGGAAAATGCCCAGATATGTACCAACCTGCTCCTATGACTTTCTGCTTGGTGATGTGACTCGGATGGATCTCGCTGGCAAACTTAAGCACTGCCGTGTTGGGGTCTTCGTATGTGTGAGGATCAACATAAGTCTTCAGAGGCTTCAGTTGCTCTGGAGATTTACTGAGATTAGTAACGGAATAAAGAGAAGGGAACAAATAGGGTGAAAAAGCTTTCAAGTTTCTTATATTAACCTGGGCTGGAGAAGTAGGCGTCCTCTGGTCCTTGCCTTGTGTGAGAGTTTTTTCGGCTGTGGAAATAAAAACTTAATGAGTGAAGCATTTCTTTTCATACTTAAAACTTAAAAGGAGGGCCTGGTCTCAGGGCTGGCTCCATTCAGTCGAGGAGAGCTTTGATAAAAATAATTTTTTTTAAATGCCCGTGTTTGCCAAGTGGTGACAGGGGTCTAGGTTATCAGAGACAACTACCAACGGTTTGGGTCACCTTCACATAGCCACTACAGTCCCACACCTAAAAGAACCAACCTCCTCTTATCTGGCACAATGTCTGGCCCCGATTAATTTTCTTTCAAAACATGTCCCTAGTTAAAGCACTCATTGAGCAGTTTTATTCAACACCACATTCTTTGCTCTGAGTGGTAAGGAATGGATCCAGATAAAGAGAGCGCGAGAGCTATGAAAAGGATGATACTGAATGGGTTTGGACATCTTGGATCATGAAGAGAAAAGCAGAGGGGGTCGTGAAAGAGCCAAGTGAAAGAGACAAAGCTACAGTGTAAGGAAAAGAAATTGTTTCTGACCGTTTGCGCAGGAGCAGGACCACCAGCACGATGAAGAGTATGGCCCCTCCTCCCACCACTGCTCCAAGAATCACTGCTGTGTTACCTACTGAAACAAAAACAGGAAATACAAACAAAAAAAAAAATTAATGCAGGGTCTGAATAAAATATTGCACCTATTACCATATTTACAATATTACAATCATTGCCATCAAATACATCATTCATGTTTATAAAAACACCTGAAATAAATTATGGTAAGGTTTGATACACTACAGTATCTTCACTGGTTTGAGATCAGTTTTGCAATTACCTTCTGGCAGTGTTGAAAACTCCTCCTCGACACTGTTGCTGCCCACATTGCCATTGCCAATAGCCTGGACTTGAAACAGATACACTGTGGAAGGAGAGAGGTCACTAATCTGAACGGAGGTCTTGTCCAGGACCAGAACAGTGTACGTTTTACAAGTCTTTGTCTCATCTTTCTCCTGCACAGAGTTCAAAAGTTGTGTTAAAAGGACAAGCTCGTTTATCATTGTTAGTCAAAATTCTGATTTGTGATTGCAATGCTTCTGACCTTCTCACAGTACATGAGCTTATAGTGGATGGCGCTGGGGTTGGCTCGGCGAGACACGGACCAAGACAATGACAGGCTCTTAGCGCTCCTTTCTACCAGGCGCATTCCAGTCACTCTTGGAGGGTCTGTGTATGACATGAAAAAAAATTATGAGTGAACCGTTATTCAAACCCTTCTTTTTTTCACAGTCTAATATAAAACAGCAAAGAAGTTTTTAGTTAACCAAATAATTACAATTTCACAGTTAACGATTCCAAGCAGGGATTACTGAGGAACTAAAAAGTTCACTATCGTGCTCCACATGGTTCTGGTTTAGGTCTGCTATTGTTCTTCCTTGGGTCATGTAACATATACTTCTGTGCAAGTAGTAATTGAACATGAATAACCCTCTGAAACATGTAATTTACAAACAGAGTGCTAGCTTTAAAACGATAACACATACATGATGTCATGATTTTGCAGTAACTTTTATAGGTCTATGGTCACTTAATATACTTATAGGCAACTTATTACCAATTACATATTATATAAGACATATATACATCACTTATACAATGCTGACCTGTGTAGTGCAGGGCAGTGCTGATGTTGCTGGTGGCTTTCTGAGAACTGAACTGGGAAACACCATTCCGAGCCTCCACTGTGAATGTGTAGTTCAAATGTGGCTCCAGCTCACTAACGATCACGAGGGTCTCCTTTACATCAATATTGCCAGGATCGTAACGCACCTTCTCTCCACAGGGCTGACACACACTTGCCTCGCAACGCCCACATACCACGCTATAGGTAATATCAGAGCGTTCCCCTGTGTCTCCTGGGGGACTCCAGGACAACTCGAGCTTCCCAATGGCCAACTGGGCTGTGGTAGCAGTCAATGTTTTAGGAGGTGATGGTAGGCCTGTAAATTATGAAAAGAAAAGAAAAAAAAAAAAAGAAAAAAATCATTAGCCATGCAGTGAATCAAGCTCTAGCTGAGATGAAGACAGAAATATGGCAAAGATCTGCAAAGGAATAGGCAGTACTAATCAGTTAAAGTGGTCAATATATTAAGTTGATAATTTGTCGTGAAGTCTCACCTGAGCACGCAGCTGACAGGGGCTCCTCTGGGGCTCGGAAAAACCCCTCTAAACAGGGACAACTCCGGGCACCAGGACTTGAGGGATGGGTGTTCTTTGGACATGGCTTGCAGGCTTCATTGGACACTGAGGCCTTAAAAAAGCCTGGCTTACATTCTGTGAAAAAGATCAAACCATACAAAACTTGGATAAGGAATAAAGCAACAAATAACCTTTTAAGAGCGTTTTAAAATGTCCATAATATATTTACATTACAATACGACATTTGGCAGACGCCCTTATTCAGAAGGACTTCCGTTTTTTTTTTTTTTATCTTATTATACATCTGAGCAGTTGAGGGTTAAGGACTTTGCTCAAGGGCCCAACAGTGCCAACTTGGTGGTCATGGGGTTTGAACCTGGGACATTCCATGCTGTAGTCCAATGCCTTAACCAATATATAACATCAAATCCCTTTTTGAAGATTCTCCTCCTTCTGTCTAGTTTAGCTCTTGGAAGAAAAATACAAGAGTGTAAAAATGAGAAAGTATAACTACAGCGAACATTTGAACCATCCCCCGTTTTTCTGTGCCTACAAGACCTGTCATCCCACATTCCATACTTCAATATTGGACAAGTAAGGTGTGAGAGCAAACTGGATAAAACCCGCAGGCATGTCTACCAATGCAGATTCGTTGACTGACACAGGCAGTGTAATTTTTTCTACAAATTTAAGCTTGTTCATTACAACTGTACAAACAGGAAGAGAGAGAAAAGTCTCTTCTGTTCAATCTAAAAACATTCCAAGAAGTGCAGGTCATGTCCTTCCTCTGTCCACAACTGGATCCCCTCCAGTATGCACTTATTCTACAGGTTTAGACAGTTCAATGACGGTCAGTGTTGCAGAAGCCAACCTAGAAATCAGCATGTGTACTGCTCCACAATAATCAGAATGTATGGGAGTAATTTTTGTGTGTGCGCATAGGAGATAAAGAAAGAGAAAGAGAGCAAGACTGCAAGAGAGTAATTTAATGGAACAAAGCCAAAAGTACAACAGGAATGAAGATAAAATATTTGCAGAGTCAGGGTTGGTTTCGATAGGAGTACAGTTTAAACTAACTTGACTGAGAGCAAGGGCCAGCAGGAACAGAGGAGCGGTCTTTCATTCATTCAATTTAGATATAAACACCGTTCCAACAAAAGAAATCACTGTTTCCACTTCCTAGTGCTTTGTGTTTAAATCAGCCAAGACTATTAATTACAAAGTACACCACCACTTCCTCCTCCAGTGCGTGGTGTCAACTGTGATTTTGTTTTGGGTTGGGCCACTTGCTCAAACAGGAGGAGTATAGTGAGGTATATTTTATCTCAAATATACAAGGACATGTGTTCTCCTATTTCAAAAGATAATTCTCAGCATGAAAAAAAAAAAAAAATGTAAGCGTGGCAACTTAAAACCAGTCAAGGCGTTAGCAGCTACTCCTTTCAAGACCGGTCGTTGTCTTGTTTTTGTGCCAGCTGTTCCTCAGACTTCACTGCAACTTGTTAGGGTGACACTGCATGGAGGTGGGAATGGAGAGACAGAGGGGATAACGATTCCTGCTGGGACTGGAGTAAAAAGGGGGTGGGAGAGAGGAAAAAGACCAAGGGGGCTGAACAGCTGCTGCTGTGAACCCCAATTCAGACAGTCACAGCCTCCGCCTCTCTAGCCGTAATCCCCTGAATTCTTGGGTCCCCCTTGCTTGCTTTCGGATACATGCAAGGGTCTGGTATGGGCATTCACAAGCCTTTTCAGACCAGACAACATTCACAGAATGCTGCTCTATTCAGCTACAGAGAAAACACTTGTTTCATATAGTGGAGATGCCACATGCCACATGGATAGATGGGCTGCCTTCTTAACGATGTGGAACAAAATCTTCCTGCTTTTTTTAAGAATGGGTATGAAGGATTTAAGGTGGACAATTTAAGCTATTTATTAAAATAACCAAAGAAAAGATATCGTGACCATTCGTATCCAAATGACCAGTCTTAGACATATTTAAAAAATATATATATATATAAATGGATTGTTCCTAAGACCTGGTATAACTCTCTTATAACTTTTCACTTTCCAAACTACAAAACCAAGAAGGGCTTTGTCTTTGTGCACTGGACACAACAGGAAGCAGGAAGCATGAGGCTGACGCTTTGCTTCCTTCCGTGGGCAGCCAATCAAAGCATGTACATGCTCAGCAGGAGAACGGTACCCAGAGTCTGGAAAGATAGAAATTTATTGCCAAAAACTCTAGGAGAGGTCAGAGGACAGAGTATGGAGGTAGGATTTTCGAGAAACACAAATTACATCTGTGTAATATAGATTTCCCAGCAGGTCAGGGTAAGGGTGAGTTGTGAATATGGGCTCTGCAGTCACTCAGCCTGTTTGGCATCAGGGGGATTAGGCCTTAAGAGGCTCTGAGTGACTGTTTGTTTATTGTGACAGTAGCTGAATCCTGTTCTCCAGTGGCCTATCAGGATCTGGGAGCTATGTGGGTTGACTGGGGCGGTCAGGGTGAAGACGGATGAGCTGCTGACATTAACGGATGGATGCACAGACGGATGGCGGGTGGGAAGGGGGTGAATGAATGAGTGTATACATGCTGGCTGGACAACAGGAATCCCTCCAGGACAGGAGTTAGATGGGAGTGTTTCGAATAAGAAAAAAGAAAGGAAAAAAAAGATGGGAAACAAAAAGCCCAGTCATTCGATTCTGCATTCGAGAGGGCTTACATGTGGCCCTAGGCAGCAATGAGTTAAAGTGTCCTGTTCTACTGGGAGCTGATGGCCAAGTAAAACAAACAGAGTAGAGGAGTGAGTGAAGAGAGTGGCCAGGGGCTTGGTACATGGTGGGAGGAGGATAAATCCAGAAGTATGGGCTGTGGGGGGAAAGAAACACAAATATACACTGAAAATCACTGAATATATAGCTGGGGGTAAATAAAGATTGAAGATTAGGACAATAAACAGATCAGATTTTTCCCCCTCGGAGACTATGAAACTAAACAGTGAACTCTGTTCCCTTTGAGTTCAAATCAGTTAGCATCTGCTTTTGCGCTAAAGAGTCCCTGATTCCAGAGGTTCACCATTGTGATTGCATCGACTGGGCTATACATCTTCTCTTCTCTTCTGACAGTGTTCCCTGTTTAACGAGTCATTTGGTCAGTGAAGACAAAGCCATGGCTGTAGTGCGGGGGTCAGATGTAACATGAAGCCATAAGGAGGAAGGAGATTGAGGAAGGTGCTAGGTATGTTGAGAGTATTAGTCCAAAGGATTATCCGACCAATGGACCAGTTGTAAGAGAATTACATCTACGCTTTACAATTCCACTCAGTCTTTCAACTAGTCGTTAACGAACACAATAAATGCTCTAATCCTTTTCTTTTCACGCTTTTTATTCCTTCAAGGGAGGGGAAGGAGCGAGAGAGAGGCAACAAGGAGAAGATGAGTGGGAGCAAAAGGCTCAGGTAGAAGTGTTGGAGGATTCAGTCATTCACAAAAGGACTTTAAAGCCCACTTAAGTACATGACTGAAACACAGCAAAAGATTTTAATAGGGTTGCCAAGACAAACCAAGAAATGATGCTTCTTACAGTCATCTTTAAAACATTTCATCCAACTTCCTTAGATTCAGAAAAGAGAACAGGAAGATTTTATAATTATCCAGCCATAAGGGACCAAACATGTAGCAGATTTACAGTAAGCACTGTGGTTTAGATAAATTTGCCAAGTATAATCATAGTTTATTAGGAAGCATTTTTCTAACGCAATTTCCTCACAATTAAATAATGTAATTCAGAGAACAAGACCAAGCAAACAAATAAGCAAAAATCCTGCAATAACTGAAAAATAAATCAGTGAATGAAAGCACGAATGCATTCAACAATAGAAATCCCTGAGCCGACGAGTCGGAGGGTCAGGGAGGATTAGCGGGCCTCCGGTTTCCGCTGTAGCTCGTCCTGTTGGGGCCACGCGGCACTGACGTGGGGGCAGGAAAGTGCTGATCTCACACCCCGACCGCATTATGCACTCTATGCATACACACAGTCTACCTCCATTATATGATTTCCCACACAGGAAACATGTCCCAAAAGGACTCACTTTTTAAAACCTTAAACCAAATACCCTTTAATACCCTAAACAATACAAAACACACAACGCATCTTTTTCAAGACACACACAACTGGCGGCTGCTTTTTTTTTTTTTGGTGAAACACAGGAAGTGCCGATGAATCAGTGCTGCCAAATATTATCAAAACTATGTGCTGTTTCAATAGGGGAAAACACTGACACTTTCCCTCTTTCTAATGACTCATTCCAGGAATAAATAAAAAAATAAAAAATCTTCTCCCCTCCCACTGCATCCGAACTAACGGACTCTAAATAAACATGCATTTATTTTTAATAATCTTTAACAACACAGGAAGATGGCCATCATGTTAAAATAATCAGAACAACCCTCATTTCCAAGCCATGTGAACTGGTATGAGAACTTGTCACTCGTTTGCAGTGGGGGATCAAAGGCTGCATTTTCATACAAGTTCCCCTCATCAACCTGTCAAAAGAAGTTTAACATCGCCTCAGTCTGAAATGTACAAACAGAAATTGTGGATTTGTATACAACATGTGGGTAATTTCCACTTGCTTAAAGTCTTGGCCAATTGGAAAAGAGAACATTAGCCTGGAGGAAAGGTGGGAGTAATTATAGGTCAAACAAGCACACAAACCTTAAGCAGCAAAGCTCACTATTGTGCTCAACATATTTCTCAAGTTCTCATCGTGCACACTGGGTGAGACGCTGATTATATTAACATGCTAAAAGAAGCGCAGCAAAATCCTCAGATTTCACTCTGCTCCACAGAACAAAATGCTATTCAGACTCATCTCTCCATCGTCTACGAAGCTCCCTCACCTTTCACCTCCAGAGATCGGTGAAACAATGTGCTCCGTGGGCCGGTAAACTCTGCAAACAGCCCAGCATGAGGGCTGCACTTAGAACCAGTTTCGAGTTCATTTCTTTATCCCCCTATTATGCTGCAGCTCCACGGCTCTTCTCGCCACAGGGCTCCAGAACAAACATTGTCCTAAGACTTCAGGGAAATGGCAGAAGCAAACTAACAGAAGAACTCAATCAGTGGCTATTTGCAAGCGAAATCTTTTTTAACTCTGCTCCTGATAACTGATCTAAAAGTACGCAGTGAAAATGTGCGCATATCTAAATCTCTCTAAACACTTATGATTTAATCATGGTGTTGTATATTACATAAATGTTACGATTATAGCAATTTAAGCATCGTTTACGCACTTGACATAAACATACTGGATGTGATTAGAAGAAATCTGTTTGTCCTCGAGATACAGACGGATAAGCAATGTTTTTTTTTTTTTTTTTGCTATATAATATTTGGGTTTCTCAGAAGAGTCCTAAATAGTGCAAACGGGGCAGTGTATGGATGTAAATGTAAATGTTAAAAGCATATCATGCTAAATAATTCACATGAAGCAAGCTACAATGTTTGTTTTATCCCAGGTTCTCACCAACACATTTTGGAAATGCCTGGTCTCCTTTGACTACAGTCATGCAAATTTACAGTGCTTGTGGGAAAAAAAAAAAGCTATGCAGTAAAAACCTCAGCATGGCGCATTCAGCACGTATACCTCAGAAATTGCCTGGGGGGGGAAAAAAAAAAAAGGACAAGTCTATTTTAAATATATTTAAATTTACTGAGTTCGTATTTAGCCTGTTACAATTTGACCACCGTTGAAAATAATTAAGATTTTCCGTTCATTTTTAATGTGATGCCACAGTAGAAATTTTTTCCTGTGCGTGCGAGGTTGAGGGGCAACACCCTCTCTTTGGACAACAATTAAGACTTTAGGAATATTGATAAATATTTGATCATCTATGGCTCCTTAAAAGGTGGTGTTAAAGACAGTATAAAATTTACTTTTGAAGGTATACGGGGTGACTGTAGGGGAAATAGGACAGTAGATGTAACACACGTAACGGTAGATTTATAAATGAGGCAGGAGTGAGGAAGGAAAGAATGATGGAATGAAGGGAGGAAGATAAACAAGAATGACAAAGAAAGAAAAAGGAAAGAAAAGTCTAGTTTTTGTAATAATTGCAATAATTAATAATGTACAATACCATCTTTCTGGTTTCTGTGCATGGTACGTATACTGTAAGTGTGTGGATGTGAATATCAGAAACATTTCCATAATCATCTAAAAATGTTGTTGTTGGAATGATAACAGTAATAATTTTTCTACCACAAAAATGCATCGACATTGATTACATTTACATTGTGGGACTGCTCAGGCTTAAAGCTGAAACGTTTGTGTAACTAGTTATGTTGTATTAAATCATCGATCTGAGGTAATACTTATTCAAGAGATTTTCTTTGCGGTCTGTGGTAAAATTGTTCAAAATATAGAGATCAATCAAAACATTCCTTAGAAACCCAAAATTGGTTCCTCGATGGAATTGTGGCTATGGATCTGTCAAACTAGACAGGTTTCTTTTTAACCTGGTATTTTAATTCTATACCGCCTTAGGAAAAAATAATAAATAAAAAAGATAAAACTTAGGGGTTCTTCAGTTTGTTCCCCCTAAAGAGCCATTAAACATTATATACAAGCGTGTCACTCTATTAGATAAGGTTCCTTCATAATGCCAAGTTCCTTTCAGACAATTCCCCCCGCCCCATCTTAGACCAAATTTCGTTCGTCTTTTTTCTTTCGCTCCTTCATGCAACTTCCTTCTAATTACCAAACAATTTGGCAAATTTCATCATGTCAAACAAAATATTCCAGCAAACATTACCACTAAAACTGAGATTAAATGAAAATAATGGTTACAGAGCTGCAAGCAAACCTAGCACTTAGTATTCTTGTACTTTTACCCGCACCCAAGTCAATTACAACCCAACAGATCACTGAACCACGCATCAGAGTTTCCACTTAGTCACCATCCGCTTTAATTCCAGTAGAAGAAGAAAAGGGAAAAAAAATTAAGGTTAAAGACCTTCTTTAAAAAGGAATTCAAATAACAGCCTGAAAGAGTCTGGCTCATTATGCCCAAACCGCTCGCTCTATTCCTTCTTGTGCACCTACAATACGGCAGCCAAAATCCTTTGGTGGCTTCCAGAAACTATAGTTATTTGTCCAACTGAGCATCAGAGGACTTTATGGCCTGCGACAGGGCGTGGGCACACACCACTCAGCTTGCGCCATCTAAGCAGTAGGTTGGGCATTTAGGCTTTGTGTGGTCAACTAAGGTATGTGTGTCTCCATGCCAGGGAAGATTATGAGCATGGAATGGTGTGTTTAATTGGTGGAAAAGTGTTAGTGTTTATACTGAAAGGACCCTAACCCTAACCCACGCGCACACCACAACTCTCTCGTTTGACTGAAGGCTGTCACCCCAGTCTCGTTTTTAGTGCCCTCTATTGCTTGCCCTTCCTCTTAGATCCATCACAGAGCGGCAGCACTGGCCTGGAGCTCTCCATGGGGAATTCCTCAGGCCTGCAGTAATCAGGGAGGCTTCTTGGTAAAACTAACAGGAATGTACCGCAAAAGGTGGGGGCAAGGGAGACAGATAGCTGGAGCTGAACACTGAACTACATTGTTCTGCAACCTTAACATTCCATTCCCCAACCTTTCCATCATTCCCTCCCTCTTAGTCTGTGTCAACCTCTATATCTCATGATAGACACCAGCACTCTTGCTTTTCTCCCTTACATTAACATGACTTAATACCTGACAGAAAAAAAAAAAAAAAAAAAACACAGAATTAACAATGGACATCTCCAGGAATGAGACAGACCTTGATTATCTGAGTAACTGAATTGTTAAGGCAGTGTTACCTGCCTCTGCAAGTGTCACAGTTACAGAGGGAAAAAAAAAAAAAGCTTTGTTAAAGTAATGGGGTTTGCATACATTTGCAATGGAATCATTCTCAACAGGTCCTAGCATGCCAAGGCACTCATGGACGTTTCATTACTCACATAAGGCCTAAATGTCAACCAGCTAAGCTCTCTCTAAAATGGAGAACCATGAAAAAGAAAACTCACAAGGAGAGAAAAGAAGACATGCTCAGAAGCAGGTTTTTAAACAAATGAAAAAGTCCTGCCTTAAGCAAAAGCATTTGCTAAAAAGAATGCTGGGGTTAAGGAGGTAAGAGTTCCAACTGCAAAGAAAAAACATGCCTCAATACACAGCCCACCTTGCTTTCTGATCCTGAACATATATAGTAATAAAAAAGTGGGGGATCTGTGGAAAAGACTGCATTTTTCTTAAATGTGTGGTTAAGTTCTCTAAACGAAGTATGGTGCAGAACGGCATGTTTGTGTTGTTGCAATACGTGGTTGTCTCATCCTTAACTGAGATTTACTAGAAAAATATTTTATGGGAAGTGAAAGGATACGCTATGGAGCCAAAATAGAAAGTTATTCACATTTTACTTAAAGTCAAATCTGATGTGGGGAAATGGTTGAGAAGGAATTCCAGCCATTTTTCTTGTACCCAAAGCAATGTGCACTGTACAAGTGTAGAAAACCTCATTGTGAAAAAAAAAAAAAAGCAACACTTGAAAAAATGCAAATGGCAAATATGTTCTGCTGTCTTTAATTTACAACCCTAACCAAAACCATTGCTTAAATGAAATTCAGACTTTACAGCTGGCAGTTGGGGGAAAAAGTATATTATTCAGACCAAAATGTCTTACCTTGGCATGTGTCATCTACAGCTTCATATCCCGGGCTGCACTGGCACTGGCCCACCGGCACCACCCATTCTCCATCCACAGTGCAGTAAATTCGTGGTTGGTCCTCACTCTCAGCATTTTCCACACAAGCACCAGCCACCTCCCTCAGCGCCTGGTTCTCAGACCCTGCCACCGCCACTGTCTCAGGGAACGATGCCAAGCTCTTCACTGTGGCAGGACATGTTTTGTAGTAAACCCTTACAGAGTAGATAGCTACACAAGCCCCAATGTCCTGGAAAGCCAAGTAAAAGCCCTTGCGGGAGAGATTGTCCACGACCTTTGTCTCTATGTTGACCCTCATATCTCCGATGCCAGAGATTTCATCAGGCGCAATGGTTGCCACCTTGCGGAACTGGCCCTTACGAAAGCTGGTGCCAATGTCAGCATCGGCTTCTGAAGTGTACAGGTTGAAGGTTTCTTTGCAGGTAAGCGAGTCTGCGTTGAAGGAGTTGCAGTCACGCACGATAAAGCGCATCTCCACAAACACCCGAGTGGCTGTAGGATGGCGCTGGATGAAGGTAGTGCGCAGCCAGTTGTCCTGCTCTCGCTCTTCCACATTGCAAACAAAGTAGTTATAAAGCAAGGTGCCATTAACAGCTTGCTGGCCTATTTCCCACTGCAACCAGAAAAAAACAAAAGATACAACTAAGAAACATTTAAAACCAAGATTGCATTGGAGTAACGGATGAGAGCAAAAATAACAAGAAACGGCCACAACAGGGAAAATACTACTAAAGACACTGGATCATTACCAGTCATCATCTAGCAGAAAATAGCATTTCCTGCCACTTACACTAAATAGACTGATGTAACTTGGGGAAACACATCTTGTCAGAGGCATTTGGTGGGATTTTTCCCCCCTCTGCATGTAGCCACTGTGCCATTAATTACAGGAGAGGTGGGTTATTATCACAGTGTGTGGCATTATAATAAAATCTCCCATACCATGAAAGTGCAGAGCAAATGCTTGTATAAAAGCTCAACCCCTTCATCAACACAATTCATCATTTTAAGGTCCCTTATACGCTCTTTAAAGGCCAGACACCTCATCAAGTGTGCAATTAAGCCTCTAAGTCCCAATCGTGCTAAATCTTTGCCATGTAAAATTCTACAAGATCCAAAAAGCTTTTTCCAAAAAGTCGCGCATTTGTTCCAAAAATCTGTTTAAGGGAGCATGTTGAGAATTTGTTAATGAATGCAAGACACAACTTGTCCCAAAATCTTGTGCTGGTATGAGAACAATTTGAGTTTGTGAACAGAATGAAACAAGACGCATAAACCATGACAGCTAAAGCTTGTGGAAGGCAAGCAGGCGGATACATAGATATGATATTTTAGACATTATTATATGTACCATTAAGTGTGACTGTTTCCACTTGCTTATGACAAAGGAAACAGAGAAAGTTGGTTCATACCAGTGTGTACTGGTGTGTACATAAAGTGTGTACATTATGACACATGTTCTTTCATAAGTTTGAACAGTGATTGTTAAGATTTGGAGTTCAATTTATGAATCTCATAAATATTTTTCTAATCACACTTGTCTTTCTAACAGCATTCCACCTCCTTTAAGCCTCGCAGATATAATTGTTCTTAAAAAAAATCAGGTAAAGGTCTACCAGATGGCACACTGCCTTCTTCGGATTAGATAAGAAGTGTGAAAAAGTTTCAGACTATAAAAAAAATAATAATTTTAAATTTAAGTATAAATTTTGCTATACAGATTGTCACGCACACAGATTTCTTTTTTTATTATTATTCTTGTAATTGTTTGCAGACAACCAGAGAAAATCCAGAAATAAGGAAAACTTTACCACTCACATGTGCATGTAAAAACCGACAGGATCTATTTACACGCACATGACCATGGTATAAATTTCCATGAGCATTTTGCTTCCACAAACTGTTAAAACTTACGTTTTTAAAAGCGCCACATGAGCCCGAGTCTAAATGTTAATGACACCCTTAGTGCTCTGCTCAACACAGGGCTTTAAAACCACAGCCTGTATGGAGCAGTAAAGCTGCAGGCCTGCTTTCTACTCTCGGGAGAAGTACAGACATGTCTAAGAGAGAGAGAGAGAGAAGATCTAACTGTAACCTACACAATCCAATTGTTAACACGGCCCAGAGAAAGCCTGAAGGAATAAAACTGAATCCTAATAAACATACATTAGTGTTCTGCCATAATGTAAGGTGCGATCATACCAAATCAGTGTTACTCACCCCGCTCTGGTCAGGCCATGTCAACCAGCCCAACTCTCCTCCGGATGCCACCATGTCCAGCAGCACCTCTGCAAGAATATAATAGAAATTTACATCAAATGTAAATCATCAGCAGGTAAGAAGTCGTGCAGTGTGATTTTATAGGTTAAATGTTAAGCAACAAGTCAACTCTGCTTTGCACCTGATTTCCATGACACATAATAATAATAATAATAATTATTATTATTATAAAATAAAGTAATTATGATTTGTGCACGTTGCTGCTTTACTCTAAAAGTCTTCTGTGCTCTCATTTTTATACAGTACAAAAAGTTTTTCATACATCTTGCGGAATTCAACCCCTGGAGAAAACTTTTCAGACTTTCATTTAAGTAGGTAGCCAAATGCGCATTGCTGACACCAAGTTCAGCTTATGAGCAAGTGTTTATTCAGTAATTATCTTGTGTGTTTGTTGAAGTAAAGTAACTGCACGCGGTAGCTGGAAGTCACCAGAGTAACTGAAAGCAGAGTAAAGAGCTGAGATCTACTCGGCGTGGCACATTAACTCTCAGCCATGTGAGGGAACCAACATTCACACACTTGTTGTTTTTTTCTTTACTAACCAAAAATGTCATCTTACCTTCTTTATTTTGTAGTGAAATAAATACGCAGTTTATAAATACAGTGACAAATAAAACTCGTTTTATCCGACGGTAATCCATTCTGTCTCCGGAGTCAGAGCTGTAAGGAACTCCACGCTGAAACTAGCTGCTCCACCAGTCGCGCTAATCGGACTCTCATTGAGAAACGCGGAGAGCCATAAACTCCGCCCCCTGGAATGCTGAGAACGTTTGTATGGTAATGGGGTGTGGCCCCCGGCAAGGATCCCCGCCCACAATCTGTCAAAAGTTAATCTACCTGCAGCCTGTAATTTGCACCTTTAGCTTCTGGCCAAGTTCAAGTAGGTGAAACGGAACAGTGACTGTGCTTGAGCAAGAAACATGCTTCTATCTATCTATCTATCTATCTATCTATCTATCTATCTATCTATCTATCTGTCCTAGTGTCAACCTTTTCCTTGCCAAGTTCTAATAGAAAAGAATAGAACAAGGACTATTCTCAAACAGGAAATAAAGCTGAAAAATATCTATCTATCTATCTATCTATCTATCTATCTATCTGTCTGTCTGTCTGTCTGTCTGTCTGTGTCTGTCTGTCTGTCTGTCTGTCCTAATGCCAACCTTTTCCTTGACAAGTTCTAATAGAAAAGAATAGAACAAGGACTATTCTCAAACAGGTAATATAGCTGAAAAGTATCTATCTATCTATCTATCTATCTATCTATCTATCTATCTATCTAGATCAATCTATCTATCTATCTATCTATCTATCTATCGATCCTAGTGCAAACCATTTCCTCGCCAAGTTGTCGTAGTTATCCTTTAGACAGAGTCACAGGGACCTATCACAGGAGACTTGGGGCATGAGGTGGGGTACACCCTTTATGAGGTCCCAAATCAATCGCTGGGCACACACATACACACACCTACACTCATTCACGCACAATTTTGGGAACACCAATTAGCCTAATCTTCATGTCTTTGCCGTGAGGAAACTGGTGCACCTGGAGCAAACCAACCATGTACAGGGAGAACATGTAAACTCCATGCATGCAGTGATGAGAATCGACCCCGGCTGGGAATCGAACCCGGACCCAGAAGGTGCAAACTGTGCACTGCTTGCAAAACACATCTATCTATCTATCTATCTGTCTGTCTGTCTGTCTGGCAATTCTAGTGCAAACATCTTTGCATTTGCATGATTTTTTTTTGTTTGAACATTTGTTCTATAGAAGGTCACAAACTTTATTAAATAACCTGCATCCTATTGTACCTGCAACCTACCATGCATCTGTGTATTTGTGTGTGTATGTATGTATGTATGTATGTATGTATGTATGTATGTATCTATCTATCTATCTATCTATCTATCTATCTATCTATCTATAAAACTACACTACAAGAGCTGGTAATCTGGTAATGTTCACATTAAACATCAGAATAGGGAAAAAATGTGTACTAATGTTCTGGGACTGGAACTTTTGGGATTTTCACGAATTCTTTGTGAGCATTGTCTGGAGACTGAAACACCTTGTTCTTGAAAGAGAGTTGAGGAGAATGGTGATGGTTTTAAGCTGACCAGAAGTCTATGGTAAGCAGAAAAGCATCTTAGATATCACAACATGCCAACCCTTAAGGTGGATGGCCTACAAAAGCAGAATACTACATCAGTTAGCCATGAATTTGAGGCTATCATAAAGCCATGATAGCCTCATAGTCCTGCTCTTGGCTGACAGGAGTGGAACCCAATGTGGTGTTCTGCTGCAGCCCATATAGCTCAATGTTCAGTGTTTTGTGCTGGTATGCTTTTCTCCTCATGACAGTTGTAAAGACGGATCTTTTGGGTTTCTGTATCCTTCCTAGCAGCTCAAACCAATCTGGCCATTTTCCACTGACCTCTCTTATCAACAATGGGTTTCCACTCTCAAACTTCTCGCTCATTCAATGTTTTGTGTATGTGTGTGTGTGTGTGTGTGTGTCAGACAATGCCCTCTATCACCTCACCATAATCACCAATTGAGAGAATATCCTTTGGAAGAATGGTAGTAATCTCTCCTGTAGAGTTCCAGTGAGTCATATAATTTATAACGAGTTGTTTCTAAGATACTGTATGTTCTGTTTTCTTTGTTTAATTTGTCTGCCAGGGGAAATCTGCAATGGTAAACATAGCTTTTGGCCATTTTGTTACTTGATAAAAAAAAAGAACTCAGATAATAACTTTTAAAATTATAGTCGGCAATTTCTTCATTCCCTTTATATTCTCTTAGAGCTGTGCCCACATTCCAAACTGGATCTATGTACATCCTTCTTATCAGTAGTTCTTATCTGAAATAGTCTTCAAACTTCACCATGAACATTTTTTATTTGTTTTATTTTATTAAAACAGGTAACAGTAAGGTAATTTAATTAAGAGTAAATTTACCTCTGCATAAGTTTGATTGTTGAACAAAAACATTGACTTCCACCATCTAATTAATAAATTGCACCGCTACTGTATGGTGCCCAGCAGGACTCATGAGATGACAATGTGCTTGAGCTTCAACACAGCTGAAGTCGTGACAAAGGCTTCCCATAGCAACTCTGAGGAATTTCAAGGAGTCAAGCTCCTTATATTTTGAAACCCCCACTTTGCTGACTCCACAAGAGCCTCGTACACATTGAAAGGCATCAACACAATAGCCCTGGTGGCAGGAGGTTGGCTACTTTAAAGACGACAGGATCTTACAACAACCCCTTCATTTGTTTTTGCATCATATTACACAGGAAACAGCTCGTATTGCTTGTACATTATAGTCCAAGAGAAACAGATCATGCAGTTGAGGAGCACATAGCAAATACATTGTGCAGTTTTCAAAGAGAGCTTTGTGAGCACCAAGTTCTAGATTTTATTTGAACCTACAGCATAATTTAAGGAAGACTGTTATACAGTAGTTAGGAATTATCTTAATAGATATGTACAATCTGGGCCACATTACTTTCAGTTCTAGCTTAACAAGAACTGTGTCCTTGCGCAACAAATTGAACTCCTTTGCTTTCTTCTCCACTTGAGAAGAGACACACCTTGGGCAAGAAAAGAATAGAATTATTGCTTCTATCACAGGAATACTGGTATTTCTCAAAATATCCACTGATCCCACCCCCATGCTTAAACCTGTGCAACAAAACCTTCACAACAGGCACTGCTCCTGAGGTTTCGGCGCTCCATTCAGCCGACAATACCATGTCGTGACCGTTCCCGCCCCTCACTCCTCATTTCACTCACACCTCTTTTTCACACATACATATGAATACAGGAGCCGAGAGAACGAGAAAGAGTGTACTATTTCTCTGAGTACAAGTACCTACGTTAGACACAAGTTAATAAAGGAACAATACAGTATTTTTAAGTTTTGTACCCCTCCCTAGCACGCTTAAGAAGGAAGGAAGGGCCAGGCAACTATGAGAAAGTGTAGTTTACAATGGTAATGGTTTGCACTTTAGTTAGCATGTAATTACAGTAATGTAGTTTTTGTGTTTTCTAGACATATTTTTCCATCTTGTCTGTTTGGAAAATATAATAATGGAAAAATGTCAGTGTAACCGATATGGAAAAGCAATAAGTGGGGCTTTGTGTGGTTGGATGGGAGGGCTGGCAAGCACAGGTGCGAGTCAAGTCGACAGCAGTGTGGCAAACAGCAGACCCATTGTTAGCAGCCTATCAACATATAGCATATGTGGCTTATAGACACAAGTGTGAGCTAATGTATATCACAGTGCATACGCTCTGGGGGAATATCATTGCTTCCTGTTTTAAATACGAAGAAATGGACTCTGCTGTAACGAAAAAAAAGAAAGAAAAATGTATTTATGCAATACATTAAGAACGAAGATTTAAAAATCAACTAAATTCTCTATATATGACTAATTTTGTTTTTCTGTTTAATTTTTCATTCATTATTTTCTCACATTTGTTCATTTATTAAAAAATATATATTTTTTCCTTTGTTAAGGCGGCTCAGTGGCTTAGTGGTCAGCAATGTCACATTGTACCTCCATGGTCTGGTTTTGAGTCCCACCTTTGTGCATGGAGTTTGCATGTTCTACCCATGTTTGGTGGGTTCTATCTATCCTCCAGTACTCCACAGTCCACTCACAATTCCTTCCATAGTCCAAAGACATGCAGATTAGGCTAATTGGTGTTTGTAAAATTGCCCATAGTGTGTGTGAATGAGTATGTGAGTGTATGTGTGTGTGTGCCCTGCGATGGATTGGCACCCTGCCCAGGGTGTACCCCATGCCTTGTGCCCTAAGTTTCCTGGGATAGGCTCCAGGGCCCCCTGCAACCCTGTGTACAGGATTAAGCGGTATAGATGGTGAGTGTGTGATTCTCCTTTATTAATTTATGTTTATATTTATATTAAGTTAATTTACTTAATTTGGAATTTATTTTAAGTTTCATTTCCATTGTCTTGTTAGATTCATGAATTTTTGTATTTTTGTTGGTTTACTTGTTTTTTAAGCAATAAAGTACTCTTAAGTAGAATATAACTTCCCTCATGTTGCTTACGATTAAAATGTTGTGATAGAAATAATTACTTAGCACACTAAGTTACTGACTGTAGATAAACCTTATTTTATCTTATTTGATAAGTGAAATTGCAAAAACATATACAGTAGGATTCCTGTTATATCAAACTTGTTTGTTTGTCTGGAAGTCGCTTCATTGACATCAGGGCAAAGAAAATACTGAAATAAATAAACACAAAAATTGGAAAAAGTAAGTTATTAAAAATTTTTAATAATTTACAAAATAAACATGAAAAATTACAAAAAAAGAAAAAATAATATATATATAAAATAATGAATATAAAAACCATCAATTTATGAAGAAATAAATACAAACAAAATAGGTCTAAAAATACATCCAGAAAAACATCAGATGCAGAAAAATATAGCAAAAATTATTAAACAAAGCAAGAAATTTAACTAAAATAATGAATATGCGTAACAGTAATTTATTTGTTTATGTATTGATTTAATCTATTATTAATTTTCAATATGCTAAGTCTGCATTACCTTTCTATATGTTATACTTTTCAAACTTTTATACATGCCATTTACTTTTGTAACTGATTTCAACCTCTTCTATGCCCTCTGAACAGTATCCTATTAAGTGTAATCCAGGTACCTTTACCTTTTTATATCCAGAAACCATGAGGAATTCAAATGTTTAATGTTAAAGATTTATGTCATTAATATGTACCGTACATACATAGTGAAGACTGTAGGTGGCAAATGGGGAAGAACCATTAGGAGTACCTTTTCTGTATTTAAAGTAAGACAGGTATTGTAGGAACTGCTTTAATTCCTCAGCTTTGGTTTCAGGTCAGAGCATTAACTTGCGATGTGTGAATAAAGACTAGAATTAGCAACGTATGAACCTATCCAAGTTTCTTTAAAATTTGTAAATAGTAGGTGCTATGAATTTTAAAGCCTGTCAGAGCTCACATCCTCTACAGATACATAATGTGTAGAGCTACAGTTTAGAGAGACTATGACGCAGGACCACCCACAATGATGAAGGCCTGTCTGTGCTGAGTCTCGAGAGACTTCATTAAAGAACCAGCACCAGGTCCAATCCGCACGGGCAGTCGCTACATGTCATTGTAAATGAGCAGACGAAAGAGAAGAAACAGAACAATGGCAGACCAAACCACAATCCTGAACTTTGAAACTCTGAATTGCACAGCAAAGTGTGCAAGTTGTTTGTGGTTTCTATTATAGTTCATCTGGTTTGCCAATGCCACTGTGTGTGCATGAACATTTTTCATGTACTGGGAGCAAGTTGTTAGTAACGTGTACATACTGTATGGCCTTTGCCCTTTTATGCTGATGTGGGGGCTGATGTGCTGCTCCAGCATCTGGCCCAAGCTGCAGGATAAATTCTACAATGTGTGGTTGCACATGAATATAGCCATGGGGTTGGGGGTGTTGCCATCATTATCCATACGGTAAAATTACAGAGTAACCTTGTGGTTGGTAGTAAGAACCCTAAAGAGACATTCCATTGGCCTTTTGCATCTACTCACCATTTATCCCACTGCATTTCATCATTTAAAATAATGCAGTCCTTATCTACTGTAAATGATTTTTTTTTCACTATTTCTTTTTCACAGCACTTCCAATGTTACTGGATAGGAAGAGAACAAATTAAAATAAAAAGTAATCACACCCACTTGATTATATCTTAGACACGGATGCAGTCAAGAAATTCAATCTGAGACATGAATCCATCTATCCATTCTTCATCCAGTTTATTGTGTGTGGGGTCATGGGGGGCCTGAAGCCCCCTGAGGGAACTAGGGAACAATGTGGGATACACCGTAATTAGGGTGCCACTACACCCACAAACCACAAGCAACTTAACCTACAGTGCATGTCCTTAGAGTTTCTAAATAAACCGAAAATGCAAGGAACTGAAATCGAATGCCATTTTTCTAAATATTTCATTTGTAATGAGTATATGGAAAATGACCCTTTAATGAAAAATAAAATCATGTTTTTGTAATTTTCAGCATGACTGTGGATTTTGGTTGGGTAATACTCTTCAAACAAACAACAATAACAAAACCATGGTTTTATTTTTCATTACAACAAAAAAGAGGTCAAGAAGTTATCACATCTGACCTGTGTTATAAACTATTAGCTAGTGAATTTGCACTACATGCATGTACACGTGCACTGTACCAACTTAAAATGGACTGCTGGACTGTATGTATGTTTTAGATAAAACTTGGACAAAACTTTAGATAAACTGTTTAACTTTGTTTGGTGCAGAAGGTGGCCTAGTGGTTAGCAGCAATGTGGCCTCGCACCTTCAGGGTCAAGGGTTCGATTCCCACCTCGGGTCTGTGAGGGTGGAGTTTGCATGTTCTCACCATGCTTGGTGGGCTTCCTTCGGGTACTCCGGTTTCCTCCCACAGTCCAAAAACATGCAGATTAGAAGATGTCAGGGTTCATATAAATCAGTAGCTCAAATACAGTACATATGAAAAATCATACAAAAGACCTGCACACAGAACGAGTTCATTAACTGAGCATTAACTATTCCATAAACCCCCAATGACTTTCTACAAATCTTTGCTAAATCTCTTAAAATACATATTCTTGTGTACATCATAGACACATATGGAAAATGCATTTACACCTGACCCAGAAACATATTGATCAGCCATAACATTAACACCGCCTCCAACTGAAATGGTGATATGATCATGGCCACACAAAGCTCAACTCAAAAAAGTCAATAATGGCCAAGTTGGAAAGGCACCAGAACATCCAATGCAGGGATAGAGCCCAAGTCTACCAACATAGTCTCTAAAATCCCCAGATCCCAATCCGATCGAGCACCCTTGGGCTGTGCCAGACAAACCAATCCCAGCCCTATCCATTAACATACTGTACAGCACCCAAAGGATCTGCTGTTTACGTCTTGGCGCCAGAAACCACAGCACACCCCCAGAGGCCCTCTGAAGCCATGCTAATTTATACCTTAATTACAGTAACTAGAGTGTTTATAAGTCATTTGTATTTTAATTACATTTAAAAGGATTTAAAGACATCTAACACCTCACATGTACGGCCATAATGAAAATACACTATGTACACCCAAACATAATCTGTATGTTCGTGCAGAGTAAGTAATAATTACTTACAATGCTGTAGCTGACCTGAAAAGATTGTATGATCATACCAAACCAAGCATACGACATTCAGTTTCTGAATTGCTGAATTCAATGCTCTGTTTACGCCGGACAATTTTATCACGACATTCCAGTTCTCTGAAACGAAACAAACCCATATACCACCGTTTCAAGGCTCACTTAACACAAAAGAGATTTTCAGGATGCTCAGTTCAAGACAATGATCTCATCCTTAAAACATTCTTCTTTTTTTTTTATTTTTTTTTAACAAAACCAACTACATGGACAAGTTGTCTAAAACTTAAACTCAAATCTTAAAGCTAGACTGATTGTGTATTGATTTGAGCAAACAGAATGAGTCAGACTGTTTGCCTTGTAGCTATTAAGTTGGTATATATTTCTTTTTGGATTACTAGCACCATAGTAATGAGAAACGTGTTGAATAGTCACCTGTTGATTCAGCACATATGATCCACCCAACTTTGACTCTGTTCAGTCATGTATCATATCAGATGAACAGGATGGGAGGGGAGAAGAGCGGGCTGTGTATAAAGCGCATATTTGTGATTCCATTTATGTGTGTGTGTGTGTGCGAGGTTGTATCGTGACTTACTTGTGTCCTTTATGTACATGCACACTTACATACATGTCCGTGTGCATAAGGCACAAGTGTGTTTAAATCCACAGCAGTAGATTTAATAGCTTGTACTGTATTTGCCATTTAGAAAGTCAACAGCCATGAAGCACCTGTCCGCGTATCAGAACTCCAGGAAGCTAGCAATGACTTGCTGAGTTTACTCAACAGGCACGTCAAGCATGTCAACCCCCTCACAGCTGAGTGACCCTTGTTTCCTCTTTCAGCTTGTCAAGGAAGGTGGGGGACAGCTGTGTAAAATGCAGCACTGAGATGAGATTGGTGCAGGCACGTGATCAACAACTGCAGCACAGGGTAAGGAACAAGGCGGGATAAAAAGGGCCAAAGGACCATTACAATCCATGTGCTAAGATCAATCCATCTTGGCCTCCAGTAGAAAACCTTGCAGGTAAGATACAGGTCAAGGAATATCAAAGACAGCAATATTTCCTCAATATTGCATTTGAGAAACATTTTTCTGTCTGGTTGAATTTAAATTCCAAATCTGTTTAACCAGTACTCCCACTGATGTTTGATAGAGAATAGTAACATATTTATGAAAACGTCCCATGTAATTGGACAAGTAAATTATGTCTAGATGTGAAGGTCGCAAATCATCAGTAATGTCTTTGCTGACAGTTCCTGCATGTTGCACAGAGCTGTGAATCCTTGGCCCGTTATTTTCTCAAGGGGGCTGGGGGGAAAAAAAGTGTGAGAACAGCTCTGTTCCTCTCATCATGAGCTAGCCTCAGTCCAAAATGGTTCCCCAGGTGGCAACAACTCATTTCTAAATGGTCAGCAACATAGAAGAATGTGTTAGATACCATATAACACAAAAACACTCACGTACACACACACACACACACACACACACACAAACACACACACACACCCACGCACACACACACACACACACACACACACACACACACACACACACACACACACTAATCTAATAAATTAAGCTATGTAGATATTAAAGGCCCAGCACACGGGTATCACATTTTATGTGACTTATGGTTGAGTGCTTAATGTTAAATGGAACAAAAGCAATGATCCACATTCATTTCTTGCTTAGCTACAAAACCCTTCACAACAGTAACAGAAAAGGAAGGGAAGTATCCTGCAACAACACAACAATTTAAAATGTGTGCCATTGTTTAAAAAGAGGCTACAGTTACAGTATATATGTGTGTGGGTTCAGGTTTTTGTTACAGAATACTTATAGCACATTCATAAAAAAAAAAAAAAAAGGAAAAATTAATCATAGAATTTAGAAATTCTATCACTTTTTACAGATTTATATACAGTATTTTATATTCATACTGTATGCATATTCATATATTTGAGTGGTTTTCTTCATGATAATGAAGGAACTGTGAATCCAAGAAACCAAACAGATTAAATTACTTATTAGCACAAATGCTTAGTTCTTTGTCTACTTTATTTTCAGCTGTGCATTCTTTGTGTGAAATGAAAATCTGGTCTAAATGTAGGCTGAAAAGGCCAGGATACACAATTGATTGTCTTATGTGTCTTTTATTCTTTCTATGGGTAATTCTTTAATGCCATTTATTTTCCACTGAGTATTTGAATATTTGCACATATGTGTGGCCTCACACCTCCAGGGTTTCATTACCACCTTGGGTCTGTGCGCATGTTCTCCTCACGCTTGGTGGGTTTCCTCCAGGCACTCCAGTTTCCTCACAAGTGCAAAGACATGTAGATTAGGCTAACTACTTGTTCCAAATCTCCCGTGGTGTGTGGGTAGGAGTAAGTGTGCTTGTGCCCTGTGATGGATGTAAGTATCCTGGGATAAGCTCCAGGCCTCCCTTGACCCTGTACAGGATAAGCAGTATTCTGAATGAATGAATGAATGAATGAATGAATGAAGTATGTGTAGTATGTAGTGATGGGTGATATGACCTCAAATTAATATTACAATGACTTGAATTATTTTTTTTGGCAGTAAAAATAAATAAATAAATAAATAAATAAAGTTTTTGTTTGTTAACAGAGTTAAGAAGAAGAAGAAGAAGAGGAGGAGGAAGAAGAATTGACTAGTCAAATTTACATTTATTGTGGGTTCTGAATATCTGTTTTGATTCATTTTTTATTAATTGCCCAGGCCTAGCCGTATGTACAGTACTGTATGTACAAAGAAACGGTTAAAGATTTTTAAACATAGACAGATCATTCACAACTTCTTATGTGCATATTTCAGTTATTCATTTAAAAAACTAAAAATAACATCCCTACAGCACACTACCTGCACATTGCTGGCATTTATAATCATTAAAACACTTTTGCAGTAAAGTGCAAAACATCACATTTAACATTGAATATTTGAACAACCTTTTTTCACAAATCATTCATTATTGATAAAAATAAAATGAACATTTGCATTAAACATTGATTTCTGAACATTTACTTAACTCTGTTATTAGACACATTCACCCTTACGAATTATTTGGAATGCTCCATAAAATTAACATTCTCTATAGGAAGTTGCATAATTTCCTGAGGAAATGAAAAATAGAAAACACTCATTATATGCTTTAATATTTTGTCAATATTGTGATATTTACTCAAACTGACAGTGTTACCCAGACACTGACAATTAGTAATTAAAAATAAAACTTTTTAAGTTAATCATTAAAAAAAAGGTCTTTCATGTCATCATGCCATTTGCATGAGTGCTGGTGTTTTACATTTTGTGTATTTTAAGAGAGTGTCTGCTTTTGGCAGTGCGTATTACTTAAATAAGCTCCCCAAAACAACAAAGGAACTAGTTTACCTTTCCCAAAACAGGCCTAGGGAAATCCCATTATTAACAAAAAAATGTTAAGAACTTGCAGTGGAAACTTCCTTTCTGTGGTCGAGACTGTGGGAGCAGAAGAATCAAACACTAAACAGGTGTCCTCTACTTAAGTACGTGCTGTGGTTCAAGCTGGCAGTGATTGTGCAATAAAGCAGAACGTGTGACAGCTGTGCCTGGGAGGATCCTCCGTGGCAAGAGTAAAGCTCAGTTCTTCCATGTCTCCATGCCCCAACATGCCCCATCACCGCAGATTGTACCTGAACCACAGTTATGCATAAGAAGGGTGTGAGAGATCAGGAGTAGTCTAAAATGACTTAAGTAATGGAACATTTTTTTTCTTTGTTGACCTGCATGTAATATTATTCATGATCACACATGTCTGTGACTACATAGTAGCTTGTAATTGGGTTGCTAAAAGTATGAACTTTTGATTGATCTTTCTTAGGAAGCATAAATGTGCTTGAGACAATTTAAAACTTCTTCTATATTGTATACACTAATCAGCCATAACGTTAACCATTGACATTATAATCACTTAGGATTTTGGTTTCCCTTGTGGAAGCAACTTTTGCCCTTCAAGGTGTTGTTCCTGTGGTATCTGGCCTCCTTTAGGTGCTGTGGGTTGTGGTTTAAGGCCTCTGTGGATCAGACTTGTTTGTTCCATGGGTGCTCGATTGGATTGGGATCTCAAAGCCCACATCTGCTAAGCGCCAAATGTGGCAGGCCGTGGTGCATTGGGTATTCCGATACCTTTCACTCATGGCCAGCATTGACTTTTTTCATCAGTTTGTGCTGCAATGGCTTTTCTGTGGGATCGGACCGGATGGGTGACATTATGTTCACCACAAATGGATAAGGGAACTTTGAAGATGTTGTTGTCAAACCAGGAAAGACCCATGCTTCCTGACTGGTGCATTCGTGTGAACTCATCTTTGAAGAATTTCTATAGGAACCATTCAATGGCTTTATTCAGTGGTTTTACTAAATTTCTGGGTTTAGTGTTTTGCTGTACCTCTTTAGGGTTAAACACATATTGAAATGAAAGTATTTTCATATTTGTACAAATGTTCTCTCTAGAGTAATAGAAGGAATGCACTTGTTGACACGCCTCAGACAGATTTAGCTTTTTGCTGCATATTACCACAGCACAGTATCATCCTATTTTCTACTTATCTTCTTTTCATTTCTATATTGCATACCACTGTCTATAATCTATAATTATGGTGTAACACTTTGGTAGCTATTCCCCAGAGGGAACCAGATTTATCCGTAAACCCAACTTTGCTCAGTGTAGATTACTGTACAAACAAACAAACAAACAAACAAACAAACAAACAAACAAACAAACAAAAAACACAAACATCTCTAAAACTTCTTCATTGACATTGTTTTTCAGTAAAGGGCTCAACGATTTAGGGCTTTTAATCCCAAGCCCTGCTGCCACATGTTCACAGATCATAAAGTACAGTAATCCAATTTCAAGCACTTAAGTCTTATACTCTAGATCACAAGAAAGTGCCGTCATCTGTCAAAACCACAGAACACAACCAGTAGACCATCTTTTAATTACTCTAGAAAGTCAATCAACCTCTAGCTTCTGTTAAACCCTGTTGACTTGTAGCCAGCAAGGGCTTGTTCTGGCAAAACAAACCCGAGAAAAACATTAATGTGGTGAGGTATAATGGTGAACAGATCTTTATGTCACAGATGTCTGTGGATTAAGTTTCAGCCTAAGAGCACAGGAGATGATGTAAGGGTAATGTAACGTGCATGCATGCCTAAACTGACTAAGGCGGCTCTGCTAATGGAGTTTGGTATTTTTCGTGCTTTTGTTGTGTAAAGGGGAACCTGTGCCATCCGATCCATCGAACTCATCTGAGGGACTATTTTAGGTAACAGAGCACAAAAATTAAACCATAATCAATCATCAATATTGAATTATTTGACTGCAAAGGAAACACAACGTTTACAGAACAACCTGTCAAACAAGAAGTATTTAGTGAGATACAGTATATCCATGGAGCTAGATTTCATTATGACACAAGCTGTTGATTTATTTTCTTTTTATTGTTTAATTTTAGTTTAAATAACAGAAGCTCTGATAGTAGTACAGGTTACAAATCTTTTATGTTAGTGTGCTTGTTGAAATACATTATCATGCCTACATTAAGAGCTCATTCACACGGACTTGTATGGTTCAAGCTTCATATATTCTATGCAGAATTCTAAATATATATTAAACTTCTAATATAAATAAAATGGAGCCTATCCCCGGAGACTTAGGGGGCGAGGCCGGGGTACACTTTGGACAGGCTGCAAACTCCATGCATGCAGACCCGAGGCAGAAATCGAATGCAGATCCTGGAGGTACAAGGCCACAGTGTTAACCAGTAAGTCACCATCATCATCTCATCGTCTACACAGCTTTAATCTGTATGCAGGGTCGCAGGGGGCCTGAAGCCTATCCCAGGGCAGAAGACAGGGTACACCTTGGACAGGGTGCCAATCCATCTCAGGGCACACACACATCCACATTAACATCCCCATTCACACACTATGGGCAATTTGAAAATGCCAATTAGCCTAATCTACATGTCTTTGGATTGTGGGAGGAGACCGGAGGAAACCCACCAAGCACGAGGAGAACATGCATGCATGCACTTCATGCACACAGAGACGGGAATTGAACATCGCCGGGAATCAAACCCAAACCCTGAAGGTGCAAGTCGACGATGTTAACCACTACACCACTGTGACACCCTACTAAGCCACCATGCCGCCTATATATTTTATAATTAAATTCATTTCAGTCTCACTGTACTTCTCTTAATGATCATCAAGAGACGCCAACTTAAAGTTAATTATTCCAAATATTATTTTATATACAGTATTCCAAATATGATCCAGTTTCTAGCTTTGCATTTGGTTTAGAATCTGCCTCTTGCTGATACTGGGTATTGTATACGTTCCAGGCTTACTAACAGTAAATAGATTTCAAATGTTTTAGAAATTATACAGTAAGGATGTAAGTAAAGATCCATTTATTTATCATTAAGAAAGGAGCCTACAGTGTGTGTACTGTTTAACACATTTAATTTTCCAGTATAGAGAGGACATAAATACCCCTTATAATAATAACACCTGTTAAGGTTTGTGTATATGAGGTGGTTAAATCAGTGTATGTACTGTAAAATATGCTCGATGATTTGTTTTTCTTATTACAAATAGTGTCAGTATAGCACAAAGCTATTTTTGAGAAACAAAAATCAAAAGGTTATGTGAAAACTGACAGTTTGGAATAGTCTGTCAACATACAGTATAAATTTCATCCAAGTAAAAAGATCATTTAACCGTAACCTCAATTGCTATGTAACAGAATGTGCTGAAACATGAAATAAAGATGGGAATTTTCACTGTGTGAGGAAGTACTTTATTCTGTAAATCAAATTAGAATTGATTGCCTGACTGAACATGTCTAAAGGATCATCTAGTGATCGCAATTCAAAGCAAATTATTTCAAACCATAAGCTTCTTGCGTCCAAACCAAGCACATATTTAAAGGCTTTTTTATTTTTTACTGAAATTCCCACAGCACTTTTTACATTGCATTTCTGTACCAAAACCCACTCTATCTTTATCTATCTATCTATGCAATTTGTGGAATTATCAGAAGGAAATGTAAGTTATGACCCAGAATGTTATCTTGTTAGTAAGATTTAGGAAGTGTAAGAAGTGCCAAGATCAGTCACACATCCTCTGTCACTTAAGGTCAATGCGGGGGGAGGTGTCTCTCACCCATGACCCTCTCTTTACTTCGTTTTAACAAGGTCAAATGTGAGGCTGACCAGAAATGACCCACACCTCCTTCTTATCGCTAGCTTTCTTATGAAAAGATCTATCACTTTTTATACCCTCTACTAGCAGGCTGATGAGTGGGGGCACAAAGTTTTGGCAATAGCAACCTCTGGTTCTGCCCAGGCTGGTTTTGTCAACATGAGTATATCCAGATGTGTGTGTCTGAGAAAGGTTCAATTCAACAGTTTCTCATGCTTAAATGCTATCAGAGAGATAAAAAAGCCCTCTCTATTCCCATACTCTGCATCTTTTTATTGTCATCCCGTCATAACAGAGTTATCATCTCTCAACACCATGCGCTTTATCTCTTTAGATGTTAGTGCCATGGGTTTGCACTGAATAAGACAGATTCCATTCATTCCTGTGTATGGAAACTGTAGAAGAATAAGTGCACATCCAGGCTGTTTGTGATAAAGAAGTTATCCTCTCAAGAGCTCATGAAAATAAAGCATTGCTGAGGTGTTGAATGTGCCAAAAATGCCGCCCAAAAGAAGCGTCTTATCAGGGAAAGACAAGCCAGCCTTGTATTTTCAGAATTCTTTCCATTTTCCTTGCTTTTTAATGTGCTCTTATGGAACGTAAGCAGTGTGGCTCATGCCTATGCAATTATGGAAAACTAGAAAGATGGTCAGCACAAACATAAGACTTACAGAGACTCTAGTCCTAAGCTGTTAACCTACGTTTTTGCGAATAGAACACTCAACACACAATGGAAAAACACATTGCACCATACAATATTATTAGCATCTTTTTCACGATTTTCTTTATTCCTTTTTGACAGGTTCCTATTTTGTCTTTATCTTTTTTTACTTAGTACAACTTTTTCTTCCCTCTCCCAAAATTACTACAGTAAGTCACATTGTTAGTAATTAAACTCAAGCTCTACACCTCCTGATTGTCTTTTAATCTCAGAATTACTTACCAAATTATAGACTGTGTCTGCAATACTCCTTTAATTTTATTTAAGTACAAGATGTACGAGAAAGAAATTACTAGAATTACTGCTTGGTATCATGGATAAATATTTGATTTCACATCACATACACTTATAATATAGTCTATTTTCAAATAGACCAATTAATAGAACAATATGTCCTTCTTCTTTTTTTTTAGACAAAAGCTATGCTCGCTACGCCGTCTAACTCCATATCAACTCTTTCCAGTAATGTCACCAAATTAGTAACTTACAGTCATAGAGTGTTTATAGCATACTTTTCCATGGGGGTTACTCTGCTATAGTTATCTTCACTTGGCTCTATAATCAGAAGGATGGAGGACTGGACATAGTGCTGCTTTGAAAGGTTTTCCCCTTCCCATATTTCCACATTTGCTAGCTGCCACTGCGTGTTGCTTTTCTGGGAGTGGAGTGTCAATTAAAATTCCTGGCCTTGGCCTGTCATGACAGTGTAAATCCTTTGTGCTTCACCTCTTTTCTTATAATAACACAAATCTCTTCCTGGTGTTATCAAGGTGGGCAGACAGAGTGGTGTGTGTGTGTGTGTGTCTGTGTTTTGTGGTGGACTATGAGAATCACACTTACTAAATAATAATAATAATAATAATAATAATAATAATAATGGCGGCGCGGTGGTGTAGTGGTTAGCACTGTCGCCTTGCACCTCCAGGGTCTGGGTTCGATTCCCCGGCCAGGCTCGATTCCCGTCTCTGTGTGCATGGAGTTTGCATGTTCTCCCCGTGCTTGGTGGGTTTCCTCCGGCTACTCCGGTTTCCTCCAACAGTCCAAAGATATGCAGGTTAGGCTAATTGGCGTTCCCAAATTGCCCGTAGTGTGTGATTGGGTGTGTGAGTGTGTGTATGTGTGTGTGCCCTGCAATGGATTGGCACCCTGTCCAGGGTGTACCCCGCCTAGTGCCCGAAGTCTCCTGGGATAGGCTCCAGGTCCCCCGCGACCCTGAACACAGGATTAAGCGGTATAGAAAATGAATGAATGAATGAATGAATGAATAATAATAATGAATAATAATTATTATTATTATTATTATTGTTATTATTATTATTATTATATATTTTTGCTTTATTTGAAAGCAAAATGTACATAGCTCTTTATACTGTATAAAGAAACCATGAAATGAGCTTATGATAAAACCACAGTTTTTGGACACAGATAGTATCCCTGACAGACATACACTGTGGTGAGGTTGGGGATAAAACTTCATGACCCGCAAGAAGAGGCCCTTTTCTCCATGATGCGTCTCCCCACATACCATGTCCATAAATCTACTCGGAGGAGACTCCGGCTTCACGAACACCTCACCACCGTCACTGCTCCAAGTACTGGTCACCAATCATAAGTGTCTTTTTGTACAAGTGCACAAAAACACACATGTTGAAAAGAAAAAAAACCCATCTGAGGGGTTTCCAGTGGTTTCCTTCATTTACTTTAATGGCTAGGATGTGATGAATAACCACATAAATACATACTAGTGTAGATATTTAACTGTGCAACGACACGCACATTTTTTTCCCTTTGGATAGTAACAAGGGGAAAAATATCAGTGTCTGCTGAAGCAGTGGCCTTAAATATGCAGTAAAGAGGGTGCTAATTGCATTGGGCAAAATAAGATCTCTATTTTCTGCTGTGTTCTAATGTGGAAAGAGAGCTGTTCTGGATGCTTCATTTGATTTTATTAGTTCTCGATATATTACCCACAACACACATCCTCCCCATTTGAAATATGTAAAATTAGCTATGTAGAATTTAAGTTAAAACATTTCAATCACACATACTGTGGCATTTCATACAAATGACAGGGGAAAATAGCAGTACAGTATGTGCAACACATCCGAAGTCTACAACTGTTAACCCAGTTGTTGGTTGCATAGCTGGACTGTAACACTAACAGCAGTGTGAACGCCCTGGCTGGTGGACAGAGCTGCATGCTGAATTCCTAACTGCATTATTCATTAAGAAATGACATATGGATATTTATGAGCAGCTGCTAGATTTTGGGAAAATGCTGATGCCACAGTTGTATTGGCCAAATATAATATTAGCATTGTTTTATATAAATACACACAACTTGCATGTAATTTGCCAATATGAACGTAAGCAGTGTGGCTCATGCCTATGCAATTGCAGAAAACTAGAAAGATGGTCAGCACAAACATAAAGCTTACAGAAACACTAGTCCTCAGCTGTTAACCTACATTTTTGTGAATCCAACACCCGACACACAATAGAAAACACATTGCACAATACAATATTATTAGCATCTTTTTCATGTTTTTTTCCCTTCCTTTTTGACAGTTTTAGTTTGTCTTTATTTATTTATTTTTTTACTAAGTACAACTTTTTCTTCCCTCTCCTTAAATTACTAAGTCACATGGTTAGTAATTAAAAGCAAGCTCTACAACTCCTGATTGTCTTTTAATCTCAGAATTACTTCCCAAATTATAGACCGTGTCTGCAATACTCCTTTAATTTTATGAAGTACAGGATGTACGAGAATGAAATTACTAGAATTACTGCTTGGTATCACGGATAAATATTTGATTTCACATCATATACACAGTAGATAAATAGGGCGACACTTAGCATTGGTCTGTTTTCTAATAGACCAATTAATAGAACAATATGTCAATATAATGGATTATAATGGAAACCATTAACATAACATAATGCCAAATTTTATTCAATATATTTTACAATATACTAAATATTGTGGCGGCATGGTGGTGTAGTGGTTAGCACTGTCGCCTTCACCTCCATGGTCCGGTTTCTATGTTGTGTCTGGCACCAGGACATTGGCAGCAGATACTTTGGGTGCTGTAGGCTGCAGTGTGGGGTTCTGTGGTTCTGACTTGTTTGTGCAGTGCTTGATCTGGACAGTTTGGAGGATAAGTCGGCAGCCTTGGGACTCTTTGCCTGCTGGGCCCCATGTGCTCTGGGTATCCTGGTGCCTTTCGAGCTGGCCTTGGATTGCACATAAGGAACTCTTGGACGAGTATTCACACCAGGTCGGCGTGCCGATTTGACATCAGGGTTACACAATCATATGCCAGCCTTCCCCAAACTCTTGCCCTGGAGCTGCAAGCACACAATTGAATAGATGCCTGCGCAGGCCCAAGCATGTCCTGGAATGACAGTGCCTTTTTGAGCAAAGTAAGGCCCATGAAAGCATGGTTTTCCAAGATTGAACTATAAGAAATCAAGAGCCTGTGCACAACCCTGACCTCAACCCTGCTGAACACCTACTTGTATGTGCTGAACTGTTGGGACGCCAACTGTACCTCAAGCCTCCTCGCCTGCAGTGTCTAACCTCACAATTGCTATTGTGGGTGAATGGGCGAGTGGCCCCTTAGCCATACTCCAAAACCTAATGGAAAGCCTTCATAGAACAGAAGTTATTATAACAGCAAAGCTGACCAAACTTGGAACAACGTATTCAAGAAGCACGTGTGTGATGGTAAAGTGCCCACAAACCCCTGGCTTTATAGTGTACTGTATATTATAACAGCTATATATATATATATATATATATATATATATATATATATGGTCATGTCCTCACCAGTTTTTTTTTTATTCTATGACTAGAAGTTTACAACACAAAAGAAAAACATTATGCCACTATACAGAGAAATTGCAATGTACAAAGGCAAAGCACAGACGTGAAGTAAACATCTTTTTACAGAAAACTTCACCATAAATTATACATTTTACTTTTTTGCAGATAAAATATTTCCAATGCATTTCTTATTGGTCTTAAATTCTATAAAGTGTCTGCCATACAAGCATAGAAGATTAAGTACATTCATATATAGCCAGAACTATTTCTAGGGTTGGTGTTATTGAAAATGAATCATCACGTTCTGATTAATCACATCTGATAAAAGCAGGTGTTGAAAGATGATTTACAAATAGATGGTTATCTAACTTGGCTTGTGTTAGCAATGCTTAGGCCAATTAAGTAACTAGGAGTAGTAGCAGTTTTTATATTACACTGCCATCGAGTGGTTGTTGGTAGCAGCAAGAACCAGTCACTTTCTACAATGCATACAAGAACAAAAGAACTGAATGTGATGATGTAGAGTAGGGAAAGGATCTGGACCTGGAATATAATAAGATGTGTGACAACATACAATAGTTCTGGGAATCTCCAGTGAAACCCTGCATATAAAAGCTCTGAGTAGTTCCAGGAGAATTAACATAATTACTGGAACAACAGCAAGAACGAAAGAGACGCGGTCGGCGCAGGATTGTGACCACAGCGTCTGTAGGAGGAAGAAATACATCCTGGGTGTGTCACCAGTCAGGGAAAAGGAACATGATTCACGGCACGATGTGGACTGAAGGAGGAGCTGAATTTGTCCAGTCATGTGCTCATCAGTAAACCGGGTTTCTGTTTCCATCTCTTGCAACAGAGGACCAAAACCATTATTTCAAATGAGCAATAGAAGGATAAGTACAAGCAGCCCATTTTAAACAAGTGTCTAAACAAACGATTAGAACTTTAACAATACCTCTTTTGTTTTGTGGAAACTCAAACTACTGTTCTACGTTGGTCTACAGGCCATCATATTTTCCAGACGAAAGCACTTGTTTTAATGATTTAAGGCTCACCATTTAAGACACAGGCAGACAACAACAAAGTCGTAAAATCAAACCGTACCAAAAAAAAAAAAGGAAACATGGGTAACAGTGAAGGCCTCGTAAATACAGATTCGCTTGATGATAACTGAGCAGGGTGACACCAGTTTGGGCCGAAATCTGTGGGGTGAGTCTGCCATGAAGACCTTCAGAAGAACATTCTATTATATATGATTTCAACTGAGTCATCGTGACAGTTTAATAGTAGTATAACACCTAATGTATAATTTTAACTGAATCATTTTACTGTGAGTGTCATGATGGCAAAACCAGTAAAATTGCTGACTCACAGCTCCAGGGTTCTTGGTTCAACATCCAAAGCAAGGGTGTTGGAGACAGATGAGCTCTTTTGAGTACTGTATTTCAGCAACTTCTGATCTTCTGGACTTTTACACTGAACAGTCTGTAGAGATTTGGAGCAAAAAGCCAGGTGCAACGAAACTGAACAGGTAAAAACTTGAACAAGACAAGGCAAAGTATTTCCATCTTCAACTGCCCAGTTTCGTAAATATGTTAACTAGTCTGATCATTTTCCTCCTATATTTCTAATCAACATGGTGGCCCCTCCTTTCTGAGTCACTGCTCACTACATTTTTATTTTTTTGGTTTCACACACCATTCTTTGTCAACTGAGTATTGGGCACAAAAATCCCAGGAAATCAGCATGTTTTAAGTATGAAAACCAGCTTGTCTTGTATCAACAACCATGCTACGGTGAAATCACTAATATCACTCGATCATTACTTATCACCTGTCATTCTCTATACCGTTTGTCCTATCCAGGTTGGGGAGCCTCAAACCTATCTCAGGGGGCTCAGGATGCTACGCAGGGTATACCCAGGACAAGGTGCCGATCCATCACAGGGCACACAAACACACACACTCTCACACACTATGGGCAATTTAGAAATGACAATTAGAATATTCTGCATGTTTTTGGACTGTGGGAGGAAACTGGAATACCCAGGAGAAACCCACTAAGCTCAGGGAGAACATGCAAATTCTGCAGATACAGACCGGCCCCCTGACACTGGGGCCAGGGGTAGCTCAGTGGTTAAGGCATTGGACTGCGGTTCGGAAGATCCCAGGTTCAAACCCCACGACCACCAAGTTGCCACTGTTGGGCCCTTGAGCAAGGCCCTTAACCCTCAACTGCTCAGATGTATAATGAGATAAAAATGTAAGTCGCTCTGGATAAGAGTGTCTGCCAAATGCCTAAATGTAAATAAGACGAAGATCTTTTCACCTTCACTAATATCACATTCTTCCCTATTATTTTGTTTGTTGGAAATATTAACTAAAGCTGCTGATCTGTATCTATCTGCATGTTTTCTATGTCTTGTGCTACTCATTCATTCATTCATTTTCTGTACCGCTTTATCCTTATATACAGGGTCGCGGGGGACCTGGAGCCTATCCCAGGAAACTTAGGGCACAAGGCGGGGTACACCCTGGACAGGGTGCCAATCCATCGCAGGGCACACACACATACTCACATACACACACTCATTCATGTCTTGTGCTACTGCTACATGTAATTTCCTGGAAATCGCATAAATATGGTGTTGTCCCTAAGAAAGTGATAAGTTTGGATACATAGAATCACTGACATCCTTCATAAATATAAGCAAAAATGTATATGAATGAGTATAATATGCAAGTCATATTTTAAAGCTTTTACATGGATAGTTTTAGATTTTATCTTGTACAGTACATTCTATTCTTATATAGAAGATTAACAGCGCACTGCAGTAATAATTATAATTTATCCGATTGTTCCTTTATCATTCTCCTACAGCTTCAGAAGCAATTTTGCTTGCACAGATTTCCCCCCGAAAAAGAGAACAGTTACCGATGTACTTTATCGCCACCATCTGGTGAGGTCTCTATTTCACATTAGAACGAAAAAGTAATGAATAAATACTATGCTTTTGTACTGGTTATTCCAACTGGACATACAATTATCCAGCACATTTTAGATCATTTAATTACTTAATGATAATGATTACAGCTCCATTATTATACATTTTCATCACTTCATTATTCTCATTTAAAACGATGCTCCTCAAGATGCATTCATGCATAAATTTTAATTAGGCTTTAACGCAATATAAATCAAACACTCAAAAATTAGATAATGAATGACCATTTAATGATCTGTAGAAGTGTTTCCAAACAACGTTTTTTAAGTCCTCACAGAGGAACAGAAACATACACTCACAAACAATGAAAAAAAAAAAATCACAGACAAAATTTTTAAGAGCTAATTCTTTCTCATTTTGGTATTTAGATTTCTTTTTTTATTTCCTTAGAAAAAAGTTTAAGTGCCTTCATTGTTTTCATGAGTCATCAATTTGCAGTTATAATGAAACTGCAATGTGAGACACATGGTTTAATTTATGCATCGCTTTACTCGTAGTTCTGTTTCTTCAGACTGTTTTGTTCTACAAAACAACATAACCCTGAAAAAGGTGAAAATAATATAAGGTGAAAATAAAATTACAACATACACAGAATAAATGAGTATTTACATATTGGCTCAGGGAGACAGGCAGCAGAAGAAATGGCGTGTGAGAACGTATTTGTACAGGTTTTTTTTTTTTTTTCAACAGATTTCTTTTCTTTTTTTTTTTTTACAAAAATTTTTTGACCACCTCAATGACTCTGGTCAACATTCAGAGGTTTATCCAATAATAGGTCGAACAGGATGCAAATTCATTTAAAAAAATTATATACGTTAAGGAGTCACATATTTGACAAAAAATTTTAACGGTGAAAATATATATAACACAACATAACAACAGAGATAAGACACCACAAATATATAAAATGAGTAATAGTGAAAGAAGAACTTCAAAAGATCCAGTGACAAGTACAAAGTATTAAAAATAAAATTTGGTATTTTTTTTTCCCCTTTAAAAAATTTGGCACTGAACTGATTTAAAAAACAATACAATTTGAATGATACTGATGAAATTTTGTTTTATAGTCAAGGGCAACTTCTTTTATAGACTTATAGTGCCTGCTCTAAAAGTATTTAACTATTTATAATATATACACAGTCCCACAAAACCCAAATTACCTCATGTTTTGAGCAGAAAGAGAATTATGTACATTCAATCCCCTATTGAGGCATTAGGTGTAAACTCTACAACTCACAATTACTCTCTCCCTTTGGGAAATATGAGTATACATTTAGAGCTGTTTCTTTTCTTCTTCTTCTTTTTTTTTTTTAATGCCATGGAATTTCTGACTGGAGACAGTAGATGCAATACATACAACAAATTTTTCATACAATATTTTCTAACAATTAAAAAAAAAAAGACTTTCTCTTTCCAGCTTTTTCCCTCCATTTTCAAACACACATGGCTGGTGAAAGAGCATCTAATTTGCACCACATTAATATTCAAATCTGTACAAAGTCCTTCGTATTTGTTTTCAATTTTTGTTAAAATTCCTTAACATAGTGCAATGATTGATCTGTTTCATCTTCATAAGAAGTTTTTAAAAATAATAAATCACAATCCTTATTTCAATGAAATAAAAATTAATTTGTTTCTCAGTCCGATGTTTTTAAAAGAGTTTATATAGGTGGTTAAAAAAAAAAATCATAGATAGAAAAAAAAAGCTATGAAAATTAAATGATCAGAAAATTGATCATTACAAAGCTCCATTTTCTACTGTGCACGCTTGACCTTGAGTTAAATGGATTGTGAAAGCACATAACACATAGGAGATTTGATGACAAAACCAAGAAGAATGAGTGCATGAGTAAATCCCACAGAGGACTAAATCCATTGAGGCTTTTTCAGAATGCTGTTCAGCTGGTGTTGGAATAATCCTTATTTGAGTAAACGTATTCTTTCTGGAAAGTCTTACACAGATGCAATAACAATCATGAGATGCGGTGAGATGTTGGAAATGCTCTTGAGAAGGTCTGGAGCAAGGTGAGACAAGTGGCTCTCAGAAAATTCACAAGGAGGAAAGATTTGGACAACATAGGCTGGCTGCAGGAGAGAAGGAAAACAATCCTCTCATTAGTATAGTATAAAATTAATTAGGTTGATATTTATATAAATACACTATACGCTATTGAATACTGTAATGTAATGTGTCTAAATGGGGAGCAAAAACTCCTAGCTGGCTATCTGTATAAAATATACTTGTTTAAGGCCTTGTACACACGGGCATTAAAATCGACCGTTTTTCTGCCGTTCGTAGTGTCCGGTGAGCGCGGATGAAGCGCAGAGGGTTTTCTACACATAGGAGTCAATGACGGTGTTCACACGGGCTTTGGTGACGTGCGTTTGTCCGGCTGCGCGTTTATACGGTGTTAAAAAAAAAACGTTGCATGCAGCTTTTTCTTGGCGTTCAAATCCCAACGAACGCAAGGAAACCGCGTCTAGTTCGTTTTCTCCGCGTCCATTTTACGCTTAGGAGGACCGGATATATCCCATGATCCTACATGCTATACATAGGGAAATGCGGAAAAAAGGCAAAAATAAAATGCTAAAAAAATTAAACTTGTGCGGAAATGTTCGCATTTCTTCATAAACCACAAAAAATTTCCTTTAATCCAACGTTGTGCAGTCAGAGGGTGAACCCAGTAGCGGCGGCGATTTTTTTCTCTCCCTACGTCGCCGTATTATTTAAAAAAAAAAAAGATATATTATATAAAAATATAATAATTTAATTAGAATTTTTAAAACAATAAGATTAATGTCTAATATAGCAAAATGGTCCATATTAAAAGGAGGCACCTCAAATAAAATGACAAGGGCTTTCATATCCAGTTCCCGACACACTGCCCCCCACAGGTTAAACACATAAACTACAATTTGGGCTTCAGGCTGTCATTAGACAGAGACAAACGAACGCCAGTGTAGAAGTCAATCAAGCGGCACTACAAAACAATAGGTTACTTGTGTAACCCCGGTTCTCTGATAGCATTAAGTGAGGTGTCTCACTATGGGATACGCACCTTCCGCGTATTCCTCAGAAGCCCTATTACATTACGCCAGCCCCAATTGGCTGGCAGATGTGACGTTGTGTCTTGGCGTGGCCTTCCCCCACACCCCCCCCGTATAAAGGGAGCAGCACAACGTCACTTCGCTATTCAAAACAAGCAACCTCTTCCTCGCTTCACACAGCAAGGAGGGTGATCTGGTGAGACACCTCACTTAATGCTATCAGAGAACCGGGGTTACGCAAGTAACCTATTGTTCTCTTTCAAGCATACGTTTCGGTGTCTCGCTATGGGATATGCTAACTCTCATATTGTCAGATAGCCTGTCTTGAAGATTGTAGCATTGTTAAAACCCACAAATTGTCCTCAGGATGTGATTCCCACACATTTTCTTAAGCAAGTTTTTCAAGTTATCGGCCCTGACTTGTTGTCTTTCATCAACAAAAGTCTGCAAACTGGGACCGTACCTGATTGTCTTAAACATGCCTTTGTTTTCCCTCACCTTAAAAAAATAATCTGGATCCTACGCTTATGAGTAATTTTCGTCCAATCTCAAAATTACCTTTTCTTTCGAAAATTTTAGAAAAAGTGGTCCTAGGTCAACTTCAGAGTTTTTTGAGTGAAAACAACTTACATGAAAAATTTCAGTCTGGTTTTAAAGCCCATCACAGTACTGAATCTGCACTTTTAAGAGTTATGAATGATGTAATGCTGACTACTGATTCTGGGCAGTCTGTGGCTTTAGTCCTGTTAGACCTTAGTTCAGCATTTGACTTGGTAGATCACAGTATTCTGTTATCACGTCTGGAGACATGTGTGGCCCTCCGAGGTACGGTGCTACAATGGTTCTGTTCATATTTAACTAATAAGAGCTACTCTGTATGCCTTGACTCCAATTTCTCTTCTGATATACTTTTAAGTTCTGGTGTCCCTCAGGGCTCTATTCTTGGTCCGATACTGTTTAACCTCTATATGCTCCCTTTGGGGACTATTTTATCTAGATATGATATATCTTATCATCTGTACGCTGACGACACACAAATATATTTGCCTTTAAAACGTGACAATAGGTTTGCCTTAAAGCCTATATTAGATTGCTTGGACGAATTAAAACTCTGGCTTGCTAGTAATTTCTTAAGTATTAATGAAAACAAGACTGAAATTATTATGTTTGGCTCAAATGATCATAGCATTCATGACCTCGATTTTGATACTTTGCTACCTTACAGTACCAATTGTGTTCGGAATCTGGGGGTTTTAATTGATAACAGCCTTAAAGGTGAAGTCTTGTTTTTACCATCTTCGTCTTTTAGCAAAGGTTAAGCCTTTTCTGTCTGTTAAGAATTTTGAAATTGTCATGCATGCTTTCGTAACGTCACGACTAGATTATTGTAATTCTTTGTATATTGGTGCCCCCAGAAATGTGTTGCACGATTGCAGTTGGTTCAGAATGCTGCAGCCCGGCTCCTTAAAGGGAGGCGTAAGTATGAGCATATTACACCAGTTTTGATTTCACTACATTGGTTACCGGTCAAATATAGAATTGAGTTTAAAGTTTTGTTATTTGTTTTTAAGTCCCTACGGAATCAGGCTCCACGGTATCTAGCCGATTTACTACATCTTTCCACACAGTCGAGATTACTCAGATCAAGTAATTCTGACATTCTCTATGTTCCTAGAACTAGACTAAAAAATAGAGGTGATCGCGCTTTTGCGGTAATTGGTCCTAGGTTATGGAATAGCCTTCCGATTTATATCAGGTCTGCTCAAACCCTGTCAGTTTTTAAATCTGCTTTGAAAACATACCTTTTCTCTAAGGCGTTCAATACTCCTTAACTTAAATTTCACTTTTATTATTTACAAAAATTACTATTTAAATGCTTTTATTTGTGTATTGTCTTTACTGCTTTTGTAAAGCACTTTGGTCGACACTAGTTGTTTTTAAATGTGCTATATAAATACACTTGTATTGTATTGTATTGAAGTCTTCTGCCAACCATAACCAACACATTCAGGGCTGAACGAGTTTAGCTTGTAGATTCTGTCCTTACGCTCAGTACTGCATGAGCTAAAGTCTGAGCTGTAACGTCCAGTTTATAAAATCTGGCAAATGTGTGCGGAGATGACCAGCTCGCCGCTTCACAGATATCCTGTAATGTGACTCCTTTAAATAGAGCCCATGAACTTGACATTCCCCTTGTTGAGTGCACGCGTAAGCCAGTTGGGGGTTCGAGACCCTTACTGGAATATGCCAACGAAATCGCCTCCACTATCCAATGCGATAAACGTTGCTTAGTGATCGGCTTCCCTGTACGAGGTTTCATCCAAGAAACGAACAGCTGATCGCTCTCCCTTAAACCTCTGGTTCGCTCTGTATAGATGCGTAAAGCGCGCACTGGGCACAGTGTATTTAACTTTTGCTGCTCTGATGATGCAAAAGCGCGTGGATGGAAGGCCCTCAGCTCGAGAGGGTTTATAGCATTAATGACTTTAGGCATGAATGCCGGGTTAGGTTTCATAACTCCTGCATCCCCAGACATGAACTGCAAGCATGCTGAATGCACAGAAAACGCATGAATCTCACTCACGCGCTTCGCTGAGAACAAAGCTATTAATAGTGCAGTCTTGAAAGTAGGGCTGGGCCGATAAACGATATCATATCGAATCGCGATTTATTTGATTTTAAAAACGATGAAAAGCTCTAGACATTTTTGCTCGATATGGATTAATCTAAGAGCCAATCACACAGCAGAACAACACGACAACAACCAATCAGCGTGCAGCTTGCGCGTGCCGTGCAGGTCAAAGTTAATTTCCTGCCGCACTTTGCGAAGCAAACTTGACACCAGGACGACAAAAAAAAAAAAAAAAAGTGGAAGCAGCGACGAAAGTGAATCTAACCTCGAGTTATTATCCAAGGATGTTGAAATTTTCTACAAAAAAGGTAGCACGAACTCCGTTATATGAACGCATCACCCACACAACCACATAGAGCATGAAAATGCGGGCCGATGCTACTCTGTCAACTAGCAGGGCTAGCAGTGGGGCTGTACCAAAGCAGATATCCCATCGTGTCGTCTTTCGTGACCATTACACCTTATGAAAGGTGTTCCAAAAGGAGCAAGGATATAACCAGGGCCGTTTCTAACTTTCTAGCGAAAGATATGATGCCCCTAAGCACACGAGGCTGAAGTTAGCTCCTTATTCGCAGCTTCCGGTTTGTTTGGCTCCTTATTGCGCAGCGTCTCATTCTGCGGCTGAAGTTTAGCTCCGTATTCGCCTCGTTACTAACGGGAGTGTTCACGCTGGCGAAAGCTGCGCAGTTTATCAATAAAACGTTATTTTGGTGGTTTAAACCATTCTGGCCAAGCAAATATGAACTATACAACACCTAGCAGGTACCCAACTATATAGTAAAAGTGAAATTGTCCTGGTCCAGATTGATAGCTGCATAATTCATTCCATTTTTGTTGTCATTGCATGCTTAAGCCATTATGTCAGTTTATTGGGGCCGTGTGAAATAGCCTTCATTTAACTCTGAATTGTGAGATAAACAGACAGCCCTAGTGTGTGTGGTCTAAATGTTGTTTCTCATTATTGTTTAAAAATATCAAAACATTAATATATCACCACAAGATACTTTTTATCATCACAAACAAGTTTTTTTTTTTTTAATAAAAATCTTTGCCTTGTAAAGATTCTGAGCATGTGCCTATAGTATCTTAATTTTTAAGGCCAAATCTGTCATCTGTTTTTGTTAATAAACTATACTTTAAAATGTAATTTAATGAACCCTTTAATTTTTGCTTCAGTTTAAGTTGTTCAACATTGATGTTCAATAAATAATCATAGATAGTGTGTGTCGCCTTCAATTAATCAATCAAGTAATGCACCCTTCATTCAAAAATCTCTCACTTGTGAGCATATTTACTGTACAAAACTTGTCAGTGAACTATGAGGGCAAAAAAAAATCGTTTATTAATCGAAATCGAGTTAAAATGTTCAATTAATCGAGATTTTGATTTTAGGCCAAATCGCCCAGCCCTACTTGAAAGACAGTGCCTTGAAATCAACCTTGTCTAGCGGTTCAAATGAGGACGTAGACAATGCATCAAGCACCAATCCCAAGTCCCATGATGGGGTAAGTGGTATTGAAACCGGTAGGGCGCGGCGCGCGCCCTTCATGAATCTGCATATCAATGGATGTTGCCCCACTGTTTTATTATCAAAACCAATGTGACACGCAGATATAGCAGCCAGAAACACTTTTATGGTTGAGAACGCTTTGCCTTTATCTATCATTTCCTGAAGAAATGAAAGAACCACTGCCACTGAACACTGAAAAGGAATCTCGTGTCTAGTTGCGCACCAGCGCTCAAACACATTCCATTTGCAATCGTAGAGAGACCTAGTTGATGCTGCTCTGGCATTCTGTATGGTTTTGATGACACTGTCAGGTAGGCCAGTCTTACTTAAATTGGACCACTCACAGGCCAGGCCCATAGTGCCAGTCGTTCCGGGTGAGGATGGAAGATCTCCCCCTCCTCTTGTGACAGACGGTCTCTGCGCTGCGGGAGAGACCACGGTTCGTCGTACAGCATATGTATAATCTCCGCAAGCCAATGTTTCCCCGGCCATCTCGGAGCTATTAGTATTAGTTATTAGCTATTAGCATATCTTTCTCCCTTACTCTGCAGAGTGTTGGTGATATCAGCGCTATTGGTGGGAACGCGTATAGAAGAGTGCGAGGCCACTCGTGTGCTAGCGCATCTATTCCCAGGGGCGCGCTCTGGTCCTTCAGGGAAAAGAACAGGTGACATTGGGCGTTGCCTTGGGACGCGAACAGATCCACTGTCGCTCTGCCGTATATGCTCCAGATCTGTTCGACCACTTCGCTGTTCAGTCTCCACTCACCATAGGGGGGATTTCCCCTGGACAGCAGATCTGCACCCCGATTCATCACACCCTGTACGTGTGTCGCTCTCATGGGTAGAAGGTTGACACTGCCCCATAAGATCAGTCTGCGTGCTAATGTGTGCAGCAGAAGTGATCTGAGGCCTCCCTGACGATTTATGTAAGCTACAACTTTGGTGTTGTCCGTTCTCACGAGAACATGATTTCCTCTCAGAAAAGGAAGAAAATGTTTTAGTGTCAGAAAGACAGCTAGCATTTCCAGATTTCCAGTTTATGTGAAGATTGGTCATATGCTGACCCCATCTCCCATTCACTATTCTGCCCTCGTGAATGCCCCCCAACCAGACAGCGACGCGTCTGTTGTTATTATCTTTCTGTGTCGAACTACACCCATGGCTACCCCCTGGATGAGGAAATTCGGGTGTCTCCACTGGCGCAGTGCTAGAACTGCCTCTGACGTCACTCTTACCCTTCTCCGTGAGTGACGTACTGGGTCCAGCCCCTGAGACGCTACCCAGCGTTGAAATTCCCTCATATGTAGTCTTCCTAAGGGGATAACTATCAGGGCTGAGGCCATCAGTCCTAATAATCTGAGGCACGTGCGAAAGGAAACCTTGTTTCCTCTCTGAAACTGGGTCATGCAGCAGGTGAATCTTTTCACCCTGTCTGCCGAGAGTCGCGCTCTGAACTTCACTGAGTCCAGCGCCAGTCCCAGATACGTTATGGATTGTGTGGGAATTAAAACACTCTTTTCTGTGTTTAATCTTAGCCCCAGTTTCTGTATATGCTCCATAAGTATAGCTGTGTGTTCTCTCGCTTCTTGCTCAGAGCGGGCTGTCACGAGCCAGTCGTCTATGTAAGTAGTGAGACGAATGCCTTTTTCCTTGAGCGGAGTCAGCGCCGCTTCCGTACATTTTATAAATACCCTGGGGCTGAGGGACAAGCCGAATGGTAGCACCAGATATTCGTAGACCACACCAAGGAAGGCAAATCTCAGAAACGTGAAAATATGCGTCCTTCAGATCGATTGATGTGAACCAATCTCCCTGGCGCACTATTTGCAGGAGTGTAGAATGAGTGAGCATTCTGAACTTGTATTTTCTTAAGTATACATTCAGCGCACGTAGATCTAGTATTGGGCGGAGGGCTTGAGTCCCTTTCTTCGGAACGAGAAAGTATCTCGAGTAAAAGCCGCTGTGGCTATCTTCGGGTGGAACCACTCTTATTGCCCTCTTGTTCAACAGAGAGGAAATCTCCTCCTGAAGGACATGCTTCAGCTTCCCCCGCACCTGGGAATGAATTATCCCCTTGAAATTTGGGGAGGGGAAACTGCCAATTGCAGTCTGTACCCGAATTGTATTGTCTTTAATACCCAGAGGGACTGCGTGCATCTTTGCCAGCGGCGTATCTGCAGTGTTCTGGCGCCATCGTGCGGCTGAATCGCGAACGGTTCCATGGTCTGTACTGCGCATGCGCGGGCACTTGAAAGAGTCTGTGTGCTCCATCACCTCTGTGAGAGCTCCCCGAGGCGATGTTATACTGTGTTCTATTGACATGTTTTGCAACATATTTTGGGGAGATATTTTTTGTGATATTTTTTGGGGGTACAGTGAAAACTTTATTGGGGTTTGAACATGAAAGGAGCTTGTGACACATTGATGTATGTACACCGCTGCACCGTTCATTTTCCTCTTCACTGTCTTGTCTCCCCTGGCCCCGCCGGGCTCTCCCCTCCACACAGAACAACTGCGGACTCTGAAACTCGTCCCTTGTAATTTTTGAGGGTCGGGAACTAGCGAACTGGGGGGCTGTTGGTTCCCTTCCCGAAGAAAGGCCCCGTCAAACAGCCTTCTTCCTCCTCCTCACTCCCTGAAGGTGGGGTTGAGGATAAGGATGAGGCTGAGACGCAGGCTGGGCCGTCTGAGCTGTCGCTGGCGGATAGTTCCTTCTCTGCCAAGGAGCTCTCTGCTCCACGGCCCCGCTTTGGCCAGCTGCATTCATGTTCGGCCTCTGCCGTTTGGGAATGCGATAACTGGGGGAGGGCGGGCTGTGACCTGTGCGAAGGTCTGTCGAAGTGGCGGGGGGGGGGGGGGGGAGTGGCAGCTGGCCTTCCTGGGCATGCAAAGCTGTAAAGCCTCGTCGTCCCTTTTCTTCTCCTCGCATCTCTTCTGCATCAGGGTTAGAGCCGAGCCGAAGATGCCGTCTGCCACCACTGGTGCGTCCAAAATGAACTCTTTTTCTCTGTCTGAGAGATTTGCTAGGTTGAGCCACCGTCCTCTCTCCTGGATGACCATTGTGGCCATTGCCTTACCCGCGGCTTTCACCGCGCACCTCTGAAGCCTCAGAGAGAGATCTGTCACTACACATATCTCTTCCCACTGTGTCTGACCTGGTGTGGTCGAGGCTTCGTCCTGCAGCTCCGCTTGGTATGCGGTCAGCAAGGAGGTCGCGTTTAGGGCTCTGACACAGAGAACGACTGCTTTATATGCACGCTCCGTCATGTTTGACTGGAAACGCTCCGCTTTCGATGGCAACGACGGATTTGTAGCCGCCGTGCGTCTCGGGAGCAGGTGCGCAGCCACTAACTGTTCCATGGGGGGCATCCGGAAAAGTCCTCCCTTTTCCATACCCTCCACGTCGAGTGCAGATCCCCCTTGCACTGGCACCTTACTGGTGAACGGTTTGTCCTTCCAGGTCACCGCGAGCTCCTCCAGGAGCTCTGGGAAGACTGGAAGGAGTTGCCGTGCCACCCGTTTTGCTTTCGGCAGCCTCTTGCCCTCATAGCGAGACTTTGCAGTCTCCGCTACTACGTTCGGCCACTGAATGTCTAGCTTCTCTGCGGCGCATTTGTACACATCCTGCAGGTCAACGCTAAGAAGCGGGGATGGTGCCCCGTCCATAGCTTCAGCGGTTCCCATCGCGGCAAGGGGTTGTGCTGAGTGTACGGGTGGGAGGAAGGGGGAGCCCTCGAAATCCTCCTCTTCCTCAGATAGGAGAAAGTCGAACTGACCCTCTTCCTCGAAGTCGAGCGCGCCTTCCTCCTCGTCAGTGCTGAGCACACTGGGCAGAGGGGCGAGCTGTTCACCCCAGGATAAGGCTGCCGTGGTGGGCAGCTCTACAGGGATGGATACCTGTGGAGTGGCAGCTGGAGTGGGGCTAGGTGAAAGGAGTGGGGCGAGGCCCGACAGGCTAGCTTGGCGCGCTAGCCTGCGACGAAGGCTCTTCGCAGTAAAGCGTGCGCAGTGTTCGCAGGAACCGGGGTTGTCGACCGCTAGTTGGGCATGTTTCAGCCCAAGACACGTCGAGCAGACCTGGTGTGAGTCTTTGCTCGAAATTTTGTTCCCACATAAGCAGAGTCGCACGTCTCCTCCTTCCCTAGCTTTAGCAGTCTGCATTGCTGCAGCCATAGTGATTTTAAAAGATAGGCTTCTGGTGTGAAGCGAGAAGAGGTTTTTGAAAAGCGAAGTGACGTTGTGCTGCTCCCTTTATACGGGAGGGGGGGGGGGGAGGCCACGGCAAGACACAACGTCACATCTGCCAGCCAATTGGGGCTGGCGTAATGTAATAGGGCTTCTGAGAAATACACGGAAGGGGCGTATCCCATAGTGAGACACCGAAACGTATGCTTGAAAGAGAACGCAACATAAACGTATAGGACGTTCAGAGCTCGTTCGTTTATCCAAAAATTTAACGCCCGTGTGAACAAGGCCTAAATGTTTTCTGTGTTCGACTGTTCTTCAGCTGCGTTTACCTGATTGGAGCCTGGGTTAGGAACATTGATAATCCCAGCAGCTTGTTTTGCCTGCAGGTACGTGATAAAGCAGGTTTTAAGAGCATGAGTCTGAATGAGGACGTCGTCTTGGTCCAAACCACAAGGTAGCGCCAACAGGAGGCAGTAATCATCCTCAAGCTAGAAATGGAACAGAAAATGTTACTGTCAGACTTGCAGCACTGCAGTGTTTAGCATTCTACACCATGTCTCTCATAACATAACAACCAAAGCCTGGATTTTGGTTTTAGGAAGTGCTGGATTTTGATTTCAGGAAGAGGGAAACCACAAAGATAAATGGGCATGTAAGCCTGATTTTGATAACTTTGCTCTAAAATCTCTGACTACATAATCTGCATGCCACTCTAGTTGCTAAAGGAAGCAAAGGTGCTTACTGTCATCCTCCTTGCAACTCCTTCAAGTTGGGAAGCTTCCAAACGCATTCTCTGGGCAATCCGAAGAGGGGGACCTCCTTCTGAAGGAGGCAGTGAACGGTGAGCCAGGAGATTATTACCAGAAACAAAGTGTAACTGCACTGCAGCACTATCATTCTTGAGTGCCAAATGACCTTGCCATACAATAGGATACTTCTGCTCAAAGAGAAAAGGAAAAAAAACACAAATAAACAAATATTTATATACATGCTCAACATCCAGAATTTCATGCTTCAAATAACTACACTACCACTCAAAAGTTTGGGATCACTTGCAAATTTCTGTTTTGGTTGAGAGATTTATTTTCTACATTCTACAATAATACTGGGGATTTCAAAACTATGAAATAACACATATGAAATCAGGTAATTATGTAACAATAACAACAACAACAACAACAACAACAACATGAAGACCTTCCCAGGAAGGCAAGACCAAAATTTACCTCAGCTGGAGGGGTAACGACCATGGAATGATCCCAAACTTTTGAGCAGTAATGTATTGCTAACATAATAAACCTACCTTTAACAGTTGAACCATATCAACCAATGGGGGTCCAGCATTGTCAGGTTTTCTGTTGAGTCTTATACTAGATGGTGCAGAAGGAAGTAATGAAATCAGCCCCGATGTAAGACTCTGTGGTCCCTTCTGTAGAGAGTGAGAGAGTTCCGATTTGGGTGTAATGCGAGTTGGAGAGGTGTATGCAGGAGAGGTGTTCTCGCCCTGCACCCGGTGTATACGAGACATATCCACTGAGCCTGGATGCCTAACATGCGGCATGGAAAGTGTTGTTTCCCTAAGTGGACCGATAGATGTGATATGTGCAGCTTTAGGTCGGTGGTCACCTTCCTGAGAACTCTGATACGGCAAAAAAAAAAACCATACAATTGTTTAGAAATAAAATCTGAATTTTGTGACGATTAACAGAACAACTAATTTCTATCACGTTATTACACTATGATTACTTACCTGAGATGATGCAATGCCATAATTAGCCACGTTAATCCCAATTACCGAGGAACTTGGTAATTTGGAATGGAAGCCATGCATTTCTCTATAAAACTCAGGCATGGAGCTAGGACTTCCAGGGTGAATCCGCTGTGTTCCTTGAGCAGAAATTACTGAACCAGGAGTATGCCCAATTACTCTATTCTCTGAATGAGGAGAATGAGTTTTCACATCCAATGCCTTTGGCGAGTCTCTCAGTGTCAGTGGTGGATTCTTAACAGAGGACAATTTTGAAGATGCCGAAGTTGTATGTGAGGGTGATGACAGTGAAAGAGGCTCTGGTGTTCGAGTCTTGTGAGCTTCAGAAACACGTGGGTGCTCTGTTAGCTGTTGGGGCATAAGTACACGCAAGTCTCTATTGTAATGATCCAGATGCAACCCCCCATGATGTATCCCTTTGTACTCCGGCTGCATTACCATGACATCTGAGTGTAACTGGGGCACAGATGTCCTACATGTTCCTTGATGGAAGTGTCGCACATCATTTTCATTTGCCCCACTGACCTGGCCAGCACTCGCATGTTGCTTTAACAATCTATCTCTCATTATTACTGGCTGGGGTGTAGTGGAGCGTTGTGGAGGCCCGGAGTTTGGGGAGGAGAGAGAATCTGTACGTACTCCATAGTTAATTCCAGATAAAGGAGGAGTATTCATTCTGACATTTCCTTGTGACAGTTGACCAACTGTGACTGATTGTGTGGCACTATGAGGGTGCATGATGACAGACTGCTCAGGATGATGTACGTTTATCACATAGTTAGGCCCGTTTGCCAAATCAACTGAGGTACAAGGTGGGCAAACTTTAGAAAATGGAGAGGCCAATGTCCTTGGACAATGTAACTCATGTTTTTGATGACAGACCAATCTATCATTAGGAGCAGCTGGACTTGAAATGTGACTTCCTGGCAAAGGGGAGGGGTGTGGACTTAAAACTGGGCTGTGACTAAAGGATTGTAGTTGTTTATCATCAGCTTTCACTGAAACAGATTCTACAACAGGTGCTTTTTTAATATGATGTTGCTGCAGCATAGACTGATTGTACCTCAAGACCTGATGACTGGGACTTAAGTGTTGAAAAGTTTTCAAAGGAGCACCGGGTGAACCAACATGAGAAGATGATTCAGATTTGTCAAAAACAGGGCTTTCCTTTTTAATGGAGGAAATAACAGGCTGGGCATTGAACCTCTGGTTGCTTAATATAGCACCTGTGTGTCCTGGAGCTGTGGTGGTCTGGGATGCTTTAGGAGTCGATGGCTGGGGTTGAATTTGCTCTTGTTTGACATGGGATTTTGAAACAGACTGTTGAAATTCAATATCAACTGCACTAGGAGGTGGGATTTGGCTTATTTTGGCTACAATACGCTGGGGACCCTCTGTCTTTTGACCTGAATAACTCAGTACCATCACGCCTTCTGAGGTGTTTACCCTCAAACCAGGACTTGATCCTGTGTTACTAGGTGTATTATCAGAAGGTCGTCCCATATCAGAATTTGAAAGCCCATGGTATCTATTTGTATTGGTATCATTCACACCAAAGCGATACTTGTGCTTGGGTTGTGACAGCGCAGAGCTGCGGTTGCTCAAAGATATATGAGGAGTATTGTCAAAATCAAAGGGCATTGGAATTCGACTAATGACAGAGGTAGCAGATGAAGAGATAACTGTATTGCCCAGTTTTTCCTTAAAGATATTCAAGGTTTCACTGGGTTGTGGAGGAGGTTGTTGTGGAGGCACTGTTTGAGGTGTAACTGGCGTTACAGGATTGGGTCTATCTACAAGTACTGAGGATTTTATAACAGGTAGACTTTCATTCTGTGACATTCTGGGGTCTGTTAATGATGTTGTAAGCAGTGTGCTTGGCACTGAACTGCTGTTTAAAGCAGACACATATTTTGGCTCCATTAAAATCTTCCGTAAGGTGCTAGAGCTGGGATCAACATCAGAGGCTTTTGTGTCAGGGGGAATTGCAGTATTTGCAGAGTGACCCCCTACTACAACAGTTGGAGCTGATGCAACTACAGCAACTTTGTGCATAAGTGGTAAAACCTTCTCTTCTGTCCTTGTCACCCAGTCTGGGGATGTATGAGGCACCTTAGCTAAATGAGTTGGTGTCACATTTAGGCAAGTTGAAAGTGGTGTAAGAACTGGTGCTATTCGTCCTGATGATGCATCTGATGACCTTAAATATGAAGGACTATTACTTGCAGAATGAAAGGCTGATTCTTGAGGTTCAGGCTGGTCTATAGCAGGTTGTTCTGCCTCCTTTGGAGTGTTTAATGTCACAACTGATGCAACGTCATGTTTACATGCTGCAGCCACAGTGACTACAGTAGCTGCTGCAACTGAAGAGGCTGTTTTTGGATTGGTAGTTTGCATGTCTTCAGGAATTGACTCTGGTAGTTTAACTGCTGACAATTCAGCTTCCAATTCTGTATGTGATATTACATCTGATTTTTTGTTGGCAGAAACTTTTCGACCTTTGGATTTCTTTGGTGTTTTAAGTCGAGGTCTTCCTCCCTTCTTGGGTATCTCAGATGGTGGACTTTCAGTAACATCTGTTGGTTGAGACGACTTTGAATCTGGAGCCAGATTACTACTTGTCCCAAAATCCTTTATGTTCTTCATTACCAAGTTTGTCTCTGGTTCTATGACTTCATTTGAAGCACGCAAGATAAGTGACTCTGATGTTGGAAGCAGTGATGTGTATGTAGGAGGAGTGTGAAATCCATCTCCATCGGCAGAAATATTCTCAGCAGTAATTGAATCAATTGCAGCAGCAAGCTCAGTTTCACTTGAAGGATTGGCCGGTTTTTCTACCTCAGTTTGATCCGACTCTGCTACAACAGGTGTCAGTACAACAGGAGGTTGAGAAGAAGGTTCCTTATATGGTGTTGGTTGTTCAACTGCTAGATTAGAAATTTTTTCCACTGCTCTCTCTAATTCCATCTGCTGGGCAAGGAACACTGCCTCTGGTTCAGCAGTAGGTTCCCCATCTGAAAGAACTTCTTCCCTTTTATCAGGGCTGAGATCATCTACATCTTTAGACTTAGATGTAGACTCTTCCTTCTCAGATAATTCTGCTTTGGCTTTCTTTGAAGGATCTTGACAGTGCTGACTATTCTCATCTCCAGAATACAGTGCATCATTAACTGCATCACCACTAAGATCAATGACAAGATTTTTAAGATTAACTGAATGAACAGTTTTAGTATTACGTGTCAATCTTGGTACCTTGACCTTTACATTTTTCTCAGACAACTGTAGTTTGTCCGCTGGATCCATTTCTGACTTTTTTGTCACTTTTTCCAGTGAGGAAGACTCATCTTTTGCTTTATCTTGAGACTTCAAGATTTCAGAACCATCATCTTCTGATGGTTTGTCTGTTTTTGTTGGTTTTCTGCTCTGTCCAGCTTTAACTATTGCCGGAACCTTTTGAGAGCGAGGTGAACGCCACCCCTCTGTAACTTTAGTAATTTCACCACCTTTTCCAGCCTCTTTGTTATGATTGTCATCGTCTTCAGATGTTTTCTGTTCCCCCTTCATTGAAGTAACATCATCCATTCTTTTACGTGTTTTTGGTGGACGGCCTCTCCTTGTGTTGGCTGGTGGAGTCAATACATCCTGCTGTACGGATTCTTTATCAACACGCTTGCGCATGGAACGTGAAGATTCTGCAAAATCTTTGCCTTGTTGTTGATGTGCTTCATCCTCATGTGGTGTGGCATAGACGGAACGAACATTCCGGCGCTGTCGTGTTCTACCATGGGGCACGCTTGGATCAGTGACCAGCTCCATATCTGTTGCATAAACAGGGGATTTGGAAGTAGTTTTAGAGTCAGTTATAGTTTTTGTTGCCTCTCCTCTTGGAGATGATGTCCTTTTCAGCTTTTCTCGGTCAATCCGTTCACTCTTTCGTATTGCTGGTTTCTCAATGCTGGCTGGTTGAGTTGGCAGCATAGGTGATAATGCTGAGGAGTTTGCTTTAGCTTTTTTATTCTTAGTTTGTTTTCGTGCTGGTTGTGTTGGTTCAACTTCAGGTTCAGAGACCACTAACTGCATCTCCAGAGATGACTCCACATTCTGGTCAGAATTACAATCAAGATATTCTATTTTCTCTTCAGACAGCTCTTCTTTAAGAGGCACTTGTGCATCTTTCATTTCAGATGGAATAAGAGAAAAACACTTTGCAGGATCAGACTCCGTATCCGAATTACTTAAGCAGGTAGGTTTTAGATCAACATTCTGCTCCACAGCCAAAGTGTTCACTGCATTTTCTGTTTGTTCACAATTGTCCCCTTCAGTGTGGTTCATCTTGGTCAAAGGCGGTGTGTTTTTGGCAAGAGCTGTTTTAATGTCATTAACTGCCTGGGACAGTTGATTGGAGACTATTTGAATATCTTCAAATTTCTCATCTATAACTGATATCTCTGTAATGGGAGAGGCTGGCTTATTCTGGTGCACATGCGTTTCTGTGGGGTTGAGTAGACATTCCGATAACGAAGGACTTACTGAGTTAAATCCAGTCCCAGCATCAGGTTCTTTGGGGGACAGATTTTTTTCTTGATCTAATGGAGCATTTTTCTCAACTGTCTCAGGCTCACTGTTTCTTTCAGAAAAGTGGGACTCATGGTATTTTTCTTTTTTTTGCTGTAGCTCCAAAAATCGGTTATGAAAAAGCACAATAGGCTCCTGCACAAGGTCTGCTCCTAGAGGCTCAACCGTTTCTACAGTGATCATAGCCTTCTCTTTACTGATTCCAATCTCAGGATCATTGTCTTTGCATTCAAGATGCCGAAGACGTCTTGAGTCCTGCTCAAAAATAGAGCTGTGCAGAAAACGAGAGGCAAATAGTTCTCCACTCTCTTGTTCTTCTCGCTTCGGGTCTTGTTTTTTGTCATCGAGCTTTCCTTCAATGTCAGACCGGATTTTCTTCTTTTTCATATACCAAGATGGAATAGGCCTTGGTGTCGGCTCAACTTTCTCTTTGTCCGTGCTGTTTCGAAAACTTGTGAACCGTGAATCATAGCGAAGGAAAGACCAATTATCTTCCCTTGACGATGAGAGAGATTTCGCCCGCTCTAGCAAGGCCTTTGTGTCTGGGGTTATTGTCTTATCCAGTGCAAATTCATAAAACTTGTTTTTTTCTAAGGAACCCGAGAGCTTGAGGTCCAAAACTTTTCCTTCGCATTCTCTTTTAAGGGAAGCGTCCATCTTTGGTGACATATGTGCGTCGTCACCATCATCATAATCATCGTCCGAGTCTGATCGAACCTCTCCAGGCTCCAGTTCAGGTACAAGGCGCTTTCTAATGCTCTCACGTTTCACAATGGTGCTGGGAAAGCTCATTTCTTTCATTTTACTTTCCCAACCCAGACCTTCATTATAAATCAGTGATTTCTTAGCCTTGAATAACTCGAAGTCTGTAACACTGTTGTGATTATTGCATTTAAATCCATCCCAATGTGAGTTGTTTTCTGGTTTGAGTTTGTCTTTTGCTTTGTTGGCATTCACATGTAATGAGTCAGCAGGTAAATCCTGATCAACTAAGCCAGAGGTAACATTCCTTTCAGAATCATCACTTAGTTGACCAGAATCTTGATAACTACACTCTTTATTAGTGATAAAATGATAATCAAATTCTTCTGACCCCTTTGATTTGAGAGGAGGTGAAACATCAGTAACATCCAGCACGGTTTTACCTAACACAATACTTTGATCATCTGTGTTTGAGTCTTTTAGCTGCTGCTGGAGACGTCGGCTTTGCTCCATTTGTTTCCTACAGCTTTGTGAGTGGTCTAGGTCGAAAAGTAACCTTTCTTCACTATTCAGTGCATCTATTTGTTCCATTGCAGAATGCCCTTTAAGGTCAATTAAGTGCTGTTCAATTTCTAAGTTTCTGTCTTCAGACACCTTAGGACTGAGGCACTGCAGGTTCTTTCCTCCAACCCCTGGCATCTTCTGATCAAGATCATTTATAGGAGCTGTTTCATCCTCTGACAGTTCTTTAAGTTGCAGATAAACATTGTGACCAAGTTTTTTGCTCATTTCTGGTTCCGGGTCTTCCCTTGTGGTGCTTAAAGTAACCAGACACTCTTTCCTATCAATTCTACTCTCTCGCTTAGACATCTCATGTTGAGCAAATTTCTTGTCCTCCTCTAGTCCCTTTAAGAAATTATGATTGCCCAGCCACTTCAGTCCTAATCGGCCTTCATCTTCATCCTGGGTAACTCTTCTCAGACGTTTAGCTCTTGTTGTTTCTTCCTCAAAGCGTCTCTTTCGTGCAGCCAAGCGATCAGCATCAGAATTGTTTTTTTCAAATACAGGCTCAGCTTTAAGGTATTTTCTGCCCTTGATTTTGCCTTCTTTGTCTATAATCTCTACTTGGCTAGCCAAACATTTATCTTTTGGAAGTTTTCCATGTTTAAGGACCTCTCTACTTTGTATTTCTACACGATGCAACATAGACTTGTGATCAGTCAAAGATGGTGGCGTTGGAGAACTGACATGATCACTGGTAGCCTTTATTCTTTGTTTCTCAATAATAGCATGGTCAATAAACTTTCCTTCCTTTTCCTTGACACGTGTCAAATGAACAACACAAGGTGGAAGATCTAGTTTTCCTTTTCCAGGTTCTTTTTCTTTGGCCAGAATTTTGCTACAGTTGTGCTGAGCTGTATCAGGGCTAGCCTCTCTGTCAGGTTCAAGGTCTGTCTCAGATGATGGAATACTAGGAGATGAAAGTTTTAACTTCCTTAATTTGTGCTTCTCAGTTCTGTCCTTTTCTCCTTTTTCCTTACGACCAGCCCGCCTTTCCTTTTCTCCCCCATTTCCACGATCTGCTTCAAAGAGGGCCCTTTCTTTCTCAAGCTTGTCAGTTTTACTGTAACGGTCCAAACAAATTCTGTCTGACTTTTCAAATCGTGGTGGAGAAATTGAGCTGCAACTACCACTTCTATCAGATGAACGACTATAAATAAGATGTTCAGAATCACTGACTAGGCGTTCAGATAGAACAGGGGAATCGGTCGGACTAGAAGGACGACGTGGAAGAGATGGACTTTGGTTGTGTTCAGCTGTCCGTCGACTATGATCACGTTCCCTGTCTGTTTCGAAGCGTTCTCTGTCTCTATTGCGTTCTCGCTGCATGTAGCTATATTTTCTTATGTCTTGCTCATAAGCATCTCGGTAGTCCCTGAATTCACAAGGCTCATCATAATATCTTGGGTCATAGTAGTCCGCAGTGTAGGGATCCCATTCAGTATAAAATTCTCGACTTCTGGCAGAATATTTGCGACGCAGCTCTTCTGCGTATGTTCCAGGTGTTCTTACATTTTCGTAGCATGTTCGTTCAGTGGAGAATTCATGATAGATTGGCCTCCGTTCATCTCTGCAAAAAGGAAAAAACTGTGGTGTTAAATGTTTTTTTTGTTTTTTTTTTAGTATAATGACCTAACATGAAAGTTTAAAAAATAAACGATGTAGCAATTTGAACTAACCGACGGTCAGAAAGGATATCGTAAAAATCTCTGATGTCCTGGCCGGAAGCCTGCATTGAACGGTAAAAAGCCATCTGACTCTCATGGTTGGCAAAGTCAACCTAAAAGAAGAATAGGAATTGGTAAAAATACTAAAACTGCAAATGAAAAAGACATTAAATATAAGTTAACTGTATAGACATGTTATAACCAAATTTGTTTGTGCACCTTAATTTTGTTACCACCAATCTTCCAACCCTTGGTTTCCTTTACCGCAGCCTGTGCACATTCAATATTGTTATAAAGCACTAGAGCCATTCCCTTCAGTCTGTCAAATACAACCTAGTGAAGCCAAGAAATAAAGAATGAGAAATAGGACCCACTTAGGAAAATCTGGAGAGATTAAACTGAGATTATTCTTAAGAAGAATGAACACCTTAACAACATGTCCGTAACGACAAAAATGTCTTGTAAGGTACTGTTCTGTAATGTTGGAAGCCAGGCCATCCAACCAAACACATGTAGTAGGCATACTTTTCCCAAATCCTAACTGTAAAACAAAAAACAACAACAATTGTTATTAATTTTTAGATGTCTCATGTAAACACAAAGATGAGGCTGCTGTACTATCAATCCAATCATCACCACATTTCTATGATAAAAAAAAACAACGTATAGACTTAGAGACTTGTGTTATATACCTACGTCATATAAACAATGACACACCAATGTTAGGTGAGTGGATTCAACTTGACCAACTATAGAGATTACAACTATAGAGAGCAACAACAACAACAACAGATCTCTTAAATATTTTTCCAGAATTAATAATAAGGTACAGATTCTCACCTTTAGCCTATTACTTCCAAGGTACTCTCCATCCATTTTCTTTATTGCTTTGCAGACACTAGCGATGTCACAGTATTGCAGAAAGGCATACTGGGGGGCACCATTTACCTTCTTTATATCAATATCCTGCAGAGGATGGATGAGGCAACCATGTATCACAAAAATCATAAGTATTTCAGTTTCAGTTAACTCAACAAATCATCTAAAACATTTGCCAATGTTCTAAACATTGTGACAACATTAGTATCTAAAATGACTTTGATGAAATGACATCAGATCAATGTTGACTACATGACAATAGGATAACAAATACTCATAACACAGTGTTGCAAAACGACATTAAAACATTATTAATACCAAACTTATGGCTTGAGTGGGATTCAAACTCTAGTCAATGTGACAAGAGTGCTGTGCGCTTACCACAGGACCATGAAAGAACACACTTTTGAGGCTATTAATGCGCTTATATAATAAACACAGTGCAAGCATAGTACAGTACAAAAGAAAAAAACATTATACTGTATATACATGCACTGTGTGTGGGAAGCTGTTGGGTCTGTCCGAATCTCTGATCATAATTCTAAACTCGGTTAGAAACTTAAGGGATCATGGATATGGTTTTGATATATGGATATATGAAGATTTTGGTTATATCGCCCCTATCAGCAAATTTAGCTTTTTTGAGGTTATATTATAAAATAACACATTTTACAAAATAAAACATCAAGCACATTTGGCAAAGGGGATATTTTAGTATTTTCCCGTGTGAATATACACACAAAAATATGAGGGAAAAAAAATCCCCTCTCTTTTTCCCTTTTTTTTGTACAAATGTGGCATTCCGATTTTCATTGCTGATCTAAAAAAAAAAAAAAAAAAAGGTTCATAAATGAAATAAATAAATTAGTAGGAATTCGATAAAGGCATTTCTCCAGCTGGGAGCTCAGTTCATCCAATGAGTCGGCATTTTTGCTTTGCCTACAGCAGACTGGAGGGAACCGCAGCCTGTCACAGCTAAAAGCAAAGAACTGCCAATGCTCTGATGTTCACTATAAAAAGAACACTAAACTCTCTTTTTACTCCCACCCTCCCAAGGAGTAAAGAAATTATCTTTTATTTTCAGTGGAAATATTCTAATAGCTATCCCCACAGCTTTAGTGGAAGTTTAAATGTGGATCTATTCCAACTGTCTGTGACTCGACTTCAGATCTTGATGCTGTAAGAGTTGCTATTTATAGAGTTTAGCAATTGGTTTGTTGAATTTCGCTAAACTGGGAGGCAAATTTTACTACCAGAAGCTTATATTGCATGACAAAGCAGGATAAATCTTCACGCTAGTCAGAGAAAGTGTGTGAATTTGAATGCCTTCTCAATCCTAACCTGGTTATTTATAAAAGTTAAAATGCTCACTTTAATGAAAAACATGTTCCAGACATTTTATACCCAGAAGGGAATAAAACTTTGCCTTACAGAACTCAAACTTCTGTTACCATAATCCTAGCATGCCAGCTAACTAGTTTGCTAATACAGCTAACCTTAAAATGTGACAGGAGATTAGGCTCAATTTTTAGTTGTTTTATAAACATGTTTATGTTTATATCATTAAACAATTTAAAAAGAGATGTTTCAGAAATGTGGGAAATGCCTTAAATCGAATGAGAAATGTCCAAAAGTGAGCCATGTCTTAAACCAGGGGTGCCCAACCAGTCGATCGCGGTCGACCGGTCGATCGCAGACTGCTTTCCAGTCGATCGCGAGAGTAAACTGCCTTCTGGTTTGTCCTTTCTCTTTCTTCACTGTTTCCACACCTCAAACCTCAAATAAAACAATAACCTTTATAGACATAGTATTTCTTGAGTAAAGAAACGCTGTACTTATTTTACAGTTCTTTATTTTCCCTTCCAAGGTCACTGATTACGTTCGGCTCTGCGCTGAAAATTGAAACCGACGGAATTAGTGGCTGAATTTGAAATCGCATACTAACATACTACTCATACTATTTCATATAAATATATGGCAGAAATAGAAATAGCGAGAGTAGAATGCTAGTACGCTAATCTGAATTTAGCCAGGGTTTTAGCTATAGGCACGTTACTAGTAGGGACTCAGTGTTTAAGTAGAGATGTTGAGAGAGCTGCAACTTCAGCAAAGTCAAAGGCAAGGATGGCAGACGCAAAAAATAAAAAAAAGAAGGGCAATTTGGAGCGCCATTTCAAAACCGTGCACAAAAGCTAAGATGCAGATTTCCCGGCTAAATCAGCTCTACGCACCCGAAAAGTCCAGGAATTGAAGAGGCAGTTAGCAGCACAGCAGTCCATTTTCACCAGGCCAAACACCAAGGGTAAGGCTGCAGCTATAGCATCTTATCGCGTCAGTCACGTTCTTGCAAAACACAAGGAGTCTTTCAAGGATGGCAAAGTTGTGAAAGAAGCATTTGTCGCGGCTGCAGACGTACTATTTGGTGACTTCAAGAATAAAAGTGATATCATAGCTGCCGTTAAGGACGCGCAATTATCCAGTGGCACTGTGACACGGCGACGTGAGGGAATGTGAAGGATGTCGAGGTGCAGTTAAGGAAGGATATTGAACAGTGTGAATGTTTTTCTCTTCAATTTGATGAGTCGACTGATGTTGTGGATGTGGCAAACTGTGTGTTTTCATTAGAATGGTTTTTGGAGACATGGGTGCAAAAGAAGAGCTAGGGTTAATAACTTTATTGTCACTACAATTAGACTATGTTTTATTATATATGGATTAGGGCTACTTTCTGTTTGTTTTGTGCACGTTAAATATGTAAATATGCTATGAATAGCAGCTGGCTTTCTGTTTGAACTGGTAGATCTCGGCACACTGACAAATTAAAAAGTAGATCTTTGTTCAAAAAAGGTTGGCCACCCCTGTCTTAAACAGTTGGGGGAAAAAAAAGTGGTATTTTGTTCCCCACCAATTTCAGGGAAGTTTCATTCCTGCGTTGTGACTGACATTTCCCCAAAGGCTCACAGTAGCTCATTTGCATTTAAAAAATATTGACACTGAAACAGATTATTTGGAACATAAGTACAAAAGTACAGGGATGGCAGGGTTGTATTTTAGCTGGACACATTTTGCAGACTCCAAAGTTTTCTGTTAATTTGTTAAAAAAGTTAAAAGATTCAACTTACGACAATGTCCCCAAAGCGCTGAAAAATGTTGAGCAGGTCATGGTAGCTTGTGGTCTTCTCTAAGTTTCCAATGAACAGTGTTCGTGTAGCTTTGGGATGAAATTCATCTATCCGTTCATCAAGTGGCCGGAACTCATTTTCACTTTCAGTCTCTACATGCAAAAACAGAGACATACAGTGTCATTAGCCCAAATGCTGCAATCTGTTACATATGATAAAGTTGTATTCATTTTGTAAAATGATGTAAAGAACAATATGTCAATGTTTGTAAAATATTTCAGTTGTACACGGTCATCCAGTACTGCGCAAAAGTCTTGAGCCACCCCTCATTTCTTCATATTTTGGTTCCAAAGAGTCAGACTTTCTTGTATTTTAATTTTGAGATTAGTTTTGAGGAAAAAGTTCCCCATGCTTCCTAAAGGACTTTTTGTCTCTCCTTTTCAGTCAAGTCCCTGTACCTGACAAGTTTCAGAGGAATGTTTGTCAAGCAATGACCTATAAATCATTCAAGTGTAAAAAACAAACAAACCAACAAACATATAACTTAACAATCACTTTATAAATTGTATCTTTAATTACTTTGTAGTCTGTCACAGAAAAAACATTTGTTCCCATTTCTTTAATTTAATATACATCATTCAATTTAATTTAATATGAAGAAATGAGGGGTGGCTCAAGACTTTTGCACAGTATTGTCTATTACTGGTTTGTAATATAAAAATTACATAGCACTGGGCATGATTTGTTTTGTTGCCAAGACAATGCAGTTTAATAAAATATTATATTGAAATATTAAAACCTTATTTTTTTTTGCCTGTATACGTTTAACGTGCTTTGTTAAATTATCTTTATTATTCCTCAATGTGAAAAAACAAACAAAGAAACAAAAAAAAAACCTCACCAGGGCCAGTCCAAGCAGTAACATCTATTTGCATCCCAAAAAAGAGCTTTCCCTTTGATGCACTTAGAGCTTTTTCCTGGTCCTCTTGCTGACGAAAAAAGACAAGTCCATATCTTTCTTCTGAGGCACCATGAATCTGAACTGATGTCACTTTTCCATGCTTTTTAAATTCATGGAAAAGACCATCTTTCAGACTTGTATCTGGAATTTGATAAAACAAAAATATATTACATTTAAAATTAAAAGTTGTCAAGTTGTCAAAAGCGTTTAACTTCAGCGACATGATCACAAAATCATTTTAAAAGTTTACCTGTTGAACGCACAGGAAGGTTCTGCACTTTGATACCAAAACTCTTGCGCGGCTCATCTTTATCCAGTGGAGGCAGAGGTTGAGAGGAAGGAGCTGGTACAGCAGCTGACTGAACAGATCGAGCTGGAGACTCGTCACTGGAGCTGCTACTGGATTCACTATTTTAAAGCAAAAAAAAAAAAAAAGTATGTATTCAGTGTAATTGTTCAACATTTGAACTTTATGTCAAACTTAAACTTAAATTATTGAAAAAGCTTCAGGAGATTGAAACAACAGAACACATTAATCCTTATTTTGCAATCGTTCTCATTTTCATTAATTGATTTTTCTTTAGTTTTCTTTTGACATAATCTTCAGCATATTCATTCCTTCAAAATGTGCAAGACTATTATCACAATGTGCTATAGAAGCAGCTTAACATGTTTAAAAATCATAGTAATAAAATAATATTTCGGTGGTTTAATACAGCGTGGAAGGTTAATCCAGTTTTTATTTTGGCAAGATAAAAGAAAAAGTAACGTCTATTTTTAGGGTATTGATTTGGTAGCACTTGCATACCACCTTTGTTTTGATTTTGTTTTTGATTTTGTTGCAACATGCTACACAGCTACCTTGGGTGAGTGCTGTATATTTACAGGTAAGAAGTTTGTTTATTAGTTTGTTTATTACTGACGCTGTGCACAATCATGCTGATTTAACATTCTGTAAATGGGGAAAACTTGCATTTGGAAATCACAAGTTGACTTCTGTTATGGTGTTATTTTACAGTACTGTATAAAGTCTTATGCACTGTAACAAATTGCTGTATTTTTTACAGCAAAATTATACAGAAACTTACCGTTTTGCCATTTTACAATTTAATGCTGTAATTTGCAATGCATTATGGGTTATACAGGGTTTTACAAGTGTTAACTGTATATTTCACTGTTAGCTGTAATTAATTTACAGGTAGGAGGTGCTTTCACTGTATCTTAAATATTTTTACAAGAATTTCCTGTGCTGTTGCATTATGGTATTGCGCGGGCTGATATGGTTTGAAATCTGGTGGACTGAAGGACAGCGACAACAGCTGAAGAAGTTCAATTAAATTTACTTCCATAAGTATTAATTATTTCTTTTAATGTAAAATAATTCATATATATGGGGAATATCCTGATAAAACTTATATAACGTTATATAAGTTTTATCAGGATATTCCCTCTACACGTTATATTTAGCTACTTTGTAAAGGGATGTTTAGTTAACTTTCTTTATCTGTTGCTTCAGGCGATGCCATTTCAGAAAGCAGCCTAAACTAAAAGGTAAATTGTTATCGCCATGTTAATGTTGATATATGCTGCAGTTTGTTAGCTTTATTTGCCTTTATATTCTAGAGAGTATTTGTAGTTTGGCAGGCACAGCATTGCTATGGAAGTGCCTGTGAGACAAAATTAACGTTACATGAAGTGCTCCGTTGTCTTTGCTGTTGAAAAATTTAAATATTAACATCGTTGGATAAGTTTCTCTGAAACCTGGAGTATATTTTGTAAAGGAATATGTCGTTAATTTCTTTTTTTTTATTAATTGTTTTGTCAGGCAAGCTGAAACATAACGGAGCTAAAAGGTAAAAACGTAATGTCATGCCGATGAATGCTGCTTTTTGTTGCCAATTTATTCACCTTGCTCTCAATAGAGTATTTTTGAAATAATTGCCTATAAACAGACACAACAGACTGAAATGCTGACCATTTTTATTTTTAGGCAAACAGTCCCTTTAACTTTTATTTAACTATTGCTTTATGCTTTAATTTTGAGTTGTTTGTAGTTGTTTTCTATGTTTTTCTGTAGTTGAAAAAGTAAAATGATGTTACCAGTGACAGTGCTGAAGTGTTGTCAGGTGTCAGCGTTAATAAACAGGGCCCGGTTTCTCGAAAGCTTCTTATCGCTAAGTAGTTCTTAAGTTGTACCTTAACCTCTCTCTTAACGTTATGGCGCATTTCCCGAAACGTTCTTACGCTAAGTATCTCTTAGCTAAGTCACACGTTTGTAAGGTTGGTCTGGACCAACCTTAACTCATTCTTAGCGTAGTTTCAGCTCAAGACGCTAGTCGCCGCCACTGAGCAGCAGTCTTTATAAATCAGCGGTGTATGCAAACACATTATGGCACGTTATCAAAGTCGTATTAATGATGGAATATACTGTAGACCTGTTTAAGAATTTTATTTTATTTGATATCAGAACTAATAGAGTGACTTTTAATTAGCCTATTTCATAATGTGACTAATGCATTAAAATTGCCAATCACAATTAATATTAAACAGGTGGCGAACAATTTGGCAGCGATACAGCGTGGTGTTGTGTTAAACTGAAGACGGCGCCGTCCGTGGAGCCGTGTGGGTCATGTACATTTATCCTTTAGACAAAACTTCAGCCCTTTTCATATTTTCCCCGGGGTCGTTATTTAAAAATATTTAGATAGAAGTTTTGCCTTCCAAGGCAACAGATTATGGAGCTTCTTGACTTGCTCAGACCTGCGCGTGCCAGACCAACGCGTCGTACTTACACTGCGCTATACAACTGCGCTATACAACCCCAACAACTGACACTTCACATTGTTTCTGAAGCTGGTGAAGAGTGTTATCAGCTGTTTGTCCATCAACTATGATTGTATACACGGTTCGTTTCACGGCCACATGTTACATGAAAATATTAGCGATATTAATTAATTAATTAATTAATATTAATTTATATATTTGTCTATTATGGCATGTTATTGTTAAGTTAACCCATGTCGAAATAAACGCTATTAAAAGAATTTAGTGCAATGTTTAATTTGCATAGAAAGTGCCGTCTTTCTTAACGCTGTCATGAAAAAGGAGTCAAAAATCGATTCCTGAGCAACCGATGTCCGCTAATTCAGGACCTTCACTGTAGACAGCGCCTTGTAACATCGGACGTAAGAGGCAGCGACTTAAGAAGACTCCTAAGAGACAGTTCGAGAAATACACTTAGAAAAGTCATCACTTAACGTAAGATATATCTTAAGAGTCTACTTAGCGCGCGAATAGTATGCGTTATCGAGAAACCGGGCCCAGTTTACTTACAACAGTTTTGAATTTGAGTGATTATTTTTCATAATCTTTGTTTTACAAGTAAAAATGTTACAGCTACATCTTGGCTTCTTTTGAATTCACAGGATTTTATTGGCAACTTTTGTTGCCAGGTAAGTACTGTAATTTAGCGTAATTACAAAAAAAACCTGTAATGCCTTTTTACAAGTTTAATTTTATAATCCTGTAAAAAAAATAATAAAATACTGTATTCTGCAAACATCAATTTATTGTAAATTGCTATGCAGTATTATACTGTAATCCATTTTACAGCAATTAACGGCTATTTTACAGGATTTTATTTTTATGGCAACTTTTTTGCCAGTAAATTATTGTAAATTCTACAGTATGTTCTTTACAGTATGCAAATAAATGCTACAGCCAAAATGCCCTCAAAAAAACAAAAAACATATAAAGTTCCGTAAATAATAATGAAACAATGAAACAAAGTCAGTACTTGGTATGAGAACGATTTAACATTTCAGGTTTCAGTTTCAGGTACAACTTGTGTAGTCTTATAAAGAAATTAACACACCAGTCAAAGTTTTGGACACAAGTTTGGATTTTTTTCCTACAATTTCCTGTAAATTATATTTCCTGTAATTACATAGCAACAGCAACAACAGTCAGTTGTTATTTTAAGACACAAATGACAGCTGTTCTGGAATAGTTGCAAGAACAGTATTATCAAGTGTGTTCGCAAAAAACCCATCAAGTACCATGATGAAACTGGCCTCATGAAGAAAATCCCAGGAAAGTAAGACCAAAGCTTACTTCTCCTGCAGCGCAATACGTTAGGAGCCTCAGAAATCACCAATTAATGGAAACTCAGATTAGAGATGTTATGAAGGCATTACAGAGCATAAAAGTAGCACAGCTCTCAACATCTCAACTGTTCAAAAGATATTAATGCAAAGAGGTTGATGCCTTTGGCCCTGCTGTACTATGTGAAATAAAAATCAGGAAAGGTGTCACGCCACGTCAAGCCACTGCCAAAAGGTGCGTCCAAACTATATATTTGGTGGTATATTTATTTACATTTACTTTTAGTCTATATATTTACTGTACATTTATTCAAATAGTGCAAACAGTGTTTTAAATATCTCTTATTTACAAGAAACATTGTTTGCAATATTTTCTTTAAAACCCTTAACCCATTTACACAACTTTTTTATCATCATCAACAGTAATGAGTCAGTAGAAGAATAGTTGCTGAATACAGTGTTAGTGGTGTGAAATACAAAATGTGAAAACAAAAGGTGTTGTTTTTTCACACTTTCCCACAAAAAGACAAGTCACAGTAGAAAAGAAGAAAACTTTTCTTGTGTGTATAGGCAGCACTGTAAACTACAAGACAATTTAAAGAATTTGTGTAATTCCATCTATTTTTTCATATATAGATTAAGACAAGTTATGCTTCTGGTTTGCAATGGCATTGTTACTTAATTTCAGGTATTGATATGTTTCAATTGGTTTGTTACTGTATGCTTTTGTCATAACGTACCAACTATTAGACTACTGTATGGATATTGTTCTTAATGGTCTGGCAACCCCAAGAAATGTATGAGGCACCTACACTACCTTCTGTGTCAATCAGTCTTTAAAATAACAAGAATCACAGATCTATCAGCTCTTGTCACCATCATATAGTGTGTTGATGAAGATCATATTGTAATGTATAATGTATTGTCTGAAATTATGTGCAGCAGTTTCAGCTCTGTACATGTGGCTGAATTTAAGATATTTTTTGATACTTAAATACTCACTAGACTTTCTGTAGTTGAGTGGAAAAAGTTATGGTGATCAATTTCATTTGTTAATAAAATACAGTACCTGGAAAACATTTTGATGAGATTAGCTATATCATAGTACTATGCTATGGCATAGTATTGCCCAGTTCTCTATACAGTGGGACCTTGGATTACGAGCATAAATCGTTCCGGAAGCGGGCTTGTATTTCAAAATGCGAATGTTTCGAATTCACCCGTAATAAATAATGAAGACACAAATTATTCGTTCCACAGCCCCAAAAATAAAATAAATACATAAAAATAATAAATACCAAATTATAAAGTAAAAAAAAACAAAAAACTGCACTTTACCTTTAAAAAAGTAAACATAAATCCTGACAGATAAGTGAAAGCAAGGAACATTGCTAATAAGTCTCGCGTGAGCTCACGCTAACAGAATCACTGCTGTAAAGTAAAAAAAACAAACAAACAAACAAATCAACCTGCACTTTACCTTTGAAAAGAATCGCGACAGAGCAGTGTTTCTGTGTAGAGCAGAGAATAGGGTTCGGTATCGTTTGGGTTTTTTTCGATACCGGTGCCAAATCGATACTTTGAAAACGGTACCGGTGCCAAAACGGTGCCTGAACCGATACTTTTAAGCCACAAAATTATAGTGGATGACTCAAGAATGAATTTTTATTGAACAAAAAATGTTATGCTTAAAATTGAACAATATATTAAAAGTTTAAAGTATATATGAATATATAAGCTTCAAATTTTAGCAATTCTTTTGCAGAAATTTCACCATATTTGCCTTTTCTGTCAAAATATGACTCCTTTCCTGACTTATTGCCCTGCACAGGACCTGTATAGCCTTCTTTACAATGGTAAATGGGGTCACTGTTGTAGTACTACTAGTACTAGCTGGAAAGCCATAATTATAAACAGAATCCATGTTACATTAGTTTTTTACAAATCGTTTGACTATTTGTTAGTATGAATGCAAGATTTGCATTTTGCTATTAACATTACATTATCCTACTACTGACCTGCGGACAGGCTGCTGACGTCATCATAACCGGTGACTCCTTTTTGCTACGGTTGGTGTGACTGGGACTGAGGGTCGTCCACACCGATAGTGCCAGCTGTTGTTCGCAAGCTGTCAAACACGGTGCCTCCCTCTGCTTTTAACTTTATTCCGTGTATTTATTCTGCTTTTAACTTTATTCCATCTGCCCTCGAATGTTTCATTAGATTTGACGTGTTTCCGCCTTTACACGCAACTGCTGTGAAACATTTGCTGCACGTCGCGGTGCCGGAATCCTTTCTTGTGAAATACAGACACACTTTCGACATTTAGTTTTAGGCATTTTAACGAGAGTTGTTTAATTTAGCAAGCTAAGCTATCGGTAGACTGCCTGCTGCCGTCAGAGCGAGTGTAACGTTAGTTACTGCATTCACCCGCATCTCGGATGGTCTCTCATTTCCGGATGATTTGTGCTTTTAATTTCTGAAATTTAATCTAATAAACGATTAATCTACAAAAATATATGAATCTAGAGAACAAATATTTCAATCGACAGTTCAGGCATTTAAGTGGCACCGAAATGAGGCACCGAAATTCGCGTTCTGTTTCGGTCCGGTACACACTGGTTCTATCGGTGTTCGGTACACAACCCTAGCAGAGAGTGTGTGTGCGTGTGTGTGTGTGAGAAGGGGCACGGTGTCAAATTACACGCAGAAAATCCATTGGCTCCGTTGTGATCACATAACGTTCGCCGTCAAAACAAGAAGCATGAGTGATACATGATACTCGGTACTCGTAAACCAAGACTGGTTCGTTTTTCAAGAATTTTTATTAAAAATCTTTGTTTGTCTTGCGGAACACTTGCAAACCGCGTTACTCGCAATCCGAGGTTCCACTGTATTAGGGATGGGAATCACCAGGGACCACCTGATACTATATTATCACAATACCTAGGTGCTGATTCAATTTGCATTGTAGTTCTATAAGTATGACAATTTTATAAATATTCAGATTCGATATTGAACTTTTTTTTTTTCAGATTTTGTTACAATTCTAAACAAACTTAGCAAATAATTCAATCCTACCACACAGTATGCTTTGCTGACTGACAATGTTTAAACAGTTTATAGTGCACCACCTGTAGGATTATAGAGGAACTGAAACATTTTACCAACTCAAATGCAAACATACATACATTGATACCTCGGAAGGTCTGGATGTTTGTCCGAATGATGTTTGGCTTGGTTTGATATGCTGTCACTCGTTACTAGACACACAACATTAAAACTCATACAAGTGCATACAAAGCACTGCTGCTGTGATTAGGAGCCAGCCTTTTTCGTCCACTGTATAGCCCAAATATCTCCATAATTCATCTTTGGCAACGAGTTTAGGTCTTGCTGAAGCTGCTGCCATGCATTTAAGTCTAGTCTCTGAACAAGATTAAAAAAAAAGTGGTCTGCTCTCTACACCACTGCTCTCAACTCACTTGACACTTGCTGTGTGTCATATTACAAACACTCAGTCCTGCTTCCTGCTACTTCACACACACACATACACACACACACACACACACACACACATAAACACACACACACACACACACACACATAAACACACACACACACACACACACACACATATTTACTGCAACATCACTCTTGTCAGCACTGTCCTTAAAGAGACAGATTCCTATGAGAAATCTAAAATAGCCATTGTTATAATAAAATATATTTATAAATAATAAATATATAATACATTGTTATAATAATTTCCTGAAAATGCTGATAACATCCAATTTACAAAAGTACCTGTCCTGGTTTACCATGCATCATTAGTGTAGCATTACAATCTTAAAATGCCCCTAAACTTATCAAATATTTGCATTTCATAAGGCATATGTGACTCCCACCTTACAGGCTATGCAAATGCTGCTAAGAAATTCATTTGCCTCGAAATCACAGCAAAGAGTTGCAAGCAGCAGAAACTGCGTGTACTGTCTGTTGTTATCTGGCCTGGTCCACTATTAGGATGTTACAAAATCTTGTAAGTAAAAGAAAAAGTTACTTATCCAACTATTATTCTAGTTGAGTGGACATAAATCAGGACGTTCAGGACATTTAGACTAGGCAGATCTGGCAGAGAAAGTAGATATTTGGTATGCGGATGAGATCAGGCGGTCAGATCTGATTTGCATTTCATGACAATTCACATTCAAAATTACAAGTGACTTTCATTTCATCTGACTCTAATTCAGATGCGTGTGTCTTCCTAAAACAAAAGCATGCATGTGCACATCGGTATATCTCTGCTCACACCATCTGGTTTAAAACACATTATGAGATTGTGCAACTGGTCATTAATTTCAAACAATGGATGCAAGTTTAGCTATGCTTGGGATTTTGCTCTGGACAACGGCAAGCAGTTAGGTAGCTGCTATTTCCATGACAAGAACTTTTTTGCACCCTGATTTTTTTTTTTTTGAGTAAATTTTTTTATTCGCTTAAATGCTCACTTACTCCATCAAACTCAAACCCACGTTGTGCTCAAACTACAGTATATTTCCTGTGCGAGTTCAATATCAATTGCTTTGCGACAATGTCAATTGTTAAAAGCGCTACACAAATAAATATCACAACATTTGCTGAAATCCATCCAATCATAAGCTTTTTTTTTTTTTTACATTCTGACAAACCTGTTTTTAGTTGACTCCTTTTAATGCATTATGTCTCCGCTCAATGGTAATAGGTGTGTCAAGCACCTATGCGGTTTGGCTCATGGTGAGATGTTGTGTTAGGCACCGCAAGCAAGTCCAAGTGGCCGACGTTCCGCAAAGATCGCCCCAAATTTTTTATTTTTTATTTTTCGTGCAGTAAGATTGGAAACGTAATCACTATGACAAAACTCGCAATGAATCGTGATGAACCGTACTTAAGGCCAACACGCAAAACCGCGTATGTGAGGTAGGGCTGTTACATTTTCATTGATTGTTGCATTTATCATGGCATAAATGTCTCTCACACACACATGCTAAAAACAAATACATACTATTGTCTGATCAGAGACAGGCACGTGCAGTTCTAATTGGACTATAACTTAGTATTAGATAATAAAACCTGCTGTGTTGATTCGAGACTATGAGAACAGAGTGAAAGATAGAGAGGAGTAAACTGGAAGTGTGTAAAGAGCAATAAACCCTTCGACACCAATAAATTCTACACTGTAAACTATGCATTTTATGTATGTATGTTACTAACTAACTACCTAACACTGTTATATTTAATTTATGCCGATTAATAATAAAACAAAAAATATGCTGATTAAAATATTAATAATAATCATAACAATAATAAAAACTAATATACTGGTGAAGTTCCGTAGTTGTCTGAATGTCCAAAATGCATAAGTGCTACTTAGTTATTTTTATGTATCACTGTTAATATTCTTCTTATGTTTAACAAGTTTTCATTTTATTTACATTTAAATAGGGACAGCTGACTTTTATTTTAATACAAGCAAGTTGGAAGTCTTGTGCAGACCAACCCTTTTTTTTTCTTTTGGAAGAGAATCGGGTGAGAGAATTGTGGTTTCAATTCCCATGGGGAAAAATCGGGATTCACATTTTGTCAAGGATCGTGCAACATATATACAGGTGCATCTCAATAAATTAGAATATCATAGAAAAGCTGATTTTTTTCAGGATTTCATTCCGAAAAGTGATATATTATAACCAGATGTCAATAGGCTGCACAATCATGAGGAAGACTGCTGATTGACAGTTGTCCAGAAGATGATCATTGACACCCTGCACAGGGAGGGTAAGATACAAAAGGTTGAATGGAAGGAAAAAATGTGGTACATACAGTAATCAACAGACATAACCACAGCCATGAGAGGATTGTGAAACATAGTACATTCAAGAATTTGGGGGAGATTCCCAAGGAGTGGACTGTAGCTGGAGTCAGTGCTTCAAGAGCCACAACGTCAGAGGCGTCTTACCTGGGCTAAGGACAAAAAGGACAGGACTGTTGCACAGTGGACCAAAGTTTCCTTTTCAAATGAAAGTAAATTTTGCATTTCATTTGGAAATCCAGGTCCCAGAGTCTGGAGAAAGAGAGAAGTGGCACAGAATCCATGTTGCTTGAGGTCCAACGTAAAAGTCAGTGGTGGTTTGGGGAGCCATGTCCTCTGCTGGTATATATTATATAGATTCATTACATACAGACTAATATATATTTCAAGTGTTCATTTATTTTAATGTTCATGATTATGGCTTACAGTTAATGAAAACCCAAAATTCAGCATCTCAGAAAATTAGAATTTTGTAAAAAGGTTCAATATTCATGGACTAATGGTGCCACACTCTAATCAGCTAATTAACTCAAAACACCTGCAAAGGTTTCCTGAGCCTTTCAATGGGATCTCAGTCTGGTTCAGTAGGCTACACACTGGCTCTAACACTACCTAACACTGTGTGTTTTATCAGGTCCATGGTCAGCGCAGCCGTCTACCACAATGTTTTAGAGCACTCTATGCTTCTCTTTGCTGACCAACTTTATGGTGATTTTCCAGCAAAACCTGGCACCTGCGCACATTGCCAAAAGTACTAATACCCGTTTTAAGGACCATATTAGATACTGTAGGCCAAAACATATATTTGCTGCAGAGTTGATTTAGAGCTACCAGCCTCAAAAATTACCAATCACCAAACTGGAGCCGTTATGAAGGCTTTATAGAGCATAAGTAGCAGACACATCTCAATATCAACTGTTCAAAAGAAAATTATTGCACATTTTGTATGCGTTCAGCATTGTTTTACAACGTAAAAAGAAATTAAAATAAGAAAAGGCAGTGGAACCTTGGATTATGAGCATAATTCGTTCCCAGAAGCGAGATCGTATTTCAAAACACTCGTAAATCAAAGCAAATTTTCACACACGAAATAATGGAAACACAAATTATTCATTCCGCAGGACAAAAAAATAAATACATAAAAATTATTAATACAAAATATAAAGTAAAAATAAAAAAATTAACCTGCACTTTACCTATAAAAAAAGAAGTAAATATAAATCCTGACAGATAAGTGTGTGTGTGTGTTTGTGTATGTGTATGAATCTAAAGTAGGAGGAGACTATTACTTTCAGCCCCCTCAGCCTGTTATTATGTGTGTGCGTTTTTCTGTGTGCGCACGTAATTTGACACACACACTAAAGAGGAGAGAGAGAGAGAGTGTGTGTGTGAGAACCGGCACAGTGTCAAATTACGCGCGCTCACACACATAACGCACACACACAATGACAGAGAAGGAGAAAATGGATTTTTAACCTCTAATGAGACTTTCCTTTGCTTTACGCGAGCGCACACGTGTATTATAAGAAACAGTGTTATAGTTAACAGTACACGCATACATGGATGTTGATTATACCAGTAAGAGATGCGCACTAAGACCCAGCAGGGGAGACGATTACCCACAATTGTGCCGCGCAAGAGAGAGAAAAACTGATGGCTCAGTTGTGATCAAGTGACACTCGGCATCAAAACAAGAAGCGCATGCATGATACATGATACTCGGTGCTCGTAAACCAAGACAATGCTCATTTGTCAAGTCAAAATGTATTAAAAATCTTTACTCATCTTGCGGAACACTCGTAAACTGTGTTACTCGCAATCCGTGGTTTAACTGTATTTCAATCTTTATTTATTTTTTTTATAAATTGAGAAAACACTCCAGAAACCTAATTTTACATTGCCACTGTGGAGTACTATTTGGACAATGATAAGGCTTTCAAAGAAGTCCACATTTATTACATTTTTTTGTAAAATAGGGTCAGTTCACGGCTTGGTTTCATTCTTCTTCAAACTGCTATGTAGACCTGATCTAAATAAAGGACGAAGCTTATGTAAATGAAACAGCCTATTGCTCATGAAATAAATAGAAGAGAAATAATCAAGGAATATTCCCTTTTGGTGCAGAATATTTAAAGGCTAGCCACACATTCTTTGAAGCCATTTAGGTTTCCCCAGACATACTACACCAAATGTAGTGTGTCTCAGCTATAATAGTAGTGTGTCTTAGCATTAATAATTAACTGGGAACAACAACCTTTCCTGGATATTCTGCTATACACACAGCTTTCTTTTGTCATCTCGGTTACATCTCTGCACTGCCCACAGGCCCTTCTCTCCCTCCCTCTCTCTCTCACACACACACACACACACACACACACACACACACACACACACACACACACTCAGTCAGTCAGGCAGAAGCAATGCTGACAGAGGCTGGGCTGTGGGAGTGGGCAGCAATCCAGCAGTAGCAAGAAATTTCCAGTTCTAGCTAGATCTCACGGGGGTGGGGGACTTCACACCCACACTGCCAAGTGGGCAAGAAAAGAAAAAAATCTTGCATCTTACAGGTGTCGAGGAAGATTCACAAAATCACTCGATGTCAGTCAAACCATAATAATAAATAAATAACCTCACGACTATGGAGTTCTATGCAAATACTGACACTGCATCTCATCAATATTACAAGAATAAAAAAATAAAAATAATAATAAATATATACAGTGGTGTGAAAAACTATTTGCCCCCCCTCCTGATTTCTTATTCTTTTGCATGTTTGTCACACAAAATGTTTCTGATCATCAAACACATTTAACTATTAGTCAAAGATAACACAAGTAAACACAAAATGCAGTTTTTAAATGAGGGGTTTTATTATTTAGGGAGAAAAAAAATCCAAACCTACATAGCCCTGTGTGAAAAAGTAATTGCCCCCTGAACCTAATAACTGGTTGGGCCACACTTAGCAGCAATAACTGCAATCAAGCGTTTGCGATAACTTGCAACGAGTCTTTTACAGCGCTCTGGAGGAATTTTGGCCCACTCATCTTTGCAGAATTGTTGTAATTCAGCTTTATTTGAGGGTTTTCTAGCATGAACCGCCTTTTTAAGGTCATGCCACAACATCTCAATAGGATTCAGGTCAGGACTTTGACTAGGCCACTCCAAAGTCTTCATTTTGTTTTTCTTCAGCCATTCAGAGGTGGATTTGCTGCTGTGTTTTGGGTCATTGTCCTGCTGCAGCACCCAAGATCGCTTCAGCTTGAGTTGACGAACAGATGGCCAGACATTCTCCTTCAGGATTTTTTGGTAGACAGTAGAATTCATGGTTCCATCTATCACAGCAAGCCTTCCAGGTCCTGAAGCAGCTGAACAACCCCAGACCATCACACTACCACCACCATATTTTACTGTTGGTATGATGTTCTTTTTCTGAAATTCTGTGTTACTTTTACGCCAGATGTAACGGGACACGCACCTTCCAAAAAGTTCAACTTTTGTCTCGTAGGTCCACAAGGTATTTTCCCAAAAGTCTTGGCAATCATTGAGATGTTTTTTAGCAAAATTGAGACGAGCCTTAATGTTCTTTTTGCTTAAAAGTGGTTTGCGCCTTTGAAATCTGCCATGCAGGCCGTTTTTGCCCAGTCTCTTTCTTATGGTGGAGTCGTGAACACTGACCTTAATTGAGGCAAGTGAGGCCTGCAGTTCTTTAGATGTTGTCCTGGGGTCTTTTGTGGCCTCTCGGATGAGTTGTCTCTGCGCTCTTGGGGTAATTTTGGTCGGCCGGCCACTCTTGGGAAGGTTCACCACTGTTCCATGTTTTTGCCATTTGTGGATAATGGCTCTCACTGTGGTTTGCTGGAGTCCCAAAGCTTTAGAAATGGCTTTATAACCTTTACCAGACAGATAGATCTCAATTACTTTTGTTCTCATTTGTTCCTGAATTTCTTTGGATCTTGGCATGATGTCTAGCTTTTGAGCTGCTTTTGGTCTACTTCTCTGTGTCAGGTAGCTCCTATTTAAGTGATTTCTTGATTGAAACAGGTGTGGCAGTAATCAGGCCTGGGGGTGACTACAGAAATTGAACTCAGGTGTGATAAACCACAGTTAGGTTATTTTTTAACAAGGGGGGCAATCACTTTTTCACACAGGGCCATGTAGATTTGGAGTTTTTTTTCTCTCTTAATAACGTAAACCTTCATTTAAAAACTGCATTTTGTGTTCAATTATGTTATCTTTGACTAATAGTTAACGGTTTTTGATGAGCAGAAACATTTAAGTGTGACAAACATGCAAAAGAATAAGAAATCAGGAAGGGGGCAAATAGTTTTTCACACCACTGTATATATATATATATATATATATATATATATATATATATACATATATATATATATATATATATATATATATATATATATATATATATACACTACTAAGACGTAAAATTAACTATTAATTAATGGCAATAGGATCGACAGGCCATTTTCACCACTGTGTGGCATCTCCCCTTCTTCTTACACTCAACAGACGTCTGGGGACCGAGGAGACCAGTTTCTCAAGTTTAGAAATAGGAATGCTCTCCCATTCTTTGTCGCACCTTCCTCTTTATGATGCGCCAAATGTTCTCTATAGGGGAAAGATCTGGACTGCAGACTGGCCATTTCAGTACCCGGATCCTTCTCCTACGCAGCCATGATGTTGTGATTGATGCAGAATGTGGTCTGGCATTATCTTGTTGAAAAATGCAGAGTCTTCCCTGAAAGAGATGACGTCTGGATGGGAGCATATGTTGTTCTAGAAGCTGAATATATTTTTCTGCATTGATGGTGCCTTTCCAGACATGCAAGCTGCCCATGCCACACGCACTCATGCAACCCCATACCATCAGAGATGCAGGCTTCTGAACTGAGCGTTGATAACAACTTGGGTTGTCCTTGTTCTCTTTGGTCCGGATGACATGGCGTCCCACATTTCCAACAAGAACTTCGAATCGTGACTCGTCTGACCACAGAACAGTCTTCCATTTTGCCACACTCCATTTTAAATGATCCCTGGCCCAATGAAAACGCCTGTGCTTGTGGATCTTGCTTAGAAATGGCTTCTACTTTGGACTGTAGAGTTTCAGCTGGCAACGGCGGATTGCACGGTGGATTGTGTTCACTGACGATGGTTTCTGGAAGTATTCCTGAGCCCATTCTGTGATTTCCTTTACAGTAGCATTCCTGTTTGTGGTGCAGTGTCGTTTAAGGGCCCGGAGATCACGGGCATCCAGTATGGTTTTATGCCCTCGACCCTTACGCACAGAGATTGTTCCAGATTCTCTGAATCTTCGGATGATATTATGCACAGTTGATGATAACTGTGCATCCAACATCCACTTTGCTCCATTATCTTTCTGCGCAACATTGTGGGAATTAGTGATCCTCTACCCATCTTGGCTTCTGAGAGACACTGCCACTCTGAGAAGCTCTTTTTATACCCAATCATGTTGCCAATTAACCTAATTACTGTTAATTGGTCTTCCAGCTCTTCGTTATGCTCAAATTTACTTTTTCTAGCCTTATTGCTACTTGTCCCAACTTTTTTGGGATTTGATGACACCGTGAAATTTGGAATCAACATATTTTTCCTTTAAAATGATAAATTTTCTCGGATTAAACTTTTGATCTGTCATCTATGTTCTATTCTGAATAAAATATTGACATTTGCCATCTCCACATCATTGCATTCAGTTTTTATTCACAATTTGTTTAGTGTCCCAACTTTTTTGGAATCCGGTTTGTATTATTATTATTATTATTATTATTAGGTAGGTTGTTATTAAATGCACAGTTTACAGTAAATTTATTGGTGTCAAAGGGATTATTGCTCAGGGTCTTTACACACTTCCAGTATACTCCTCTGCAGCTTTCGCTCTGTTCTCGGAGTCTCTGTGTAACAGCCCAATTAGAAGCCCAAGCTGTCTCTGATCAGACAATAAGTATGTATTTTAGTTTTTAGCATGTGTGTGTGAGAGACATTTACCATATGCTGATGAAAATAACACAGATGCACAATCAACTTACACCCCTATCTCACCTACACAGTTGTGCGTGATGGCCTCATCGCAATTAACCGTGAGTTTGGCGTAGTGATTACGTTTCCAATCTTTCCTCGCAAAAAATTTAACGTTTACTTTTTTGGCCGGTGCTCGCGGAAGCTCATCGGCCCTGCGACCGAGGTGGAACCTCGTGATATCTTGAGGGGCCTAACACCACGTCAAACCGCGAGTCAAACTGCAAAGGTGTTTGACACACCTATACGCATTGAGCAGACATTAAAAGGAAACAATAAAACAAAATATTAAAAGGAGTCGGTCGTCGTAATGTAAAATTTTTTTTAGAAAAGCTTATGACTGATGAGTGTTGTGATATTGAACAGACAGGAAATACAGTTTAAGCTCAACGAGAGTTTGAGTTTTATAAAATAGGTGAGCGTTTAAGCGGACAAAAATAAAATCTGATTTTAGCGTAAAAATAACAGCATACTCCTGATTACTGGGTAGCTTGTTTAGCTCCATCTCCACCTCAACGTGGGAAATGAGGAAGAGAGATGAGAAGTGACTGAGTTGTATAACATAATCATTTGCTAATTTCTGGCCTGACTGGTAATTTAATAATGTTTTGTGTTACACTGTTTTTTAGTGGAACCAGTGACTTTGACTGATACAGCAATCGGGAATTGTCAAGTAAATAAGTGAGCTTGTGTATGCTGCGTGATCTGAATGCAGAGTAATACACACAAGTGAATCGCGTCATTCATCAATGAGATCGCATGTTTTTTTTATTTTTGGGGGGGGGGTTCCAATTTTCTCCCCAATTTAGTCGTGGCCAATTCCTCCCCGTCACTAGGGGGCTCCCACATTAAGGCTACCACTACCACTCAGTCGGGAGGGCGAAGACTATCATGTGTTTCCTCCGAACCGCGTGATGTCAGCCGACCGCATCTTTGCGAACTGCTTGCTCACGCACCATTAGGGGCGGAATAACACACTCGGAGGAAAGCGCTAGCCGCTCTTTCCGCGTGCGCGAGCTCACAGACGCCCCTGATTGGCTGTAGAGCCGTGATTAATGTGGGAGGGCAAGTGCCTCTCACCCCTCCCCCCTGAGACAGCTCGGCCAATCAGCTCTCTCTGTGCCTCCGGCTGTGAGAGGAAAACAGCATCACCCGGCTAACCAATAAGCCACTGTGCTGCTGGAGTATGAAAAGCCAAAACATAATTGAGAAACGGCTCATTTTTTGAGTTTAAGTCAAACTGAACCACAATCACAACAGGCAACATTTTTTAACTTCATGTTTTGTTGAGGTTATTACTAGCTTATCAACACATGGCATTGATTCAATATCAGATGGCCAAAGGTATTCTAGTATATCAACCACCATTACTGCACAGCCTCATCTGCGTGCAATATGTTTAGCTCAATGTTACCAGCAATATAAGAAGAAATAGTGATATGCGATGGCTAAATCCAGTGAGCGAAAATAAAGCAGACCAACCCGCCCAAGAAATGATGATGACTGGATCAAAAAGCGTATCAAAAAGTTAAGAAACAGTTCCCAACATAGACATTACGGTTGCAAGGTTTTATCAAACACTTATTGAATATCCAAGTGAAATGCCTCCAGCTGTGAGAGGAAAACAGCATCACCTGGTTCGAACCAGCGATCTCCGGATGATTGGGCGAGCGCTTTACCACTGCGCCACTCGGAGGCGAATGAGATCGCATGTATGTATGAATCGCGATTTTTACTTTTTTTTTTTTTTTTTTCATCATGCTGCTCTACTTGGGGTCAGTGACTTACTATGGCAGTGGTCAGTGTCAATAAGATATAATCTGCCCTGCAAAATCCAGGAACGCAATCAATTACTTAATTTTTTTTGCGGAAAACAGGTTGTTTGCTAATCACTAGACTATTATGATGTACAAAATCCCTCTGGAAAAACAGACGAGATAGGGAAAGGCCATAGTGTGCTAGTTTAGACTATTTCCCCAGAGAATCACATAAACACCAATTGTGTCGCATTGTGACCCTAATGTAATTAAGAGGATTGACCGTTCAACAGAATTGACCTCACATGAACTACACTAGAAATACACTAGTCTCGGGCCAAGATCGACATAATGATCTCCAGATAGACCACAAAACTAACTATTTATTAATCAGCATAACACATTTTATTTCAAAGTAGGAAACTTGGGTCCAGACTTTGAGAAGCCCGGGAAACCCAGATTTAAATGTAAGTAATGTTTCTGATAGCTATTGTTTTAAATCCACGCACGGATGTACCGTGCAAAATACAATTTTCTGTTTGTTGATATTTATTACTGCTTAGGAAAAAAAGGGTATAAACTCCAACACAGCAAAGAAGATACATTAACCGTAAGATTTACATGGTAAGTTAGTGACTGAAATAAATTTAGTCATGTTAAGTTACACTACATTTAACAAAGGGGCCACTGCACACATCAGCATTATTTAGCGCTTCTCCTCCTGACCAAACACACAAGTTTTAAAGCCGTTTATGGTGGTGGTTTTTAGCCAAACTGCGAAATCACTGGATTCTTTACACCAACATAATAACAGCCTACAAACAAATCTGCAGCTTTTTATGTAAGAATCCCACAAATATATCACATTAACCATAATTGTAATATTATATTTGAGGGAAGTTACAATTCTGAAAGCTGAAGATTTTCACCTTCCCAAAAAAGGAACAAATCACTGCAAACATTATAGTAACTTCTATTACGTTGTTGGGAAATGGATTTAAGTTTGTAGGATTATTAGGGATTGGAAACACTAGTCACTACCCGTTACGAGTAGCACGTACTGAGTAGCACGTAGCGACTTCTAACACTGGCATGTGGGGCTTCTAACTAGGGTTGGGTATCGTTTTTTTTTTTTTCGATACCGGTGCCAAATCGATACTTTGAAAACGGTCTTCTTCTTAGCTCAAATTTGCACATTCTTGCAGGATAACAACATCCTTGAAGAATTTCAGTCAGGTTTCAGGCCCCATCATAGCACAGAAACTGCACTAGTTAAGATTACAAACGACTTGTTTTTAGCTTCAGACCAAGGCTGCATCTCATTGCTAGTCCTGCTTGATCTTAGTGCTGCATTCGACACTATAGATCATAATATTCTCATAGATCGCTTACAAAATTATATAAGTATTCAGGGACAGGCATTAAAATGGTTTAGATCTTACCTGTCTGATCGCTACCATTTTGTAGATCTAAATGGAGAACCGTCTGGTGTAATGCCAGTGAAATATGGGGTCCCACAAGGGTCAGTTTTAGGACCTCTGTTGTTCTCAATATACATGCTTCCCTTGGGTAACATCATTAGAAGACATGGGATTAGTTTCCATTGTTATGCTGATGATACCCAATTATATATCTCAACCAAACCAGACGAAATACCTAAGTTGTCTAGATTAACTGAGTGTGTCCAGGACATAAAAGATTGGATGACCAATAACTTTCTTTTATTAAATTCAGATAAGACAGAGATATTACTTATTGGCCCAAAAACCAGCACACAACAGCTTTCACAATTCAGCTTGCGCTTAGAAGGATGTACTGTTATTACCAGCTCAGCAGTAAAAGATCTGGGAGTAATATTAGACAGTAACTTGTCTTTTGAAAATCACATTTCAAATATCACAAAAACAGCCTTTTTCCATCTTCGAAATATTGCTAAACTTAGGAACATCTTATCCGTATCTGATGCAGAAAAACTAGTTCATGCATTCATGACCTCCAGACTGGACTATTGTAATGCATTACTAGGTGGTTGTCCTGCATCCTCAATAAACAAGCTTCAGTTAATCCAAAATGCAGCTGCCAGGGTTCTCACTAGATCCAGAAAATATGATCATATAACCCCAATATTATCATCCCTGCACTGGCTACCTGTTCAGTTTAGAATAAATTACAAAATAGTATTACTTACATACAAGGCCTTAAATGGTTTAGCTCCCACATACCTAACCAGTCTTCTGATGCGCTACAATCCACCACGCGCCTTAAGATCACAAAGCTCCGGACTTCTGGTAGTTCCCAGAATTTCAAAATCTACAAAAGGGGGTAGGGCTTTTTCATATTTAGCTCCAAAGCTTTGGAATAGCCTTCCAGACAGTGTTCGGGGAGCAGACACGGTTTCTCAGTTCAAAAGTAGACTCAAGACGCATCTTTTTAATCTGGCATACACATAACTCATCCCAGTACTCATACTCCAGTACACCTATACCGAATGGCAACTACACTAATTCTCCCCATCTGTTCTGTATTTCTCTACCCATCCCGAGGCATCGGGAGATTTTGCCAGCTTCAGTAGACAAAGGCCGACCCTGCGAGGTTCCTGAGGCATCCAGAGAAGGACCAGCTCCAGCTGGATTCAGCTTTATGATGGTTGGAGCTACACATGCTGCTCCTGTGCTTCCAGTGATCCAGACCTCATCTGCCCTCTGCACCTACTGACTCATCCCTATGCTGAACTGGTCTTCATGTCAATTTAAATAATTTCTGTCATATTGAATTTTCACCTGCACAACACATTAGATGTTATATCATTTCTATCTGTTGTCGCCCAAATGAGGATGGGTTCCCTGTTGAGTCTGGTTCCTCTCAAGGTTTCTTCCTAATGCCATCTCAGGGAGTTTTTCCTTGCCGCCGTCACCCTTGGCTTGCTCATCAGAGAAATTTCATTCATTCGTCTCATTATTATCTGCACATTTTTCTCACACATCCACACTTCCAATTATTTTATTTTCTATAATTATTATTATTATTTGTTTTTATTTATTTATTTTCTATTATTATTATTATTTTATTTATTTATTTATTATTATTATGATTTGTTAAATTTCTTTAATTTTTGTGAAGCTGCTTTGAGACAATGACCATTGTTAAAAGCGCTATATAAATAAAATTGAATTGAATTGAATTGAATTCTTCTTCTTTGTCTTTCGGCTGTTCCCTTTCAGGGGTCGCCACAGCGAATCATCTGCCTCCATCTAACCCTATCCTCTGCATCCTCTTCTCTCACACCAACTAACTTCATGTCCTCTCTCACTGCATCCATAAATCTCCTCTTTGGTCTTCCTCTAGACCTCCGCCTGGCAGTTCCAACCTCAGCATCCTTCTACCGATATATTCACAATCTCTCCTCTGAACATGTCCAAACCAGCTCAATCTGGCCTCTCTGACTTAATCTCCAAAACATCTCACATGGGTTGTCCCTCTGATGAACTGATTCTTGATCCTATCCATCCTTGTCACTCCCAAAGAGAACCTCAACATCTTCAGCTCTGCTACCTCTACCTCTGCCTCCTGTCTTTTCTTCAGTGCCACTGTCTCTAAGCCATAGAGCATTGCTGGTCTCACCACTGTCCTGTACACCTTTCCTTTCATTCTTGCTGATGCTCTTTTATCGCACAACACACCTGACACTTTTCTCCACCCATTCCAACCTGCCTGTACTCGTCTCTTCACCTCCTTTGAACACTCTCCGTTGCTCTCGACCGTTGACCCTAAGTACTTAAAATCCTGCACCTTCTTTACCTCGGCTCCCTGTAGCCTCACTGTTCCTCTTGGGTCCCTCTCATTCACACACATGTATTCCGTCTTGCTGCGGCTAACCTTCATTCCTCTGCTTTCCAGAGCGTACCTCCACCTCTCCAAATTTTCCTCTACCTGTTCCCTGCTCTCGCTACAAAGCACAATGTCATCTGCAAACATAATAGACCATGGAGACTCCTGTCTAACTTCATCTGTCATCCTGTCCATCACTAGAGCAAACAAAAAGGGGCTTAGAGCCGATCCTTGATGCAGACCCACCTCCACCTTGAACTCTTCTGTCACACCTGCAGCACATCTCACCACTGTCTTACAACTCTCATACATGTCCTGCACCACTCTAACATACTTCTCTGCCACTCCAGACTTCCTCATACAACACCACAGCTCCTCTCTCGGCACCCTGTCGTACGCTTTCTCTAAATCTACAAAGACACAATGCAACTCTTTATTACCTTCTCTGTACTTCTCCATCAGCATTCTCAAAGCAAATACTGCATCTGATGTACTCTTTCTAGGCATAAAACCATATTGCTGCTCACAAATTCTCACCTCTGCCCTTAACCTAGCTTCCACTACTCTTTCCCACAGCTTCATTGTATGGCTCATTAGCTTTATACCTCTGTAATTGCCACAGCTCTGCACATCTCCCTTGTTCTTAAAAATCGGCACCAATACACTTCTCCTCCATTCCTCTGGAATCCTCTCACTCTCCAAGATCTCGTTAAACAAACTAGTCAGAAACTCTACTGCCACCTCTCCTAAGCACTTCCATACCTCCACAGGTATGTCATCAGGACCAACAGCCTTTCCACTCTTCATCCTCTTCAACGCCCTTCTCACCTCACTTTTACTAATATTTGCTACTTCCTGCTCCACAACAGTCACCTCTTCTACTCTTTGTTCTCTTTCGTTTTCCTCATTCATCAACTCCTCAAAGTACTCCTTCCATCTTCCCATCACCCTCCTGGCATCTGTCAGTACATTTCCATCTCTATCTTTAATCACTCTAACCTGCTGCACATCCTTCCCATCTCTATCTCTTTGCCTCGCCAACCTGTACAGATCCACCTCTCCCTCCTTACTGTCCAGCCTAGCATACAAGTCCTCATATGCTCTTTGTTTGGCCTTTGCCACTTCTACCTTCACCTTACGGTGCATCTCCCTGTACTCCTGTCTACTCTCTTCAGTCCTCTCAGAGTCCCACTTCTTCCTAGCTAGCCTCTTTCCCTGTATACACTCCTGGACTTCCTCATTCCACCACCAAGTCTCCTTGTCTCCTTTTCCCTTACCTGATGATACACAAAGTACCCTCCTACCTGTCTCCCTGATCACATTGGCTGTAGTTGTCCAGTCAACTGAAAGCACCTCCTGACCACCCATAGCTTGTCTCAACTCCTCCCTAAAGACTACACAACATTCTTCCTTTCTCATACTTTGAAAACGGTACCGGTGCCAAAACGGTGCCTGAACCGATACTTTTAAGCCACAAAATTATAGTGGATGACTCAAGAATGAATTTTTATTGAAACAAAAATTTTATGCTTAAAATTGAACAATATATTAAAAGTTTATAGTATATATGAATATGTAAGCTTCAAATTTTAGCAATTCTTTTGGAGAAATTTCACCATATTTGCCTTTTCTGTCAAAATACGACTTCTTTCCTGACTTATTGCCCTGCACAGGACATGAATGCAAGATTTGCGTTTTGCTATTAACATTACATTATCCTACTACTAAACTGCGGAAAGTCTGCTGTCGTCATCATAATCAGTGATTTCTTTTTGCTACAGTTGGTATGACTGGGACTGAGGGTCGTCCACACTGATAGCGCCAGCTGTTGTCCACAAGCTGTTAAACACAGTGTCTCCCTCTGCTTTAAACTTTATTCCGTCTGCCCTCGAATGTTTCATTAGATTTGACGTGTTTCCGCCTTTACACGCAACTGCTGTAAAACATTCGCTGCACATCGCGGTGTCGGAATCCTATCTTGTGAAATACAGCCCCACTTTCGACTGTTTAGTTTTAGGCATTTTAACGAAAGTTGTTTAATTTAGCAAGCTAAGCTATCGGTAGACCGCCTGCTGCCGTCAGAGCGAGTGTAACGTTAGTTACTGCATTCACACGCATGTCGGATGGTCTCTCATTTGGTCTCGCATGTCGGATGGTCTCCCATAATTTTTTTTTTTAATCTAATAAACTATTCATCTACAAAAATATATGAATCTAGAGAACAAATATTTCAATCGACAGTTCGGGCACCGAAATGAGGCACCGAAATTCGGGTTCTGTTTCGGTCCGGTTCATACCGGTTCTATAAGTATCTATTTCGGTACCCAACCCTACTTCTAACGTGCAAATTTCAAGACTGATTTGCACTCGCAGTGTTTGTACTGTAGATTAGTGTAAACGTATGTACTGAGTGGGTTTTGAGACAAATTTTCTCACATATTGACCGGAGACTTTCAACGTGTGCAACTTTTGAGAATGAAATGCCATAATAATGCGTGTGTATTGCCTCACTGAGTAAAAAATCTATGGCTGATTGGCCGGTCATGGCTGATTAAATTAAAAAACGCCAATTTTGGTCACTGGCCGATTAATCGGTGCATCTCTATTATATAAATGTGAAGAAAAACATTTTTTCGTCTATTTTGAATCATCACACAAACAAATCAATATTTACGACTGAATCGATTTTTCCCCCCATCTCCAAGTATTACTACATTAAAAGCTGCAGATTTGTACTACATGATGTATTACATGTGTGGGCTCTTATTAGGTTCACAAGTGTTACACCACATTATGACAAGCAACCTTTGTTACTAATGACTTGTAAGTTTGCTTGATTTAAGCATAAACACAAACCCAAGGCATTTTGAGAGTTGCAAAAGTGTAAAACGAGTGTAAAAAGTCACTTCCTGACCACCATCCACAGTTCGCGGCATGTTACACAGTGAAAGTAACATTATGTGCATATAACATATTATATTATAATCAATTCACCCATGTGCTAGACTCGTGAATCTTTGAAGTATAAAGCTTTTGTATTTGGTATTTTGTTCAGCCCACATGCCATCCGGCACATCTGGAGACTGGCACTCTGAAGTTGTTTCTATGACAGTTATTTAAGGGGTTTGAGTTGCCAGCTTGACGGCCAATTGCCATTCACACACTACGGGTAATTTGTGATCAGCAATTAGCCTAACCTGCCTAACATGTCTTTGGACTGTTTGGGGAAACCAGAGCACCTGGAGAAAACCTACCAAGTGCGGAAAGAAGATGCAAACTGACCCAAGGTGGAAATCAAACCCGGACCCCGGAAGGTGCAATGCGACAGTGCTAACCAATAAGCCACTGTGCTGCTGGAGTATGAAAAGCCACAACATAATTGAGAAACGGCTCATTTTTTGAGTTTAAGTCAAACTGAACCATAACCACAACAGGCTGGCGTACGATTTTCTTAAAAAAAAATGTTTTTTAACTTCATGATTTGTTGAGGTTATTACTAGCTTATCAACACATGGTAGGCCTGGGCGATAAAACGATAACGATATGTTTTGCGATAGACACGTGATCGATATCAATAAAAAATGTGTTTGATAGAATGTTCGATATTTTTATTCTCTGTCGGAAGACAACAGAGGTCGCAAAGCTAGTTTGGTTGCCGTCATGCGCCCTCGCTCCGCGACCGGCTCTAGGACCCGGAAGTAGTACGGTCGCGATTCAGGAAGCATAAATGGAGACAAGATGGCGTTGACATTGGCACCCGCCACATGCGGGTAAAATTCAGCTGTAGCGGGTAATAACTTTAGTCTCACTAGCCACATTGGCGAGTAGTTTATTCTTTGGTATGACAATTATGCCAATATGCACAACTAACATATATAATAATACTTGCTTTTTGTGTGAGACAACCAGAGGAAAAAGAAACTGAGAAAACGGTATTCTTCTTTTAATGCATTCAGTGCACACGACACACATAGTATACAGCGCGGTATTGCCCCCTGGTGGCCCGCCAGTGAATTAACATCAAACTCAAATATATTATAACAATATATTTTTGTTGTAGTTTTCTCTAAAGGCATGTGATATAATAAACGCATTGCACTATTTTATTACACTTTATTAAGCATTTTCCCATGGTTGTTGACATTTCTGTCTTAATAACTGTGGGGACTATGATCATAGGAAGGTTAAGTTTAAAATACAAATGTTTAAATAAAATATGTTCTTCTCCTGGGCCTTAAATGGGTCATAAATATCAATAATTATCGATATTGACCGATATGAAACACTGATGTCGTGATACAGTTTTCAGCCATATCGCCCAGCCCTAACACATGGCATTGATTCAATATTGCTACCGACATACAGATGGCCAAAGGTATTCTAGTATATCAACCACCATTACTGCACAGCCTCATCTGCGTGCTATATTTTTAGCTCATGTTACCAGCAATATAAGAAGAAATAGTGATATGCGATGGCTAAATCCAGTGAGCGAAAATAAAGCAGACCAACCCGCCCAAGAAATGATGATGACTAGATCAAAAAGTGTATCAAAAAGTTAAGAAACAGTTCCCAACATAGACATTACGGTTGCAAGGTTTTATCAAACACTTATTGAATATCCAAGAAAATATACACTAAAGCACTGTAATCCGATGCCTTGTAAAATTCTTTACTGACCTGCCACTGCCACTGCTGCTGGTGCTGCTGGCCGAGTCCGAGCTAGAAGAGCGGCTACGGGAGCCGGAGCCGCTTGGGGAATGAGGGGGTCTTGCAACCGGGCTGGTCAACCTCTGTGGTGAAACGTTGTGTGTTTGTGAAGTATGTGGAGACCGGCTTCGGCTGTGGCAGTAAGTCCTATCTCCTCGCCTGCCTCTCTCCTCCCGATACAGATCCCGATGAACCACGCTGGTCAGTGTATATGATTCACGCCCACGGGCTTCGTAGCGTGTTTCTGTAGTCTCAAAGTGACCAGGACTCCGACATCGAGAACCATAAAAGCTAACGGCACCAGATGCGGATCCCACACTTCCTGTACCAGCAGTGTTAGTACTGCTTCCACCAGCAGCACTGCTGCTTGGACCTGTTGCGCCAGCCCCTCCGGTGATCACTAAAGAGGCTCCTCCGGTGCTTGCACTAGAGGAACTAGCATTCCCGCTAACTACTCCACTAAGATTTCGGTCCCGTGGGTCCCGATAATACTCCGCATCGTAGTGACGTTGGCGATCAAAACTATTGCTGCTACTGCCACGCTCATGGTGTCCATAGGCACTGTGATCATAAGTGCGGTCCCGGCTTTCCGAAGCCCTAAGAAGACATGAAGAAGGATGGAGGATGGGTGGAGAGAATGAGAGCAATGTTATTATGATGTGAACTACTAATTTATCTAATCTGAGTGTCAGGTACTGTAACATGCATTTTTATTTAGATTAATCCAAATACAGGGTGTGCTATAATACTGTTTTTATTATATTTTTGTTAATATGTTATATTGTGAGGCTGTTTTTCCACAGTAAACATAACAAATGACTAAGTTTATATATTTAGTCCAAATTTTGTGAATGCAACATTGTATATTCGTAAATACTTTTTGATTAAAGATGCACCGATCGGAAATGGCTGGTTTTCAGCTTGAGTGGCCAAGACTGGTGACTTAACTAATCAGCTTTAGATATAACTGATTCTGTGCCGATCACCCACAAGAGTCCAATCTGTGGAAAATAAAAGCGTCTGCCTTATATCTGGTGGCTACGGCCATGTGGGGACAAATGTCTAGGGAGCAAATTAGCTGCGCTGTCATGTATCAGTACATTATAGAGGTTTCGTTTTGCCTTTTTAGCTCTTGTCTCATTTTCATTTGCATTTTATTTATGCAAAAAAAAAAAGCTCTGTTTACTTATTGATTTATTTTTTATTAATAACAGATTAAGATTTTTTGAGTGAGAAATAGTCATGTGACCTTTAATAAAAGTGATGTACATACAATTGAATTTCCTTTACAGGAAAGTTGAAAAGAATAAAACTTGAAACGATTCTTTGAACAGAAAGAAAATCGTCAGGTCACACTTTGCAAATCAGAATTGGCCAAGTGTTTATGTATAGTTTAATAAATGATCTATATCTAACGATATCTGATACTGTACAGCATTGTCATCACAGACGTTAGTATTATTATTTAACAATCATACAACATCTAAGTTATTTTAGACAAACTGCATTTTAAATGTGTACTTGTGGACCTACTGTGTTTTACTTTTGGTGAAACAAATCTTTAACCATGTTACTAATCATATCATCCATTAGGAATTTCTTATTTAAATACGAAAAAGAAATACTGGTAAATGATCTAAGCTACTGGGTCAATACTTCATCAATATAATGCACTATTCAGAGACATGAGTCAAAGTTCCTGCTCTTAAAACCTTGTTAAAACGTGGGTTTTGAGATATGAAACATGCTGTCAGATATCTGCAGGCTGTAACACTATAACACTATAATATTGAGGTGACAGCCATGGTGTAGTATATTAGTAATTTAGCAAGAACTATCTACTGTTTCTTCTATACATGTAATAAAACTGTAAAGTTGTAAAAGTCTGTACATTAAAGATATTTGTGAAACAATTATTTTGGGGGGACGTACAGTAATATGAGGAATAGAACAACCATCAGGATGTTTTTGGGAATTTCTGTTTCTGTTTGTTTGAGAGCACATCACACAAAAACTACTGAACGAATTTAAAATGTTTTTTGTTTTTTTGAGGTAACATATAGTCTTTGTTTCTTTTAATTAAAAATCTAATTAAAATTCTATTAAAATTCAATTAAAATCTACTTAATAAACGCACTTCACGGTAACGTATAAAAATTCAACAGATATACATTTTTTTAAACGCACTTGAGTATGCAATTTAATTCCACATGAACAAAGTCATGGGCACATCTAGTATAACAATACATTTTTGGTAAAAAAAAAAAAAAAAAAAGATTAGGCCTATTAATTATAAGATTTAGCAGGTTATGCTGATGGTTTCGGGTTTGGCGAATTTATTGAGACAGGTTGAAAAAGTGGAAAAGTCCACTTGAGAAGTCTTTTTAAGGAAATATTGTGTTAATTGTGTAAAACACGGGGGTAGTTACTGTAATCAAATTTGCACAATGTAAATTACATTTCTACTGTCATTTCTACTAGTACTGAGAGAGAAATCTCTCAAAAAGAAAGCTTTTGAATATTACATGCATTTAGGCTTTTAAGAATACTGTTGCTTGTTGTACTTTGCAATTATCAAACTTTTTTCTGTTCTGTTTAATTGAACCTTTTTATAATACTAAAATACTATTCAAATCATATAGTCATATACTATAAAAATCAATCTTCAAATTTAAAATTTAAAATTTTGGATTTAAATTTGTTTAACATTTTAATATTCGTATTTGGTAATTGGATCCCGTGTAATCTGACTGTGAGCAGCCTTTACAGCACAAAGTTCACTTCGTAATTTAGAAAAAATTAACAAACAAACAAACAAACAAACAACCAAACAAAAAAAACCTAAGTTAGAAACGTAAGTGATGCATTATGCCAATCAACACTCCACAGCTCTTATGTCCTCTTCTCCATTCATATCCATAAACATTTCAGTCTAGCCATTTTAATTTTCCTTTAGCTTCCATTTCTTTTAATTTATGAGGGAGAGAGCAAAGGGCAAAGAGCCAGGGAGAGTCACAGAGACGGAAGAGCAAAATGCGATTACCAATAGCTATCAGAAACAGCCTGTTAGTGGGGAAAAGGAAAGAAAGACACAGGGTTAAACTAGGAGTTAGAGAACAGCTAAAATACACAGGGCAGAACATACCAACCTTTTCAGACAGTGGTAACTTGACCTACAATTCCAAATACAATTTAGGGAGACAGAACTTTGTGAGCAAAAAAAAAAGTTAAAAAATGGTAAGAAAAAACAAGGAATAATCCTTATCTTGTGGCTGGGATAATCCAGAGATATTCCAAAAATTGATTGGGCCAGAAAATGACGTCTATGCAGGCGAAAAAGTATTCGGCTTTAAGAAAGAAGAATAAATCCACTTTGACTCTGTTAGAAAAATTTATTAAGTTCTTGATTTTTTTTCCTGAGGATTGAGGATTTTTTTTTTATGTAAATGTGTTCAATTAGAGTCTTTCATTATGCACAAAACAATAAATAATTAAATGTCCTTGATTCTTTGCTTTTAACTCCAGAAATCACATCCAAAAATTGGAAACAATAAAAACATTTTTTAAAAATTATAATCCAAGTCCTTTTCTCAAAAACGAAGACATTTCAAATAGACCTTTCAGACGCCTAGCAATAATCCACCGCCAGAGCACAAGTTCAGTGGGTGACTCAAAAAAAAAAAAAATCCTTATTTTGGTTGACGTTAGTGCTGTATCCAAAATCATTTGTAGTTCTATATCCAGTAGTGGAGAAGTAATCCAAATCCGAAATCCACGGCCAAAGGGATTGACTCTACCCGGTGCAAAACTCCGTCTTCAGTTTAAGTCCATGATACAAAAATACATTATGTTCCATCCTCAGTTGGTTGGACCGTATACTCCTTTATATCCAACAGGCAGTCCTTTATTCATTGGAGATTATCAGCAAAAATAATAAAGCAGAAATCAACTGAAAATGGTCTAAAAATAAATCATAAATAAAGATGTTTGCTCACTGTTTCTGTCAGTATCTGCCATAATGGCCAATGGCAGAAGTCTCCCATGTAATTAATGACAGAATGCTAATAATGCGCATGATTCCTGAGGAAAAAGACAAAACGGTACCTCTGTAGCGATAAATATCCTTGTGTTTGTCTGCATAAATCCAATGTGAATCCGTTGAACACCATCCAGTGAGTCCAGAGAATCACTTAATCACTTTTTTTTTTCTTAAATCCAATTACCAATAACATGTCAAAACTAAGTACCACAATATTCTAAGTTGTGTCATAATAAAAAAAATGTTTTTAAATAGTAAGATATTAATCCGTGATGGACAGTACTGTATTCCAGGTCAGGGCAATCCCAGGTAATGGCAATACAGTGGACTTTCCCTTTGCTTGAAGAAGTCCCAGGATATCATGATATCCAACACATGCCCTTGAATCTGTTCTCTATAATATCCAACTTATCGCCAGAGTGAATACGTTCCATGCTATATTCTAAACGTTACATACTTAGCATGACTGAGTAATCATCTTTAGCATGTTTCAATCTAAGATCAACAGGGTCTTGTAATCATTACATTCTCTCTAGAATAATCATTTAATTGTCTCGACCCTGCTCTCAAAATGCTTGTAAAAAAAAGAAATGTATGGGTCCCTAGGCTTCAGAGAAACTATGTCCACTTACCCGTCTAGTCTGCGTTCATATCTTCCCTCTCTGCTGTGGAGTGACGCAGGAGGCCCATAAACTGTGGTCCCTGTCCCCCTTGTGAACCCCGAAACATCGCGCCCGTGCGTTGCTATAGACAGGCTATCGTCCAGTCCTCGTGCGGCGCTTGGGATAGTCCCCGGCTCATTGTAATCAGTCCGCAGATCTCTGTCGCCCATCTTGTTGATAGTATTGTGAGCCTTCTGTGCACTTTTAATGTCCACAAAGTCCACAAAGGCAGCCACTCCACCTTCAGATCCACGCTTTGGAAGGACCTTGACGCTCTCCACTCGTCCATATCTATAAAAGGACAAGCAGAAATGCATTTGCTTTCATGTTACACATTACGAGGCACGCACATTTTAACTTGTAATGACTAATCATCAGTCATATGGTGACATATTTCTATTAAAATAATAATTAGCTTTTCTTACTTAGTTAAATAAGTAGGAGTTAATTTGACTGAAGAACGCTGCCCAAAATATTGATCATTTGCCATCTCGGGTGATCCAACATGAGCACTGGATTAAATGCACGTACAACCTGTTGTACATGAAAAACTATATGACACCTGAACCTATATGTCCCAGCATTTAAATAAATATTTGCACACAGTTTATAAGACAATAAATAACCCTTCCATCGTGCACGTTCAATCACTTAAACCTACTCAAAACATCTTTGAAAATTAATTGACCTGGATGTGATTTTTTGCATCATTTCGTAACGTCATAACGACATCAAAGAAACATACAGTATAATTATTATTACATCCTAACAAGAAAAGAAAACAGCTGGGCAGTGAAATGATGTTTAACCTGGTTGTACATATAGTACAGAAAAAAGGTGACATTTTCAAAAGGCTCAAAATGATTGGCTTGTATTAAGTAGGAAAATATTAAAATTACTCTGGCATGAAAATGAACTGAGCTGACTGCCTTAACGTACTGAATGACCAGGTATTCCCAGCAATTAATTGTGTTTTCTTTCCTGATGGCACAGGCAGGACTCGAAATGTGAAAGAGTGGTTGTGGGAGCATAAGGAATCATTCATTCTTCCACATGAGCTGCCCACCACATTGCGTGCCATAATCAAAGCTAAAGGAGGTCGAACAAAACATTAGTGTGCACGCCCACTTTTTTTTTTTGGTGAGGTGAAGTTCTTTCAAATGGGTTCCTTTTAGGAACGGATGCCTAATGAAGAAATGAAGAAAACGTGCAATGAATGAATTGAGATTTGATTTCAATACAATAAAACTGAGGTTGAGATTTACCCGTCTGTGTTGCTGTCGGTTTTATAGACACACCTCATGTATGTAAGGTAGATGTTTCAGGTATATCGTATATTCAGGATTTCCACAGACATATGTATGTAATAAATGTTTCACTCTGAGATATGGTGGTCTTCACATGTTTGATTCCAGCACATGCGAAAAGTGCTGAAATTCAAATCTGGTTACCAGGAAATGGTCTGTTTATTTACATTAGTGTTTGTCCGTCTCCAAGTGATGGAAATGTTAGCTTAAAATTATATGTACAGTATAAGAGAGTTTCATTTACATTAGTAAGATTTCCTACTCTGACAGACAACTACAGCTACTTTATTCAAAATTTACTGTAAAATCGTGCTCACTATCTAAATACTGCCATGCACAGAAGCCGCTTCAATGATGACATGTTGACAGTAAATTTTAGCTTAACACAGATTGCACTAGAGGGCAAACAATCAGCAGGTTTGCATCTTAATCCAAGTCTGAACCAGGTGTTTTCACTATAACTAACTCAGCTTTAGTTGCTGAATAACTAAACTCACTGCTTAGTTATTCAGCAAGCAATAACTAAGCAGTGATAGAACCTGGTGCAACTCTGCTCGCATTACAGCTGAATTAAGCGCATACTACTGACTTAATAGGGGATGTGTTTTGACAGCAATAAACTTAGTTTCATAGCTCACTACCTGTTACATAGTGTATTAAGGATTCACGAGAACTGTCAGCCTACAAAACAGTGGAACGCATAAATAAATAGATAAGTAAGTAAGTAAGTAAGAAAGACTTGTGCATTTCAAGCTTGGTGTGTTTTTGTATTTTGGAATCTAATTATATTTAGGGTCGTGACTCAGCAGTAGCTCATTTACATAGACACTGAAATGGCACACTTGCAGGAGGAGTGAAATTCAGGGAGATTGAGGTACGAATAAAATGCATTATTATCCGATAGGGATGGGAATCACCAGGGACCACTAATACGATATTATAGCGATACCTAGATGCCGATTCAATCTGTATTGCAATACTGTTAGTATCACGATTTTATAATAACCTGATTCAATATAAATTTTTTTAGATTCTGTTACAATTATACTGTTACAAACTTAACTTATTACATAGAATTTTGCGCTGCTTGGCAATGTGTGAATGAATCTCAACTCTGGTCTTGGAGAATCTAAGCCAGGGGTGTCAAACTCATTTTAGGGTGAGGGCCGGATGAGAAGAAATGTGACCATGTGCAGGCTGAATTTTTATTTATTTATTTTTTTTAATCACAGTGCATTAAATTACAACTAATACACTATATTCTGTAAAACTGCATTTAACAAGTCCTCAGAAACTGTTCATCAACACTCATTCCTTTTTGGGGAAAAAACAATGCCAAGTAATGGCAAGCAAAATCCTTTCCTATGAACATGAATATTACTTGTCAGATACTTTTTAGTAATGACATACCGGCTTGCCATTCACCTCACAGAAGAAATACTTCTCTTTCCATTTCTCCTGAAACATCCGCCCTTCCAGATCAATTTTTCTTTTTTTGGACATTTTTTTCTTTAATCGCGAGTGCTTGCCACACATCTTCAAATAGCCGAAGAAATTTGATTTAGGCGCCAATTTAGAATCCGCATGCATGTTAGAAGTTCCGGCAGAAGCGCAATAGAAGAGCAGTTAAATGATCAATGATAAAAGAAAAAAATTAATAAAACCAAACACAATATTGCATCGAATACCCGGACATAGACTTTATTTAATACTACTACTACTAATAATGATGATAATAAAAAAGATTTGATATTTAATATTATTGTTACAATCATCCCGTATGTTTGACACCCCTGATCTAAGCTCTTCACATTTTAGTGCTTTCTCAAGTCCCGGCAAAACTAATTTAACTAATTACCAGCATTTTCTTAATTGAAGTGGGTGTGGTAGAGGAGGGAAACACTAAAATATGTGGGTTAGAGCTTCTCCAGAAATAAGGTTGAGAACCAGTGGTTTAGAGGAACTGCAACATTGTAGCACCTTAAATGCAAACATTTTTTAAACAAGTTTTTTTTTGTCACTGAAAAATCAAAAATCGCTCCACGACTGAATCGCAATGCCAACTGAAAAGTTTTTTTCCCCCATCTCACTATGTGAGGGTAATTTCATCTTGAGCATTAACACGCACATTTTAGTGGAAATCTGAGACCTGTGTTAACTTGTTAAAAAAAATATGTGAACTTTAAATACTGGTTACCATGAAAGAACAAACATGATGAGAGAGTCTAGAAGACTTCTGGAAAATCTGACTTATGTCGGAGAATAAAAAATTTCGAATTGGAATTGATATACATTACAGGCCAAAAGTTTGGATACACCTTCTCATCTATCTGTCAATGTGTTTTCTTTATTTTCATGACCATTTCCATTGGTAGATTCTCACTGAAGGCATCAAAACTATGAATGAACACATGTGGAATTACTGTATGTACTTAACAAAAAAAGGTGAAATAACTGAAAACATGTTTTATATTCAAGGTTCTTCAAAATAGCCCCCCTTTGCTCTGATTACTGCTTTGCACACTCTTGGCATTCTCTCCATGAGCTTCAAGAGGTCGTCACCTGAAATGGTTTCCAACAGTCTTGAAGGAGTTCCCAGAGGTGTTTAGCACTTGTTGGCCCCTTTGCCTTCACTCTGCGGTCCAGCTCACTCCAAACCATCTCGATTGGGTTCAGGTCCGGTGACTGTGGAGACCTTTTTTTGCTAAGTACATAACTCCACATGTGTTCATTCATCGTTTTGATGCCTTCACAGTGAGAATCTACCAATGTAAATGGTCATGAATATAAAGAAAACACATTGACAGATAGATGAGAAGGTGTATCCAAACTTTTGGCCTGTACTGTATATATGAAAAAAGAATAGAACACAACCAGAGGAAGGATCATTGGCAATATGTAAATTCTGCAGCACTCAAATGACATTACTGTGAAAGGTGTGACCTGGCCTCGATGTTGAAAAACACAGTCCTGCCCGAAACAGCTAAAATGAAAAGGAGAATAGTAGGTGAAGCCAGAAAGAACTAAAACACTATGATCTCCTGGAAGACATGCAAGCTCAATCTAGAATTTACATAATTAATGAATCGGGTGCATCTCCTTAGAAAAAAATGTTCCCTGAATCACACTAATGTAGTGTTTCCAAAACAAGTAACACTTCTGTGGGTGTGTGGGTGTGGGGGCATATTGACAACTGTTTAAATACAATAACACCTACTTAGAAAAACAAAGAAAAGGTTAGCAGAGAGTGTATGCAGGTCTACACAAGGGCGTTTGCCTTAAGCCATAAATGTAAATGTAAATAAGAGAGAGAGAGAGAGAGAGAGAGAGAGAGAGAGACAGACTATTGTAAAATAGATTTTCCAATAGTTTGGATTTTTGAGAAAATCCAATAAGCCGGAGGAAACACAAATGGACACTACAATCAAACAATATTCTATGCTCAATATCAAAGCGAAAAAATCCCTTAAGATGTTTGGCACCAACGCTCATGCTGCTCAACTACACAAATAAAATATAAGTATAAAACTGCCAAGGTCCACACAACATAGCAACATGTAATAATTTGTCTGCCCCTGAAACATACAGTACAAGAACACTGCATAATAAGTACTCATTACTTTCTCTGATCAGAAAGATCACAGTCCTGCCCACTTACACTCTATTTGCTCACAAGATCAAGGCTTGTGAATACATTGTTCAAAGTTCATATAGATAAAAGCGAAATTAACTTCTTGCAAAAAGCAAGCGTGCGTCTTTTACATGCCGTGTCCTTCACTGAATGGTCTTTTCATGGTGGGTGAATTTTATTTGCATTTTCTTAGACCTCTGTTTTCACTTAAAAAGCCAACAAAAAAAAGCATTGTTTTTCAAGTCAGAAGTTGCAACAGGCCCCAAATGCTACAGCTAGACAGTAGATGTTGAAAACCCTACACTGTGGTGGCACAGTGGATTAGTGGTTAGCACTGTCGCCTTGCACCTCCAGGTCCCTGGTTCGATCCCGTGTCGGGTGTGTGTGCATGGAGTTTGCATGTTCTCCTCGTGCTTGGTGGGTTTCTTCCAGGTTCTCCGGTTTCCTCCCACAGTCCAAAAACATGCAGATGGCATTCCCAAAATGCCCATAGTGTGTGAGTGCGCGTGTGAATCATCACCGGAGTCCTACCATGGTGGAACAAATCGAAATAAATACATTGGTCATCTTTGGCTTTCATGTGCCCTAGTTGGACTACATAAGCTCCTTTTCTACACTTTATCCTAAACTATATGGATCCCAGAACATCACACCAATATGTAAGCCGATAAGGATGGTGTGAGAAGAAGAGCTGAAGTGTCCTGCACAAATCCCTAACATCAACCCCACTAATTACTTCCAGGATAAACTAAATCTCTGACTGCACCCCAGGTCTCCTCGCTCAATATCAGTTATGCTCTTGGCTGAATGACAGAAATAGCCCAGGGGCATTCTCCAAAATCTAGTGAAAAGACATGATGACAGGCCAGGCAGGACTAACTCTGTAATGAGACATTCTACAAGCACATTCAGGTGTCTTTGGTCAGGTGTCCCATACTTTTGCCCATATAGTGTATGTAATAAAGTAATACACAAAATATTTTAAAAGACATAAACAGAACTTAACATTGTGAATGAAATGTCACTGAAGTGTCACATAAAGACCATGACCAGAAAACAAACATTTAACCCATGCAATACCTTTGTACAGACATAATGACTACACCAAAATTATTTTTTATATGTGACAATGAATATTGTGCAGGTTGAGCTATGAAATAAGGTTATCTGACTACTTGCATATACATCTGTGATACTGCAGGCCCTTGTTGCATAGTGGAGTCAAAATACAATATAATACAATAATACACTACTATAGCGTATTTATTGGGCAAACATTTTTTATTTATATCAAAGGCACTCTGCAAGTGAGGCAGAGCACAATCCAAAACAGACTTGATACACCTTCAACACTCACTCACTACAGTGTTTCATCATCTACACTGTTTCATCCTGTATACAGGGTAGCGGAGGGGCCTGGAGCCTATCCCAGGAGACTTAGGGAAAGAGGCGGGGTAAACCCTGGATGGGGCGCTAATCCATTGCACACTCATTCACACACTATGTGCAATTTATGAACATCAATTAGCCTAATCTGCATGCCTTTGGACTGTGAGAAGAAAAGATAGACTAAAAGATGCAGAGCGTGGGGTGCTACCGATTAGATTAGATAAGATTAGACTTTATTGTCATTGTGCAAAGTGCACGTACAGAGCCAATGAAATGCAGCCAGCATCTAACCAGAACAAAAATGAGCTATTTACAATAAATAACAAAGCTGGTAAACGAGGGTAGGGGTCTATACGTACAGAGGTGAGAGTGATTAATGTGCAAAAGGTGCAGTAGGTAATAAGAATATGGTATATATAGCAATACACGGGAGGCGGCACAGTGGCTTAGTGGTTGGTACTTTGCCTCGCCCCTCCAGAGTGGAGGGTTCTATTCCCACCTCGGGGTCTGCGCGCACGGGGTTTGCATGTTCCAGTGCATGCTTGGTGCATGCGGATTAGGCAAATTTGCGTTCCCGTAGGGTGTGAATTTGCATGCGAGTGTATATAGTGTATGTGTGTGCCATGAGATGGATTGGCACCCCATTCAGGGCTCGTGCCCTAAGTCTCCTGAGATCCAGACCCCCTGTATATAGTACAGTACCAGGGTGGAAACCTGTGCACTAAAAGATGATCAAGTTGGCTGCAGTTTTTACACCACTACATGCTGGAATGAGGGAAATGAACGATAAAACAGTGAACATATATAGTAGTGTATGTACAGGAACATTTCTTTGCACTCTTGAGTGTATTATATTATATAATCCAGCGCGTGCCAAGATACTAGCATTCTCAACACAACCAAACCGACCTGATCACGAATACTAACACTGTTATTACAAGTTATACAGTACAGACACTTAACCTGTCTGTCTGTCTGTCTGTCTCCATGCTGCCACAGCTCAGGCTGAACTAGCATAGCATGCTAAACATGCATTTTACTAAGCTATTGCTGCACGCATTGCTGACTATACATGATTTGATTTGACACGTGAACTGACAGGCAAACTAAACAAAATGTTAGAAAGCTCGCAAAAAAAAAAATTCCGCACATGTTCTCGCACACGCTTTTGACATAGCTGGGTAGCTAACAAAGCGTGTTTGTAGCCAGTGTTATTGCTTTCTGTAACAGCTATTCATTTAGACATGGCGATTTGCGATTTGTGCTACTGCTGCTGACATTTTTTTTTTTTTTTTGCTTGCTTGCTCAAGGTGCTAATTAGCTAGCTAACAGGCGTCTGGGTTGCTTAGGGATCAAGCTTGCCGGGTGTACGTTTATAATGCCTTTAGTCTAAGCAGTAAAATGTAGATTATATTCAGTTGTAAGTACACATTTCATCCTGTGGATCTGCCTGTGGGATTTCTTTCCATCACATCAGCTCACAATGCATTTACAAGCTGCAATGCAAATGATTTCAGAAATGCACGCGTTCAAACACACTCACCGTTTGAAGTGCTCGATAATTTTCTCCTCGCGCACATTTTCAGGTAAATTGCCCACCCATAAGTGTCTGGTTTCCCGGACCATACTGCGCGGTTGGATCTCTCCCGAGCATGCAGATGACTGTTTTTTTTGGGGGGGGATTAAATCCGACCCGAGTGTATGTTGTGCTGTGCTGTGTGTGTGTATGTATGTGTGTACGAGTTTGCAAAAGATGTTGAGATGTTCAGAGCCGAGGCGCGAGCGTCTCCCTTCTCCGCTTTGCTCTTGGAAACTGAAGCTCGTGCGCGCGCGTGTTCGTTCGTTCACTATGCTGCGCTGCTCGTGATGCGCGCGCTGAGGTGCTTGCACGAGGACGCGCACTGTTTGCAAGAGATAATAGGGTTAATAATAAGCTTAGTAATGTGTAGTCAATTCTGTACAATGCAGCATATACTATTCAAATATAACAATGCATAGGCTTACTTAAGGCTATATGCTGCCGCATGTCGTTGCAGAGCAGAAATAGTGATTTCTTTTAACCAGGGCATGTAGTAAATGAACTGTTCATGATTTATAAATAGCTGAATGCAACATTGCATTGCAATGCACCATACTATCGTTAATCAAATTTCATACCTTTTATAACCTGGCAGAGTTCGTGAATTAATACATTAACACTGAGGGATACATTGAAGCACTGACCGATTTTGTTTACACACTCTCATTGTTCTGTTATACCTGGTGCATGTTTACTCTGTGGCATCTTCTGAAAGACGTTATGGCTATGCTGTGGAAAATATGGCACAAATCATTGTATTAGCCCCCCCCCCCCCTTGACTATATCAATATTTTTGGTTTTAAACGTGTGCGAAAACTTGTAAAAATAAATAAATAAATAAAAATTAAAGACTAGCTCGAGAATTACAAAAAGCAAATCAGCCAACATTAAATGGAAACCTGTGATGTGATTGAATTCCAACATGCAAAGGATAATGCATCATTTCCCCTCATGCGAACATAAATCCATTGCCATGAGATAAACTTCACCAGCACAGTGAGGCTGGATATAAATATAGCTAACATTTTCAAACTGTGCACAAGAATGTCTGTGCAAACATTTGTCTAAAACCAGTTAGTCAAATAATCTCTGCTTGAAATTAAACATAAGGTACTGATCACCCTAGGATCCCTAGGAAATATAAGATCTGACACAATGCAGCACTTTTTTATTATCACGGCGATGACAGCTTACTCTAAAATATATTCAGTTACAAGCACGAAGGCAATCCATGTGGTTCTGTCTTGCAATCAGACCCAATTTCCCGAAATCGACGATACTACTGACGTAAAGAAAGCACTTTTGTATTCATTATTACAATTTTCAGGAATTTCTTTGTTTGCACACTTCACCCATCGGTTTTAGTTAATATAAAACAAACTGTGACCGATTTATAGCACATGCTGTTGAAATATGCAACATGACTGAGGATTAGACAAGACCGAAACGCAAGAGGCGAAACACGCATGCGTCAAAATGCGGCAAATCTAAAGACTGCAGTGGACAAATCGCGCATGCGCACAGCACGCCCACCACAGGGACTTGACAAAGAGCAATTACCATTCTACACTGCAGAGTGGCGGAAATTTCTGGAAAAAACATGTGCGGGATGCGAAATTGCGTTGAGAAAGAAAGAAAGCTTATAGACACCGGGTAAAAAACTACAAACTACATTGAGGATTATGTGGATTTACAAAAGTCCTGGAAGGAAGAGAAATAAAATCAGTATACTACTTTATTGAATACGATGCTTTTTGGGGATTGGAAAACATCACTTGTTCTGCTTTGGAAATACATATCTGTGTGCTGCTGCTCTGTGAAGTAGAGGACAAATAAACCAACAACAACAGCAATAAAACTTGGCCTGGAATGCAATGCTGATAACTGGATTAAAATAATTTTTTTATTCATGGGTTTATTTATCAATCATTGCAGATTGTAATAAACGGCGTGTTTAGATGCAGACGCGGTTTATAAAACGTGGTAGTGTAATCGCTATTCATTAAATTGATCAGTTGTCCTAGAGAATGGATCAATCCCAGTTATCTGTAATATGACGCCATTTTGAGCATTGTGTCTCTCGCGCGTCGTTCATACCAGGAGAACAGTTAGCTTCAGACAGCGGCGGCCATTTTGTGTTTATAAGAATATGTATAGCGTTAGGATATAAAAATACTGTCAACTTAAACGTTACGTCTCTTTTGAGGTTTAACAGACAGACACACACACGCTTATATTGTGTGTATGTTGAACCCTGTGAAATAACTCGAAGCGTGGTGAAGCCACGCTGAAAGGCGAACAAACTAGGCATGGGAATCACCAGTCACCTCCCGATACGATACAATGACGATTCCGATTCGATTACAATTGCTATTCTATCAGTATCACGATTTGATAAACCTCCCGATTCGATATTACATATTCAGCTGATTATGCTTCAATTTTAACCATTTAAAAAGAGATTTATGATTAACTAAATGTAGCCCATTCCTTATAACATTAAGTTTTTCACATTAAAAAACATGTGCATTTAAACAATACGAACTAACTTAAAATACAAGAGTTTAACATTTATGTCATCCACCATAATTATTATTTAACAAACTTAGCAAATGGTTCACTCCTACCACAGGTTATGAAAATGCATAAATAGTTTTGTGTACCATCTGTAGGATTATAAAGAAACCGCAACATTTTATCACCTCAAATGCATCCAGTCTCAAAACTCAACAGTGAGTGGCAGCTTTTAACGGACATGATTTTTTAAAAACCTTCATGCCATAAAAATATATTTCTGTTGCACCACTCCGAAGCCTCCCTACTCGGTACCAAATCGGTTATATTCCAGATCCTTGCCTTTGCCCATGTTTAGTAGCTTTAGCTTAATTATAACTTGTATATGGGCATAACACAATGTGAAAATTGTGTTGACCTTATTAAATTAAGGTTTTGCAGTAATATTAAATTGTTTGCCGTGTCACGGTGGCCTCCAGGGTCCAGGTTCGTTTCCCTCCTCGGGTTTGTGTGCTTGGTGTTTGGTGGGTTTCCTGCGGGTGCTGCGATTTCCTCCCACAGTTCAAAGACATGCAGATTAGGCTAATTGGCATTCCGAGACTGCCTGTTCCCCGCCTCGTAAAGCACCACTTGTAGCAACAGTGAGCAATATGCATGATGATTGCATCACTTCTGCTTGCTTTCTTACCCTAACATACCCTAACGTCTTACTTTTACTATTAAACATAGCTGTGATTTCTGTCTTTATTTTAAGCTATATAAAAAAATATATTTACTCATTAATTTATTTTTACAAAGCACTTTCTCAAGAGTTTGATGTTTTTTATTTCCTGATAAATTGAATAAATTTTTTCCATGAAGTTTAATAGTTCAGCACTAATTCCTCCAGCTTTTAATAGTTTTTGAAATAACCTTTTTATTGGCCAGTGTACATACAGGTTGCAATTGATGTTCAGTTGACAACGTTTAGAAGCTTAGATTGTGGACAGGCCAAGAGTGAAAATCACTCCTCTGGTCTAATAACTTATGGCAGTTTGTTTTCTGTATTCCCCTTAAAATGGTCCTCAGAGCATTTTATGTCTCAGTCATATTTCTTTGGTCTTCTCCGGTCTTCATTTTTCATCCCAAAATGTCTGGCAACATCCTGCATGAACAGAAATTAAAAGTGTATAAATATTTACAGAACTTCATACAAGAATAGACTAAGCTGATGTTATTTTCCCACCCACCTTAGAGGTGTTATTCAGTAGTTCCTGAGCTGGTATCAGGCAGGCAGCTTCACCTATGAAGCACAGCAGGATGTGAAGCACGTCTGCCCACCTTCCTACAGTAAGCATCAATAATAGTAGGCCGCCCAGGCGAACCATCACTGTGTTCAGAAGAGCCTGTCCTCTAGGCTGCCGATGCTGCTCCTCTGAAATGAAGTGCGTGGTGATTTGTTTTGTATTCATGGTTTAGTTTCAGAGTTGTAATGGATCTGGAGTCTGTCCATGGAACACTGTCCATGGCACACCCAGGATTTCTATAAAGGAGCTTCTATAAATAGTCTATACCAATCGGTAGAGAGCATGAGTATGTTTTTGCTCCCCTTATGTTGGAATTTTCTATTTTTGTGATGTAGTTGTTGTATTTCAGATTTTTCTCACCATGCATGTAAACGACGAGAAGAGTGTAGCAGATGGTGAGTGGCGTCCAGAATCTCAAGGCCTCAGTAGTTGAAAGAAAGTGCTGGTTGATGCTTGATATGGCGGCAAATCCAGCTACACAAAATATCAGAATCAAGGTACTGCAAAGAAAAGGCAGGATTGATGTGCCAGATGTCAGAAGGCCTATACAGACCCCACAGTAGCGCTGGGTGCTGTGTATAGGGTACATGGTTATTACATGGTGCCATAATCTTGAACATTGTTTGGCCAAAAACCAGCTCAGGGCTGCAGTCAGGAGGAAAGTTAGCCAAGCTTGTGGTGCCCCCTCATGGAGGAAATAAAGACTGCAGTTTAATGCACAACCCAAAGAAAACTGACACTGGACCAGAAGTTGTAACAAGGTATCACTCAAGGGATCCTAAAACAAGAAAGAAATTAGAATGTTTCTCATATGCAACAAAGTTTGGATTATTTTTTTCATCAGATGAGTAAATCTTACTGCTGAGACTGTGAAGCGTGATGAAATTGCTCGAAGAGAGAATTCGAGAACCACTAGTGATGCAACTCTAGAACCCACAAGGGCGAGGGTCGCTGTCAGGATCCAGAACTGGATTTTGTCTTTTAGACCGCCAATATAAATATACTTGTTTTTCGTGTCATCTTTACTGTCTGCTGTACTTTGGAAGCAGGAAAAGAACTATTAGGTCAAGAATGACACAAATAGTTTCCTCCATATACAGCATGCCCATATAATGAAGTTTACATATAAGACTCTTACCTCTGTGCTTCAACAAATAAATTAACCCTTAAGAGGCTGGAAAGCACTGAAATCCCACATGCGCCTACAACTCCTGTCAGTAATACCATGGGAAACCAGGAACAGCATCACATGCAAAAATACAAGGCAAACATACAAGTGTGGACTTTATTAGTTTAAAGCTTTAAAATTACTATTATAATTTACATCACAAATCATTTGCTTTATGTACCATAGTTTCTCTATTATCTTATGTCTCTGGAATTTAACAAGCCTCTATGTCATTGTTGAATTCTCTTCAGGATTAATACCATACTCTCTCTCTCTCTCTCTCTCTCTCTATATATATATATATATATATATATATATATATATATATATATCAGTAAGTTAAAAGCATGCTTCAGGATATGGTCAGGAGACTGACTCAACCCTTTAAGAATATATTCTGACCTTGCAAGCAAGTATGTTTTGGGTCATTATCTGTACTGTGATGGTCCATCCTACCAGTTTTTCATCATTTGACTGCAGAAAGTATATGCACCTTCCTGATTTTTATAATTTTTTGCATATTTGTCACATCTAAATGTTTGAGATAATTTAAAAAAATTATTTTACACAAAGATAACCCAAGAACAGTGGAACCTTGGATTACGAGCATAATTCGTTCCGGAAGCGGGCTCGTATTCCAAAACATTCCTAAACCAAATTTCACCAAGTTTCACATAAGAAATAATGAAAATTCAAATTATTAATTTCACAGCCCAAAAAAATAGATACATAAAAATAATTAACACAACATATAAAGTAAAAACAAAACAAATTAACCTGCACTTCGTTTCCGTTTGCGTGTGCAGGCGCTGTGTTTGTGTGAATCTAAAGTAAGCTCCTCTCTCCCCCTTCTCGTCTTACACAGTTACCCTTCCTCCACTCTTTTCACACATGCGCACACACAATGTAAACACTGTTTTATCGGAAAAATAAATAAGAAATCTCTCTAATGACACTCGATTGAGCGACACACTAACGGAATCACTGCTGTAAAGTAAAAATAAAACAAATTAACCTGAACTTTACCTTTGAAAAGAATCACGACAGAGCAGTGTTTCTGTGTAGAGCAGAGAGAAAGAGTGTGTGTGTGTGTCTCTGTGAAGGCAAAAGTAGGAGGGGTCTGTTTGTGTGGGTGGCACGGTGTCCAATGACGCGCGCGCACACAGACGCATAGAGAGCAGGCTGAGTCTTGTGCAGAAAGTGAAAATAGATTTATAACCTCTCTAATGAAACTTGCTTTTGCTTTACACGTGCGCTATACACACACGCATACAGACACAAAATTAAATTGGAACATGTTATACGCATACAAATGTGGTCACAGTGTTATAGTAAGACCCAGCAGGGGAGACAATTACCCATAATACAGCAGAACGTTTTTTCTTCTCATGAGAGAGAAAAACCGTTGGCTCAGGTGTGATCACGTGACGCTCGGCGTCAAAACAAGAAGCGCATACGTGATATGATACGTGAAGACTTTTTCATTTTAGTTAAAACTTAAAATTTATTTAAATTTTTTGCTCGTCTTGTGGAACATTTGCAAACCATGTTACTCGCAATCCGAGGTTTCACTGTAAATACAAAATGCCTGATGACTATTTAATTTATTATAAGGGGGAATAATCATTTAAATAGAACCTGTCTGGCAAATGAAGCACGCTAAAACGTCTAAAAAAAGAAACACAATCTAAAGAAATTCAAGAACAGGTATGAAACAAAGTAACTGACGTATAATGTCGAAGCAATTTCTAAGGCTTTGGGACTCCAGCGAACCACGATGAAAGACATTATCTAGAAATGGAGAAAACTTGGAACAGTGGTAATAAAGAAAGTTATTATAAATAGTATCCATTTGAGAGTTCCAAGGCAAACGCTACTGCTGACCAAATAGAGCACAGAGACTCAGCTCACATTTGCCAAAAAAACATCTTGATTATCTCCAAGACTACAGTATTGGTCAAATATTATGTGGACTGATAAGATAAAAGTTAACTTTTTTTCTTCAAAAAAACTGTCTAAAAATAATAATGATAAGGTTTTGGAGTCCAGAATTAAATCCAATTAAGATTACCTTAAACAGGCTGTTCATGCTTGAAAACTGTCCAGTGTGGCTTAATTAAAATAATTCTGCAAAGAATCGTGGGCCAAAATTACTAAAATGACTACTCGTAAGACAATGTAAATGATGAAAGTTGAAAATATCTCTTTTAAAAACAAAATGATATGTACATTTCAATCAAAACCTTCTGCACGTTTTAAGGTACAGTGATTCTGGAAGACATTGTGACATCAGCTGTAACAACTGTGTTTAAGTTATTTCTACTGTAACCGCAATGTACCTGCAAAACAATTTTCTATTAAACATCTATTAGTGTTTTGCCTATGTTTTGTTCAATGTTTCAGGACTAAAACATTTACATTTGTGCATTTGGCAGACTCTTATCCACAGCGACTTACATCTTTATCTAAATTTTTACATCTACGCAATTTAGGCCCTTGGTCAAGGGCCGAACAGTGGAAACTTGGTGGTGCTGGGGTACAAAATATAAAAAAGTTATTTTTGTATTTATAATGAACTGCTGAATAATCTAAGTTCTTTATTCTCAGCAAGAATACATGGGATTCCATGAGCTTCTAAACAATATTTTGAACCCTGTACCATTATTTTGCTTTAAAGTTATTAATATAATGTTGCTCCTCCACAAATTATTCAGATATATTTTAAATTGCTCGAACAAGATTACACAAAATCAATTCAAGTTGCCTCACCTTGTAAAATACATTCTAGAGGATTCGTCTCAGGTATGAGCCAAGTGGGTAAACTTGGTACAAACCAGGAAATGAAGGACAACATCTCACTTTATCCTGTCTGGACAAACATCAGTTCGTGAAATTAACGTGAGGCTGAGTGCATTTACGTTAATTTATCTGCTGTTAAATTTCAACAACAGCAACAAATGAATAATATTATTACTTACCGTATAGCTATTTTGAAATTCACTCTTCTTTAAAACCATTTGTAGTTGTTATGCTAGCAGTAGGTCAGATAAGCACTGTCTCAAAGGTCATTTTTCAGCTCTCCGTGGCTTATGCAATCATCAAGCCCTCCCATAGAAAGTAATAAGCCATTTAGTCATCATTGTTAGCAATCAAATAACTTTGAATGATAAAACATTTGTCAGTGATTATGGGAATGATTAAAACCTATCACTATTCCCAATGCTTATCTTTCTTTTGTCCTTGACACAAAGAGCTCACACGGTGATCATTTTAGTTCTGAGGGCCCTAAAATGCTGAATTAAAGTGTTAAGCACAACAAAAGCATGCATTACTTGTATAAAGGATTTATACCGATCAGCTGTAACATTACAATGCAGAACATTATGCTCAGTGTTGTGTAGGTTCCGCCTGTGTCACCCATGCAGCTCTTTCTCCTCAGGTAATCATTCCACAAAACCACTGAGGGTGTGATGTGGCATCTGGGACCAAGACATTGGCAGCAGATACTTTGGGAACTGTTGGTTGTTGGGTGGACCTCCATGGCCCAGTCAGTGTGCCAGACCAGTTTTTCTGGAACATTCCATTGTTTTATTAGATCAGTGGTTCTCAAACTTTTTCTGTCATTCCCCACTTAAGGGGGTGAGCGAATTTTCAAGCCCCACTTGTCAACAAAATAATAACAAAATCGGCCAAGTTTACTGTTTATTGAAATATCAATTCCTAAACCAATACGATCAAACACCACCAAGTTAAAAAAAGATAAAATAAACGTGCAATTGTTACAAGGCTTACGTTGTCACTTATCTTTGCATAATTGACCCCATGTTTATTAGCTGCTCAGCAATCGTTTGTAGTTTTTTTTGCACTGGCCAATTCTGTATGCAACTTTGAATGAAGCCATTTGTGCTTTGCTGTCCACTGATTCAGATGTTACCATGCGATTCTCCTGCTGTCTGTATTCTGCCAGGTTTCTTTCAAAGACGTCCAGTGGTTTATTAACGTGACTGGAATGTGTTGTCTCTAAGTGTCTTCCTAATTTGTTGGGTCTCATGCGGTGTGCTGCCAGCAGTTTAAGACACAAAACAAACACTTCTGCCCCCACCATCAATCCAAGCTCAAGATAGGCTTCATTAGGGGTGGGCGATATAACCAAAATCGTCTAACATGGTAGAAGCAATTTTCTAACTCAATAACGATATATATCACAATATAGCAATTTGTATCTGAAAATGCATAAATAAAAATGAAAACACAAAGAAATTGTTTTACATAATTTTATTTTTTTATGTAATTTTATTTAAACTGTTAATTGCTGGGGTTTGCTGCATTTTTTTAATTTGGCCATATTCGATTTGTATTTCAGATGATAGAAAAGGTTTGACGTGTTTCCACCACTTGTTAAAACAGTGCACTTGCGTACCTTCCAAATCACGTTCATCTCATTCGTATCACTTTTCTTCTACCCAAACCAATTCCACAACACAGACGAGGCACCTTTTTTTCTTTACAATCTCCTCATTGTTGGTTTTGTCACATGTAAGTAAACTCACTGCTGCTGCACCGTCTTCTTCCATTGTCGAAGTGTATGTGAAGCCAAACACATCAAAAGTGGGACGAAACCGCGGCACCCGATTGAACCAAATATCTGCGCAAATACAGCGCAGCGCGACTATCTGGATAGCGCAATGATGATCTGGTTTATTTGCGCAGCCCGGTGGATCGCGCAGCGCCGCTCGAATCACAAACCTGCGCGACCCCCTGTGTTTTATTTAAAAACTATTTATTTAAAATGTCAGGACTGTTTAATATTGTTTCCGCCTTGCCATGCCTGGATTGTACGTGCGCATCCCAGCGGGGTAAAATGTATTTTGATGGTCGGCGCGGTTTATTTCTGTCAGAGTCGCGCAAGTTGGTCCGATGTTAAACCGTTATTGTTCCACTATGGTTCCACTTTTTCTCCCGGCCCACAACTGATGTTATTTTAAATTTACTTGTATTAATGATCCATTTTTTTGTGTGTGTGATTGTTTAGTTTTGAGAGTACACTCTTCATTATCAATAAAGAAAAGCATGAATTAGAATAGGTACTTTCCAGTTATTTTCCACTAATTTCCTCCCGTTCATTGCGCCCCACCTGTCATGTCTGTATTCCCCACTAGTGGGGCGCGCCCCACACTTTGAGAACGACTGTATTAGATAGAGATCTGAGGATTGTTGAGGCTGAGCAGGGGGCCTTAGGTTCCTTGACTGCTGAGCCCTGTGCACAGCAGGCTGTGGTACTTTGGTCATTCTGGTGCCTTTCAATCATGGCCAGCATTTGTTTTTTTTAATTGATTTGTGCTGCATTGGCTTTACTGTGGGATCAGACTGGATGGACTGTCCTTTGGACCCTACAGTTCCTGAGCTGCCAGTGATTTCTTGAGCTGCCAGTGATCCAGACTCCCTCTGCCCTCCGGACTTGTCTGATCCATCCTGGTGCCCCGTTTCTGGTTGGAGGTCTCGTCGCATGGATGCCCCGTGTGTCTCTTTGGGATGCGTCTGGTGTCTGGGGATGATTCTATCTACTTAGAAGATGGTTCTGGCCTCGACTGGTGTTGTCAGCTGTTTCTCTGAGGACTTGACAATTCGATAGTTCAGGACTGGAACTTTCTACAAGTCTATCTGAGTCTCCAATAACTACCTGGACTCCGTTTTAACATCAATTAACATCAACTATTATAGCTGAACTGCCTGCCACCTAACACACTGTATAAATGCAGATCATTTCCTGCTATCTGTTTCACCCAAATGATGGGTTCCCTGTTGAGTCTGGTTCCTCTCAAGGTTTGTTCCTATTACCATCTCAGGGAGTTTTTCCTTGCCACTGTCGCCCTGCAAACAGTGTTTGTTACTGTTTGCACATTTGCACAGTTCTTAGCTCATTCACTCACTCATCGTCTATACTGCTGTATTTTGTATACAGGGTCACTGGGGGGCTTGAGCATATCCAAGAGACTTAGGGCACAAGACAGGGTATACCCTGGGCAGGTTGCCAATCCATCACAGGGCGCACCCATGAAGTGTGAGGAGAACACGCAAACTTCTTGCACACAGAGTTAGGAATCGAACCCAGACCCTGGTGTAAGGCAACAGTGCTAACCACTAAGCCACCTTCAGCTCTTTGCATTTGTTAAATTATGGTATATGTAGCACCTTGGTACTGGGGGGGGAGGGTCTTTCATTTCACTGTGTACTGAACTGTATATGGTTGAAATGATAATAAAAGCCTATTTAATGCGACTTGACTTCCCATTTTACGACCGTGGTGAGCCCTTTGGTCAACATGTACACATTCACTCAACACACAGTTTTGCATTAAAATCATCTTACACTATGATAATTTGGCTTTAAAAAGTTGTTGTTCAACGAGTAAACCTTCTAAATTTTGGAAGAAAACATAACAAAAAATTTATAAAAAAAAAAAAAAGAAAAGAAACGGCGACAATAATATTTTTTTCTTGTTTGAAATAAGTAAATAAAGTACTGTTAATAAACCAAGATGGCGGTATGACGCGTTAATACAGCGCTGTGTGACGTCGAGAGACTGGCGGAGAGACCGGCTCCTGTTGGTAGGTGGCGATATGGCGCAGAACTAGGATCCACACACTCGATAAGGCGGCTACTCCGGCTGTAGAAAAAGAAAATGTGCTTTCGCACGTAGATGAGTAAAGGGAACCCCCTGAAGCTAGTAGCTAGCTAGCAAAGTGTGGGAACATGGAGGATGAGGATATCGCTGAGAGTTGGGAAGAAGCTGCCGACAGTGGGGTAAATAATGGGGATAAAAAGTGTTTGAGTGAAAGCTGATTGCTGGGACGCGGGGCAGTGAGCAGTCTGATCTGTAGGGCGTGATGACGGAAGGGAAAGAAAGTTAGCCAGCTACTAAGTGTTAGGCCTCAGGGAAGAGCCTGTGTACTGGTCTAAATATAACCGTACTCTTTAGAGAACATTAGTTTTTTTATTTATTTAATATATAAATATGTTCAGGTGGTCTAATTTAATAGTGTATTGAAATACAAAACACACTGGTGGTTTAAAGGAATGGGTTCATGTTCATGCTATATAGTTAGCGAGTAGCTGTGTGTAACTAATGTGAATAAGAGAAACTCACCTTCTAAGGCGCTAGCATTAAGTAATTCAGTGTCACCTTAATATAATGCAGTTTTGGAGCCGTTTAACGGGGTTGTAGTTTAATTTTACGAATATTAAAACACTACTTTGACCTAAACTACTGCCATTCATTTAGTTAGCTGCCAAAAAAAGTCTGGTGGCAGTGTGGTCATGAGTAGTGCTGCTAGCGGATTAGTGACTCTTCATGATGGGGTTTGTTTCAAATCTCCAATTTATTTATCTCACATACATCCATGCCGGGAAATGCTTACTGTGAACAGACGAAATGTGACAAAACTGTTCAGTACAGTTAAGTTATAATAAAACATTTAATTTGAGTGTACACTAAGGGTAAAGTTGACAAGGCAAAATAAAAAGTCTTGTCTAGTCCAGAAATATAAATAACGATAGAAAGGAAAACTATACATATAGGAATATAGATTCCAGGATGTGTGGCCTCAGCAGGGTGATTGCCATGACTTAAAGTGCACACATGGTCGTGTTTTGTGATCACAAAAAAAGCTGTGTGAAAGTTGTTTTAACCACTGAGCTATCACTGCTTCCTTTTGATGACCACAGGATCAAAACGGAAACTTGTCCTACAACTTATTGATAATTTCTTCTTCTTTTTTTTAAGCTGTGATGATTAACTTGTTCTAGCGTCCCTGAATGATTCAATATTGTTTTTAATTTGACAAATCAGTTACGCTTATACACTTGTGCACCAGCCACTTCATCAGGTACACCTGTTCAACTGCTTGTTAACGCAAATATCTATCAGCCAATCACATGGCAGCAGCTCACTACCTTTAATAACGTAAACATGGTCAGGGAGGTGTGCTGAAATTCAGCGTGAGCATTCAAATGGGTGGAAGAAATGTGATTTAAGTGACTTTGAACGTGACATGTTTGCTTGTTTCAAACAGGCTTGTCTGAGTATTTCCGAAACTGCAAATCTGCCAGGATTTACACGCAAACCATGGAATGACTAGGAAAGGAAAACAGAAAATATCTACTGAGCAGCAGTTCCCTCTGTGAAAATGCCTTGATGACCCCAGTGGTCAAGGAAGAATGGCCAGTCTGGTTCAAGCTAATAAAAAGGCAACAGCAACTCAAGTAACATCTAATTACATCTCAACTGGGGTATGCTGAAGAGCATCTCTGAACAGACACGTTAAACCTTGAAGCAGATTGAAGCTCTTTTCTCTTTTTAGCTAATAACAGGAAACTGAAGCTACAGTTCTCATGGGCTCACCAAATTTGGAAAACAGAAGATTGGAAACTTGCATGATCTTTCTGCTCTAATATTCAGATGGTAAAGTCAGAATTTGGCTTAAACAACATTAAAGCTGGATCTGTCCTGCCAACAATTCAGACCGTTGCTGGTATTTTAATGGTTTTGGGTATATTTCCTTGGCACACTTTGGGCCCTTAAGTACCAGTGGAGCATTGTTTAAATGCTACAGCCTACCCGAGTAATGTTGCTGACCATATCTGTCCCTTCATGACGACAGGATAATGCGCCATGTCACAAACCTAAAATCATCTCAATTTCTGTAACCACCAGATCTCAGTAGAGATCTTTAGGATGTGGTGGAATGGGAGACTCGCCTGATGGATGTGCAGCCGACAAATGGACAAAAACTCTCGGTAATGTTTCCAGCATTCTGTGAAGGATTAAGGTAGTTCTGAAGGTAAAAGCAGGTCCAACCCAGGACTAGCAAGGTGTACCTAATGAATTGGCTGGTAATTGTAGCTCTGGTGACTAAGAATAGTTAAATTAAATAGTATTTCAAAGTAAACAAGTGTTCTGTCATTTAAATTACCCCAGGTTTTAGAGGTTTGTAAATCAGCTATTTATATCTAAATCTATCCTAAATATCTAAAAATACCTTTTATAGATTTTAGCAAAATAGATTATAATTTCATTCAATCTTAGCATCCATCTATCAGCGGAGAGTGTGATGCTCCTCAGTGCTGTGACTATAGTGTACAGTAATGTCACGCTGCCTGCTGCACTACACACATTCTTGAGCGTGAGCTTCAGTAGGCATAACCAGTTTTACTATGCAAATTAATTAACTGAGCAAAATAAAGTCCAGCACAGTCATAATAACTACTTAGCCTTTTTGTGGTGTAGCTAATTATGTTTTGAGATGGACAGTGTATAACTGACATCGGTTTAGTTTATACACCGTGTTAAATGTAAATGAGCTGTGGTTTAAGAAAGAAAATGATGACTGTTCTGTGCTAATGTTGTAGATATTTAAGTGAACTGATCTTGCTTGTCGAGCAGTTAAATCTCAGAACTGAAATTCATCCCTGCTGTTAATTTAGCTGCTGTACTAAGCATGTATAAATAACTCGGTGAAGCTGCGATACTTGACACTGCAGCACAGAGGCTCCTTGTGCAAGCAAATACTACCCTTAATGTTTTGAAAGTCTACTCTCTAGCCTGCATTTATGCAACTTCAAACTTCTAATTTCAGGAAATGGAGAGACGGTTGGAGGAGAAACTCCGTATCAGTCAAAAAGAGAGGTAAGCATTACTTTATTTTAAGATGTTAAGTGCCTACTTATTGTGTTTTCCTCCTTCCCAAGTAACCCTTGCTTTCCCTGCAGACTCTCAACTGGGAGTTCAGGTCGCTCACCAATAAAGACTATCATGATCCAAGACGACTCACTTCCGGCTGCGCCGCCTCCACAGATCCGCATTTTAAAACGACCCACCAGCAACGGATCCTTGGGGCCGTCTGTAACGCAGAGCCGACCCTCACCGCAAGTCAAGTCTTTAGCTCAGAGGGAGGCTGAATATGCCGAAGCCAGGAAGCGTATCCTTGGCAGTGCTGATGACACACCTCAGGAGAGACCCCCGTCAGAGAGGTGATCCACATTTTAAACCTTGTTGGGTTTTTTTTATGTGTAATGCACTCTGCCCATAATCCTCTCTAGTGTTTCATACATCATACAATCTGATGTGGGTAAATTTATTCTTGTCTGGGTGAGATGGCTAGATATTTGTGTGAGGCTTAATTAAAGACAAGAACAAAAGATGGACAAAGCTTAACTGGTAATATTGTTTATTAGGTATATTAAATGTCAGTGTTGGGGAGAAATATTGCGATAGTTAAAATAGTCAGTCTATGTTAGTGGTTACCAGTCCTGTTCCTGGAGGACCCCCCTACCCTGCACATTTTAGTGTTTTCTCAGCTTCCAGCATATCTGATTATTTAAATCCACAAATTAACATCATTTTCTGAAGTAAACTGCATGTTGTAGAGCTGGGAAAACACAATAACTGCAGGGCACGGCAAGGGGTCCTCCAGGACCGGGGTTTAGAACTACTGGTCTGTATAAAGATCTCTAAAACTTTTATAGCAAGTGTGATTTTGTGACACAGCTACACTACCAGTTAAAAGTTTGGAAACATCTAATTCCATGGTCTTTCCTAATTTATCTTTCTTTCTACATGGCAAAACAATGGAAAATATGCATTCCAAAATGTACATTAATCTCCTTTGAACAGTTGAAATTGAGATGTCTACTGCCTATGCTCTGTAAAGCCTTAACGCCATAATGGCTCTAATCTAAGGTGCTGTTAATTGGATTTTTATGAGGCTGGTAACTATAAATGAACTTATTTTGTGAATGTTTTGTTGTTGCTTTCCTGAGAAGTTCTTTGAGAGCCAGTTTTCATCATGGTGCTTGATGTGTTTTGCAAATGCATTTGACGAATAGTTCTTGCAAAAACTATTCCAGCAAAATTGTTCAAAAAATAATTGGAAAAACATTTGCTTTGTCCCCAAAAGTATATCTCTTGAATTGTACAGTGGAACTGTGTCTTGACTGTGATAGAGAATGTGTATTGAATTTCTGTATATATTTGGCCAAAATATTTATATTATTACTATGGTCAACTGCTCAGATACCTTCAGTCAATATGTGGTTGAGTCAGGTGACCACACTTTTATCACTGGAAAAATTAACTTATGACTTACATCAAAAATCTGAGGTGTTCTGGCGAATTTGGTCCTCTTTCTGGAACTTTCTTGAGGGTCCTCATTGACTATGCCTTTCTAAACTTGGTTTGTGATTTGTTTTTATTTTTGTCTTTGCATTTAAGCATTTATAGCCATTAGAATGTGTTACAAAATTTTGCCTGTTGTCAAGATACCTGTACCACTGCTGCTGTTTTGTTGAAAAATTTTATAAGAAAAAAAAAAACTATTCCAGAACAGCTGACCTTATGTCTTAAAATTACAGTTCAACTGTTGTTTTTAATGACCTAATTCCAAATGCGCTATCTTATAGTTTGAATTATCCAGTATTGTTCTAAAATGTAGCAAAATACACCGCATTCCAAATTATTATGCAAATTGGGTGTCATAAACATTAAATGTTTAGTTTTTAAATTAAATTCATGGATGGTATTGTGTCTCAGGGCTCTTTGGATCACTGAAATCTCAGACACGCGTGATAATTAGTTTGCCAGATTAAGCCCAATTAAAGGAAAAGTACTGAAGAAGGTTGTTCCACATTATTAAGCAGGCCACAGGTTTCAAGCAATATGGGAAAGAAAAAGGATCTCTCTGCTGACGAAAAGCGTCAAATATTGCAATGCCTTGGACAAGGTATAACAACATTATATATTTCATGAAAACATAAGCGTGATCATCGTACTGTGAAGACATTTGTGGCTGATTCAGTGCACAGACAGGTTTGTGCAGATAAAGGCAGAATGAAGGTTTCTGCAAGACAAATTCATCGGATTAAGAGAGCAGCTGCTGAAATGCCATTACAAAGCAGCAAACGGGTATTTTGAAGCTGCTGGTGCCTCTGGAGTCCCGCAAACTTCAAGGTGTAGGATCCTTTAAAGTCTTGCAGTTGTGCATAAACCTACTATTCGGCCACCCCTAATCAATGCTCACAAGCAGAAACGTTTGCAGTGGGCCCAGGCATACATGAAGACTAATTCTCAAACAGTATTGTTTACTGATGAGTGTCCAGATGGATGGAGTAGTGGATGGTTGGTGGGTGTCAACAAGGAGGTGCCGGAGTCATGTTTTGGGCCGGAATCATGTGGAGAGAGCTGGTAGGCCACTTTAGGGTCCCTGAAGGTGTGAAAATGACCTCTGCAAAGTATATTGACTGACCACTTTCTTCCATGGTACAAAAAGAAGAACCGTGCCTTCCGTAATAAAATCATCTTCATGCACGACAACGCACCATCTCATTGCTGCAAAGAATAGCTCTGTGTCATTGGCTGCTGTGGGAATAAAAGATGAGAAACTCATGGTGTGGCCACCATCCTCCACTGACCTGAAACCCATTGAAAACCTTTGGAGCATCCTTAAGCAAAATATCTGAGGGTGGGAGGCGGTTCGCATCAAAACAGCAGCTCTGGGAGGCTATTCTGACATCCTGCAAAGAAATTCATGCAGAAACTGTCCAAAAACTCAAGTTCAATGGATGCAAGAATTGTGAAGGTGGTATCAAGGAAGGGGTCCTATGTTAACATGTAACATGCCCTATTGGGATGTTTTTGATTGAAATAGCTTTTGATTTCTTTAAATATGAAAATTCAACAAAAGACCAGTTTTCAGTTCTTTACAACCTATAAAAAATTTTTTAACTCTGTTGTGCATAATAATTTGGAACAGTGTATTTTCAGTTTTTTATTTTTGAAATAAATATTATCATTAGGAGGTCGGTTCAATAAAATTAGAAATATACCCTAATGGTGGATGACTTGAAAATTATACTGACTGTCATTTGCATTGACTAATTATGAAAATCAGGGAAAGATATCATTTGCATAATAATTTGGAACATGGTGCAAATCCAATCTTTTTTCCAAACGTTTCACTGGTTCTGCACATGCCATGGAGAAAGATTTATAAGTAATTTGATGTCACAATGGTCCTGCACAGTTGGAATAGAATCTTTAAATGTAGATTTCCCATTGTTCACTTTTTTCAGAGAGTAACTTTAAAATTCTGTAACTTTGAAACATATAAAGGTCCATACAGGAAAGCCTGTATTTTTCAGAATTTATATCAACAGAATTGAGAGATTTTGTTAAGAGCACTCACTGTGCTCAGCTTAATCTGTAATTGGGAATCTTAAATGATGTCTTTTTTTTGTTTTTTTGTTCGAGCTACGAAGTTGGGGAATAACAGACACGATGATCATCTGTGATTTGTGATGTATATTTTTCTCTTTAAAAAGTGATATGAAATGGCCAAATGTATAGTTTTAACAAGCAGTTGTGTCTGATTGTTGATTGGCCTAAAGCAAATATTTTTATATATAGCTGTAGCTCCCAAACCTGGACCTGGTAGACCCACTGTTATGTACATTTTAGTGTTTTCTTAGCTCACAACACACCTGATTTAACTGAGTTAAATAACAGCTTTTACTAAAATGTGTACGGCAGGGGGTCCTCCAGGGCCAAGGTTGTGAACGACTGATGAAAGGAGTATAAGCATTTAAAAGTAGACTACCTTGATTCCCCATGATGCTGCTAGCATAAGATATGTTGAACTTGAGGAAACATGATTTCCAAGTTGATATGGACATTTTCTTATGTCCTTTCTTTTCCATCAGAGGTCAGAAATTCAAGGTTACAGAAGCAGATTTAGCAGCATCGTTAGCGATGAGACAATTAGCATTTTATTTGCTAAATCAAATGCATTACAAGCTGACTGACATAGTAGTTAATGCTAAAACCCATTTTTATGTTTAGGTCACCACGTGCAGGAAGCCATACATCTTCAGAGGACACAAGATCGAACAACCATGTAGTTCGGCAACCAGCAGGTCCAGATGGTACACAAGGCTTTCGCCAGCGCAGATAGGAATAATAAAGGCCTGGAAGAAAAGGAGAGCTCTTGGTCCATCTCCTTTTAAAAGAAAAGAAAAAAACGGTTTAAATTTGGACCATTTTTAAAACAATATCTAGGATGTGGGATGTTTATGAAATGAGAAGAAAACCCTCATCCTCACCCATCAGGGCTCCTGAGCCAGTGTGGAATGTAAAAAGGGAGGAAATCTAACATGGAAGAGCAAATTTACACTGTGATGAGGACTTCTTCCAGACACTGCTCACTGTGATCCCCAGTCCTCTCCCAAAAACAAACACTTAATCAGTTTCCCTCGACACCTTAACCGACTGTGACTGGTGACCCGTTTGCAAACGGACAGCTTTCGACCTGGAGATCAGTTATCAATCAGAGCCCAGCTTGAGGAAGACGTTTGGAACGGAATGCGATGCCACATTATGATGAGGATGTGCTAGAAGTGTTGTAAGATTGTGTTGCGCAGGTCATCAGCTCTCAGCAATAATATTAAGGATATTTCGGTTTCTCACTTTTCATTTACTTTCTTTTTCAAACTGCTCTTCCCAAGCTTTTCTATTAGTCATTGTTGGTTTTTGTTTTATTTTAACCTAGTCAGCTTATTGCCATACATTTTTAATGGGGAAGGGAATGGTGAGGGTTCTGTGGAAACATGTCTCTTAAGTTTTGATGATGATGATTATTATTATTATTATTATTATTAGTATTATATTATCCGGGGTCTTCCTATGACTGTCCTAGTTTCTACATAAAAGAAATGAAGAATTAAAAGTAGAGAATTATTTTCTGCCTTTTTATACTGTTTGGGAAGGTAGGAATATTTAATGATATCAGATACAAATTAAGAGAAATGTAAATGCTTGGTGCTGGAGAAAATCAGAGGGAGATGTACAAAGAGGAAGAAAGTGCCGGTTCCTTTTGCTTCTCTATTTTTGTCTGCTGGTAATTTTATCAATTTATTTGCTGAAGTAGGAACTCGGGTCACTGACTGAATCAAATATCTATTAATTAGTTTTAATTTAGTAGTGGTGCAAGTGGATCTGCCACAAGGTCACCTCAAAGTGGAGTACTGAATATCCTGTAAGAAATTATTTACCTGTTAAAAGAAAAGACAGTATATACACCATTAGCAATTCAAGTGTTATATTTCAACCTACAGCAAGCACCATATATCCAAATTGCATCTCTCTCTGCTTCTCTCACTTTAGTTTGTTAGTTGTCAAACACCATCCCACCCTGCTGTACTGTCGTTTTAACATCATTGTTGGTAAGAAAATAACATTGTACAGGAATATTATACCCTTTAATTGTGGCAAATGCCCATCTGGCATACTGTATCACACGAACCAGAACGATATATCAAGAGCTGTGCGTGAGTATGGAACCCTACTTGTAAATACTTTACAAAATGCCCATTTAATAAAGAATTTTTAAAGTACTGAAATTCAAAGCTTTAAATTTGTATATGATAGATAAGTTACTATTCATTTTTGCAAACATAAATAAAGATTAGGATTCAGAACTTCTTTTAAGAGCTTTAATTTAACAATATAGTGCACAAGTCACATTCTGCCACCTGATTCAACACTTCACCCAGTCTTTAAAGTTCATGTAGTAATGTTTGCAGCACTGAATGTTTTTAAGATATAGTCAGTAGTTTGGGCAGTTTTAACACCTGGCAAAAACGATATGATCACCACATTTTGGAGGATATTCACCCAGATTTGTATTATTTCATAATACACATATGAGCAAAATCATATCATAGTTATGAAATTAAACATTTTTTATTTAATAGTTGAATATTCTGACTTTGACAAAACAAATACAATAAATTATGGACTTGCTGTTGGGGAAAAAACATTGAGTCACCTTTTAAATTGCATTTATTAAACAAGAACACAAGTCTGAAATGCAAACTAGTCTGCAGTTATAAGGAAGCACTTACAGGTCTTAAATGTGACATGTTGTTTTTTTAACAAGGAATTTCCTCCTGTTTCAAATGCAATGTATGTATATTTAAATGCAAATGACCTACTGCCACCTGCACCCATTTGTTCAAGTGTATTTTTCTAGCTAATCAGAATGCATGAAACATGACTTACTAAAATGGTGAGCTATGCAAATTACCACAAACCCCTTCCCCTACTAATTAATTTTTTGGCCTGAAATGATGTCATACCAAGCAAGAAATTTGAATGTCTGTTCAAGCACATTTATGGACAAAAAAAAAAGTTTCAAACGGAAAAAGGAGAGGATTTTTTTATTCCCACATATTTTGGATTCACACACTCAAGATCCACACGAATGGCTAAAAAAAATTATGTAATGAACTGTTGGATTTAGCTAATTAAAAGAAAACATGGTGCCAACAAGAGAGTTTTCAATGAGGAAAGGATTATAGAACTCCTTCAATAGTTAAATCCAATATGGAGTGTAGTAAAACATGTTAGTTGTTCCAAGTCTACTCTCTCTAGCATTTGGTGCCAATATATACAAAATAAGAAGGTTGTAATAGATCAGGGAAGACATCAACGTAATATGCCTTAAAAATATAATAGGGCAAAAAAAAGGCAACAAATGGATGGAAACAGGAATCGCTAATTGTGATGGAGCTGAAATTGGATTTACATGTTGAAAATCTGGATGAAAACCAGAACAGAAGAAAAAGTTGCTGAATGGAAGCGATCATGGTGTGTGAATGATGGAAGTGATATTCAGTGATGAATCGTGAATCTGTATTGGTGTTAGATTTAAAACATGATTAATGAACCACTACATAGCTGTGCTTGACATGCTCACTAATCAGCTTGGGTACGGTGGCTAAACTAGAGATGCGCATACACATGACTGAATGTACCTCCGTTTTATTCACTGAGCAAAGAAAACGTATACAGTAGGTCCTTGGCCAAAGCTCAAAGTAAACACAGTCACATGCAGGCCACATGAGGGGTTCATGAGATAGCTATTCGCGTGGTCTACATACATTCCACAGGAAGTATTGCCATGTTAGAAATGAAGAAAAATGAATAAGAATGAATGAATATAGTACAAAAGGAACTATTAATAACTCAATTTTGTTCTGCCCAAAGGGGAAAAGAAGAAAAAAATATTTCCTAACTTCTATATCATTTGAATATGACTGCATGACTGGATTGCATGATGGACAACAATCCGAGGGAGATGGCAACTATTACCTCAACAGTCAATCCACAGGAGCATAGTGAAGTTTTGGACATTTTTCTAGTTCCTAAAAAAAAAAACCCTCTCAATCAATTGGAAATGGCAATTGGTCTACTCTACTTGTCTTTGGACTGTGGGATTTAACCGAAGAACCATGAGGAAATCCACCAAGCACGTGGGCAACATGCAAAATCCACACACACTAACAGGAAGGCAGGACTCGAAGCATTGACCCTGGAGGTGCGAGGCCACAGTGCAAACCACTTTCTACCTCAAACAAATTCAAATAAATTATTTTATTTAAAAGCAACTCCAGGGTTGAGGGTTCAAGTTCCACCTTTTCGTGCTTTCTGTGTGGGTGGGTGTGCCCTGCGATAGATTGGTTCCCTGTCCGGACTTGTGCCCCATGTCTCCCTTGGGAGAGGCTCCAGGCCCCCGCAATCCTGTACACAGGATAAGTGGTATAGACGATGAATGAATGTTTGGGGTGTCTTACACAAAGCCAGAATGTCCAATTGATTTCTAAAAATTAGGGTGAACATCATATGTGCGGCGAGTTCATAATTTTCACCAGAGGTTGCAAGTGAAGCTAGCTGTTTAGAAATGTAACAGTGGGCTTATTGATAGCAGTGAGTCTTGAGTATTGGTAGCCCAAAAATGTAAAGAAAAAAAAACTTCATTATGTATTAAATTATACCTTCATTGAATCCATATCTAGGAGGTAGTTGTCCATTACTGGCACTTTGAAACATTTTATTATTAGTGTTCACGTCGGCTTATGCTAGCTAACTCCGATGACGGAACACTGTGTTGGGTGAAGCGGCTGATCCAGCGGTGGCCACGATGGAGTTTCTGCTAGTTGGGCGTTCAAACGCTTGTACTGCTTTTTCGACTGTCGGTTTCTACGAAGGGTACGGAGGCAGTCCGGGACAAATTTGTCAATAATAACCTAAAGGTGGAAAAATGTCACAGTTTAAAGTAATCCACTTTACAGCATTACAAACCTTTCCACTAACTAACATAATTGGTGAAAAAAAATTGGCTTGGTTGATTATTATAGTCTTTTTTTATTTTTTTTTATTTTTTACCTCCAGCAAGTAGCATGTGAAGAGGTTGAGAGCAGCGAGTGCCAACAACAGAAGGTTGTAGTTCATGTCAGAGATGTTGTACAACAGCAGAAAATTACGGAAAAAGGTGTTGGGAACCAGAACCAGCCAAATCATTACCGCAAACAGGATCACAAGCACGAAGAGAAAAACAACTATAGAAACAACAGAAAATATTGAGGGGGGAGAAAGTTAATAAGGACATTCAAATAAAATGACAACAATTCAAAAACTTCTAACACAATCTTGTTACTGGCGATCTTTGTACAAAAGATGCATAAAGACATTACGATTGCTTATCTCATCTGACAACCCAAAAAAACGAATGATTTTTTTGGTCCAATGTTCATTTCTTTGTCTGCAACAGCAAATTCCAACCAAAAATTCTCACAGTGTAATGCTGGCTCAATAGGACATCACAATAAACCCACATGCCGAAAATTATCTTTATACATTACCATTGTTGTAAAGTGGTTTCTTGTAAGGGTAGCCCTTCGTCACAACTATACACATGATGATGTACTGGAACCCTGAGAGAGCAAACACACTGGTGTTCTCCATGTTCGGCAAATTTTGTGCTCCTGTGACAGTGGAATTGAGTGGAACATACCTACATGGGGGTAACAAAATGATAACATAAAAGATAAGCCTGTGAGCTGGATACTTTCAAAACCTATGAGTCTATTTCTCAGACTTACCATTCCTGTGATTTGGTGAACAGCAGAGCAGCAACTTGGCCCAGGATGAGTAGTATGGTGTGTAGGAGTAAAGCAGAAAGAACAGGAATAGCCAGAAGGCAGGCAGGGGGTCGCTGGGGGTGAAGATAGTCACTGGGGCCGCCTCGACCCATCACTATAGCGAGCAGGGTCACCAAGGCCAGGTCAAAGAAGAGAAACTGGAAATCACCCAAGTTTGTTTTCACCTAAGCCAGAAAAGTAACTTGATTAATACAAATCTAACATGATACATCCACAAAGAGATTGCGAATTATCCTCTTCCTCCAAGAACATCTCATATTTTAGCCATTGTCTACAGGCAAAAAAAAAAAAAAAACATTATGAAACAACTAAAATAAACTACTTGAAGACAGTTTTTTTTTTTTTTCTTCATCTGAGCACTCAACTGTTCTCTTTATTCTTTATCTTCGAACTGCACACACTGTTCCACATTAGTTGGTTAAATGTGATACTGGTGTACAGTCATTACTGTTCTACATCCTCTTCAGGCATTACTTCTGCTATTGGTTGCAGTCTATACTATAGCAACAGTTTCTACTGCTACATTATCGTAGTATTTCTTATAATACAACAGCTAGCTCCGATCGAGCAATCTGATTGGACGAGAGTCATTCCTACGAGTTGCTACATGGGACATTAAATATTGAATTTGAAATTAAATAAAATACATTTTACATTAACATAACCAGAACATATGATGAATGTAATGCACATTTGGAACTGATATATGTTAATATGGTTGGTTTAATAATGTGTAGTTACAGAATAGAGACAAATTTAGCTAATAGTAATAGATTAAACACTCACAGTGTAGAGGATGACTACAGAGGAAAACTGGATCAGACTGTACAATGCCATATATTTGAAAAGACTAAAGGATGTCACCAGTGAGCACCTTCCCTCCCTGTTCAAACAAAAGACATGCACATTATTAAAAAGCAGAGGTATATGAATAAAATATATGCTCAATGTCTTGATCGAGAGGTGCAATGCAGAAAACGTATGTTCTGGAAAGAAAGCATCTCTATTGTATATATGATTCAAGGACGAGAGAGGGAGCTCTTTAATTGGACCTGATCAGCAGAGGCACACAGCTGATGTTGTTGGATTTCGAGGTAAAGGGAGAGGCAACAGAAGCCTCAGCCTCAGACAGAGAGACTCCGACATCAGCAGCCCTCAGCGCTCCGCAGTCGTTAGCTCCGTCTCCGCACATACCCACTCTGTAACTGAAGATGGAAAGCATATTTAAGCAATAAACATCGTAACAGACACAACATGGTTTGCTAAGTTTATAATAATGAATCAGTACTAAACTGTAGTTCTGACTAGAACTGAAACAAGAAATGCATCTTCCGTAATGTCTGTTAGAAAAACTCAACCTTAGTTCTAATCTAATCTGATGTATAGTACAAACAATTACTTAGATCTTCTCTCCTCTTACTTCAGCTTCTGTAGAGCTTTAACCAGCTGAGTCTTCTGGTCCGGAGACATCCGTGCATACACTGTTCCTTTCATCAGAACCTGCAGCACACAGACACCAGAGTGTGTGCACATCCAGTTTGGAAAGCAGTCAGTATGTGATGAATGCACTTGCAGTTTAGTAAACGTACCTTAGGTAGTTCCTCTGGAAAATAATCGCACAGTGCTGCGAAAGACTTTCCATTTATAGCCATATGATACTTAATATTGTTCTGATAAAGGCCCTATGAAACAGAATGAAAGCTTTTAGACTGCATCACAGTCAGGTTCTATAATTAATGCAAATTTTGTTCCCTGCTTTAAAGCAATAAAGCAAATTAGGTCATGTATAAAAACCTGATCTAGGATATCCATGGTTTCTTGAGTGCTGACGACAGCGGCTGCACCGTCATCTAGATGGAACCGTAACAATGCAGTTGAGGTGGCACTAGGGGGCGACGCATGAACAAACATAGTCTGCTCGTGCGAGGATGTCATTCCACATGCTCGGGCTACATTCAGTGCTGTCAGGATGTTATCTCCTGAAAGTAAGAGAAGTGAAAGTTTAAGAAAAAAAAAAAAAAAGGTGCCAGTCACAGAACACATGATGCCTGTGTGTAAAAAAAAAAAAAAAAAAAAAAAAAAAAAACATCTTTTAGTGTCTGGTACTATAATAACAAAGCTGAATACAATAGTTACAAAGTGTAGCAAGCTAATCGCATGCTTGAAATACAACATTTTTTATTCAATTCAATCATGTTTATATACCGCTTTTAACAATGATCACTGTTGCGGAGCAGCTTAACAGAATCAAAGGATATTATGGAAATGTGTATGAAATGCATGAGAAAATATGGACGAATCAAAATGATCAAAAAGTCGCGACGAAGAACAAGAAGAAGACATGAAGAAGACTTTGTCCAACGCTATATACAATTTTATTTTGCATGTTTCGAAGCCTGACTTGAGTTATAACAGATAAGGTATGACAAGAATGATGCATGAACAGTAAATGGGCTACAGGAAGGTGAATTTTACGTTGGTTCAAAAGATATAAAGAGTAGTTGAAAGAACTTGAAGCAAAGTGCTGGCTTTCTAGTTTCGAGACTAGTTTTGTAACACGCCAACAGATGGCAGCACGAGGCTACACACGCACAGTCACAGAGAGCACTGACCGTCATAAGTCAGTGTGCCAAAAGACATCCCACCCTACTCGCTAGATAATAAAGTATTAATAAGTAAGTAATAAGTAATTAAGTACTTTCTTATAAACAGAGCTGATCTTGAAACTTTTTGATACCACCACATAATAGTATACAAATTATTATTTATATAAAAATTTAATTAAAGTGCATAGCTTGTAAAGGAACATCTCAACACCATAATTTTAATTTCTAAAGTATGTAAACCTCATCTATCGAAACATTCAGTGTATGATTATACTGATTTTATACCAGTGACCATGACGGGTCGGATTAGCGCTTGTCTCAGAACGCTGATGGCTCCTGCACTCTCAGGCTTCACCTGGTTCTTCATCACTAACAGCCCCAAGAACTGCAAATCTGCCTCCACATCAACCCTACCAACAAATACATTAAACATCATGCACAGGCTAGAAATAAAACATTATCAAAGCCTTATTTTATCTTGAAAAATTGTATCTTCAAAAAAAGGAAAAAAGAAAAGGAAAAAAAAAACTTCACAGAACTGACCTTTCAATACTGCTGAGGTCTGTCTGGGCATCAAGCTTCTTGTAAGCGAGCGCTAAGACCCTGAAGCCCTCGCTCGCAAACTCCTTGAGTGTGTTGGTAAACTGAGAAGGTACTACCGGGCACAAAGTGAAGGGCAAATAAATCAGATGACCAGTGAAAAGTAAAGAGCAGGAAAACAACTTTTGTAGAAACGGAATCACGGTTTTTACCGCTTTCTTTCACACAGTGGCTGGCAACCATCTCAGGTGCTCCTTTAAGGAAGCAGCGAGCTGAGCCGTCCAATGAGTCCACGGTCACGACACTCATCCTCTGTAAAGAGGAAGAAAAAGGGAAACGGCGCACTATTGCCACCGACTGTTTTATGGCCTGGAAACAGAAAGGGAAGAGAAACAAAGGGCTGTGCTGAAGTACTGTGCTGGAAATCTGTGACATGAAAAATACACTTAACTTACTTTGGTTTGGTTTCATATCTTTATTGTGTACTCACTATGGCCTTCGGCTGGAACTCTGAAGCAGGTGGCTTCATCACTGCGAGGATCCGATGACTTCCAAACTCAACACTGGTGCCTGTCTCATTAGTCGGCTCCTCCAGTTTCTACCATTTTTACAACAAAGACCTTATAAATTATATTAAGAAACTGCACTACGATATAATCCATGGTCAAGATTTTATTCGTTACTGAGCTTATAAATGATGTATAGCTTTTGCTCCAGCGTTCGAAAGGATTCCAAAAAACAAAGGTAAATGTGTCCCCTGAGTGGACATGGCATTGTCTCTCTCCTCTATGACTCAGGGCGACATTATGTAATCATGGGTGTTTCTACGTTCATGCATGTGGAAGGGGATAGATGGTTTGTGTTTTTAAAGACTAAATTAAGAAGAAAATAAAAGGAAAATGAAAAAGCACATTGATTTCCATTCCAATAAACAGACATATCACTGACTCGTCCGGTGGAGGAAGCAAGACTAAAACAGTAGTTTCTTTTCCACTTTTCTTTACCATAGCACTTTTTCCCAAGTCAAGTCTCCATAAAAGGTAGATGCATAGGAACCAAATGAAGGTAAAGCATATGCATAATTTGTCTCTTCTTGCTTGTACCAGAATTATAGTTCAGGATCGTGATCGGTTCAACAGGAAATCGTCCATCATGAAACTCAACAATGGTTGAGTGTTCTATCCCTCATCAATTACAGTGACACGAACCAGCTGTGGAAGTCACTGGTGTCAGCTGATCTAAGACATAAGTGCTCTTCTCAAAGTGTGGACATTTGCATGAGCAGCAGTTTAAAAAGGCATGGTTGCTTGTTTTATGATTTTTATCAGGGAACACATACTAGGCCTTTATCCTCTCATATGACACTTGGGTGCATATCATGTGATATGGAAAAGAAGAAAAGCAAATAAGCTATTCACATATTTCCACATTCCTAAAAGAAAACTGCCAAAGTGTCCTCACCCAGCCTGTAGATTCGATCATTTTGAGTTCCAGTGGGTCTCCAATGGGCTGATCTCCAAGTAAAGCTACCGAGTGACACGAAGCCAAGGCAGACAGCATCGGTCCCTGGGAGAGAAAACGGGGGTCGGGAACCAGCTCGTCAAACCCTGCACCGTTTTTATTAGCCACCTTCACCCCCCACACGTCCAAACCCTCCTCGGTCAGAGTACCTGTCTGAGAAAAAGAAAACGGAGAATATTAACCGTAATTAAACTGACTGCGTTTCAATATTACCTGTTATTTTAACCTTGATTAATCTGGTAACTGTGAAGGTCAGAGAACACAATATAAATCATTCTCATAGTCCATTTAGTGACCGCCATGCCCTGTGAATGGGAGGGCAGGGTCATCCTGGGGAAAAAAAAAACTCTATAAGAATAGAAATGGTTTATTATATGACAAAGGTCAGCAGTCAGAAGAGCTTTGTATTGACTTTCAGTGACCTTTCTTGTGAAGTCAAACCAAGCCACTGTTCTTTCCCCTTGGTCACCTGTCAGACTACGTTATATGTAAACGGTTGGGTTTTCCATATTTTATTGGATTTTGTGAGAAAAAATATATATACAGCATCTACATCAGCCATCAGCTTCTCTAAGCAGCTATCAGGATAACATGGTATTGGGTGGTCCCTGGCAATCCCCAAATATAAAGGTAGATCTTAAACATACTGTGTGTACAAGATAGAACAAGGATATCTCAGGAGTGAAAGTGTTCTGCAAGGATTAGCAAATAGAGACACATTAAATAAGAATTTCCAGCTTACTAAAATGTTAGCTATTACAATTGCAAATTGTAATATCTGCACGAGTTAGTGGTGTCCATCCTTTTGAGTATGCCACAATGATTGTTTTCTTCTCTTTAATTCAATCAGTAAAAACAAACCAAGTGCATTACAATTTTTTGTCCAAATTTCTACTTGTGGCAGGTATCCTTCATGATGTAACCCTCTAATTTTTAGCCAGGATGCAAGAATGCCCTGCAATCCCAATGGCTGGGTGTGGGGAACTGGATGGAAGGAGAGCCTACCACAAGCCACCAACACCATATGATAAACCTTCCATAACTGCTTCACTTGCTTACTTTTCTTTTTCATTTCTCCATCCAAACATACACAAGACTATGTAGACAGCTACGAGAGTATTGCTTGACTTTACCTTGTCAAAGCAGAAGAGAGAAATCTTCCCACAGACATTGATGCGAGGCGGACTTATGCAGAACACGCCCTTTTTCTTGAGGCGCCCCTGGGCGTAGATCGTCCCGGTTGTTAGAGCAGCAGGAAGAGCTGGAGGCACCACAATGGTTATGATGTCCAGAGAACGGATCACGAGCAGCAGCCATGTTGTCTAAGAAGAAAAAGTTGGTTGATGTCTATAATTATGACTACAATATCAATACAAAACCACATCAACAACAGTATACAACAAATGGTACAATTTTATACATTACTTCTTCTTACTTACATTGCTCTTCCAAAGCATCACTAAACTGTAAACGGTGCCAATTAGCGCTGCAATGGAAGGACATGTAACTAGCATGTGAATCTCATATATTCAAATTATATTGACTTGTATTCATTGCACAATGGGTAATAATCTGAACACTTTGTTAACATGACTTTACCCACGACTCCTAAGAAAAGTAGAAACTTCATCGCATCTGCATAAAAACGGAAGTTAACCGGCTGTGGGTAGAGAATGGAGCTGATAAGATCACCTTTAGCAGTGAAAAAACCTAAAGAGAAAAAAAAAAGATCTGGATTTATAGCTGGAAGATGGTCATGGAAATAAATTCCTACAACCGGTCATATCCAACCAACTCACTGCGTTAATTACTGTACCTGTGCGGGTAACTACAGCTATGGCCCCCTTCCCATGATGACTACCTCCTTTGGCTTGGATGATCTGTGTACCACAGAACAGTGTGTGTCTGCGCTGAGACTCTGGGGTGTATTTCACTTCAGAGAATGGCAACGGGGTCTTCATTACTGGTACACTCTCACCTGACAGTCGAGATTGAAATGGAAGTAGACAAGAACAGCTTAATTATTGTATAAGTAGGTGTGCAAACATTTTAACCCAAACAGTCCAAGGTTGTAAGCTTTTCATTAAATGAATGTAACTTCCCGAAGATGCTATAATGTTTTGTTGCCTGAAGCTTTTAATCTCTCTCTCTGTCTCTCTCTTATTTCCTCTAGATCTCCCTCATGATGGTTACATCAACACTGCAATCTAATAGTGTTTATCTACTGCAAGGAGTTTAATATTCCCAACTGGCCGCTCTACATTGAAAAACAGTCTGTCTGCTGTGCTGGAGACCAAACTCCCACAAGGATTCATCCTTCACATCACTTGCCTTCACAGTCCAGTGCGGTGCGGTTTGTTCATTCTTAAGAATGCTATTAGTCCTTTATAGATAGTAAATCCATTATTTTTAATTAATAAATCCAATATAAGTCCATCACAGATAGTAAATTAACTATTAAAATGTGTTATGTGAGCAGTCTCTTTCAAACTCCCATATGGCAGGAAATAGATGTGTGTACAATCAGGTTTAGGGAGTCAGAATTATTTTTGCCACTTTCCCACTCTGAGGTCTCCCTCCTGCCCTGAAGTTATGAATAAGTTAACCACAAACTTCCGATGTTCTGTCAATGTTTTATGCTATATCTGGATTTAACAATCAGTGAAAAAGCCCTGTGCGGTCTATGGTTGAAACTGTAACCTTAGAACCAGTGAATTGCAAGACAATTTAACAGAAGTTAATGGCCATGTATTCTCAAGTACAGTACAAAGAAAAGAAAGATAAAGTAAAAGCCTGAATGTTTTTATCATAGGAGGTTTCTCTGGTTACACCACAAGCTCTACGTCATGCACCTGCTGGAACAAAATCTTTTTTTGCATATTCAGAAAGATCCGCACTGTGGATATTTGGTTTGCTGGTGGAGAAGTTGACCATGGTGAAGACCGTCTGAAGTGGCGTGCATTCTTTTCTAGTTTACAACAACAATTTTACTTGGAAATTATATTATTATTTGAAAACAACAAGTTCATCAAGTAAAAGCAAAAGTAGAATCTTTGAAATATTTGCATGGATTTCCCCTTGTGCTTTTTTGGGTTTAAGTCCTTTTTTTGGGGATTAGAATAAGTACAATTTGTACTGGGCCCAAGCATAGGAATCCAACAAATCTCGCCTTATGTATCATGACTGGTTACAAGAATTCTGTCTCATCTATGATTGGTTAGACCATCACAGGATCATGGATCAAGAAGGCAAAAGTTAAAAGCAGCAGACGTCCATCAAGTAATACTTTTGTAAGTATGTTTTCAGTTGTTCAAGTTTTCCTTCATTTATTTGGCTCTTAATAAATCAGAAGTCTGTCCTCATACCCAATTATTAGATTTTCATTGATGTAAACTCTCTGTATGGCTATAACCTGAATAAGAGTACTTGAGTGTACTCACCAGTCAACATGCTCTCATTTACCATACACTCCCCGGCCAGCAGGGCAGCATCGCATGGTAGGTGCAGACCTTCAGCAGGAATCACAACACAGTCCCCGGGCACCAGCTCCACTGAACTCACACACTCCTCCTCTAGATTGCACGGGACACACATACACAGAGAAAGAGAGAAGTCACACACACTGGCAGGTACTTATTCAACTTCAAAAGTCAATAATGAACATATTTTATGGATATATTGACATTTTATTGCCTGATTTAATTACAAGGCAGGTACAGTAAATACTCCAAACTGTGTAATGTTTTAGTAAGATAAAATCTTTAAGATCACCTCCGGTGGCTCGGCGTACAGTGACGTTCTCGATGAGTTGGGCCATACTGCGCAGAGTGCTGCTTTGCTGCAGAGTCACAAAAAAGAAAGCTTTATAAATGAATATGTCATGACAAACATGGGAGGGTAGGCTTATGCGTCTTAAATAAGCATGTCTGTGTTTGTGTGTGTGTAAAAGGTGCAGATATGACGTATGTACTTGCCTTCCGGATCTCATACAAGGATACAACGATGGATATGAAAGAGATTACAAAGATGCAAACAGCATAATAGTAGTAGTTATCCATCATCCATAGGACGATGCTAAAAACTTGAAAAATGTAGAAGGGGTTCAGAACCTGCATGAAGATCAAGACAAAACTGGATTAAAAATTAGGTAGTATCATGGCGGAATGTACTAAAAGTATGAAAGTGGCCTCAGGATCACATCAAGCAGTACAATACAGCAGTGTGGTTACAAATCCAAATCCCCATTTGAGTCCCCTTACATGCTTTACACTGTATACTGGTACCAAACGATTAGGAGGAGCTCTATGGAGCCGGAGGGAATTTGATTAAGGATGGTCACTCCCTTGTAATTATCTTCTTTACACTGCTTATCATCATCTGCCATGCTACGCCTGTGTCGTGTATACATTATGTTTTTATGCCATGCCAATCTAGTGTACTGTTTGTTTGTGTACATTGTGTGTTTATTCCATGCTAGCATCAAGGGATATATTCTGTCCATTGTGTATCCCGCCTCGTGCCCCAAGTCTCCTGGGATAGGCTCCAGGCCCCCCGTGACCCTGAACACAGGATAAAGCGGTGTAGAAGATGAGTGAGTGATAGTTTAAATAGTAATCTTTTTCAAGTAATAAATATATTGCACTCGTTCTTGGTTGTAATAAATTAGGGATCACACTTGGTACTGTACTGCACTGTGGAAACATGCTATATATTTTAATGTTCCTACTACATGAGATTCTGTCTTTCCAGTAACTTTATTTCTGATCTTTAAAAAAATAAAATAGTGAAGTTTATCTATGCCTACAAAAAGATCAAGGCAAAACAAGGTACCTCTTCAAACAGCAACTGTAAATATGACTTGACAGGCACATCGATAATATTGTCCCCAAAAATCTGTCTCCTGTAGGCAAAAATGGGTGTGAGTTAGAAATGGAAAGGATGGGGCTGTGTGGTGTCATGTGATTCAGAAATCTAGTACCTTGAAGTTTGCTCCAGTTGGGTCAGTCCTTGCTGATGGTGGTGCACATCAACACAAGTCCAGCCCTCATTCAGAATGCTGCAAAAATTCAATCAAATACCACAATATACTCTGCATTGCAAAAACGGCAACACAATATATAAAACAAATAAATACTGTAACATGTTATATATATATATATATATATATATATATATATATATATATTTTTTTTTTTTTTTTTTTTTTTTTTTTTTTTTTTAAATATTTTATTTTTACCTAACTTTGCAGAAAGCCCCTTTTTTGGGCAACCATGCATATCGCATTCCCTCAAACACGTAATATCGCAGTAGGGTTTTCTAGGGAAGAGAAGTAAACAACAAAGTGTTAGGAAAATATAATTAGAAACAATTAAAATCAAGTTTGTGTTGCTGATTTACCTCATCTTTGTGCAGCTTGACATTGTCTCTGCATTCATTCTCATCGAGCTCTCCTACTGCAAACCCTAAACTGGGGGGGGGGGGGGGGGGGGGGGGAGTTCACATTTGTGGTTAACTGAGATAATCACAATGGTAACTTAATTCCAAAATGAAATAAATAATTGGCAGAAATTATACAACGGTTAGTTCCGACCAAGTAATCTGATTGGACAAGAAGTATTCCACGAGTGATGATATAAAGCATAACAGCACTAGAACATTTAACTACATGTATCATTCCATGTCACAAATGTTCAAAGAATCACTAACTACAGTACACTAACTGTCAGTTACCAGTATGAAAGTAGGCTCCGATCCACCATACTAGAAAGAGGAGAGAGCAGCTGCCTGCCAAAACCTACATTCGAAACCAAGCACTTTCAGCAAGAAAAACCATCTAATAACATTATGGCATCTTAAACAACACTGTGTCTACTTAGAAAGTGCTTGGAAGTCATTCTAAATTGCCTCCAAATCGTCCCAGTGAGCAAACTACTGTACCTTCTAACACAAGGCTGAGTTCCACATTCCTCTACAACCCTGGTTCAAGGGCACTACTTAATGTGTGGAACAAGGGATTCTACACCCTACTGTACATAGCCAACTAGCTTTCCTTTTTTTTCCACTATTTGGGATTCAACCTAACCTAGGAAACTAAGCGTTAGGAGGTTAAGATTAAATAGAAGTATGAAGTAAATCTCGTATGTTTCTCAGGACTATCCACAACCTCTATGCATTATTTTGATCACCATTTGGCTACAATATTCCAGTAAGAATTGAAAACTATGAATTACACTGTGAATTACACTAATTGTCATTAGTTAACTACTGTAAATAGAATTGTAAATAGATCTTCTGTAGTGGACTAAGAGGTGAAGTGGTGCATTGTACCTATGGCAAATGAATAAAAAATTTACTTGTATTACTGTATCATTGTGCTTGTGCATCAGTTTACTTTTACTCATAGTTCCTTATCAGTCGAGACCATTTTAAGACCTTGAAAAAATTACTGTTTTGAAAAAAAAAAAAGTTGATTTGTATACTGCTTCATTAAAAATGTAGACTGGTCCAGTGCTATCACACACACAGGGCAACTTTGTTCAGGAAACCAAGGACATTTTATTTTTGAATCTCATTGGTGTCATTTTGCACTGTCATGAAAAAAAATGGGATTATTCTGAAAAAGATCTATAAATAAAATTTCCCTCAGTATTATTCAAGTGTTACAAATACAGATGAGTGTTTTGATGTGTTGATTGGGTTAATTACTTTAATTATTAGCCAAAAAGCTCTACCTTGCCTACATTTGGCCCCAAAACCTTCCTGTATAGAGGACATCATCTGGATGATTCACAGGCATTCTATAAATGAATTGATTTTCGTCCTCTTTAGCAGACCAGGATTCCCAGGGTTTTATATGCAGTTATACTTGTTCTTAATGATGTAATATCTGTGTAGTTTCTGCTTCAAGCTCCATTTTGTGCTTTCACGTGTACATCTATTGGTATTGATGGCTCAGTGGTAGGTTTCTCGTCTGCCATGCAGAAGGTCCAGGTTCAATTTCCATCCACTGCCAATGCATGCAGTGCTGGATAAAATGGGAGGGTTGAGTCATAAAGGGCCAAGTGCCAAGTTCCTGTGGCGACCTTATGACGGGAGCATCCGAAAGACTAAAACCAACAACAACATGTACTGTACATCTATTCATTTTGCAACTCTCATCTTACCTTGTAACATAAACCTACTGTATATTGTGTAGATGGAAAGTTTTGATACCCTTTCCACTTTTTTTTAGGTTTCACACTGGTCTTAAAATAGATTCAAATCCTTTTTTCCCCCTCATTGTTTAACACAGAATACTTCACAATGACAAAGTAAAAACAGGAGTCTGGAATGTTTTGTTAATTTATAAAAGAATTATAGTAAAGACTGAAAAAAAAAAAAAAAGACTTCCATTTCCATAAGTATTCAGACCCTTTGTTATGACCATTAACTTAACCCTTAACTTAACCCTTTGTTATGACACACCTTACCCTAATCAAATTACAGGTTATGAATATAACAGGTATCCAAGTTAGAACAAGCTGCATTTCTCAAATTGTTAAAAAATAAATTAAATTAAAGCAGGTAAGGTGGCTGATCGCAAAGTAATGGAATACGTGTAAAATAGTTAAGAGCTATTTACAGTCAAAATGAAAGCAATTAGACATATGTTGAGTCACCAACTGTCTCTGCTGTGTTGTAAGTTTTAAAAGTTCCCCAGTGATAATGGATGACCATGCGATTTTATAGCCCAATCGCATTTACATAAATACACACATCCCAGCAAAACTGGAAATTCTCAAAAGCAATACTGGGTTTTCTGAAGACTAAAGGCAATTGACTAATAACAGAATATTTTAAGGGGTGTGAATTCTCTCACATTGTGGAAATGTTTAAAAAGTTTTTTAAACATATATTTGGATTTAAATGTAAAGTAAAAAGCTAGACTTTTTTTTTTTTACACCCTATTTATTAAGGGTGCCAATAATTATGGAAATGACTATATGACAATCCATCTAGATGTATAAATTTTGAGTCTCCATCAGCCTCAATGAAGTGATCATAAGAAACACTGCTGCTGCATGCAAAATGCAGTAAGATTTAAAAATTATTTTTAATGATTAATAAAATGAAAGAAATTATAAGCAAAAAAAAAAAAAAGATGAAAAGTATCCCAAAAGCTACGCTTACAGTACATATTAACATTATCCAGAAAATATGAATGTTACTTACCTCCCTTCCTCAATCTCTTCTGTTTGTACCTCTATGACAAACTGCTCCCCATAATTATTCTATATGATAAAAAATTATATATTAAAAAAAATAAAACCTAATTGTTTATATCACACACTAGATAATGTGATAAACCTGTGTTAACAAAACATTTTTAATATTGTGGAATGTGATATTAATTTAATCATTAATTAATAATTAATCCTACCCTCAGGAGTAAGGTATCTGCCATGGGAATGGGGCAGGAGGAGCATCGAGCCAAGACGCCGAGGCGAGGTCGCCATCTGAACAGTAAAAGCAGCGTACCCAAGGTACATATTGCACCAAAGTAGCAGAGCCACACCTTCCAGCACACTCGTCTATAACCCTGAACATCCTGGAAAAATGTCAACGAAAAAATATTACAAGATAACACACAATAAAAGCTGTTACCCGCTACAGGTTATGAAACATGATGTGTAAAGAGACACTGGCACAAGCCAAAATTAATTTTAAGACACACAATAAAGTATTCAACCCCCTTGACATCATGAGATTTGTCTTGCTTATAAATGGCACATTATAATCAAATTGCAGATCGTCTTAATGCCAGCAAAACTTAATAAATAAATCCCTTTCACTTTCAACCCTTTCACTCTAAATCATGTTTTGCTCCAGGCAGCTTTATATTCGTTGTGATCTTCCTCATTCTTCCAGGTAGATTTGCTCCAGAACCTTCAAGTTGTTTGGATGTTGATTGTTGACTAGACAATTTTAATCAGCTCTAATGAGATTCACGTTCCCAGTCCTCAGTTATGTAGCGCTGTTGAAGTGTTTGTCTGGTGCACCTTTAATTCACTCTCAGCCACAGTATAACTACTTCAGAGGGTTGGCCTCACTTTGGCTTCCATCCGTAGACTCCGTCTTCATTTTGTGCCAAGATTAAATTATTTTCAAAGTTTTATTGAAATTATTTTCTATTTCTTTTTATGATTATTTTCTTCTCTTTTGTGTAAGGCACTTTGAATTATCATTGCATATGAAATGTGCTATACAAATAAACTTGCCTTGCCTTAGAAGTTTAGATAGAAGATGGTAGGATATCATTACTGATCCAATAGTGCTTATTGAAATGACACATTTTAACATCCCTTTTTCATATGTTGGAATCTTTTATATGTCATTCCTACTCATTTCTTTTACCGTCTCTTCAATGACACTTCAACTGGGGTGTTGAATCCTTATGCAATTTTTGGTTTCTTTGAAACATTTGCTGACTAATAATTAACTTCCTCTTTGAAAATGTACTGTAAGAGAGCATGAGTTTGTAATAAAAATACTGACAGGATAAAAAGTTATAGAAAGTTCACAATATCGCAGAAATGCAACTTGTGCCATAACTTTACCCAGTCCCAGAGCATTTTGCAATTCATTGTGGGACAATTTTTTCATGTCTATTTTAAACTGCACTCTTCTGATTAAGTCTTTTTAATTTTTCTCATGTTTAGCATTGCTGTCTTGATCGGATAACAATGATCTATGTTCAGTACCATGTAACAGATATAGTGGACGTCTGCAGCTCCAGAATCCAGATATTTGGACGCCGGATCTGCATGGGTCGGCCCTCTCGGCGGCTGACAACAGCTCCCTGCAGAGAGAGATTGACCACATTGGTGAATGACACAAGATCAATTCAGCAAGAAAGAAACGTGGCCTACACACCCCTTCTGTACACAAAAGCTGAACAGGCATACTTCCTTTATCGGGATTAGCAAAGTGAACTACAACTGTCCTAATGCCAAATTTGAAAAGACTTAATTCAATTAACTTAACTAAGCTTAGAATATATATTTTATAATAATAACAATGAAGAATCCTAGTTCAACTTTTCATTTCTTTTTTGCATTTTTCATAAAATTTTTTTCGAATGTCAGCATTTATTGATAGCACAAAAAGGGTAAAAATTTTAACTGTAAAAAAATAAAACAGCATGACAGATAAGTAACACTTGTGTATGTATATACACTACTGTTCAAAAGTTTGGGTTTACTTTCTAACTCCATGATCGTTCCTGATTTTTATTTCTTTTTACATTGTAAAGGAATGCTGAAGGCGTCCAAAAAGTGCATTAATCTCCTGTGAACAGTTAACGGTGAGATGTGTCTGCTACTTCTGCTCTGTAAAGACTTCATAACGCCTCTAATCTGAGGTGCTGTTAATTGGTCATTTTTCAGGCTGATAACTCTAAATGAACTTCTCGTCTGCGGCAGAGGTAGGTTTTGGTCTCGTCCTCCTGGGATGGCCTTCATGAGAGCCAGTTTCATTATGGTGCTTGACGGATTTTGCAAATGCACTTGACAATACTGTTCTTGCAAGAACTATTACAGAAAGGCTGACCTCTGTGCCTTAAAATAACAACTAACTGTTGTTTTTGTTGTTGTTATGTAATTACCTAATTCCATATGTGTTATTTTATAGTTCTGAAATCCCCAGTATTGTTGTAGAATGTAGAAAATAAAAATCACTAAACAAAAATTTGTAAGTGACTCCAAACTTTTGAACGGTAGTGTACATATATATGGTATACTCATATAGGTTACAAGTTGGAATTTCTAACAGATGCTACAGCCACCTCAGATCTGGAAAATCTGGAGGCCAAGACAAAATCTTAAACTGTTTGTCATGTTCCTCAAAGCATTCCTGAACAATTTTTTGCAATGTAGCAAGGAGTATTATGATGCAAAAGAGGCTACCGCCATTCGAGAACACTTGAACAGTTTGACAGAAAAACTAATTAAAATTTGTCACATACACAGTACGATATGCAGTGAATATTTTTTAAAGTTATCAAAAAGAAATAAAATATAGAAAAACTTTAGCTCTAGAAAATACCGTAGCCAAATTAACTAGAAATAAGACCACTGCAGAAATCTCCACAACAACATCGTGCAATAGTGAGGACTTCATGAACTTTTTTAATAATAAAATTATAAATATCAGGCATAAAATTGAGGCTTCAAAACCGGACAATGCAATTTATGCAGCTGTTAAACTAACTATGTCAGATCAGAATCTAGAATACTTTACTCCCCTTGAAGAGAATGAACTAATTTCACTCATCTCTTCTGCAAATTCATCAATCCTATACCGACACATTTTCTTAAACAGATAGTACCAGTTATAACAGAACCGCTGTTGAGAATAATTAATTCTTCACTCAGTATTGGGTATGTTCCAAAATCTTTTAAATTAGCAGTCATTAAACCGATTATTAAGAAACCTGACCTCGACCCCAGTCAGTTGTCTAATTACAGGCCAATATCAAACCTCCCCTTTATCTCTAAGATTCTCGAAAAGATAGTAGCGGAGCAGCTATGCTCATATCTACATAGAAATAGTATACATGAACTGTATCAGTCAGGATTTAGGCCTCATCACAGCACAGAAACAGCACTCGTTAAAGTAGTAAATGACCTCCTATTGGCATCTGATCAGGGTTGTGGAACTATGCTTGTATTACTCGACCTCAGTGCAGCGTTTGACACCATTGATCATGCTATTCCTCTTCACAGATTAGAAAATGTAGTAGGAATTAAGGGTGCAGCCCTCTCCTGCCTCAGATCCTATTTGACCGATCGTTATCAGTATGTAGACTTAAATGGTGACTATTCTGCATGCTCTCTAGTGGAGTTTGGTGTTCCACAAGGTTCAGTTTTAGGCCCACTGCTTTTTTCCCTTTACATGCTTCCTCTCGGCAACATAATCCGTAAACATGGTATTAGTTTTCATTGTTATGCTGACGACACACAGTTATATGTCTCATCAAAATCAGATGAGAAAATCCAGCTCACTAAAGCTGAGCAATGTGTGCAGGAAATAAGAGATTGGATGCTAATTAACTTCCTACTGCTTAATCCTGATAAGACAGAAGTTTTAGTCATAGGACCGCATTCAGCTAGAAGTAAGACTTTAGATCACACTGTAACTTTAGATGGCCTTTCTGTTCCATCAAGTGCAACAGTAAAAGACCTCGGTGTGATTATAGATTCCAGGCTTTCATTTGAAGCTCATGTAGATAATATCACCGGGATAGCATTCTTTCACCTGAGAAATATTGCAAAGATAAGAAATATACTGTCGCTAAACGATGCAGAAAAACTAGTTCATGCTTTTATCACCTCTAGGTTGGACTATTGTAATGCCTTACTGTCTGGTTGTTCAGCTAGATGTATAAATAAGCTCCAGTTTGTCCAGAATGCAGCAGCGAGAGTCCTCACTAGAATCAGAAGATATGAGCACCTATCTTATCTGCACTTCATTGGCTCCCCGTAAAATTTCGCATTGATTTTAAAATACTACTTTTGACATATAAAGCATTAAATGGTCTTGCGCCGCAGTATCTGAGTGAATTGCTAGTGTCCTACAATCCGCCACGCCTACTTCGATCAAAGGATGCAGGCTGCTTGGCAGTACCGCGTATTATGAAAACTACAGCTGGGGGCAGAGCTTTTTCTTACAAAGTCCCAAAATTATGGAACAGTCTTCCAATTAATGGTCGGGACTCAGACACAGTTTCAGTGTTTAAATCTAGGCTAAAAACCTATTTATTTAGCCAAGCATTTTCATAAATAGGTTAGCCTTAGGTAAAGGAGCAGATCTGGGGGACTCATGGACGTAGAGTATTATGGTGAACTGGTATGTTTAGATGCTGTCTTCCTCACTCTCATTGATCACTCAGGTTTGTTGACGGTGAGGTGATTGTTTGCTTTACACTTCAGGGAGCCCTCATGTTTGTGTTTCCTTCTGGCTCTCCCTTTTAGTTATGCTGTCATAGTTAGTCCTGCCGGAGTCTCTGCTTGCACTCTACAGTAAATATACATTCACATTATACATCGTATGACTGTGACCATACCCAATTGCCATCTCTCCTCTTCTTCTCTTCCTCCCCCGTCTCCCCCTTTCACTCTCTCTGTCGAGCTACACATGTTGTTCCTGAGCTGCCAGTGATCCAGACTCCCTCTGCCCTCCGGACCTGTCTGACCCATCCTAGTGCCCGGTTTCTGCTTCGAGATTTCGTCACATGGATGCCCTGTGTGTCTCTTTGGTATGTGTCTGGTGTCTGGGGATGATTCTCTCTACCTAGACGACGGTTCTGGCCTCGACTGGTGTTGGCGACTGTTTCTCTGGGGACTTGACAGTCCGATAGTTCAGGACTGGAATTTCCTACAAGTCTACCTGAGTCTCCAATAACTACATGGACTCCATATTAGCATCAACTAACATCAACTGTTATAGCTGACCAGCCTGCCACCTAACACACTGTATAAATGCAGATAATTTCATGCAGATAATTTTTCACCCAAATGAGGATGGGTTCCCTGTTGAGTCTCGTTCCTCTCAAGGTTTCTTCCTATCACCATCTCAGGGAGTTTGTCCTTGCCACTGTCGCCCTCTGCTTTCTCACCAGGGACAAACTGACCATTTTGATTCATATGCATTCACATTCCATACAAACTTAAATAATTCTTTTGTAAAGCTGCTTTGAGGCAATGTCAATTGCTAAAAGCGCTATACAAATAAAATTGAATTGAATTGAATAGGAAATATGGCTATAGAAGGTAAGAACAAAATATAAAATATGAAAACCTTTTTTTTTATATATATATATATATATATATATATATATATATATATATATATATATATATATATATATATATAAACCCATTTTCTGGCATTTACTCATTTTGTTAAATAATTTTCTCTGACACCCAAAGTTTGCCTTTAACACAACATTTAATTTGAAATCCGACACACATGAAAAGCCAATCACATCAATTCTCATGCCCTGCACATTTTAGTATTTGCCCTACTTTAACACATCAGCTTCAATTGAGAAAAGGCTGTTAATTACCTTGGTAGTTAAATCAGCTATTCTGAGAGCTGAGAAAACACAAAAATATGCAGAGCAGGTGTTCTCCATGACCAGGCGTGAGAACCACACTGTAGCGTTACCACTGTGATGAATTTAGTTTGTAGTTCAACATTCTGTTTCACTTCCCAATCGCTATGACTATTTCCCACTACTGCTAACATTAGCACTGGTTTTGCTGCAATTGGCACTCAGGATGCAGATGCACTTATGATAACATTTTCAAAGGAAAATTAATCAGAGAATTTTTTTTACACCTCTTTAAACACACATTAGCAATTTATGTACAAGCGGCATGAAATGCACATACATACTCATTGTCTATACCGCTTTAATCTGTATACAGGGTCACGAGGGGCCTGGAGCCGATCACAGGAGACCTAGGGCACCTGGACAGGGTGCCAATCCATCGCAGAGCACACACACAGATACACACAGTACAGGCAATTTGGGAACGCCAATTTCTTTGGACTGTGGGAAAAAACTCGAAAGGGAACCTACCAAGCACAGGGAGTACATACAAACACAGAGACAGGAAATGAACCTGGCTGGGAATTGAACCCGGATCCAGGAGGTGCAAGGCGGCAGTAAGCCAATAACGCTTTTTATAACTAATTATGAAAATACTTGGTGTTTGACTCACTACAAAATCAATCAAAGTATGAGTTTGCTATAACTGATACCAACTGATACTAAACTGTTCACTTAAAATACCACAAACACTACTGTAGGCTGATTTATTCATGTTAAAGAAGCCAGAGCAGGCTTTCTGCACAGCTTTTTGCACACGAAATATATAACCGTTTTATTTAGCACCCTTGTCAAAAGCATGTACAAAATGATCTATATAAGTTTTCAATAGTTCTTGCTTCATTTAGAAAAACTTGTTTTGCCTCAAATCTGCTTGCTGTCAAATTGTTCACTTGGCCTGCAGCAATATTTAGGTTTGCAGTATGTGTCAAAATATTATGCACATAAATGACAGGACCCAAGGTTTGCCATCACAACATTGCCCCGAGCATCACACTGCCTCCAGTGGCTTTGCCTTTACCCCATAGCTCAACCTGGTTTCATTTCATCCCTCGGTAACTGACACACTCACACCTGGCAATCCACATGATGAAATTAAAAAATGCGATCCATCAGATCAGACCGGACCACCGTGTTCCATTGAACTGGTTCCTGGTCTGGTCTGTTCAGATTGCTCCGTGGCCCAGTCCTGATGCTAATTTGCCTACTGCAGGTAGTTTCAGTGGTGGACAACGTAAGCATGGGCTATCCGACCAGTCTGTGCCTACGCAACCGCATATACAGCAAGCTGTAACACACTGTGTTTTCTGATGTCTTTCTATCATAGCGAGCATTAACTATTTCAGCAATTTGTGCTTCAAGGGCCTTCAGTCCACACACACATCCCTGAGCCGTGACCCTGTCTGCAGTTCATCAGTTGTCCTTTCTTGGATCACTTTATTTAGGTACTAATCAATGCATAGACATGGTGTTTTAGAAATGCTCTAATCAACTGGTCTAGCCACCTTGTGAATTTCCTTGGTGCCTGACATACTGTATCTCACTGCTTGACAGGAACAATTCTAACAATGAAAGCTATTCACGTCACCGAACAGTGGTTTTAACGTTATGGTTGATTAGATATCTTCCCAGCACTCATCCATTATTTGATCTTGTGGAAAACTACTGTTCAGTAAAGACTATCTAAAAGAATAAAGCTCAGTCATACAAGTTTAAGTTTTCTCTGATTATCCTGTCTACTCTTTCCTTCATTTTTATCAGACAGTCCCTTCTGTACTGTTGTAGTTTATTTTTTTAATGAGCCATCACAGTTAATTAAATATACACTATTGTATATATATTGCACGACTAAAACGGAAAGCTTGATAATAAAGTTGAACCACTTGTGCTGTGAAAATGACTAACCCATACAGAACACATTACGCAGACATGGCAGGTCTGTGATCTTACAAAATAAAAAAACCTGTTGTTCCAGTAGTGCTGCTTTTAACCTACATGTGAACACCTTCTGTGTTCAAGTCTGAAGCAGGATCAGCACAGTGAAGTCAATGTATAAGATGTAGAATAATGGTTGCATGACCATATTTAAACTTGATCTGGTAATGAATAAGTATTCCTATATGTAATCTACAACATATTTCAGCTTTGCACTGTTTTTTTTTTTCAAGTAAACATAGCATGACAAGCAGGTGTATTTACAATGACAGCAAATAAAATGTGCATTTTTATGTTTTACCTTACCTCTGATTCTTTGTCTCCTTGCCCTTTTCACTGAACCTGTGACATGATGATGGTCAGCGCTTATTGTATCCGAGACTCAGTGAGCTTCTGAAAGTTCTCTGTGAGTGTGTGTGTGTGTGTGTGTGTGTGTGTGAAGGATGGGAGGAGGGACAAAGGGAGAGGAAAAGAGAAAGACACACAAGCCACCGGCTTGATTTACCAGACTTGGCTCCGTGTGCAAATACAGGAAGTAACTCCTCCACGTCTCCAACCTCCTCCTTCAAAGCACCCAAGAAATTCAGAGGATGTTTCTCACTACCAGAATGTGTTTTAAACAATGATTTAAATGTCTGAAAGTAGACTTCTATATAGCAGATGAGGTTCGATAGCCTAGTTTAAATGTTCGCACAGCTGGAGCCTGGCATTTCAGCCAGATGTGTTCACCTTATATATAAAGCAAGGCTTAGAAACAGGATCTGCTCTTTATTCTCAGTGGGACTCAATATGATTTAGTTGTCACTCCACCTAAGACATGTATTGGTCTAAGGGTGACTAAAGGTGTGCCTTAATACCTCAAATATTTACTAAACACAATGCATTTATGGAGATCAGCTCCTTCTTTTGTGTTCAGTCTTTAGGTTGAGAATGTCAAACACCCAATCCTGCAGAGTAAACAGTATGCTTCACAGCAACACACACATTCCCACTCAGTGAAAGACAACTGAAAGTCTTAACAATGCAATATATGAAACTGAGAGAGCAGAACTACATGCAAAGAGCAGAGACAGTAGTGCAAGACTAAATGTTCAACTCAACCCTGTAACACACGCGCGTGCATACTCTGGACAGATCTTACAACCTCAGAAAGACTCACCTGGTGCATGCATTCCTTAACACAACCCTAAATCCATTTCGTTTTAGTCCAACACTTCTCTGACACCAGTCTATAACATCTGTGACTCCTGGAACCGCTGGACCTGCAGAATGAAGACACAACATAGCTCGCGACGACTTCTTCTTTCACTGTGCACAATGAACCGGTTTAACACTGCCACCTGGTGGACATGTAGTGCATTTTTAGGGCGCCTAGATACAGAACAGGAGCGCGGGACGTTTGTAGTCACGTGACTGGATGTAGCTTTCGCGCCACTTTCACGGTCCTTATCAGCCTGAAGATTGTTATCATTTTTTAATTATAAATTAAATTGATTGTAATTATGTATAATATTTATAATAATAATAATTATTATTATATGATAAAATTTTAAAGTTATCAAAGGATAAAATGAGAAATATATAAGTAGCTTTAATTTTGGTCTTTATAAACATTATAGTGATTATCACTTATTATTTAGTTAACATTCAGTGCTTCAGTCAATCATAACATTTGACTACTAGTATACACAAATACAGATACAATTCAGAAAGTATAATCAAATATTTTTATGGATAAATTCTGTATAAAGTACATGCTAGTCAAGACCTAACCAACTAAACATTCTTGAGACTGAATTATTGTGAACAATCGTAATGCAGAAGGTGTGTGGGGAGAGTGGTGGCTTAGTGCTTAGCACCTCAACGGTCCAGGTTTGATTCCAGTCTCCACTTCGTGGATTTCCACTGACAACGCAGGTTAGGCCAATTGGAGTTCCCAAATTGCCCATAGTGTGTGCATGCTGATTGGCTTTCATGTAGCCACATGTATACACATACAAAAAAAATTGAACGCACTTCAGAAAAACAAACTTAAGAGGACGTAATAAAAATAGAAATAGAAAATTTGTGAGCGGCACTGAAAAGGTGAGTGCGAGCAAGAAGGCCTACAAATCTGAACCAGTTACACTGGTGACACCAATTCTGTCAAGAGGAGTGGGCCAAAATTGTGGAAGCATACCTGAAACTATGGGCCCATCGTATCCATCGTTTTGTTGGCAGTTTCTCATGTGGTCGGGTTGATAGCTTGATGCGACTGTATCTGAGCAGTCAAGGATCGAGGACCTTAGTCTTATTGAACAGTGGGAACACAGCAGTGATAGGGCTTAAAACAAGGACATTATTGTCAGGTCAGTCAGTTAACAGGCAAAGCTCTGATATATTTTCCTGACAATGGCAAAAATCAATAATCAGTCAGCATTTTTCATATTAATTAACAAGGAAGAGCAGTGGCTGCTCAGTGGGTAAGGGTAAGGCATTGGGTTACCAATCAGTAGGTTGTAAATAGCATCACCAAGTGCCACTGCTGGAACATTAAGCGGCCGCTGTTGGGACATTAAGTAAGACTCTGACCGTTAAGACAGTTAACACCATACCAAAACAAGGATCTATATCTATTAGCTTTATTATATAGATATAGAAGCTAATATGCTGTTAAGCTCTTCTGACATAAAGTAGAAGATATATTGTGATATATAGAAGATATATTGTGTTGTATTTATACAAGCACAGAGACCTTTGGGTGTTTCCTGACATTTTTTTAAGTAGTTAAATACAAATTATTGATGAAACAGTTATTGTATGGTTATTGCTGTGAGGTTTTTATTTCTCCATGCATAGTCATATAAAGCAGGAGTAGCTTCAAAAACACCACAGCAAAAAAACTTGTAAATTAAAGTGAGACTACCAAAGTTATAATGGAGACAGATGCTATTGTAACTGTTATGCCTGAGTAAGGTCAGTTTTAAGCCCTGCACACCTAAGTTTTATATGGTGTTTTGTGTGTGTGGGGGTGTTTTTTGTAAATAAAAATAAAAAATAAAAAAAAGATGCAGAAGCTGAGTAATATTGCTCAGAATATTGAAATAAAATTTTCAATTAAATTAAATTTGAACAAAAAGTCATCTGTCAACAGATACGGTTTTGAAGGATCCAACAGAACCAGTGGTAGATATGGCAGTAGAGACAGAAACCTTTACTCTAAGGCTTAATAATGAAAGCAGTGACCCTGGTAACTAGTGAAGCAGTGCTGATTGACGGGATTTACAGAAAGACAAGTTGTGGCGTTCACTGGAATCTCAAAATGCAAGGCCATATCTACAAGGGGCCCTGAACCACATGCAGAGAATGGCAAAATATAAGAGTGTTCATGAAGACAGAACAGTGAACAAACGATGCAGTGAAAGCCAAATAATGTTTGAAAAGACTCAATTAAAATAATAACTGTACATTTGTGAATTACTAGAAGGTTATATATACAGTATAGGAACCTTGATATATTACAGGTGTCAACCCATATCCAAAACGAGTCGGTGGGGAAGCAGGCCTTTATTTCAACCATGTAGAGGCCACATCAGATACTGTAGGATATCTCGAATCAGGTGTTAGAATGAAAACCTACATCAACAACTATATAGTGAGAAAGGGTGGAATGTAGAAAGAAATGAAACAGAGGGAAGACCATGGAATTGTCCTAACATTTAACTGGTACTGCAAACCTCCTACTGTAACTCTTTTCTGATTTTTTTTCCTCCCAAGCATGAAGCATTGCTGTGCTGAACACCCTGTGACACAATTCTCCAAGCCATACACCTGTTCTCCAACTTTCATCCTAAAATCTGTCCAGAGGTCATCGGCTTCCTTACTCAGTTTTGTGTTTATGTTCAATAGTTGGAAGCACTCAGATTTGAATCTGTTGATGAAGAACTGCTCAAAGCATCCGTACAGTATGTCATACAGGAGGTGACAGTCTCAGATTGCTCACCAAAGAGAGTACAGCAAGGGGACAACTTTCACAAAGATTAGAGCTACTCAGATGGAGTTGTTGGAGAAGAACGGCTGTTTTATCCACATTTACTATGGTAACTTGCTGGGAATACTTCTACAAGTTTAAGTCCACTACCATTGCAAAAGGTTTCCCCAGAAGCCTAAACTATTGATGAAAATGTTTTAATTTGACTTTTTATTAAATACAACAATTTTCATTCCAAATGATATTATTGGCAACAGTTAAAAAGTAGAGTGAAAAGTAGAACATTTGAAATATTTGAATGAAATTTAGAGTAGCGTACTATTTATTATGTCTCTCTTTTAACTTTAGAAAATTCTGTGCAAACCATTGGATCGGTGTATGAACACATGCTTCATCAGAAAGCCCTCTAAAATTTCAAAAGAGCAAACCATTATTGTGTCAATGTGATTTATTGTTCTGAAATTCTCCAAAGCATTAAACTAAGTGGTTAGGGCATTTTGGTCTTCTATGTTACATAATAGCTCTGAATATAATTCCCAATCCATAAAGTTAAACGAGATCTAAAGGGTTTTAATAAACAGTATGCAAGTTCTGGCTCACGTACTGTATGCGCACAGTTCAGCGATGAGTTGATGGATGCATTGTTATATTAAATAAATTTTTTTTATTGAATGTATCCCACAACTCATCGGCTGTCAGACTTGTCTTGAGCAATTGCACCCTCACTGAGAATGCTATTGATGTAATGTGAAATCTTTGGACATGGCAATTTTGTAAATATCAGTCTGCATGCGCCAACACAATGTATATATTTAATGGTACTTGTGTATAATTGCACACTGATAGAAAAATATATTGAGAATAATTTTCTCCTGTTTTAGCTGTATTAGTCATTACCCATATACAGTATACCTGTTGGTATAAGAATGATTTTCTTTCATAACAATCATGTAACGGAGGGAAAAAAATCTGAAAATGTTTTTTTTTTTTTTTATGTTTTTAGTAGTTTGGTGTAGCATCAGTTTTTAATGCCCAAACAGACTGAAAACCAGACAGTTCAATTTCTGCAAGAACATCAAACCTAGACATGGGAAATTGTAATGAGAAATTTTGTTGCTAAAATGTTGAGAAATAACACTTCTCCCAAACAGCACCCAGTTGTGCTTCAACTGCACTTTTAATAAAACAGACATTTCATCTTCACAACAGCAATGTCTGGAGATGGAGACGAAGGGGAAAGTGGGTCAGGGCTCTTTCTGCTGCCAGGCTAGATGCACTCATTTAACTAGAGAGTCCTTTAAAAGGAGACCTGTAAAGGTTAGTGGACAGAGTCAAGGAAAACACAAGGCAAATGCAGAAGACTCTGTTATTCAATCCAGTTTTACTCAGTACAGCACAGAGAGCCCCGGCCTGCTCATATGTTTCCCTCCCTCTCCTTTATTTACAGATAAAATTAAATACATTCATTTATTTCACTAAGTAACAAATCTGTCAATTGTTATTTTACAGAGATGTGGTTTCATTCAATCAAACAATTCATATCATACTTCTCCTTTCAGACTTTTTATTTTCCACTCTCCATTACTCTATATTCTTGGCACATCATTTATAATTCATTTCTAACATTCCCTAACCCTGTGTTGACTTAAGTCCCATAAAACATTATGTAGAATTATTTACATGAGCAATAATTTCGAACTATGCTGTCACAAAAACCACAATCATAATCCCTTCTCACTCCATATGAGTTCCTAAATCCATTCCAATGAAACAAGTGACCAAAAAAAAAGAAAGAACAGAAATGAAGTGACACAGTTCAGTCTCGCTGCCCCACTTAGCACTACATTGTTTCCTTTTCCCCCACCAATTTTAAAAGTGCATGCCTAGATCGAATAAAAAAATGACCTGTACAGAAAAAAAGACCCTCAATATCTTACCAACACTACCACCAACCCCAACCTACCCTTCCCTGGTGACACCAACGAACATGGTGTATTGAGAAAAGTTATGATTTTTTTTGTTCTTGAGTCCCAGTTTTTTGAAATCCCAAATACTGAATTGCAAGGAATGGTTGTAGAAAGTCAAAAGGTGGTTTGGACTGAAGTGGGGCTGTTGAATATGGTCTCTGAGGCAGCATTTAGTAATGGGGCAGGTAAGGGGGTAGTGTGGTTCAGAGTCAAAGGTGACGGGGGCTTGGATGACCGTTATGATAAAGCTTTTGCTTGATATGCACCATGTTTCCACTGGAGTCTTCCAGCTGTCGTAACTGTGCACGTCTGCGGAGATCCCGCAGGTTGCAAAACTGTGGGAGCCAGGACCAGGATGGTGTGTCTGTGAAAACAAACAAGACAAAAAAAATTTATATGCACCTCCACCATACAGTAGTTTTGCACTTCATATATTAAATTCTTTTAAAGTAGAGTCTACCAATGCAGACTTAAAGCTTCATGTGGGTGTCCAGTACATCTAGAATGCTAAAAGGTACCTTAGATATACAGTATATATATATCATTTTATTTTTCTGGCTGTAGGTAACAACAGTACCCTAACAGTACAAAACATCTGAGATGATTCATTATTGATTAATTATTACTGATATACCACTATAGATTATATAGATCATAGATTTTTATACCTGTTGGTAATAGGTTATATGTTTTTTTTAAGCAATTGCTTTTCCAGGACTTGTTATTTACCCATTTCCTATGAGAATACAAGTTACGCTGATATGAGTAGTCTATCAAATATAATAAATTAATTTAACCATACAGAAAATATAATAAACAATTCATGGGCTTGACCTGTCACAAAGAAAAGACTTTGCCCTTCCGGACTGGTAGCTGCTGTATGATGGGGGAACCTAATTAGCGGGTGGGAATTGGCTTGCTGTAAGACTTAAATAGGGAGAAACCCAAAGGAAAAATACAAAAAACATTTGAATAAACCAAACAAAACTAAAATTTACAGATTTACAAAGTTCATACTCATGTGTGTATACGTATGTGTGTATTTTGATGTTACAGATGGTAAAATGCAAAGCGCATTCCTAACAAGGTTAAGTAAGCAGGAATGTAAGAAAACCTTTATTCATATTGAACTTTTTAAATCCAAAGGTTGCACAAAGTGCTTGACATTACTCAAGAAGCCCATAAAAAATCAAATATAATAAATTTGCATTTAGTAACACCAACAAATCCCCATAAAAGGTCAAGTGCATAGACACTTAGTTTCATGAAATTAACTATGAAGGTAAAGGCCAAAGGGAAGAAATGGAAACCACTTTAACTCACTTTTATGGCAATAAAAATATTTAATAATATATATCAGTAATACAGTACTAGTAAATGAGCACCAAATCCTGTAGCAGCAGAGGCATTTGTTACGACATCCACATTCAGATTGGCACATCCTCTATTTTTACTGAATTATTTGTTTGTCTTAATTTATATATGTGTATATATATATATATATATATATATATATATATATATATATATATATATATATATTTTTTTTTTTTTTTTTTTTTTTTTTTTTTTTGGTTCCTGACCTGGTGATCTAGCATGATCATGTTTTTTTTATTAAGACTATAAAGCACTTCTATACATCACTGGGAAAATGTGTAAATATGAAAATGCTTTCTTTTATTTATATACAGTAGGTAGATAAACAAAAACATGCTCTTACTGTATATACTGAGACATTGTCTGAAAAAGATAAAATTTTTAAATTTTACAGTCATATACAATGTACTTCAGGCTTACACCACACGTCTTTGGACTGTGGGAGCAAACGAGAGTACCTGAATAATCACACGCACACTTTAAAACAGACCACTCGGAAATTAGAACGTAAATAGCGTCAAACTAAATTGGTAGTATTTCAAATAGCATGCAAGAGCATCCTGAACTATAGAAAAGCTCTTAGTGTCTCTAGATCAACGTATCCCTCCACTCTTATAGAAAATAACAAAAATAATCCTAGATTTTTATTTAATACCGTATTCAAATTAACCCGAAATAAGAACACTGCAGAAATCTCCACAACAACATCAGTAGTGAGGACTTCAACTTCAACTTCAACTTTTTTAATAATAAAATTGTAAATATTAGGCATAAAATTGAGGCTTTGAAACCAAAGCCTCCCCTTGAAGAGAATGAACTAATTTCACTCATCTCTTCTGCAAATTCATCAACCTGTATATTAGATCCTATACCGACACATTTTCTCAAATACAAACCGGATTCCAAAAAAGTTGGGACACTAAACAAATTGTGAATAAAAACTGAATGCAATGATGTGGAGATGGCAAATGTCAATATTTTATTCAGAATAGAACATAAATCACGGAACAAAAGTTTAAACTGAGAAAATGTATCATTTTAAGGGGAAAATATGGTGAATCAAAATGTCATGGTGTCAACAAATCCCAAAAAAGTTGGGACAAGGCCATTTTCACCACTGTGTGGCATCTCCCCTTCTTCTTACAACACTCAACAGACGTCTGGGGACCGAGGAGACCAGTTTCTCAAGTTTAGAAATAGGAATGCTCTCCCATTCTTGTCTAATACAGGCCTCTAACTGTTCAATCGTCTTGGGTCTTCTTTGGCGCACCTTCCTCTTTATGATGCGCCAAATGTTCTCTATAGGGGAAAGATCTGGACTGCAGACTGGCCATTTCAGTACCCGGATCCTTCTCCTACGCAGCCATGATGTTGTGATTAATGCAGAATGTGATCTGGTATTATCTTGTTGAAAAATGCAGGGTCTTCCCTGAAAGAGATGACTAGATGTTGTTCTAGAACCTGAATATATTTATCTGCATTGATGGTGCCTTTCCAGACATGCAAGCTGCCCATGCCACACGCACTCATGCAACCCCATACCATCAGAGATGCAGGCTTCTGAACTGAGCGTTGATAACAACTTGGGTTGTCCTTGTCCTCTTTGGTCCGGATGACATGGCGTCCCACATTTCCAACAAGAACTTCGAATCGTGACTCGTCTGACCACAGAACAGTCTTCCATTTTGCCACACTCCATTTTAAATGATCCCTGGCCCAATGAAAACGCCTGTGCTTGTGGATCTTGCTTAGAAATGGCTTCTTCTTTGCACTGTAGAGTTTCAGCTGGCAACGGCGGATGGCACGGTGGATTGTGTTCACTGACGATGGTTTCTGGAAGTATTCCTGAGCCCATTCTGTGATTTCCTTTACAGTAGCATTCCTGTTTGTGGTGCAGTGTCGTTTAAGGGCCCGGAGATCACGGGCATCCAGTATGGTTTTACGCCCTTGACCCTTACGCACAGAGATTGTTCCAGATTCTCTGAATCTTCGGATGATATTATGCACAGTTGATGATGATAACTGCAAAGTCTTTGCAATTTTTCGCTGGGTAACACCTTTCTGATATTGCTCCACTATCTTTCTGCGCAACATTGTGGGAATTGGTGATCCTCTAGCCATCTTGGCTTCTGAGAGACACTGCCACTCTGAGAAGCTCTTTTTATACCCAATCATGTTTCCAATTAACCTAATTACTGTTAATTGGTCTTCCAGCTCTTCGTTATGCTCCAATTTACTTTTTCCAGCCTCTTATTGCTACTTGTCCCAACTTTTTTGGGATTTGTTGACACCGTGAAATTTGAAATCAACATTTATTCATTTAAAATTATACATTTTCTCGGATTAAACTTTTGATCTGTCATCTATGTTCTATTCTGAATAAAATATTGACATTTGCCATCTCCACATCATTGCATTCAGTTTTTATTCACAATTTGTTTAGTGTCCCAACTTTTTTGGAATCCGGTTTGTAGATAGTGCCGGAAATAACAGAACCCCTGTTGAAAATAATTAATTCTTCACTCAGCATTGGGTATGTTCCAAAATCTTTTAAATTAGCAGTTATTAAACCAATAATTAAGAAGTCTGACCTCGACCCCTGTCAGCTGTCCAATTACAGGCCGATATCAAACCTCCCCTTTATCTCTAAGATTCTGTAAAAGATAGTAGCGGAGCAGCTATGCTCATATCTACATAGAAATAGCATACATGAACTGTATCAGTCAGGATTTAGGCTTGATCACAGCACAGAGACAGCACTCATTAAAGTAGTAAATGACCTCCTATTGAACTCTGACCAGGGTTTTGTAACTATGCTTGTATTATTTGACCTCAGTGCAGATTTTGACACCATTGATCATAGTATTCTTCTTCACAGATTAGAGAATGTAGTAAGAATTAAGGGTACAGCCCTCTCCTGGCTCAGATCCTATTTGACTGATCGTTATCAGAATGTAGATTTAAGTGGTGATTATTCTGCATGCTCTCTAGTGGAGTTTGGGGTTCCACAGGGTTCAGTTTTAGGCCCACTGCTTTTTTCCCTTTACAGACTTCCTTTCGGCAACATAATTCACAAGCATTAGTTTTCATTGTTATGAGGATGAAACACAGTTATATGTCTCAGCAAAACCAGATGAGAAAAACCAGCTTGCTAAAGTTGAGCAATGCATAAAGGATACAGTATAAGAGACTGGATGCTAATTAACTTCCTTCTGCTTAATCCTGAAAAGACAGAAGTTCTAGTCATAGGATCAGCTAGAAACAAGATTTTAGATCACACTGTAACTTTAGATGGCCTTTCTGTTCTATCTAGTGCAATAGTAACAGACCTCGGTGTGATTATACATTCTAGTCTTTCATTTGAAGCTCATGTAGAAAATAGCATTTTTTCACCTCAGAAATATTGCCAAGTTAAGGAATATATTGTCACTAAACGATGCAGAAAAAGGTTGGACTATTGTAACGTCTTCCTGTCTGGTTGTTCAACTAGGTGCATAAACAATCTTCAGTTAGTCCAGAATGCAGCAGCGAGAGTCCTCACTAGAACCAAATGATACGAGCACATCACCCCTATCTTATCTTCACTGGCTCCCTGTGTAATTTCGGATAAAATACTACTTTTGACATATAGAGCATTAAATGGTCTCGCGCCGCAGTATCTGAGTGAACTGCTTGTGCTTTACGATCCGCCACGCCTACTTCAATCAAAGGATGCAGGCTGCTTGTCAGTACCATGTATTATGAAAACTACAGTAGGGGCAGACCTTTTTCTTACAAAGCCCCAAAGTTATGGAATAGTATTCCAAATAGTGTTCGGGACTCGGACACAGTCTCAGTGTTTACAAGGCTTTAATATTTAATAAAGCATTTTTTGTAAATAGATTTGCCTTAGGTAAAGGAGTAATGTATAATGTACATTATACATTATGTGACTGTGACCATACCTAACTGCCATCTCTCCTCTTCTGCTCTTTCTCTCCTCTTTCTCTTCCCTCTCTCCCCCTTTCACTCTTTCTCTCTCTCTCTGTCGAGCTACACATGTCGTTCCTGAGCTACCAGTGATCCAGACTCCCTCTGCCCTCCGGACCTGTCTGACCCATCCTGGTGCTCCGCTTTTGCTTGGAGATCTCGTCACATGGATGCCCCGTGTGTCTCTTTGGGATGCGTCTGGTGTCTGGGGATGATTCTCTCTACCTACTGTAGAAGACGGTTCTGGCCTCCACTGGTGTTGCCAACTGTTTCTCTGGGGACTTGACAGTTCGATAGTTCAGAACTGGAACTTCCTACAAGTCTACCTGAATCTTCCTACAAGACCTGAGTCTCCAATAACTACATGGACTCCATATTAACATCAATTAAAATCAACTATTATAGCTGAACTGCCTGTCACCTAACACGCTGTATAAATGCAGATCATTTCCTGCTATCTGTTTCACCCAAATGAGGATGGGTTCCCTGTTGAGTCTGGTTCCTCTCAAGGTTTCTTCCTATTACCATCTCAGGGAGTTTTTCCTTGCCACTGTCGCCCGCGGCTTGCTCACCAGGGACTATCTGACCATTTTGATTCATACACATTCACATTCCATACAAACTTAAATAATTCTTTTGATTGTGTAAAGCTGCTTTGAGACAATGACAATTGTTAAAAGTGCTATACAAATAAATTGAATTGAATATAATTGCACACTCATAAGCACGTTTAAAAATTTTTTAGATGTTACCACAAAGTACATGGAATGAAGGTGTATCTTCTTGTGGATTGATCGAGATGAAACAAATGTTACATCAAGGTCGGCCAAATACACCTGTGACAACCCCATTAAAATTCATTCTGTAGTTTTTATGTTTGTTAAGCCACACATTGATCTATGAATCATTCAAATATAAAAACGTGTGATGCTAAATGCTGAGTGGTTGGAACTGATGAGAGGGGAAAGGAGGTGGCTGCTGAGACAAAAATTCCAAAAATCATCTTGATGTCTATTACTCATCTTACTAATTATTATTTTTTAAATTCTGTATATTCAATGTACAGACATGCCAACTTTACAGTTTTATTATATGCATAGATTTAGTTCAGGAAATGAACGCATGCTTAATCTAACTAGAAGCTCCTTTCACAAATGTACCATGTAATCCTTTTCACAGAGATAAAAAAAAGGCAAATTTAATTACTGTATCTTGGTACTGTAGGCATAAAATTCTTTATACTACATCTAACCAGTTAGAAGGGTTTGATACATTTTTTAACTGCAGGTGCCAGCTCTTATTCAAATCACAGGTTTATATTGATGCACTTATTCTATAGTTGAATTTTGAAGCACACTCTTGTTTAGCAAACTATGAAGTTTTCTGTAAGGAGATTTAACATATATGGAAGATTTCTTTGTCATGGGCAATTCTTCAGGAGAGAGAACTGCATTTGTACCTATAGGCAAGCTGCATTTCTGTCTCTGAAGTGGCAACGAGAGTTTTCCTGACTATTTTCTTATAACGGCATGCCCCTAATGTATTTTATTTTCTACTCACTTCACACATGAAAAAACTCACAGACACTTAAACAGTTTGCTATCCAGCATACAAATGTAATAATATAAGACAGTCAACAGATCTTTACTGTAGTTTTTTGGTTTTGCCAAAAGATTATTGATTAAACAAACATTTTAAGAGATTTTATGTAAAAAAAAAAAAAAAAAAAGAGAGAGAAATAATTAAAATTTAAGTAACTATAGCCGACAGACCCATCCCACTGAAAAACTAATGCACAAATTGTCTAAAAAAAAAAGAAAAGAAAGTCAATGCTGGCCACGATAGAAAGGCACCAGAACAACCACTGCATCTCAGCCCACCAGCAGGCTAAGAGCCCAAGGTCCAAGGCCATGACCCAACCTCCAAAGTCCACAGAGCCCAATCCAATCACACACCCATGGGATGCGCCAGACAAACAAGTCCAATACACAGAGGGCCCACCACACAACCCACAGCTCCCAAACCATCTGCTGCCAACGTCCTGCTGCCAACCACCACAGCACAAGCCCAGAGACCCAGGGATCCAGTGTTCACATTGCCACATTTAGCAGCCCTGGTGGCACAAGAGAAACCCAAAACCTATTGTAAGTGATTTAAAATATTTTAAAAACCAACAAAACAGTAAATAAAACTTATAGTTCTTATGTATATGACTCCTATATCAAAGTGGTACAACATTTATGTAACTGATTGCTATTTCAGACTGCCATATCATCCATTTATTCATATTCAGTAAACACTTAATCCTGGTCAGGGTCACTGCCAATCAAAAGTCTATGGCCGGAACACTGGATGAGAGCCTGGAATACACCCTGGATGTAAAGTCAGTTCATCACAGCAAAGCCTCATTCCAGTACACATTCACACCTACATGATCCCTAATGTACCACTTTATGAAGGTTACTGATGGAACAGACATTTTAAATTATGTTATCTACTGACGTATTTGTTTTATTTTATTTTAACATACTTATGTGTGTTACATGAAAAATCAGAAAACAGAGAGAGAGAGAGAGAGAGAGAGAGAGAGAGAGAGAGAGAGAGAGAGAGAGATCAGTCTGTCCTGCTGGAAGGACGGGGTAGTTATTTATAGCAATCTAAGGGTATGCCATCCACAAGGACTGTTGTGAAGGGTATCCAGAAGATTTGAATAAATAAAGGGCCGTTTACAATCAGAATTTTACAATCAGAAAAGCTCCAATCTCCAATCAACGCACATACAATTTAAATCCCATTGATAAACAGATGCTGGTATATGAAGGCAAAATAATAGGAACAGGATAAAATGAATAGGTAACAGTTGCCAAGTCACTGGCCCATGGTCTTTAGTATTTACATTTTTGTTTAAGACTCCATTGCTGACATGGGAAAGAAAATTAGCAGATAGTGAATGGATAGAGGTGATAGGCGAAGAGTGGAGGAATGGGGGAGGAGAAATCAAATTAGAGAATGGGAGAACTAGAAGCAAAAAAATAATTAATATGCAGCTCTATGGTGTGTGTGGGTGAGTGTGTGTGTCTGTGTGGTGGTGGTGGGGGGCTGCAGTAGGTGCTCACTCACACATGTCTCCCTGTTGCTTGCCTTCTCTTTCCAGCTGCTCTCTTTCTATTTATAGCCCTCACGAAGCAGGAGCGTGCAGAGGGACCGGAGGGAGAGAAAATCTGTGTGTGTGTGTGTGTGTGTGTGTGTGTGTGTGTGTGTGTGTGTGTGCATATAAGTGTGTGTGCATGAGTGGGAGTGGGGATATAACCGTGTCATTACCCCTCTCCCTGCCTCACCTTCACTCCCCACCTCAAAGAGGCTAAATGAGGTTGACCTGCCATCAGCATCATGGAAAGCCTTGGAGAGCTCCACTACAGGGGCATCCCCACTACTTTTCATTAGCTTCAACCATTTATAGAATCATTTTTTTCTTCAATGCAGACAGAAACGTCATCCTATTATCCTTGTTGCTATTTTAAGCTATATCGCTACTAAAGAAAAGGAGAAGGATCCAGATTTTTTTTTTAATGTGTGCACTTATTTTTAGCTCTACTGACTATATGTATCACAGGCAATTGCTTAAAGACTGCATAGAGGAAAACCTGGCTTCGCATAAAATTTTGTTAAAACATGACAATGTGTCTATATTATTCATTATTCTGGGTGAACTACAGGATTTTTAAATATCAGCCTCAATGGAATTCTAAACAAGAAATTCACAATAGGAAGCTAATGTGTTATTTTGGACACAATAGGAAATAATGTGTTATTTTGGGTCACACCAACAGCTTCACTGGGTAAATGTTGGCGTGTGTGCACATGCGTGGTGTTTCCGTGTGTGTGTGTGTGTGTGTGTGTGTGTGTGTGTGTGTGGTGGGCTTTTGCATTTTACATTATCTCAATATTTATTAGACAGTGCACTTTTTAAAGGGCAGGGGTAGCTCATTAGTTACAGCATTGGCCAAATGATCGGAAGGTCCCAGGTTCAAACCCCACCACCATCGAGTTGCCACTTCTGGGCCCTTGAGTAAGGCCCTTAACCCTCAACTGCTCAGGTAGAGTATATAAGAAGATAAAAATGTAACTTGCTTTAGATAAGGGCATCTCTCAAATGTTTTAATATTTATAAATATTTTTTTTCCTACTCAAATGCATGGCTTCTCCATTTCAAACTTTTACATATAAGCACTGGTCAAACTCGCAGAGGCGTCTGGGTGCAGTAGTCAGACAATTAAGTCTACAATACAGTAACTTTTTCCATTTTTAGTAGACAGTAATGGTACAGTATGTTTGATTATTTTCATTTCTTTTGTAGATGTTCTGTTTGTTTATAAGAGCAGAGACGTGAATTCGTGAACTTTTTCTAACTAGGTAGCAGTATACACCAAATAATGCTGATAATGTCGACCTGATTTTGGAAAAGTCTTTTGTATATTTGTACTTATGGAACCACAGACAGCTGTGCTTACTCTGTTTTAAATACCATCAGCCAACAATGACACTCATATCAGTGTTTTTTTTTTAAAGAAAAAAAAAAGCATATGAATTAAGCAAGCGTGTGATGTTGTGAGGACTTTATTACACTTCCCGTTAGTACAAAAACTAACCCTATTCCTAATCTTAATCTTAATCTTCATAAGACTTGAGTCAAGCAAATTCTTCAGACATTTTTGCAAATCATTATCTATTTCTAAACACTGCATCTAATGTCTTCTCTTTCAGTGAGGAAGCATCTTCACTTTTCCTCCCTCCAAAGAGTAAATATAAAGTAAAATAACACGTCATATAAACTATATAACGTGTATATACATGACTCAGATTGCAACAACATGCTTTTTTGGGGGGTTTTAAAAAAAATTTCATTCTGCCATAATTTTAAATGCCATCTACACTTAATAGCTTATGAATGATGAAAGTGAAAAAGCTTTTTCTTTTGTAAGAAGCAACAAATACCAGCCAGTCTGTCTGGTGCTTTAGTTACACTGCCTGAAAGTGTACTGTTCACTATAACACCATAACAATGACAGCAGACTCAGAAAGGTACTGCTTCCTACAGTCTATAGCCTACGTTCATGCGTCAAGAATATAACTCATGACTCAGTTGTACTGCTGTTTGGAAATAATGATTAATAGCAACCATGTAAAGTCTTTTGGTCACATCTGATAACTTTAACACCATTTACAGTGGTACCTTGGCATACACACGCCCACCTCACAAATTTTCACCTTAAGCATTTAAATTTTACAAGAAATTTGCTTCGGCATGCAAACGAACGAACAAACCGAGCCAAACCAAACGGCGGCTAAGTTGTACTGTATATTCAGGAACCATTTAAAACCTGTTTGGGAAAAACCAGTGCAAAGCCAAGCAAAGCGAGTCTACATGTTTTTTTTTTTTTGTGCGCTGCGTATATCTTTTATTTTTTTTGCTTTTTGTGCTTTCTGTGCACTTTGCTTTAGTAAAGATATAGCAGCATGGGTCCCACAAATGTTAGCAAGGACAGTAGCAAGAAAAAAAAGGAGGCACTTTCAGTTTCATTTTCGAAGCATAAAGTAAGGTTAAGTGATATTTAATGTCTTTTTATTTCATATTTTACTACATTTACATTTTTTCATAGTTTTTATGTACAAAAATAATATGATTATTATGTTGGAAATTGGAAACATTGGTAATATTTCTGGTGGCTGAAACGGATTATCTTCTTATTCTTCTTTGTCTTTCAGCTGTTCCCTTTCAGGGGTCACCACAGCGAATCATCGGCCTTCATCTAACCCTATCCTCTGCATCCTCTTCTCTCACACCAACTAACTTCATGTCCTCTCTCATTCATTCATTTTCTATACCGCTTAATCCTGTGTTCAGGGTCGCGGGGGACCTGGAGCCTATCCCAGGAGACTTCGGGCACTAGGCGGGGTACACCCTGGACAGGGTGCCAATCCATCGCAGGGCACACACACATACACACACTCACACACTCAATCACACACTACGGGCAATTTAGGAACGCCAATTAGCCTAACCTGCATATCTTTGGACTGTGGGAGGAAACCGGAGTACCCGGAGGAAACCCACCAAGCACGGGGAGAACATGCAAACTCCATGCACACAGAGACGGGAATCGAGCCTGGCCGGGGAATCAAACCCAGACCCTGGAGGTGCAAGGCGACAGTGCTAACCACTACACCACCGCGCCGGCTCCACTCTCATTACATCCATAATGAGAAACCCATTACATCTCCTTTTTGGTTTTCCTCCAGACCTCCTGCCTGGTAGTACCAACCTCAGCACCCTTCTACCAATATATTCCTCTGAACATGTCCAAACCACCACAATCTGGCCTCTCTGACTTTATCTCCAAAACATCTAACATGGGTTGTCCCTCTGATGAACTCATTCTTGATCCTATCCATCCTTGTCACTCCCAACGAGAACCTCAACATCTTCATCTCTGCTACCTCTAGCTCTGCCACCTGTCTTTTCTTCAGTGCCACTGTCTCTAAACGTAGAGCATCGCTGGTCACTGTCCTGTACACCTTTCCTTTCATTCTAGCTGATACTCTTTTATCGCACAACACACGTGACACTTTTCACCACATTCCAACCTGCCTGTACCTGCCTCTTCACCTCCTTTCCACACTCTAATGTCCTGTACCTTCTTTACCTCTGCTGCCTGTAGCCTCACTGTTCCACTTGGGTCCTTTTTATTCACACACATGTATTCCGTCTGAAACGGATTATCTGAATTTACATTATTTCCTATGGAAAAATGTGTTCCACAATATGAATTTCCACCTTAAGAACTCACCTTAGGAACGGATTACAATTGAATGCCAAGGTATCACTGTAATATTAACCCCACAGGGGCAAAAGGCCAGCCCTTTCACTCAGATCCCATAAAAACGCCAATGCAACACAAATCAGTAAAATAGATAACTCTGGCCACAATAGAAAGGCACCAGAACACGCAGTGCACCACAGCTCACCCCACTTGCGGCCCAGCAGGCAAAAAGCCCAAGATCCAATCCAAATGATCTCCCATGGATTGTGGCAGACAAACAAGTCTGATCCACAGAAGACGTACTCCAAAACCCACAGTACCCAGTGGATCTGCTGCATATATCCTAGTGCCAGACATCAGAGAAAACCCCAGAGGCCCTGTAGAGCGAACCCCTGAGGGGACTGAGCTGCCCAGGTGGCATAAGGGGAACCCTTATAATAAGTTATAATATTAATGTTTTTAATGTTATGGATGATAGGTGGAAATATAGGCCAAACTTTAGTCATAGTATGGAAGACCAACTGTAGCAGAAAAATAAAATAAAATGCCAAAAATATGTGCCAAATGCCTTTTTTTCATAATACAAAGCCCAGAAAGTAAGCTACTACATGGTCTTAAGAAGCCCTGAAAAACTGTGAGAATCACAAAACAATGAAAGCTGATTCAAGTCTAAAAAGTCCCCACGAGAGAGTCTTTCAGATCTCTGTTTGAGAAATGCATTTATGTTAAGCCAGTGCAGTGCAATCATCTGAACATGGCCCCTTTTTGTGTTTCAAAACTGTCACATAGATGTAAGAAAGAAGAATCAATGTCACTTTGACTCCTCTCTGTCTAAAGGAAAAAAAATAACACTGCCGTTAAGAAACAGGTCATTGATTAAAATTTGCCTGTTTCTCATACAGTACAGCAGAAATCTTAAGCATTAGTTCATCTTCCAATAATTCTAGAGAAAACTCCCGCTGCAAAAATTACTAAAAGCCTTATGACATCATTTGCTCAGCCATTCTCCTACACACTGTCCAAGACCTCTCATTATATTACAGTAACGATGAGTAATAGAAATCTTTTGCATTCTGACGCTCTTAGGACTTAATTAGTCATGACACTGGGCATAGGGGGGTGTCAGTTTCATGCTTTCAAATTACTCTCTAAGCAGAAGAGGTGTTTGAGTGAGTCATTTGACACCTTCCTTTATAAACCATAGACCATATACGTACAGGGATGGACATGCATCCTTTAGTCATTGCTTTGACGAATGTTTATAGCACATGGCTTCTTCACACTCACCATAGTAGCGACTGGCTCTCCAGGCCCGCACAGCACAGTGTAACGCTCCATCCAGCCACAGTAATAGCCAGCTGATGCAGAAGCCCAGCAACAGCCCCAGCATGAGGTCCATCTCCTGCTTGGTCACGCTGTCACTCACAAAGTAGTTCTCTGACGAGTCCACCAACGAATGGTCCCCATCATACGGTATTACATAATGCACATGGTGTCTGAGAAAGCAAGAAATAATCAAGTGTTGGAGAGTGCACTGGTGTAAAGGTTACACAAGTCACTGAATAGCTATTGAATAATTCATTGCAGGTATAGAATAATATGCCTTATAATGAATAACTGGATATTAAATTAAATAGAACTATAAAGGGTTAAATAGATCACTTTGATTAAGAAAAAAAACATTAATGTTTTAATACTTTATGAGCCCTACTTTAGAAGAAATAAAACACAGGGTTATATAACTAACTAACTGTCATAGAGGTAGGGTTTGTAGTGATGATTTATACAAGACATGTAGTGTTTACAATTTGAATTTCTTTGCTTGTTCTACCTGTGTCGATGTGTGTTTCCTTTGGGTTTTCTCCAAACACAAAAAAAAAGCATGCCAGTAAATGCATTGGCTATTCTAAATTACATATGTTGTTTTGGTGTGTGTGTGTTTGTGTGTGTGTGTGTGTGTGTGTGTGTGTGTGTGTGTGTGTGTGTGTGTGTGTGTGTGTGTGTGTGTGTGCACGCATTCACCCATGGTGCCCTACAATAGCCTGGAATCCAATTCAGACTGTTTCCCTTCCTCACACTGTGCCACTAGATCCACTGTGACACTGACCGGGATAAAACGACTACTCGAGCTGAATAAATTAATGAATAATTCTGATATGCCTGACATACAGTACCTGACATTAAGTAAATATCTATGAAGGACATACAGTATGTGAAACATATATCTGTTTGGACAATATTCCAAAATCAATTGCCCCTAAATAGCGAATTTCATTTTCACTCCAGTTATTCAACCCTCTTCAGTAACTTCTTTGTCATGGTTAGGGTCACAGTGCAGTCTGGGTCTGTCCTGTGAATACTGGTAATGAAGAGAGGATACACACATATTCACAAGCTCATTTAGCTTCAGTTATTAATGTCTAGCCACTATACAACTTATTATTATTCTGTTCTTCAATTATTCAGTTACTACAATGGAAAAGATTAGACCCATTGATGGGTACCTCGATTTAAAGGTGGTTTCAACGTCATATACTGTAACATTTCTTGCCTGGTGTGTATGTGGCATGAAAAGGAACCTAATGTAATATTTTATAGATTATTTTATTTTAAACCTAGCAATCCTACACTAAGGCTCAAAGCTTACTGTAGGTGTATTGTTTTGCATGTTCTCCCAGCGCCCATATACGTTTCTCACATGTTCTACAATGTCTTCTAACCTTTCAAAACATTCTATTTGTTGGCTGCACTGGCTGCACTTTTAATTGTGTCTAAGTGTGGACTGTGATGGACTGGTGTCTGATTCATTCTGTATTTGTGACTCGTGTCTGGTGTCCTCAACTGACCAAGATAAAGTGCTTACTTAGGAAGAATGAATTAATGAAAATAAAAAGTATGGTGATGATCAGAAATTAGATAAAATTTCTAAATAACATCGGGTGCCTGAGTGTGATCCGTAGCTGTTCAGATATTCTGTTATCTGTCATGAATGAATGAATGAATGAATGAATGCTAGCACACTGGTACTTCTAGATTAGAAACTAAGAGTACTTACCATAAAGTTTCATAAGCTCTAGAGAAACGACTTAGCTAGACTGTTTCTAAAAATACAGAGCTCACCACTAATTGGTAGGATCAGAATCTCATTAAACATTTTTCACTATACAAATTTAGATAATCTTTACTTTATACTGCTTTAAAGAAAATGGGCACAATCTCATAAATCCCAGTATTTGATTGACTAATGTCCCCTGACCTATTTACATGAAATGTTTCTGTATTACAAACATCGCTGAGATACATTTTTAAATGTGAAATAATATATCAGAATATCGAAAGGTATAATTAAGAATCTTGGCAGGAATCATGCCAGAAATTTTATAATGGATTATACAGTGTTTGTGGTATGATTTCAGACAACAGATTAGCTGTTTTGTTGTGCAGCAAGCTCAATTAGCAGGTCAAAGTTGAGAATAATTTTAGCCCGACCTGATTCAGTCCCCTAGGGTAGAGAATACAGGGCATCTAACAGAGAATTTAGTCGATTAGTCTACAGAGATAACAATGTTGAGTAAATAGTGATATTTTATAGAACATAACCACTAACACTAAAGCAAAGCAATAAGCAGCCATGTGTACAGTATGTCCGATATATGTCCAAAAGTTTGTGGACACTTGACCCAGTGACACACATATGTGCTTTCTGAACAACCATTCTGGATTTAGTCGCAATTTTCTGTAATAATAAACACTCTTCTGCAAAGAGTTTTGGAAGATGGCCTTTGAGATTAATTTATCCTGCCACAAGCGCATGAGTGAGGCCAGGCGTTTAGACCAAAGGTGTTCACTGTGGTTGTGGTCAGGGCTCTGTTCAGGCCACTTGGGAGCTTTGACTTCTGTCTGCTACATTAACATTTACGGCATTTGGCAGACGCCCTTATCCAGAGTGACTTACAGTATATTCCATCATACTTTACACCTGAGAAGTTATGAGTTACGGGCCTTGTTTAAGAGCCCATCAGTGGCAAGTTGGTGGTGGTGGTGGTGGGGTTTGATACTGGGACCTTATCAAACACCACCACCAGTTTTACTCAGTAGTTCAACACCTTTACCACTAAAATACCATGTCACTAACCACCATGTCTTCATGGACCTTGCTTTGTGCACAGGGGAACTGTCATGCTGGAAAATGTTTGGGCCCCTCAGTTCCAGTAAAGACAAATTGTGATGATCAGGTGTCCACAAATGATTGGCCAAATTAAACAGCATCCTTAATTAACGTCACAAACTGTACTTCTTCTTGTTGCTTGGTACCACTAAGTCTAAACCGTTTGTACCTCTTACCTTTAGAAAAATAATCTGCAGTTCCACTGATACACATTTAAAGCTTTTGTGCAAAGCTAATTAATGTACTGTCACGGGTACAAAAACACCTGATAAAGGTACAAACCATCCCAGCAACAAGGGAAAAAACTGGTTTGTTGCCTTTATTTCTGTGAGTGTATTCTGACTATGAATATCACCACACCTCTGTGGAGGAATCCATGTCATGTCATGTAATCTGCATGTTGCATCTTTCTGCACTTTTTGTTTTCCATTCAGCTATGCAGATTAGATTTCCTCTATACATTAGCCTCTATACGTTAAAACCAATGACGATTCAACTGACCAAGGAAAAATTCTTCTTACCCCTTGGTAACCTTTTCGACACCAGCATTTACTTCGCAAATCACCGGAACGATGAAGGCTGCACGTAGCGCATTGTGGCGAACGCGAACGCACCAGGCCAGTAAATGAACTACGTAGCCCCATATGTATCACAAGGTTGTGCTTTGGAGAAACGCACACCTTGAGACGCAGAAAACCAAGTACCAACCCCCTTAAAAACGCCACTGACACTGACAGATAGCAAGCAACTCGATCATCTTAAACGCCATCCCGTCGTTTAATCAGATGAGATGAATATAAGATGAGGCCTATAAGCTGTCACGCATCTATGTATGGATATATGGATGGATGTTTATGTGCTACATGTAGACTGATGGAGAAAACAGTCTTTCAGGCGTATGAAAAAGGGTAGGCAGCATAAGGAATGCTTACAGGCCCCTGCTCTGGTTTAACAAATGAGAAACGATTAAAAGCGATTGACGACAAGGCTTGTGAAATAAAATAAATCATTAATGAGCTTTTTTTTTTACCTTCCACAGTTGCAGTGGCAGACGCGGTCCTCCCCTCGTAAATGCGGTAGGATGTAGTTGTGAAAGCGGTCCAGCAGCGCGTTCATGTCCATTAGACACGCTATCGCCTGCAATGAAGCATTCGTGTCAAGCTGGACATCATGACAACACTGGCACCAATCTGCTATTATAAGCAAAAAAAAGTCTACTGATGGATATATATAGCCTACAAATAGATTAAACATATATATATTTTCAGGCAAGCACCGGCTCGAGCGAGCTGCTTATTATTCCTTTAATATGGTGTGCACTTATCAAAGATGATGTGAATGGACTTTCCTCAGGTCTATGCGCCTCGACTTTCTGCTTCTCTCCTCACCCGCAACTTAACAATCGACATTGTTAGTGGAGATGCCGGTGCGTATTTCTTACCATTACAACAGAAGCACCAAGGATCATAAAAATCATGGTGGTTGTGATCATATGCATCCAAACTTCCAAAGGCGCCGCTCTCACTCTCTCTCTCTTTCAACCCAGGGGAGCCTGTCTTTTCAATCAGAACTGTATGTTTAAAAACACTAAACATACAGTGCTAAAAGAGTCTGTCCCAGGAGAAGACGCTCATGGATGCGCCTTTACTGCACCTGCTTCTCAGTCCTGAGCGCGGATCGGCGCATAGAGTGGCCCGGTCTCACCAAACCCCCCTATATTACCCACGGTTTTATTGTCCTCTCCATTTAGCACTGCGCTGCTGATCGTGCCTTAAATTAGCTTGAGAACATTCAGGACTGATGTTGAGCAAAGTGTCCTGCTCTATCTAGGCTGGATAGCTGCCGATGCTCTTTTCCCTCTGCGTTCCAGCACCGTAGAAAATTTCCCAGCGACGATTAGCGAGATCAGGGGGAGCTCTTGAGGTTTTTTCCCCACACACACGGATCTGGCTTGGAGTGCCGCTTCTTAAGAAAGCTTCTGGTTGATTCCACGTTTAGTAATCCTTGTAATCCATGTCCGTCTTTCCCTCCTTATAACATGCAAGTCGATCAAGTTGTTGCAAAAAAAGCTTATCGATGCACCAGTGATTCCGGTCCAGCATTGATCTTGCTTGATAAGACAGTCCACACTAAGAAAAGACAGGTCTAGATTCAGACTCCCTCACTTCCCCCGCATCTGCATCAACCACACACCCGGAGCCTCACACATGATTAGGCTATACAGTCCTATTTCAGACGTCGTGGTACCCAGGGGCATTTTAGAGATATGACTGAGTGTGTGTGTGTGTGTGTGTGTGTGTGTGTGTGAAAGAGAGAGAGAGATAGAGAGAGAGAGAGAGAGAGAGAGGCGGGGGACGTGTCAGTAGCCTACAGAGGTGACTAAGAGGTGGCAAATATATCTTATTCATTTTCTTCGGTCGGGCTCGCAAATCACTTTAAAACAGTGACACGATTTGTGTGGGTTTTAGCTATAAGACATATTCTACAGAAAGACCACACAGCTTTAACCTGCTTCATCCGCCCACTGGCTCGCTCTGCAGCTCATATTGCGCCATTTCAGTCGGTCTGTATAGTGGAGTGGAGTGTGTAGCCTCGCCTCCTTTGCTCTGGTATTCAGCAAGACCGCTGCATATGATGCTCAGTGTTTCGGTGACTGACCAAAGGCACGCAGAAGAGACGTCAGAGATCCATTGTTTGAATACTGTGGGGTCTTTTTTTTTCTTCAAGGTTTGTGCTAGGTCAGATTTTGCGCAATTATATATATTTTTACATACTATTTCAATATATTCCTTTATCACTATTATTTTTTTAAATGTCCACACAAATATAAGCCTAATAGACTTCATTTTCTGAAGTCTATTGACCCTTTTGTGTTCAAGCCCACTGGAGCGCGACCACTTGCATTTCAGGACCTTGGATAGCAGCTCCGATAAAGATTTACTGCATAATGCAGTAACCCTCTCTCTCTTTTTCTCTCTGTCCTCAAACAGTAATACACTTTATGTCTCTCTTATTTATGTAATGGAGTACGTTCTGGTTTTTCCCACATCAACCAACTCTTACCTATGAACGTTTACAGCTGGCTCTGGAAGGGAATTGAGGTGACTGAAAATCTGTAAAGATTATTGGCGTGCATTCAGCAAAGAAAGTGACAAATGCAATTAGAAATGACTAGAATTAAGTTACGAACACTCAAACACATTATTAAAACAAAGAAGGATAGTGCTGAACCGTCAACTTTCTGGATGAAGGGATATTGATGTTGAAATGCTTGGTGAAGTTTCATCTTTAAAAAATTGACATTAAAAATCGGTTATCTTCAATATTAAAATAGCATTTCCACACACGGCTGGCAACACACACACACACACACACACACACACAAAAAAAAAACACTTGCTATAATGAGATTAATCAGAGGAAAAATGCTTTAGTTCAGTGTCTTCTTCGGGTGATCGATAAACCTTTTTTGGTGCCTAGGTTTAGGCAGCTTATTGAAAGTCTGACTGTGTAATTTCTCAGGCTATGATGCCACTTTTGACTGTCTTTGGGGCCGTTCCTGTCGAATTCTCCGTGGTTCTTCATGCTTGAAGGATGGGAAGCACCCATTCATCACAAAAGCTTAATGAAATGGGAATTTAGGTGCTGGAAATCCATGTGAATCATTCAACTTCCTCGGCGTCATAGAATGCGATGCTCATGGTTACTTAGCAACTGCAGACGCCATGTGGCTTGGGAAAGAAGCGCCTTCTTTACGTTGCACTTAAGATATAGCGAGATATTTAAACGACCCATTTTCAAACGGTAACCCTTTACTTCTAAATAATTTTTATATTACAGTGTTGTGTTGTTCTTTAAAGTCTGTTTGTTTAATTGGTTAATTTTAGCACAAAAGCAAATACAGTACTTATTTAGGTTTTTAGACATGAAAATCACACAATTAAGATTTTTCTCTAAAATTTCGTCTAAAACACCTGTAAATTTTGTAATGTTAGCTGTTAAGGTTCATAAACAATTTGCAGGCAAACAGTATCATTTCCTTTTCACTAACTTGGGCATATTTTGAAGCATTCTGAAACTTGAATATAAGCTGTCTGTTTGCAGTCAACTCTTTTCTGTCCGGGAGTATGGCATTTTTTTTGTGGTCAGTCAGCGCATTTACTTCAAACATTACCCAAAACTGTATTATCATTTTAATGGATGAATGTTTTAAGATGAAGATTTTAATTTAAAAAAATGGATACCATTTGACACATGCTTGTGAAAACACAGCTTACATAAAAAAATAAAGTTTTTTGATTTGCAAAATTTTCACAAACATTTGCATAAATTAACCTCCCTTCTTTGAATAATACATTTATTAGCACTGCTATCTGACACATGTAAGTAGTTATTGTATTAATTTGCTCACCTTACTAGATGTGCAATTGTGGGGCAGCACTCTTACTGCCAAACTTACATACATATTGCACCTAGTAATCAAATCTAGAAATTGCAACAAGTTCTAACAGAGGCCTGTTGAGCCAGGAATTGTGCTGCCTCATGCTTGTGCAAGGAGTTACTGGGGTTTTCAAAATCTTGTCAACATAAAATTATAAAAAATTAAAATACAGATATTGTGTTTATAATGTAAAGAATCATTAAAGTCGGAAGAGGGAAATCGGATTATGGAGCATATTAAAAAGTTTTCGAAACTGCAGCTGTTTCCTGCAACCCTGGATATTGATATTGGAATTGGTATGTACTGTACATCGTACACATGGGAAACACAGAAAAGCCTAAAATACTTACCACCAAATGTAGTTCTCATTGTCCCTCATCTTCCCAGCCTCGTAAATCCTCTCAGTACCACTCTGTATCTTTAGTTGGAGTTCCATAAGTTGCATCATTGCCACCTATAGAGCTCTCTCTCTCTCCTCAGCAAACCTGTCATTTAAAGGCTGAGAGTGAATCTAATTATTTAAACCTACCAACCAACAAACAAACACACAAACAAACAGATTCTTTTTATTGTATTATTTTTATGTATTTTATACAATAAATACAGTGGTCGCCAAAAGTTTGAAAACAACATATGCCATGTATTATAGTTCTCCCTGTAAAAAAAAAAATGTAAACATTTTTTTTGAGATGCTGCTAGAGATTCTGGGCCCATTGAAAGTCTAATATATTGGGCCCCAACTTTCTACTTCTGCTTTTTCTTCTTCTCCTTCCTTGTTAATACCGGTGGGACTCCAGAAGGTTGCCTTACCGCCAACTGTAGGTCTCATTCTCTCTCTGGTTCAGGGAAGGAAGTTAAATGTTTTCTTCCTTGATCTTGTCTTGTCTTGTTCTGTGTCTTGAACTCTTTGGGTTTTTTTTATCCGGCATTTCCACACACTCCTCTACATGTTCCCTCTTAGTACTGCTCTGTGTCATTGCCTGGAGTTGTGTAAGTATAGATCTCACTCCCCCCCTACTTCTTGGTCCTTTAATGCTAACTATCCAGACCAGTCTTCATCAAAAAATGTTTTTTAAATGCTTTATTCTTTGATCTGTGACTCCCCATTGTAAAATATGTTTAACATTCCCTCTTCCCCTTCCTACTGTAGTTTTTGGAGCTGTGACATCATGTCTATCCTCTCCTGCATATATTTTCTGCACAAGAGCAGTACATGCTTGAGACAGGGTGAGGATATAATAGAGAAAGGTATAAGGTGCAGTAATACAACTAACTGGATGCTAACCATTGTAAAACAAGAAAAGACAAGACAAGAATATGCTCGACAGTCTCACTTTCATGGCAGACTCCACAGTCTCGGTATTATAAGTAGCGTACTATTATGGTTACTCCGTTCAGTTCTTAGACTGCAGCATTTAACGGGGATATCCCAATACCATTATGATATAATTTTAGAAAAGGAGGAATTTTATGTTTAGACCTCCAAAAAGCCCCAGATGCTGAAAAAAAGCATCACACTATGATGTGATGTCACTCAATATGATGTCCCAAAGAAAACTATTAACCACTTTTTGGCATACAGTGGTGTGAAAAACTATTTGCCCCCCTCCTGATTTCTTATTCTTTTGCATGTTTGTCACACAAAATGTTTCTGATCATCAAACACATTTAACTATTAGTCAAAGATAACACAAGTAAACACAAAATGCAGTTTTTAAATGAGGGGTTTTATTATTTAGGGAGAAAAAAAATCCAAACCTACATGTCCCTGTGTGAAAAAGTAATTGCCCCCTGAATCTAATAACTGGTTGGGCCACCCTTAGCAGCAATAATTGCAATCAAGCGTTTGCGATAACTTGCAACGAGTCTTTTACAGCGCTCTGGAGGAATTTTGGCCCACTCATCTTTGCAGAATTGTTGTAATTCAGCTTTATTTGAGGGTTTTCTAGCACGAACCGCCTTTTTAAGGTCATGCCACAACATCTCAATAGGATTCAGGTCAGGACTTTGACTAGGCCACTCCAAAGTCTTCATTTTGTTTTCCTTCAGCCATTCAGAGGTGGATTTGCTGGTGTGTTTTGGGTCATTGTCCTGCTGCAGCACCCAAGATCGCTTCAGCTTGAGTTGACGAACAGATGGCCGGACATTCTCCTTCAGGATTTTTTGGTAGACAGTAGAATTCATGGTTCCATCTATCACAGCAAGCCTTCCAGGTCCTGAAGCAGCAAAACAACCCCAGACCGTCACACTACCACCACCATATTTTACTGTTGGTATGATGTTCTTTTTCTGAAATGCTGTGTTACTTTTACGCCAGATGTAACGGGACACGCACCTTCCAAAAAGTTCAACTTTTGTCTCGTCGGTCCACAAGGTATTTTCCCAAAAGTCTTGGCAATCATTGAGATGTTTTTTAGCAAAATTGAGACGAGCCTTAATGTTATTTTTGCTTAAAAGTGGTTTGCGCCTTGGAAATCTGCTATGCAGCCCGTTTTTGCCCAGTCTCTTTCTTATGGTGGAGTCGTGAACACTGACCTTAATTGAGGCGAGTGAGGCCTGCAGTTCTTTAGATGTTGTCCTGGGGTCTTTTGTGGCCTCTCGGATGAGTCGTCTCTGCGCTCTTGGGGTAATTTCGGTCGGCCGGCCACTCCTGGGAAGGTTCACCACTGTTCCATGTTTTTGCCATTTGTGGATAATGGCTCTCACTGTGGTTCGCTGGAGTCCCAAAGCTTTAGAAATGGCTTTATAACCTTTACCAGACTGATAGATCTCAATTACTTTTGTTCTCATTTGTTCCTGAATGTCTTTTGATCTTGGCATGATGTCTAGCTTTTGAGGTGCTTTTGGTCTACTTCTCTGTGTCAGGTAGCTCCTATTTAAGTGATTTCTTGATTGAAACAGGTGTGGCAGTAATCAGGCCTGGGGGTGACTACAGAAATTGAACTCAGGTGTGATAAACCACAGTTAAGTTATTTTTTAACAAGGGGGGCAATCACTTTTTCACACAGGGCCATGTAGATTTGGAGTTTTTTTTTTCCCTTAATAACGTAAACTTTCATTTATAAACTGCATTTTGTGTTCAATTATGTTATCTTTGACTAATAGTTAATGGTTTTTGATGAGCAGAAACATTTAAGTGTGACAAACATGCAAAAGAATAAGAAATCAGGAAGGGGGCAAATAGTTTTTCACACCACTGTAAGTTTAAGGCATCGTCACGGCTGACCCATTTGAGATATCAAAAATCACTCTGCAATTTTGCATCGTCAATGTCTTAGGATTACAGAGACCCAATTTGGTGGCGATTATATAAATTCCCTAGGAAGAGTGTATCAAAATCTTTTGGTGCAACCCAAAAATAACAGATTTGTTGAGTTGAGCCCATGATACAGTATGCAATGTGAAAGTTGTTCAGCTCAATGAGCTTTAAATGTGTAGCAGGTTTCGTGTGCATACGAGCAAGTGTTTATGAGCTATGCAGCCGGTGCCATGCCCAGGGCCCAGACACTCAGCCATCCCAATTTGATGCCATTGGGATGCCTGATAGTCTGGTGCCCGGGCATTCCTATGGCATCAGATTCCAACTTTTCCGGCAATTTTCATGAGTTTTCAAATATGTAAAGACCCCCAAAAAGCCCCAAATGGTGGAAGAAAAATCCTTACAAAAACAAGAGGGCCATTCACACAAAATAACAGACTTCCTGTTATGTTGAACCCATGACATACAATGTGAACGTTGTTCAGCTCAATGAGCCAAAACAGTACAGTATATATTACGATTCCCAGCCAAACTCCAGTCACTGGATCCAGTGGCGGTCCCAAGCCCGGATAAAATGGGAGGGGAGGCCACTCACTCACTGTCTATACCACTTTACCCTGTATACTGGGTCGTGTGTTGCCTGGAGCGTATCCCAGGATACTTAAAAGGCGGGGTACTCCCTGGACAGGGTGCCAATCCATCGCAGGGCACACACACATACTCACTCACACATTATGGGCAATTTTGGGAACGCCAATTAGCCTAATCTGCATGTCTTTAGATTGTGGAAGGAAATTGGAGTACCCGGAGGAAACCCACCAAACAGAGGAAGAACATGCAAACTCCATGCGCACAGAGACGGGAAAAACGAGACTGGCCAGGAATCGAACTTGGACCCTGGAGCTGCTTGGAGCTAGCCACTACAGAACTGAGCCGCCTCAGTAAGGACATCCGGTATAAACCCAAATTGACGCAGCTGAAAAACTAACAGTTTTATTGCTGCTATTTTCAATATCATTTTATGATTATTTTCTTTTCTTTTATGTAAAGCACTTTCAATTAACACAATACAATACAAATAAACTTGCCTTGCCTAACAAGATATAAATAAAATATAAAAGTTAAAACATTTCTAAAGTTAAGTTTTAAATGCTAAAAGTTAACATTGTATTCAAACGACTTGTTACAGGAAAGTAACTGCGTAAAATGTTGGTACTCTTGGCCAACTGTGTACGTTGTACGTTACTCACTTACTGTATTATAACTGGGACGTCACAATGCGCTTCAGTTCAATTCGCCCATTAGGGCCACCGTACATCCGGAAGTCAGAGTCTGCATGCGGGTAAACAAAACCATCCGATTGTAGTTAGCTGACAGAAAGAGTCTTTAACGGTCATAATAGCTTTTTTCAGCAATGTAAGTATTACGGCTTAGAGATTTGTTGCAATGCCGGGCTTTACTCACTTATTAATATTATATCGTTTGGTTGTTAGCGAGCTGTTCTCTGTAGACACCATGGACACTGTTGAGTTTAGTGTTTTTAACACTATTTTAATTTTCATTGACTGTACAATAATACAGATTCAGATGTAGGATGCTAAATAGCATTTAATGTAGTTAATGCTAGCATACAATTCTATAAATGTCTATGATGGCCACAACTGGTGTCTAGCTCCTCGGTTAGACACTTGGAAGAAAACCCCCGGCGTTTACTTGATTATATTTTATATTGTATAAGTTACATTAAATACTTTTACAGTATTTACGTATTTGCGCTAGCTTTTAGCCCTAATTAGCCTATATTTGACGGTACACGCTGTGGTCGTCTTCGTTTATTTCCGCATTTCTGTGTTAATTATTGATCCAGTCAAAGGTTTGGACACACGTTTGGATTTATTCTCTACATTCCAGAAATATTACTGGAGATTTCATAACTGTGTAACAACAAATGTGGCATTAGGTAATTACCTAACAACAACATCAACAGTCAGCTGTTATTTTAATGAAGGTCATGAAGGTCAGTTGTTCTGGAATGTTCTTGCATTAACTGTATTAAGTGCACTTGCAAAACCCATTAAGCACCATGATGAAACTGGCTCTCATGAAGACCATCCCAGGAAAGCAAGACCAACACTTACATCTGCTGCAGAGGAGAAGTTTATTTAAATTAACAGCCTCAAAATTACCCAATTAACAGCAAATCAGATAAAAACCCTTAAAAAGATTTTACAGAGAATATATCAAGATCAGCTTCAGACACATCTCAATATCAACTGTTCAAATGAGATTATTGCATATTTTTACATTATGAAATATTCATGAAATACAATGCCATTAGAAGGTGTGTTAAAAAATTTTTCCTGGCAGTGTCTGTTGAAGGGGTCGATGCTAGGCATGGTGAAATGATGTTATTCGATGTACACTAATGAATGACATTTTTTTGTCTGAAATTTTTACATTTAGGTATCAGTTGTATCTGGCTCTCAAATAGATTTGGTGAACTCCTCAACAGTGATTCTGAAATCAGTCATGTCGAGAAAGCAATCAGGAAAGCCCGGACGTGGGAACAGGAAATGCGAGGTGGAGAGAAAGAGGGATGAACGTGCAGTCCGTAGGGCTCTGTCCAAAACCATAAAAAATCGGCCTCCAGGGGACGATGAAGGCGAGGAATTTGTCGGTTTCTCCAACCAACTTAAAGCACTTGGTCTCAAACTGAGAGAGATTCCAGGAGATGGGTATGTTCAGGATTTTAAATAAATTTTCACGCTCCTACTGACTTTTATCTGTTATGTCTGTGTTTTAATGTCTAACTGAACTGTACTATTCCTTGGCGTTAGGATGGAGGACCTTGCTACGTATTCTGGGCCCATTGAAAACTTAATGTACTCAGACCCAATCTTGATGAAGCCAACCTTTTTCAGTTGCCATAACATTTTTATGGGCCCCTTAAAACTCAGGGGCCTTTGGAATTGTCCTTTCTTACATTATCTTAAGGGCACCCCTCCTCTCAAGCATCCACATTTTGTGCCTTTAATATGCAATGTTTACCCCAAAATATGCATGTATTTTGCATAGTACGTGTAGTTTAATCCAATTAGAGTGTCTTGCTAAAGTTTTCATATCCCTTGAACTTTTTCACATTTCGTCATGTTACAACCACAAATGTACATGTATTTTATTGGGATTTTATGTGATGGACCAACACAAAGTAGAATATAATTGTGAAGTGGAAAGAAAATGCTAGATGTGTTTTTTTTTTTTATTATTTTTTTTACAAAAACAAAATAAATTACTACAAGGAACACTTCAGACAGGTCAGGGATATAGTTGTGGAGTATAAAGCAGGGTTAGGTTATAAAAAAACATTCCCAAGCTTTCAAGATCTCACAGTGCACTGTTCAATCCATCATCCAAAAATGGAAAGAGTACTGTATGTCACAACGGTAAACCTACCAAGCCATGTCCGTCCACCTACCTAAACTGACAGGCCGGGCAAAGAAAGCATTAATTCGAAAAGCAGCAAAGTATCCCAGGGTAACTCTGGGGGAGCTACAGAGTTCCACAGCTCAGGTGGGAGAATCTGACCACAGGACAACTTTAAGTTGTGCACTCCATAAATCTGGCCTTTATGAAGGAGTTGCAAGAAGAAAGGTAGTGTGAAAGAAATCCAGTTTGCAGTTTGCAACAATTTATGTGAGGGACACAGCAAATGTGAAAGAATGTACTCTGGTCAGCTGACCCCCAAAATTTAACTTCATGGCCTAAATGCAAAACGCTGTGGCAGAAAGCTAACGCAATGCATGGTGGTGGCAGCATCATGTTGTGGGGATGCTTTCCTTAAGCAGGGACTGGGAAACTGGTCAGAGTTGAGAACATGGATGGAGCTAAATACAGGGCAATCTTAGAAGAAAACCTGTTAGAGTCTGCAAAAGACTTGAGACTGGGACAGAGGTTCACCTTCCAGCAGGACAATGACCCTAAACGTGCAGTCAGAGCTACAATGGAATTGTTTAGATCAAAGCATATTCATGTGTTAGTCCACACCTAAATCAAGTTGAGAATCTGTGGCAAGATTTATTGCTGTTCATAGTTGCTAATTTACAAAGAAGAATGGTGAAGAATTTCACTCTCTAGCTATGCAAAGCTGGTAGAGACATACCCCAAATAACTTGCAGTTGTAATGGCAGTGAAATGTGGTTCTACAAGTATTGACACTGGGAGGCTAATTACAAATGCACGCCACACTTTTTAGATTTTTATTTGTAAAAGGTGTAGAAAACCACTTATCATTTTCCTTCAACTTCACAATAATATGCCTTTGTGTTGGTCTATCACATGGAATCCCAACAAAATAAGTTTGTTTGTGGTTGTAACATGAAAAAATGTGGAAAAGTGTTTTATTTTTTTTAAGGCACTGTATTTTTCATAAATCCTTTCAAATTTCCCTGTGACCGATACATATTAAACGTTAAAAAGATAATGGTGACACCCCAGCCACAAGCAAAGTTCCAGTTCAGTACACTGATCGTATACATTTTCATCAATATTGTCTTCAGGCTGACATTGTCCTTCATTCTGAATGATAAATTACGGTTTAAACCTGCCTTAAAAGATGTCCATACTGAGAGGATTTTATTTTTTTCCTCGTTTATGTTTTAGAAACTGCTTGTTCCGAGCTCTAGCGGATCAGCTGGAGGGGAACTCACGAGGTCACCTGCGTCTAAGGCAGGAGACAGTTCAGTACATGATGTCTCACCGACAGGACTTTGAACCTTTTGTCGAGGATGATGTGCCATTCATTAAGCACGGTGAGAAATACGGTTGTTATCCCTTGGGGTGAAAATTTTTTTACAAGGAAAAGTCTATAAAACTTGCAACAGTCCTATGAAGTGAAAATAACCTGGTGTTCTGGCTAAGCCTCCGTACATTGGCCTCACTTTATTTGAGATCATGTTCCTGGACATAATGAATTTTGTCGATTAAATATGTGACACAGAATTGCCTGAAAATTAAAAGATGATTAGCGTTCTCATTTCAATACCGATGTGATAGGCCTCCAGTGAGTATAATTACCGAGAACATTTAACTCCTGCATGATTTATCACGCTTCTAAAATCTTTTTTTTTTTTTTTTTCTAATTAACAAATGACACATGCTGTCACTTGAAACTACAGTGTAGTCTGCATATTTATCCCACCCAGCTGAGAAATATCAGTACTGTCATTCTATTTTCTTTCAAAAGAATGCAATTTTTTTAACAGTAAGAATTGTGCTAACTGCTGTGAGAGTAAACATATTTTCTGCTCGTCCTCTAGTATCAGACCTTGCCGAGCCAGGCACCTTTGCAGGCAACGATGCAATAGTGGCATTTGCTCGCAGTCAGCAGGTGAAAGTGGTTATCCACCAGCTAAATGCTCCATTATGGGAGGTACTATATAGCTGATTGACTCTTATTTGATTGACTCTTCTCATACCAGACTCTTGTTGAAATTCTTATCCTCAGTAAAATTGTAATTATTTAAAATGTCCTCTTTCAGATAAATGGATCAGAGAAACCATTATGCCATGAGCTTCACATAGCGTACCGTTACGGTGACCATTATGACAGCGTCCGACATATCGCAGACAACTCTGAAAGCCCCGCCCAGCTACGTATTGCGGTTTGTAAATAATCTTATTATCCATAATAGCTTCCCAATCCTGGTGTTTTTAATTAGCTGATTAATGTAATTGGGTGCAGGGAAAACGCTAAAATGTAAAGGATAGGGTTATTCTCCTTCCTGGGTTTTGAACCTAAACAATTACATTGTATAGTAGAGTAAGTATAGGTTTTGGCATATATTTTCATATGACTACATGATAATTTTCCCTTATGGTAGAATCTAAATACTTCAAGACGGTTTGGTGATTCTGCGAAGGACAAACAGAGAGCACCCCGTCCCAGCCATGCTCCCTCTGATGATGAAGATGTTATCCTTAATTCCCTGATGACCCCCAGCCCAAACTGTAAGACATGCACTTTACTTTTTTTTTTTCTCCATGCTCTTATCTCGTCCTTGATGACGCTGTTCTCACATACTGCTTGTGTGTTTGGTTTGTCTCCGTCAGGTCAAGAGATAAATCCATGCCAGTCAACTGTCACTTCACAGATGTGCCAAGAAGAGTGGTTTGAATACCAGCTGACAAACCAATTATCACCCTGTGATCTCGGAACATTAAATCACCCCAAAACTGTAATTGAAAATATTGACAGTGTGCGTCCGCCCGAGAGCAGTACCACACACAAACCCAAGGTAACTGCTGGTTATATGCTTTCTTGTGTTTAAATGCATGTATTCTTTAGGGTAAGGCTATGGGTTAATTGGCATTCCCTCTTTTCGATTTCTAGCTGTCTAATAAACAAAGGAAAGAGCAACAGCGCCTAGAGAAGAAGAAGAGGCAAGAGGAAAGACACAAAAAGAAGGTTCTTCAGGATCGAGGTTCACATGACCAGAATCAGAATCTGCCTGATCCGGTTACACTTGTGCCAGCTCTCAACACACTAAGCATCTAGCTTCAACACTGTAAACATCTTGGACACTTATAAAAGGTGTTTCTGCTGCTTTATATTTAGTTTTTCAAGAATGGCAAGAAATTCGATAAGTTCTACATTTTGTATATGTGGAGAATTTGATTATGTGCATGAAAATGTTTTCTGGTCTCAACGCTGCAATCTCAATGAAATATACTGTCTTTAGGGTAAATCCATCATTCTATGTGCTACAGTTGCCTTAGCTAAATATCTTCACGTTGTTTAAGTTCACTTTATTATTTACAACCAAAGAACAATCTGGACTGTAAGTGGGCGGTATGGAGATAGTATTACTTTATGGTAGATGTTGGTGAATTGAAAGAAATTGTTCTTTCCTTTGACTTACAAGGACTTAATTCCTAAATGCTGCCAATCTTTATTGAAATTTAACAGAGCTTTTTTTTTTTTTTTTTGCATTCTCATACAGAGAATCAGTATATTTTGAAACAATATTTCATATTGTGATTATCAGCATGTCATGTAAGAAATAATTCATTGCACATTCACAACCTGAATAATCGTTCTGTAATTCTAGTTCATATTCATGTGTTTGTTACACAAACGACTGAGGATCAGTTTTATACAGAAATGGAAATTTATTTATTTAAAATCAACAATAAAGTTTAGGGAGTCTTGTACAGTATAAGACATTGTGTGTACCATGAAATATTTACAGGCATGTTTTTGTTACACAGTACACCTGTGATATGCTGACTTCTAAGCACCTCATATCAAGACAGCACACAAGCATGATGAGTAGTTTGGCAAACAGTAGGCTTTAACTAAAAGAAAGTGCTAAATTTAGATTCATCTTATTTACATGCAACTCTTATTTATAAAGCAACTCTTCATAATGTGAACATTTTGCCAGCAGACCAAATTGTTTGAAGTAATTAGTTAAGCTACAATGAGCATCAATATCTCTGATAATCCACAAGATGGCAGTAGAGGTTTTCTGTGCTGCATCCTAAACTGTAAATATGCAAGGCCAAAAATGCAACCATGTACACATCCTTAATTGCAGATTACAGAAGGAAAGGTACAAAAAGCTAACCTTTATGTACATACCCAAGTTAGATGTGTGTGGGTAGTGGATTTGTGCCTGAGACATTTTCTGTAGAGCTGATTAAGGCCCTTCTTGACTGCAAAATATTTGTTACACCCTTTCATTAGTAGCTACAAGGAACTCAAAATCTGGTCCTTCTTTTCATCAACCTTGCAATCTCATAAAGAGATAATTATGGTGGCCTAAATAAGTGGATTTTAACGCTGATCCTGGAGGAAAATAGTTTTCCTGTTCAAGCACAGCCATGCCACTGCAGGAAGGGTGTGTTCATTTGTTGCTGATTTGAACAAGGAAAAACACGACCACATGAAAGGCAGTGGTACTCCAGGAATACATATTACAAGCACTGAGATAAATGGCCCTAATCACAAGCTTCAAAACTACACAACTTATAATAAACTATTTATTTTCAGGCAGTGGTTTAGATGTGCAACTTTAGCTAGGTGTGTTTTGGAACTGTTCTGAGGATTTCATTGTTCCCTTTTCAAACATAAAATACATGGGTCAATAAGACATTCAAGATTTCATTTCATTAGTAAAATAGACAGTTAGCATGCTCTTCATTTACAGTCAGGGCTGTAAGTACAGAGGGGCCCAAAAAATGTATTGTATACACACTTCAACAGTTGCCCTTTTTTTAAAAGTAAAAACTCAAATTGAATTATTGAATTATGGCAGCAACATGTAGTATTATGTTTGCTCTAAAGATGTCAGTATTCGCACCATCGTTGATTCTATCATGTGAATGTGATTTTTTTTTTGTGATTATATTTTTTATGTTGATGTGTGTATACATTTTTTGGGCCCCTCTGTAGTGACACAATTTTCACACCTCTGTACATTACAATGGATTTGAAGCAATCAAGACTTGATTGAAGTGTAAACTTTTCGCCTTAATTTATGGATTTTATTAAAAAAAAAAATGTCATGATCCATTTAGGATTGATAGGCATTTTTACATAATCCCTCTATTTTCACAGGCTCTAAAGTAATTGGACAAAACTAACAAATAAAAACAAGATTATTTTGAATACTTGACATCCTACTGAGTTTCCTCCTTTACTAAGCCTTTTCTGCAGCGGCCTTCAGTTGCTGCTTGTGTCACCTGTTTTGTCTTCAGTAAGTGAAAAGCATGCTCCAGGTAGAAGCAATTAATTTCTTTGCTGTAAGAAACTCGTGGGTTGCCATCCTAGCAGTTTTGCAGCATGTGATTGAGCCACTGAATCCGAGCAGATGGTATAGCTCGGAATTCACCCCATTACTTCTAACAGCAGTTACATCATTATAAAACACCCAATAACTGAATTCCAATAAAAGCCACACATGCCCATGCCATAAAACTGCCTCCCTCCACCATGTTTGACAGATGATGTGATTTTATTTGAGTTACAGTATGAGCCCTTATTCTCTATCTCCATGCTCTTCATATCATTCTGCTACAAGTGAATCTTGGTTTCATCTGCCCAATTATTCCTGTTCAACAACTGGGCCGGCTTTTAAGATGTTTTGTAAGGAAGTATAATCTGGTCTTTCCTTCCTTGAGTCTTGCGTGTAACACAAGAGTGTCTCTTGACTATAGAGTCTGACAATAATACGCCTACCTCTTCAAGATTGTTCTGGCTAAATGTGAATGGGCTTTTCTTCGGCACGGAAAGATTTCTGCACACGTCCACATTTGATGTCCCCTGAGTCCTTCAAGGCCTTTTGATGTCTTAATTCGTCATTAAATAGCAATAAACAGATGGTCAGATACTTATCTCTCACTTTTGAGCCTATGAAAATGTTTTAGTTTTTATTCTTGATGCATGCATAGTGTGTTTGCAGATTTAAATAACTTCAGTTTGTCTATTCAGTGCAGTTTGTGTTGGTGTGGCGCTTTAGAGCACCTCTCTGTGGAAAACAAGTGCTATAACTATATATGAATTACAACCTTTCTCTTCGCCTTTTTCCATCTGTGGTAAGGTTTTCAGTTCTGCATCCATCTGTCTGGCAGGGCTACAAGTTGTGACATCAAGCAAATGCAGCTGTAGGAAAAGTTTATTAGCAAAAACAGGATGCTCAACAGGCAATATACAGTAACGCACGCAACCAACATTTCTTTTTAAATCTATATTACCTGTGGAATACAGGCGTAACGTCAATAATGTCGCACTACTGACCTGAGCCGAAGTGAGTCGTACAGCAAAGGCCTTCGCCCCGAGCTGACTTGTAAACAGGGGAGACGCAGACACGGGTGTTATGAGGAACATGGCTAAGTGTTGTAGAGAGGAGGTGGGGTGGCAGATACAGAGTAGAATGGTGCCTAGAGAATTGTACAGACTTTTCTTCCCATGTGAGCCAGTAACCACGTAAACCCTCAGCGCCTCCTTTCCACTTGACCAACACTGAGTCATTTCCCAGTGTACTTAGATGCAGATCTCCTAGAGGTGGCAACACTGACAAAAATATGGAAAGTTCAGCTTTTCTCATTCTGCCCAGGCAGAGGAGATGAAGAAAACATCTTGGCAAGAAAAAGAACATGTTTGGTTCAATTATATACAGTGTTACCCGAAAATCTGGATAGGCAAAAATATAATTAAAAGTACAGTATACAGTAGGAAAAGTATTTTGGCTCCATAATATCTTTAGTACTAATTTTGGTATAAACAGTATGCTTATCATGTCTGTGTGCACACTTGTACAAAACCATTCACTATTTCCAAACATAACTAAATAACATTGCAGAAGAATATTTCTAGGTCTGTAAAGAAAGGAACATATTGTATGACAGACCAGTTTTCAGACGGAAACTAAAAAACAACCCTAATGTAGGCTCCTGGGATTTGCATGTAAATAGTAATGAACGGTGTGACAAAGTACACCCGTAAACCCATATTCTCCAGCATACAAAGTAAAACCTACTCATGGACACTTACAAAAAAGTATAAGCATAAGCAAAGCTGCCTTTGAAAATATTTAATATAGAAGAGCCTTTATAAAGAGTGCTAAAGAGTAATAACATATGCACAATCAATATTTGGTGTCAGTAGTGTTAGATACAGATAGGTGCAGTTTTATAAGTAAAACTGCTGTTAGGTTTTACTGAGTGTGCTGGAGAATTGTCTTTTCTGATAACTTTGTCACAGTAGCTCCTTTCTATTTTCATGCATAACCCAGGAACCTAAATTAAATTTTTATTTTCTATCTGAAAATTGGTCTGTTATGTAATATGCTGCTTTCTTTACAGGCATGCAAATATAAAAATTTTGTATTAAATATAATATGGTGCCTAAGACTTTAGCATAGTACTGTATAGAGTGAAACAATTGTTCTGGGCCAAATCTGATAGACTTATTTCAGATGACCCCAAAGAAAAACGTCAAATGGTGTTAGTTCTGGTTTTATTTGAGCTTTCCTTTCTTGAAGCCATCTTTCATCTTAAAAAGAAATAAAATTTCGAATTTCGAATCCATTTGCCTATGGATCTAGACCTTTGGACCTTCCTGTGCCTTTAGACTGATTTACTTTAAAATATAAGCTTCAATATTGACACACTAACACATACCTTCTTGAGTGCATACTTTGACAGACATTGCTTTCTCTTTGCCTGAGAAGTAGCTGGCGCTTACGGTGACCAGGTACTGTGTCCCAGGCTGCAGGTTAGTCAGTATTGTCGAGCTCTGCCTGTTATTAACTGTGAGCACGTGGAGTTTCCCTGTTGGAAGGGTGGAGTACTCAATCTCGTAAGACTGTACAGATTCAGGCATCAGCGGCCCCCAGCTCACTCTCACACTGGTCATGGTCGACTCAGAAACCGTCACTTGTGCTGGACTCTGGATCTCTACGGGAGAGGATTTGAGAGGAAGATGTTTAGAGAGAGGGATTATGGAATGTAAACTGTTTTTTTCCAGACACTACGACTGTACTGTATGTAAACTTGTTTAACCCATCACATCACTTTTTGTAGCAAAACGCCCTCTCTTAATTTTTATACTGATTTTTACACAACCAGTCAAGAGTTTGGACACAAGAGTTTGGGTCTTCATTTTTCCCTATTATTTGTGTTATACTACTAAGACAAATGCGGGGAATGTTCAAGCCAAACCAGGACTTTTGATTCCACAGAATAACAGAACACAGTTATGAGAGTGTCTGCTTCATATCTGAAATATTGGCCTCCCAGGAACTCCTTAAATGGCCCAAATATGTGGAAATAGCTTGGAGCGATGTTCAGGACAGTGCAGAGGATATGGCAATAACTCCCAGCCGAGTTTCCGTAATGTGCACCATTCAAATCTTTAAATAATAGTAATAAGAAGAAGAAGAAGAAGAAGAAAAGTGACTTTAAATTCTTAATTTTATAATAATAATAACAACAAAAGTCACTTTAAATTCGTTCAGGCATATCTGCACACCCCCTGGACATTTCTATTTATATACACCTTCATTCCCATACATTATATACACATACATTCCCATTCCATAATTCTAGATTTTATATATATTGTACAGCTAGATTTTTCTTATTTTTCTTATATTTTTCAAATATTGCATATTTTGTATTGTACAAATATTTTATTCTTTCTTAGTTAAATTTACTTCTATTTTCTTTTTCACATTTATTTCCTAATAATAGTCTTTTATTTTAAGGTCACCGGCAGTCGTCTAAGCATTTTACTGCATATCGTACTGTGTATGACTGTGTATGTGACAAATTAAATCTTAATTTTAATTTTAATACATCATCACTATGTAACAATACATTGGTTTATGTTTAACAAATCAGAACTACATTATATTTTTTCATCTTTAACAGCATTCCTGGTGAAGCTTTGCACAGTCTTGGCATGTTCCCAAACTGAAACCATTTCTTAAAAAGGAAGGGAACTCTTCAATGCCTGCTGCTTCTAAGTTCTAAACACCTATTAATAATACATTTGGATTATTTAAAAATGTTTCTCACATTACCTCTGTTTCTTATTCCCTTAAATATCGCTGGACATATAATAAACAATTTCAAACAGTATCCACTTCACAAAGGAACTCCTTGCTGATCTCACCTGGCTGCGTGGTGAAGACAGTATGCAGGGTGTTAAAAAATTCTAAGTTGGAGTGCGGTATTAGCGTGACGTTGTACGTGGTGTTCGGACGTAGGTTGACCAGCTTGGCAGAGCTGGAGTTGCCGGGTCGAGTGATTCTCTGAAAGGAACCAGGGGCAATGCTTTGGTCAGTACCACTGCTTCCCGGATCTACTTCTTGCTGTCCTGAGTGAACAGGTCCAAACCGGATGTCATAGTACCCGGTACCTGTACCCATGGCCCTCCAGTGTAACTCTGCACTGGTAGAGGTGATGTCGTAGACCTGTAGCCTTTTAGCACGGATGATTTCTGGGTAAACAGAAATAAGAGAGCAGAGTTTAGCAAGGAATAAGTCAGGAGGAATGTCTCTCAAAATAGAAAGCTCAGTCAGAGGATGTTGCTGTGACAAATAGCAGCGTCATGACAGAAACCGGTAAAGGTGATAGAGTGCATTTGACCAACTTTATTAGGGCACCCAGCCATTGCCATATTTGATATTTCTAACCTGATCTGTATACTGTGCTTATGGTCGACGAATGATGTGTGTATGTAAGGGTCTAAAACTAGACACTTACGTGACACACAATCAGCAAAGAAGATTACTTACTATTAATACCTGGAGGCCCTGGGAAGGCTCCCGTGAGAGATAGAAGGGGCAAAATTATTATTATTTATTTTTTATAATTAGCCGCTCTCTCGCGTTACAGTGTATATTGCTCTGTCCCGTCGCCTTATAGCCTTGTGTTGCTGTCTCAATCTATTTGTGTCCCTAAGTTGTCTGGCTAAGGCGCCTAAATTTCCGCAGCATGCAGTGGTAGAGGCTAGAGTACCATGTGTCCACTACATCCACATGTCTGTGTCTGCTCTTTGCTAATTATATTTTTTTACCAGCTCTACTGTAGGTTGATCAGTGTTTAGCATCTTTAAAGTGACTTGTTCTAGAATTATATTTTACAATGTAAGATGCTGTCATTGCAAAAATCTCCACATATTTCCTTTTATTTAAATTTTTTTTTTTTTTATAAGTTCTTACCAATAATAGCATTCCTTAAGTCCTCAGTGATTATACTCAGGTCTTCAATATCCACAAAATGCAGGTGCTCCTCAACAGGTGGACTCACAACATCCCTTAAAATCTGGTAGTTCCCTCGGCCAGTGGACACAACCAGCACGTAGACTCCCTCGTCCCGAAGCTCGGCCATGAGTTGCCCCACGTCTCCGGGCTCCACACCATCGGTGAGCCAAACCAGCACTCTCGGCAGTCCTGCTCTCGCTCCACCTGGGATGCCTTGTTTCAGTACCTCGTCCTTGGCGATCACAAGAGCTTCCGCTGTATTGGTGTCTCCTCCAAGTTTCTGAGTCCTCTTCAGTGCTTCCTGAAGATCCTGCTGCCTGCTATAAGCCTCAAAGCCAAACTCCAGATGAGGCATGGTGCCTACTTGCAGCAGCGCCAACCTCACCTGCTCGTGACCCAGAGAAAAAGGCTCCGCAAGCTCAGACAGGAAGGTTAGCATGTGGGAAAACTCGAACAATGACACGCTGCCTGAGGAATCCAGGAGGAACAAGACGTCGCCTTCACAGCAGTTCATGGCTGTGGATGTGAAAGAAAGTGTGGAGGTTTATGGAAATGTTTAGAAGATGCAATCACAATGTAGGAATGGATTTAAAATATCCGGTTCAATTACACTTAGCCAACGCAATTTACAAAATAAAGAGGTTTATAACAGTAATGTATGGCACTGCCTGAGGGAGTTGCAATGCTGGTCACTCACTCCCTCATCATCTATACCGCTTTATCCTGTATTCAGGATCATGGGGGTCCTGGAGCCTATCCCAGGAGACTTAGGGCACGAGGCAGGGTATACCCTGGACAGCGTGCCAATCCATCGCATGGCACACATATACATAATCTACAGGCAGTTTGGGTCTTTGGGAGGAAACCGGAGGAAACCCACCAAGCACATGCAAACATCCACAGGAATCGAACCCAGACCCTGGAGGTAAAAGGCAACAGTCTAACCACTACACTACTGTGTCGCCTTGCAATGCTATTTTGGATTTTTATATTTAAGCGTTGAACAAGATATGAAATTCTCAATACAATTACAATGTGGATAATGGTATAAATGAAAGTACTGTATAAAAGACTTAGGAAAATGTGAGATATAATTCTAACCATTTAATTTCAACCTTTTATCTCAAGAAGTAGCTGCAGTAAATCAAGCCATGTAAAGCAAGAAAAAATAAAATGTTTCCACATAAAGAACAAGCAGCAAACTGTCTTTATTCTCACTGGCGTCGTTTCTCCCCTCCCGCTGTACTTTCCAGGGTTTTTCTCCCTGCTCCCACGCACTCCTTGACACACATACACACACACGTGCAACTGTACGCTACTGAATAAAATCTTCATTCCTGCCTTCTTGGAACAACACAGTCACACACTTATTACATTTTCAGGGAAGGTAATAAAAATTGATAAACCCCAAAAGTTTAAACAGGAAGTTGATTTAGAAAAGGGACAAATTACAAAGAAGACATACATTTATAAATAGACCCTTAAAAATTGACATGAAGGTTTTGGATTTATAAGAGAAAAAGACTGTAGAAGTTTGTTCAAAATATTTAGACAGAGCCAGAAAGACAATAATGATCCTCCGGTAGTCATGGATTTCCTGGCAGAGAATAGCTCCTTAAATTAGAGTCGAAAAAAATAAACATCAACAGATGGTAAGTGGTAGCAGCATGACTACTGGATAGGGTTAGCATGGGGGTTAGAAGGGGCAGCATGAGGGAGAAACACACAGTAAAGGGGGAGGTGAGGTCTGTGAGTCTCATAAGAATGAAAGAAAGGAATGTACGTTCTATTCCAGAAACCTCAGTGGCGAGAAAGAACGAGAGCTGTGTGCGTCTGTGTGCGTCTGTGTGTGTGTGTGTGTGTGTGCGTCTGTGTGTGTGTGTGTGTGTGTGTGTGTGTGTGTGTATTTGTGTGAGTAAGATGTATCATAATAGAAGAGTGAATCCATGCCCAATGAGACGATTCATTAACTAATCAAAAGGTCTACTAATGCCGGCAGGCAGGGCAGTCATGGGTATCCAGGCTTGCAAGTAAACAGAATTTTCTGATACCCACTTTGTGCCCTTCTGTCTTTTGAACAAAGCCTCATTTTAGTGTCACAATACAATCGTTCAATAGCTTATGAAACACTTGACTGATCATTGGCACAGTCAGTTCAACCAGTGACTCTTGAAGAATTCTCTAAAGCATTCAGCCATGAGGCATGAACCAGAATATGAGAAATGTCCTCGGAATCCAAATACAACTGACCACTGCGTGGCTCATCTGCAGATGAGAAGTATGATTACCTCCAAGTGCACTTATGTTCCAAACCACACTGGCTCGGACTGAATTATTCCCTGTGCTCTGCTCCGGGTATGTGTATGCCTTTCTGATCTACGATTAGAATGTACTGTTCACTGCATTGGCTCGCAAACATACGGGTAACTGCTTGCATCAGGGCCCAAGCATCACATAAATACTATAAATTTTATTTTATAAAATATCTGACGAGACTTTCTGACAATCCTGAACCACAGTTTATTACTGACTTTGTATAATGATGTAGGAGCGGAAAGGTATGTATTTATTTCCAGATGAAATCAGAGCAAAATGCAGGTTCACCCCCCCCCCCCCCCCCCCGCCCCCATTAGTTTGCCACTAATGTGGTTGAGACAACAAGGTTCAATGATTTACAAACAATTCTTTCATACAATAAAGACTGCAACACAAACTATTTTAGAACTTTTCCAATTATTACAGTTGAGGTCAATTTGCCAGATACACCACACACAAGTCCACTTGTCCACACAGTGTAGCTTGTCACAGTGTACTATAGAAAATCTTTTGGCCCATCTCTATAATAATAGCAAAAGTATATTCTATTCATAGATGCCTGAAAATTCAAGCTACTGTAGCATCTAACCAGCTGATAATATAAAGGTTAGAATCATGAGGTTTGTTCAAGTCAAACCGGGACTTTTTTTTGATTGTGCAGATTAACACAATACAGTTATGAGAGTAAAAAAGCATGTTTATTTCTCTATATAATCCCCTGCTATACTTATGCCAGCCACTTATCCCAGCATTTTCACTAATGCTTGGATACCATCAAGTTAGAAAGTTTTCTGACATCTTGGACTTCTGAGTCAAAACGTTCCTTTAACTCACTAGCAATCTTCAATGCCAATCGAAGGTAGAGAGCTCTCTCCTTACCCAGCATGCACACACCTTCTGGAAATGCAGGTGTTCGTACAGTTCCCACTGACAGATGTGTCTCTTCTGAAAGTTGGCAACAAGTCATCTGTCGATTTTCATGAGTCAGGCGGTCCACTGGATGAAAGTTTACATCAATGACTGCAGTGGGCTCCGAGCCACCTCAGCTGGGATCGTCATTCAATTCAATTCAATTCAATTCAATTTTATTTATATAGCACTTTTAACAATGGTCATTGTCTCAAAGCAGCTTCACAAAAATTTTAGAAATTTAACAACAAAAAAAAAAAAAAAAAAAAGTCATTCATGGACATACGGTCTTCTTGAAAACGTTTCAAATGTTTTACTGTGTCAACGTCTCATCACTGTAGTGCGCCTGTCACTTGGTTTTACTGTTTCACTGTTGACAACGAGTTCAAGTTTTAACTTGAACACCCCTAATTTTTTGTGTTTTTATTGATGACTGGAGAATAATTCCTACTGGACTTTTACCAAAAATTATCACTTTTTCCCGATTCATATCCTTTTCGGTCAGTTTAAGTGGGCAGACTGGTCACTGTGCCAAAACTGAGACCTTCCTCCCTTGTTTTTAAATAACTGAGTAAAGCTTGAAGTCGGGATTAAGCATTTGATGAGACAGTTTTATTGTATCATATTTGGGGCTATGCAAACACCCTGAATGGGATTGTTAGGCACCATGCATACACCCGCGCGCACACACACACACACCTTCATTAAACTTTTTAGTTGAACAGCACTCTTATAGATATGAACATTGTCACATTGTCAGGCAACTTGAGCATGAAGAAATTTATACATTTCTATTGATTGAATTTATCCCTGATATTGCATACAAAAAGCAATCCTTAGAGAACATGAAGAAGAAATCTTGGGAGGAACCAGACTTAGAAGGGCACCCATTATGATTTGGCCGGACACTATTTGGGCAAACAATTTAAAATGTCGCTGTGGGTTAAAAATGATCCTGCACTGCAACATGTTCCCTCCGATCCTCCAGCACTGCTCGGCCGGTCCCACCCTCTCTCAGGGATCAAGGGTGACATGAATCTAGGCTGTTTTCTGTCCTAGCTCCTGGGTGGTGGAATAAACTTCCTCCAGATGTCCGTACAGCGATTCACTGGCAATCCTTAAACGGCGACTCATGACCTATCTGTTTCTTAGGTATTTGGGTTAACTCCAAAACCAAAAAAAAAGAAGAAAAAAAACATTCCCAGTGGGGTTTGACTGATAGTACTTCTAGTTAGTAACCTAGTGAACCAGAGTAAGGATATAGTTAATGATGGAAACCAATTAACAAAACATGTTATGTAAGCCGCTCTGCCAAAGAGCGTCAGCCAAATGCCTAAATGTAAATGTAAAATTGAAACGTTTAATGCATCAGATAGTTGTGTGGTCTTTCTTTTCTATACTAAAGTTTGTGTTCCAATATAGTGTGTGTGTGTGACAACGGGGGGCCAGGTGGAAGAAAACAAGCGGTATCTTCTAATTATGCACGTTCATAATATTGGAGTACTGGGTATACTGCCATCTGACACATCGGGCGTAGGATACTCCCCAGCCCGAAGATATATCCATCGTTTCTATGGCAGTTACTTAGAAACTGGTCAGGTTGCCAGCTCGGCGACAAATAGTCATACACACACAATACAGGCAATTTGTCCAACCTGCATGTCTTGAAAACGGAGGAAAAGGAGGAAGCCAACCAAGCACTGATGCAAACTCCATGCAAACAGACCCCAAGGTGGGAATCGAACCCGGACCCCAGAGGTGTGAAGTGACAGTGATAACCACTAAGAAATTAGGATATAATATTAGAATATATAAAATCTTCTCACTCACTCATTGTCTATAACGTATTATTCTGTATACAGGGTTGAGGGAGGCCTGGAACCTATCTCAGGGCATGGGGCAGGTTAGACCATGGACGTGGTGCCAATCCATCGCAGGGCGCGCGCACACACACACACACAAACACTCACTCATACAATTTGGGAATGCCTTTGGGAATGCCTTGGGTTAGCCTAACCTGCATGTCTTTTGGAAGGAAAACGGAGTACTCGGAGGAAAACCACCAAGCAAGCAGCAATACAAACTCAATGCACAACAGGTGGGAATCGAACCCGGACCCTGGAGGTGCGAGGCGACATAGCTGGCATGTGTAACTGGCCATTAAGTTATCAGAATATAATATTAGAAAATATCACATCTTCTTTGTGGCTTGTTTACTTTTGAGGTTTGTTTACATTTTGTAAAGGTTTCCTGTTTATTTGTACATTTGTAGTGTAGGGACCATAGTGTTGTCCGTGTTGTCTAAAACTGACTCGCAAAGGGAAGCAATGTGTGTGAAGTGTTTAAATAACCGTGTCACTCACCTGAACCGGAGCTCGCGCTCTGCGTCTTTCCCGCGCGCAGGTGAAAGCTGAATAGCAGGCACGTGAGCACGAGCCGAAACTCCATCTCTGTTGTTTACTGAAGGCGCGAAGTCTTACAGTATATTAAAGCCTAGTGAAGAGTGTCACGTCCAGGACAGGTAATAACCATGTTTTCGGGCAGAGACCTTGCCCCAGCAGTCAACCTTAATAATGTTGGCAGCTTAGACCTGACTTCTGGCTTTGTTGGACGCCTCCCGTTTCCCGAAAGAGTACAATACGTGCACACCTGTAGCTACTATTTCCGTCGTCTGACTCACACCGCGCCTTGTGGCTGACTAAACCAAAAACAGATTGATACTGTGAGAGCAACTAATCTTGCCCAGCTCTAGTCTCTCCCTCCCTCCTTACTCATTTCTCTCCTTCTCCCTCCCTCCTGTCGTTTCTTTCGTTCCCTCCCTACTCTAAGTTGTGCTCTAGCCCACTGACCAGCTTTCACCGGGTTGGATCCAGTCCCAGCTTTTTCTCCCTGTCATCTGTCTCTCGTGTAAAACAAACGGAGGTCTATCTTATTTAGATTAGCTGTTTTAATAAGGAAGTGGGAATACTGTTAAGGCAATAAAACAAATCAAAACAAAAATCATGTTTAGGCACATGGTCAGATCTGGCTGTTTTGGAGAAGAGTGCTGAACACATTGCACATAAAAGCATGAGAGGCCCCTGAACTGATAACACACCACACAATTAAATGTGTTTACATGTTTTACTTGGAGTTTTTTTTTTTGCCCCCAGAAGCTAGGCCATTTAAGGACTACACAAGTACAAACTTGTGTGTAGTGGAAATGAGTTAGAAAGCCACGATGCTAAAACCCCAGTCAAGCAAGGGGTGAGGTGATGTGAACCAACACACCTATTAAGCAAACACAGACTAGAGGACCTTGCAAATGTGTTCATGCCCCTTGAACTTTCCCATATTTTGTCACGTTACAACCACAAATCTGAATGTACTTTCTTGGGATTATTTGTGATCTGTGACCTGTGGCATGTGTTTGTATTCAGCCCCCTTTGTATTCCAACCTCCTTTTGTCTGATACCAATAACTAAAATCTAGCGGAACCAACTGCCTTCAAAAGACATATAATTAGCAAACAAAGTCCACCTGTGTGTAATTTAATCTCAGTATAAATACAGCTGTCCTGTGACTCTCTTAGAGGATTTTTAGAGAACATTAATGAACAAACAGCATCAAGAAGCCCAATGAACACACCAGACAGGTTAGGGATAAAGTTGTGGAGAAGTTTAAAGCAGGGTTAGGTTATAAAAAAAAAAAAATCCAAACCTTTGAACATGTCATTGAGCACAATCCAATCCATCATCCGAAAATGGAAAGAGACATGGATGGGAGAATCTGTCCACAGGAAAGCCATTGTTGAAAGATAGCCATGAGAAGTCTCGTTTGCAGTTTGCCTGAAACCATGTGGATCTGTAAATGGGACATCTTATGGCTTTCTTTCAACAATGACTTTCTTATCGTTGTCCTGTGGACAGATTCTGTGAAATACCATTCTAGTGCATTGTGCTCAAATTTTAGCTGTACTAACATAAATTACATAATTTCTTACTTTATTTTTCAGTAGTCATAAGGAAGGATTTCCCAATTCTCTTAGTCCAAAGCTTACACCATATTGTATGCACTGAGTCCTGCAGAAGCAATAAATCAAGATCTGTGCACCTGCTAACACTTTATCCTGGAATGTGTGTAGCAGTAAGATATGCTTGCATGTTAGAATGCACAGTTTAGACAAGATTCCATGAGCTGTTTGCATTCTAAACAATTACACACCTGATAACAATACTGTATGTATTTTAGGATCTGGCATACAAGCAGATTCAAGAACACCATACCTCATATTCGACTAGATCAAATGTCAGACATTTAGAGGCTCCAATTCTAACATGCATGCATATCTTACTGCTACACACATTTCTCACACTCTGGAAATAGGAGTTTGGAGGGTTTTGGAAACAAATTTTGGGCAGGTATGGACCTGCTGCAGAGATAAAGATAAAAATCTCTAATAATGTAGACCACGAGTGTATGCAAGCCGACATGCATATTTCACCATGGAGCTTTGTTTTGGTTTCCACAGAAAATATGATGTAATGGCATCTTATAGATTTGATGTGATCACATTCCAGAGAGAACTACGAATGGAAATAAAAATCTCCATTGCTCAAGAAAGCATGGTCATGGAAATCAAATTAAGTGTTGGATACTATAATTCTTGACATGTTGAAAGATTTGTACACTTGGATAAAAGGATAACATTTAAATGTTTGTACACTAGAATAAAAGTTTAGTCCTACAGATGCAGGAATGTGACAAAAAAAAGTACAAAAGCAATTACGATTCTTAAATACAGTCTTAATAATATAATAATAATTTATCCACTTATTCAGTACAACCTGAATAAACACTGGACATTGGACCCCTATACATAGGACCAATTTGAGCTCACCTAAATGCTTGTACAGTACTTCCAGAAAGCATGGAAAAGAATGTACAAAATTCTACATAGACATTAAACTAAGCTTAATGACCTTTAGATACTCCACTCTGCTATTCAATTGCATACTTGCTTATAAACTCCCACTTGTAATAAACCTTTGCATAAAGCCCAAGAATTTATCACCAATATCAAAAATCTAAAAATACATTTACTACTCTAAAGATTCATTCTATTAAAACTGCAATGCAGGTTTAGGGCTTTAATGTTGCATCATTAAAGAGACTGTAATATTCAATCTGAATATAAAAATAAACTCACGTGTCAGATTTATAGGACTGTCACTGAAAGATGAGAGTGGTATTGGCAGATGATGGCAATGGGCACAGTAACAGAAAGCTCTGTTCAGCTTTCTTGGCAAGGGCAAATGGAAATACATCATAAATGACAGAACACAAACCTACTGATTTACATGAACCTTTTTTTTTTGACAGGTTCAGTGTTACAGTGAAATGTATTAAGAAATATTTTAGAAGTAGCTATAATCAATGGAATACTTAAAAAATCCTTTTGTAAAAACTACCAATACCTAGTATAATGAAATTCAATGTTATAATCAAGAACAAAAGAAAGGTTGCATTGTTTTGTTTTATACAAAAATCGGCATCCATCAGCACCAGAAATTCAAAATTCAGACGATGTTGATAATGACGCAGGATCAACATTGGAACATGATACAACCTCCATGCAGGTCCGGTACATGCAGCTGCAGTCAAACATTGTTGAATAGTCCGATGACTTATCTTGTGTCACTCTGGAATACCAGCAGCATTGGCAACATCATCTTCTGTACGGTTTCTCAAATGGCCCCATCGAATTAGTCTGTCTTGTCTTGCCATTTTAATTCTTGGCCTTCCAGGCCTAGGGCGATTAGAAGTGGGACCAATTGTTTAAAATCTGTTTCATATCCTGGAAATAGTATTCCCAGAAACAACTTGCACCAAGTTGACGCATTCCGATGACCCTCTCTCTGCTAGCATTGTCTAAATAGGCATGAGACTGTGAGAACAAAATGCACAATTAGAATGTTTTCCAAGGCATGTCAACTGGGCACAATCACATGGCAAATTTATGCCCCTTGAGAAAATGTAAGTTAGGTTATCCATGATAAAGTACTGTACCACTCTACTGAGCATGATAGTAATTTTACCTTAACTATGTACTTAAGTGCAGACATTTGTTTTCACAGTTGTCCATTGTTCAATGGGTCACATAGGTTCAAAGGTACAGTATTGATACTGAATCTGCATTCAGTAGCTGTTCATATGAAGAGGTCCAAAGAGGTGCTGATGCAAGTGAAGGAGGCCATCAATTTAGTGGCTCAATCAACATTGACTGAATGCATGTGTATACCTTGTCTAGTGTCAGTGAAGGCTGCTGTTCTACCCAGGGAAAGTTAAAGCAGCCTGTTTGATTTAATTTCACCTTATTTACATGACAAACTGCATTGTATGTAAAAATACTGTATCACAATATTATTTAAATTTCATGTATACTGTTACAACCTAGTAATAAATGTATTAACTGGGTAAAAAGATACAGTAACTTAAAACGGTGCATTGAAATAAAGAAAGGAGAAAATTAGCTAAATCTTGCACTACAGGGAAACTCCAAGATGAAAATAGGAAATGACACACTAAAGTGCTGAGACATTTTGTGACCTCTGCTTTAATAAGCACTGGGGAAAATAAAAAATTAACATCCTCCTAATTCCAAAAATACACTGAAACTCAAGCAGATGTCCAGCCTTCCATCCTGTGTTTGTTATGAATTGTCTAAATGCCACATGCCTTCCTGGCCTCAAGTACCAATTATCGATACCTGCATCAGCATCGTTTCCTTTCACTCCAGCCTTGGTGTCGGCCATGACTTCCACTTCCCCTGTCTCAAGGTCTGTACTCCTTTTGCCAGGAATATTTTATGGATTCCTTTCTGGCCCCAACTTTTGGAATGCAAGCTTTGATTTATAAGTTAAAGTTCTTTCCATTCTATTGTCATTTAGGTGGCATTGGTTTCTTTTAATTTTAGGTTTATTTAACCAGGCTATTTTCACAGATATAGAGAAGTATGCGACAGCGATGTTCAGATGTTGGACTTAAATCCAACACATCAGGCTTAAGTAAGTATGTACTGTATTAAAAATAGTAAGTACGTTGGTAAGTTATGCATAAACCAGTCATAGCTTTATGACCACTGACAGGTGAGGTGAATAACACTGATCACCAGCTATACACCAACACCCATGTCCACGGTGAACAGAAGCCAGCCTGTCCAAAGCTAATGTAGCTAATGTTAATCAGCGAAAAACATCAGTGCTGGGCATGATAAAAATTTATAAGAACACCTAGTTCACCACAGCCTACACGTATGGGACTTAGCAGGCAAATAGATCAAGGTTGTTGATCCAGCCGACAAATTCCCTAGATCTTAATCCAACTGTGCATCCATGGAATGTGCCAACAAATAATTCCGATCCATGAAGGCCACACCCTGCAAACTACAGCACCCAAAGGATTCATCGTTAACTTTTTAGTGATAGCACACCCCTAGAGGTCTTGTGGAGACAGGCACAGGAGACAGAGCTGCCCTGCTGGCACAAGGGATCCTATACAATATTGGGCTTAATGTTTTGCATTATAATATTATAGCTGATCCGTATATATATTAACACATATAAAATTATACATTTTATAATATAAAATTTTAAAATAATAAAAATAGTTATCAGGCACAATACATACTATATATAGTACATCTCAAATTAAAATTTTATTTGTCACATACACAGTCATACACAGTACGAAATGCAGTGAAATGCTTATTAATTAAATGCTCACATTAAAAAATGCTAATCAGATGTATAAGTAATCAATTAAAATTCCATAGGCTTACAATGCATTTAATTTGACATGAGTAACGAACTTCTAAAGTCCTTGAAGCAGTAAACCTCAAGCCCCAGCTATATGGGAAAATCAGGACCAGATGCTAGTAAATAAAAACGAAAATGAAAAAAATTTTAAATGAAAACTGCTGTGTCAAATAATTAAGTATCATTAAATATTTTACCATCATGGCTCTGACTGCTTTCTTCCAAAAGTACCGTGCTTGTAGACTTCTCTTTCCTTATTATCACTATGACCTTGTATCTCCTTGGTTACAAAACAAAAATATGCTTCAATCTTTCAGTATTTCAGGGTTCATACTTTACCAGTTCTTAGGGATCAACTCCCATTTATAAGTTTTCCATGGAGATGTTCCATGATGACCTTGCCAAGTGAAATCTACTGTATGTTGCACAAAGTCCAAAATGACAAAGTCCCATTTATTGAACAGGGCTAGAGATCCCTTATGAATGACCAACCAAATGGAAGTGTTTCGCAGAATATATTTTATGCAGAGAAAAATGTGATAAAGAAGAAGTACTAAAGACGTTTGTGTGGATGATTTACTGTAATTTGTAAGTAATTACTTGTTGTAATTTATAATCACTGTATCTGCATAATGAGCTGTACGGTAAGGAGTGAACCGATTCACCCCACTACCACCACCTTCACTGTATATTTAATTATTAATATTGCCTTAGATCACCAAGAGGGAGTGGTGTAATCATGAACTGTTTAACTTCTGAGTAAGCTTACTTAAAGGTCACTGACATATTTGTGTAACAGGTAATTATCCTATGTGGAGAACCAAGTAAATGCTGCTGAATCAAGTCAAGTTTAATAAGGCAGAAAATTCTTGTGTTCTTCTACAATGATATAAAAAAAACATAGCATTGTATGTTATTGACGCTTGTCACTTTTTTTCTCTGACTGCTTTCTTGTTCAGCTATTCAGATCACACCCTAAGTATTAATTAAGCGCAAAAGTAAATGGGAAAATAACCTCATTCCACTCTGACCCTTTTCTTTCCTTCTTGCAAATCCATCTGTGCATCTTTGTCACATTTCTTTTATTTTCTGTGGCCTAACATGGCAAGAATTTAATACAGCTGCACTGTTAATGCATGACCTATTCCCACTTCCTCCCACCCCCATGATTTTCTCAAATGTCCAGCTGACGGTTACTCACGGTACTGTAGCTTACATGCAAATACTTCATCCACTCTTCTTTACAGCATTCACCCATGACTACAGTATGTGTTGAAGAGAGAGACAGTACCCTCTCTGCTGAGAACAGTTTAGTGGGGTTTGGTTTCCCCTCCAGTTTATGAGTCAGAATCTAAATCAAGTTTGGATTTATATAAGTGTGTGTTTGTATGTGCTTTCTCTTTTAGGTGTTTACTTTAACTGAATAGGTGGATGTCAGTGGGGTGTGTTTCTTATTTTCAGCCTTTGATCGGATGCCAAACTGTCTGAGCCCCTTGTAGGGAGGGCCTGTCCTGACAGATCCTTTTTGCGTGGATGTACAGTACTTGCAGAAACACAGACCTTTATTCTCGCATGGCAAAAATATCAGAACAATAGCAATGACTAGTTGTTCTTAGTGAATATTAGTGCATGCCTAATGGCTACATTCTTTGCTCTTATAAGCTCTTATTCTGAAATGCTGGTGAAAATGTCTATTTATGGTAGCATTCTAATTTGCTTGACTAGCTCTAGTGCATCTTCTAACTTTCTTTCGGCTGCTCCCATCAAGAAGACATAGCGGATCATCAGAGCCACGCACAACTTTTGGCACAAGTCTTTAACACCCGATGCCTTTCTGACCCAACCCTCCCATTTTTCTTACATGGCTTGGGACCGTGTTGGCTGACGAGTATGGGGTGTGGCATCCCACCAACCGCAGGGCTCGAACCCGGATCCTCAGATAAGTTCAAAAACATCTAGTGTGTCTCCTACTACCCCATTTATTCAAGTAGAAGATTTTAACATGGGAAACATGAGAAATTCATAAAATGTAAATACATTTACATCATAGGTAACAAATACTTTTACATTAAAATTGTTTTTAATCAATAGGATTAAAATACTTTTTTTGGGACTAAAATCCCAGGGACTAAAATCTCCCTTTTTATTTTCTTAGTTAGATTTTTTTTTTCTTTTTTTTTTTTTAAGTTTCTCATTTATAGTCTTATCTGGATTTAACACTAATCTTTTCACAGACTTGCTGTCTAGTCTGTACGTGCCTGTCTGACACTGAGTCAACACACTTTTGGTGATGACTAAAAGAACACGGTTATTGCTAGGCTACATCATAGTTGATCTGTTTAATTATAATAATTAATATGCCAAAAAGTGATCTGTGAACTGTGATCCCAACAGGCCAAATCATATCCAGAGGTTAATGACATGATGACAGACATTTGCGTCTCGATACATATTGCTCATTTAAGAGAAGAAATCTCTTAAGAACTACTGTAAGACTACTCTCTTAAGACTCTGCTCATAGAAAAGTTCAATATGAGAAAAAAAAAAATAGGAACAGTTTTTGGGAATGTGGACTGAATTCCCCAAACACCAATTATACATTTTGTTGCAATGTGCTGTTGCTGAACATGCAGATTGATGGCATAATAGCAACACTATTTCACAGAGAAATGCAGAGAAGGCTGACTTAAATTTTTTTTATTATAAAAAATGATTATGGATTATGTATTAACACATGAACATTTTTTATATTTTGCCTGTTGCATTTGATCTGAAGTCATTTGCAACTATCTCTATTTAAAGTCACCTGAAAAAAAGTAATGTTACTACAATAAACTCTTCCAACTAAATATTTTCAGTACAATATGTGATTTAGAAAGGCATTTACAGGGTCCTGCAGTTCACAGTCAATCAATGACACTTATGACAAGCGATAATGGTGAGGTGCTTTTACATTCCTGTAGCAGCATGCAGAAAAAGAACAGCAAAGGACCTGATGGAAAAGTGGAGAATCCATAAGAATAATTAACAAGGTATAAACTGATGCTGCTGCTGGTTATAATAATAATAATAATAATAATAATAATAGGATGCACAATAGCTTAGGTCTTTATCACTGTTGCCTCGTACCTCCAGGGTTGGGGTTTCAAATTTCTCCTCAGACCTGTATGCATGTAGTTTGCATGTTGTGTCCGTGCTTGCCTCCAGGTACGATTGTTTCCTCCTACAATCAAGAGTCATGCATTGTAGGTCGATTCAAATTGCCTGCGAATAATTTGGTGTGTGAGTGTGTGTGCTGTGCCACATGATTGGTTGGTACCCCATACAAGGTGTACCTCGCCTTGTGCCTTGAGTTCCATGGAGTAGGCTGCAGGCCCACCCTGACCCTTTACAGGATTATCAGTATAGATAATAGATGGATAGATTGAATAATAATAATAATAATAATAATAATCATAATAATAATAATCAATATCAACATCATTATAATCATCATCAGTACAATCTCAAGAATGGCATTATTAATAATGGCAGGATTAGCAGGATAGATAATAGATGGATGGATTGAATAATAATAATAATAATAATAATAATAATAATAATAATAATATTTATAATTATAACAACAATAATAATAATCATAAATAAATAATAATAATGGCATTATTAATAATACTGCTGTGAATAAGTATTTCCCCTTCCTGATTTTTTTTGTGCATATTTGTCACACTTAAGCTCATCAACATAAATTTTGTATTACACAAAGATAACCAGAGTAAATACAAAAACCTAATAACAAACCTTACCAACAACTGCAATCAAGCGTTAACAGGCAATGAGTCTTTTTCACAGCACTGTATATATTATTTTAAATTAATAAACCATGTACATGGTTTATTAATTTTACATTTATTTTTAATTAAGTTTATTAATAACCTACTAAACATTCAGGAATATATTGTATAATTACTCACTCACTCTCACTCATCGTCTATACCGCTTTATCCTGTATTCAGGGTTGCGGGGACCTGGAGCCTATCCAAGGAGACTTAGGGCATGAGGCAGAGTACACCCTGGGCAGGGTGCCAATCCATCGCAGGCCACACACACATACTACGGGCAGTTTGTGGACTGTGGGAGGAAACCGGCGTACGCGGAGGAAACCCACCAAGCACGGGGAGAACATGCAATCTCCATGCACACAGAGACGGGAATTGAGCCTGGCCAGGAATCGAACCCGGACCCCTTAGGTGCATAGCGACAGTGCTAACCACTAAACTAATAATAAGTATATGTGGTTGCTTTTGTTCACTTTTATTACATCACAGCAGTTCATGAATGCAATACATAATGATAGTTAAAGGAACATTAAACCATAACCTTATATTAATTGATTTTAGAATCATAACAAGACATTACAGCTTCTTGTGGTTTCCCTTAAAATGCCAGTAAGGCAGAATAAATTTTTTAAATCATATTTGAAACAAATCTGTGAGTCAGTGCATGGAAGTGCTAAGATATTACAAGCTTTAAAAACAGTAAAATAATTTTGAAATTCTGAATGAAACAATAATAATGCAATCATAACAGTCACATAAACAACACAGCATGTCTTGGACTAGCTTGTTTTTTTAACATCAGTTATAGTCCTACATACTGTACATTCCTTCACATAAATGCAAATGTATCATTATAAACGTATGGTACCAGGCAGGAACAGGACAAATGTATATGGGGTGTGGAAAGAAGGAGAGTAACTGTGTGTGTGTGTGTGTGTGAGAGAGAGAGAGAGAGAGAGAGAGAGTTATCCTCCCACTTGATGTAATGTTCTTACATGGTTACAGTTTCATCAGAATACTGTATGTGATGAGTCATCCGCCAGAACAGCTTTTCTTTTTCTCTCAGTTTGTGGTTAAATTCATGTTCACATTTGTAAGGAAGTAATTCCCCTGATCTATGAGACCCAATTTGGCTCTAAGAGGATAAACATGCTTTGTCAAATCTGGTAATGCTAAAGGCAATGACGTGTATTTTAGGACAAAGGGGCCCCATGTGTAAGCTAGGACATGTTGCCAAAATAATAGGATTCTGGGCCAAATGTCCTCATATCAACCGACTATATTTGATACCTGTAGAGAATTTTGGTGCATTCTGCTCTCAATTTTGAATTGTGGATCTGGCAGAGAGATTCGGATAAAGTATTTACCTCAATTCCATGAGGGTAGCATATGTGTGCCAGATAAAAAAGTTTGATGCTTTTTTCAAGATGTTTAAGAATCTGTTCATCAATACATTGTGAATAATACAAGTGAGTTTGTAATTCTGGATTTAAGGTAGCATTTTGACTTGACCTACATTTTCACAAAAGATGATGAGCAGTGAAAAACAAAGCCCTCGCCTATACAGATTAGCTGTGACATGTACAATCAGTTCTGCTACAGGATAAGGCTTGTTCTCAAGTCAAATTACAATGCAATGTTTCAATGAAATCAAAATGTTTATAATTTTGTAGCGCCGTGGGCAGTGCTGCTGCATGACAATGTCCAGGGTGTGATTCTGAGCTCGGGTTACTGTCTGTGTGGAGGTTTTACTTTTCCCAATGTCATTATGGGTTTCTTCCAGGTTCTCTGGTTTCCTTCAACCTAACGTCATGCCAGGTCATGGATCAGTGAAACAAAAGTATCCCTAGGCACAAATGTGTGTGTGTGTGTGTGTGTGTGTGTGTGTGTGCGCGCGATAAACTCATCAGCTATTACATTATGGCCACCTGCCTAATATTGAGTACCAGCATTAACCTTTTCCACAATTTGTGCGTTATAGTAGCTCTTCTGTTGGATTGTACTACATGGGCCAGCTTTCACTCCCCATGTGAATCAGTAATCCTTGGCCATCCATGACCTTGTTGCCAGTTCACTGATTTTTTTTCCCTTGGATTACTTACGGTAAATCCTGACTACTGCAGCCTGGGAACTTCCCACAAGAGCAGTTGTCTAGCCATTACAGTTTGGCCCTTCTTACAGTAGCTACATTTTCAATATCTTGTTACAATAGCATCTAGAAGTGGGTGAGATATATTAGGCAGCAAGTGCAGCAAGCGTAGGGATTCGAGTGACTTCGACATGGACCAAATTGTGATGTCTAGACGACTGGGTCAGAGCAACTCGAAAAAGCAGCCCTTGTAGGATGTTCCTGTCTGCAGTAGTCAGGACATACCAAAAGTAATCCAAGTGAAAAAAGCCGCTGAAATGGCAACAGGGTAATGGGTGCCCAAGGCTTAGTGATGCACATGGACTGTGTAGGCTGATCCAATAGAAACGCTAGTGTAGATTCAATTGCTGCCCTACATAGTTAATGGTTGTGATAGAAAGGTGTCAGAACACACAGTACAGTAGAATCACTGTTACGGTGGCAAATGGGGGGTGGGGGTTACTGCTCAGAATTAAGCAGTGGCTTAGTGGTTAGCACTGTCGCCTTGCACTTCCAGAGTCTGGGTTTGGTTCTAGGCCAGGTTCGATCCCCGTCTCTGTGTGCTCCGGTTAGCGTGCCGATTAGCGTTGATGTTATTTGGTGCTGATTGGCATTCCCAAATTGTCCGTAGTGTGTGAATGTGTATATTTGTGTGTGGCCTGCGATGGATTGGCACCCTGCCCAGGGTGTACCCGGCCTTATGCCTTTGTCTCCAGGCCCTGAATACAGGACAAAGCGATATGAGTGTGACCGAGCATTCTCTGTTACATGAGTGAAAAAAAAAGCGATAATTTCTGTTACAGCTTAAAGCAAATGTTTCTTTTTGTTTATTTGCACAAGACGCCTTCAAAATTATTTTATGAGGGAGACAAACACGCTTTTGCCTGTAATTTGAACATACAGTATCATTCCATTTTAAAATATATATATATTCGGGTAGTGCCCTCTTCCGTCCAACTGGGGTATTACACATTTATATTTGTTTTGTTTTTTTTCTATTACGTACATTCTCGCGTTGTCCAATATATAAGTTTTGCACGTCTTATTTTAAGTATGTATCATTGTAACCTTTTTTTGTTGTTGTTAAAGGAATTCGTGGTTCTGTAAACCTTGACGTGTAGCTGAGACGGTTTAGACGGGACACGCACAAGTTTAACTTACGTGTTGAAAAACTGAACGTCGTTTTGACCCGGAAGTACGTGGCCCATAGACACAGATTAGATGTAATGGAGTGAAACACACGGGCTGAAGAGCCAGGCTTTGTTAGCATGGACACATCAGATTCGGGTTTAGCTTTAGGTGAGTCAGCTTTAAGTTGGTTAGTACAGTATTAGTACTACTAGTAGGAAGTTGCATAAAGTAGAGCAACTTGTTAAGCTAACAACTGTTAGCCGACTATAGGAATGTGGATTCACATTAAATAGAAGAAAGTATTCATGCATATAGACATTACTAAGAACATTATGTGGAACTGTTTTTAGTCTGTAATGTTTTATATTGTTAAGTGGAATAGAATGATCAGCTTGAGTGTCACATGAGTGTATGGTGTACTGAGTGTTTGCACAGTGATGTGAAAAGATAGCAGGGAACTCAGGGTGCTCAGACTTTTTATTTGGTTGTTATATTCCTTAAATACTGTAAATAATAATAATAATAATAATAAAAACAACATGTAATAACAGTAAGATGATTTTATATTTGCCCCCAAAATGCCCATTTTTCAGCATTGTACTGTCTCGCTTTAAACAATAATAAATGAAATTGAAAACAATTGATTTATTTATGAGTACAGTATACTAAAATTGGTGTAAGAGTCTAGAAGCACATGAATGGTAAAAAAAATTGCTTAAATTACGATGCATTCGGTTTTTTTGGTAAAATAAAAAAAAATCTGTAGTGTCTGTAACCACGTGAATTTTTATGTTGCAATATCTTAACAATGTTGCCTTTTAGAGGTTTAATTCAGGTTCATGTCTTTTCATGTGAAATCTAAATTGGCCAAGTTTCATGTAAAAAATGTTTTTGTATGAATTAAATTGTTTATTACGTTATTATTATTGATTAAGTCTGTTTTCCTAAGTAAACTTGCTTTGTTGCTGTATATGTAAGTGCTGCTAGAATTTGCTTTAACTGATGCTACATTTAGTTTTTTTCTCTTTCTTTCTCTTTGTTTTCTTTTAACAGACCCAGGAGGACGAGAATCCAAAATAAACAGCAAAGGTCAGTCGAGAGCAGATGCGGCAATCGGAAGGCAGCTCAGTGAACCAGGCCGATTTGCCTATGCTGCTTTGTGTGGCGTGTCTCTCGGTCACCTTTTCCCAGGACCAGACCTAAGGTAGGAGGGCAGGGCATAAATGTACTTGGACATTTTAATTGTTGGACATTTTGGAGCACTGTGAACGATTCCTTCCTGGCAGGCCATTTCGGGAGCAGTACCTGGAATGCTTTGTGCAATGGCTTGGTCTTGATGAGTCCGTCATGCCAGTGATGCAGGCCTTCCTGGCTGGACTTGGGTGTGAAGGCAGTGACACCTTCCTGTCTATTCTTCAGGCAGAGCCGCTTCTCAGAACTGGAGCTTTGCCTGTTACACAGGTGTGTAAATCTACACAGTTTATCAGCCCATAGTAGAGCTTTTGTAATCATAATACTGCTCCCATTGTAACCACCTGCTCTACCCTTTTTTATAATCTCTCAGGATCTTGTTTCCTTTTCAGTCAAAGATGGTGAGAGTCCTTTGTATCTTTTTTTTTTTATTACCTTATGTGCTTACGATTTTGAAAACAGTGTTTTGATCATGCTCCTTCTCTCCTGTTTAAGGTGAGTACGACGCCAGGGCTCGTGTCCTGGTCCGACATGTCAGCTGCCTACTGCGTGTCTGTCCTCAGCAGCTCGAAGATTTTGAGGAGACACTCGGAGAACGATTGAGACAAGGAGGGGAGGAGAGCGAGTAAGAGTCGAATCTGCATACCGTTATATTTTAGATTATGTTGTTATTGTTGTGTTGTTAGGCTGCTTTCCTTAAGGTAGCACATTTGACTTGGCACAGGTTTAACATCGCTCAAATTTGGGACTAGCACTAAGGATGCTGCATCAAACCCAGACATTCCACATGGCAGGTGAAAAACTGAGCCACCAATGCCTCCTTAATTTAAAAGTACTTACTTTTGTATTGAAAAAGTATTATTTATTGAATTTCTGGCTTGAATAATGTGTCTGAAGGACATCGTCTTATGGGACTGTTTTTGCCTTCAACAGAGGTTTTCTTAAATGTACAGTAAATGATGATTCTTAAATGTAAAGATTTAAACAGGTTTAGGGTGATAGACTTTCTTTATTGTATCTACATCAGTCCTTCCATTAAAGAAAGGAAAACTCACAATGGTCACTGAAATAAGTGACAAAATTGCTATTGAAGAATAATTTAATGAACATTGACTAATTAAAATAATAACATTGCTTTTGCATACAGTTTTGCTGCAGTTGCAAATATTATTAAGAAGTTTAGGGTCCCATATAGGCACACTCCCTGGACTTGGCTGCAAAAGGAAAATTGACATCAACAGATTGATACTACGAATGGTAACCAAAGAGCCAAGGACAACTTCCACGAAGATGGTGAACGCCAAGGTCAAGGTACATCAGTGTCTGTCGCTGTTTGAGAGCAAATCATAAAAACACCAGAATGCATATTGACAACGTGAAATTGCTTCTGGAAGAATGTGCTTTGGAAAGATGAGACAAAACTAGAGCGTTTTAAGCAAGTCACAGCAGTTTTTATCTTCACAAAGGCAAAAATGAGGCTTTTAAAGAAAAGAACATGGAACATGCAGGAGGTTTAGTTATATTCAAGGCCTGCTTTACAGCATCTGGCACGTGAAGTCTTGAATCTATGCAGGGTGAAATTAAATCTCAAGACTATCAAGGCATTCCGGGGCGAAACGTTCCAAAGAGTGTCAGAAAGGCTTTTTAAAATTATTCTTTTAAATCATAATTCAAAAGCTTTTTTTATTTGTTGACGTTCATTAAAGTATGATTTATTATTACTTTGATCAGATTCAAGTTATTTCTGTGAAAGTCGTGGGTTTTTCTTTATTTAATGGAAGTGTACTAAGGAATTGATTAACATATGTATGAGCTCATGGCAAACTCTTGTCTATCTGTAATCAAAGTCAGAATAATTCAGTGGATTGTCGCAGCCTGTGTAGTAACCATGTCTGTCTTATGAATCTCTCAGATCAGGTCTGTGAGCAGACTTAATGAATATTAATGAAAAATTAAGACTTCATGAAAAACTGTTTGTTTTATTTTTGTGTTGCTTTCAATCTGGATTGATTATAAGAGTAAGTACAAGGTTTGGTTATCATATGCTTTTCTCATTACTATTATTATTTTTATGGACATTTTCTTCATTTCATCAGTTTAGGTTATAATGAGTGGGTTAGGATTCACCTGTTTCTTTTTAAATAAATATGATTTTAGCACATTATAAAGTGGTGTCTCTATTCGCTGCTATTTCAGAAAGTCTCTGTAGGTGTTTTGATGAATCATGTCATCCATGCAGTCTAGCAAGCACACATAGTATTTCAGATAAATGCACAATTTCACCATCTTACATCATGCCTGTTATACCTACAAGTACATTAAAATACAGTATTTTGTTTGCTGATGTTCTTGTTTTTGTGAATTTGTGCACAGAGAAGAGTCATCGCGAAGACGGAAGAAAGAAAGAGGGCGTGCGATTCGGCGATACTTGCTAATAGGTCTTGCCACTGTTGGTGGCGGTACAGTGCTGGGTATGTTTAAACTTGTCCTTAATTCTATAACGCATGTGCACTATATAGCTAAAAGTTTGTGGACACCTGACAGTTGCAAAATTATGATGTATTTCTTCTTCTTATTGTTATTATCATTATTATGCAGTTATAAAAGTATGAGGCATTCAGGTCAAACTGGGACTTTTCAATGCACAAAACAACAGAACACAGTTATGAGAGTAAACACTTCTTTTATTTCTCTAATGGACTTGTCCTAGTGTTTCACCAATGCTTGGATACCAACAAGGTAGCCATGATCAGACTGCCTGCTTTATACCAGAAATGCTGGCCTCCCAGGAACTCCATTAATGGCCCAAACATGTGGAAATGGCTTGGAGCAAGGTCGGGTCTGTACAGTGGATATGGCAATAATTCCCAAATGAGTTCTTTGAATAAGTAAGTGGTGATTGTGTGTACAGTTCCCAGAGACAAATGCGTCTCTGCAAGTTGGCGACAAGTTATCTGTGAATTTTCAAGGATCGGGCATTCCACTTGCTGAATGTTCACAGGAACGAATGCAGTGTCCTTCAGCCCAACTCAGCCAGGAGTCTCAGCGGTTAATAGTCTCATAACTGTCCTGTGCTTTAAGTCTTCTGTAAATTCCAGTCAGTTTTACACCTTCATTCTTCTGCTCATGATTACAAATCATCAATACATGATTTGTTGTGTGTTAGGTGTGACCGGGGGTCTGGCTGCACCTTTAGTAGCTGCAGGAGCAGGGGCAGTGTTGGGGGCCGGAGGAGCTGCTGTTCTGGGCTCAGCCACTGGTATTGCCATCATGGCCTCTCTGTTTGGTGCTGCAGGAGCTGGATTAACTGGTGAGCTGTTGTGGACTGTCTCTCATTGAATTATTCTTAATTGTTAGGCAGGTGTGTAAGAAAAAAACAGGTAAAAATAAGAAGGAATGCAAAAAATGTAGGAAATATTTAAGCATATAATCCATCTAATCTTAATAGTTTTGCTTTCCTTGCTTTCCTTTTTTGACTGTGCACTTTTATAGTTTGACCATTACCATTGTCTGTTTTTTTTGTCTGTTTGCTTGTTTTTACATTTTCACTGCTAGGATATAAAATGAACAAACGAGTGGGTGCAATCGAGGAATTTGAGTTCCTTCCATTAAACTCAGGGAAGCACCTTCATGTGACTGTGGCCGTCACAGGATGGCTGTGCACTGGCAAATACAGTCAGTACTCATTCCTATATTAACCCATTACAATACTGTATCAGACATCCTAGTACGTACTTAAGAACTGAATTATAATTAACCTTTGTGTGAATGTTTGTTAATCTTCTAAAACCTGTACAATGGAACTGTGTCCAGGAAATCCTTTTGTCTATTGTAGGTTCCTTTCAGGCTCCATGGTGCAGTCTGGGTGCCTGTGGTGAGCAGTATTGTTTGAAGTGGGAGTCTCGCTACCTACTGGATCTGGGCTCCGTCCTGAACACACTGTGGGATGGGCTGGTCAGCATTGTTGCACAGGAGGCCCTCAAATACACAGTCCTATCAGGTGAGTTGTTTTGACATTGACTATTAACATTATCTTAAATGCTATGAAATCAATAACTGCTTTAATACACTGACTATTTATAAGTAAGTCCTAATATCCCTCATTAGACCTGAATACAGTCTATACTATTACCTATATATATTTTTTTCGTTAAACTTTGTGTCAAAACAGAACAGAAGTTTATTTCTATTTTATAGATGGCATATAGATGGCTTGATGAAGTAAATAATGATGCACTATTTTATACCTGCAAGTAACCTCAAGTTTTAGTCAGAACAGTGGTTCTCAAACTTTTTCTGTCATTCCCCACTTAAGGGGGTGAGCGAATTTTCAAGCCCCACTTGTCAACAAAATAATAACGAAATCGACCAAGTTTACTGTTTATTGAAATATCAATTCCTAAAAAAATATGATCAAACACCACCAAGTTAAAAAAAGATAAAATACACGTGCAATTGTTATAAAAGGCTTACGTTGTCACTTATCTTTGCATAATTGACCCCATGTTTATTAGCTGCTCAGCAATCGTTTGTAGTTTTTTTGCACTGGCCAATTCTGTATGCAACTTTGAATGAAGCCATTTGTGCTTTGCTGTCCACTGATTCAGATGTTACCATGCGATTCTCCTGCTGTCTGTATTCTGCCAGCTTTCTTTCAAAGACGTCCAGTGGTTTATTAACGTGACTGGAGTGTGTTGTCTCTAAGTGTCTTCCTAATTTGTTGGGTCTCATGCGGTCTGCTGCCAGCAGTTTAAGACACAAAACACACACAAAACTCTTCTGCCCCCACCATCACCACCATGAATCCAAGCTCAAGATAGGCTTCATTAGGGGTGGGCGATATAACCAAAATCTTCTATCACGGTAGAAGCAATTTTCTAACTCAATAACAATATATAACACAATATAGCAATTTGTATCTGAAAATGCATAAATAAAAATGAAAACACAAAGAAATTGTTTTACATAATTTCATTTTTTTATGTAATTTTATTTAAACTGTGAATTGCTGAGGTTTGCCGCATTTTTTTACTTTGGCCATATTCGATTGGATGTTTGTATTTCAGATGATAGAAAAGGTTTGACGTGTTTCCACCACTTGTTAAAACAGTGCACTTGTGTACCTTCCAAATCACGTTCATCTCATTCGTATCACTTTTCTTATATCCAAACCAATTCCACACCACAGACGAGGCAGCTTTTTTCTTTACAGTCTCCTCGTCACATGTAAGTAAACTCACTGCTGCTGCACCGTCTTCTTCCATTGTCGAAGTGTATGTGAAGCCAAACACGTCAAAAGTGGGACGAAACCGCGGCACCCGATTGAACCAAATATCTGCGCAAATGCAGCGCCAACTATCTGAATAGCGATGATCAGTGATGATCTGGTTTATTTGCGCAGCGCCGCTCGAATCACAAACCTGCGCGACCCACTGTGTTTTATTTAAAAACAATTCATTTAAAATGTCAGGACTGTTTAATATTGTTTCCGCCTTGCCATGCCTGGATTGTACGTGTGCATACCAGCGGGGTAAAATATATTTTGATGGTCGGCGCGGTTTATTTCTGTCAGAGTCGCGCAGCGCTGCCCAGTGGCTCGCGCAGGTTTGTGATTCGAGCAGCGCAGCTCAAGTTTGTCCGACGTTAAACCGTTATTGTTCCACTATGGTTCCACTTTTTCTCCCGGCCCACAACTGATGTTATTTTAAATTTACTTGTATTAATGATCCATTTTTTTGTGTGTGATTGTTTTGAGCGTATGCTCCTCATTATCAATAAAGAAAAGCATGAATTAGAATAGGTACTTTCCTGTTTTTCCTCCCGTTCATTGCGCCCCACCTGTCATGTCTGTATTCCCCACTAGTGGGGCGCGCCCCACACTTTGAGAACCACTGAGTCAGAATAAGGCTTCCTCATAGAGGGAATGAGATTCTTTACACACACTGATGGTTTGTTATATAAAATGGAATAAAACGGAAAGCTAGTGTGCTTTGTAGGGTGTCGAATCCCTTGTTTCACACACCAAGTAGTGCTCGTTAGAGAGGGATTTGGGATTCATCCTTCTGTTAGAATCTAGTTAGCCGGGTAGCTTAGAGGAAATTTCACAAGGACTTAAAAGCAATTACAATGGAACAAGTATTGTTTAAGATGAAATAACATTAGCAGATTTTTAGCAGTTTTCTTGCTGAAAGCGCCGAATGTGGGTTTTGCAGTATTAATTTTGTCAACGAAAATAATGATGATAAGATATTCGTTGATGGGCTTTTTTTCCAATGACGAGACATCACGGATATCAATGAACAGGGAAAGTGGCGAAATCAGCATGCAATATCATTGAAAACATTAAAATGTGGTTTACACTGCGTTCCAAATTATTACGTAAATTATATCTTTCTCTGATTTTCATAATTAGTCAATGCAAATGACAGTCAGTATAATTTTCTAGTCATCACCTATTAGGGTATAATTAGAATTTTATTGAAAAAAACCCCTAATGATAATATTTCTTTAAAAAATAAAAAACTGAAAACGCACTGTTCCAAATTATTATGCACAACAGACTTAAAACATTTTATAGGTTGTAAAGAACTGAAAATAGGCTTTTGTTGAATTTGCAGCATTAGGAGGTCATATTTACTGAAATCAAAAACTATTTCAATCAAAAACATCCTAACAGGGCATGTTACATCTTAACATAGGACCCCTTCCTTGATATCACCTTCACAATTCTTGCATCCATTGAACTTGTGAGTTTTTGGACAGTTTCTGCTTGAATTTCTTTGCGGGATGTCAGAATAGCCTCCCAGAGCTGCTGTTTTGAATCAAACTGCCTCCCACCCTCATAGATCTTTTGAGGATTCTCCAAAGGTTCTCAATGGGTTTCAGGTCAGGGTAGGATGGTGGCCACACCATGAGTTTCTCATCTTTTATGCCCATAGCAGCCAATGACACAGAGGTATTCTTTGCAGCAATGAGATGGTGCGTTGTCGTGCATGAAGATGATTTTGCTACGGAAGGCACGGTTCTTCTTTTTGTACCATGGAAGAAAGTGGTCAGTCAATATACTTTGCAGAGGTCATTTTTACACCTTCAGGGACCCTACAGGGGCCTACCAGCTCTCTCCCCATGATTCTGGCCCAAAACATGACTCTGGCACCTCCTTGTTGACATCGCAGCCTTGTTGGGACATGGTGGCCACCCACCAACCATCCACTACTCCATCCATCTGGACCATCCAGGGTTGCACGACACTCATCAGTAAACAATACTGTTTGAGACTTAGTCTTCATGTATGCCTGGGCCCACTGCAACCATTTCTGCTTGTGAGTTATGATTAGGGGTGGCCGAATAGTAGGTTTATGCACAACTGCAAGCCTTTAAAGGATCCTACACCTTGAGGTTCGCGGGACTCCGGAGGCACCAGCAGCTTCAAATACCTGTTTGCTGCTTTGTAATGGCATTGCAGCATTGCTCTCTTAATCCAATGAATTTGTCCAGCAGAAACTTTCATCATTCTGCCTTCATCTGCATGAACCTGTCTGTGCTCTGAATCGGACACAAATGGCTTCACAGTACGATGAGTTTTTGTGAAATATCTAATGTTTTTATACCTTGTATAAAACCTTGTATATGTATTGCACTATTTGACTCTTTTCGGCAGCAGAGATCCTTTTTCTTTCCCATATTGCTTGAAACCTGTGGCCTTTTCCTTTAATTGGGCTCATCTGGCAAACTAATTATCGCAGGTGTCTGAGATTAATTTCAGTGATCCAAAAAGCCCTGAGTTGCAATACCATCCATGAGTTTAATTTAAAAACTAAACATTTAATGTTTATGACACTTACATCCAATTTGCATAATAATTTGGAACACATTGTAAAAAAATAAAAACTCATTAAACATCTGTCTTTATTTTTGTCAACATATAATTTTCGTCACAATCTGCTGCGATACCGTGTTCATTCATCATGGCACGAGCAGCAGTATTTCCCGGGTGACGTTGTGCGGTATATCGGGAGTAGTTTTTGTGCTCAGTGACTGGATGTTACAAGCTCAGTCATGTTTAACACTTCGTCATCACAGCAATATTACTCGGGGAAAGAGAAGAGCGCATAGTTGGACCCATTTTCTTTATATTGACCCGGAGAAAAAAAGCTGACATGTAGTAATATAGACTAGATTGATTGTAGGGTTAATTAATAATAATCTTATTGCTAAAATCTTGTGTTTTCATTGACTAAAACTAAACTAAAATACTTAATGGTTCATCGGACTAAAACTAGACTAAAATACTTAAGGGTTCCTCTGACTAAAATTAAACTTAAATACTTAATGGTTCATTGGACTAAAACTAGACTAAACTACGTAAGGGTTCCTCTGTCTAAAACTCAACTACAGTAAAATTCTTAAGGGTTCCCCTGATTAAAGCTAAACTAAAATGTCCAGATTTTTAGTCGACTAAAACTTGACTAAAAAAAATAGGATGAAATTAAATATGATAAAAATTAATAGGGACATTTATGCCGGGACTAAGACTAAAATTAAAAATAGCTGACAAAATGAACACTAGGGTTTTGGCTGGCATCTGCTCTACCCTCTTTCCAGTCCTGTATACAGTCACTAAATTTTATAGTGATATACAGTACCAGACCCTACCAGCCTACTTTTACACTTTGGATATCGGTTGTTAACATTTCCACAATGTGCTCCTGCGCTACAGTGACAATGGAATAACTTAATGGAGTTTTCTCCTTTATAACTTAAAAATAAACAAGCCCACCTTTTCAGAACAATATATTATAATAAATGTCACAAACACTACAATCTTAAATATAAAGATTAACCTTAAATTCAAGTTTAAGTAGATATTTAATGCTTTATTGCCTGAGCAGTTCTGATCTTCCTCTTATTCAGGCATCGTTACTGCGCTCACCTGGCCAGCGTCTCTGCTAGCTGTGGCGAGCGTGATTGATAACCCGTGGGGAGTATGTCTGAGTCGCTCAGCAGAGGTGGGAAAGCATCTGGCCCAAGTGCTCCGGAGCAGGCAACAGGTTTGTGAGGTGTTAGATAGAATTTCGTATCACTTAATCTGCCCCTTTGTGCCTTTCTTTACATTTGTACAGATTGTAGAGAAGTTCTAATTAGGATGGTGTCCTTACTGATCTCTTGTGTGTTATCTCTGTCCAAACAAAGGGAAAGCGACCTGTCAGTCTGATTGGTTTTAGCCTCGGCGCTAGAGTGATCTATTTCTGTTTAGAAGAACTTGCCAATGATAAAGGTACTATTTTCTTCTCTCGTGAATGATGGAAAGGTCAAAATATCAATTTGCACTATGTGCCTGCATTTGTGAGCTGCATCTCCTCCTGCACATTGAAAGACATGTCATGTCTCATTGCTGGCCAGGTTGTGAAGGTGTCATAGAGGATGTCGTGCTGCTCGGAGCACCTGTGGACGGATCGGGAAAAACATGGGAGCGGCTCTCAAAGGTTGTTGCTGGGAAGATCGTCAATGGTTTTTGCAGGTTAGGAGAAGACATGTTGGATTTATTGAAAATATTTCATGAATACAGTACATTAGAAATTGTATTTTTTTTTGTCTTTAGGGGAGATTGGCTTCTTGGATATGTGTATAGAGGTTCATCTGTTCAGCTGTCTGTGGCAGGGCTTCAGCCAATCAGCTCAAATAACCGTCGCATATTTAATGTGGATCTGTCTTCTGTGGTGAGTAAAGAGTTTATATCCAATCCCCATGTTCGTAGGATGACGTGGATGCACATTCTTCCTAATGAATATTCGAATAAACATGGGTTGGAGCTACGTATATAAACAGCTTCAGCATGTTATGGGATTACTCTATCCTCAGTTTAATCATGTAGACAACAGTACACCAGGTGGTTTGGGATCTGTAGTAAATCAATACAAGCAAGCTAAACCTGGATTAGACAATCCAGGCACAAAATATAGCCAGGCACAAATAATTACATTTATATATCATACCAGTCATGATGTCATGCAGTACCAGTCAAAAGTTTGGGCACACCTTCTAATTAAAGGTTTTCTGTGTGATGATTATTGAAGCAGTGAAAGCATTTATGGGAAATGCATTTAAACAAAAAAATATTTTTTTTTTGCTATTTGAACATATATTAATTGAAGCTTATACGAAAGAAAATCATTAGCATACTTTACTTTGTTTTCCTGTCTTTCTGCTGAAGTGTAGTGAGAGGTCACCCTGCTTGCCTTATTGACCATTGAAACAAGGCACCATGTGACTGAAAGTATATAAAGAATTACATAATAACATAACCCATTGTTTGGACATTGATTTAAAGCTGCAGAGCTTTGGTCAATAAGAAGCAAAGTAGTAATCAGCTGCAGATGCCAATCGCTGCACTATAAAGTGCCCACAGCATCAAGAACACAGCAGAGAGTTTTATTAAAAAGTCTAAAACATACAGGGTTTTTTTTTGCACTCAGGAGTTACAGGCTTCCGGACTCACTCTTGATAAATCACAGCATTTCTTTTATTCTGTAGTGTGAGCACAGATGAAACAGTTGTTTTAAAATATTGCAGGTTAATTTGCAGGTAAAATTGCAATATGGTGTTGTCCGTATGTGGTGGTCTGGCAAAACCCTTCACATGGCGAAATCTTGTAATATTTTCTTCTGGACTGAATCGTGATCTGTTTTGTGCATGCACATCTCAACCCTTGTAGGCCTTTACAAAGGGAATAAAACATAACCGGACATGTTTTATGGGCAAATTATTAACGATATGATGAACCAGAATTCAAATTATTAACGATATGATGACCCCAGATAATAATTTAAAAAATCCCATAACCGTACATCCAAAAATATTTTTTTCGTTCATACTCATTCACTCTCGATAACGCATTGTCTATACTGCTTATTGGTGGATGCCAATGGTGCTTACCGTTGTATTTATTTGTATTTTACGACCTCCGGTCAGCATTCACACGTGCATTCACACACTACAGGCAATATGGGAACGCCAATTAGCATAACCTCCATGTGAAAATCAGAGTACCCGGAGGAAACCCACCAAACACATGCAAACTTCATGCGCACAGACCCTGAGGTGGGAATTGAACCTGGACCCTGGAGGTGCAAGGCACTAAGCCACTGTGTAGTTATCTGTGACATTGTGGAATGTCTGCAATACAGGTTCCTGTTAGCACCTACAACATTTTATAGCAGATATGAACAGATGTTCTTTATCAGTCATTCTCTCTCTCTCTCTCTCTCTCTCTCTCTCAGTTAATGAGGTAAATAATATATGCCTTGTCATGTTACCAAGAAAGTAAATTATTACTGTCATAAAGTATTGACACCTAATGTACCACACAAGTATACATATTAGTCTAAACCTGTGATTCGAATGACAGCCAACACTACTTTCAGAGCTGTTGCTATAGATAATAATTCAACAGTGATATGATATAACGCATATTTTACCCAAGAGTAAATGGATGGAGAGTTACGTGTATTCTACATCTGTTTCGCTGAAAAACACCAACACACTAATTGGCAATGTGTTTATTTTATTTGCATTCACTTTATTTCAGCATGTAATAAATAAAAAAAATTTATAAACATGACCATTTAACTGTTTGCCAGAATTCAGTAGCAATCAATGTACAGTAGCAATATCCGACGGGTTGGGTTTTTGAAGGCCACCAAACATACTGTGCAGCTCACAGTATTCTATTGCACAGAAGTGAATCCAATGATATTTACTTTTTAAATAAATGTACGTGAACATACAGTCCTCTTTGAAAGTATTGGAATGGCATGACCAAATCTCTTATTTTAGACACTATATCTTTGTAGATATGGTTTATTTCACACTTTAAAGATATTCAGGTTTTTATATAAAAAGATGAATATCATACGGTACATCAGAATTTCAACTATCATTTGCTGATCTGTACACATGGTATTATTAAACAACCTATCATTTGTTAAACATGACACATTTTGTTTGATTCCACCCGTTTTTCAAGCGATCCAAAATATTGGTAAATGTGCCTAACAATACTTGCTACAGTACCTATATCGGCCTTTTGAACGATGAATAGGTCTGAATTGTTTCATCTTGGTTTGAACCCTGGGTTTAACCTGTTAAAACTGCTTTGCTGTTAAAATACATAAACCAACATGAAGTCAAAATTTCTGGATGTAAATCAAGCCATTTTGAAGCTAAGAAAAGAAGGAAAACCAATGAGACACACACAAACACTGGGCTTAGCCAATAATTAACCAACATCATGACCTAAAAAAAACAACCACTAGTGATCTAAAAATAAGACACAGGTCTGGTCAGCCAATAAAAACAACAGCAGGTGATGACAAACATTGTGAGAGCTGTGAAGACATATAAGTAAGTGACGTCAACAACAACCTTCACAGGTTTCACAATCCACCGTTTGAGAGCAGAAATGCAGTGACCATACCACAAGATGCAAATTCAGAAAGAAACAGAGAGAGAGATCTGTAACCAGGATTAACCTTTACCGAATTTCCAGGAAAGCCAAAGTGTGGAAAAATAAAATGTCTCCACACAATCCAAAAATCACAAGATCATTGCTCAAGCATAGCGAAGGTAATGGCATGGCTTGGGCTTGCATGGCTGCTTCTGGAACTGGCTCCCTACGCTTTATTGGTGATGCAAGTCATTATTGTAGCAGGAGAATGAATTCAGAAATTTACAGAAATTTTATAAAGACATGGATCCAATCTAATGTTGATAAACTTCATCGTGTTGCAAGCCAATGACCCAAAACACACTCTCAACTCAACCAAGGACTTCATCAGGATTTAGACTGGCCAACTCAATCAGGAGAGCTCAACCTTATCAAGTCTGCTGAAGAGGAGACTATAAGACTGAAGGAAGTCGCAGTACAAACCTGGAAAAACCGTAAAATATTTATTAACAAAAATATTTATTAATATTTACAATGGCAAGAAAAAGTTTGGACACACGTATACTTTACATGTACGTGTATTTTATTGTTTTTATTCAATCAATTGGATGTATATGTGTTTAAAAAATGCAGAAAATTAACAACAGTTCATTTCTAGTCATATTTAAGCACAGAACAACATTACTGTTCAAATCAGATTTGCATATTAAACTTTCATAAAAAAAAAAAAAAAACACTCTGGCATTCTTTTTGGCATCATTTTTACAGATATTCAGGTGTGATTTCCTCCCAAATCTTCTGCAGCACTTCCCAAAGGTTTGCTGTGCTGGTTTGCCAGTGTCCTCAAACTTTCCTGTCCAACTTCTGACCAGCTTGATGGTGTTCAGACCTGGTGAATAAGCTGGCCAAGTCAAGAAGAGTATTCCAGCAGCTAATGTCTTCTCCAGATAATGCCTACACAACCAGGAAGAATTGTTGGGGTCATTGTCTTGCTACAAGATGAGGGAGTATGGAGAGATACTGTATCTATGGTGAACGAGGATGCCTTGCACACTTGCACATTGCCAAAGCATCCCCAGATCATCATGTTTCCATTTCCAGGATTCACTGATGGTGTTCAGGCTTCTATCATATTTTATTGGGGTCTGCATTTGACATATGTTTTTTGCTTAGATCCAAATACCCCTCAAACTTACACTCAGTATCAGTCTACAAGGTGCATCTTGCTCACTGCAAACTTTTCTTCTGATTTGCCTAGCTTATTACTTTTTTTTTCTGTCTCTCTCTCTCTCTCTTGCCAACTCTGCCCATGAGTCAGGGCCACTGACCTCAGTCTCCTACGCACCGTGTCTGTGCACACTGGTTTCTCGCTTGTTTTATTTAATGATGCAGCCAATTCAGGAGCAGTGAGGCATATGTTTGTCAAGGAGGACACTCAGAAGTACTTGTCTGCTTGGGCAGATATGCACATGGGTCTTCCATTGCATCTTTTGATCCAGTTGCAACATGTCTCTGGAGACTATAATGTACACATTTTAAAGAGATATTTAATTTCTTTGCCATATCTCATAGAGAATAACCTTCCTCATTCAAGACAAAACTGACAAGCTTCTAAGGAAAAGCTGTTTTTGTTTGGCCATTTTAGTTCTAATTTACACAGAAACTGACAGGTCACTCTCCCTATGGAGGAAGAGTCAAATATAAATACGAATATACTGTAACCTCTCATTATTGGTTTACTGAACTTATTTTAAGATGTTTTAACAACTGATCTGTTTTTAGACCATCCACAGTTAAATTTCTGGAAATACACTTATTAAGTAGGAAATGGAAACTGTATGATGAACATGTTTTATTTTATTTGGATAGTAATTCTTTTAACATTTCATTGTAAACGTACAATAATATTCTGGTTAAAAAGTTGTTTCCAAAGTTTTTCTTGACAGTGTATTTATTATTATTATTATTATTTTTTTTACAACTTATCATTTATCGAGGGCAATTTACAAGGGTGAGTCAAAAATTATCCGCACTCTGGCTGTAGAAAAGACAAATACATAATTTTTTACTTAATCTCCTTACTTTTCTATATACTTTGTCAATCTGTGCACAAGCTTTTGTATTCCCTCATACAAAAAATATTTTAGGCTGAACTGCGAGCCATGGATGCACCGCTGTCTTCAATTCTTCGTCAGAAGTGAAACTTCATCCTTGTAGGGCTGCCTTCAGGAGACCAAGTAGGTGAAAGTCTGATGAACCAAGAGCAGGACTATAGGGAGGACGCTTTAAAATTCACCTCAAAATTAATTTTATGCAGAGTGTTGACAGTGTGGGCAGAAGGGTGAGGGTGTTCAAGAAGGGTTGTCATGCAAGAATACAACGCCTATGGATAGCAGTCCTCTGCGTTTAATCTGAATAAGAATCTCACTGTAATGAGCACTGTTGATGACAACCTTTTTCCAGATAATTGTTCAATATTGGCCCTTGAGAATCCCAGAAGACTGTAAGCATAAATTTTCCAGCTATTTGACTTTTTCTGGTTGATGTTTAAGAATGTTTCTGTTCCATACTCTGCTGTTTACTCTCAGGCTCGTAGTGTTGAATCCATGTCTCGCCACCAGTAATTATTCTCCTTAAAAAAATCAGTCCAAATTTTGTTTGCGAATATCTAAACACTTTTGGTCATCCACTTTCAATAGTTATTTCGGCACCAGGTTACGGAAAAAAAATCACCAAATCATGCTCTTTTTCGTGCAAATCAGACGTAGGGCACCCATTTTTGTAACACGTTCACACCTGCACAGCAGGGACTAGGGAGATTGTAGCCTTGAACGGAATGCGAATTATTTTTGACTTACCCTTGTACTTTTATCTAATTCATGCAAGTGAACAGTCTTGCTCAAGCAGTGGCAGCTCAGTGGTGGTGAGTTTGAACTATCAACCCCATAGTTATTTACTTTTACATACTTTAAGAATTGTCTGTCTGTTCCAATAATTTTGCTCACATAAAAATGTGTCATGTTTTTACCGTTGTTCACAAAATCTGTATGTAAATTTCAGGAAATGGACTTGCTTTTTAGTTCTTTCAAAGGGAACTGTAACCATACCAAATTACCAAAAGATACCAAATCTAACTTTTAATCTGGCCTTTGTTTAAATATGGAATTTGATCTTTCACAGGTCAAAGGTCACTTGGACTACATGCATCAGATGGACACGATCCTTGTAGCAGTTGGCGTTCCTACAAAGGAGGGAGCTGGAACACCTGGGCATTCTCACGCAGTGATGTTAAGTGAGGGGAAACTGGACAATCCACTGGACCAGCCCGTCAAACAGAATGCACAACATGAAGAAATGCTTATAGATGCTTCGAACGAAAGTGAGGAGAATAATGTGAAGCATGAATCCAGAGAGAGTGAAGAAGAAGAGCACAGTGCTGGCGGAGCGCAAGAGAATGGCTGGGATATTCCAGACATATCTGACTTGCTAGACTCACTAAGTGTCTCTGAGTTTGAACAAAAGAACAACAGTATTTTCACTTGCACTGACGGCGCTGATTGCTCCGAGGGCTCAGAGTGTCAGTGCACACAGGAGGAAGAGGATCAAAGTGACACAGACAGTGAGTGCGTTCCCTGGGAATGGGACACCAAACACTGGAGTACTGAGCATACGATCACACACAACAGTATAAGAACTGAATGTCCCACACAGGATCAAGTGGCCAAAGGCAAACAGACTTCCTCTGCAACACTACCTACGCACTCACCACATAGCCTGGTCACAGAGGACACGACGACAGCGCACATGGACTCCGATGAGAATTAAAGGTTAAATCAGTACTTCATGGCCCTTGGACTGGAGTACCAATATGCTGCTATTAAACACCTGATACCTGATCTTGAGTGCTAATTATAAAGCAGTTGATTCAGGTGTGTTATAGCAATAAATATATTGTGGTACATGAAGACGTGAAAAGAAACTGAAATTTTATATGAACTGGAATTTCCTTAAACTTGTCTCAGCGAATTTAAAATAATGATGGTGTTAATTTCTGCTGGCAGTGTGAAGGAGAAATCATTTATTTTGAGCATTTTGGAAATTAGTGCTGCACCACATACATTATTGTTTCGTTAATCAAATACAGTAATAACAATGCTATTTCACAAGCCTGAAATATTAAAATGAGCCCTATGATGTTTGTGTCCTGTGAACGTTCTCACTACTCATAGAAATTCAAGATGCTTTCTTGCATTCGTCTATTTACTATTTTAATTTACAGTACCAGTCAAAAGTTTGGACACAAGTTTGGTTTTATTTTCTACATTCTAGAAGAATACTGGGTTTTTCGATAACTATAAAACACACATGGAATTAAGCAAAACACTCACTCTCACTCATCTTCTATACCGCTTTATCCTGTATTCAGGGTCGCGGGGACCTGGAGCCCATCACAGGAGCACAAGGCAGGGTACACCCTGGACAGGGTGCCAATCCATCGCAGGGCACACACATACTCACACACTACGGGCAATTTGGGAACGACAAATAGCCTAGCATATCTTTGCACTGTGGGAGGAAACCGAAGTACCCGGAGGAAACCCACCAAGTACAGGGAGAACATGCAAACTCCATGCACACAGAGACGGGAATCGAGCCTGACTGGGAATCGATCCCGGACCCTGGAGGTGCAAGGCGACAGTGCTAACCACTGTGCAACAGTCAGTTTTTATTTTAAGATATAAAGGTCAGCTGTTTCTGGAATAGTTCTTGCAAGAACCCATCAAGCACCATGATGAGACCAAAACTTACTTTTGACCAAATGAGACCAAAGTTCACTTAGAATTACCAGCCTCAGAAATCACCGGTTAACAAACAGCACCTCAGCTTAGAGCTGTTATGAAGGCTTTATGAAACAGAACTAGCTGACACATCTCAATATCAACTGCTCAAAGGAGATTACTGCACATCGTGGACACCTTTAGCATTTTTTTACAATTTAAAAAGAATTAGAAATCAGGAAAGACCAAGTAATTAGAAAGTGTGTCCAAACTTTTGTCTGGTAGTGTAGATTTAATCAGAATAATTTCCTGAAAACTAGTAGAAAATATTATTAAAAACTCATTAAGGCTTAACCGACAACCACTTGACATTATGGAGGCTATTAATTTGTTTCTTTCACTTTCGTCTTTGTCTTCCTCCGTTGTAGTTGTTATGGCAACGCTAGTAGCAAAAGATGTGTTTCTGGCTGTGTAATTCTGCTTAAATATATCCCAGGCTACGTGCATGCTTATCCTCACATCGTGATGCTGCCTCGGTTTGGTTGTCTTTACACCGCCCCCACACGGCTTCGTTATGGCTGATGATTTCAACATGCGGCCTTAATAGAATGTTAACACTTACCGCCGTGTTTTGTTTTTTTTCCCTGTCTTAGTTCATTTCTCATGTAAGCTATATCTGTTCACATGTCCACAGTGTCTTTTTTTTTCCATAATTAGTCTTGCGTATCTACTTGATTCGGCAGAAGTAAAGGCAGGTGAATTTCTGCGGGTTCGGCGTCGAGCAGGTTTACGGCATCCGTGGCTGTAGCAGGTGGCTGCGGCGGGTCTGAAGCAGTCGAGGGCGGCTCTATCTGTAACTGAGGCTCTCCTGAATTGCGCAGAGAAAGGGAGAGCGGAGGAGACAGGCGTCTGGGGATGTGAGAGGAACAGCAGCAGGGCAAGAGTCGCCCCAGGGCTCTTTTAAAATCCCGCATGAACAGCGGGTAGATTATAGGGTTCATTGTGCTGTTACAGTAGCCGAGCCAAGTGATGGCGTCGAACAGGGAAGAAGGCACGCATTCGCACACAGCCTAAACAAAACAACACACAAAGGTCACCATGAGGAATAGGAACGGGGTCAATATGTAGAGCAGGCTAGAAGAAAAGAAAAAGGTCACTGATGTCTAGTGCGTGCAGGGAAAAGGTAAAGGGGAGGCTTGAGAGAAGATGAAAAGGGTATGCGGATGAGAGAGAGACAGAGATGGAGAGATATTCACACAGCATATTGAGTGTGAAGGAGGGAAACAGACAGACGGGGCCCAAAAACACTCCATGCCGGCAGTGCTTTCTGTGGGCGCAGAGTGTCAGTGCAGATGGGGTTGTGAGCTGGTGGATCAGTGAATGCAAAATGGGTCTAATTACAGATTTAAATAGGGGAGTTCATTCAAACATCGGGCCATCACGCATTGTTTATGAGGCTGGTGTCGATGTGTGTAATTAAGCATAATTAGAAAAACTGTGAGTCTTTCAAACAAACTTGAAAAAAGGTCAAAGATTTGGATGTGGAAAATTCATTCATTCATTCATTCATTCATCTTTTATACTGCATTATCCTGTATTTAGGGTCACGGGGACCTGGAGCCTATCCCAGGAGACTCAGGGCACTAGGCGGGGTACACCCTGGACAGCGTGCCAATCCATCGCAGAGCACACACACACTCATTCACACACACTATGGTCAATTTGGGAACGCCAATTAGCCTAATCTGCATGTCTTTGGACTGTGGGAGGAAACCGGAGTACCCGGAGGAAACCCGGATGTGGAACAAATTCTTTTTATTGACCAAGGAGATGCCTACCTGTGCCATATTGGTGATGAAGAATGGCAGCCATGCACTGAAGAACAGCCCCAACAGAACTCCCAGTGTCAGACTAGCCTTCAGAGCCTTCTTTCCCTGCCGGTGAGCCAGACGCCGTTCACTGTTTACCGACAGCTGTCAGAGGGAGGGCCAAACACATTTACACAGATGTGAGTTAAAAAAAATCTTTTTTTTTTTAAATGTTTTGTTTTGTTTTTCTAACTAAACTAAGGCATGTCTTGGTAGTTATGTTCTTATTCGTCGTGAAGTTTTTTTGAGAATTACATAAACCCCTTTTAAAGAAAGAAAAGCCCTTTCAAGACCCTAATGCACGTTTTTTTCCTTTGATTATTTGAAGGACAAAATCGTTGTATAAAAGAGGCAAGGCTACAGCGAGGGCATATGGTTGCATAATCCACATGCACAGTAAAAATGTGTCCAGCAATTTTGTCGTTTTATTAAACTTAGCTTTATTTCACCTGTTTCCATGCCAAGCAGCCCTGCTCTCACTTCTTCAATTGCCTGATTATTTGTTCTCACCGGAGCCTGGCTCATCGTTGGAGGATCCTGGTGGCTGTAGTCGTCTACTTCTTGAGCGGCGTGTCCGAGTGACGGAGGGCGGGATGGTTCTCCGGGTGAATGTTGTGGGTACGGAGGATACGTGAGAGCTTCCACCTGACGCGCCTGCCTCCTCGCGGCCAGCAAGATGCGGCAGTAAGTGAAACAAATGGCTGTCGAGGGTAGGAAGAAAGTGAGGAACGTGGCAACCAAGGCGAAAGGCAGAGTGACTCGCAGACGGCATTGTAAAGACAGCATGCCTGTGTTGGAGACGTGGAAATATGAAGCCGGGTAGTAGGAGCTCAACCACGGGGCTGTAGCGTTGACCATGACATGCCCGGAGTGGTCCTGTACACGGCCCAGACTGTGCCAGTCCATCTCTATTGGCAGGAAAGAAGTTAGTGCTGCCAATCCCCAGGCACCACCCACGAGCAACAAAGCCCGGGGAGGGGTCATCCGCTGCTTGTAGCGTAATGGAGAGATAATGAGGAGGTAGCGGTCCAGGCTGATCACACACAAGTTCAGGATGGAGGCACTACAGCACATGACATCGAAGCAAAGCCAGACAGGGCAGAACCCTGGAGAGAGCACCCAGGTGCCACAGAGCACGTTCAGCATGGCGGGTGGCATCACCACCAGAGCTACCATCAAATCTGAAAGAAACAGGGAGACGAGGAAGCAGTTTGAGGTGCAGCGTAATGAGCGGTGGGCGAACACCAGAGCTATCAACAGGATGTTCCCACAAGCTGTCAGCAGAATTATCAGGGACATGATGACCGCCAGCAGCCACGGACCGCTTCCACTGATGCTCCACACATCGCTCGTATGGATGCTCCTGTTGAGGTTACGATCCACATCTTCTGCAAGGGAAAAAGTGGAGTCGCTCATCGTTCAAACCCGCCTGTGGTGTCCGGTATCATCTGCTGTCTTTTTTTCAGTCACATGGAGATAAAATGCCAACACAAATATCTCCAATGCACCTCGTTCAGAAAGAGCGTCTGCAGGTCACATGGCGTTCAGGTGAGCCGAGACAGCATTCTGCATTTGTAGGGATTCCTTCCTGTCTGTTCTCTTGCATGGTTAAAAGCTGCAGAATTCAGTTCAGAGAAAAGCTGAGTTGTAAAGTTACACATTGCCCTGTCTATGTCTGGCTTCTTCCAAGCTTAGCGCCAGTGTGAGTAATCCCGTGCTTATCAAGTGTGTTTCAAAGCGGCGTGTCATGATGACACACATTGGGGGAGGGCAAGCAAGAGGTGGGCTTCACCACTGTGAGCGTGTACGAGTGTGTGTGTGATTGAGTGAGAGAGACGCTGCACTATGAGAGCACAGGAATTTAGTGTTTTTGTACGTCAAGCACCTGTTAGATAATTAAAAGACCAATGCTGTGCAATACACTTAAGTTCCGTGTTGATGTACGTGTATTTGTGTAGTGTTCTGAAATCGTCTACAGGCGTACTAAAGGTTTGTGTGTTGGAGCACACTTCTTTTTCTCCTTCTCACTCTTAATCCCTGTGTCTTCCACTCCAGTGTGTCTCCTAACAGAGCATGCAGCTACCGAGGACAGAACGTGTCTGAGCATCGCACTCCTAATGCATGCATACGCACTTTCGCAGGCAGTGCTAATACAGAATTAATCAAGAGTGGCCTTTTTCCGTACACTAAAGAATAATTTTGAAACATTTATGCAGAAGCTTTTTGCTTTTCTAGAGCCAATTTTTCTTTTTATTTATTTATTTATTTTCTATAGCCACATAATGATGTATTGTTCCATCCTTTGTCTAAACTGAGTAGCTGAATGTTTCTGCTGGAATAAATTGGAGGCTTGGGAGAGCGTAAGTAATTGCAGCAGATAATAGAACAAAGCTGAGCAAAATCCTAAAGTAACTTTATGTAATTAAACTCGTAAAGCATGCACGTTGATGTGAACTCCCTAAAACCTTAGATACAGTTCTGTTATTATTGTACAATGCAGAAAGCATACAAAATGTATAAATAATCTCCTTGGAACCATTCACATTTAGACGTGTCTCTTAGTTATGCTCGTAAAGCTTTCATAATAGCTCTAACCTGAGACTTAATTTTGAGGCTGGTAACCCCAATTGAACTTGGCAGCAGAGGAAGGTTTTGTTCTTCATGAGATCCAGTTTCATCAAGGTGCATGATGGGTTTTGCAAATGCACTTGACAATACTGTTCTAACAAGAACTATTCCAGAACCGCTGACCTTCTATATTATACCTTTTATTTTTTACCATATACACACAAAGTGTATGTTTGTATGTGTGCATGCAATTACACATATTTTTGGATCATTAATATGTTCGAATGAAGAGGTGCTTAACAGGTTTGCGTTTCCAAGTGGAGACCAGAAGCAGCTCAATCCAAAAGGGAACTTTCAGCATGGTTTAAAGTTTTGCTTCAATACTGTTATATTAAAAATATATTACAGAGGACACCGAGATCATGTCATAAAATAGTGTATTATAAGTGCATGTTTTCCCACATCACAGCATTCTCAAATCTACAGCATCCAACAATATCTTTATAAACAATGTGATTAAATGAAGACAGTCTCTCTCTCTCTCTCTCTCTCGGTTCAGGCACAGAGTTGTTGGATTATGAAGACATTTGTCAGCTGACTCTCAAATAAGCAACAAAACACATGAAATCCTTCACAGGTCCAGTGCTACTGCTCCTGCAAGGAAACAGAACAAAACGACTCAGTGTTACAATATATCAATATAATCCTACCTCCTTAAAACCAGATGCATATTAAGTTTATTGAAACAGCATGTCATCCCCAGGAAGAAACTGCTTCAGTTTTTGTGTTCGCAAGTGGAAGGAAAAATGACAGTGCTTGGTGTTTATTCCAAAAATATCAGCTGCTTGGCCTGCACCACATGACTCACTGTATTGATTCCATTCTTCCACACGATTAATTTACGAAGCGATTTGAATCACGAGAAATCTGATTCATTCGATTCAGAGAAATGTCCTGAAATAAATCAGTTACAATATCAACCTCCAGAAATCATAGCTTCCTATATAATACAGATAACCACATAAATGTTCAGGAATACATAATCAGATATTGTATTTGTAGGGACAGGTCACACCAAATATAATGTAAGCTTACTGACTCTGATGATGGCAATATTTGTTTTTTTTGGTGCTAGCAGGGTTGGTGTGAGTATTTCAGAGACTACTAATATCCCGGAATTTTACACATAGCTGACACAGAGTGCTTTTGAAAAAAAAAATAAAAATAAAAAAAAAATCAGTGAGCAGCAGTTCTGTGGGTGGAAGCAACTTTTTGATGACAGAGATTAGAGGAGAATCACCAGAGTGGTCTAAGATGATCAGTAACTCGGTCAGTCATTAGGACCGAAGTCTGCAAAAAAAAAAAAAAAACATCTGATCAGGCACAACACTCCAAACCTCCAGTGTTGTGCCTGATCAGATCAGATCAGATCGCTGGATGACGGTCTACAACAGCAGATCGTGTCAGCTTACACTCCTTTCAGCCAAGAAGTTTAATCTAAGGCGATCACGGGCACAGACTCATTTCAACATAAAACACATACAGTACACAGACACCACCTAGACTCAACTCACAGGTTCCTGAATACTTGTGCAAGAAGGTAGTGAAGAAAAAGCTTAATGACTTGCAGGCAAGCACAGACACCTATGGTTGGACATTGAAGTCCATATTTTATTACAGTAGATTAGATTATTAGAAACTCCTAGGATGTGAGGAGAATTTTACCAAATATTAAGGTGTTTGGATTATTTATTTATTATTTTTTTTAAGTAATGCTAAAGGCTTCACAGTTCTCAGGTTTTGTCTCAACATTTCAATATTATGCAGAAGCACTGATTCATGAGTCATTTAAAATCAAAGCTACTTTGGAGGAAACACCCATCATTGTCCTACAATTATATAGTATATTGGTGACAGAAAAAAATACTTAAACCAGGCTCTCTTATTACCCGCAGATCATTATAAAAATTGTTCATTGTATTCCAACTGCACACTAGTACGAGTGCATCGATCAACTTTACTGCCATACTTTTATTAATACATATTTGCTATGCATACTTGTATGAAATAATATATAGTACTTAATTTATAATTCCACACTATTAGTATTATTGTTTTATTCATGCTAATGTTCCCTACATGACATTGATGGCTCAGTGGCTTTATGTCCACCATGAGGAAAGCCCGGGTTCAGGTCAAATGCATGCATCAATTCAATTAAATTTTATTTTATTTGTATAGCGCTTTTAACAATTGACATTGTCTCAAAACAGCTTTACACAATCCAAAGAATTATTTGAGTTTGTATGGAATGTGAATGTGTATGAATCAAAATGGTCAGCAAGCCGAGGGCGACAGTGGCAAGGTAAAAATCCCTGAGATGGTAATAGGAAGAAACCTTGATAGGAACCGGACTCAACAGGGAACCCATCCTCATCTGGGTGAAACAGAGAGCAGGAAATGATCTGCATTTATACAGTGTGTTAGGTGGCAGACAGTTCAGCTATAATAGTTGATCTTAATTGATGTTAAAATGGAGTCCATGTAGTTATTGGAGACTCAGATAGACCCTCTGTTGCAACCCATAATGAGAACAGCCAAAAGAAGAACAAAAGAAGCTTCTATTATTCTGGCTTGTCTTCTATATATAAAGAGAATTCTTGATATTGATGCACATTTAATTCTGTTTACATGGTGCTCATGAACGCCTGCGTGTACAGTTTCCACACAGATGCATCTCTTCTGCCAGTTGCAGACAAGTTATGCCGATTTTCAGGAACGTCTGCAGTGGGTGCTGAGCCACCTCGGCCAGGATCGTCATTTACAGACAAATGGTGGCCTTTAAAAAGTTTGTACCATTCAAGATATTTTACTGTGGCTAAGAGTCTCATCACCGTAGTATTGACTCGCGTAAATGTTAATCTATTTTACGCCGGCATTCACGAGAAGTCCCGGTTTGACTTTGCTATTTAAAATAGTTCGTGATGCTATGTCAAAGATGACATATTTCAGCTTACAAGCCATTTTTCTTTAACTATAGAACAGTTGGTTAGTCAGCTGATTCGACTGGTGGACCAGCTTTCCAAGAGTGCTTAAATGCGAGGTTCAGTATAACGACTGAACTGATTTTCATATTCTGGTTTCGAGACTGAAAATGTGTTTTAGATGCACCATTTGGAAGCTCACAGACCCAAAACAGGATAAATTATCGCCTGATCAAGCTGAAAAACAGTCAATTCCAGTCAAACTGATCGACAAGCAATAAATAATAAAAATGTATTAATTTAAGATACATGAATGAGCACACAAAAGGATTGTGATATATAACCCCCCTCCGCTTATACTGCTTATTCTGTTCAGGGTTATGGGGCACCCCCATCCCAGGGGACTCGAAGCAAGAAGTTGGGTGCACTTGGACAAGTTGCCAATCCCATCACAGGGACACAAGCGCGCACAGTATGGTGAATTTGGTAATGCCAATTAGCTAACTTTGCAGATCTTTGGACTGTGGAAGGAAATCGACCAATCAAGCGGAGTTCATGCAAACTCCACAAATAATGATCTGAGGCAGGAATCGAATACTCCACTCTGGAGGTGGTGGAAATGCTTTTTTTTTTCTTTCTTGCTCCTAAATTCAATCCAATTCAGTTTCATCTGTATAGCGCTTTTAACAACAGTCAGAGTCGCAAAGCGGCTTTACAGAATCAAAAGAACATTATGGAAATGTGTATGAAATATGTGAAAATGTGAATAGACCAGAATGATAAGATTGTCCCTGATGAGCAAACCGAGGGCAACGTCGGCAAGGAAAAAGACCCCGAAATGGCAATAGGAAGAAACCTCGAGAGGAACCAAACTCAACAGGGAACCCATCCTGATTTGGGCGACACGGATAGCAGGGATTGTTTTGCAGTCATACTGTGTGTTAGGAGGCTGGAAGTTCAATGTAACAGGCAAAGTTAATATTGAGTCCAGTTTGTCATTGGAGGCTCAGGTACAAAACTAACCCTATGTAATTACATGTTGATATGTGCAGTAACTATTCAGGATGATTCAACAAACATCCAAACTTGCTGCAACCTCATCTGGTGACCTCTAGGGGGCGGTTGGGGGCATGATTTAGCTCCATTCCCCAGAAGAAAGCTGCTCACTATACTCCACCAATCTGTACTGACCTTAGCAACATTGCTGTGTAGAAGATATGGAGACCTCAGGTCATTCTGGCAGTTGGAATAGGCCATACCCAGTCCTACTCCTGTGCCAAATGCGATTGGCATGGTCCTTCCTGTAATCACAGGTCACGTGATGTCAGTGTTCAATCATTACTGTAACTAATGCAGGCTAAATAATTATCACAAACACTCACGTTTGAAGAAAACCACAGAGAAGACGATACCTAAACCAAGACCTGCACCTGAAGAGGGAAAAACAATAATGGTTTAAATACAGACAGACACATATTTATTGAAAAAATAAATAATTAAAAAAAATAAAATGCTTTAACATTTGTTAGCTTCACTGTTCAAGGTTATGACTGAGGTAGCGAACACGGTTAAGTGCATCACAACCGTACAGCAAAATAATTATTTTGTAACACATTACATTATTAATTAAACATACCTCGATCTGAAGCGACTACAGTTAGTTACCTCAGCAGTCACGTTAAGCTACACTCCTCAGCTAAGCAGCTAGCATAACCCTGACTGAAGCTAACCATCATTAGCGGGTGCTAAGTAAGCTAGTTTATTATGATTACATGACACTCTCTTACCAACTTTAATAGCACAATCTGCAAGGCAGCGGTCCCATTTCTGTCCCAGCTCTTTCTCAGACATGGTGACGTTATTAGTTATTATCCTAGAAAGTGAGATCTGACTGCCTTTTGAATCAGAAACCCGGTGGAACTGTGAGGTCACCGATATAGCGCAAGCACCACTGCCATCTGCTGGCCAGGCGAGGGAAGACGCTTAAAATAAAACGAGCACTGCAGCAGTCGTCAATGAATTGTTTTTAAGTTACTGTATACAGTATACGGGGCCCCAAAAGTTATAAAAAGTTTGTTTTATTTAATTTTTTTTATTAGGTGGGCAAGGTATCACTATCTTACACATACACAGATCATATTCTAAACACATAAATAAATAGAATCAACAAATGTTAATTTAACGCACCTTACCCGACAGCACTGTTGCTTTGCACCTCCAGGGTCTGGGTTCAATTCCCATGTTTGGTGGGTTTCCCCTGGGTACCTCCCGCATACCAAAGATATGCAAGTTAGGTTAATTGGTGTTCCCATAGTGTGTGTGTGTGTGTGTACCCAGCCTCCTGCCCTAAGTCTTCTAAAATAGGCTCCAGGCCCTCCCGCAAGCCTGTCCACAGGATTAAGCGGCAGAGATGATAAGTGAGTAAGTGAGTGCACCTTACCCCCACTGTTTACATGTCTTTAAACCTATCCAGATAACTGATTCCCACAATTTAATAACTTGTTTCTCCACAAGATAAATATCTTATCTGCACGAGGTAACTTGAATAAAATCCTCACAAGGAATAAATACAGTTATATATTTTTTTTAAATCCCCTCACAGCTTTTGGGATTTTAGTGGCTTTTAAGACTATTCTATTCAGTGGAAAATTCTGTTTCGTCTATACTGCTTTATCCTGTATACAGGGGTCACAGGGAACCGGAACCTGGAAGTGCAAGTGCTACCCACTAAGCCACCTTGGAGCCTTGTCCTTGTCCAACTCCTGATCCTTGAACCCTAACAGGGAACTTGCAAAAGAATCTCAGCTATCCGAGGGAACTGAACACACAATCATTCACAAACACCAAAGTGCACACTAAAGCAGCTTGGCTGAGAGTTATTGCCACATCTCCTGTACAGTTATGACCTTGCCATTAAAAGGAGTTCCTGGGAGGCAACTGTGTCAGAGAAGCAGGTAGCCTGAAAAAACTTTCTACCTTGATGGTATTCAGGCATTAGTGAAAGGCTGGGATAAGTGCATTAGTCCCAATTTAAATTGGATGGCCTTCATATTTTATCATAATATAATATGCATACCTATATTGCACAATATTTTAGTCTGCATAGTTAAACTGTGTTAAATATAAGCACATATATTTAACAAAGTTTTTTTTTTATCAATAAACATACTTTTAGTACGCAATGTTCCTGCACCTTATTCAGTATCTAAACAGCATTACATTTCTGTTCATATCCCACTCATAATCTCAAACACATATGATATTAGCCCCAGACTCTGGAAGGCCAGAATCTCATCTGAGCCTAAGATATAGACGCTCTCTCTCTCTCGTTCAGTAATGCAAGTTCTGGTGATTCATTCTTTTTTTTTTTTTTTTTTTAAAGCTGTTTGATATCCTTGAACAGTTTAAGCTCTCAAAGTCATAATTTAATCATGTTTTGGTTTGAGATGTTCCTATACAAAAAAAAAAAAACTTCAGCGTTTCGAAAGTGGAGTGCCCACTTGTATTCAGCTCCAACTGCATAAATCAAATGTGATCTAACTAAAATACATTTAGAGAATGATACTTCACTTTGTGTGTGGGGTCAATCCCTCTGAGCGCTCTCACTCTAAAAAGCAAACAAGTTAGATCTCTACTGCAAACCTTTTAAACAGAGGGCTTCTTTGGTTGTTTTTTTTTTGTTTTGTGGTAAGGATATACCCTTTCACGGGATGTAACATGCTAATAAATGTAGGCTGCATCACTTACCAACATGTATCAAGACAACGTTGAAATTGGATTTCAATAAAATTCAGACTGCTTTTGTAATGGTTACCAAGTTATAACATCTTTACTTCTTAAAATTCTCACGTTTGACATAATTAAAAACAAAATGAAGACATATTAAGACAATAGAATGCAACAATCTAATAATACAAGGACATGCACAACACTAAAAGTTTCATTCTTTATCATGGTACAAGTAATGTTCTTTCATTCTTACCTACCATCATAAAGTACCCAGTGTCTGGACAACCAGAACCATCTTTCACCCTAGAGTCACGTGTTGAATTATTAAAACTGAAAAGTTCATGTTATGATTAAATAAAAAATTAAATAAAAACTACTGCAGGCCATTTAGATACAAGGTTGCATAACTAGTAGAAATTAAAAAAAAGAGTGAATTTGCATCTTGTAAAAGTATTTAACCATCCAGAACCTTTTTTTTTAGGCAGTACCCAAGGTTATGCTGAATAAAACACTTAAACAGAATATTACAAACCCCAATAATATCCAGTGCTCTAGTATGCTAAGTGGATGCCACAAACATAATAATTAAAGAATAATGTGTTCACACTGACCTTCTTCATGGGCACTTTGATTATATTATACATAGAATGGCCATAAACTAACTACTACTTCAAATAGTAATTACTATTTGAAGTAGTTGCTAGTTTATGGCCATCCTAATTGAGTAATCTTACTAATGTTTGTGTCTCATTATAAAATTAGACTGGCTTCTCTCTCCCCCTTTCCTAAAACAACATCTCACGGTGTGGGAGGAATAATCAAGGTTTCATTTCTTAATTAAAATGCCAACAGAATTGGCAAGAGTGCACTGAACAGAAAATAATTCAGTGCTAATTCTGCCTAAAAATCAGCTATTATATCAGCATGACCACTTTTGTTTCCATGTCAACGTTGCATGTTGGGGGTTTAAATACTTTTGCAAGGCACTATGTTGAGGTTCATTTTAAAGGCTTATATAAACAGGCTGCATGAACATTTTCATTTGTCATAAATTTGCTTTCTGTTTAAACAGACAACCAGAGGCTATTAGTCTTTCCTGAGAGAAACAGAAAACAATTTTCACTCTACTGCTCCATTCAGCGGGTAAGAAGAGGCCAGGTTACACTGAGACCAGTCAGCAACACCAAAAAGCCACAACACACATGTACACCAACAGGTGACCTGAGAAGGTAGGATGGAAATTGCACCAGACTGTAGCCATTAAAGCAGGATGATGGTTCATGTCTCTAGACAGCATCACTCCTTGTCAGTATCTTTGGGTTTGGACTCTGGATCCGGTTGGCTCGCTTCCTCTCGCTTTGGCTTTAACATAGTCTTACTGATGGACAAGAGGTCATGCAGCTCCTTGTTTTCAATCTGAAGTAAATGGAGAAAATTTCATTTGAATAAGTGGGAACAGACAGAACTATGATAAAAACTGACAAAAAAAAAGGCATTTCCACTTCATTTTAGAAAATTTCAGAAACAAGCTACAATTTTTCTTCACAACTAATGATTCTTTTGAGTATCAGGAATTTGTGGTACATTAAACATGACTCATGGGTACAAACTCACAACTATTATACAGTTTGGGAAAAAAAAACTAATTCAGTTACATATCAATACTTTTGTTTGGCAAGTCATGTATCGGCATATATTTAGATATACAGTGAAACTTCGGATTATGAGTAACGCGGTTTATGAGTGTCCCGCAAGACGAGCAAAGATTTTTAATTAATTGTGACTTGGAAAACGGGCATTGTCTTGGTTTACGAGCACCGAGTATTATGTATCACACATGCGCTTCTTGATTTGACGCAGAGCGTCACATGATCACAACTGAGCCAACGGTTTTTCTCCCTCTTGCACTGCGGGTAATCTTCTCCCCTGCTGGGTCTTAGTGCTCGTCTCTTACTGGTATAATATAATGTGTGTGTTTTTCTTTCTCTTGCGCTGCAGTAATTTGACACCGCGCCGGTTCACACACACACACACACACACACACACACACACACACACACACACACACACACTCTCGCCTTTACTGTGCGTCAGTGTTTTGAGTGTGTGTGTGTGTTGTGTGTGCGCGCGCGTGTGTGTAATTTGACACCGTGCCAGTTCACTCTCTCTCTCGCCTTTAATATGTGCGCGTGTGTGTGTGTGTGTGTGTGTGTGTGTGTGTGTAGCAGAGAGGGGGTGCTTCACTCACACACAACCGGCACGGTGTCAAATTAAGCGCGCACACAACACACACTCCGCAGTGCAGGAGAGAGAAACACACACACACACACACACACACACACACACACACACTTATGTGCGCATAAATGGAAACACTTATCTGTCTGGATTTATTTTTTACTTTTTTTAAGGTAAAGTGCAGGTTCATTTGATTTATTTTTACTTTATATTTTGGGCTAATTATTTTTATGTATTTATTTTTTTGGGCTGTGGAACGAATAATTTGGATTTCCATTATTTCTTGTGGGAAAATTTGCTTTGGTTTACGAGTGTTTTGGAACACGAGTATGCTTCCAGAAGAAAATTATACTCGTAATCCAAGGTTCCACAGTGCCAGTTTTGATGTGTTTGGCTTCACATACACTTCGACAATGGAAGAAGACGGTGCAGCAGCAGTGAGTTTGCTATCATGTGACGAAACCAACAACAAGGACATTGTAAAGAAAAAATGTGCATCGTCTGTTGTGTGGAATTGGTTTGGGAATAAGAAAAGTGATACGAATGAGACGAACGTGATTTGCAAGGTATGCAAGTGCACTGTTTTAACAAGTGGTGGAAACACGTCAAACCTTTACTATCATCTGAAATCCAAGCATCCAAACGAATATGGCCAAAGTAAAAAAATGCGGCAAACCTCAGCAATTCACAGTTTAAATAAAATTACATTATGTAAAACATAATGTTTTATAATCTTTGTGTTTTAATTTTTATTTATGCATTTTCAGATACAAATTGCTATATTTTGCTATTGTTCCATATATCCCAGTTATGAAACTGGGTTAGCAGACAGTGTTAAAACTCTTCCTGACTACCCTCAGAACATCTGTGGAAATGTGCCTTTACTTTCTCCAAGCTACAGAGAGGAATCAACATGGGTCACTTTATTACCTCCAGCTGAGCCAGTCTCTCTTTTACAGAACAGTAGTGCTGGTCATCCGCCTGTAACGCTCTGCGCATTACCTGGCCCATCTCACAAATCCTCTCCAGTTGACCCTGCACCTCCTGGGCAAAATCAAAAGAACAGGTTTAATAAGTATTTGCAGTATTGTACCAAAGTCTTATTATTACTCATATGAAAATATAATTTGTTCAACTGAAATTCTCAATGATGATAAACATGAAACATTCCCTAAAACATGCAAAATGCTGCAATCATATACCAAAAGCAGTTAACAAGAATGCCTGTTGCATTTTAAATATATACATTAGGAAACAATTTGTATACAAGAGTGAGTCAAAATGATCTGTACTCTGGCTGTAGAACTGACTTTAATTAACTTAGAAAATACAAATACATTGTTGTTGTTTTTTTTCAATATAGCCTCCTTGCTTTTTCAATAAACATTGTCCATCGGTCAACAAGCTTTCATATTCCTTAATTTTTTAGGCTGAACTGTCTTTACTTCTTCATCAGAAGTGAATGTCCTCATAGGGCTGCTTTCAGGGGACCAAGCAGGTGAAGGTCTGATGAAGCAAAAGCAGGACTATAGGGAGGATGCTTTAATACTTCACAACAAAGTTTTTGCAGGATGTCTACAGTGTGAATAGAAGTGTGCAGACGTACATTGTCATGCAAGATCACAACTCCCTTGGATAGCAGTCCTCTGCGTTTAATCTGATGTGTAGGCTTCGGCTCTTCAATAAGTATCTCACTGTAATGAGCACTGTTGATTGTTGAACCTTTTCCCAGATAATATTCCAATACTGGCCCTTGAGAATCCCAGAAAACTGTATGCATTGATGAATTTTCCAGCTGACAGTTGACTTTTCAACTTTTTCTTAGTCGGCTATTGAGAATACTCGGCCATACTCTGCCATTTTCTCTCAGGCTCGTAGTAATGAACCCATGTCTCGGCACCAGTAATGATTCTCTTTAAGAAACTTTCACCTTCTTTAGCGTATTGGTCCAAATTTTGGTTTGCAGATATTCAAACACTTCTGTTTAAGGTCATCTGTGAGTTGTTTCAGCACTACTGTACTTACTGTCTTACAATATATAGCTTACGACAATCTTATTATTATTGCTATTATTATTATTATTATTAATAGTACAAGTACCTGAAAATATTTTATTACCTCTTGGTGTAAAATTTTTTTATTTTATTTTATTTTTTAAGAATAGCACGTCCCATATGGATGAATTAATTAAAATATGTACTTTGGCATGATCCTCATGAAGGCTGAGCACAGGTTTGGTATCCATCTCCTTCTTTTCCATCATCATCTGGAGCATTTGTTTCCGGTATCGACCCATAATTAACTCCAAGGCATACTGATGCTCTTCCAAAGAAAGCCAGAGCTCTGTGCAAGACAAAGATAAATATAATCAAGCTTTGTTTAAAATGTTAGGGTGTACTAAGCTTCTGAAAATCATGCAATCAGAAATGCCTGTAAGATTTAAGGGAATTAGGAACCTTGCCTTTGTTCTCTTGCTGAAGCTCCTTGATTTGGGTGTTCTCCTGGGTCAGAAGAATGTGCGGTTTGGTTTTGGACAGCTCCTGATATCCTGGAATTGTCTCCATGTACTGGGGGAGGATTCAGACTGTTAGCCAGAATTTGCAATAGCATAATGAGTATTTGTCTGCCCAGATAGTGTTAGATTTCAGTTCCAGAGGTTAAAACTGCAGATTTTAATATTGTGCCTCATTTTAAACCCTGAAATGGGCAATCTGTATTGTCTCAAGTGGGGGTGAATACATTCATTCATTAATGTACTATACTGCTTATCCTATACAGGGTCACAGGAAGCCTACAGCCTATCCTAGAAAACTTCAGGGACAAGACAGGGTACACCCTGGACAGGGTGCCAATCCATCACAGGGCGCACACACACTCATTCACACACTACAGGCAATTTGGGAACCTGCATGTCTTTGGACTGTAGAAGGAAACCAGAGTGCATGAAGGAAACTCGCCAAGCACAAGGAGAACATGTAAACCCCACACACAGAGACCCAACGTAGGGTGAATAGACTGACTTGAAAAGATATAACTTTTCTCACTAGATTCAGCTCATCAACTAATTTAGGACTAATGTCAGCATAGCTGATTACCTCCAAAAACTGAGTGACAGCCCTTTGCTTGCACTGAGACCAGCCTCCTGATTGTACCTGCCGTTCAGGCTTACCTTGTCAGGAAGAGCGTTTCCGACTTCTTTCATGCAGTGTATTCTCTGGTTGAGAGCACTAGACTGCTCGATCAGACCCTCGGCTGCATTGTCGTGCTCTTTTAACCGCTCCAGCAAAGTCCGAGCATCAGACAAAACCTTTTCCAGGGTGCACGACATTGTTTAATTTATATAATGTACAAAGCAAGGAGAAATTGTATACCTGTAAACTGAGTATCGCTGAGTATTAGGGAAACTTAGCTATTTGTTGTAAACACCGATATTAGCTTGATAGTAACTAGCAAGCTAGCAAGCTTCTTAAATAAGTAATGAATGACGCATATGTAACGTTATATTCATTAGCTACATTTGTCATAAGTACGGTTTAATACTGAAAGATAAATTATATGCATAAGAATAACTTGCAATATTATGGGAAAGAAAAATAAATAAACAACAAACGTCAAAGTTTTAACTGGATCCTTAAAAGGTTTTACACCCAAACAACGGCGCGCTTTTCTGACGTACTTCCGGTTTTACTGGCACCGCCGGTTTTTTGATGTCTATGATTTTTGAATTTCCGGACAAAAAAAGAATACAAATTCACACTTCAAATTCTATAAAAACGTATTTTTTTTATTAATTGTATACATATTATATATATATTTTATGAATACTACAGTTTAAGAGAATATAAGCTGCAATATTAATATATGGCTGGTAGCACAAGTATTGCAGTTAATGTATCCCTCTTTATTTTTCAATGTGTTAGGTCTTACATAAAAAAGAAATACTGGTTATAGTTCATTCATCTTCTATACCGCTTATTCTGTACACTGTCGCAAGGATGTGGTACTGTAAAAATTATTGGACCCAGGCCTTTTATGTCTGAAGTATCTCACTCACTCATTCATCATCTCTACCGCTTTATCCTTTATACAGGATCACAGGGGGACTGGAGCCTATTCCAGGAGACTTAGAGTATGATGTGGGGTACACCATGCATGGGGTGCCAGGCAATATGGGAATGCCAATTACCCTAATCTACATGTCTTTAACTGTGGGAGGAAACTGAAGTACCTGGAGGAAACTCTCCAAGCACGGAACATTAGAAAGAACATTAAAATTCCATACACCCAGACTCGAGACAGGAATCACACTTGGACCCTAGAGGTGCGAGGCCACAAAAAAGTACTTAAATGTCTACTTTTGAAATTTGTTAGTACGTGTTCACTGACCTCAGAAGGATAAATCATGATTAGTAATATATTGCAATATATACACTACTCACAATAAGTTAGGGATATTGTTATTTACATGAGTGCTTTTCCTATTTGCTCTGAATTTGAATGAAATAAGTAATTAAGCCAAAGCGGTGGAGTAGATTGGGAATGGTTTGTCTGGAAACCCTACTACCCCTTGCATCTCGTAAATGGGCCTGCAGCTGTCTGGCAGTTGCATAACGATGTCCGAGTGCATAGGTCCTTAGGTACTGGTCATCGTTGCGGTTTGTAACTCGTGGGGCTCCACTCCCGGGTCTTTCATGAACTCTGCCAGTAGTTCTGTGTCTTGATACAAGTCTGCTGATGACACTTTGAGACACACCAAGTTAACGAGCAACATCTGACTGCCTGCCACCGACCCGAAAGCGTCATGGCCTTGGCCAGGTAGAATGACTTACTGACAAAACCAGCTTTTTATACCCACAGAATGTTGAAATTGATGCCACATTGAAAAAGGTTGTCTTTTGGGATTGGCCCCAATATAAGGCACACCTATACACAATGAGACCATTACATGGAAAACACAAAATGAGGTGTGTCTATCACCCCAATACAATTGCCTCCCTATCCCAAAATTGTCAGAAGTGAAACAAACACCGTATATTTCAGGGTCGTGTTGGATCTGGTGCAAATCACAGGACTGCTGAGGTGGGAACACACCTCCAAAGGGAAACCAACCATTTACGCTTATTGACACCTGAGGCATTTCATATTGGCCATAAAAACCTACCAGATATCAACAGGAACCTTTAAAAATAAACCAACAAAAACCTCCACACAGGCAATAACACGTGCTTAGAAATTAATCTTGGTCCTTTAAATCTCGGTATCATTTTCCACTTGCCTTGTAAATGATAAAATTTGGCCATTTAAAATACTGTGTAAAATAATCCCTTGCTTGTCTCTCCGCATATTTAATAACATTTAATGGTCCTCTTATGATAAGTTTAATACACTTCATAAGAAACAAAGACCAATGTTATAAGAAATTTTTATTTTCAGACATTTTATATAGCTTTTTACAACCATGTAAGACTATTTACTGTTAAAGGTGTCAGGAGATTATATTACAGATATGTAAATAGTATAACAAACACAACAAAAAAGAAAGAACAAAACATAAATAGTTTTTCTATATCTTGGCCATAATTCATTAGATTAAATATAATGTTAATGCAAAAGCTTGATGTATAACGCATTTAAAGCTTTAAATCAATACACCAAACAGCAATCCAGTATGACAATAAAACTTCAGATTATTAGAAGAGGCTGAAAACATCCTAAAAGTATCCTGTCAGCTGTGTATTGGTATCAGTATGGTGATGCCACCCATCACTGAGAAAGCAGATTTCCTTTCCCACCAGCTGCTGTGGGGCGGAGCTTACAGTGGCTTTGGGTATGACGAGGGTTGGAGCGAGAAACTCTAGCAAAGCAGGAGGCTAAGGTTCGAGAGCTGCAGCCACAGGGGGTATCCTTAAAGAGGAAAGATCAAGTGTCAAGAATAAAAGAAAGTAAAGCATTCAAAGATACTGTAAATACACACATCTAAATATTTTTGCCAGCACCATGATAAAATATATAAGTGCTGAGTGTGATCTGTAAAGCAGATTCTACACTCATACATAGATTACAACTCTTAGTTGTTACATACTAAATATACAGTATAGTATTCCTTACGTAGTTAATGTCACCTACCTCCAGAGTTGCAGGGCCAAAACCCTTGTCCTTACTCATGGGTGCCTTGGTCTGGTTGTGACACTGACCCTGTATTTGTGGCTGGGTTGATCGTGGTTCCTCGCTCCTACCCTGTTTCATAAATCTGTGATTAACAATTCTGGTGACACTGTCACTCCTTCCCAATGGTGCTGTGGGAATCCGAGAAGGAGGCCCTTCTTTTTTCTTTAATTTTGCTGAACTTGCATGATCCCTTCTTACATCTGATACTTTATCCCCTACTGGATTTGGTGGATTTGGTTTCTCTCCACGTCCACACACGTTACGGAAAAACTCTTGAACCAGGCCATACTTGTGGATTCCTGCAGTCCTACGGCCAGCACATCTCTCATTGCTACTCCCAAATGCTGCGCTAGGTCTCGTGTTGCTAGTACTACACTGTGGAACACTCCATACACTACGTTCCTTAGGAGGATCCAATTTGGAGGAGCTGGCCAGAGATGAGGATGAGGACATTGAAGCTGAGTTGAAAGAATATGAGGAATTTGTAGTGTTGGAAGAAGAAGAGCTGGAGGAAAAGGGGGATGAGGTGGAATGCCTTCGCTGTAGTTTGGGTGAATTTGAACAAGGTGAAGGCTTTTCTAAAGAGCCAGGCATCCTCTCCAGGGAAGATGAAATGTTTTGAGAGCGGGCAGACACAAATGTGGGAACCCTGGGTGACCGGTGTTTGTTTGCACCTGCACCTTGATAGATGTCAGTCTGAAGTCCAACACTATTCACCTGTGGCTGGGTATGAGTCTGAGTTCCTATACTGATTACCCCAACAGAGTGGCTACCTGAGATGCTCCTTCTCCTCCTTTCAAGCACACTTGCTGTCATTTCTTTCATGTCATCACTCAGATTTCTTGTGACCTCCCACCCACTGAAGGGCAAGCAAGATGAAGATGAAACACCAACTGACTGGAAATCAGACAATGAATTGGATCTAATAAGAGCAAATGGACTCTGCTCGACCATACTCTGGCACTGAAAAGGTAACATATCCTGCCAGGTATTACAGACATTCGTTTCATTTCTATCTTTAGAGTTATGGAAGTGTGGTTTGTCTTTCTCTTGTTTCTTTTCACATTTCTCCTGATCTTTAAAAAACACAGCACTTGGAAGAATCCTTCGGGCTGATGGGGGACTGTAGTATAAACGGATGCTGGTTTTCTCTGGAGCTGTGTGGCTCTTCTGTGTTTGTTCCTGCTTTAGATTCAGATTGGAGAAGCTATTTGGCATGATGGGACAGTCCCAGGTCTTCCATGGATCTTCTCTGTCCAACAAAGCTGCCTCTTGGGTGAGGTATATCCAATTCTTCCTGGACCTCTGCGTTGATGGACCAGCTTGATGAGTTAGTCTGGGATAAACATTTACATTTTAGATAATGAAATTCAATTGATGGTGCAAATGATCATGATAGAGTTAGGGTATATATACAAATTATGAAAAGGAATCCAACCTCTTAGTTTCTTCTCTTTTCTGGGAGAGCAGGAATGGCTGAGACTGAAAGTTAATTACATATCTTCAGTCAAATAATTTCTCAATTTTAAAAAATTATCTGTGAACAATATAAATTAACTAATGCATGACCAAAACACTATCACAAGTAAAATATGGCTGAACAGAACTGCCTGCCTTATCAGTGCAGAAAGTGATATATACAAAATTTACTTCATACATATTTACAGAGCAGTCATCAATACCTAAATTATGTTCCATGAGTTTGAAATAATAGTATAAAACAAGGCCAGTTTGTGAGTAATATAGTGATTTGTGATAACCACTAGTGCTACATATGTACAGTGTAAGTGAAAAGGAATATAATCTAATGCAAAAAAAGATATTGCAATATGCACAATACAAACGAGTAATCTTTACCTCATTGTACTTGCTTTGATTTTCCCAGTCAAGATGGACTTTCGTAAAGTGTTTAAGGAGCTCATGGGGCTCACAGTTCCAGTTGCTCTCACATACTTGCAGTTGGCTGGTCAGATCAATGACGGCAGCATGGGACTCATCTAAAAGCTTCTGAAGCTCCTCAAAATAATCCTTCTGCAATGCCATCTTTGGGTCTGGAAAATCATTTGTCTCAGATGTACTTTCCAGCTGTGTGCATAAGGAAACACAAAAAAGCATTGACCTTATACATGAAAGAATGTAAGAAGAAACTGGAGTAACCGGAGGGAAACCCACCAAGCATGGGGAGAACATGCAAACTCCATGCACACAGACGTGAGGTGGGTATCGAACCCTCGACCCAGTAGGTGCAAGGCTACAGTGCTGACCCTTTAAACCCATTTAACCTAATTTGAATGTAGCTTGGTGAGAAGTTTTGCATATGTCTGGTCTTCCTGATACAGCAAAACTTGGAATTTTATGATTGTGGTTTCTTTCTGATTAGAAAACAATGTTTTTCAAAGTCAGAAAACAGTGAGCCATGAAATTAGTTTTGTAGCTAGTTTCGTTCTAATCCCTTACCCTGCTTATGAGGTTCCTGAGTTCTGTACTCTCCAGAGTCCATGCTGCTTTAGCCTCTGCAAACTGTTGTGCAACCTGCTGGCCAGCCTGATATTCCTCCTGCAGCTCACAACATAGATCCTGCAGTGCTGCTTTCAGATCTGAGAGAAGAACTGCATTCACCTAGAGAGATTATTGAAATGAGATGAGAAAAGCCTGATGTATCAAACATGCTCAGTACAAAAAAATATATATATTCTGCTTCTTTCAGCCAAATTACCTGCTTGTGGCACATTTCATGAGTTTTTGCTTCTCTAAATGATTTTAGAAAGTCCATCTTAAAATGATATACAATACAATTATCATACTGTATGTACAAAATGAGCAAATAACTATTTCAGCAAGCTGGATTCTTAGTCAATGAAACACTTGTTTTCTAGAGCCACATGGATTACCTAGGTCACAAATATTGATTTTTTTTCTTCTAAATTCCTTAGACTGCAATTACTTAATTAGCAGCTCCTGCTATCATTTAGCCCAAAAAGAAAATTCTTCTTCTCAATAAACAAGGCATCACCTCAAACAGGTTCTTGTCTTTTCCAGATGGCCTCTCTCCTTGCCGCCACTGCTGAATGAACCAGCGGAGTTGTAATGTAAGGACCTCAAGACTGGCCTGGTTACTCATTTGTTCTTCATCGCTGCTACAATTGCAGGTCCTTTTCTCAACAGGACATTGCTGTGCTACTTGGTTGCCTGTTTCCAGCACACTTTCTGAATAAGTATCTTGACCAATTTTATTACGCACAGAATTTAGCAGAGCATCTAGTTTTGCCACAAGAGTGCATAACTGGGCTTGTAGAACTTCCAGTCCACTGGTCAGGGGACTCATCATAGGATCCAAAACCCATGTATTATTCAGGTATTGAGAATTAACCTCAGTTTTGCTGAGGAAAGAGCAAAGGTTGTGGTTGGTCGATGGTGAGAAGCTATTTTTTGCCGGTGGGATTAAGAACTGGATAATTGATCTAACCAGCATAGCCTGGTCACGAATTGTAAGCAGTGCTTCTGGGTTCTTCAGGCTAATAGTACAACCCTGACCTTTTTCTCCATTTTCATTACATATATTTTGGTCTTTAGGATGGTTTGTCGCCACATCCACTGGCCTCTCTCTAAGGATATGACTTAAAGAACAGTTATCTAGTTTTACCACACCAACTGACTGAACATTGCCTTCATTCTTTTCTCCAGATTCTGGATGCCCATTATGTTTAACACAGTGGGTGTCTTTTTCTTTCTCTTTAAACAAAGATGTAGCTAGACACTTCTCTCTGCCCTCCATAATCTCATCTTCTTCCTCTTGGCCCCATCCTGCTCTCTCTCGCATTTCATTCATCTCTGCTCTCAGCCCTCGGTTCTCCACTTCCAGTTCCACAATCCTTCGGCTCAACAGGGTTGCTTCTTCTTCCACCAGTCGAAGATGAACTTTGACCTCAGATTCACGTGTATGGGCAGAGTTCTTGGTCCCTGTTGCCGCCTGAGATGCATCAACATCGCCATAAAGCAGCCTGTACTTGGATAATTCGTCTTTCATGGTCTCACATTCCACAGCCATCTTAGTCAGCTTCTTGCACATAAGAGCTGATTCCTCTTTAGCAAAGTGCAGCTGGCATTTCATATCAGCACTATCATCCTATTTAACACAGAATTGTTTTATACAATACTTAGTGCAGCAATTCTGTATACACACACACACAGGTGAATCTCAATAAATTTAAATATAATTGAAAAGTTAATTTATTACAGGAATTAAAAAAGCGAAACTCAATATATAGGTTTCATTACATTACACACAGACTGATATATTTCAAGTTTTTTTTTTTTCTCTATGGGGTTTAGTACTTTTGGCAGCGTAGGCAGGTGCCAAGTCCTGCTGGAAAATGAAATCAGCATCTTCACATAGCTGGTCAGCAGAGGGAAGCATGAAGTGCTCTAAAACTTCCTGATAGATGGCTGCGCTGACCTTGGACCTGATATACTGTACCACAGTGGACCAACAGCAGCGGATGACACAGCTCCCCAAACCACCACTGACCGTGCAAACTTCACACTGGATCTCTGTGCCTCTCCTCTTGATTTCCAGATGTAATGAAAATTTACTTTCATCTGAAAAGAGGACTTTGGCCCACTGAGCAACAGTCCAGTCCTTTTAGTCCTTAGCCCAGGTAAGTCTGTGCGTGGTGGCTCTTGAAGAACTGACTCCAGCTGCTGTCCTCTCCTTGTGAATTTCCCCAAAATTCTTGAATGCTTTTCATTTTTCAATCTTCTCTGTCAAGTCAAGTCACCAGTCTTCCACATGATTGTGTAGCCTACTGAACTAGACTGAGAGACCATTTAAAGGCTCAGGAATCCTTAGCATGTGTGTGTGTGTGTGTGTGTGTGTGTATGTGTGTGTGAATATATGTGTGTGTATATGTGTGTTTGTATATGTGTGTGTGGGTGAGTGTGACACCATGAGTCTCCAATAACTTTTTCACAATATTCTAATTTTCTGAGATGCTGAATTTGGGGTTTCATTAGCTTCAAGCCATAATCATCAAAATTAAAAGAAATAAATCATTGAAATATATCAGTCTGTGTTTAATCAATCTATGTAATATATGAATACATTTTCAATTATATTCTTATTTCTTGAGATGCACCTGTATATATTATTATTATTATCATTATTATTATTATTATTATTATTATTGTTGTTGTTATTATTATTATTATTGAAATAAAATGCATTGTATTCACTTGTGAAGAAATCTTCTTTTCACTCTTCCCTCCAGCTGATCTCAAACTTCTCCTCTTCAAGGAATTTTGAGAAAACACCTGTAGTGGAATATAGCATTGTTTATGTATTTATTAAATGAAAGGGAAAAGCCAACTTCAAAATGGCATTAGTGAATAAAATGAACTTGTGCAGGTAACGAAAGTCTACAAAACTTATCACAGAGACACGGTCTGTGCATTGCCATTTTGGAAAGTTGAGCTACGGTGCACTGCTCCTCACACACCACAGCATTTCTACAAAATCATGCACTTTTACCTAAACATCTCATTTGTGTCTAAACCTGAATATACAGTAACTACATTTTAAAATGTTTGCTTCACTACAACTTGTTGTCTTTGATGAAACACCAACAGCATTTTCATTATTTAAGACAATTATTTCAAGAGATTTTAGCTTGCTAATAAACCATTGAAGAGCATGTAAGCTTATTTCTTATGATCCTGGGAACACAGAACCTGGCAATAATACACAAATGCTCCCATTCCTCTCCTCAGTTACGTCCATATTACGTTTTAATATGTCAGAACAATGCATACTTTAAACCACTGATTCAAATGTCACATCAACATTTTAAATATATTTATTTTAATAAATAATTAATTCCCAATGATTCCCCCAAAATTCTTTTTACAAAAATATTTTGTGTAGTAAAAACAGTAAAAGTCTTCTAAGCTGTAATTCATTAAGAGCCTACACATCTTTATTTCGCAGGTTTATTGATTGCCACTGAGCTGACTGTTGAGCTACAGTAGGTAATCTGGTTGTGACTGATTTGCTCAGCTCATGAGGATCAGAGAAGGACAGCAGCTGTTTGAGATGAGCGGCCTGAGCTGAGCTGTTGCTGTCCACTTCTAAGCACCGAATCCTGGATTAAACGTTGTAGCAATGCTGGTACAAGCAATCCCTGGAATCTCTGAATCAATTTTTATAGTTATGTTAGCTGGATGTACAGTATATGTAGAGTATGACAGCAAAATGAGATATCTCCACTTTGGCAGTTTTGGGGAAAAAAAAGTATTACAAAATTTTAGAAAATATTTTGTTATTTCTTTCCTTGTTGTAATTGTTATAATTTTGGATGATTTTGCAAAACACTATATTTCTTCCTGCCAAAGTTTCATCTCAATAATTTACCAATAATTTAAAAAGATAACCTATCTATCTATCTATCTATCTATCTATCTATCCCATATATACTGTACACATACATACACACACAGTATATATGGAATATATATATATATATATATATATATATATATATATATATATATATATATATATATATATATATATATATATATATATATATATATATATATATATATCAAGTAATACATTGCTAGGCATGTTGTCATATAATCATATCATATACTCATATATCATCCTTCCTCCTCTCTTTCTCATCTCTTTTTCTATCCCTGCACCCATAAGTGAGAATGACAGCTGTGCTTTGAATCCTATCCCTCAGTTCTCATAGTACTCTGCCTTGCCCAGAGAGTCAGCTGTTAGTCACACCCTTTATACACATAGTCGGGGTCAAGGCCAGACTGACACCCTAACCTTCTTAAAGAACAGGAGAATGGGTGCATACATTTATGAAGGAAACCTTTCAAAAACACTTGCTGTAGTTTCTACTTGTTTTATATAGCAGCTGTTACTGTAGTTAGTATTGTCTAACACTGTACCTCTCTAGATTTGTTCATTTCCGTCTGCAGGACCTGCTTTTCCACCTGCAGATTCTGGAACCTCTCCCGCAACTCTTCGTTTTCCCACTCCAGCCGCAAACTCTTCTTTTGCACTGCCTCGAGCTCAGTGTGCAGGCGCAGGGATACACTTTTTGCTACCTGAAAGATTTATTGAATTAGTGTAAATGACAATATAAACCATTCAACCTTTTCCATGGAAAAACAAGCTTTTATCTGCTCAGGTTGCTCAATGTAGAGCTCACTTGAGCTAAAATATGTACGTGTTCTATTCAATACATGATTATCTTGTGTTGTCCTTCATTTGAAATATTAGTGTTATGAAGATAACACTTGAAACCTATTCAGTGGCAATATCCAGGAGAAACGTTTCATGTGACTACACCATGATATTCAGTACAGGGCTCTCTACTATTCTGGTGATTGGTGATTTAAAGGGCATTACTGCATCTAAAGATCTGCATTATAATACTTTTCATTGTTTATGGACAAGGGTTAGAGCATGTTAAAAGAAAGTGAAAGTGATGCACTTTAAGAGAGAATCCATAGAGACATCTCCAACGTTTAAGCTAACATAAAACACATATACATCCAACTGTTTCAGACTGCAGAAAAAATATACGGGGGTATCTATTTCTTCTACATGTCGCTAAAATAGACTCATGTACATGCCCACTGTGAACACAGACAGCTGCCAAGAGACCTCCTTCACTGATGCTGCTGGCCTTGACATATATTCTCTTTTTCACTGTGTCTCTCTTTCCTTAGTTTTCTTTCAAGTCTTACAAACTAAATAGCTTTTTTTTCAACATCATCGATTACAAAGGGGAGCCTTCTGCGCAATGCAAAATTGTAATCTTATTGAGTTTTCAAAGGAACCAAGATGAATGCCTACAAAGGGTAAACATTTAAAACCAAAATTGTTGCATAGCATGGGGCAGTCTTCAAGGAAAGTGAACACTGATGTGGCCTACCCCTGCTGTGTTGATTAGCTTTTAATGTTCCTGCTTTATTCTCTTCTCCTGATTGGCTGATGAGTTCAAACCAAAAAATGCTTGTGTTGTGAGTGGTCTGCCACAAAACAGCAGCTGGCAAGCAGAGCGCTCAGGATTTTTCCCTCTGTTTTACCGTAAAACATAATTGAACCACATCCAGAAAGGAAAGCCTCCCACTATACAGACTATAATGAAATCTCAGGCATGTCAATATAAACTTGAATATCCTTGGCTTGAAATGTTATCATAGCCACAATCTTTGGTGAAACGTTTAGTACTGTTGTTCAGTCCTGTAAAAAAAAAAATCTAAATTCCACAAGTTTAAGTGAGAGCATACTGAATCACCGAGCCCTGATTCATTTGTCAGGGCCTACTGAGCAACACTTAAATATATAAACTTAGCACATGTCCTAAATTGATGAGTGGTGTGGATTGGCATGCTACATAGGGTTTTTCCTGCTAAAGGAAGTCACTTGTTAAATTACAAGTTAATGTGAGGAAAGTCGATGAGTGGACCAACCAAATTACACACTGAAAGTAAATGAAACAATAAAAGATGTGCTTCATCTTCCCAGAAACATTGTGATTCATAGAATTAGAAAGGAATGCACAAGAACCATGCTGATGGATTCCTCGTATTGTTTCTTTAGCTCCAAACAGTCTCAGTTGAGAATACTAACCCGAACATCATGCTCCAGGGTGCGGATAAGCTCGCCGTCCACCTGGCCAGTCTGGGCAACACGCAGACTGCGCCTCTCGGCCTTGCGAAGGCGATACTGCAAAATGCGACATGTCTTGTTGGCCTGTTCCAGTTGCTGCTTCAGCTCCTGTACGTGGTACACATCCTCCTCCATATACAGGTCCCTCATCTCCAGGATCTCTGAGCGAAGCTCCTCCACCTCATCCTAAATAGAAAGCAAATCTCATCGACTGGATACACTAGTACATTTTACATTCACCATTGATTTATACAATATTCTAGTAGAATTTATAAACCTCCTCATTGTAAGATGCCTCTGTTGGATCAGCCTCATGTCACATCAGAGATGAGCATTTCATGCCAGTTTCTTTCAGCTTGAAATTTTTTTCAGAGCTTGTAGTGTCCCTTAAAACACTTCAAGCTAATCTCAATAATCACATTCATGGTATGAAAAGTTCTGTATCCGGACAAATATGGGTATGGGAAATCCCCGCTAAACTTTACTTTTGCCAGATGTATGAGGCAGAGCGCTTGGAAAGATAGTATGCAAAAGGAAATTTTGTGAAACAACCAGATACTTCATGTATGTGGATGTATATGGGAATTAGTGAAACCTTCTAGGAATCCTCACAGCTAGCAGTGAGAGGTGATGGCTGTGAGGTGTAAAGGCCCTTTTGTATATCAATGACAGCTCTTCTTATCAGGTTATCCAGTGTCTTGATGCATTTGAGCGCAAGTTTGATGAAAGAAGACCGCAGGAAGATCATAATCATTTAAAATGTAATTAATGACATTATTCTTTTTCCATGCAGAATAAGTTTACTTCATAATCAGGCAGTGATGACATAGCTGCTGGAGGAATTAAAGATGACTTGCAGATGCAGAGTGTATAAAGGCTAATCAGAAATTGTCTAATTATTTTCATGTCCCCACATTTTTGTCCCTCTGATAATTTGAATTGTTTCTGTCACTTATCTGAGTTTCTACATACCTGCTCAATAACTAATGAAGTCACTAAGTTATTAGGGCTTGGGTTGGGCTAAATAAAAAAGTAGTGGCTGGGTAATGTGCCAATAGATGTCAGGGTTTTGGAAGTGTTTAAAAAAAAATCAGTCAATGTTGAGATAAAAAACAATAGGGAAGAGCAGAGTTGTGCAAAGGTGTAAAATGCAAATGGAGCTTAAGGTTTGAAAGTCTCCTGACAAAATCCTTGAGTGGATTATTGACCATGGCAACAAATGGCTGGAAGGATTCCTCAGCAAGATACATCCGAAATGGTATTAATCAGGAAGTATCCTAGCTTGGTGGAATTTGATATATATGCTCACTGATACTTGTAGATACTTCAGAAAATCAGTGGTGTATACAGGAGTTTCCTAGTACAGATACACCTCTTTTCATGCAGTGATGACCTACTGCTGGACCTTGTCCTTGTGCTTCATGAGTCAGTAAGAGATAAAGGGACATTTAATGGTTCTTTTTAAGAGGGAACCTAAATCCTAAATCCTTTACAAACAATGTCACATGCACTTTGCTCCAAGTCTTTAGCACAGACTCCTTTTGTATTACCTTAAACTTAAAAGGTAGTTATAAGCTGCATCTTTGCTTGTCTCTCTGAGATGGTACCTTTAGATGGTTGGTATAAAACTGTAATATACATCTTTCACCTAGGATAGTAAGGATAGTAATGCATCTTGAAAACCGATAAATGAGAAGTACCTAAGAGAATGTTGAAGATTACAGTCCATTCACTCTCATGGCACAGATAGATATAGGTACAATGTAACATTTCAGTGATAGTTTTGGTGAGTAAATTAAAATGTATACAGGACAGTTTAGTGAGCAGTGTAAAATTAAGTACTGTATATGCAATATAAGACATACAGTACAAAAGCAATGCTTTTAGACAGGTTGGTAAACTTGGTAGGCTTTTACTCAAGTTTTCCTAACAGTACCTTCAAATATTCATTTTCTGATCGTAAGTCGTCAATCTCCCTCAGCAGGTCATCATGCGCTCCATCCCTGCTGAACTCCAAAGCTCCCGATGCGCTGAACTTCCATCTGCCGTCCATGGAGGTGAGAGGAGAAACGCTTCTCTCTGCTCTTCCAAGTGCTGGTGTCAGAGTGTAGCTGGCCAAGTCGACCATTTCGGCTCCTTCTCCTTCCCAATCCACTGCTCTCTCTGCATCTGCCACTCCGTTGTGTATTTCATCGTGGCCCTGCACCTCGTTATTGGCTGCTCTGATTTCCTCCGAAGTGCAGTCGGACATCTCTGAGCTGCTGTCCGTCTTTCCACCGGAGTCTTTACTCAAACCATCACCTGTGCCGCTGGCGTCTGGAACTGTCCTGCAGCCGGAGGGTTTGTTTCGACTTTTCAGTGCACCGGGAGCCGGTCGCCTGGCTTTCTCGCAGCGTTTGACGTCCTTTCGGCTGCCGTTCGCGTCCCGCTTTGGTTTTGAATTTGGGTCTTTATGTTTCACTTGGTTCATCTTGTGCGTTTCTGCTTTAACTGCGCCGGACAGGAGCGCGGGGAGCGGAGAACTGGCCTCGACTTTTGCTTTCGTCATACGAGGCAACCTCTGAAAATTATTAAAGTACTAAAATCAATAAATTGCAAAAATTAAAGTTTAAACAAATAACCCCCGGTTCATGTTCAGTCTAGAGGCGCGTAAAACTGAATGGCGCTTCTGCGCGTAATGAACTGCTCGCGCTGTTACACCAAGATGCCCAGTGAACACTCCCACTTTGGCATGCGAATTTAACCCCGACCAGGTCCTTTGAAGTTTGTGTGTGTGGGCGTGTGTGTTGAATGTAAATTCTCTCTCTCTCTCTCTCTCTCTCTCTCTCTCTCTCTCTCTCTCTCTCACACACACACACACACACACACCACACACACACTTTCAATTATTTTTTGTTTGTTCTTTGTAAGATTGTTAAAAGTACAATGTTATCATTTAATAGATGGGACATCACACTCTGACCAAGGTTACCTGATCCTATAGGAACATTGGACATGAGACGGGAATACATGGTGGATAGGACACCAATTCTATCAAGTAATACTATTAATCCATTCATTCATCTTCTATAGGCATGGAGCCTATGGAGAATTAGCACACAAGGTGTACACTGCATGTCTTTAAACTATGGGAGGAAACCTGAGTACCCAGAGGAAACCCATCAAGAACAGGTAAAACATGCAAACTTATAACCAAGCCCAGAATCAAACACTGGAGGTGCGAGGCCACAGTGCTAACCACTATGTGACCGTGCCGCCACTATTATTATTACAATTAAGTCATTTATCTTTTAAACTGCTTATCCAGTACAGTCCAGGGTCACGGGGGCCTGGAGCGTATCCCAAGAGACTTTGGGCACGAGGTGGGGTACACCCTGGACAGGGCGCAAATCCATCTCAGCGAACACACACATACTATTTTTTATAAATTGGGAACATCAATTAACCTAATTTGCATATTTTTGGACTAAGGGAGCAAACCGATGTACCTGGAGGAAACCCACCAAGCATGGGGAAAATATGCAAACTCAACTCACACAGGCCCAAGGCAGGAATCAAACCCTTCAACCCTGGCCACAGTATCGCTATTATTATTATTATTATTAGTAGTAGTAGTAGTAGTAGCAGTAGTAGTGGTAAAAGTATATAATATATATAGGTTGTTTCCAATTTATAGTTCTTTTAGGCATATCATTAAACAAGCAGCCAACTTGTGATCCATATGTGGTGATAAGCATTAATATTAACAGGATGACACAAAGTAAAAAAAAAATAAAAATAAAATAATATATATATATATATATATATATATATATATATATATATATATATATATATATATATATATATGTATATATATATATAATGTGCCAGTAAATAATAGTTTTACAACAGCACATCTGTCAATTATAATTAGGCTTTAATTGCGTATATTAAATTGAAACTTAAATTATATTTAGACTATAGGCTATTGTAAGAGGAGTTAGACAGTAGGGGCCCACCAGTTGAAGAAAGCAGCTGACAAGAAGGATAGCTATTACAGTGCATATAAATAACACGCATCCATACCTTTTAAGTACCTCCCGTTTATCTTGCGTCAAAATCCCCGACCTGTATCCTGTCTGTCAATCAGTAGTAGAGCCGCCTCCTTCCCCAAGCCTATAGGCTCCTTCACCTGTCAATCATCTTGCCCTTGCGCAAGAACACCCGCCCCTTATGTCAGTCTTCCAAACTGGACGTTTGTTCTCTGTTTTCTGCTGGAATGATTAGGAGGCATTATGTGATGTAAGACATTTTTGTTTTACATTTATTAGTTCGTAATTCATTGTTGAACAGCTTTGTCAATGATGTAAAGAAGTCCGGCTTTTTAGACTGACTCGCTAGGTGTGCGCGTAGCTGGGTAGCTTAGCCAGCGTTAGCATAGACAGGCAACGTCAACATTACACGGTTTGTCTGTTAGCCAGGTTAGCATCATTTTAGATGTTTCTCGACATTGAGCTAACCAGATAAACCAGGTAGTCACAGGTAATGTTCTTCCAGCTAAGGGTGTTCATTAAGGTATATTTCCTGAGTATGGCAAACTTGGCACCAGTTAGCTCGTTAGCCGGCAGGGTTGTTGTCGGTTGTTATGTGTAAACACGTAGAGTTTGGGTCGCCCTGGGGTCCTGTCATATAACCTGTCAACACTTAGTTAGGCCATAGAGATACATTTTGTGGGACTGGGGGAGGGGAACGATTTAGGATGTCAGAGAGTTTTGCACTAACGAACTATTTCCCTTTAATATCATAATAGTTTTATTTTATTTATTTTTATTTATTTGCATTGATCTTTCTGTACTAATCTGAGTGCCTTAAATTGGCCCCTGGGGTTAAATAATGTTTTTTAAAATCGAATTGAATAGAGATAGATAGATAGATAGATAGATAGATAGATTAGCCTAGGTTATGTATGGCTAATTTAAAACAAGTAAAGGTGTTATTAAACGTGTGCATCAACTTCATAAGACAATGATTACTCCCTTTGTTCAGCCTGGGATCTCTGTAATCGGCATGAAGACACTTTAATTGCAGAGTAACCCTCAGCTAGGTAATGTTTATAACAACATCATTTAAAGAGGTATTTTTAATTTTAGTTTTGACCTGACCACTTAATTTAACAACTGATGCTTTACACGAAGGTATGAAGTGCTCAGGTTATTAGGCATCGGGTGACTAAAAGGTCAGGAGTGATGTGGTCTATGTTTTCTTAATAATCTAGTACAAATGCTGTTATGTTTGCAGAATATATATATATTTGTGTGTGTGAAAAGGTCGTCTACATAATAAAAACTTAAACATTGGTGGTACAATGCCATATCTGTTAGCACTGTAGCTTGCCACCTCCAGGGTCACGGGTTTGATTTCCAAACCTGTTTTGTGTGCTAATTCTCCTTGTGCTTGATGGGTTTGCTCCGGGTGCACAGTTCAAAGACATGAAGGTTAGGTTAATTAGGTTTTTTGGTGTTCCCAAATTTTCATAGTGTGTATGTGTGTGTGCTCTGCGATGGATTGGCATCCTGAGGAGTGGCACCTCTTTGTGCCCTAAGTCTCCTGGTATATGCTGCAGGCTCCCCATGACCCTGTATACAGGATAAGCAGTGTAGAAGATGAAGACTTAAACACTTATAACTTGATTTAATTGACCCTGAGCTCGATTTGGTTTAATAATAATAATAATAATAGTCTAATAGAACTCTTATAACTCTTTGTGGTCATAGTAGGTTATGCTGTAATACGTGTTGCTTAACGATGAAGTTACATCAACTGTAAAATTGCATTGTGTGAAATTATGTCCATGTGGGCTGTATGCAAGGAGAAGATCTTTCATTATTGCATAGCATTGCATTACCTGAGTTTCGGTTCCCCCTGACACATGTCACAAGGTCCTGTTGTTGTCACCAAATACAGAGGCTTTTTTTGAATTATTATTGAAGCCTGTATGTCCATAGGGATGACTAGTTTTTCAGCTGGCCCATTGTTAATGAGTATGGTTGTGGAAAAACAGGTGGAGGTAGCTTGGATTGCTGGCATACTTTTCAAGAACTGTACTTTTTCTGTAAAA